>CM060920.1:1020642766-1022127766 GCA_030737875.1 Allium sativum
TCAAAGACAAATTTGCTTCTGTTCGATCATGCTTTAGATTTCGAATATGCTTTCGATTATGCTTTGTTCGATTTTGGGGATTTCAGCGGAGATTGGTAATTTATGATTTCAAATTATGCTTCGTGTTTTTTATTGTTGATTTTCTTCTTCTTTTCGAAACTAAGACTGCGATTTCTTTTTTTTTTCCCTCCTGTTCTGACCGGGACGGGATTTCCCCCTAATCATGTCCCGCCGCTGGCTGGAAATATCGTGGTTTTGGCCGAAACCTTATACCGTGGTTTATAGGCACGTCGAAGGGATACTGTTGCTTAGGTCTATAAGCATCAACATATACTTTTGGATGCAGATAGTGTCATATTTGCATTCATAATTCATTTTCAGATACCCGCATCCACAGATACGAATGAATATCAAATATTTATCTTATTCACCGATTATCGATAAATTGTGAATTATATATAGAAATTTTGATCAAACAACTTTTTTTTCTTTTCAATTTCACTTATAATAAATGCATGAAAAATAAACATATATTATGATAAGAAATGGTTTTGTCTAGATAATATGCATCAAGTGCATATACCATGAACTGTTAACTTTGATAAAACACTGAGTACGTATATTTCATTATACTGAAATATACGTAATATAAACTATTGTATAGACAACAACTGGAAGGGTGATTTTTAAATGTGGATGCTATAGTATCCGCATATACATACACGTGTGCACGTGTATTTCCTATACTTATCCACTTGTCAAGTGTGGATAGTTGCAGATGAATTTGAAATTTCCGGGTATTCAAAGGCAAATATACAATTACTAGCATCCAAGATCCAACCAATGCACAATATAGTTCTATTGTTTTGTTTATGAAGTTAAAGACTGAATTGTGTGGGACTAGTTTAGATCTGTTACCATCATTATCATGTAGGATACAAGTTTTACGAGTTTAACTTTGGTAAAACATATTGAGTCAGCATGAAAGGATAATTTTAAAGCATGTCCCCAACAGTGTGTATACGCTACATATACGATTCCAAAATCCAAACCCTAAAATTGCTATTACATGGCGTAATATTTACAAAAATCGCGATAAAAAACTGTAAATCAATAGTCTCAACTGGTAGCTCGTCAAATAGGCGGCCCCACCTCAATTTTTCCTAGATGTACATCCAACATGTGCCTAGATGATGGGAACAAGGATTCAAAATGGAAATCACACTACATGTTACAATTCCAGAATCCAAACCCTAAAACTGCTATTACATGGTGTAATATTTACGAAAATCGCGAAAAAAAGACTGTACATATGTAATCTCAAGTGGCAGCTTGTCTAATAGGCGACCACCTAAATATTTCGTAGATGTATATCCAACATGTGCATTGATAATGGGAACAAGGAATTCAAAATGGAATTCACACCGTGAATAGTAAAGTTGAAATCTTAAATCGTAAATAATATAATCAATGAATTAAAAAGATTTGTACACAATTGGAAATTAATATTGATGCGTGTGCGAGTTTTTTTTTTGTTTTTGGATAGTTTACATACAAGTCTTGCTAGTATATAAATAATATAATCAATCAATTAAAAAGATTTCAACACAATTTGAAATTAATATTGATGCGCGTGCGAGTTTTTTTTATTTTTATTTTTGGATAGTTTACATACAAGTCTAGGTAGTATATAACATACTACTGGCAGGTGGGTCACATCCCACAAGCAGGATTTGAACCCATGACATCTTGCACTATGTCGAAGTGTCTTAACCACGTAGACCACATCGATATTGACGTTTATACTTCTACAACTAAATCTAAAACTCAATTTTCTTTTGCTGCATTTTGGTTTTTGTTAAGAAGACATTAAAATTGAAACTGTGGATCGAAGTAAGCATATCGAATATATCAGTATGAACTGAACGTGTTTTTTTTTTTTTTCAGAGTACAGTTTTAACTGAGCTTGAAATGAAATGAAAATCGAATAAGAGCATCACCAACAGTGAGTCTGTATATTACGATTACATTATCCAAACTCCACACTTCCAACAGTCAATTATGAGCTGTGATGTTACGTAGTTGAGGTAGTTTTGATTATGAATATATAGTCAAACCTAGATGTCTATTTAACAAACATCTGAATTGTAGACGTTTGTTTAACATGTTCCTATGTCATAACCAAGGTTCAAAAACTCGGTTTCGGTCGTTTGAAAATTTGTTAGTTTCGGCGGATTTCGTAAATTTCGGTTTTGTTTCGGTTTCGGTGAAGATTTCGGTTTTCAGTATCTTGGTAATAAACTTGTTGCAAATGAAATAAAAATATATCTAAAGAGCGGAACTGAAGATATATTACATAGAGAGCATAAATGTAAGGTTATCCGGATACGCAACCTTACAGTTATTTCTGAACCTGAACTACCCAAACAAATATGGGTATTGTTTTATACTATTTTCCCCAGCCCAAACGTAAGGATGTCCAGCCCAAACTCACTCGTGATTTTTTCCTCTCCCCTTTAGCCCACCGTTCAAACCTCAACAAAAGCAGACAAGGTGACAGTTCTCTGAAGCTTGTTTTCTAAAATTGCGGTCAAATAAAATAAAATCGCAATTGAATAAGATGGAAAAATTAAAATCAATTGATCTTGATCTCTCGAGATGTTCGATTCCACGAATAAGGGAATGAAATTACTCACGAAGATTGTTCTCCGAAGCATGAAGAACGATCTTTTGATGTATTCGTTTCTTTCTTTTGTCGATGCTTTCGGTTTCTTTTCACTGCTCCTTCACATGTTGATTTGAGCGAGATTTTTTTTTTTTTTTTTTTTTTTTTTTGCCCTAGGTCCGAAAACGATTTTCATCATTGGTTTCGGACCACCAATGACCAGCACCGGTCCGGTAACCCCGAAATTTCGGGGTATCGGACGAAACCTCGAACCTCGGTCATAACATCTAGCCCAACGGCATCTTTTTGACCTCTATATAAACACATTTAATTAATCATATTTTGCAAAAAAATCTATATTGTACCAGTGTCATTCTACCGCACAAAAATGGATTCTGATTTTGGTAATTTTGATCTGTCAACAAAAACCGTGACATTAGATGATTTCACTTACAATGAAGTAGGCTCTCAAATTCCGAATGTCATCGAGTTATACACTATTGAGATGTGGACACAAGAGGAAGATTACGACTTCTGCAACATTTAGCTTCATTTCTCCATCGATGCATAATAAAAAAAATTGGGTAGACATGACATATAACTATAATGTAAGCAATCAAAGAAAGAAATAAGAAAAAAGCGTTCACTTTCTTTGCCGAAGAACGGATGGGGAGAAATTTGTCGGCAACTCAAGTTCGAATCTTAAGTGAATGTATTTATTTTTTTTAAGTTTACATTATATTATAATAATAACATCCATAAAACTTATATCAGAATTATTATTTCTATAAAGAAAACTTTAAATAAGTTTTGAATACTACTCAACATCGAAAATGAAAACCAGCAAGTGTGAAGACCATGCAAGGGCTACAAATCAACAAAGAAAACAACAAAGTTAAAAAAAAAAAAAAAAAAAAAAAAATCAAGTCCGAGCGAATCTCAAGCAAGTTATGACATGTCTTTGGATGAATCTAATCCAGCAACTGATGATTATTTCATTAAACCTCAAAAAGTGGAAGCTGCTAAAAACAAACAAAGTTCATCAAAGTGGACTCACTAATTTCTCAGACTTGAGACAGATAACAATATCGCATTGCGATAGCAAGAGAAATTGAAGCTGCTGAAAAGAAAGCGATGATGGAAAAGATATTTGAGATCAAATCTCTATGAGAGACATATCAAATTAAGTTCATGGATACGAAAGGTATGGATGAAGAGCATCTAAAATATCTGAGCATAAGGAAAAACAAAAACAAAACAAAAAAACAAGTTCTGAAAATATCTTTGCCTATGAAAATTTACGTTTTATGCTTTTTGTTTTGTGTTTGAAGTATTTGATGTTTGGATCAATTGAAGAATCGTTGTATTACTATCCTTTTGGTTGAAATCGAGTTATGAAGCTGGAATTTATTTCCTTTTATAAATTTGATACTACAATATGAATTTACAGATTTTTAATTTTAAAAAACTAGTAAATTTGAGTCTGTAATTTTGTACGTTATAAACATAACATAAATGAAACCACTAAATATGTTATAAATTGAAAAAAAAAACGAATGTAGTTTCTAAAGTTTTAAACAAAAATCAAATAAGTAGATATGTTTGACATAATTTGTAAATTTGGGTTTCAGTTTCAATTTCGGATCTCGTTATTTATTGTTCATATACTTACACATATATTTGTTGAATTTATCAAAATAAAGCGTATAATTACACATTAATTGAAAATTTAGATATGCCTTTTTGAGTATATACTTACACATAGAAGTCATTATCCCGTTAAAAACTTGTGGCCTAAATAACTGAAAAAAATAAAACCATAAAATTTCCATTTCAACCCTTGTTAAAATAATGATTACATCCTGCACAGGATTAAGTCATTCGAAGAAATTTTCTCTACAGATTTCTTCATCGCAAAAGTTTTTCTTCAGCCATCTATTTCTATATTCAAACTTGTTGCCCTTGATTCGATCGATTTGAAATTGTGTTGTGATTTAAGTTACTAATTTATGATACCTATATACTTGTAGTGTGATTCTATTATTTGTTTAACAAGGAGTTCATTTAAGTATTACGGATTGTTTATAATATTAAAATCATGAAGTTCATTAAGATAACGAATCTTCAACAAGTCCATTTTAAGCTAAGGTAGAGGAAACGAATACAAAACTATAATTCATCCACCAGTAATCTTGGTTTCTTTCAAACAGTATCTTTTTTCATTATTAGAAAAAGAAATAAGTGCATACTGAGTTTCTGAAACTGGTTTAAAGGCTAAAAACTAGTTTAAAACCCCCGTATAATGTATAGTCATATTTTTGGCATTAAAATGGTTTTGACACCATTTAAATGATAACATGGATTCCAGAAAACCATTCATCCCAAATGGTTTTCCAGAATCTGTTTCGTTTTCTACGCTGAGGAAAAAAAAAAGTAAACTCTCAAAACCTCCTTCGCTTCACCACACTTGAATATTAATTGCTTAAGCGTGGCAGAGCGAAATAAAGCTGAAAAAAGTTACTACTTCCCTTCATATTGTAATGGTTACAGATGAACTACTGCTTATACTTAAAACAAATACTTGTATTTGTACTAATACAATACAAAAATACGAGAGCTAATATATCCCACTATTAAATCTAATAAACAGAAGTGTTATTACTAATGTATACCATATTTATAATGGGAAAGTCTATACGAACACAAAATTAAAGACACAAATTGTGGACCATTAGATCTCCCCTTGAATTTCACCTCTCATGTAAAGACAAACAAATAAAACGATCTACAATTTGTGTATTTAATTTTATGTCACCTCCTTGTGTTCAAATAGCCGCTCCCATTTATAATATTATAAATAAAACTATTACTACTAAAGAAACCTCAATTATGCCCATTATGCTCAGCACTAAAGCATTAATGCTTTATTCATAGGATCCTGGTAGAAACATTCCAAATACACTATTTCTAATTGTGATAACTGTGTTTTAATGGATGGTTCTTTTTATTTCCACTCTAAAGGACTTAGCCATTTAATAATATAAAACAACTCTACTTCCAATGACATCAATCTCTCCACCCCTCCCCCCCCCCCCTTCACCTCAAAAAAAAAAACTTTCTCTTGCCACTTTTTAAATCAATTTGATTATCTATATACTGATCCATTTTTTTCCCACCACTTCAATCCAATTAGATTTATATCATGTTACTTTTTGATCAATCGACTTGATATAGATCTATTTTACCGTTGGTTAATTTTGAGTATGAGAAACAAAAACAAAATCTTTCATAGTTTCATGGTATTAAATGAAAATCACATATACAATTTAGTGACATGTATTATCTGCGAAGCAAGCAATTTGAAAAATCGTAAACTTATTTACTTGCCTTCTATTATATAAGGGAAAGTCTATTTGATGGACATAAATTTGACACAACGGATGCCATCAAATTTGAAGTCTATTATTAAGTGACAGCCATTAAGTAGAAAAATGATACTATCTACGAACTCTCTGCTTCCATGTTTTTTATTTATTTTCTGCATTATGTCTATGTTGTTTGAAGCAAAGCGGCGGGCAAGGCACTAACAATATTTTTAGAGTCTAAAGTGCAGTTCAGGCGAAGCCAGGACGAAAATAAGCGCTACATAATTTGATATAAAATTATTTTTTCATTAAGTAGTAATAAAAATAGCAACGATATATAATGATAAACTCATTTTGTACTAACATGAAATATATACAAAAGTAAATGATTTTGAAATTATACTAAAAGATAAAGAACTTCAAAAAATAAATAAAATAATCAAGTCTATCAGGTGCGATTATATTTAATTTAATAAAAGTAAAAAAAAAAAGTTGAACCAAAACTGTTGTTCTTTTTTTTTTTTTTTTTTAAAAAAGCGTTCTAAGATAAACTTAATGCTCAAACGGCGCCTAAGACAAAAGGTGGAATAAAGTGCCAAATGAAAAAAGCGAATTGCTAGAATTGTCAAATAGCGCCTAAGTGCACCTTTGACAGCATAGTATTATATTACATACATAATATGTTTTATATAGATAATGATATGATGCCCACAATAATGTAAGTTTGTGTATTTTGATGGCTTGCATTGCACGCTATGCATATGTTTTATTCTTCTTTATTGTCTAAGATTTCAAGGATTTGAATTTGGATTCAAATGTATTCGTCAGGTTATAAATAATTTATAGTAGTGAATTTGTACTGTGTATTATAATCCCGCTTTTGCCATCAAAATATTATTATTATTATCATCCAACAATTACATCTAATCTGATATTAAAAACATGGAGTTTTTTATCACTAGTACTTTTAATTTTTGGATGCATAATACAAAAAGATCCTTTCAAATCCATAGGAATCAAAGTACCGCTAACTAAAAAACCAACCACAAAATTTGCTTAAGCAATATAATAAAGGTAGAGCTAGAATTTATCGTGAGAAGGCAAAGTTACAACAATGGAAACAACGATCGTTGCCTTTTAAGTACACCATGAAAACAATATGCCCACATGATAAACATGTGCATGCGTATAGATTATAAACTTGAGTTTACGCTCTATAAGAACGCCAAAAAAAAAAAAAAAAAACCAATTTATGTTAATATCCTTTTGTTTGTCAAGATAACTAATTAGTCAACGTTCATATGTATTTTTTATATATGACCCCGTATCATAATTGTCAATGCAAGTGCTTTTAAGGCACACCTTTGAGCGCCATTTTTTCTATTTTACAACCCCCCACACCTCCAAAAAAATCAATAACAATTAAAAATGCACTAAAAATCAATTTTTAAGCTCAGAAAAATGCACATAAAAGTAATGTTGAGAATAAAACATCATACGATTATCATAAATCAAGGTAAGAAGGCAAAAAGCCATTCAATCCAAGCATTCAAGCGATAAAAAATACTTAAATAAAGAAATTGCCTAGTTTTTTTGTTCAATATTGAAAGAATATTGGTTTTGCTCTTCGATACTGAAGTCGAGATAATCAGTCATTTATTTGGTTCGCTGTTGGATTTCAAAATGTAATTGGGCTCCATATTGGGCCAAATACCACAAAATTCTCTTCAATAATACTGCACAAGCCGAACTTTTTCAGCGCATCAAAGGCCCAGTTCTTTGGCACCTTACGGATCGTTGGCGCTTTGAAAGGTAAAAATTGCACCTAAACGCGCCTAGGCGAGGGCTTTAGTAACTATGCCATGTATATTGACTTTCCAAATGACAAATCTACCCAAACTATTGATTGTGATCTAAATATCAAACCATATAGCTCCAATCTAATATAAACTTCAAACACATTTGATGGATTTAAGGTTATTTACTGTTTTATCTTCTAATGCATATAAATATGAAATACCATAAATGCGGGTATACTCCAAATTTCATTCCCAAAACATGCTCTTCAAAAATTAAGTAAAATTTTAACTTTATTTTTGTCTTACCCCTTTACTTTCCAAATACGAAATGCATCCCATATATGAAATATTAAAATACCAAAAGAACTTATCTAATTTATAAAACCAAATCTCAGTCCTTCAAACGGGTTGAGTCCAATTGTAAAACCCAAAATCGCTGACCTTCAGCTGCGAGCTCCATATCAATATCTGAGCAGGTAAGAACCCTAATTGTGATTAAGTGATTCTTGAATTGATTCTTAATACTAATTTCGGTGAGAAAAAGGGTAATTAGACGAAAATGGACACACAAAAAAGTATTTATACAATTTAGAGGCTCGCTTGATTATACAATACGCTCATTATTGCCTTGGTTGAATGAAGTGTGAAAATTACTTAACTTGGTTTCTTTACCCGGATTATTGGAGATAATGATTGGGAGTAAATAGCTGCACTCAACAATATTATATTTATAAATCCATCTAGATTCATAATAATTGTCACTATGGAATGTCTCAGTTTGCAAAAGAAAATAAAGCTTTGAAAAAATTATCATGAAACATTTGACATATGGAATTTTGAAAAAGTGATTAAAGACTACCTTGACTGGCAGATCTTCAGGCAGACCACTTTGAGCAAGAAAACTGCATCCAATTTGTTTCCAGGTAATTTCATTTTGGCCATCTGCATCATTTTGATTCCTCAAGCTATGCCTGTCAGCTTCTTCAGCGCTTTTACCTATCCAGAGATACAGCTTTTTGCCCATATTTCCCACTATTGTCCTATCAGACGTTAAAAACATCACCACTGCTTCAGGATCAAGATCCCTAAAACTAAAATTTGACAGTTTTTTCATATCAGGCCATCGGTATGCTAAAATATGTGAGTGATTCATACCAACTGATTCTGTGAGTTGAATGGAAATATCATCTGATTTACCACAAACGTATTTACCAGTATTATCAGCGGAATCACTAGATTTGCGAATATTATCATTACTCCTATCTAAGATATCATTTCTACACTTAACATTGGGTGATACTGCACTCAATGGAGAAGCATCCTTATTTAGTGGCAATTTCATCGAGAAGTTACCCCGTCGTTCAGCAATTGACCTTGACGACTCTTTACTTGGTGAAGTGATTGAATTCAAAGGTCTTGAAAGTTCTAAACTACCTACCTGATTAGAAGGTTTAGATTGCGAAACAAAGGAATCGAGTAGTAAATTAGATGGTGTCAAAGAAGGCGAAGAACATGTAGACATAGATGGTGAATCAGAACAACTCTTTGAACTAGCACTAGAATCTGACGAAACTGAACTAGGTGAAAAAGATGATTCTGTGCTCAAAATTTGTACTCTATTCCCACGATGGTCGCAGTCTTTAACTGCTGCAGAATCTGAGTGAACTCTAGAAATAGTTCCTAATGAGAATTTCCTTCTTAATACACTCCAACTATTCTCTCTTGCAGGTAAAAGGGTTTCATGTCCAGGTCCCGACGAAGGAAATGCTGGCACAATCCCTCCGGTTATTGCTTTATAAAATAACTCAAAATCTACATCATAAGAATGCACTCTTCTCCTATCACTGTTATTTCTATCCTCCGGATTAGTTTTATCCTTATCATCATCACTTGAAAATGCTTTCCAAAACTCAAACGGCTCATGTCCTTCCTCGACAACAACAATTGGACCTGACACTTTCTCATATCTCACCACCTGAGAAGCGGCAGCCTTTGCATCTCTCTCCATCACAATATCACAATCTTTGCCAACCCAAACATAAATAGACTTCACAACATGCACTATAAATGCACCCCTTGAATCCAAATCCTCAACTTTAGGCTCATTAACCATTTTCGGAACCAGATGCAATGGATCATAACTTGAATGTGGTGCCATTCTATACATCCTTAAGACTGCACTTGGACTCATCGGAATAGCAAGCACCCTCTTCTGACACTGCAGCAACTGACAAGCAAATCCCATGTTAGGATTCGCTATCCCTCTTGCATTCTTCACAAACTTAAAAGCATCATCAAAACTCTGGCTTTTCCGCCACATCAAATAGGCAATCACCAAGGAAGTAGATCTTGAAACTCCCTGACAGCAATGGACAAAGACACGTCCACCAGAACTCCTCACATCTTCAAAATAATCAAACACATCATACAAAATACTGATAATGTCCTCACTAGGACTGTCCTGTAACCAAAGAGTCTTATAAACAAAATCAGATCTAAAATACTCCGGACAAACGAATCCAACACAGTTCAACACATGAGTGATCCCATTCTTCAACAAAATGTCTTTGTTTCTAGCAACTGAGTTTCCTCCAAGGTAAATATGATCAGCAACCTTAGAGCATTCCTTGTCGAAAAAAGCAATCTGATTATTACACGTAGCAACAAAAGTGTTACTCTTATTTGATCTGGAGCTAGGAGTGGGAGGGTGGTTCCATTCCCCAACGTCGTCTCCACCAGCGTTGGGCCATTCGTCATAGCTGCGGCGAGCGATGGAAAGAGGAGGCAGCAGGGAGCGAGATTTGGAGAGAGAGCGAGGAGTGAGAGGAGGTTGTTGAGAATTAGGATTAGGGTTAGGATTGTTGCTAGGGTTCGGATGTGAGGAGGACCAGGAGGCAGAGCGCCAATAAGTTTTGCGGGAAGTTGGAAGCTCCGGCGGCGGTCCAGCGAGTGGATCGTTGTCAGGCATAAGAATAAAATTAGGGTTTGGAAGTTGATATACTAGAAGGCGAGACTAAAAGGAAGAGACAGCGGAGAACTACTGACGAAGAAGAATGAGAAGAAAGCGGTTGGTTTTCGGATTAGCGGATCGGGTTTCATACTTCCGTTCGTAGTAGACCCGAACCCATTTACCCCTTGTTGGACTACGTTATTTGTGATTTGAGCTGTCGAGCATAGGAGAAAATCCAAAATATCTGGGTTTTAGAAAAAAGGAAAAACTTAGAGAATAATTTAGTTTCAAATACAAGAAGTTTGAATTTTAGACTCAGTGACACTTTTTAGTGTGAATCATAGAATTCAGGGATCCATCATCATTTCCTCTTTTACACTAAAGTTTGTTCTTCATCTTAAAATCCAAACTTGTTGTCCTTCAGCCTATTTTCCTATTGTTTTATATGTATTTTAATAAACTAAATGTCATAAGCTTATTGTTTTATATTTTATGCATTTAATGGACAACAACCCAAGACTATTTGTTATCATTTTCTTATTTACTTTGTAAACTTTTATAATCCATGGCATTGAAGGAATATCATGTTAAACTCAAAATTTTAATTTGTGTTTCTTAATTTGTCAACTTTTTTTTAATGAGATAAACAATGTTATTGGGCCAAAGCCCACCCCACATCAGCAGTGGGTATATATCCGATACAAACACAAAAACTACCCCTCCAAACCCTAGCCGAAAACAAAAGCTAGGGCAAGCAAAAGAAACACAAAAATGGCTACCTCTTAAAATATCTAGAAATCTCGATTACTTCAAATCGAGTTTACCAAGGAGAGAAGAGTCAAGGCGGCTCCCAGAAGTCATCTTCGCTTTGGTAAACTCGTGCTTCTCTATCTAGCTTTGTTGAGTTGAGTAATGATTTGACAGCCTTGAGCTTTAGTATCTGATCCCTTCTCTTTATTAAGATAAATTTTCTTTCTGGTTTTGAGATCTGAAGGAGTATCTTTTGTGAAGTTATTATATTCTTGCTTACGAGGCTCATTACTTTTGTTATTGTGCATAGATCTGAAATGATTTTTGCCAGCTATGTCGAGGTGCTTCTGTTGGTTGAGACCTTCTAGAATTACGGACGAGTTGGCTCCAAAGCTTGAATTTGCAAGCTTATTTCCCTCTGAATCAGAACTGAAGTGGGGGTTACTACAATTACTTTACACTGAACAGATAAATCATAGACATTGTTGTTAAGGTTGATCTTGTAGTGATGATTCCCAATCTTTTGATTCTGGAACTCAAGTATTCTGGAAAATTTATCTTGTAGGGCATCCTTGTCCTCTGGAACACTGATGGTAGGACGGTAGTCCAATTTTCCTATTATAGGTAAATCAAGGATTAATTTGTTCTTATCTCTTAAAAATAGATCTCTATTATTATCTTTGTTCTTATGAATACTCCCATTCATTTTATTATCAGGAAATTTGTGATGGCCACAACACCATGTAGATAGCCAGAGGAAAGGTGTCCAAGGAAAATTCCATGTTTTAATCCATTGTTTGGTTACTCAATACTTTGTTTCTACAAAGGCTTATGTCAGTGTTGAGCTTACTACTCTGTAAGAAAGTTTCTACATTGGTATCTAAATCTATTTTATCCGTATAATTATAATTGTCTTTGTTGTGTTGATTGGATGATTTTTTAATAAGTATAAGATAGTCAGAGTAAATCATTTTCCGTAGCCGAAAACCGCTTTTCTCTTTGTTACAATGCAGTCTTAAATTTCTTTCTTTCCAAATATGATAAACGTTTGTAGTGAGGACAATAGAGGGTGCTTTTTTAATTCAAAAGATTTACTTTTGAATTTTTTTGAGAAGTAATCAGTAGCATCTCTGATGTTACAGACCCAAGAATGATTCATATTTAGATTATATTTGGCAATGTCTCAAATATGCTTAGAATAAAAACATTAAAAAAAACAGATGGTCAATGCTTTCTAATTTGTTTTTACACAATAAGAGAACGCTATCTCCATTCCTATTCCATTTTAGACATCTATCTCTAGTAGGTAGCTTGCTTTAAATGGCAAAATAAGAACAATGTGACATCTTTGGGCAATTACATTTATTCCAAATGATTTTATGCCAAATGTTTTCAACTTCATTTACCTTTAAAAATTCCCATGTTTTTTAAAGGAAAATATGTCTTTGGAAGAGAGCTTCGTGTATCATTTGTCTTTATAAAGATTCTGATCAATTATTTGAATCTCAATACTGGTTTTAAAAATGTTAGCAGCTTGTTAATCAGAAAAATTTCACCTTTAATTTTTAATAATACTATGAACAATATCATTACACTACGCCATAGATTGCCTACTGCAACGAAAATTCAAGGTGTTGTCAGCTAAAATGTTGCCACAACTATGCTAATTTTTATGTATTGCAACACACTCTTCAATGTGTTACCATAGATATCAAATTGTGTTGCAATAGCTATAGTTATAAACTTATAAGTTTAATTTGTTACATCATCAATCTGCATCTGTAAAAAGATGCATATATATCCGTTAATTTACCTTTTAAAAACAACATCTGAAGTTGACACCTCACTAATCCGTTAACATACTTCACCACTAATAGGAAATCAACTTACTTTACTTATTAGATTGCTCTTTCTCAATTTCTCAGATCTGTTCGTTCTCACCCCCAAATTTCCAATTCCAATCCCTAATTTTCATTCACCTACTTCTTCCATTCCAACCGTCTCTGCGTCCTCCACTTCTTCCAGCGAGTCCTCGACTCCAAACACACCCACTTCTCCTTCCCCGTCATCAACTGGTAGTCAATCCAAGTAGAAAGGTGTTAGCTTTTTATCCTGTGTTTCTCATGTGCGTTTCTGTTGGTTTTTTTATCATCGCTATTAATTATTCTACCGAGAAACGGAAATTATTATCACCATAAGTATAATTTTGTTTGGTTGGTGGTGTGTTTTTGTGGTTCTGCTGTATGTTGGTTCACTGAAATGTTCTTTGAGCGGCTATTGGGTTGTTAATCAATTTAATGACACAGAACTTTAGTTCCTAGTGAAGTGTGGTTGTGAACAATTAGACCATCGACCTTATATGAGCTGCATGTTCTAAACAACTTCCCGGGTTTCCCAGATTGTTGTTACCTGTGATGATTGAGACATGATACAGTGTTTATGAAAATGGTTTCATAAGGATGCTTACATATACATGATAGTTATCATTTCTTAAGTATTATCATGATCTGTATGCATAAGACCGTCTAATAAGTATACGCATGATTTCTTAAGAGTGTGTGTGTGTGTGTGTCTGTGTGTGTGTGTCTGTGTGTGTGTGTGTGTGTGTGTGTGTGACTGCCTAATAAATATACGCATGTTTTGTTTTGGTTATGCACACAAATACTGAATACATGAAATACATGCCTGAAAGCCTACTGAATGGTTTGCAGTTTGTGATATCACTTCAATTCATCCTTCAATTCGAGTTCAATGACCGCTCCATCAATTTCTACTTTAAATTCGTCAACAGCGGCTGTGAGAAAGAACTGCCACCACAAAATCCCAGCGAAGATGAGGACTGTGAAGGTAGAGTCGAATGCGGGGAAGAAGTTTTTTGGTTGCTCCATGTGGCCGGTAAGTATAAATTAGGTTTTTTTTGTTGCTTTGTCGATTATCGTGTCTTTTATTGATGTTTTAGTCAAGAATTTAAAATACGTGTGCAGAATGGCGATTGCGGGTATTTTATGTGGCATGACGAGGTGTATGAAATCAACAACAATGCTGAATTGGATTATACTGCTGTTAAATTGATGGAAAAAGAAAAGATTATATTGCAATTGCTTGTGGAAAAGAAGACAATTGAAGAAAAGCTGTTGAAGCAAAAGCAAAAGAGGGCAAAAGCCGATGAATTTGTGATAGATATGAAGGAAGAGTTTGCCCTAATGTGCATTGAATGTGGAAACACGAGAAAGGAGGTTTTTTTTTTTTTTTTTTTTTTTGCAACAGCTTTATCTATGTCCTGGATCATGTTTGGAGTTCTTTTGTGTGCTGTTATGGTAATGTAGAGCAGTGAAGTAACATGAAATAACATGCATTGGTAATTTTTCAGGTATAATTTTAAGTTTTGTCACATTGTAGATTAGTGATAATTTTTGCCACATTGCAGATTAGTGATAATTTTTGTCACATTGTCTATTAAACCTAAATTATTGATTATCGATAATTTTATCCATATTGTAACTGTCTAATTGTTTACATAGTATACACTTGTATACACACTGTGCCTTTGTTATACTATGTATACACATTGTTTAGATCATTATACATTTGTATCCACATTATGCCTCTGTTATGTAACTCAGTTATGTAAATGAAACGCAAATGCAAATGAAACTCAGTTATGTTTAGATCAATATACACTTGTATACACGTTGTTTAGATCAGTTATGTAATTCAGTTATGTTTAGATCAGTACACTTGTATACACATTGTTTAGATCAGTATTCTATGTTATACTGAAACACAAATGGAATTCACTTATAAAACTCAGTTTGTGCTGAAAGGAAACTCAGTTATACTATGACC
Source organism: Allium sativum (assembly GCA_030737875.1). NCBI lineage: Eukaryota > Viridiplantae > Streptophyta > Magnoliopsida > Asparagales > Amaryllidaceae > Allium > Allium sativum. The sequence continues at coordinate 1,020,658,142 of CM060920.1, forward strand.
ATAGTTTGTGCTGAAATGCAACTGAAGCATGCATACCTCTTATTTTGTGCTGAAATGTAGTTGATGTATGCAGGTGAAGGAGGCAGTGATGAGGTTGTTCAATAACTTGTTACCGAAGGCACAAGAGGTACTCGATGCAGTAGAGGCATTGAACGCATTGGAGGCTTGCGCTATATTTTGAAACTGTTTTAGTGGCTGTGTTTGTAACTGAAATGTCTGTAAAATTGAATTAGTTGCTATGTTTTGTTAATTTGTAGTTGACTAAGTACTATTTGTGTTTGCTTGTTAATTTGAAATGAAAAGTTCTTTGTTAATTTAAGTGTGAAGTTACGTTATTTAATGTTGCCATATATATGATATAATGTTGTAGTATATGATGTTAAATGTTGTCATTGCTATGATATAGTGTTGCCATTGGGTGGTAAAATTGTTTCCATAGATTTATGCATGTGGGCCCCACAACAGGATTCCGTGATCCCAGGCTACATATTTTAGTGGCGATTCTGTGAACCCGGGCTATAGATTTTAGTGGGTCCCACATTTTTGTAAATTTAGTACCTATGGTAACACCAGTTAGATGTTACCTTAGGGTCGCAAAGATGTTTCCTTTGACTCTAAGGCAATGCAATAAAAAGCATCACCAAGAAAGTGTTGCCACAGATCATTTTTTGTCTATAGCAATACTTTTTGACACTTTCTACATTACTTCTTCGGTGTTGCAGTATGCAATCTATGGCATAGTGTTAGCACCCTCCCCCTCAAGAATATACATCTTATCCAACCAAGGAGATTAATTAATGATTTACCACTTATCCAAGGATCAAACCAAAGGCTTTTTTGACTACCATCCTTAAATCTTATTTCTAAAAGTTTAGAACCCTCCTCTGTATAACTCATAATGTTTTACCAAATGTATGAGTGGTAACTTTATGCTTTAGTGGACCAAAAATTTTATTTTTAAGATATTTATCTTTGGTCCATCTAACCCATACAGAGTTACCATTGATGATTCCAAAAGAGTTTCATTTACAAGCATCGTTCAGATCTCTGATATTTCTAAGACCAAGACCACCATATTTTTTTGGTTTACAAATATCTTACCAGAATACTTTATGATATTTTCCTTTCCAAATAAAATTTGCACACATTCTTTCAATTTTATGAATAGCTTTAATAGGAATGTTGTGAGTTTGCAGCCAATTAAATAGACGATAACAGCAGTGATGACTGTGTGTGTAAGCTCAACTCTACCAACTAGAGACAAAAGCTTAGTAGACCAACCCTTTAGTTTGTTTTGAATAGTATCATATAATTTAAAATAGTCTCTTTTATATAATTGATTGGAGCTAAGAGGAAGGCCAAGATATTTAACAAGCAATTCACCTTCTTTAAAATTAAGAATATTAATAATATCTTCTTTATTCCTACAACGCTTGTTAAAATAAACTTTGCTTTTATTTTTATTAACTTGTAAACCAACAAAGGTTTCCATTGTCTTAAAAATATTGGCAATTGTAGTAGAATTTCACCTATCAGCTTTCATAAAAATTAATAAATCATCTGCATAAAGCAGATGAGTGACTATATCTTTAACTCTCTGTTGATAGGTTTAATGTTACCTTTACAAAGCTCTATATCCATCAAGTTAGAAAAGCATTCCATAACCATTATAAAAAGATAAGGGGAAAGAGGATCTCCTTGCCTGATTCCCTTGTTACTGTGAATAAGCCCTGGGAGAACCATTTATAAGAATAGAGAAAGTGACATTATTTTTCCATCATTGACCAAATCACAAAATTTTCTATTAAAGCCAAGATTGATGCATAATATGAATAATAAAGTTTCTATTTATTTTATCAGAGGCTTTGCGAAGGTCAATTTAAATTTACATATATTTTTTGTTAATAGAATTAAAATTTATGATCATTTCATGAGCTAGAAGGGAATTTTCAAAAATCAGTCTATCAGGAATAAAAGCACTCTGATTTTCAGGAATACTATATTTTAGAAAAATTTTGATTCTATTGCACAAAATGTTAGAAATAATTTTATAAATGAAGTTGCAGCATGCAATAGGCTTGTAATCTTCTAGCCCACCAGGAATTTCAACCTTAAGAACTAGGGTTGAAAAAGAGTGGTTGAATATTTTTAGTAGTTTGACTGAATTAAAAAATTTAGTAACTACATTCAATATTTGGAACTGCAATTCATTCCATGAATTTTAGAAAATTTAGCCCCAAATCCATCAGGGCCCGGGTGTTTATCATTATTGGCTTTAAAAATAACATTCTTTATATCCTCTCTTTTTATAGGAGCTGAAAGTATAGCTTGACAATTATCATTGACCAGAAACTTAAATTCAATACATGGAAAATTATCATTGTAATATTTGGAGTTATATAGGGTTTTAAAATAAACAATGGCTTCATTCTCAATGTAAGAAGCCTATTTTTATTAGAACCACTTGAGTCTATAACCTTCCCAATATCATTACTGTGTTTATTAATGTTCATTTTAGCATAGAAAATATAGAGGCCTCATCAGCATAGGATAACCAATCTACTTTATCTTTTTTCTCAAATCAATTTATTGCATATAAAGAGAGTTGGCTAACTCAGCCTGAGCATTGTAGAAATCCTTGACGGTATTGTTGTATGAGTTGTTATCATCTGTAGAATTCTATAATTTCTCACAGTATTCCCTTAAACACTTAATGTTAGTATTTTTCCTATTACTAATTCCATTGCTTAAAATAGTTTTTAACAACCTTAAGAATTTTACAGAATATGAATTGTGCAGTACCATAGAAATCATTGGAAAGACTACTGTTAACATCTTTATATATGTTGTCAAATGACTAGCCATTCATATATCTAAAAGGAAAATTAGTTTTAGTTTGAGAATCAGTAAATAGAGAAATCTTTATAGGAGTATGATCACTGGTAGCTTGGGAGAGTATTACATTTAAAATCTTTGAAAATATCATAAAATATTTGTTTAATACTCTATCCAATTTACAGTGGATATTCCTAAATTCTCCAAATTTCCAAGTATATTTATTACCATATAATATAATATCTATAAGGCTAGATTTAATCAGAAAAACATTAAGTAATTCTAGTTTACTATAAGGTAAACGGACTTCCCCTCTTTTTTTTCCAAAAGAATGCAGAACAATGTTAAAGTCTCCCAAAATAACCCAGAGAGCAGAAATAGCTTGACTTAAAGCAGTGAGCCTTTTCCAAAGTGAAAGCCTAACTATTCACTATTAAAGGTATATATAAAAGTGATAAATAAAATAAGACCACCCTTATTTTTAAAAGAACAGTGAATGCATTGGAAATCCAGTTGGTAGAAGCATAATTCCCAAATGTTTGGTTCCCACGGGATCCAAATTCTGCCATTGCTACCTTTGTAGTTATTATGAATATGATTCCAATTGTAAAAAAATTCAAGTGTAAATCCGTAATTCTAGAATTATCCAACTTATGCTCCAAGAGTCCTAAAATTTCAGGCTTATTAGTGCTAATTAAATTTGATAAATCCAACTTTCTTTTAGGAGAGTTGAGCCCTCCAACATTCCAAGCAACAATCGTCATTATATAAAATAAAAATAAAGGATACAGAGTACTTCAGTTATCACTATAAGTACTGTCATCCTCTCTAACACCCATCTTGCTTCCTTTTTTCTTGTGCTGCTTGCTGTCTCTTATACCAAGTTGATCATTCCATTTCACATTTTTTAAGATATATTTGTTTCAGAATTCATAATCCTCTGCATCCTCATATAGATCATAGGTATTAAGTTCATTGAGTTTCTTTATCTTGTTTTTTTCTTCCTTGATTTGTTTGCAGTGTTACTAGCAGAGGAGAAGGAATTAACTACCTTTTGGATTGCCATTTCAGAAACTGTTTTGTAAGTTTGAGGAGCTAAACCTTCAAACAACACTATTGGATTAATATTTTCAGGATTGGAGCTAAGATCTAGCCTGGGTAGTTAAAGCTCTTAGCGGTAAAGGTGCAAAAAGGTGTAGCGGAGATAAACCCGAGAAATATCGGGGCTATAGCGGAGGCGCAAAAAGGTCCATTTGATGTGAAACAAAATATTTAAAATTAATCAATTAACGTTCTTACATTTTATGTGTAAAAGAAACTGACATTAATTATTCTTATATAACAAAGTCCAAAAATATCATGGTTACACACACTGGATTTGATGATTATAATAGATTTGTATGTTATGTTGGACATTTATGCTTTAAAATATGTTCTTTACGCTAACTCTTTTTATTACTTAAAAAAGAGTACCAATCAAATTCAGCCCTGTATATTAATATTGCTAAAGTGGGTACTAAAGCCTTGATTTAGCGGATGTAACGGGAAAGGACGGGACTAAAAGCAGATCTACTGTTCATCAGCACTAAATTGAAATAACATGACGGTTGAAGAGCGCTATGAGCTATAGTGGGGATTTTGCAAGGCTTTAACTACATAGGATCTAGCATTTGATTAATTTATGTGTTGCTTTTATCTATATTCATATCATCTAAATTTGTAAATAATCTTGGGCTATCCATGAGGTTGGATGGCTCAATGACCTGTTCTGTGATTGCCTCTAAATTCTATATATTACCTACGATTTTATCAAATTCTGACACAACATTGGGAAATATATGAGTGTCATTCCCATTGTTGAGATCGAAGGAGGACTGGACATGTAGTGACTTGTTAGTGTATGCAGTTTCAGGATTAAGGTTGTCTCGTAAAGAACTGTCTTTGGCTGAAATTGTCTCTAAAACATCTTCAACTTCTTGAAATGTTTTTGAGATCTTTTCTTGTGCTAGTTCAGTTGGACAAACAACTTCTTCATTAGTATGGCAGAATAACTTTTATTTGATCGGTTGCACATCAACTTTGGCATCATTACGAGATTTATCACATTGCTCGTTCATGGGGTCTGTGTTAACCTTTTCTTTCCATACTTTCTTGATAGTGCAAGATTCTGAACTATGACCAAAGTATTTACAACAAATGCACTTTGGAGGAATCTACTCATATTGTATTTTTTAAACTATCATTTCTCCATCGTGCATTTTAATGTGCGCCTCATCAGGAAGTTCTACATCGGCCTTAATTTCCCCCAGTATTCTAGCAAAAATTAGCCTAGTCTCAATTGTCGTTTGCTCATCCACTTTCAGTGGCTTGCCTATAATACCGAGAGTGACACTGAAAGCATCTTTGTTCCCATAATCTAAGGCTAAGTTCTAGCAGTCTAATCCAGATAGGGATATTACTTAATAGATCACTGTCCACAACAGCGCATTTAGACTATTTTCTCAGGATTAATAATTTACCATTAAGGAAGTATGGCCCCGCTTTAATGGTTTTTTCACAATCAATTTCATTTGAAAATACCATGATGAAAAAACCATTGTTGTAGGTAAAGATTTTGGAAGTACCTGGTAGATTCCATGTACGAGCAGTGAAATTCCTGAAATGATGATAGGGTGGCTTGTTGCCATATACGTAGGCAACTATCGAATTACTCCACCTGAATTCCGTCCTTTCGCCGACCTCTTCCTTTATAATAATCATTTTCTTGTTGTTGATCTGGATTGGCACTACATATTGTAGGTCAAAATCAGAGTTTTGACCTCCATTTTTAATCACATCGGCCCAGGAGCTAGCTGATTTCTTATTTTCAAATGACATAGTAGTGCTCTTATTCCCATTCTGATTACCAAGTTTATTTGTTGGCTGGAAAGAATTGTTTCTTGCAGCTGATTTAACGAGTGGCGGGGCATAAGCAGTTCTTGTAGAAGGATTAACATTTAATGGAATTGAATTATTAGTTGAAGGCTGATTCTTTGCTGCTGGCTATGAAAATTGATTGGTTTTCTTCCTATTTATGACTTTATGAAAGCCATTCTCATCATTAGAAATATGATATTGTTGTGAAGGAGGATTAAGATTTGGTGGAGGAGGGGAGAAAGACGGAGAAGACGAAGAGGAGCCTCCTACTGATCAGGGTTGGAGACAAAAATGGGATTGTTAGAAATTTTCATGAAAGCCATGGTTGCACAGTTGTCAAGTTTATTTTTCACTAGCTAATTTATGAATAGTTATTTTGAATAATTAATTTATTGGTTATTAGCGGATAGGATAACTAACACATATATATATATATATATATATGTATATATATATATATATATATGTGTGTGTGTGTGTCCTTATCCTCGAATGTAGATATCCAATACCCAAAAATGTTTGAAGATGTTTGTAACAACCTGGAATTTTAGAACCAATTAATTTTTTTTAATTGATTTTCATAGAAATTAAATATTTTAGATGAATTATTTTGAGAATAAACGACTTAAACTTTATTTTAATCGAGGTTAGAACATATTAATTTAAAATTTAATTAAAACGGACTCGAAATGGCGTGGTAGTTTGAAAATTTGATTTTAAACTTTAAATGAATATATAGGATTCAATGTAAACTAGAATTTGATAAAACAAGATACGTTCGAATATTTGAATTGTGATTTTCTAATGGGTATATGAAATTGAGATTTCACTTTATAAAATGTAAGTAATGTCTAAATTAAAATTTAGAATAGTTGCTATGGAATTTAAATATACTTTTAAAAGGTGAATATAGCCCGTAAAAAACTCGCTTTTTGCATACGGAAGAATTTGGACTTGAAACTACTTCCATTAAGTTCAAAATGCCGTTTGCGTGTTCGAAAACTATAAGCTTCGATACCTTAGGAGTTGGAGAAATTTTGGTCTTTTTCATTGGATATAAGACCAAAATATCACATTTTGTATACGGATGAATTTGAACTCGAAACCACTTCCATTGAGTTCAAAACGCCATTTACATGTTCGAAAAGTATAAATTTCGATATATTCCAAGCTTCGGAGTTTTGGCACTTGGGTTGGGTCTTGGTTTGGCTAACCTGGCTGGATCACAATATAACCCCCAAACCAACCTCCTTCTTTTCATTCATTCTCCTTCAACTAGAAAATGGGGATTGAGAAAGGGAAATTAAAATTCCCAAGCTAGAGAATTCAATTAGTGGCTCAAATCAAAGGAGAAATCGAAGAGGAAACCTTAGTAAGCTTCTCCATCCTCCTCTCTATCTTTTCCATCTTGTTTCCTCTTCAATTTGTGAGAATTCCTATGACCTAATTCTTAGGAAACATGCTCATATGATCATAGGCTGTTGATTCTAGTATTTTTATCGAAGAGAGGTTGTTCTAGCTTGTCATTGGATTGATTTCTTGCTTCTAGCAAGCAAAGGTGAGAACTTTGTGAGTTCTTAGTGTCTATGCCACAAGTTATTAGCTTGTATAGTGTAAATTAGGTTCATTTAGGTTTTTGTATATGCATATGAATTGGTTATATAAGTATACACTCTCCGGTTCATTGGTTTTAATTTCATTGAATTGAAAATTTTGATTAGAATTGTCCATCCAATCTAATTCATGTGCTATGAGTTGTTTTGGTGATATTGTGAAGCTCCGTTGTCGCCCCGGCAAGTTCTAAGACTCCACAATTCACTTGTATTGCATTGATTGCTTTGGTTAGAGAAGTTACTCGATTTTGAGTTTATAATCAAAGTCATTGCAATCTTATGTATACATGTTTCTGTATGTGTTTTTGAGTTGTTTCGACGAGCTTATGAGGCTTCATTATCATCTAACTCAAGTATATAGCCTCCATAGTTCGCTGAAAACGATTCATATCAGAAAAGAAGAAGAAAAAACGAAAATGGTCCATATAACAACGACCAGTTGACTAGTCCAGAACAGACCAGATGACTGGTGCCAAACTGGACAACAGTCCGGTTTCTGACCAGTCGACTGGTCAAAAATGAACCAGTCGACTGGTTTGGCTGTGGACCGGAGGTACCACGATCCACAGTCTACATTCATCCAGGCTCTTTCCGGGCAGAAGCTAGGACCGTTTGGCCTTTGTTTGTGATTTTTCAGTTTCTATAATTCACAGATTTCAATAGCCGATTTTTATGAAATTATTTTATAAATCATCAATCAAAGAATGACGGTGTGGAAACCAATAGCTAGAATTCTCTCATTCAAACTATTTTTACAGTTATTATAGCTATGACTAAACGAGCATCACCGCACGTCCTTCGCACGTGGTAACGGCACGCGCTTCACTCGTGGTCGTGGCACGAGCTTCGCGCATGGTGTTGACATGCGCTTCGCGCGTGGATTGTTGTTCCTCAGATATATAGAATGGGTATCTATCAAACCTTTCATACCCAGTTAAATGTTATAGCCTATAGTCAAACAAATTTGCATGCACGCATACCCAAACTATTAGGCTACAAAACTTAAGTTACAGGACTATTTGCATCCTTATTAGTACAAATATTAAGCTACAAATTTATATTCACAAATTCACAAATTTATATTCACAAATTAATTGATTGATTTTGGGATTATGTGACAAAAGTGATTTTTAAACATGTGAATGTATAGTCCAGATTTATCTTTATGTTATGTAATAATGGTCATATTATGTTTATTTTAATCTATTGTGGATCACCTCATTTTTTTGTTTTCCCTTACCATTTTTGTCTGCATCGATTTATTTACGCAATTTTCATGCTATTTCCCTTCCCTCCCTCCCAATTCTCTCTCACTCTCTCTCCTCTCTCTCTCTCTCTCTCTCTCTCTCTCTTTATATGCTATTAATTTCAATTTATATTTACGTATGCTTATTCCTTTTTCCTCACATGCATATTCTTTGACTAGTTGCCTAAAATTTTGCATTTGTTGCCTCATTTGATTTAATGTTGAACCTACTAAAATCTTTTATGATAAAAAAGATGCATTATTTAGGTCTATTTTAAAATTGACATTAATTTTTTTAACTTGGTTGGAATCCTTCAGTTTAAAAAGAATGGTACGTTAATTACAATCAATGAGTTATTAATATAGTACATATATGTTTATGTTAACGTAAAAGGAAAGTTTTAATAAATTAGTTGTTTGATTTTGGGATTATGTGCTCAAAAAGGCGATATTTAAATGTGTGAATTTATAGCCCAGGTTTACCATTTTTGTCTGCATTGATTTATTTTCGCTTTTTTCATGCTATTTCCCAATGTCTCTCTTAATTTCTCCCTCATTTTCTCTCTCTCTCTCTCTATATTATTTATTTCTATTTATATTTACATATGCTTATTCCTTTTGCCTCACATGCATATTTTTTGGCCAGTTGCCTAAAATTTTGCATTTGTTCCCTCATTTGATTTAATGCTGAACCTATAAAATTCTTTTATGATAAAAAAGATGCATTATTCAGATTTATTTTAAAATTGACATTAATTTTGTTAACTTGATTGGAATCTTTCAGTTCAAAAAGAATTGTACGTAAAAGGAAAGTTTTAATAAATTAAATGTTTGATTTTGAGATTATGTGCTCAAAAAGGCGATATTTAAATGTGTGAATTTATAGTCCAGATTTACCATTTTTGTCTGCATTGATTTATTTTTGCTTTTTTCATGCTATTTCCCTATGTCTCTCTCTCCCTCGTTTTCTCTCTCTCCATATATATTATTTGTTTCTATTTATATTTACATATCCTTATTCGTTTTTTCCTCACATGCATATTCTTTGAATTCGTAAATTAATTATTTGAAGGGCAATTTGCGTACTTCACGATCGGACCAAAAAGTAACAGCAAAATATAATGTACACGTAAGTATGAAAATATAGAGAAGCAGGAGAAATTGGTATAAACTTACATGAAATTTTGAACTGATATGAACAACACAACTGCAAAAAAAATTCATTTGCAAAACACGAATTAAAATAAAAAAATATATTATTATATAATAATAAAATGCATTATTTGTAATATGAAGGCATGCAGTCTAGGGGTTTGAAGCGAAATTTGCGTACTTCACGGTCGGACCAAAAAGTAACCGCAAAATATAATGTACATGTAAATATGAAAATATAGAGAAGTAGGAGAAATTGGTATAAACTTACATGAAATTTTGAACTGATATGAATACCACAGCTGCAAAAAATATTCGCCAAATATAAACGAATTAAAATAAAAAATATTATTATATAATAATAAATGTGTTATTTGTAATATGAAGGCATGCAGTCCAAGGGTCTAAACATGCAAGTGGCACTGGGGTTAAACGTGATGCAACTTTATGCATTTGCTTGGAGGGGACAAAAAATCATGTTTTGAATGACTCAAATCTATAGATTGGATTTAGTATATACGAAAAAGGAAACATACTGGAGCTTTGTGCTTTAAAAATATAAACTCAGTACATATTGAATACCTAAAGCAGTTAACAGTGAAGAGCAAAGCGCAGAGAAAATGAGAAGAGAAGTGGGAATATTAATGAGACGGTGAACCATATTTAAAAGGTGAAGAGTTGATTCTAGAATAGCGCATTCGCAGGCTGTGAGTAATTGAAGTAGTCAAACGCGTTAAGTTTACCATATTTTGACAAATTTTATTGAGATGTATGAAGGGCATTTTCGTCAGTTCAGGTGTACATCAAAAATTGTGACATTAAACCTATTCCGATTATTAGTAAAGATATATATTGATTGCCTATGATTGCAATATTTGTTTGGTGGTTTATGGATATTACAGTTTTAAATGTTATCATTATTAAACTGTGAAAATAATATATAAGTTCACATGGATTATGATGTAAACCCCACATGGGTATTGGGACGATAGTTTTACACATTGCCCAAGGGTGCAAATAAAAATCATTAGATGTTGATTGAAAACCCCACAGGGTCTGGGGATGATAATAACTTCACACATCTCCCTTGTGTTTAGTTGTGTGTCAATCAATTAATCGACAGACCGTAGTAAGTGTTATTTAATTACTTAATTCTTATATAGTTGTAGTTTATACTCCAGATGTGAATTAGATGTTTAATAGTTGTTCATCACTATTTTTGAATACGTGCGATGTATGGAATCCATATAAATAAATTATATGGTAATTGATTGAGACTGATTCCAATTTAGAAATAACGAATATTTTGAAATAATATTCAGTGAAGAATCAAAATCTGATTTGATGCCCGATTTTGGACGGGCACGAAAAGAATGAAATATGAAGCCGAGTTAAGCTAGCAAACTTCATTTTAACTCGAATGGAGTTTTCTATCGATTTCATTTACTTTATAATGAATATCAAGAAAAGGGATTTCAAAATTTGATATTTTGAAAATATTATTATTTTGATATTATAATAATATAGGAAGTTCGATTTTGATTTAAAATTGAAATGGAAGTTGTAATTGTTTTAGAAAGGAAATCGACAAAATATATTATATATATTTATGTGGTTTGAATAGAATGTATCGTGCAGCGACCGTTTGCGAATTTCAACCATTAACTTCGAATTTGCATAACGGGAGATCCGACCATCGGATTCTCCTAAATCCAGAATCGTTGGGTTCGTGTCGAAAAGAGCTTTCAGGTCGTGATAAGAGAATTGAAATCTAGTGGAAAGATTTTAAAATACGTCCAAATCAGTTTGCAAAAAGGTCGCTATGGATACAGTCGGTGGCCGATATTGGAAACCGACTTTAAGGGCCTTAATAAAATTGTTAAAAATATGAATAAATTGGGGTTTGGGTTTGTCGTGAATGGTGTCTTTAATAACACTGTTCTTAAAACCAGTTGAGAAAAGAATAAATCTTCTAACCAAGATTTAATGAAATTTTCCAATTAATTAATATAATTGGAATTAAATGGTAGTTGATTATAGGTTCATTGTGAACAATGTTTTAAGTGACATTAGTTCTTACAACCCAATTAACAGTGAAGTTAAGATTTGGAATCTATAAATTTATTAATTAAAATTTAATGGAAATTTTCCAGAGTAAAGTTTTCCAATTTAATAAAAGAAATTGTAATTGAATGGAATTCGATTTAGTGATAATCAAGATGAGCTTCTACGAAGGAAGGTCGTTACTACTTATGGAGAACTACCAGTTTGCTCCATTGGATGAATAGGTTGGGATTGGAAAAATAAAATAAATGATTACTTCGGTAAGGCTCGTAAATCCCGACTAGTTTGATATACCTTAATTGGGTTTAAGTTTGTTAAAAGGTAACATAAAATCTTTTGCAATGGTTTTCAAAGATTTAAACAAGAGGTTTAAATGAATTAAATATTTGATAAGATTTGTGGGAACAATTCCTAATGTAAAGAATATTTGAATAAAAGAATATTCTAGATTCGAATGAGGCGTATGGTGTGTTTTTTATAGCACTTGATTATAAAATATGCGAGTTATTGGGAAAGACCGGGTTTAACCCATTCTGAATAACTGATACGACGACTAAAAGTCGACGATGAAGACGGTCGTTGAAGACCGGAGATCTTCACATCGTTTGGATGATTACTGATGTCTTGATTGGGTGGTACACCCAAGACGAGGTAATAAGTGGAAATCGTCCAGACGTACTTGGAGATCGACCAGATATGCGATGGCATCTCTCCTGTATTGGACTTATGGGACAAGGAATAAGGTGCCTCTGGTTTCGTTCAAACCCAGAACGAACTTGTAAATGGATTATGTATGATATTGTATTTCATTCTATATTGATTGATTTCTATTAAACATGTATCTGTTTGGTGTGGCGGAGAATTTATTCTCTTGCTTAACACCTTTCTCTGAGATGTATGAGCTTAGAGGTTATATATTGATAGAATTCAATTGTATGGCGTGAATTGACAATGTGGCATGTTAAGAAGCAAATGATCAAGACTTTTGTTGAAAAGTAGGGCCTTGTGGATGATGATCGAAGCACGGCTTTAAGTAACATAGCTTTGTGTATAGCGTTAATTCGTGACCCTCACACCTCGGTAGGAGTCAAAAACGGGATGAGGACGGTAGGGAGTGCATGCGTTTCTTTCTAGCTGAGAGTGGTTTCATGGTATGGAGCCCAGAAATTTTTACTTATGTGGATGATGGATTATGAAGCGCCTCGAATATTGAGCCGATAAGGCTCAGAGATAGGTCTATAGGACCGGGAAACGTATTGTTTAGGAATAACCAATCCTCAAAAGTAAGAGAGTATCAGCCTTGCTGCTAACCAAGGGCACACGAGAGTGTGATTCCTAAGGCATTTGCTAGAGTGTCTCGAAACCGATGAGGAAGATCCCTTGCCTCGACTCATAGACGGAAATCCAGTTCCCAATACGTGACTTTTCAGTTTTAGTTGTAAACCTATATGGCGACATAGTTGGATGGAGTATTATGTCGTCTATGATCGATACATTTATATTTGAAGTTGTTTTGACACTATGCACTTATAGTAATATCAGAATGATTTGTTTTAAAGCGTATCGAGCATGTTTGGCTATTATAAGGGAAAAATCTATCCTTCGGCTTGTGTTGCATTGTGTGATGGGATCTGAGTCTTATAATAGCTTCATTTTTCCAAAAGCATTGCGTTGTTTATAAATTGCTTTATTTCAGAGCATTCATGGGAGTGAACCCGTTTTATGACATATAGCGTGGTCCCATGATTTACTCTATTTAAAAGTAAAGGTTTAATAACTGTTTTGAGTTCTAACACCACTCCTATGACAGACTCAGAGTTTATTGTTTCTACCTAAACTATGGGTGCTCATATTTTCCACACGAGGAGCTAGTAGTTTTGGTCTTCGCGGATATTTCTTTTCATAGGGTCCTGAATTACATCAGGAGCTTTATTCGGAAAGCTTTGTATCTGTATATTTCATTCAATTGTGTTAGTTGATGTATTTCTGCTATGATTTCTCATGTTTGAGTTCTGATGTGTTGTGTTCTCATTGCAATCCACATTCTTCCGTCTCTTCGGAGGCTGAACGAATTCGGTGTGTGACAATGTTGATGCAGATATGACATTATCCGTATTTGAAAGTATCTGTTGACAAACCCTATTTTAATGCTAACTCAAATGCAAATATGGATGTTCTATTTTTGCACTGGATCAAATTTATAAGAATTTTAATGTTCGACATAGACTAGTGTGTAATTTCTGGAAAACTTGCAATTTTTCAGTAGTACAGCTAAACGTAAAATGGTAGTGTTAGCGTTAAAATTTGTTTGCAACATTCTAAAATTATCAAAGGAAATACACTATGGAATATTTTTACGATTTACCGGTGAATTTGATGTCTTCGTAAATGAAAGTAACCTAGCAGCAATAAAATATCATAAAATACCATGCTAGCATAGGTGAAGCAAGCATGCCTTACATTTTAGCATCGTTGGTTGGGTTATCAAAAAACACTTATACTCATTTATCCATAAAATTAGCGGATTAGGTCAAACCCATTAAAGTAAATGTATTATTTGGGTGAACTAATTTAAACCATTTAATTAACTGATTTGCACGGGTACAACCTATTTATTTTACTTCTATCGGTTTAACCCAAGTTCTGTCCTTTTCTTGAATTTGCATTACATAAATTAAAAAACTTAAGGTTTCTTCTCTTCTTCCAATCGAGCTGCTATGTTTCTTCCATCCTCGCCTTCAACTTCTTTGTACTACCGACCTTACTAATTAGAAATTTCTTTGCTAGCTGGTTTCCTGCGAGGGGTATAATATAAATGGGATCACCTCTTTTGTTGGCGATTGCATCTCTGTTGTTTACTTAAGGGTCTTGGTGTTATGCCTCTTTTAAATTTTCTGGTTTTGCCAATTTTGTTATTTAAGTTCTAGGTTTATGATATTGCGTGGGAAAAATTCTCCCGAAAGGTTAACATGGAGATTTTTTTCTGTTCTTTAACTAGATAATCCATCGTTTTTCTAGTTATCATTTAGTGATATACTATTATTATTATCATAGTCTAGCAAACTGATTCGTATCATTGATGTTTGAATAAAGCTGAAGGCGATTCCTTGATATTAAATGTTAGTTGCTGCTATTTTTCTGGAGAGTCGGAGGGATCCTTTTGTTTTATGTCATTTTTTGTGAATTATTTTGTTTTTTTGATGTTTTCTGGTGTAAAATGCATGATTCTTTCATTTGTTTTTGTTTTGATAACTTAATGGTATATGTGAGAGTTTAACAAGTAAAAAGTAGAAAAGCATAATGGTACTTGGAAGAAAACAAATTTTGAGAGGCTAGTTAGCTTTTTAGTGGTTTTGTAGATTTTAGTACTTTCGTTTATTTAAACTTGAAATTTGAATTTAGTAGGATTCCACATTTATGGAATTGAACATATGTTAAAAGATGACAGTGTTTGCGACCCGTATTATAGTGATTAGATATAAATTATTATAGATAGATATTAATCATTGATTAAATGACGGTTACATATGTGACTTCTTACATATGATCGAATCAAGATTCAAGATTATTTTCATTGAGTTCAGATAATTCATTACGTAAATAAAAAATATAAGGAACACTATATTTCAAGATTGGACTTTTTAGTGGTTAAATGGTTTCGAAATATGTGTAAGTTGTCATTTCGGGGTGTAGTCTCAAATTGTGAAGAAAAATGTACAATCGAAACCATATCATTGAGGTGATGCACATCATCAAGTTTCATAGCAGTTTAATCGCACGGAGCGAAAACGTGTCATGAATTTCATTTGAGGATTTAAATTGACAAATTGAATAAAATATTAATAATCTTTAATTCTATAATGTGATTGGTCATGTCATTATTCATGTTTCTCCCTATCCCTTCTTTTGCTATTCCATCCAGAAACAATTTCAAAAATCAGTTTCTCATCATCCTTTTAATGAAAAAAATCACAAACCACCCTTAAAAGATTCATATTGGAGAGAGCGCTTCAAATCCGTATGCATTTGAAAGGGTGTGACAATAGCTCGTGCAATGACTGATTAGGCCAGTCGACCTAAGGTTTTGTAACAACCCGCCTTCTTGTCCGATTCTCGTTGGTAAATAAACCAACTTAAATCGTTCATAAAGACATACGGTTATTTGTACCAACAAATTTGCACAAAAATAACATAACTTTTCATTTCATTACAGAATTTTACATCAGAGTTACAATAAAATACATAGCGGAAAAGAAAACTATGGTGGCAGAAGAAATATGATATAGCGGAAAACTCCAAACTCTAGCTTGCAACTCTAATCCAAAAAGCGTTGTAAATCTTGCTCCAAGGATCCATAATTGTAAAACTAAACTACTAGCAGCCCATGCAAAAATTTATGGGCACCTAGAGTTTAGGTGTTAGAACAATAAACACTAGGCCAGTCGTAGGGCTGGTGTGAGAACTCAAAACAGTGATTACTTAGGGTTTACTTTAAAGTTGAGAAATTCACCGGACCACGCCGCTAACGCGGAACAGGTTTACTCCATGTGAATTCATGTGCAATGAAATTCGCAATAACTTTGAAAAATGAAGCTATCATAAGCTCATCTCACATCACACAATGCAAACGCACACCAAATGAGAGTGTTTTGTCTTATGATAACCAAAAATGATTTCATACGTAAAATCCTTTTTTAATACTATTATTAGTGCATAGTGAAGAAAAACCATTTCACAAATAAATATATAAATCTTAGCGAGCATAGTAGTTATGCCCACATACGTAGTTTACAAACAAACAAAAGACTCATATTAGTTATTGGGTTTCCAACATGATGGTTTCTGGAACGAAAGATTAACTAAGGACAAAACTAAGTTTCTCTTGGTTAACATCAAGACTCGGACACCGAATACAGAGCACAAAGTATACATCCCGGTTTTCATCCAGACTCGGACACAATATATACTTATTTCCTCAGGTTTCACTAGTAGATTTACCGTCGAAGCTTTCAAGTTACAATAGAGATTATGTATATGCATAAAATCTAACAGCTAGTTTACCATCAATCTAGGGTATGAGGTTCGTTGATGTCACGATATACACAAAGCTATGCTTCAATAAGCCACGCTTTGATCATCACTAGCACATTTCATACTAAAGTATGCCACATTGTCAATTTACGACATGTTATTGATTTCTATCAACACAGAACCTCTAAGTTCGTATATCTTAGAGACGGGAATAATTTATTGCCACAAATCCAATATATATTAACAGAAACTAGTGCTACGCAGTTAATTTCAATGTCAGACACATAATCCATACAAGTCCGTTCTGGGTCTGAATAGAACGACAATCCAAAATCTCCAAATATATTCATATCTCATGCGACTTATAACCTCGTATCGGGTGTACGACCCGATCTGACACATCGACAATCAATCCAAATAATCCGAAGATTCTTGATCTTCGTTCATCGTTTTCCAAGTCTTGAATTTCTTTGTAATGTCGTATTATTACTTGGAATGGTTTTCGAACCTATATCTGATCCCGGTCTTTCCAAGTAATAAGCGTACTTCAAAACAATAGCTATAGCTTACATGAGTCTTTCAATCCAAATCTCCTTCCAAATCGTTATCAAATCATTTCAGACTAAGGCTGGATTCATTTTAAACTCCCTAAATCCCGTTACCATCTTAATTCATTTAAACAAATCCATTATTCATTTACCTACCTTAGATTTATAAACATAATCTCTTTATTCATCGTTATCATTTCCATAAGTCCTCTCAACCACTAAATCTTAATTCGGTTGTATTGGCCCACAAATCCATACTATCTGAGTTGACTAATAACACCACATGTCCAATCCAAATTGCACAGAAATACGAATCATTATTAGAAAGAAGTTAGAAGATGAGAAATAGAAAGAAAGAAATATTAGAATAAAAGGAAATGGAGATTACAAACACACAGCGGAACGAATAAAATATATTAGGTAACATATACTTTGAAATACGATTCGGTAACTTTATATACATACCATCATCAGAGCACAACAGCTATTTCTGGAACAGTTATAAACACCTATTTCCAGATACACACATGGTACACAGCGGAATATATGATAGTCTATAGCTAACTGGTGAAGCCTCCTGCTTCTAGCTCTTCCAAGTGAATCTGAAAAATCCCGACTACTTGACTGCCTGTAAAAATTTGGGCACCCAAGAGTTTAAGGAAAACAAAACAAAATAAACTCTGGGTCAGTCATGGGACTGCTGTGAGTAAACTCCAACCATTTGTTTAACTTTCAAAATCCTTTCGAAAGAAAGGATAATAGTAAGACCAGCCCACACATAAACATGGATGGTTTTTACCTTACTATAACCCAAAACACTTTGATACAAAATCCAGTAATACTATAATAGTGTCTAAATCAAATAAATAACAATCTAGCGGAACGCTTGCATCTCACACTCCATATATAATATAAAATTTAAAACCGCAGGGCGTTTATTGGAGATTAGATTCCGACTATGACAAGGTATGGAACCACCTTCCGATAGTGTATCTCTAGAAGGGAATACGCTGGGTTCAACAAGAACATCTTGCAACCCGGCCCACACATGACCGACCACTCATTTCGCTTGAGTGTATCGAATGTATATCACCAACGGTTGGGATCAGCAATCGTTTTCCCGAATGGGACATCATCGAGTAGAATAAGGAATTAAATGAATTTCTCTAGATAGGTGATTATACATCCTAATGGGAGCGACCCACATTGTCATGCTTCTTGCCCGATTCTTGTCATTTCCCATTTGTTGAGGCCTGAGGCTATGATTTCTTATCATTCATTGATAGCACAATCACTTTGAATGCCACATTGTCGGATCCGTTAATCACTAATTGATTTGCACAAATATATTCTGAATATTATGCTAAGAGAATAAATTCTCCGCCACCATATATATTCATACAAACCATCATATGTGATCATTAGAAATACTCTGTCAGACATTCGTCCATATATGTTCGTTCTGGGATTGAACGAAACAGAAGGCACAATTTCAATAAATAAAAAAAGTCCTTGCACTTTACTCCGCCTTCGATTATCTTTATATAATCTGATTCGCTACGCTACTGCCAATACGGAGTGGTTCTCAGATAATAATCCAACCGGTCTCTCCATATTAACAACGATATTGGCAAATACTTCGATAATTGGTTATTTAACTATCGAAGAAAAACAAACATCCATTCAAAGCACCAAACAAATCACTGGGCCTTTTAATTAATATTTCATTAATTAAAACACTTCTTCATTTCCTTATCCATATTCGTTAACACGATATTTCCAATAATCATCTTGACCTCTTACGCTATTTGGAAAACATTTCCATATCTCATCTTCTTTTATTTCCTGCACTTAGAAAATATTTTCTATTTAAAATTTGAGAACATTCCAATTACTTATTTCTTTCCCGACTCATTTAATTCTATACTCAGGAAATATTTACTTTTATATTTCCAAAATTTCACTTATTTTGGTTAAAACGAATGTTATGTTAAATATCGTTACAACAAACCAAAATACTGCATTTGACTAAATTTCTTTAAATATTTCTCTTCGAGACTGAATCTTGTTATTTATCAGCTAATAATGAAATCAATCGAATTGGGGGTATAATTACCTCTCAGACCTTAACTGAAAACATCATTAACTTCAAAACAGATAAAACCGGTAACTCGAATAATCAACACCATATTAAACCAATTTTCCATTTCTAAAACGTATATACATTTCTCTTTCTATTTTTACCAAATTTAATTATAGATTTCCTTTTTGTTTACAATATTCTAATTTTTAAGTTTGTTTCCTTATCGAATTCTGTATATATCGATACATTGATTTCTAACTATCAAATTTTCTTAAAAATATTCTAAATCCTTAAATTTCTGGAAAAATTCGCCATAACCTCCTTTGTACTGGAAAATAGTTCAAACCTCAACTCGCCTCTCTAGGCCCTTTCCATTCAAAAAGAAAATCAAAAGGCGAAGTGGCTTGCCGATTCAACGCATAAAACCTCATATGGAATTTAAACATGTACCTTTTTGTCGGGCACTAAATTTATATCTCTTCATATACTTCAATCCAAACCTGCTTAACACTTATCCAAATATTCCTATTTGGTTTCAACTCAATCCATTCGTCTTAACCTAATTCGCTAATTTATTTTTTAATTAGCTATTTTTCCTATTTCACTTCTTCGTTTGGACAAACATGTTAAAATAAAATATTTAACTTGCTTATAACCAAATTGAATTCCAATTTCAATTCAAGTTTCCTTTTCGATTTCGGATATAAATTTCCAAATCGAATTCACTTATTCAAAGCCCAATATCAATTCAAAATCACATTAACTAATTACTATTCAAATTAGTTAATTCTATTCAATAATTAAAAATCTGATTTCTGTTTCAAAAATCAATCCATTACCCCACTTGAGTTCACATATATTTTACAACTCAAATCTGAAATTTTCTAAATAGAAATTCGGATTTTTTCGCTTAAAATCCTTTTATAAAATTAAATAAACCGTTATGGTTTTTAAATGGTTATGGCGCTTTTTTCTGAAAATTTGATTTTGACATAACTCAAAATATTTATGACGAAATTCAGAGTTTCCTCTTCCATTAGAAAACTATTATCTAATTGGTCCTAACGGTTCTTGTTTCATAGAATTCCGACTTAATTTGGGTTCTATATACTCAATTGAAATTCGAAACGCCAATTTACAAACTGCCGCGCTGCGACGAGCTCGTTTTAATTATATTTAATATATAAACATTTTAAAATTCGTTTATATATAAATTCTAACTCCATTCTAATATACTTTAATATATTTTAAACCAAATTTCCAAATTCAACTTAATATCTCCGATTATCTATAATTGTCGATTTTCCCTTACTCGTTAATAAATTTATTTATCCTTCAATCTTCCATATTTAATTCCAATTCCCTTTACAAATAAATTATTTATAAAATTCGATATAATCGAATTTCAATTATAAACCCGTTGAATTCTTCTCAATTCAGCTTATATTCCAAATTCCGAAATATAATCAATCTTTTTGTTTCAAAACACTTTCTAATTTACTTTTAAATTCCTATTTGAATTTAAATGGTTTAAATTGTCCAAATGATAATTTATTTTACCAAATTTATAACACTATTTATAAATTCAACTTCCTTGTTTCATATATTTAAATAAGTTCCCTTTTCAAATTTCTATTTGAAACTCCATCCCTTTGATATTCCGAATTGCGGAATAAAAACCATTGTTCCCTTTCGAATGATTTCAAATTCTATTTTTAAATTCATACTTGAATTTAAATATTGAAATTATCTTTTGATAATTAATTCATTATATTTATAAACACCATTTTATAAATTTCCTTGTTTTATATTTAAACAAGTTTATTTCGAAATCTATTTAAAACCAAAATCTTATTTTGGAAATTTCTATTTATAATAACTTATATATATAACACCCAATTTATTTCCATATTCAATTTCTTCTATTTAAATAAATTCAAATTAATCGAATTCAAATCATAAATCCTTATGGATTTATTTTAGTTCAATTTATATTCTGAACATCAGAGTAAATTCCATCGTTTATTTCTTGAAAACGATTTTCCCATTTCTATTTTAAAATTCACATTTGAAGTTAAATATTTAAATTATCAATGATAATTTTTTCCCACTACATTTATAAACCCCATTTATAAATTCAGTTCAATTCAATTCCCTGATTATCCAATGAAAGTCATTCCATTTCACTTATAAACACCGTTTATAAATTTACTTAAATTTCCTGTGTTATTTAATTTATAAATATCATTTATAAATTAAATACTTGTTTTATTTGTTAATTTTTTTTAATATCTTTGTAGTCCACTATAAATTCAAATTCTATTTTTTTTGCAAAATAGATTTCCCTTTTTTTAAATCTGAAATATCCTTTCCACGATATTTTTATATATCAATATTTTAGCCCCAGTGATATTTAAACAATCAAACCACTCAATTATCAATCAACACATCATATATGGTGCTATATGTGGAACAAACAAATAATAAATATTTTTGAGGAATCCAGTTGGATCGCTCCAACCTATTTTCCTGCATCCACAGACGTTAGCCATCATAACTAATACCCATCCTTCTTCGAGGCAGGATATCGCGGTATAGAAGGTCATCCACTATCATAGCGCGGAGCGTATAGGGTCATCCGCTTATGATACTGCGGGCATCCACTAATGGTACTGCGGGAACAATCCAATCACCAATATATATCTAATAGCCACAACCAAGCCTAGATAACTAATATATAATAGCCACAAAAATATTTTAATGCAACCAAACAACCATCAATTATTTTTAACTATTTAAAATAATTCTAAATAATAAATTGAGTGAGATTTACTTTCATCGATTCATTTGCTGAATATTCGTTTAAATCTGTACCGTCGCAGTTACGAAACTGCTCAAGTTGAATCCGTCTTGTACCTATGGTTATTTAATTTTATAAATCGACTAAGCTATTATTTATTTGGATTAATTAATAAAGTAAATAAATAAACTATCCACGTATTTTAAAATTCCGAAAAACAATGTATACCTTACTGCCTATTCTGTTCAGGTCACTAGGACTTCACATAATTATTAGACTATTTCATTGCCATCCGATTACCCATTATGATGTTTCCACAAAACTGCATCTGCCTAACAATCAACTAGCATTTTGACCTCACTTTTACAGCATTTCATCACTTCTTCTACTACTCGAACCCTCCATACATCAAACAACGACTATCATTCTTCGCCATTACACCGACTCATCACCATAAGTCTCCATTTTCAGATCAATCCAACAACCAAAATTCCGCCTCCAACTCACCACTTCAACACTTTATTGCAAGCCTCAAAACATCAACAGGAATATCGTCCAGGCAACCTTCATTTACAGTACAACGAACTCCCCTTTTTTTAGTTGTCGATCCCTTCCCAAACCAGTCCAGTTCATTCCCCATAATCAGAGGTCGACCTCTCCTCGTGTTCCCACTATCGCACTTCCTAATTTGACCCAGATCGACTCTACTCAGTCGCCACTTTCTCCTTCACTAAACAGTGATCGATTTCCATCATCCTCCCCTGTTGCTTCCTGAAATCCACTAATAGAACTACCGAGGTTGCCAGTATCCCTTATTTCTCTCTCATACTTCACAAATTAACATGTTGCGGCATCCTCCTTACATCGGTCTTCTGTGCTTATCGAAAACCCACGATGATTTAGATCCATTCCTTCCTGCAATGCACGCACCTTTGGCATGATGTCGAGCTCCAGTCTCCATGGCGATCCCCATTTCGAATGATGCCAGAACTTCAAAACCCCCAAAATCTCAGATCTCGACATCGCGCTCACCCTCCATTCGATTTCCACCTTTGGTTTTAGCTCCAGGAAATACAACTGTCCTTGTTCGCAGTTGAATTCGCCAATCCCTACATAGAAATCACGACCCTATCATTGCGGTGATTTTTGTTTCTGATTTTGGAATGAGAGTAGGAGGGGTAAGTTTCGTGTTTTATAAAAGACTACTGGAGAGGACCGATTCTTTTTACTTTTAAAAGGGACATCCATTTTAAATTTTGTGTGATGAGGATTGATTTACAGTAGAACGAAATGGAAGGGAAATAACAGGAGGATGTCACGTTTTATAGATGAGGATACTTCAGGCTTAAGGAACTTAGGTGTAACGACCCAAGGATTTTCGGCCTCGAAAATTGACATAAATACCCTTACCATGACTTATGCCGACCTTCCAAACACCGAAAACACTGGAACGTTTATAGAAAGAAATTAGAGGGTGAGATAAGAAAGAAAGTTAGAATAGAAGAAGAAGAACCAACACGGAGTCTCACATCGCAGCGGAACAAAATATAATACAGAAATAAATCTTTATTGAGAGCTTTTGAAAAAAAAACTTACAATATTAGAGTACATCAACATCTATGGACAGTTATAATAATCTGTCCTTATATATATAATCACACAGCGGAATAGTAATCATATCACACATCTGGACACCTTTAGCTTGTCACTGGACTTCACAGTTTCCTGATAACCTGAACCTGTACATTCCGTGCTAACCCGAGCATTTACAAAACACCGGGTCAGTCTGGTGAACCAGAGTGAGAAAAACTTGCACAGTATTAAGGTGTCACATAACTTGATTTTAAAGTTAAAATTCTTTCTAAAGAAAAGGATAATCGTAAGACCAAATCCACATGTAAATACGGACGGTGTTTACCTTACGATAACCCAAACTAGTTTTCAAAATCAATATCTTTTCTGATATTATCATAGTGTCTAAATACAAGTAAATATCAATCTAGTGGAACGCTTGCATCTCATGCTCCACGTATATATATACAATCAAAACCGTGGGCACTTATTGGAGATTGGATTCCAACTATGACAAGGTACGGGACTACCCGCCAATCGTGTATCTCTAGAGGCGAATACACTGGGTTCAACAAGAATGTCTTGCAACCCGGCCCTCACATGACCGACCACTCATTTCGCTTGAGTGTATCGAATGTATATCACCAATGGTTGGGCTCAAACCACCGTTCCCCGATAAGGGACAACATCGAATAGATTGAAGAATGAAATGGATTTTCTCTAGATAGGTGATTATACATCCTAATGGGAGCGACCTACATAGCCATGCTGTCTGCCCGATTTTTTTCATTTCCCGATTGTGAGGCTTAAGGCTAGAATTTACTTCCAGAACATTTGGCCATCCTTTACTTTGAATGCCACATCGTCAGATCCTCTGGATATCACTAATTGACGTCCACAAAAATACCCTAGTTGGGAGCTACCCAACTATGACACGTTTGAAGAAATCAACGTACGTGGCCCATTGGAAATACTCTATCAGACATTCGTCCATACAAGTCATCCAGGAACAGGATGATCCGAAGGTACTCTCCTACTGCATCCAATACAGGAATCACCCCATGGATCAGTAGCGATCGTCCTTGCAACCCACATATTCCAACCACGACAAAACCCCAGTATATCTCCGGGTCGAATCAGAGATTTTAAGTGGTTCTTCCGCTTTATGAAGATCTATGGTCTTTAAATGCTCCATCTCGATCGTCGTCTGATCTTTTCTATATTTTCGTATTTGTTGGTCGGAATGGTTTTCGAATATTCATTCGATCCCGGTCTTTCCATAACAACAATCGTAAAGGTCAGACTTGATAGTCGGTTATTTAACTATCAAGTAATCATCCATGAAATCATAAAAATAGATCCACTGGTCTAGTATTTGGCATCACTTGGCTTTTAAACTTATCGCCCAATCTCCTTTTAATTTATCATTTCCTTTACTTTGGAAATCTTATCAACCATTCTTGACATTACCAACTAGTATCATCCTTGGATAATCCCGCAGTCGTTCAAGTTGGGGTATTTTAATTACCTCTCAGACCTTGCTCAACTACGTTCTTATCTTCAGAAAAATACGAGTTGTAATTCAAGAATCGACATTCAATTTAAGATGAAAACACATCCCACTTATCTTGTTTATAGCCTTCTAGTTCTTCTTACCCTTTTGGAGTTTCACTTTTAAATATAATATTACTATCACCAAATTCGTTAATCAAATAATTCCTTACTAAACATCACTTTATTCACTCTCGACCTATTCGAATGACTTTGTTTCACAAACTGAATTCTTATTATAAATCCTATTTCCAACCTTGTTTACCAAGCTCAGATTAATCCCCTTTTCTTTCAGGAAATTCCCTTTTAAATCCGTGGATTTTACTTAATACCATTATTAAGTATTTCCAATTTTAACAACGTTTAAACTCATATCCCATTTATACACCTTGTTTATAATTTCAGGTTAAAATAAACTCTTTATATTTTCATCTCCCTTTACTTAATTCAAACCTTAAGTAAAACCTTTCACTTAAGATAGGTATTTACTTAGACCTCTTTATTGCTTCATTATAAGACTCAAGCTCAACTAAAATTCATCCCTAGCCCTTTTACAACACTCGACCATATTTCATTTCAGATTCGGTTACTTAAATGTATTACATTTAGATTATTTATCTCAACATTAATCATTTCAAATTAATCAACTCCTTTATTTACTAGAATAAGTGATAAATTCCCTTTTTAAACTCTTACTAAGACTAACCAACTATTCATTCAGTTATTTCACTAATTTAAAATCTAACTTTAAATGGTCAACTCCATCCACACAAACATGATTACTCTTCTAACCAATTCTATTTAATTCCTCTTTTTAAGTTAATTAAAATATAATTAATTTAAATAACTTTATTTAGTTGCTTATGATTGATCAAATACCTAACCGCTAGGTTATTTCCTACTCATTTGTTTATAATTCTTATCAACGTAAGAAATTTATTTTATAAAACCATTTCATAATTTCTCATAAACTTTAATTAATAAATAATTAATATTTATTACTTTCAAAGCCCATTCTAGTTATAAAATATATTTATAACTTCAATACTGTCGACACACCGTTGATAAAATCCATATTTTTAAACATCGAGTGATTTCTGGGCCAGGTGATGCTAATTACCCAACCCGTACATCCATTGGTTAATCATTGGAATAAATACTGAAATGAATCAATCATTCCTTTTTATTCGACTGATAATTTCTATAATGATCATCACTCAATTAACAGCCAATCCAAACAATTCAAACAACTCAAACCATTTCAAACACGTTTATAAACGTAACCAATAAAGGAAAATTTGCTTTATTTGGGTCAAATCAAAACGATGGGTATTTCCTGAAATTAAACGACCGTTTAACTTCAATTTTTGAATCAACAGTAAATATATATAACTAGAAAACAGTCAACCACTAACAATCAGGACACGCAAAATAAAAACCCAATTAATATAAAATATAAACGGGAAGAGCTGAGTGAGTTTAACTCACATTGATTTAAATCTGTCGATAAATATCTAGTTTTTAGTCAAATTAAACTGACGTTTAATTTGACTAAATTTCTCAGTTGTTCCCGATCCGGACCAACTCTGCTCCATCTCGAAGTCCTTGTCTCTACGGTCCCAACGAGACTGACCGCGCTTGAATCTGATAACGTATGTATGAAATATCGCATAAACAAATTTAAAAACTAATTGAATTAAACATAGATTTTCTTTTGAATTTAATTTTGGGCTTTACCTTTTGCTATCGGCCCACTAAACGAACCCGACCCGCCTCCCCTTTTAAACCCTTACCATCGATCATTTTTCTTACTTCAATAGCCGCCTCCCTCACTTTCTCAAATCAAAAGAAAAACCCTAACCGCAAATCCCTAAATCCCTTTCGGTCTTCAACTTCGAGACACCTGGCGTCGCACCCGATCCCATCTGCTTCAGCTTCGACAACCATCCCATCCAGACCCACGACGAGCGAGCCAGACCAAAACCCCTTCATCTAAAGCTAAGTTTTCTTCACTCAATTTTTAGTATTATGGTATTATTTCGTTTGATTTTTTCTGGTTTCTTTGATTCTTGAATTGGATGAAATTTTGTTGAATGGATGCGTGTATTTATAGTGCGATTGGGTTTAGATAGGGATCATGTCCATTCGTAGCTTGATGTAGGTAATTCAGCTACCAATTTCATAGGCCATTGGTCTTTCTTCTTCCTGCAAATTTCGATTTTGGTGATGGCAGTTGATGTGGCGTGATACCTATAGCAGTGGATTTTAATTGAATTTTGTATTGGGTTTTCAGTACGTTGTGGTATGAATTGTTATTTCAATCCAGATTCAAATCTATAGGTTAGATTTTTGTATAGGATTCCAGCACATGTTGATCCGTTCGAAATGGATTCTGATGAATCTTGGATAGGCTATGTCTAGCTAACTTAAATCAGAGATTTTAAAACTGATATGTAGATTTTATTTTTATTTTAAATATATGTAAACAATGGATTTTGCATCAGAGAATCACTGTACATACATGTGACGTAACTGTTTCGATAAAGATTTGGTATATACATCAGTTTTTCTTAGTTGTACATGTACTGTTTTCGAGCTGTTGTTTCCCTTGTTCTTTAATTTCTATGGCTGTTTTACTGATGTACATATATAGCTGTCCCAGCTATATATATATATATATATATATATATATATATATATTTCGGTTTCTTTTCCTATTTTTTTCTTTCTAGCTCGAGATGCAACACATCGGGATCAAACATAAATCATTTTCAAATGTCTGTACTGAAGCCGAAAATGAACATCATTTTACTAAAATATGATGAAATATGATGTCAAGTTTATTTCTCTTTCAATGTCAAGGTTTGAGTTGATGCCAAAATGTTCTGTAACTTTGTTTCATTGTTAATTTGCCATACTCTCCTATTTATTTTGAGTACTATGTAGATTGGTGATATCTACAATTCGATTTCTCATCTAGCTTAAGTATTAAAATGTCTACCATTGTTGATTTATAGAATATATAATGGAAGTTATTGCTATATAGATTTGATCCTTTTATCACCATGAAAATTATTTGTTTTGATTATAATCTGCTTATGGAACTTATAGTTATGATGTTCCTCTATATTTTGGTTCGGTTACTTTAATCTTAAGACATATATATTTTGCAGCAAAGTCATTTTTCATTGGATGATGTATACCTTAGAATGAATGCTTACTGGACAAATCTTGGATTTGTAGACTACTACTAGTTATGTATGTATACCAGTAATATGCCTACTTATTTCACACAACCTAACCTTGGTTTCGATGGCCTGTCTACATGTCATTTATGGGTTTGGCACAAGTTTTGGTTACTAACATATGTTGTGTTACCTTGTTTAAACTGCGGATTCATACTGAATTGCAAATATTTACCCTGTGCCATGTTGTGAACTGAGAATATTGCGTCTATATATATATATATATATATATTATGTTGTTCATTTTTTTTTTTGGAAATCATCCCTTTTTAATGGGTTTTATCTTCTTCTCGCAGATCAAAGCTGAGGATTCACTGGTTCTGGAAAGGTGAGGCCTGCAAAACTTGATTTAGAATGTTGATTTCTTTTTTCTGTGTTTGAATTCGAGAACTTATTTTGTACGAAATATACATTTTGAACTTATATTGTAAAGACAATCTCATGTATATAAATACTTGAATGTGTATAAGATATATAAATTCAAGTTTTCTCTTTTCCCATCCTGTACATGTTCGGTTTCATGTTATTGTATTATATTTTTCCTCTTTTCTTTGTACAAGCATGATACATGCGGGATTCATTTGTATTGTCGAACCAAAAGAAAAAAATGCTGATGTATACGCCATCACATACATATACATTTAGGGGATTATTTATAAGTCAAATAAAATATTTATTATAAAATAAAATTTAAATTGCTAGATTAACGAAAATAAATAAATAAATAAATAAATATCACCGTATTTATTTAACAACCTCTTCAACATCAAACCGTATAGAATTCAACTTGACATTTAAA
The DNA here is from genome assembly GCA_030737875.1 of Allium sativum. Classification (NCBI taxonomy): domain Eukaryota; kingdom Viridiplantae; phylum Streptophyta; class Magnoliopsida; order Asparagales; family Amaryllidaceae; genus Allium; species Allium sativum. The sequence goes on from CM060920.1 coordinate 1,020,687,597, forward strand.
ATTCTAGTTTTTAAATAATATTCCATTTATATAAAAATCCTTTAATATAAATAAATAAATCATATTTATTCGAAATCTATTTTAATTAAATAAATTCGATAAAAATCCATTATAATATATAAACTGATTTAAATATTCGAATTTAAATGGACGAAAAATATGGGATGTTACATTAGGTCTGAATTTGTACATAGGTAGGTATAAGATTAAGTACATGTAATTTAATTCGATTAGATTTTGATTTGATTACACATTTATACGATTTGATTTAAAGGGATTTTTATTATTTTTAAATTGATATCAATTGGATTTTCGATTCGATTTCGATCTTATCCACTAAAATACCTCGGGGTCCTTAACTTGAAACCACGAACCGCTATTTTAACATAACGACTAACATCTAAATGTTAAACCGCTATTCTGAACTGAACAGAATATATTCTGAAATTTAATTTGAATGCATATACCTTATTAAATTAATAAAATATAATTTGAATTCATAAATAATCAGATTCTTCGATAATAAAATATTTTTATTATCGTTTATATTCTAATTTAGTTTTCATAAATCATCTGAATTGTTTTGACTTAGTTTTAATACCGAATTCAATTATATTTCGCATTACGATAATTATTTATATTTGAAATAAATCATATTTCGATTATTAAATCGATAACTCTATATAGAATATCATTTATATTATCAACTCCATATTTAAAACCATATTAAATATTTAAAATTAATCGACCAAAATCCTGGGTCGTTACGTTCTTCCCCCCTTTAAAGCATTTCGTCCCTTGAATTACCAAGGTAAGAAAAATGTTACAAACCCATTTACTTTTCAAAAACACACTTATGTTGAAACTCAACTCTTCATATTTCTCAACTTAAGTTTTACCAAAACATTTGGTTTCCATTTACATCGCACATCATATGCGCTCATATTCATTTAATTTGAATGATTTAAAATCAATACATTCATATCCTATTCATATTCCATTCAGATTCATTCAAATTGATTTTAATCAATTTATCCACTTCAATCCATTCAACTTACTTGAGTTAAATTAAAATAACATAATTCAAATCCTTGGGTTTTTATTTCAAATCCTTTTGAAATAATATAAATATATACGTATATTTATAATCATCTTAAATTCAAAACATTTGAGTTTTCAAACCAGCTTGTTTTCTTACAAACAAATTTCCTTTAAAAACTTTTCTAAGGTAGCAATCCATCACTTAGAACTCGAAAATGAACACTAATAATGCTGCAGTCATCATCAGAATTATTTCCCAGCCATCGAAGTGAGTTCAGTGCTATATTACTTTAAAAATCCATCTAAAAATGATTTTTATTCAAAAATCCTTCCAAACAAAGCTATTTTATTTCAATATACTTCTGAAAATATATTTTCCAAATTCCCGGAATTAAATTCCAATTCTGGTTTGAATTCAATTTTAATTCATTTCATTTGTATATTTCATTCTTATTCAAATTATATTTGGTTATAGATAACCATTCTAATTTTATAATCTCATTGGATTATAATTATAACAATCAGCACATCCAATAATTTCAAAAAATTATTATTTCTATATCAAAATAGAATTTTGGGTAAAATTATTCCATTTGCCCACTTAAAAACAATATTGTGTCAATTTCTCTGTTCAAGTGTTTAGAAATTCCTATCGACTTCGTCCCACGATTCGAATAGAATTCATGTGACGGCCGGGAATTTCGCTCGATCCGAATCAGTCGTTAAACCGATCTAGACCGTTCGAAACCCCTGATCGTTTTAGAACAGGACAAATCAGGACGCAGACGGAAGAACATTTCATTGCTATTACAACAATTCCATCGGATACAAGAATATACAGAGTATAAATGAATAAATTACATTCAATAAATATTAGAGATTACAATAAATTACATTGCAGCGGAATATAATACAAAGCACAACTGAAGGTGATATACGGATACAGAGCTTTCCGAATATCATTCCAGCTGTAAACCAGGATCCTGTGAATATAAATCTGCAAAACCAAAACTACTAGCTGCCCGTGCGGAAAATAGGGGCACCCAGAGTTTAGGTTAAAACAATAAACTCCAGGTCAGTCATGTGACTGGTGTGAGAACTAAAACAGTTATTTAAAATTTTACTTTAAAAGAGAGTAATTCAAGGGACCACGCCGTATAACACGGAACGGGTTTCCTCCCAAGAATACCAGTGCATATCAATAAACAACGCAATGCTTTTTCGAAAAATGAAGCTATTATAAGACCCAGGTCCCATCACACAATGCAACGCAAGCCGGAGGATAGGGTTTTCCCTTATAATAGCCAAACATGCTTGGTACGTTTAAAACAAATCATTTGATACTATAATAAGTGTATAGTGTCAAAACAATTTCAATCATAAATATCAATCATAGACGGCATAGCATCCCATGCTACTATGTCGCCATACTAGGCTCTACAAATAAAGCCGAAATATCTCGTATTGGAAATTGGATTTCCGTCATGAGTCGAGGCAAGGGGCAAGCTCCTCTCCGCTTCGAGACACTCTAGCAAATGCCTCAGGACTACACACTCTGGGTAACCCTTGGATGCTTCAGGGCCGGTCCTCTCTTACGTTTGAGGATTGGCAATTCCTGAACACACGTTTCCCGGTCCTTACAGACCTAAAATCGAGGCGCCTCATCTAACAACCACATAGGTGAAAAGTATATAAATGTCAGGGCTGGTAAGTCACTGACACCACCAAAGCTAGAAAGAAACGTCGTGCTCTCCCTGCAGTCCTTATCCCGTTTTTAACTCATATCGAGGTGTGAGGCTCGCGAATCCACGCTATACACAAAGCTGCCACGTAGGCCGTGCTTTGATCATCAACCACAAGACTTTGCTTTTCAACAGAAGCCTTGATCCATGCAACTCAGCATACCACACAGGCAATTCATGCCATGCGATTGATATCTATCGATATATAACCTCTAAGCTCGTACGTCTCAGAGAAGGGCGTTAAGCAAGAGAATAAATTCTCCGCCGCCAAGAAGATATATATTTAACAGAAATCAATCAACACAGAATAAAATCCAATGTCAGACACACAATCCATTTACAAGTTCGTTCTGGGTCTGAACGAAACCGGAGGCACTTTCCTCGCATATCCATCCATCTCCAAGTACGTCTGGACGACAACCAACTGATTCCCTCATCTTGGGTGTACATCCCAATCAAGATCATTAGTAATCACCCAAACGATGTGAAGACTTCCGGTCTTCTACCACCGTCTTCATCTTTGACATATCGTCGAATCGGTTATTCAGAATGGGTATAAACCCGGCCTTTCCGAACAACCCGCGTATATTAAAAACAAATGTTACACAAACACAACATACGCCTCGTTTCAATTCAGAATATTCTTTTATTCACAAAATTACATTCTTAGCGAAATGTTCCCATTAATTTTATCAAAGATAAATTCTTTAGAATTTATCCTTTAATCTTCCTTTGGATGACATTTCAAACCAAATTATGGTTTTTCAAACTAGTCGAGATTAGCGAACCACATCGAAGTAATTATTTATTTTATTTCCTAATCCCAATCCCAACCTATTCATCCCATGAAGCAAAACTGGTAATACTCCATATCTAACACCATGGTGTTATCGGTAAAATTAATTACCATTTCACGTTCAAATCTAATTAAAGATTTAACTATCGCTTTGGAGCAAAACTGGTGATACTCCATCCTCGCTCATTTTCTAAAGTTGATAATTTAAATTATCAATCCACATTTCAATTTAATTGCAGATTCATTAAAACTCCTTTTATTGGGTTAAAGAACTAATGTCTTTTAAAACACAGTTCACGACAAACCCAAATCACATTCTATTTATTATCGGGTTAAAGAACAAATGTTATTTAAAAACACCATTCACGATAAACCCACCAATCACTTCTAATTTAGTTCTAATCAAATATATTAGAAATTCCGATTATTCAAAACCCCTTTTTAATTTCAATTTATTTATTTTAAAAATAGTTGGGTTTTAATTTTAGTTCAAAACTAGTTCATTTCGATAAAAATCTATTTTTATCTTTTCAAATATGGATTTTTTCATCCCAATTTTTCCCAAATCATTTCTTATGATTTTACACAAATTATTACTATTTTTAATAATTTTATCAAGGCCCGTACAGTCGATTTCCATCAACGGCCATCAAACTGCACTTACAGCGACCTTTTTCAAATTTTATTTGGACGTATCTCCAAATCCAACCGTTAGATTTCAAATTTCTAATATTCGTTAGAAATCTCTTTTCAATACGAACCCAACGGTTCCAGTTTTAGGAGATTCCGACGGTCGGATCTCCCGCAATGTCCGTTCGAAGTTAATGGTCGAAATTCACGAACTGCCGCGGCGCGGCGCGTTCTATTCAGGGCATTATATTATATATATAATATATATAATATATATTTCGTCGATTCCTATTTAAAATGAATTTTATAAATAGTTTTGAATTCGTTTCAAAAACAATTTCAACCTTTATTTCAAATTCAAATCAAAATTGAATTTTCTATTATAAATCCTTTTTACTTTCATTTCTATTTGATTTCAATTCAAATTCATTTTCTATTCAAATCAAATTCAATTCGTTTTCTAATCAACTCAAATTCATTTTCTATTCAAATCAAATTCATTTTGGTTTTCTATTCAATTCAATTCAATTCAAATTGGTTTTCTATTCGATTCAATTCAAATTGGTTTTCTATTCGATTCAATTCAAATTGGTTTTCTATTCAATTCAATTCAAATTGGTTTTCTATTCGATTCAATTCAAATTGGTTTTCTATTCGATTCAATTCAAATTGGTTTTCTATTCAATTCAATTCAAATTGGTTTTCTATTCAATTCAATTCAAATTGGTTTTCTATTCAATTCAATTCGAAATCGTTTTATATTCAATTCATTTCGAAATCGTTTTATATTCAATTCATTTCGAAATCGTTTTATATTCAATTCATTTCGAAATCGTTTTATATTCAATTCATTTCTAAATCGTTTTTCAATATTCATTTCATTTAGAAATCGTTTTTCAATATTCATTTCATTTCGAAATCGTTTTTCAATATTCATTTCATTTCGAAATCGTTTTATATTCAATTCATTTTGAAATCATTTTTCAATATTCATTTCGAAATCGTTTTATATTCAATTCATTTCTAAATCGTTTTTCAATATTCATTTCATTTCGAAATCGTTTTATATTCAATTCATTTCGAAATCGTTTTATATTCAATTCATTTCGAAATCGTTTTATATTCAATTCATTTCGAAATCGTTTTATATTCAATTCATTTCGAAATCGTTTTATATTCAATTCATTTCTAAATCGTTTTATATTCAATTCATTTCGAAATCGTTTTTCAATATTCATTTCATTTTGAAATCGTTTTATATTCAATTCATTTCGAAATCGTTTTTCAATATTCATTTCATTTCGAAATCGTTTTATATTCAATTCATTTCGAAATCGTTTTTCAATATTCATTTTAAAATGAATAAAATCGATATAAATATCGTTCACGTCAAAATGGCGTCAATCTAATCAACACGGCTTCATATATTTCTATTTTCAAATATTCTATTTCAAATATTTCTTTTTCAAATATTTCGATTTCAAATATCTCGTTCAACACATGACTAATCTCAACGGATGAGTACAGTCAACACATGAACCTTTATATTATATTGATAAAGATGTAAATTTTATTATTAAAATATGTCGTTCAACACACGGCTAATCTCAACGGATGAGTACAGTCAACACATGAACCTTTATATTATAATATTCTTTATTTTCTAAATTGGAGTGACGCCCAATCAATCACCATATAATGTTAATTATATGGATTTTTTTACATCACACGTATATAATAGCATTGAAAAATAATCAACCATCAACCAAAGTGCACTACACTGTATAAGCATCAAATATAGATATCTAACGCTTATAACAGCCTGTCAATCAATCAATCAACATATTTAATCAATCAGGATGAGTGAACTTCAAATTTCATCCCAACACCCGTGTGGGGTTTCAAACAATCAAACACAGATTTTATTTGTGCAGTTGGGCGATGTGTAAAATTTATCGGCCCAATCAATATCAGTCAAATCAGTGTATATAAACAAATCGGCCGATTTGTTTATAAAAATTTATTTATTCACTCTCGCGTTAAAAATTATATTTTTAATGATAAAACATTTTATTCAACCTATGAAAATATTCTATTCAGTTCATTTATTAAATAAAATGATTTCTTTATTTTTCTAACTTATTTTAGAAAATTTCGGCGGCATAACGGCACGATACTAGAAACGGGACGAGGCCTAGCCTTATCCCCGATCTAGTGAAGGCCCACGCCATTCACACATCAATCAAATCCAAATCAAATAATTTAACTAATCTATGCAACCAAACAAACAAGTCCATGGTCTGTGGACAGTGGTGTCAGGTGCTACTAAACACCGTCTGCATCCTAGTATATATATAACTAGAAAAGAAATTGAAGAGTGAGAAGTTCTCACGAATAGCTATTCCAACTCCACGCCACTTCAAATGTAGAAGTCTTCGTCATTTTATCCTTTTAGCCATCTTCGTTGCCCGTATTCTCTACATATGTAAAAATCGAATTTTTACTTTGCTATTCAATATATAAAAATCGAATTTTTACTTCGCTATTCAATATATAAAAATCGAATTTTTACTTTGCTATTCAATATATAAAAATCGAATTTTTACTTTGCTATTCAATATATAAAAATCGAATTTTTACTTTGCTATTCAATATATAAAAATCGAATTTTTACTTCGCTATTCAATATATAAAAATCGAATTTTTACTTTGCTATTCAATATATAAAAATCGAATTTTTACTTCGCTATTCAATATATAAAAATCGAATTTTTACTTCGCTATTCAATATATAAAAATCGAATTTTTACTTCGCTATTCAATATATAAAAATCAAAATTTTACTTTGCTATTCAATATAGAAAAATCACCTTTTTTATTTCAACGCTGTATGGATAAAATTCTGTTTTTATACCGCTATTCAATATAGAAAAATCTTATTTTTTTTATTTGAAAAATCTATTCTTTTCTATTCGAAAAAATCTAATTAAACTAGCAAAAAATATTTAAACTAGATTAACACAAAATAAAATAAATAAAAAAATAGAAAAGGAAGCTTACAGTGGATGGGGGAGGAGAGGGATCGAAGGGGCTGGAGTTCGCCGGTGGTGGCGGGCGGAGCAGGCGAGGGGGGGCTGATGGAAATCGAACAGGGGAGGGGGGGTATCGCGTCGCGGTCTGGCGTAGGGGGGGGGGGGGGTTCGCGGCGCCTCTAGCGCCTGGGGGGGGGGTCTCCGATCTGACGAGGAGGGGGGGCTCTCTTCGAGGTGGCGGCGGTTTAAGGGGGGGCGACGCTCCTCTCCGCATTTTTTTCTTTCTGTAAAATGATTTTGAACGGGGGGGGGGGGGGGTAGAGAAATAGAGAGGGTGAGGAGAGAGAGGATTTTATTTTTTAATTATTTAATTTCAAAAAAAGTTGACTTTTACATATGACCTCGAAACGAGGCCCACCGCCTGTCGTCCATAGCGTATTACCCCCATTCCGAACACAATGGGATTTGTATCGCAAGCTGATTCGGCTGTTGCAATCAGTTTTCGTTAAAATCAACATATAACTCTATATATTGAATTTGAACGCGCATTTCAATTTACCGGGATCACATACGAACTCTATAAATTGCAGAAAAATATTTTCTAGCTTCGTATTGACGATACGGTCCTAACAAAACTAGTTTCGTCGAATTCTGAGACCGTTGGAAAAATGGCCATTTTCCAGTCGATTAAAATCAACTGAAATTGGTCAAACGCGTTTTCCTTTGCCACACTCACATATTGAATCGAAAAGTTATGAAATTTGGAATCTAGCAATAACTTGACATCACGAACCCAACAAAAGTGGTTTCGTCGAAATCCGAGGTCGTTTGCAAAATGGCTATTTTTAAGGGCCTGAATTCCATAGCGACTATTCAGAATTTTCAACTGGACATATCTTTTGATTCCCGCTATGAAATCTTGATTTTTCGGATTCGTTGGAAAGATATCATCAATTAGATCCTATTATTTTTAGTTTCACTAAAATCCGGTTTATATTACACCCGGTATGTTCAATTGAAGTTTGAAATCGAATTATCGAACTACCGCGCCATTTTCAATTCCTTTTATAATTATATATAATTATTTATATTCTAACGACGACGTATATAATATATACATTCTAAATATATTCAAAATAAATTTCTCGTCGATATTATTTAAAATAATCTATTTTAAATAATCAAAATTTGCTAAAATCGTCAAAATAAAATTTTTAAACTGGTTCAAAATTTCCGGGTTATTACAATTCATAACCCACTCAACAGACAAGTCAACATAATATAAAACAATTTGTTTATATCAATTAACAAATACGCGCTCTCATATATATATATATATATATATATATATATATATATATATATACGCTCAACTCATTCTAGGGTACTACTGATCCTATCTCTGATGAGCACAATCCCACCAAAGCCTAGGTATTCGCTCAACCTAAGCTCTGATACCAACTGTAATGACCCGCAAATCCGTACTATCTGAGTTGACTAATAACACCACACGTCCAACCCAAATTGCACAGAAATACGAATCATTATTAGAAAGAAGTTAGAGGATGAGAAATAGAAAAAAATAAATATTAGAAAAGAAGGAAACGAAGATCACAAACTCACAGTGGAACGAATAAAATATATTAGGTAACATAAACTTTGAAATACAATTTGGTAACTTTATATACATACCATCATCAGGGCACAACAGCTATTTCTGGAACAGTTATAAACACCTGTTTCCAGATATATACAAGGTACACAGCGGAATATATGATAGTCTATAGGTAACTTGTGAAGCCTCCTGCTTCCAGCTCTTCCAAGTGAATCTGAACAATCCTGACTACTTGATTGCCCATATAAATTTGGGCACCCAAGAGTTCAGGGAAAACAAAAACAAAATAAACTCTGGGTCAGTCATGGGAGTGGTGTGACTAAACTCCAACCATTTGTTTAACTTTCAAAATCCTTTCGAAATAAAGGATAATAGTAAGACCAGCCCACACAAAAACATGGACGGTTTTTACCTTACTATAACCCAAAACACTTTGATACGAAATCCAGTGATATTATAATAGTGTCTAAATCAAATAAATAACAATCTAGCGGAACGCTTGCATCTCACGCTCCATATATAATATAAAATTTAAAACCGCAGGGCGCTTATTGGAGATTAGATTCCGACTATGACAAGGTATGGAACCACCTTCCGATAGTGTATCTCTAGAGGGGAATACACTGGGTTCAACAAGAACATCTTACAACCCGACCCACACATGACCGACCACTCATTTCGCTTGAGTGTATCGAATGTATATCACCAACGGTTGGGATCAGCAACCATTTTCCCGAATGGGACAACATCGAATAGAATAAGGAATTAAATGAATTTCTCTAGATAGGTAATTATACAGCCTAATGGGAGCGACCCACATAGCCATGCTATCTGCCCGATTTTTGTCATTTCCCGGTTGTTGAGGTCCGAGGCTACGATTTCTTATCATTCATTGATAGCACAATCACTTTGAATGCCACATTTTCAGATCCGTTAATCACTAATTGATTTGCACAAATATATTCTGGATATTATGCTAAGAGAATAAATTCTCCGCCACTATATATGTTCTTACAAACCATCATACGCGATCATTGGAAATACTCTGTCTGACATTCATCCATATACGTTCATTCTGGGATTGAACGAAACCGAAGACACAAATTCCATAAATAGAAAAAGTCCTTGCACCGTTTTCGATTATCTTTATATAATCTGATTCGCAACGCTACTGCCAATACGGAGTGGTTCTCAGATAATAATCCAACCGGTCTCTTCATATTGACAACGATATTGGCAAATACTTCGATAGTCGGTTATTTAACTATCGAAGAAAAACAAACATCCATTCAAAGCATCAAACAAATCATTGGGCCTTTTAATTAATATTTCATTAATTAAAACACTTCTTCATTTCCTTATCCAATTCATTAACACGATATTTCCGATAATCATCTTGACCTCTTACGTTATTTGGAAAACATTTCCATTCTCGTCTTCTTTTATTTCCTACACTCAGAAAATATTTTCTATTTAAAATTTGAGAAAATTCCAATTACTTATTCCTTTCCTGACTCATTTAATTCTATACTCAGGAAATATTTACTTTTATATTTCCAAAATTTCACTTATTTTGGTTAAAACGAATGTTTTGTTAAATATCATTACAATAACCCAAAATACTGCATTTGACTAAATTTCTGTAAATATTTCACTTCGAGACTGAATCTTGTTATTTATCAGCTAATAATGAAATCAATCGAGTTGGGGTTTAATTACCTCTCAGACCTCGACTGAAAAAATCATTAACATCAAAACAGACAAGACCGCTAACTCGAATAATCAACACTATATTAAACCAATTTCCCATTTCTAAAACATATACACATTTCTTTTTCTATTTTTACCAAATTTAATTATAGATTTCCTTTTTGTTTATAATATTCTATTTTTAAGTTTGTTTCCTTATCGAATTCTATATATATCGATACATTGATTTCTAACTATCAAATTTTCTTAAAAATATTTTAACTCCTTAAATTTCCGGAAAAATTCGCCATAACCTCCTTTGTACTGGCAAATAGTTCAAACCTCAACTCACCTCTCTAGGCCCTTTCCATTCAAAAACAAAAACAAAAAGCCAAGTGGCTTGCCGATTCGTCGCATAAAACCTCATATGGAATTTAAACATGTACCTTTTTGTCGAGCACTAAATTTATATCTCTTCATATACTTCAACCCAAACCTGCTTAACATGTATCCAAATATTCCTATTTGGTTTCAACTCAATCCATTCGTCTTAACACAATTCGCTAATTTATTTTCTAATTAGCTATTTTGCCTATTTCACTTCTTTATTTGAACAAACTTGTTCAAATAAAATATTTAACTTGCTTATAACTAATTTGAATTCCAATTTCAATTCAAGTTTCCTTTTCGATTTCGAATATGAATTTCCAAATCAAATTCACTTATTCAAAGCCCAATATCAATTCAAAATCACATTAACTAATTACTATTCAAATTAGTTAACTCTATCAATAATTAAAAATCTGATTTCTGTTTCAAAAATCAATCCATTACCCCGCTTGAGTTCACATACATTTTACAACTCAAATCTGAAATTTTCTAAATAGAAATTCAGATTTTTTCGCTTAAAATCCTTTTATAAAATTGAATAAACCGTTATGGTTTTAAATGGTTATGGCGCTCTTTTTCTGAGAATTTAATTTTGACATAACTCAAAATATATACGACGAAATCTAAAGTTTCCTCTTCCATTAGAAAACTATTATCTAATTGGTCCTGACGGTTCTTGTTTCAAAGAATTTCGACTTAATTTGGGTTCTATATACTCAATTGAAGTTCGAAACGCCAATTTACGAACTGTCGCGCTGCGACAAGCTCGTTTTAAATATATTTAATATATAAATGTTTTAAACTTCGTTTATATATTAATTCAAACTCCATTCTAATATACTTTAATATATTTTAAACCAATTTTCCAAATTCAACTTAATATTTCCGATTATCTATAATTGTCGATTTTCCCTTACTCGGTAATAAGTTTATTTATCCTTCAATCTTCTATATTTAATTCAAATTCCTTTTATAAATAAATATTTATAAAATTTGATATAATCGAATTTCAATTATAAACCCGTTGAATTCTTCTCAATTCAACTTATATTTCGAATTCCGAAATATAATCAATCGTTTTGTTTCAAAACACTTTCCAATTTACTTTTAAATTCCTATTTGAATTTAAATGGTTTAAATTATCCAAATGATAATTTATTTTAGCAAATTTATAACACTATTTATAAATTCAACTTCCTTGTTTCATATATTTAAACAAGTTCCCTTTTCAAATTTCTATTTGAAACTCCATCCCTTTGATGTTCCGAATTACGGAATAAAAACCGTTTTACCCTTTCGAATGATTTCAAATTCTATTTGAATTTAAATATTCAAATTATCTCTTGATAATTAATTTATTATATTTATAAACACCATTTTATAATTTTCCTTGTTTTATATTTAAACAAGTTTATTTCGAAATCTATTTAAAACCAAAATCTTATTTTGGAAATTTCTATTTATAATAACTTATATATATAACACCCAATTTATTTCCATATTCAATTTCTTCTATTTAAATAAATTCGAATTAATCGAATTCAAATCATAAATCCTTACAGATCTATTTTACTTCAATTTATATTCTGAACATCAGAATAAATTCCATCGTTTATTTCTTTAAAACGATTTTCCCATTTCTATTTTTAAATTCACATTTGAATTTAAATATTCAAATTATCAAATGATAATTTTCCCCCACTACATTTATAAACCCCTTTTATAAATTCAGTTTAATTCAATTCCCTGATTATCCAATGAAAATCATTCCATTTCACTTATAAACACCGCTTATAAATTTACTTAAATTTCCTGTGTTATTTAATTTATAAATATCATTTATAAATTAAATACTTGTTTTATTTGTTTAAAACAAGTTAATATCTTTATAGTCCACTCGAAATTCAAGTTCTATTTGTTTTGAAAAATAGATTTCCCTTTTTTTAAATCTCAAATATCCTTTCCACGATATTTTTATATATCAATATTTTGGACCCAGTGATATTTAAGCAATCAAACCACTCAATTGTCAATCAACACATCATATATGGTGATATATGTGGAACAAACAAATAATAAATATTTTTGAGGATTCTAGTTGGATCCCTCTAACCTGTTTTCCTGCATCCACAGACGTTAGCCAACATAGCAAATACCCGTCCTGCTTCGAGGCAGGATATCATGGTATAGAAGGTCATCCACTATCATATCGTGGGGCGTATAGGGTCATCTGTTAACGATACTGCGGGCATCCGCTAATGGTACTGCGGGAACTATCCAATCACCAATATATATCTAATAGCCATAACCAAGCCTAGATAACTAATATATAATAGCCACAAAAATATTTTAATGCAACCAAAAAACCATCAATTATTTTTAATGACAAAAAATAATTCTAAATAATAAATTGAGTGAGATTTACTCACATTGATTCATTTGCTGAATACCTGTTTAAATCTGTACCGTCGTAGCTACGAAACTGGTCAAGTTGAATCCATCTTGTACCTATGGTTATTTAATTTTATAAATCGACTAAGCTATTATTTATTTGGATTAATTAATAAAGTAAATAAATAAATTATCCAAGTACTTTAAAATTCCGAAAAACAATGTATACCTTACTGCCTATTCTGTTCCGGTCACTAGGACTTCACATAATTATTAGACTATTTCATTACCATCCGATTACCCATTATGTTGTTCCCACAAAACTGCATATGCCTAACAATCAACTAGCATTTTGACCTCACTTTTAAAGCGATTCATCCCTTCTTCTACTACTCGAACCCTCCACACATCAAACAACGACTATCATTCTTCGCCATTACACCGACTCATCACCATAAGTCTCCATTTTCAGATCAATCCAACAACCAAAATTCCGCCTCCAACTCACCACTTCAACGCTTTATTGCAAGCCTCAAAACATCAACAGGAATATCGTCCAGGCAACCTTCATTTATAGTACACCGAGCTCCCCCTTTTTTTAGCTGTTGATCCCTTCCCAAACCAGTCCAGTTCATTCCTCAAAATCAGAGGTCGACCTCTCCTCGTGTTCCCACTATCGCACTTCCTAATTTTACCCAGATTGACTTCACTCAGTCGCCACTTTCTCCTTCACCAAACAGTGATCGATTTCCATCATCCTCCCATGTTGCTTCCTGAAATCCACTAATGGAACTACCGAGGTTGCCAATATCCCTTATTTCTCTCTCATACTTTACAAATTAACATGTTGCGGAATCCTCCTTACATCGGTCTTTTGTGCTTATCGTAAACCCACGATGATTCAGATCCATTCCTTCCTGCGATGCATGCACCTTCGGCATGATGTCGAGCTCCAGTCTCCATCACGATCCCCATTTCGAATCGATGCCAGAACTTCAAAACCCCTAAAATCTCAGATCTCGACATCGCGCTCACCCACCAACCGACTTCCACCTTTGGTTTTGGCTCCAGGAAATACAACTGTCCTTGTTCGTGGTTGAATTTGCCAATCCCTACATCGAAATCCCGACCCTCTCGTTGCGGTGATTTTTGTTTCTAATTTTGGAATGAGAGTAGGATGGGTAAATTTCGTGTTTTATAAAAGACTATTGGAGAGGACCAATTTTTTTTACTTTTAAAAGGGACATCCATTTTAAATTTTGCCTGAAAAGGATTGATTTACAGTAAAACGAAATGGAAGGGAAATAACAGGAGGATGTCGCATTTTATAGATGAGGATACTTCAGGCTTAAGGAATTTAGGTCTGAATTTGTACATAGGTAGGTATTAGATTAAGTACACGTAATTTAATTCGATTAGATTTTGATTTGATTACACATTATACGATTTGATTTAAAGGGATTTTTATTCTTTTTAAATTGATATCGATTTGATTTTCGATTCGATTTCGATCTTATGCACTAAAATACCTCGGGGTCCTTAACTTGAAACCACGAACCGCTATTTTAACATAACAACTAACATCTAAATGTTAAACCGCTATTTTGAACTGAACAGATTATATTCTGAAATTTAATTTGAACGCATATACCATATTAAATTAATAAAATATAATTTGAATTCATAAATAATCAGATTCTTCGATAATAAACTATTTTTGTTATCGTTTATATTCCAATTTAATTTCAATAAATCATCTGAATTGTTTTGACTTAGTTTTAATACCGAATTCAATTATATTTCGCATTACAATAATTATTTATATTTGAAATAAATCATATTTCAATTATTAAATCGATAACTCTATATAGAATATCATTTATATTATCAACTCCATATTTAAAACCATATTAAATATTTAAAATTAATCGACCAAAATCCTGGGTCGTTACATCGGTTTTAAAATTCCATACACAATTTTAATCACTTTAAACCTTCCAAAATATTTCACAAACCCTTTCCCTTAGTCTTCGAATATACCAAATCTTAAATTGGATTTAAATTTCCCATCATGATGATTCAAACAATTGATATTTCAAATATAAGTTTAAATAGAGCTTAATCGACCTATGTTTGATATCAATTCACAAACTCGGCGAACATTATCAGAATCCTGATGCAAATAATTTCTCATGCTTCTGATAGTATTCATCTAACCTTGGAATTTCATATCGAATATTTGAAGACTGTCTCTATCAAAACCAGTTCCTTTTTAAATTTCAAATTCATTTCCTTTTTAAATTTCAAACTTCTTATACTTTACTTTAATCGGTAACATTTGAGTAATTTTTATACAATATTCAGAGTTCTTAAAATCTTTCGAAATGTTTAACGAAACCATTTTACAGTTTAAATAATAGTTAATGGTTTATAAACCTCAAAATCAAATTATTCTCAAAGAAATTTTATACTAACGTTAAAAACGTTACCAAAAGTGTTATAAAATAGATATTTAAATCAAATTGATTCAAAATCAGTCGAAATTCAAATATTTCCACTCAAATCACTCTTAAATAGTAAAATATGATTTATCGTAAATTTTTCCAAAATTTTATTAATTTTTATAAACCCGTTTTATTCGATTTTCATTATGGTCGTCGAACTGCACGTTTAACGACCTTTTCCAAATTTTGTTTTAAAGTATCATGAGAACCATACGTCGGAATTCAAAATTTTCTTTTCTATTCGAAACTTATAATTAATAGAAATCCAACGCTTCTTGTTTCATGTCAATCCGATTTAAAACGTTCAAGTTATAGTTATGTGAAAATCAAAATCTATGATAACGAACTCTCCCTACGTGACAAGTTCAGTTTAAACTATATAACGATTTAAATATAAATCGTCCAAATCTTTTCTAAAATAAATTTAAATTTTCATAACTTAAATTTAAAACCATATTCACATTTCCAAATCTCCATTCAAGTTAAATTGAAAATTTAAAATAATATACATTTTCCAAACTCGTTCAAACATTTTAAACTTACTGATAGTCGTTATAAAAATATTATAACCAGTCGCATATATAAATCCAATGTTTGAATAAATAACTCAAACCATTTTTCAAATTTAATTTCAAGAGTCCATCCAAAACTTTGACAAATTATAAATTGTTGCAAATCTTGCCAAAGTCGTTTTCGTCTTTACAAATATCACTTGCTCTTACAAACTGTCTAAAATACAAATTCAAAATTAAAATTTCCAATTATTAATTTAATATTTAAAATGATAAAATCAACATAGGAGGGAGATTTAAACCGATTATTCGTATAACTTCACAACTACGATGTGTATGTGATACAACCATAAAATCAATAATATGAGCATGAATTCAACCATCATAACATACAAATGATACTACCAACCTCGTTGTGTGCAAAGCGTTACGTCCAATAACGCTTAGTGTCCAATGTGTTTTAACTATATAATCGTCCATCCAAACATTGCATATAGCCATCAACATCCATAACCAGTCAATTAATGTTAACTAAGTATAATAAATCTCAACTAATTATTATTTTCGAGTCGCTTCTAATTTAAATAAATAAATTAGTAGTCCTCACCTTATTCTCTTGCATTTGAAAATTCCTCGAATCGAACCAAGCCGTAGCCAACGGACATATGTAATCACAATAAAGCCATTCCTTTTGTTTAAGTTATTGTTCCTATCATCATTCCATTCACATTACTTTCATAAATCAAAGAAAAAGAAAAAAAAACCATATGCATGCATTTTTGTTTTCCACACCTTTCAGCATTCTTGTGTATTTCTTCATCCTCTCCACATGCAATTCTTCTCTCCGCAGTAAACTACCTTTCCCTTTCGTTTGTGCAGCTGCTCTCAGTTCTTCTTTATCTCCTTGTTTGGCATGCAATCACTTCTCCACAAACACATTTGCCCGCACATGTTCAGCTCCACCACCTAACTAACTTACGATTTAAACTTGTTAACAAGTTTGTAAATTTCGCTTCTCACTAAGTATAACTAGGTGTGCTTGTTACTGCTGCATGTTAGTCGTCCTTGTTCGCTGTCCTATTTTGGTTTGGTCATTGTTGCATTTATGGGTATGCATGTGACGGCTGTTGACATACGGGTGTACATGTACAAATCGTATGCGTATATGCTAGGGCCGTCAATTTCTAACACGACCCGAAACATGACTCATAACCCACATAAAAAAACTAGACCCGACCCATTTATAAACGGGTCAATTCGGATCAACCCGCTCTGAGTTTAATAAGAGGGTTGACTCGACCCGACCGGTGAACCCGTTTCTGACCCGTCATGACCCGTTTAATATAAACATATTTTTATTACTGTACAATCTACAAAACATAGGATCAGCCAAGTCCACTTTCCATTTGCCAATTTACCCTAATTTACCAATTACCAAGCCGCCACTCATTCAGTTATTCTAATTTCCACGGTTCTACCTCTTCACTGATTCACTCCTTCACATTTTCATGTTTATTCCCAAATTAACAACTTTTTACGTTTTTATTCTCATCTTATCTTGCAACAAGTGAATGACGATAACACCCTTCTTTCATGTTTTCATCTTTTTGTACAAATATTTTTCTTAATGGGTTACACGAATCAAACCCGTAACCCACACGATTATAAATGGGTCAACCCGAAACCGACCCATTTAATAAACAGGTTGAGCTGACACAACCCGTACACGACTTGACCCAACCCAAAACCGACCCAACCTGACCCACTGACATTCCTACTATATGCGTATAACAACATACGTACACACCCATATGCTCGCTACCTCGATGTAGTGTCGGCTGTTGCTTAGTTGCCTTGACTTGCATGCTTTGATTTCTTTTCTATATGCTATTTTTATGTGTTTGCAATACACCAACACCTTGTACACCCCTACTTTACTGCAGAACCATGCTAGTTTTATCTTAAGCACTATTAGGAAAATTTGATGTCATTATATTCGAGAAGGGGTACCTTACTATTGCAACCTTTATTTTCTTTGGGTCTGAGCTCCGCCTGATGTGCATATTCCATGCATTCTGCATGAGTGGACTTATGAAATGTTATCTCATATTTGATGCCTAACTGTCCCCCTTCCAGCTTGAAAAATACCTTGCATGCATGAGAAGTCTGCTTCTTTGTCAAAACCAAGTCACTTGTTGTACTGTTGGGCCATTTTTGATTCGTTCTCAGTTGCATGACCTGAGACCTCCTTTGACTTAATAGGATTTTCAAAAAGCTAAGTTGGCCTTTTTTTTTTTTCTGTGTTTCGTTTTTTTTTGCTTTAACGGATGTCTTCATTTGGCTGCATTAAGCATTGGTCTATCTATTCTTTCACCATCATCATTAATGTTGTTTTGTTCATGTTTGGAAGATAACTTGAATCTAGCTTTAGAAGTCATATGCTTCGGCTGTTCTCTTTGCATCTATTTTTTTGAAAAAAAAACCAAATGACTAGATATTTACTTAATTTTATAATTGAATCATTTATATTTTTTTTAGTAATATGTGAATATCATGTGGTCAGTGTATGAAATTTAGCTTAATGATGATACCCTTTTCTTGTGTAAAATGGAAATCGTTGAAGACAAGCTTATGGTACTTGCACGTATCAGAAATCATGTAACATTATTTTCACAGATTCTGACAAATTTCGGCTTAACATCCAGTCTATAGAACTTCAGAAATACTTTACGAATTTAGTCTTGGCATCTGGTCTTTTATTATGTGAGCATATTCCATGCTTACATGCGTGTTTAAATACCCCACTTACTGCCTTGCACTAGCCTATACACGAATGCTACCACACCTTGAATTGAGCATGTCATCGACCATGCAATTCATCACCATGAAACTATCCCTATGTGTGCATATGTCATTTTGTCTGGCCATTTACCTTTGCTACTTGTGTTCCCAGAATTTTGGCAAGATGGGTTTGCATGTTTTCAAAATTATTTCCATAAATGCTTATTGTAACATATTTGCGTGAACATGTCCTCTCCTTAGTCACTTGGCTCACGCATGGATAACAAATGTATGTTGCGTTGCTTTATTTGACCATTTATATTTTAGGAGTTCATGGGTTAGTGTGCTTGAATTATTTAATATTTATAGGGATTAAACTAATTATATTTATGTGTTTACCAAAGTTTACTGACTTGAAATAAGTTTAATCCTGACTCGAGTGTTTTGTGTTTTTGCATGGAACGCTCGGGTCAGGCCCTAAGTGTTCTAGGTTAAAAATTTTAGCTCGCAACAAAAGGACAGGCACATGAAGACGCTTGCACGCGCTAAGCTCGTCAAGATAGTAAAATTGTTTAAAGAAATTTATGTATATTTTTCATTTTATCCCGCTGAAAATTTTGTACTCTGTGATTCTATATTAATTCTTTTTAAACCCTGTAAGCCAATAACAATCTATCGTTTTGGACGTTTCGAGTTGGTTTAATTACCGACTTGGAACGACCAAAATGTCAAGTCGTTATAGGTTTGGTCTAGCTCATTATTCGGGAGACGAGAGTTCTCGGTGATGGTTGCATTAGATAACTGATAACTGATATCGAGAGGAAGCTGTAGTCGAGATTTGGTGGCGCACTGTGGCTCGAGGCCAAACGTGTGTGTGAAGGGGAGGGGACTCAGCTACAAGCCAGATTTATCACGATGGAGTCAAGTTGTATGATGATGACATCGTCAAGACGAAGATGCAAAGACAGGACCGTGGACAAAAACGACATTGAAAATGGTTACGAAATGAGGATGGAATTTAGGATAGAAGGTGATTGATGAATGGTTCATACTTGAACATGGACATGCACGTTACAGGGAGTTTAGATAGAAAGATTAAGGCTAATCAAGGTCATTAGCTTAAGGTTAATTGTTAATTTAATTTTTTTGATCTTCTGTTTAACCCGATAACTTGTTTACGTGATCCTTTGCATACGAGGTCCATTTTGGACTTCATTTCTTGCACTGGACTAATGATGGCAATCTTTATGCTTTGGAACTGGTTTGAGCTGATTTAGCTAAGGTGAGTGATATTATCTCTCATCGAACTGGAATTATTAGTATAATATATTATCAACATTGTTTGGTGATTTCTAACTATAAAATGAAATTTATATAAGAATTGAACCTAGTAATTAATGAATAGAAATATTAAAAAGTGATTTAAGTTATTTTAACCTCAATATAACATTTCATCCATTCATGTGCTATTTTGACCATACTGCTAGATTTAAGATATCTTAACACTTATTTCACTTTGATTACTCAAAGATAGATTCTACATGTTTTGTGATGCTATTATGGATGTTTATACGCAAATTTAGAAATTTGTATGGCTGTTGATTGCATTGTTTTCTTACTTTAGTTAAAACCGTCGTTCGTATGTGATTTTGTATTAGGAAAATCTTAATCGCTAGATTTGGGTTGCTTATTGATCAAATGCACATTTCGGTCTATTGATGTAGCGCACAAGAATAATAGACTCGAAAGATGAGACAAATTCATGATGGTGCTTCAGAGCATATGAATGGATTCGAAGATGGAGCATTAGTGGGGCGTAGTGACAGTTTTGGAGATATAACACGTTGGAGCTTGACGACAGATTTGGAGATGAAGCCACATCGAGCTTGGTGCCGAATCTAAAAATGGAGGATGAACTTGGCAATGAGTTAGATTCAAAATGGATGATAGACATTTTCACTTGATGTGTATTCAAACCAATTTTGATTGAACAAATGATCATAGTAGTCGTCATTGACTATGATGCAGTGGTCGATATTTACTACTATTACTGATGGTCATTTGGGATAATTTGACATGGATGATGATGTGGATTCGAGGAGTTAGATATAATGGTCCGTTCGACAGTGGGTATGACGTGGTGACTCTTCGACCAATGGTGTTGACGTGAGGCGATGTAGTGCTTCATCATAGTGATTCGTCATTTTACGATGGTGGTTCCATGATGTAGAGTGAGGTTTCTACGATGTGTGATTGTTTCCCAAGATGCAGAGAAGGTGACTGTGAATCAAAGAGGAAGCTATTAGAGAGGGTTAGGGTCATGTGTTTGAGCTTGACAACACGTCGGTTGTCTACGCTTAGTTCCAACAGAGGACTTTACGTCAGATGTCATTAGAGTAATTCTAGAGGATAGGCTCTACTAGGGATGACATGTGCGAGGGAATCATGGATATGTAGGGTTTTAGCGGTTACTGATGAAGACATGGTAGTGGATATGATGTCCATTTTTTACCATGCCAGGTTCCTTATCTTCACATCAGAAGATTTATGGCATTTACTAGGGCTATTTCCGATCGTTATCTTTGGTTGTGCATGTCGATACAACTAGTTCCTGGCCTACTGTGTGGCATAGATTCGATTATCATGAAAGCTGGGCATTGTCGTGTATCCAATGCATTGAATGAGTGAATGTAAGGATGAATAATGTATGTTATGTATTTTAATCATTTATCACCTTAAGGGCGTCATGTGATGTGGTTATCACTGATTCAATTGTCTAGATACCCCTAGTATTTCGATGTAGAATAAATCCATGATGATGATCATAGAGTAATATATATTTTTCTATGTGTTGACTCTGCGGATGTAGGGACATGACATGTATGATTCTCTATACCATCTGTGTCATATACTTTTATGATTTTATAGTACTTTGATATTTTTTTATAGCTCATACTAGACTGTTGTCTGATCCAAGTTTTTATGTTCCCTCTTATTACCTCGAATGCTCATCGACGATATTGGTGAATAAACTAGGCGACATGTATGAGCATTATTTGGAGCTACGCAGATGAGTTAGTAAGAAGTGACGTCTTTTCATACTTATATTTGTGTGATCATTACTTATTCTGTTATGTGACATTGTGGAGCATTGACATTTTATCAGTTGGGTCCATTTATCTTTTATATATACTCTATAACTGTATGAGCATTTATACTTGGATTATATTGTTCATGTAGTTAATACCATCTTGTATGTTTTATATCTGTGATTGTTATTATTATTATATGTTATCCGATGCGCTATGAGATATACGAAAGATTCTGTGATTGTTATTATTATATGTTATCCGATGCACTATGAGATATACGAGAGATTATGTGATTGTGTTTAGTGTTTTCTTCATCCTGTTCTTTTCTTATTTTTCCTTTTTTTTATGTTTCTCTTCTTTTCTTCTAATTCTTTCTCTTGACAATTGTTCTACATCAATCGATTGTCTATATAATGTGTTATTGGGTTAAATGAGAACTGACCTCATATGACAGTCATCACATATTGCGTGTACCATGCAATTTAATTGTCATTATGGCAAACTAAATCCTTAAAATCATGAAATAGTTGTTAAGAAAGGGTTTACTTTGATTTTGAATCAAATTTGAAGTGGATTATATTTCGTAAATAAGCTTTTAGTCTACTTGAGTTGTAAGAAATTGAAATATAATTATTTTTAGGGAAATCCAAGTGAGCAAATTGGCCCCTTGAAATCCATAACAAAATGTTGAATATATTAACTATTTCAATGTTCTGTTTGGCGCTCTTTATAAATTATTGCCTTGATTATCTAGACTTCTTATGCATGCAAATATTTTGTATGTATGTTGGTATGTGATGATTTATTGGTAAACATATTTAGGGGTTGAAAGGTGTAACAACCCGGAAAATCTGAACCAGTTTGAAAATTTTAATTTGGCTAACTTAGTGAATTTTTAAATATTTAAAATAAATAATTTAAACAGTAACGACGAAAAATATGTTTGAATCGATGTTTAAAAATAAATATAATCATTTTAAATTAGAAACAAGGACTGAAATGGCGCGGTAGTTTCAAAATTTCAATTCAAACTTTGAATGACTGTACCGGGTGCAAAATAAAATGAATTTCAGTGAAACCAAAAATATTTAAATCTGTTAGTGAATATCTTTCTAACGAATCTGGAAAATCGAAGTTTCGTAGCAGGAGTCAAAAGTTATGGCCAAATGAATTTTCAGAAAGGTCGCTATAGAGAATATATAACCCTTAAAAATAGCCATTTTGCAAACGACCTCTGTTTTCGACGAAAGCACTTTTGTTGGAACCGGAATGTCAAATTATTGCTAGATTCAAATTTCATAATTTTTGAAGTTAATATGTGAGCGTGGCAAAGGAAAATGTGTTTTGGTCAAATACAGTTAAATTGGATCGACCAGAAAATGACCATTTTTCAAACGGTCTCAGAATTCAATGAAACTAGTTTTGTTGGGACCGTATCGTCAAAACATAGCTAGATTTATTTTTCGGGAATTTTTAGAATCAGTATGTGGCCCCGGCAAATTGAAATGTACGTTCAAATCAAATATTGAATGTTTTATATTTTAATTTGAAGAAAAACTGACTGAAATTGTCGAATGAGCCTACGAAACATATCCCGTTGTGTTCAGAATGGGGGTATTTAGCTAGGGACAATAGTCATTGGGTTTGGATTGGAGCTGGTATGTGACAAGGGGTGTTTTATAAATTTAAAAATATATAAATAAATAGAAAAATCTGATTGGCCCTCATAAATTTCTCTCTCCCCGATCACTTAAAAACCAGATGGCGGCCTCCCTTCATTCCTTCTCTCCTCCTTTTCTCCTTCTATACGCAATAAAACATGCTGCTCCTTTGGAGAATTTTATAGATATCCCTTAGATCTTCAAATCCATTAGGTTTTGTGAATTCTCGTCGCGTGTACAAGGGGAATCAACGCTCCAAACATCCGACGTTCAAGCCGCCGCCGCTGCTTCCTGGCTAGGTCGAACTGGACCCACCACCCTGCGCCTGAAGCTCTCTCCTCCCTCTTCCTCGTGGTGAAGACCGATCGACGAATCGCTGCACGGTTTGGTCGCAAATCGAAAACCTAGTTTTGAAGAATATTGAAAGGTAACGGCTGATATTATTTGAATAGTTTTATAACACTTTCAAACGCTACAGTTTTTTATTTCACAATAAAAATCATATCTTTTTCGTTTGTGGTCGAAATCCAGTGAAACAAGAGACAGTGGACTCGTGTGGACGTCTTCTATATTCTAGAAGAGACCACATATTTTTCTGAGCCCTCTGCAGTTTTTGGTGGAGTGGAACCCAATGTGAGATTTCTAATTTATAAACGATATGGAAAACAATGATGTATAAATTATATAGTCGATGTATGAGTTATATAAGCGTTGTACACCTCATGTATAAGCGTTGTATAAGTTGTATGTTCGATGTATAAGTTATATATGCGTTGTAAAATTGACATATGTGTTGAAATAAATTGAAATGATATTGAAGTGAAATCAAAATATATTTATATGCGAATATATATATATATATATATACACACACACACTCCCCTCGTCCACAGACCATGGACGATATTTATTGGTTGTGATATTGCTTGGATTATTGGTTGATGTGAAATTTGGTGAATATCATGAATGGTTGAATTGAAATGATTGGTTGTGGTTGAAATCCCAATAGGATTAGTATATGGGAAAATTCGCCTGCGTGCGAACTAGATATTGAAAATCCCCATTGTCAAAAATCGTGAGGTTTTAAGGTAGAGCGAGGAGCCGTACTAGGGACGGTCCCGGTTTTAACTACCCTGCCGTTATGCTGCCGAAATTTTCAATAATAATCATGTGTTAGAATTATTTTCATGTGTTGAAACTATATTCGTGTGTTGAATAGAAATTCATGTGTTGAATAGAAATTCATGTGTTGAATGAGTTCATGTATTGAGTAAATTATTTGAAAAATAAAAATCACATTTTTATTAGATATATAGCCTATATAAAATATTAGTATTTTTAATAAATTGTTTTAACACCAAAAATAACATTTTTACCTTATGTATAGACTGTATAAAATAATCGTGTTTTGAAATAAATTGTTTTACAATAAAAATTACGTTTTTATTATATATGTCAACTATAGAAAATATTCATGTGTTGAATAAAGGACTAGAACGATAAAAATCATATTTTATCGTATGTGTGAAATCGAAAACGTTCATGTGTTGAATATATAGATTGAACAATAAAATCTACATTTTTATTGTGAATATGAAGTGTGAAAAATGGTGATGTGTGGAATAAATATTTTTGATGATAAAAATATCATTTTTATCAAATATATAAAGTGGATATAGTTTTGAAATCGAAGAAAGAATTATATCTATATATTTATATATTTATATATAAATATAATTAAAATATAGTGAATAATGAAGCTGCAGTTCGTGTTTTGAAACCGTGTTTTCAAACGATTAGTGCGGGAGATCCGACCATCGGATTTTCCCGAAACCACAACCATTGGGTTCGCCTTGGAAATATCTTTCCAGCGGCACAAACTTTGTAAAGATCCAACGGTTGGATTGTATGGAATGATTAATTCAAATCTAAAGAAAACAACGCCAGAATCGATTATATTTATATATGTATATAAATATAATTAAATTAAATCGAATAACGACGCTGCAGTTCGTATTTTGAAATCGTAACTTCAAACGATTAGTGCGAGAGATCCGACCGTTGGATTTTACCGAAACTGAAACCATTGGATTCGTTTTGAAAAGATCTTTCTAATGATATAAAATTTGTGAAGATCCAACGGTTAAATTTTCAGATATGTGTAAATCAATTCTGAAGAAAAATAGCGCCACGACCGCGTTATGGCCTGAAGCGTTGTTTGAATGAATTGGCTATTTTTAAATAAATAAAAATAGCTATAAATCGTGATAAAATATTATAAACGATATGGAATGGAAATAAACTGAATTTGCTCGGTTTATGTGATATTTGATGGTTGAATGTGTTTGGCGTGAAAATTACCTTTAAGAACAGAATTAGTGATATCGAATAATTTAACCATTGAAATGAATTGATTTGAAATTCTAAATATACGTGAATTATTTGAAAAGGCCGAGTTAATTCTCATTTCAAATAATTGATCAACCAGTGAAAGTCGAAGATATGAAGATGGTGCAAGACCGATGATCTTCACGTCAAATGGAGGGGTGCTACTGATGCTCATGATGGGAGTAGCTACCTTGAAAGGGCTGAAGTAGTAGCCGTCCGGACGTACTTGTGGATTGTACGGATGTGTGAGGTATTGAGTGCCTCCGGTTTCGTTCAGACCCAGAACGAACTTGTAAATGGACTGTGTGTCTGACATTGGATTTTGTTCTGTGCTGATTGATCTCTATTAAATATATATCTATTTGGCGGCGGAGAATTTATTCTCTTGCTTAACGCCTTTCTCTGTGACGTACGAGCTCAGAGGTTATATATCGATAGAAATCAGTCGCATGGAGTGAATTGCCTGTGTGGCATGCCTAAGTGGCAGATGATCAAGGCTTCTGTTGAAAAGAAAAATCTTGTGGTTGATGATCAAAGCACGGTCTGTGTGGCATAGCTTTGTGTATAGCGTTGTTTCGCGAGCCTCACACCCCGGTATGGACCAGAAACGGGAGATAGATCCAGGGAGGACATGCGTTTCCTTCTAGCTAGGGTGGTGTCAGTGACCTACCAGCCCTGACATTTATATTATTTTCACCTATGTGGTTGTTGCTGTTGCGAGGCGCCTCGGATATATCGGTGACTATGTGGAGCCGATGGAGTCGTAGGACTCATTTACTCCCCAAAGGGCGGGGAAACATAGTGTTCAGGAATTTTAATCCACATCGGTGGACCGGCCCTGTGGCTCCTAGGTGCAGTTGCGGCTGTAGCCTGAGACTCGGGCTAGACAGTCTCGAATCGGTAAGGACTATCTTTTGCCTTGGTTCATGACGGAAATCCAATTTCCAAATACGACATCGTTCGGTTTTGATTGTATATATAAATATGGCGACATGATATATGGTACCCATGCCGTCTATGATTGATAGTTATGATTGAAATTGTTTTTGAAACATATAAACACTAGCAATAATATCAAATGATTTGTTTTGCTCGTATCAAGCATATTTTGGCCATTATAAGGTAAAACTCTATCCTCCGGTTTGTGTTGCATTGCGTGATGGGAACTGAGTCTTATAATGGCTTCATTTTTATAAAAAGAATTGTAATGTTTAAAAGATTTATTTGTTTTAAAGCACTGGCAATCCATATGGAGTGAACCTGTTCCGCGAAAGTGGCGTGGTCCTGTGATTAGCCATATTTGAAAATGTGTAAGTAGATTTCTCATACCAGTCCCATGACTGACTCGTAGTTTGTTTCACTTGCAAACTCGGGTGCCCCTATTTCTACACGGGCAGCCTTGTATTCAGGTTTTAGCAGGCTCTTTCTAGATAGCTGGAGCTAAAGATGGATTCTATCATTTATCTCTTTTTATGTTGTTCAGCTCCTGTTGTACATATTTTGTTTTCTTTTCCGCTGTAGACATTTATGTATAGATGAACTGTATTTGTACGAAGTATGATCCTATATACTGTGTAACTCTGATGATTTTATTTATCCAGTGTATTCTATTGTACATTATCTGGTGTATTTATTTATTTCTGTTCTGCTATTATCTGTTTATGTGTTATATTCCAAAGATTACCCTTGCACCGTCTTATCGAGGTTTGGGGTCGTCACAAACGGCGATTCAGAATAGTCATAATGATTTCTATTTCAGTAAAAGGTATTGTGACGACCCCAAAACCCCGTACTACGGTGTCAAGGGTAATCTTTGGAATATAACACATAAACAGAAATAACAGAATAGAAATAAATAGATACACCAGATAATGAATAGATAATACTGAATAAACAATAATCATTAGAGTTACACAGTGTACAGGATCATACTTAGTACAAATACAGTTCAGCTATACATAAGTGTCAATAGCGGAAATAAACATAATATGTTCAATAGGAGCTGAACAGCATAAAAAGAGATAAATGATAGAATCCATCTTCAGCTCCAGCTATCCAGAAAGAGCCTGCCAAAACCTGAATACAAGGCTGCCCGTGTAGAAAAAGGGGCACCCGAGTTTGCAAGTGAAACAAACTACGAGTCGGTCATGGGACTGGTATGAGAAATCTACTTAACACATTTCATAATATGGCTAATCACAGGACCACGCCGCTTTCGCGGAACGGGTTTACTCCATTGGATTTCTAGTGCTTTAAAACAAGTAAATCTTTAAAACATCGCAATGCTTTTTATAAAAATGAAGCCATTATAAGACTCAGTTCCCATCACACAATGCAACGCAAACCGGAGGATAGAGTTTTTACCTTATAATGGCCAAATATGCTTGATACGAATAAAACAAAAGAATTTGATATTATTACTAGTGTTTATAGTTTTCAAAAAAACAATTTCAAATCATAAGTATCAATCATAGACGACATTAATGCCCCATACCACTATGTCGCCAAATATAGGTATACAATCAAAACCGCACAGTCACGTATTTGGAAATTGGATTTTCGTCATGAACCGAGGAAAAAGTTAGTCCTCAACCGAATTCGAGACGCTCTAGCCCGTGTCTCAGGATCAGAACGCATCAACCCTTTGGATCGTCAGGGCCGGTCCACCGATGTGGATTATTATGCCTTAACACTACGTTTCCCCGCCCTATGGGGCGTCAATGAGCCAACGAATGACTCCATCGGCTTCACACAGTCACCGATATATCCGAGGCGCCTCGCAACAGCAACAACCACACAGGTGAAAATAATATAAATGTTAGCCAGTTTAAACACTGACACCACCTCTAGCTAGAAGAAAACGCATGCCCTCCCTGATGTCCTCTCCCGTTTCTGGTTCATACCGGGGTGAGAGGTTGGCGAATTAACGTTATACACAAAGCTACACCACACAGGCGGTGCTTTGATCATCGCCCACAAGACTCTGCTTTTCAACAAAAGCCTTGATCACTGCATCTTTGCATGCCACGTTTTCAATCTACAACGTCGGATACACTTCCATTTACAAGTCCGTTCTGGGTCTGAACGAAACCGGAGGCACCTAGTACCTCGCATATCCGGTCGATCTCCAAGCACGTCTGAACAATCACTGCAATTTCCATCTTCTTGGGATGCCTCCCAATCAAGATATCAGTAATCATCCAAATGACATGAATCTCTCCGGTCTTCGACCACCGTCTTCATCATCGACTTCTTATCGTCGACCAATTATTTGAAATGAGATTTAACTCAGCCTTTTCAAATAATTCACGTATATTTAGAATTTAAATCAGTTCATTGTCATTCCATATCGTTTATAATATTTTATAATGATTTTCCGCTATTTTTATTTAATTAAAAATAGCCTATTTTATTTAAACGACGCTTCAGGCCATAACGCGGCTGTGGCGCTGTTTTTCTCCAGATTTGATTTACACATATCTGAAAATCTAACCGTTGGATCTTCACAAAATTTATATCATTAGAAAGATCTTTTCTAAACGAATCCAACAGTTCCAGTTTGTGGAAAATCCGACTGTCGGATCTCCCGGCACAATCGTTTGAAGTTTCGATTTCCAATTTTGAACTACAGCTTCGTTATTCGACTTATTTTAATTATATATATATAATCGATTCCGGCGCTGTTTTTCTTCAGATTTGAATTAAACATTCCAGACAATCCAACCGTTGGATCTTCACAAAATTGGTGCCATTGGAAAGATATTTCCAAGGCGAACCCAATGGTTGCAGTTTCAGGAAGATCCGATGGTCAGATCTCCCACAATAATCGTTTGAAATCACGGTTTCAAAATACGAACTGCAGCTTCGTTATTCGATATACTTAATTATAATTATATATCTATATATAATTATAATCGATTCTTCGATTTCAAAACCACATTCATTTCATACATTCGATAAAAATAATATTTTTATCCTACAGATATTTTTTTCAACACAACACTATTTTGAACAATTCATGTATGTTATAAAAATGTGATTTTTATTGTGAAACAATTTATTTCAAAACACGATTATTTTATATAGTTCAAACAGGTGATAAAAATATGATTTTTATTATAAAACAATTTATTTCAAAATACGATTATTTTATACAGTTCAAACAGATGAAAAAAATGTGTTTTTTATTATAAAACAATTTATTTCAAAACACGATTATTTTATACAGTTCAAACAGATGATAAAAATGTGATTTTTATTATAAAACAATTTATTTCAAAATACGATTATTTTATACAGTTCAAACAGATGATAAAAATGTGATTTTTATTATAAAACAATTTATTTCAAAACACGATTATTTTATACAGTTCAAACAGATGATAAAAATGTGATTTTTATTATAAAACAATTTATTTCAAAACACGATTATTTTATATAGTTCAAACAGGTGATAAAAGAATTTATTTCAAAACATGAATGTCATTCAACACATGAATTCCTATTCAACACATATATAATTTCAACACATGAAAATAATTCAAACACAGGAATATTATTCAAAATTTCGGCAGCATAACGGCAGGGTAGTTAAAACCGGGGCCGTCCCTAGTACGGCTCCCCGCTCTACCTTAAAACCTCGCAGCTTTTGACAATGGAGATAACATGCATCTAGTTCGTACGTAGGCAGCATGTATATTTTTCTTTTCCACAACCTATTCTATTTTTGTTTTCAACCACAAATGGGTATTTTTCAACCACAATCAATCATTTACATCATTCACCAAATTTCACATCAACCAAATAATCCAAACAACAACACAACCAATAAATATCGTCCATGGTCTGTGGACGAGGGGATTATATATATATATATATTGTTATATAAATATATTTCAATTCACTTCAATACAATTCAATATCATTTCATTGCATATATAATTTTTACAACGCATATATAACTTATACATCGACCATACAACTTATACAACGCTTATACATGAGATGTACAACACTTATATAACTCATACATCAACTATATAATTTATACATCGTTGTTTTCCATATCATTTATAATTTAGAATTCTCACGTTGGGTTCCACTCCACCAAAAACAGCAGAAGGCTCAGAAAAATATGCGGTCTCTTCTAGAATGTAGAAGACGTCCACCCGAGTCCACTGTCTCTTGTTTCACTGAATTTCGTCAACAAATCGAAAAAGATATGATTTTTACAGTGAAATCACTAACGGTAGCGCTTTAAACCGCTATAATATAGTTTAAATTAGTTTCAGCCGTACCTTTCTATTTCTGTTCAAAACTAGGTTTTGAATTTTCTTCTGATCCGTTGCACTTGAAGTCGATCGGCCTATGCCACCTCGTAGTGCTTGGAGAGGCGCACAAAACAAGGGTAAGGGGGTCCCACTCGGTGCGGTGGTCAAGGCGTGGCGGGCTTCGAGGCGGCGCAACTTCAGGGCAGTGGTTCTCGGTGATGGAGCGATGATAGGAGGGGCAGCAGATATGGATTTGAAGAGGAGGAGGAGGGCTTCAAAAAGTTCCACTGGAGGTGGGGCTGATGGTGGTTGTCGCGGTCGGAAACGGGGAGGGAAACTTTGAAGTTGTTTCCGCCTTCGTTGGGTAGTGGTGAGAGAGAATATCGAGGGAGAGAGAGAGTGAGCTGCCCAATAGAATTTTTTTAATTTTTTTATATATTTTTAAATCTCTAAAATACCCTCTTTCACACACGAACCCCAATCCAAACCCAACGACTGTTGTCCCTAGCGTTTTACCCCCATTCCGAACCCAATGGGATATGTTTCGTAGGCCCATTCAACTGGTTCAGTCCGTTTTCCTTCAAATTAAAGTATAAAACATTCAATATTTGATTTGAACGTACATTTCAATTTGCCAGGGCCACATATTGATTCTAAAATTTCCCGAAAAATAAATCTAGCTATGTTTTGACGATACGGTCCCAATAAAACTAGTTTCGTTGAATTCTGAGGTCGTTTGTAAAATGGCCATTTTCTGGTCGATCCAATTTAACTATAATTGACCAAAACACATTTTCCTTTGCCACGCTCACATACTAGCTTCAAAAATTATGAAATTTGAAACCTAGAAATAGTTTGACATCCCGGATCCAACAAATGTGGTTTCGTCGAATTCCGAGGTCGTATGAAAAATGTTTATTTTCAAGGGCGATATAAATTCTATAGCGACCTTTCTGAAAACTCATTTGGCCATAACTTTTGATTCCCATTATGAAACTTCAATTTTTCAGATTCGTTAGAAAGATATTCACTAACATATTTGAATATTTTTGGTTTCACTCAATTCCGTTTTGTTTTGCACCCAGTACAGTTAGTCAATGTTTGAATTCAATTTTTGATACTGCAACGCCATTTCTGGCCTTGTTTATGATTAGAATTAATTATATTCGTTTTCAACTGTTGATTCAAACTACTTTTCGTCGATATTATCTAAAATATTTATTTTAAATATTTAAAATCCACTAAAATAGCCAATTTAAAAAAATTTAAATTGGTTCAGATTTTCCGGGTCGTTATAATCTCCCCCACTTAAAACTTTTCGTCCCCGAAAAGGAACGAAGTCGAAAGTGGTTTGATTAATCAACTCTACGTTCAATTTGGCTTCCATTCTCCAACTTTTCAGTTTCTGAGAATTTTCAAATTCTTCAAAAATCTGGCTAACACCCGGAATTTTCGAAAAATTTCGCCAAAACCTCCTTTGTACGGGGAGGGGTTTGGAAATTTATTGGGCCGTATTGTTACCCAATAAATCCTATAAAGCATACACATATTTATAGTGATATATTCTGGTGTTTACAGGGGAGCGTGTATAGATAATAACTCCAGAGAATAAATTCTCGTCACCCTGTTAAAGCCTGAGGGAGTGTGTATTTTAATTGCTCCAGAGAATAAATTCTCGTCACCTCGTCCCGTGTAGGAAATAGATAATCCATGTGCCGTATCTAATGACTAGAGAGACATGATTATTGTCAACTCCAAACCCGTATGGGGTTTTTTATTAATTTGGCAATTTATCGTTATAATTTTATATGGTCATATCAGTCATCAGTTCAACCTGTAAAATATAGTCATCGCCATACAAGCCTCTCGCTCGTATGGTAAATCTTCCACCTCGTCACACAAGCTCCAAATGCTTTATTGGTATATGATGAAGTATGCCTATCTTCAAGAAGTATGCCATGTAGCGTAGTTCAAAATTAATTGTTACTATCCTATGGCGATGTTTATTATTACACACAGAACAACCAGCACTCCGCATCCAATGGCATTCACAGGAGTTGATATAATAATAAAATTGCGCATCCAACTCATTAAGGTTTACCTATTTGTCGGGCACGCAAATAAAATCTTTACTCAACAGCTATTCCAATTACCTATTCGAACATATATGATGCACATGTATATATATTTATCTATTTTTATATCAGTTCAATGTGTGATTTAATCGAATAAATTCTACCATTCATTCTCTTATTGATTAAATTAACTATCGTTCTAATAATCTAATTAATCAAATTTACCATCACACAACACAAACAACAAACAAATTGTTTTTAACTTTACAAATATATATCTTTTATATATGTTCAAAAATCATATTTCTAAAACCAGAATATAATCACAAATACGTTATTTATAAACATATAACTCTCGACTCGTTCTGGGGCACTTCTGACCCCATCTCTAACGAGTTATTCTGATTCTGCTTTACTCATACAAGGATATTACTGATCCTATCTGCAATGAGTTACTCGTCCTAGAACACTACTGGTTCTATTTCTGACTAGTTCGTTTATATGTGTTATATACCAGAGCTAAGCTTAACCAAAGCTCTGATACCACGTGTGACGACCCCAAAACCCGGTACTACGGTGTCAAGGGTAATCTTTGGAATATAACACATAAACAGAAATAACAGAACAGAAATAAATAGATACACCAGATAATGAACAGATAATACTGAATAAACAATAATCATCAGAGTTACACAGTGTACAGGATCATACTTAGTACAAAAACAGTTCAGCTATACATAAGTGTCAACAACGGAAATAAACATAATATGTACAATAGGAGCTGAACAACATAAAAAGAGATAAATGATAGAATCCATTTTCAGCTCCAGGTATCCAGAAAGAGCCTGCCAAAACCTGAATACAAGGCTGCCCATGTGAAAAAAAGGGCACCCGAGTTTGCAAGTGAAACAAACTACGAGTCAGTCATGGGACTGGTATGAGAAATCTACTTAACACATTTCATAATATGGCTAGTCACAGGACCACGCCGCTTCCGCGGAACGGGTTTACTCCATTGGATTGCCAGTGCTTTAAAACAAGTAAATCTTTAAAACATCGCAATGCTTTTTATAAAAATGAAGCCATTATAAGACTCAGTTCC
Source organism: Allium sativum (assembly GCA_030737875.1). Classification (NCBI taxonomy): domain Eukaryota; kingdom Viridiplantae; phylum Streptophyta; class Magnoliopsida; order Asparagales; family Amaryllidaceae; genus Allium; species Allium sativum. Next base: position 1,020,722,308 of record CM060920.1, read on the forward strand.
CGTCACACAATGCAACGCAAACCGGAGGATAGAGTTTTTACCTTATAATGGCCAAATATGCTTGATACGAATAAAACAAAAACGTTTGATATTATTACTAGTGTTTATAGTTTTCAAAAAACAATTTCAAATCAAAAGTATCAATCATAGACGGCATTAATACTCCATACCACTATGTCGCCAAATATAGGTATACAATCAAAACCGCACAGTCACGTATTTGGAAATTGGATTTCCGTCATGAACTGAGGCAAAAGATAGTCCTCAACCGAATTCGAGACGCTCTAGCCCGTGTCTCAAGATCAGAACGCATCAACCCTTTAGATCATCAGGGCCGGTCCACCGATGTGGATTATTATGCCTTAACACTACGTTTCCCCGCCCTGTGGGGCGTCAATGAGCCAACGAATGACTCCATCGGCTTCACACAGTCACCGTTATATCCGAGGCGCCTCGCAACAGCAACAACCACACAGGTGAAAATAATATAAATGTCAGCCAGTTTAAGCACTGACACCACCTCTAGCTAGAAGAAAACGCATGCCCTCCCTGATGTCCTCTCCCGTTTCTGGTTCATACCGGGGTGTGAGGTTCGCGAATTCACATTATACACAAAGCTACGCCACACAGGCGGTGCTTTGATCATCGCCTACAAGACTCTGCTTTTCAACAAAAGCCTTGACCACTGCATCTTTGCATGCCACGTTGTCAATCTACAACGTCAGACACACTTCCATTTACAAGTCCGTTCTGGGTCTGAACGAAACCAGAGGCACCTAGTACCTCGCATATCCGGTCGATCTCCAAGCACGTCTGAACGTTCACTGCAATTTCCATCTTCTTGGGATGCCTCCCAATCAAGATATCAGTAATCATCCAAACGACGTGAATCTCTCCGGTCTTCAACCACCGTCTTCATCATCGACTTCTTATCATCGACCAATTATTTGAAATGAGATTTAACTCGGCCTTTTCAAATAATTCACGTATATTTAGAATTTAAATCAGTTCATTGTCATTCCATACCGTTTATATAAATATATTTCAATTCACTTCAATACAATTCAATATCATTTCATTGCATATATAATTTTTACAACGCATATATAACTTATACATCGACCATACAACTTATACAATGCTTATACATGAGATGTTCAACGCTTATATAACTCATACATCAACTATATAATTTATACATCGTTGTTTTCCATATCATTTATAATTTAGAATTCTCACGTTGGGTTCCACTCCACCAAAAATAGCAGAAGGCTCAGAAAAATATGCGGTCTCTTCTAAAATGTAGAAGACGTCCACCCGAGTCCACTGTCTCTTATTTCACTGAATTTCGTCAACAAATCGAAAAAGATATGATTTTTACAGTGAAATCACTAACGGTAGCGCTTTAAACCGCTATAATATAGTTTAAATTAGTTTCAGCCGTACCTTTCTATTTCTGTTCAAAACTAGGTTTGAATTTTCTTCTGATCCGTTGCACTTGAAGTCGATCGGCCTATGCCACCTCGTAGTGCTTGGAGAGGCGCACAAAACAAGGGTAAGGGGGTCCCACTCGGTGCGGCGGTCAAGGCATGGTGGGGTTCGAGGCGGCGCAACTTCAAGGCGGTGGTTCTCGGTGATGGAGCGATGATAGGAGGGGCAGCATGTATGGATTTGAAGAGGAGGAGGAGGAGGGCTTCAAAAAGTTCCACTGGAGGTGGGGCTGATGGTGGTTATGGCGGTCGGAAACGGGGAGGGAAACTTCGAAGTCGTTTCCGCCTTCGATGGGTAGCGGGGAGAGAGAATATCGGGGGGGGGGGGGGGGGAGTGAGCTGACCAATAGAATTTTTTTAATTATTTAATATATTTTTAAATCTCTAAAATACCCTCTTTCACACACAAACCCCAATCCAAACCCAACGACTGTCGTCCCCTGTGTTTTACCCCCATTCCGAACCCAATGGGATATGTTTCGTAGGCCCATTCGACTGTTTCAGTCCATTTTCCTTCAAATTAAAGTATAAAACATTCAATATTTGATTTGAACATACATTTCAATTTGCCAGGGCCACATATTGATTCTAAAAATTCCCGAAAAATAAATCTAGCTATGTTTTGACGATACGGTCCCAACAAAACTAGTTTCGTCGAATTCTGAGGTCGTTTGTAAAATGGCCATTTTCTGGTCGATCCAATTTAATTGTAATTGACCAAAACACATTTTCCTTTGTCACGCTCACATACTAGCTTCAAAAATTATGAAATTTGAAACCTAGCAATAGTTTGACTTCCCGGATCCAACAAAAGTGGTTTCGTCGAATTCCGAGGTCGTATGCAAAATGTCTATTTTCAAGGGCGATATAAATTCTATAGCGACCTTTCTGAAAATTCATTTGGCCATAACTTTTGATTCCCATTATGAAACTTCAATTTTTCAGATTCGTTAGAAAGATATTCACTAACAGATTTAAATATTTTTGGTTTCACTCAAATCCGTTTTGTTTTGAACCTAGTACAGTCAGTCAAAGTTTGAATTCAATTTTTGAAACTACAGCGCCATTTCTGGCCTTGTTTATAATTAGAATTAATTATATTCGTTTTCAAATGTTGATTCAAACTACTTTTCATCGATATTATCTAAAATATTTATTTTAAATATTTAAAATCCACTAAAATAGCCAATTTAAAAAAAATTAAATTGGTTCAGATTTTCCGGGTCGTTACAGGTATGTACCGAACTGTATTTTTTTTTAACTTTTTGACTAGTTTCTATTTATTTTAAACGAACGTCGACATCTTATTTCCTGTATATATATTATAAATTTCAATAATTACACATGTAAAATGTGCATGTGGAATGTTAAGCAAACTTATATTAAATTAATTTTTTATGTCATTCCATTATAAATGTAAAGTATATATCATGAATATGTTTACAATCATTCTTCCATCGATCGTTTTGATGGCTTACGTTGAGGTTTTTGAACTCATGTTTAGAATCATGAAGTTCTCTTAAAGTAACAATTTTCCAAAGAATTCATATCCAAAAAAAGTATAACAAAACAACTAAAGCTCAAATTATATATTTTTACAAAGCTAAAGTCTTAATATCCTGCCAATTATGCTAGTCATAGGCGTTTATGCATATTGATTCATATAACTTAGCACATGTTTTAGATTTCGATTTTCATTGGTTTCAGTTAGTACTTTCTCATACCTTGCCGCGCATGATGTTATTTTTCGTGCATCATATTTTTTACTCTCTATATACATCGGAAGATATTATTGTAGTTATCCACTTAGCTAATCAATTGAAGATCGCTTTTTATATAGGTTTGTAATTAAAACAATAAACTTGTTGAAGAGTGATCTTGATATGAAGTATAACTTGCCTATGCAAAATAAAGAGGAAGGTGTTTGTTGTATTATTTTATGAATATTTCTTTTTTCATTGCAAGTTATATATGTTTTTATTTGTATTAAATGATGTTCTTGAAAACTGAGCTGGTTATTACTTGTATTAATGTAACAAATAATACATGTGAAAACTGAGATGATGAGAATGGAATCTATGTTTGATTAGCCTTAATTGTTGTTCTTATTCGATTGCAAATGATATTATAGTGCTTATTATATTGAGGTTTAATCATGCAATTTTGTTCAAAATGGGTTAAACCGTCTGGGTTGGGTTTACTCGTTAAATTTCCGAGTTAGGTTGGGTTTACCCATTAGTTAAATGAGTTTAATGGGTTGGATATATTTCTCTATAAATGGGTTAGGTTATTTTTCAAATCAACCCATTTATACCCAATCCAATCCATTTGGTACCCCCTAATTCACTGCGGGGAAAATGAGGGGAGACACGTTGGCCTTCCATGTCTACGTATCTTCCCCGATTGATCGACATATATATGCTTTTCTCTCTTTTTCACTCATTTGTCACTCACTTCTCTTCTGTTCTCTTCCCCTCTCCTCCACTGCTAATAACTAATTTGGAATAAGAATCCAATTATGAAGATGGGTATGATTTATCAGCGTATCCATGTAGAAGAAGGAATGATATTATTTGGATCTACACATCAAAGCAATCTTACTTTAAAGTGGATTGATGGTATATCAAATGGATGTCAAGAATGTTATCAATGTAAGAAAAGAATGTTTTGGTCCCATTTTTATTTTTTCTCTACTTGTGCGATAGGCTAAAATTTATGGTCTAGCTCAAATAGAACCTATTGGTGTCAAAGAAGCAGCTGCTATATTCATATATACCGCAGTTGCAGTGCTTTCAAATCGACTAATGTGTAAAAGATTTCAAAAGTCAAATAACACTGTTTCACTTTAATTTCATGTTGTTTAAAAGTTGTTTAGTTGCTTGATAGATATTATTAAGTCACATGATCTTCAATTTAATGTTGTTCCATAATATGTTATAACTTTAAACCGGTACTACACGCCATTATTTTAGAAAACTGTATTGGTGCTATAGACGGTATACAGGTAATGACACACTTATCTACAGATTGAGTTACCACATACACTGAATGACAAAGTTTGTCTATATAGAATATATTAGCAGCATGCTTATTTGATTTACTGTTCACTTGTGTTATAGATGGTTGAAAAGGTAATACAAATGATAATGGAATTTTTAATGCAACTACAAACTATACTGTCAAGCGCACTGTTGAGCGCCAATTAAGCACTGTCTTGCAATTTTAACATCTATAATAGTACTTTATTACGCTCCTTATCTAAGGCGTTGCTTGAGCCTTGAGCTTTCCTTGGAGCGTTAGAAATTTGAACTTTTTATTATAACTTTATATTTTCACTGGGCTAAATTAAACACACTTCAAATAAAATAATCTAGCTACTTTGTTTATTCATTATAGGTCATTAAATTTCAAGAATTTCAATGTTTGAATCGATTTTCTATAGCCATTTTAAAATATACAAATAATAAATTAATAAATGACTATGGTTCTTCTTTGTATTTGTGAATAAATGTAACTCTTTAATTTCTCATTACTTTGGAACGTGGCTTTACTAAATTCTTAATTTTTTTTATTTAATTTTATTAGCCTATTAAGATAATCTCTTGGTTAAACATAAAATAGTACATGCAAACTGAAATTTATTCTATTCACCAGTATTGTACTTCATTTTGTCAGAACTATTTCATACCTAAATAGTTAGCTATTGCCATAACAAACTTTACTAATATAAGTTCAGCTACTTACATAAATTATAAAGGTACTTCATTTATTTTTGAAGTTATACACAAAATATTAACATGTGTATACATCTATGTATGTACACTCGCACATACACACACATACAGTTAGATATATACACACACACATACTGCTTATAATTTAATATGTAGTGTTTATCTAGTCAAGATCAACATAGTTTAAACCACAGTTAGTCAGTTTATACATATTTAATATGAATATTATTTATGCAAGATGTATGAGACAATCATTTATTTTCATCCAAGCTTCGCCTAAACTCCATCTTGACTCTAAAGAAAACCTTAGGGCCTAGTGTTTCGCTACGTCTTGAAAACATAGGTTATAAACAATAGAAACTATAACTTCCCTCGCCCTTCACATGGACAATATCATTTGGCTGATTTAGAATATCCGCTTCAACCTATATGTTTACCATCTTACTGAAATGGCTCATATCATATTCTTCATTTTTATAAAATACCAAATTAACTAATATCAATCGAGGAAAAGTTTAAATTTTATCATTCAAGTTTATGTACTACAATTGAGAAGATATTTATAAAATAGGAAAGAATAAGTTAATCATTACGAAGAATGTGGCAATGTACTAATTTGAAATGTAAAAAAACTATCATTACTATAGCGACTGTAATGATCCACTTTTTTGGCCATTTAAGTCGACAATAATCCATAAATGTCAACCCAAATAATTTCAAAATACAGATAGTTATTGGGGTTAAATATAAGAAAAAAAGAAAGAATACAAAAAACAATCACAGAATCCCACAATGGAAGGAAAAAATATAATAATCAAATAATAGATCATGAAGTGGTTAAAATACACATTTGATTTTAGTTTGCAACAGTTATCAGTGTTATACATACCAAGATATTATACAATAATATAGCGGAATATAAATGATGTAATGCGATTATATAATAGATAATATACTAAATCTCCATCTTCATCCTCCAATATAACGTGGTTCTCACTAACAAAAAAATTCAGGTTGACCCGGGCACAGATGAAAAGACAAAAACTCCCGTATCAAAACTAAAATATTCTAGCATCAGTCAAATCAAACCTTGCAACAATATGACTGTCATGGCATTCGAGATGCTTATGGTAATTCACACCTCGTGTCTAATGTGTCCATGAGTGCAATAACTAAAGAGATATTAAGGGAATTTTCATCTCCTAAGTGTAACAACCCGGAAAATCAGAACCAATTTAAAATTTTTATTTTGGCAATTTTAATGAATTTTTAATATTTAAAATGATTTATTTTAAATAATAGCGACGAGAAATTTATTTTGAATAGAATTAGAATGTATATATTTATTTGAATCGATGTTAGAATATAAATATTTATTTTTAATTATAAAAGGAATTGAAAATGGCGCGGTAGTTTGAAAATTCAATTTCAAATGAATGTACATGATTCAAAATAAACCTGATTTTGGTGAAACCAAAAATGTTAGAATCTATTTGAAAATATCTTTCCAACGAAGCCGAAAAATTGAATTTTCATTGCGGGAATTAAAAGTTGTGTCCAGTTTAAAATTCCGAATAGTCGCTATGAAAATATAGCCCTTAATAATAGCCATTTTGCAAACGACCTCCGTTTCCGATGAAAGCACTTTTTGTTGGATCCAAGATGTCAAATTATTGCTAGATTCCAAAATTCAGAATTTTTGGGTTTAATATGCGAATGTGGCAAAGAAAAACGTGTTTGTCAGTTTTAGTCAATTTGGATCGACCAAAAAATGGCCATTTTTCAAATGGTATCCAAAATTGACGAAATTAGTTTTGTTAGGACCGTATTGTCAATACGAAGCGAGAAATATTTTTTTTGGAATTTTTGGGGTCCCTATGTGGCCCCGGTAAATCGAAATGTGCGTTCATATTCAATATATAGATTTATATTTTAATTTTGATGAAAATTGATCGTAACGGTCGAATTAGCTTGTGGAACATATACCATTGTGTTCGGAATAGGGGTAATTATCTAGGGGCGACATTCGTTGGGTCCGAATTGGATTCCGAATTAAAAGGTTGCTTTTTGGAGAAAATTAAAATTAAAATAAATAAATATTATAAAAACCCCCCAATTTCAATCTCTTCCCCAACTCCCTCTTCTCTCTCCCCGTCAGTTTCAATTTCAAAATAAAATAAAAAAACCCTAGCCTAAATCGATGATCGCCGCGCCTCCAGGGGGGCACCGCCGCCGCTGCACATGGCGCGTTTCGTCCCCAGGCTCCGCCCCCCTCAAGTCTCTCACCTCTCCCTCCTCTTCTTACCGCAAGCCCTTACACCAATTGAACCCGCCGCCACCCAGTTTCAGGGCCGCCACGCCCCCCGCCAGCGCCACCGCCGGGCTGCGCCGGACCTCCACCGCCGGCAGCCACCTTCCTCCGCCAATCAGCACCCCTGTGAGCTTTTACATTTATTTTATTCAATTAAGGAAGTAAAATGCAATTTTTCCTATGTATTGTGTTATAATTAAAATGTGTGTTTATTACATATATGGTATATATAAAAATGAGATTTTTTTTATAGAAAAAGAAGAGATTTTTATAAAGAAAAAGATTTGATTTTTAACTTTAAAAAGATTTGATTTTTAGTTTTAGAAAGGTTTCATTTTTTTCATAAATAAAAAGGTGAGATTTTTATAAATAAAAAGGTGAGTTTTATAAATAAAAAGGTGAGATTTTTATAAATAAAAAGGTGAGATTTTTGTGAAGATGGAGGCGGAATAAAAATGTGTTCTTTTATTTATAAACATCGTATAAAGTTGGGGTTATTATTCATATAAAGATATGATTTTTTATATATGGAAAAGCGATATAAAAATATAATTTTTATTTGAATAGCAAGATAAAAAATTCGATCTTTATATATATGATGGCGCTATAAATTTTTTGATTTATATGCATAGGAAGTAGCGGTATGGAAATAGTGATTTTTTTAAAAATATATAAACATCATATTAAAAATATGATTTTTAATATGAACAATGTAGAGAAGACTGCGTGGGAATGTCAGGAAAATCTAGACTGTTCTGAAAGTCAGAAATAGAATGGAGGAGTGGATCCCAAAGGTGAGAACTCCTCACTGAAATTTTCTTATACAGTTATTTATTTTATAACTGCATATATGAACAATTCCATCATCCACAGACCATGGACGACTTGTTTGATTGTTTGGTTTAGTTAATTAGATTGTTTGGTTGGATTTGGTTGTTTGGGTGAAATGAATTGATTAGAATTGTTGTGTATGTATGGCGCGAGCCAATATCAGGAGACTAATCCCATTGATGTGAATAAAATAAATATTCATTTACAAATCAGACGACCTGTTTATGAACACACATTTTACTGATATGGATTGGGACGATAAATTTTACACCGCCCAACTGCACAAATAAATCTGTGTTTGTTGTCTGAAAACCCCACACGGGTATTGGGATGATATTAGACATACACTAATCCCAATAGTTAGTTGTATGTCAATCGATTGGTTGACAGACTGTTATAAGCGTTAAATATTTATATTTAATGCTTATACAGTGTAGAATGCACCCTGCATGATGGATGATTATTTATCACTGTTGTTGTATACATGTATTGTATGAAATCCATATAATCAAATTATATGGTAATTGACTGTGTCTAATTCCAGTTCAGAAAGAATGAATATTTTAAAATAACGATTATTTTAAAATAACGAATATTTTCAAATATTATTCAGAAAAGAATCAAAATATGATTTTGATGTCCGATTTGGGATGGACACGATTATATTTAAATATATAAAGCCGTGTTGATTAGATTAACGCCATTTTGACGGAAACGATATTTATATCGATTTTATTCATTTCTATAATGAATATCAAAAAGGAATTGATTTCAAAAATATAATGTTTTGAAAATATTATCATTTATATATCGATGATATGGAATATTCAATTTTGATTAGAAATTGAATATGAAGTTGAAATCGTTTTGAAAACGACTTTAAAACGATTTATAAAATATGTTTTAAATGGAAATCGACAAAATATATATTATATATATATATAATATAATGGCCTGAATAGAACGCGCCGCGCTGCGGCAGTTCACGAATTTCGACCGTTGACTTCGAATGGATATTACGGGAGATCCGACCGTCAAATTCTCCTAAAATCGGAACCGTTGGGTTCGCATCGAAAAGAGATTTATAACGAATATTAGAGATCTGAAATCTAATGGATGGATTTATAATTATGTCCAAATCAAACATGGAAAAGGTCGTTGTAAGTGCAGTTCGATGGCCGTTTATGGAATCGACTGTACGGGCCTTGGTAAAATTATTAAAAATATCAGTAAGTACAATTTAGGTTCTGAATTCTGTTGGAGCTGGTCGGTCTAGACCTTGATCAGATAAGCTTGAATACGACAGCATAATTTGCAAGGCTTTAGTAATATTCTTGCGTTATGTCACAACGGAAATAAGAAATAGAGAGCTGATGGTTGATTCATATTTGCTTTAATCTCGAGCTCTGATTGTTTGCGAACAAATTAGACAATTGTAAACAACTGTAAAATTCGTTCGTCTTTCCTAAACAACAAGGATTGTTGTAGAGGGTGTCGAACTCTAGGACCAAATTATTTTATTAATAAATCCAATCAAGTTATCCCTAACTTTTGATTGGTGGAAAACAAAGAAAATAGCAGAAATTAAATAAAAGAGAGTTTTAACAATAAGTGAAAGCAATTAGGGGATAATGACATAGATCAGATTCATAATCATCAATAGCCAAAAGATTAACCAGATCTAATACATGTTTCTGTCACAAACATGAATCAACGATAATAGGTTTTTAGAAACAAATATGTAAATAACGACAAGCATAGCCTATGCAGGAGCTCAGCTCTACAACCATAGACTATCAGGACAGATTCACTAATTAATTTCTAAAACCCTAAAATTAGATCTAAATCTGATAATTGTTAGATCGAACACGAATATACCCTGTGAAGAAGCATAGCTCTTAAACGACACAGAATATGAAGGTTCATATCTAACCCTTTATTCAGATCTAGATCTACATATATACAGTCCTCATCTTTTGGCTATGTGATTCATATTGAATCATACTATCAGCGTCATCACCCCCTAATCAAAGGGGATTAGCTAGACATAGCTAAAGAAGAAGAGAAAAAGAAAATAAATAACATGGACATAAATAAAATAAACAAAAAGTAAAAAGAAAGGGAGAGAATGATTTTATTCCAAGAAGAGAATTACAGAATAAAACCTAATGTGTTTTACAACGAATGAGATACAAGGTATTTATAGCTGATATGACAAAGACAACTAGGCTAGTTACACAATGTGGGACTAAAGATTTAGCCCAAATAACACATGAGCCAGTGTGAACGCAGCTTTAGAGTGAGTGGTTTAGCAAATAGGCTAGTGTGAACGCAACATGAGTAAGAGGCCTTCCAAATGAGCTAATGTGAATGCAGTTTGAGTCATTATTGAGCCAAATCTCCTTAACTGAAATATAATTGCAACCGTTCTTCAAGCTTTAGCAATTTTAAACTTCACTCTTTTTAAGCAAATTCTTCATGCTTTATCCCTCAAATGCTCTAAACCATGCTTCTTGTCAACAATCTGAAAATACAGCTATAAATACAAAGTATCAATTATTTTAAAGGGAAAATAAGATAAATAAGCGGATAAAATATACACATTTACGTGTATATCAAATACCCCCACACTTATCTTTTTATTCGTCCTCGAATAAACTAAACTAAAATATGTCACACTTTCGTAGGAAACACGATTGCATTTAGCGTATGCAACAAGCCGTTAAACCTCTGGGTGTCCCCAGTAGGACGAGTGTTGTCTCGTGAGGGTTTTCAGCATATACTACCCACAAAATCCAAAGCGTCTTATGTACGCAGATTAATCAAACAATATATTTAAAGTCTTTCACATTCCAAGTATTTCACCTAACTTCAATAATAACGGTTTAGCCCCAAATTGTCCATCCCATAATTAGTGCAAAAATGAACAAAATTTTTCAAGCTAAATTGTAATTCCTTGATAACACTGTAATTGTCTTGAAGGTTAAGAGCGTGGTGTCAACCAAAGTTCTACACATCGACAATGAGCACCCAATCATTTATTCAACCTTTTTTTTTTTGAATAATTTTGCACCAGTGTAACTGTAATGTATTGGATATGAGTTATGCATAGATGAAGGAATATTTTTGTAAGTTCTAAAAATATTCTAGATAAGAGGGCAAGTGTATTAGTTGAATTTCAAGCTACAAAAGATAAAGTAATACTAAGGCACATATGGACGTTTTTTTCCTTTCATCTCCTCAACTACAATCCTTGCTTCTAAGTACGGTATGATGGGTGTGGATGGAATGGAAATGGATGCTTCATAGTCAAGAATGATGAAGACTATTTTATTCAGAGAGACTCTCTCTTTATTTCTTTTCTCTCTTTTTTTTCCTTTTTTTCTATTCTTTTTTTTTCTTTTTCTTTTTTTTTCTTTTTCTTTTTTTTTCTTTTGCATGATGAATGATGAATGGAGATGGAATGATGACGTACATGATTTCATTTGATTCCTCCTCTACTACCAACACTTCATGAAAGAAAAGTTTTGTGCCCTAGTTACTCTACTTCTATAACCTTAATTCAACACACAAGTCTGGATTGATGTTATACAAAAAACTGAAAGGAATGATAAGCAAAGTTTTGTAAGATAGATAACCCATATAAAATAAGATGTGGTATGTGGTTATCCTACCTTAAAACAAGTACGGAGTAGGTAGTGTAATATTGGTATAAAAAATGACGTTTTTGACCTTTAAACAAAGGTTCTTGAGTATACCAATATAAGATAAACTTGTCGAAACATGGATGTAAATCGACTAAAACTTGGGTTTGAATAATGTAGTGTATCGAAGAAGAACGCTACAATGAGTCATTTCTCCTTTAATTGGGCCAAGTGGAATTTAGAACTTACGATTTTTAAAATTTGAGTGGAAAAGAAAATATTATGCATGAAAACAAACTCAGAAAATCCAACAAATGTAGGTGCAAAATCCTTTTATTTCATGATTTTTTTTTTGATTTTTTTTACTTGCACATTCTAACACGTATAACAAGGGTTGACACGCTTACTCCAGAACGCGACTAACGTCTGCACAGTCTCAAGCTAGCATCTTAAAAAGACACATTACGATTCAATGAATAAATAAAGTTCATTCCCATCACCCAACAATTCAACTTATCAAACCAGAACCATGGTGTTATTTATGAATTTAAGTTAATCCTTGTTCAATGAATGACCTAATTCATAACATTTGATTGCTGATGTAATGTAAATCCCCCCCCCACACTTGAGTGTGACTGTGTCCTCACAGTCGTTAATCAGACATATCTTAGTGAAAGGGAAATAAAATAAGAGGGTCAGCACGGCTTACCGGATGTGTATGCAGAAAATACGCAGTCATCGAATAGATGTACCGGTCCACAATGGACCAATGGATTAGCCTCATTAAGATTATGAGACACAGCTTCAGCATAGAAAACCAAATCATAAAGGATTTTGTATTACATGTCAGATTTGGAAAAACAAAATTCGTTTTTTCAAAAGTTTGAGTTGCTAATTTTAAAGTTTTGAGCTTACAATTGATCCTAAAATCGAATTGAATTTCTGTAGCAACTAATGAGAGGTCATCGAGCTGGGGTTCAGTAAAAGTCTCAAAAACAAAGTTTGATTTGTTCAAATGATGTATAAATTGAGAGACGTGTGCAGCATTCTCACCCCCACAATGGTTTTGAGAAATATTGTTCAGTTTTTCTTTGATATTGGAAATTTTGTTAACTAAAGGTTCATTCGTAAACCTAAAGTCAAAACCGAACAAATGAATTTTCAGTAAATTTCGAAATCGTGTTTTCTCAAAAATAGTGTCATTCCAGAAAGAGTTCATATACTGCAGAAATTTATCAGTGAAAAACGAGTGATCATAGTGAGGTTCAGTTGAAACGATTAAATCGCAAGGAGTTTCAACAGTTTTGGAAAAATCGTTATTGTGTTCAAGATCACATTCAGCAGTTTCGTTATTATCAACCTCAAGAGTTTCAAAGTTTTCATTTTCAGTTTCATACCCAACAACATTATCGTCAATCAATTCAAGAATTTTTAGCTCATCAAAGTCGTCCTCACTTGAACAGTTGTTAACAACTTCATCATTTTTGTCAAGTTGACAATCTAAAGTTGCTAAATTTTCAAAATCTGATAGAGGAAGATCAAATTGAAGATTTACGTCTTTGTTTTCAAAAGAATTTAAATTCAAATCAATCACAGAGCTTTCAACAAATTTATTGAGATTTTCATCGATTTCAAAAGTTGTCAGTTGAAAATCATTAACTGTGGGCAAAGGTGGATTATCGTTCGATTTGTCACACATTTGGATTTGATTTTGTTTCTCACGAAACTTCAAGTAGTCGTCAATTTCATTTGTTTGCTCAACAAAATCAAATTTATAGTTATTTACACGGGAATTTTCAAGTTGAAATTGTTGAGAACAAAAGTTTTCACTAGCACCACAATTGAAATTATTCCCATTGCCAAAATCATTTGAAAAATGATTTACATTTCCATTTTGAATTTGAAATTCATTTTGGAGTTCAAAATTGAATTGACAAGTGTTATAATCAGAATCATTTGAATTTGGATGTGAAATCGAATTTTGATTATTTTGAAAGCTTTCACTTGAATTGTTGCACATGTATAACTTACACAATTCATTTATTTCTTTATTTTGTTGTATGCTCATTTCAAGTAAAGATTCAACATGTGTTTCAAGAGTTGAGGGCTGATCATCATTTTGAAAATTGGGTGATGTACAATCGGGATTATCCTGAAAATTTTGAAAAGTTGGTGGTGTACAGTCCAAATTACTTGTACAATAGTTGTTATTAAAATATCCATATGAATTTGGTGTAAAATTATATGGATTATATTGATTTTCACAACTATCGTAAAATCCGTTGGAAAAATGGAATTGGGACATTTTCAAGAAGCTTCTAAAAAAATTGTTAAAATTAACAAAATCGGATTATATGAATACAAGTCTGGGCCAGGTTCGGACAGGGATTATCAGTGTGCCACGAATCACCGAAGAAACACAACTGAAGGTTTAAGAACCTGTTTGAGTTCTAGACTCTACCGTTCCTTAGACACCTCAGAGAGTATCAATCCTAATTGTCAATTTAACAAATATTTTGTCCTAAGAGCTTTGGGGAATCCTCAATTCGATTTCAACAATAAACTTTTCAATTAATCCCACGTTCGTTTTAAAATTTTAAACCACACATCAACAGGCAAAATATACAGTCACAGAACAAACAGTCTTAGAACAGTCACAGAACAGGAAATTGCAGAAATAAATTTTTTTTTTTTACAAGCAAGCCAATCTCCTGCAGAAGATTTTTACAAGCGATTTCTATAAACTTTTCTTTGCATCAGCAATCCCTGTAGAGTTAGAAAATACTCACCTTGATCGACAGTCCGTCCAGTGCAGTTGAGTCGCGCTAGCGCGTTCACACCCCACTTGGTGTGCAACCGCTCCAACCTGTCTGAATCGTCCGCAGATTTATTGTTGTTTTTCTTTCTATTAATTGTTTTACTGCGCTGCGGCACGGGTTCGGGCTAGGAGCCCGAAAAAAATTTTTTTAAGGCCTTTTTCAAATGACCGCTGAACCTGCTTTTGAAAAATTTCGCCCTTTTTTTTTCTTGAAAGGGAACAGAAAAAATAAACTAAAATAAAAATAAAATGGAAGTAAAAAAAAAAAACTAAGGTTAACAACTAATTTTTTTTCTTTAGAAAGGTTTGAAAAACTAACACTAGTTCAAAATCTAAACCACATAAAACAAAGAAAATAAAAAAGAAAACAAACTTTAAACTATGGCCAGCCCACGCTAGCAAAGCCCACAAGCCTAATTAATTTAATTGAACCCAATAGCCTACTACCCTCAAACTAAAACCTAACTCAGATCAAACAAGCCGACCTTAACTCTTTTTTTTTTAATCGGACAACGCAAATTCGAAAAGAAGGGATGCTACTGGGGTTTTTGGTTTAGATGAACGGTAGTGAACTGCAGTTGCGAATTGGGTTTCTGAATACGGCTTGTCCTCGATTGGGGTTTCGATTTGTATTGTACGATGAGGGGTCGGACTTCGAGATTTGCGGTATTAGCTTTCGACTTGAAGGGGACTGGCCAGGGTACGATGATGGATATTGGGGATGGTGTTGAACGTGTGTTGAAGGAGGGTTTGCGAAGATGTGGGTCTCGGCTTGTGTATGGTTATTTGAAGTGGTACTGTGTATCTAAGCAGGATATGCTTGCTGGAGATTGTGGTGTTATGGTGAAAGTGATTTGGTGAGGCAGGAAACCGAAGTGAGTTTAAGGGTTTTGGCAGTAGTTTTGACAAACGACTGTGATGGTATTGTGTCGGTGCAGGTGAATTATTGGGGATGAGGAGCACGGTTATGGAGGAGATTGTGGAACCAAAGTGGTATGGCAAGGCAGTATAGAAGTTGATGTATGGATTAGTTTGAGGAGGTTTGTAGTGAAGTGAATGTGACAGCGTGAAGTGTGGTAGCTTGATTGTAAGTGATGGTGCGACTTGATGATGTAGGGGAGATGGTTAATTGTTTGATGTGAGGGGCTGTTTATGTTGGTTGGTGAAGCTGGTCTGTTGATGGTCAGTAATGAGTGGATGGAGATGGTAGGTGATTCAGGGAGTACTGTAATTTTGGGAATGTTTAGGTAGATGGCAATTGCGGTTGTATGGATCGGAGTTGGTTGGTGATGGGGAGATATGGTAGATCGGTGCTGAGGATGATGAAAAAGTGGACTAATGTGGGTTTTGTGAAATTGAGGGAGAGTTGTATAATGATGGCCGGCAGCTTTGGCTTGTGACTTAGGATTGGCATAAGCGTGAAGGGTGAAGGGTGGTATTGAACGTGAAGGGCAGTTAAGGGCGGTGCAGTTCTGATAGGTTGAAGGTAGTAGTGAGGGATTGAAGGTTGTTTGTGCGTGGAGGAGTTGATTTCAGGTGCAGCAAATGTTGGTGAAGGATGATAACATTGTGGTTGGCTTATAAATGGATGGGGATTTTTTTTTAGTGCAGAAAAGAAGAAAGACGGGAGAAAGGGGATGAAATTTGTAACCGAAAAGAAAAAAAAGGAAACTTGTATCTTTTATTTTATTTTTTATTGTAAAAGAAAAGATATGAAAAATTGGAAAGAAATTATGAAAAGAAAGGAAAGAAACGGAGGAAACAATTGGAAAGAAATTGAAAATTTAAGCAAGTTTTTTTTTCTTATTTGGATGATTATAGTATCACCAAAATAATACCAATAAAGAATTTTCTCTATATATGAAACTAAATACAAAGAAAATAAAAATATTTTTGTTGTTTTTTTTTAATAAAGGAAAAATAAAGAAAAAAAAAAAATACAACCCGAAGGATTTAAAAACAAAAATTATTTTGGTCCCCGGCAACGGCGCCAAAATTTGTTTGCTTGAGTTGATGAAAGGACATTATCAAATTTGGTTAACATTGCGTCTATTTTCGCTTCTAAAGCCGTTGAGGATCCTACCGAATGAGCGTTTGATCGGGAATAAATTGATTTCTCATTAGATCTTTCCCATTGAGCTGATTTTTCGGCCAAATCTTCGAGAAATTTCCAAGCGGCATCGTGATGTTGGGCTAGAAAATTTCCTTGGCACATTGATTCGAGCATAGTTCGAGAGTTATTTTCTAGTCCATCGTATAAAATTTGACAAAGAGTCCATTTTTCGAAATTATGATGTGGACATTTGACTAGAAGCTCTTTGAATCTTTCAAAATATTTTGCAAAGGATTCACCCCCAAATTGACGAAAATTGACGATTTCATTTCGAATTTTAGATGTTTTTTCCAGAGGGTAAAATTTCTTTAGAAAAATGTTTACAAATTCACCCCAAGTTCCAATCGTATTTGAAGGCAAGCTATACAACCATTTCTCAGCATAATCGGTAAGTGCAAATGGAATTAACCTAAGTTTGATTCCATCGTCACTTAATTGTTGAAATTTCATGGTTGCACAAACTTGTTCAAATTTGGTCAAGAAAATATAAGGATCATCACGTTCAAGATTGCCAAATTTTGGAAGAGTATTTATGTGATTCGAATGAATTTCAAAATGGTTACCCGTTGGGGCGGGCAATATGATGCAGGAAGGAATAGAAACTCGCTCGGGAAAGTACCTATCCATAAGAGTTCGAGGGGGAGTTTCTTCGGCCATGGTTAAAGAACTGTTTGTTCGAACTAGACGATTATCTGAAGGATCACGAGTCCAATGACGCATGCACTAGCGAGAAGAATAAGGGAAGACGAGAAAAACAAATTTGAGCGATTTTTTTTTTTTTTTTTTTTTTTTTTACATCCTTTCCCTTTCTTCTTTTACAAGTCTTAAAAAAAAAAACACACGTCCAACACTACAGTGATCCACCACCACTTCAATACATCTGCCAAGTCACTTCATCAACCACCAAGAACCCATAACCAAACACCCTGTACAAACGTCCTCCTCCCCAATTCAAATCCTCACCGAACAATACCAGCAATCATCTCCACGCCCCCATCTTCAACAGTCAAAACCACCCCTACTTTCCCTTCCACAAACCCTGCATACACAAAACAACTCCACAACTACAAACCATCCTCTCAATGAATACCACTAACATCGTCCATCTACAGTTCTCGGCCACTGCAACCGCCAAACACGGTCATCTGGAATCCCTCCTATCCACGTCACAAACCCCATAGCACCTCCCCCTTTGCAAATAACTAAACTTCCAGTTGACTTACATCATCTCCACTGCTACCCATAATCATCTACTTTTCACCAATCCCAACAGCAACCACACCCCATACTCAGCTCAACAACGTTAGTATCCTATCTAGTCCACCCTCATCATCCCTACAGTTCTACCCCATCTCTATCAATCGCACAGACCAAACAATCCCATCTTCCAAGCCTCACGTACATCTTCTCCACAATTCCTAACACTGTATATCTTCATCTCCTCTCCATCACATTTCTCTTGCATTTTACCACCACCGACAACTACTATTTCACCACCGACAAAGCAGTTTCAGCGAACCATAAACCCAAAATACCTGTATAGCCCCTCTACATCATCACAAGCTACTCAGCATCCGACCATAGCTGTTGTTTCCCGAACCTTGCTACTCAATACTGCCGCAACCATTGTCAGACTCCCCTCATTCCAACCGAGCACCATCTTCACAATTATCCCTATCCAAAATCAACAAATCCCCAACTGATTCAGCCCGTCCCTCCCACAAGCTTCCACTGTCAACATGTCGGCCCTCACAACCATACCCTTCACTTCTTAACCAACCTGAAAACCCTAAATCGAAGTCACCTAGAACTGAGAATCACCACCGAAGTTGCCTCCTAAATACATACATCATTCCACGTCCGAAGCTCCTTGAACCCCCAAATCGCAAATCCCTGACTCCAAATCATCTGCCCTTCTTCCTCACCACAAACGCAACTTGACTTCCTACTGTATCTCACAGCCCTCGCCGCTCCAGTTAGGCAATTAGAAGCCCATAGAAGCTGCATCAAACCACATACACAACCACAAAGCCCCTTCGCAATTCATCCATACCATCCCTTCGAACGCATCAAATCCTGTTCCCGAAACCATAGATACTATTTTTAACTCGAAACGTGTTCGATTTGTTTCACAGAAAATTAGAGAGGAGGCACAATTTGCGTGATTGGCTAATTTTGTTTGTTTGTGTTCCCTTTTTTTAAGAAAAAAAGGAAGTGTCTTTATTTGTGTTGAGCAAGAGATCAGTGTGTACTTGTTTTAAAGGAAACAAGGTCGGTTTGTCTTTCTCTTGTGGACGGCTGGGCTTTTGAGTTTTGATTGGGCTCACACCTTTCTGGACCAGTATGGTTTTAGCTTGAATTTGGGTTATATTTGTCTAATTTTAGTTTGTTTACTTTATGATAAATTTTTCTAGTTTTCCCTCTTCTTAAAAAAAAAAAAATCACAAAAGAGCAAGGGAGTTTCAAATCAAAAACCAACGAGACATAAAGAGTTCAAACCAGAAACCGACAAAGAATTCAAGAAATCTCAAAAGAAAATCAAAGGCCAAAGAGGATTGAAATCGAGTACAGTGGCAATTTGAAAAAGGCCTTAAAAAATTTTTTTTCGGGCTCCTAGCCCGAACCCGTGCCGCAGCGCAGTCAAGCAAATAATAGGAAGCGACAACAACAAAAAGCAGCGGACTATTCAGTGTTCGAGCGGTTGCACACCAAGTGGGGTGTGAACGCGCTAGCGCGACTCAACTGCACTGGACGGACTGCCGATCAAGGTGAGTATTTTCTAACTCTACAGGGACCGCTGCTGCAAATAAAAATATATATAGACATTTCTTGTAAAACTCTTCTGCAGGGCATCGGTTTGCTTGTAAAAAAAAAAAATTCTGTTTTTTTTTATTTTAACTCTGCAATTGGCTGTTCTGTGACCGTTCTGAGACTGTTCATTCTGTGACTGATTAAAACATTAAAAAAAAAAATTGCATTCATCTTAGCTTTGTTTTTATTTTCTAAGGACTTCATTATATTTTGACAATTTGGTTTGGTTCTAACGGATCATTTCTCGGTGTCTAGACTACGGCAGAGTAATAACTGTTTATAAATATTACGGTGATTCGTAAATATTATATCGGTTGTTCCTCCGAAGGTACTTAAACCTTCGGCTGCATTGCTAGGGTGATTCCTGGTGCACCGATAACTCCTGTCCGTTAACTGGCTGAGAAGTCTTTTGTTGAAATAAATCAAACCGTCATTATATAATTCTAGAAATTGTAAATTGCATTAGGTTCATTTAAAAAAAAAAATCGCTCAAATTTGTTTTTCTCGTCTTCCCTTATTCTTCTCGCTAGTGCATGCGTCATTAGACTCGTGATCCTTCAGATAATCGTCTAGTTCGAACAAACAGTTCTTTAACCATGGCCGAAGAAACTCCCCCTCGAACTCTTATGGATAGGTACTTTCCCGAGCGAGTTTCTATTCCTTCCTGCATCATATTGCCCGCCCCAACGGGTAACCATTTTGAAATTCATTCGAATCACATAAATACTCTTCCAAAATTTGGCAATCTTGAACGTGATGATCCTTATATTTTCTTGACCAAATTTGAACAAGTTTGTGCAACCATGAAATTTCAACAATTAAGTGACGATGGAATCAAACTTAGGTTAATTCCATTTGCACTTACCGATTATGCTGAGAAATGGTTGTATAGCTTGCCTTCAAATACGATTGGAACTTGGGGTGAATTTGTAAACATTTTTCTAAAGAAATTTTACCCTCTGGAAAAAACATCTAAAATTCGAAATGAAATCGTCAATTTTCGTCAATTTGGGGGTGAATCCTTTGCAAAATATTTTGAAAGATTCAAAGAGCTTCTAGTCAAATGTCCACATCATAATTTCGAAAAATGGACTCTTTGTCAAATTTTATACGATGGACTAGAAAATAACTCTCGAACTATGCTCGAATCAATGTGCCAAGGAAATTTTCTAGCCCAACATCACGATGCCGCTTGGAAATTTCTCGAAGATTTGGCCGAAAAATCAGCTCAATGGGAAAGATCTAATGAGAAATCAATTTATTCCCGATCAAACGCTCATTCGGTAGGATCCTCAACGGCTTTAGAAGCGAAAATATACGCAATGTTAACCAAATTTGATAATGTCCTTTCATCAACTCAAGCAAAATTTGTTTGCGAACAAATTAGACAATTGTAAACAACTGTAAAATTCGTTCGTCTTTCCTAAACAACAAGGATTGTTGTAGAGGGTGTCGAACTCTAGGACCAAATTATTTTATTAATAAATCCAATCAAGTTATCCCTAACTTTTGATTGGTGGAAAACAAAGAAAATAGCAGAAATTAAATAAAAGAGAGTTTTAACAATAAGTGAAAGCAATTAGGGGATAATGACATAGATCAGATTCATAATCATCAATAGCCAAAAGATTAACCAGATCTAATACATGTTTCTGTCACAAACATGAATCAACGATAATAGGTTTTTAGAAACAAATATGTAAATAACGACAAGCATAGCCTATGCAGGAGCTCAGCTCTACAACCATAGACTATCAGGACAGATTCACTAATTAATTTCTAAAACCCTAAAATTAGATCTAAATCTGATAATTGTTAGATCGAACACGAATATACCCTGTGAAGGAGCATAGCTCTTAAACGACACAGAATATGAAGGTTCATATCTAACCCTTTATTCAGATCTAGATCTACATATATACAGTCCTCATCTTTTGGCTATGTGATTCATATTGAATCATACTATCAGCGTCATCACCCCCTAATCAAAGGGGATTAGCTAGACATAGCTAAAGAAGAAGAGAAAAAGAAAATAAATAACATGGACATAAATAAAATAAACAAAAAGTAAAAAGAAAGGGAGAGAATGATTTTATTCCAAGAAGAGAATTACAGAATAAAACCTAATGTGTTTTACAACGAATGAGATACAAGGTATTTATAGCTGATATGACAAAGACAACTAGGCTAGTTACACAATGTGGGACTAAAGATTTAGCCCAAATAACACATAAGCCAGTGTGAACGCAGCTTTAGAGTGAGTGGTTTAGCAAATAGGCTAGTGTGAACGCAACATGAGTAAGAGGCCTTCCAAATGAGCTAATGTGAATGCAGTTTGAGTCATTATTGAGCCAAATCTCCTTAACTGAAATATAATTGCAACCGTTCTTCAAGCTTTAGACTCTTCAAGCTTTAGCAATTTTAAACTTCACTCTTTTTAAGCAAATTCTTCATGCTTTATCCCTCAAATGCTCTAAACCATGCTTCTTGTCAACAATCTGAAAATACAGCTATAAATACAAAGTATCAATTATTTTAAAGGGAAAATAAGATAAATAAGCGGATAAAATATACACATTTACGTGTATATCAAATACCCCCACACTTATCTTTTTATTCGTCCTCGAATAAACTAAACTAAAATATGTCACACTTTCGTAGGAAACACGATTGCATTTAGCGTATGCAACAAGCCGTTAAACCTCTGGGTGTCCCCAGTAGGACGAGTGTTGTCTCGTGAGGGTTTTCAGCATATACTACCCACAAAATCCAAAGCGTCTTATGTACGTAGATTAATCAAACAATATATTTAAAGTCTTTCACATTCCAAGTATTTCACCTAACTTCAATAATAACGGTTTAGCCCCAAATTGTCCATCCCATAATTAGTGCAAAAATGAACAAAATTTTTCAAGCTGAATTGTAATTCCTTGATAACACTGTAATTGTCTTGAAGGTTAAGAGCGTGGTGTCAACCAAAGTTCTACACATCGACAATGAGCACCCAATCATTTATTCAACCTTTTTTTTTTTGAATAATTTTGCACCAGTGTAACTGTAATGTATTGGATATGAGTTATGCATAGATGAAGGAATATTTTTGTAAGTTCTAAAAATATTCTAGATAAGAGGGCAAGTGTATTAGTTGAATTTCAAGCTACAAAAGATAAAGTAATACTAAGGCACATATGGACGTTTTTTTCCTTTCATCTCCTCAACTACAATCCTTGCTTCTAAGTACGGTATGATGGGTGTGGATGGAATGGAAATGGATGCTTCATAGTCAAGAATGATGAAGACTATTTTATTCAGAGAGACTCTCTCTTTATTTCTTTTCTCTTTTTTTTTTCCTTTTTTTCTATTCTTTTTTTTTCTTTTTCTTTTTTTTCTTTTTCTTTTTTTTTCTTTTGCATGATGAATGATGAATGGAGATGGAATGATGACGTACATGATTTCATTTGATTCCTCCTCTACTACCAACACTTCATGAAAGGAAAGTTTTGTGCCCTAGTTACTCTACTTCTATAACCTTAATTCAACACACAAGTCTGGATTGATGTTATACAAAAAACTGAAAGGAATGATAAGCAAAGTTTCGTAAGATAGATAACCCATATAAAATAAGATGTGGTATGTGGTTATCCTACCTTAAAACAAGTACGGAGTAGGTAGTGTAATATTGGTATAAAAAGTGACGTTTTTGACCTTTAAACAAAGGTTCTTGAGTATACCAATATAAGATAAACTTGTCGAAACATGGATGTAAATCGACTAAAACTTGGGTTTGAATAATGTAGTGTATCGAAGAAGAACGCTACAATGAGTCATTTCTCCTTTAATTGGGCCAAGTGGAATTTAGAACTTACGATTTTTAAAATTTGAGTGGAAAAGAAAATATTATGCATGAAAACAAACTCAGAAAATCCAACAAATGTAGGTGCAAAATCCTTTTATTTCATGATTTTTTTTTTTTGATTTTTTTTTTTGATTTTTTTTACTTGCACATTCTAACACGTATAACAAGGGTTGACACGCTTACTCCAGAACGCGACTAACGTCTGCACAGTCTCAAGCTAGCATCTTAAAAAGACACATTACGATTCAATGAATAAATAAAGTTCATTCCCATCACCCAACAATTCAACTTATCAAACAAGAACCATGGTGTTATTTATGAATTTAAGTTAATCCTTGTTCAATGAATGACCTAATTCATAACATTTGATTGCTGATGTAATGTTTGTTTGCGAACAAATTAGACAATTGTAAACAACTGTAAAATTCGTTCGTCTTTCCTAAACAACAAGGATTGTTGTAGAGGGTGTCGAACTCTAGGACCAAATTATTTTATTAATAAATCCAATCAAGTTATCCCTAACTTTTGATTGGTGGAAAACAAAGAAAATAGCAGAAATTAAATAAAAGAGAGTTTTAACAATAAGTGAAAGCAATTAGGGGATAATGACATAGATCAGATTCATAATCATCAATAGCCAAAAGATTAACCAGATCTAATACATGTTTCTGTCACAAACATGAATCAACGATAATAGGTTTTTAGAAACAAATATGTAAATAACGACAAGCATAGCCTATGCAGGAGCTCAGCTCTACAACCATAGACTATCAGGACAGATTCACTAATTAATTTCTAAAACCCTAAAATTAGATCTAAATCTGATAATTGTTAGATCGAACACGAATATACCCTGTGAAGGAGCATAGCTCTTAAACGACACAGAATATGAAGGTTCATATCTAACCCTTTATTCAGATCTAGATCTACATATATACAATCCTCATCTTTTGGCTATGTGATTCATATTGAATCATACTATCAGCGTCATCACCCCCTAATCAAAGGGGATTAGCTAGACATAGCTAAAGAAGAAGAGAAAAAGAAAATAAATAACATGGACATAAATAAAATAAACAAAAAGTAAAAAGAAAGGGAGAGAATGATTTTATTCCAAGAAGAGAATTACAGAATAAAACCTAATGTGTTTTACAATGAATGAGATACAAGGTATTTATAGCTGATATGACAAAGACAACTAGGCTAGTTACACAATGTGGGACTAAAGATTTAGCCCAAATAACACATAAGCCAGTGTGAACGCAGCTTTAGAGTGAGTGGTTTAGCAAATAGGCTAGTGTGAACGCAACATGAGTAAGAGGCCTTCCAAATGAGCTAATGTGAATGCAGTTTGAGTCATTATTGAGCCAAATCTCCTTAACTGAAATATAATTGCAACCGTTCGTCAAGCTTTAGACTCTTCAAGCTTTAGCAATTTTAAACTTCACTCTTTTTAAGCAAATTCTTCATGCTTTATCCCTCAAATGCTCTAAACCATGCTTCTTGTCAACAATCTGAAAATACAGCTATAAATACAAAGTATCAATTATTTTAAAGGGAAAATAAGATAAATAAGCGGATAAAATATACACATTTATGTGTATATCACTGATCACTTGACCAAGGTCGTATGGTGGCTGATGAGCAGTCAAGTTGTTATAATCTGGGAAAGGATCCATAGGTCCAATCACAGCGTGTGGTGGTTCAGCTAGTACCTAACTCTGGGCACCAAAGTATGCTGATCTAACCCTTATTCGATGGAAATCAGTCTCCGTTGATGCAGTTGATAGCAAACAGCCATTGCAAAGGTTAGCCGAGTTTTTCGAGAGGTGAACTGCAGGACATAATTCATTCGTCACATCTTACAACTGAAGTGTAGAAATGAACTAGTTTTGAACTAGAATTATAATCCAATTATTTTTAAAATAAATAAATTGTATTTGAAATGGTTTTAAAAATAACCAGAATTTCCAATATATGAATTGGAATGGATTTGAACCGAAATTATCTTCGGAATATTTCGATATTGGATTCCATGATTATACGGGCATTGTGGAGGAATTTGGAAGATATGTATATCGCTATTCCAATACAATATTTGTGGATTTCAGAATTTGATATTGAATATAAGCCGATATATTTTCTATTCAGAGCCTTGTATTTAATATCAAATGAGATTTGGGTTTGTCGTGAATGGTGTCTTCATTTACACTGTTCTTAAATCCAGTTGAGAAAAAGATTAAATCTTTGTATTTAGATTTAATGAAGTATGCCAATTAAATAATATTTAATTAGAATTGAATTGGGATTGATTTTTGGGTTTATCATGAACGGTGTTTTAAATAACACTTGTTCTTTAACCCGATAATTAATGGAATGTGAATTGGGTTTATCGTGAACTGTGTTTTAGCGACATTCGCTCTTTAACCCGATTTATAGTGAAATGTGATTTGGAATTTATAAATCTTTTGTTAAGATTTAAAGGAGATTTTCCAAAGCAAAGTTTTCCAATTTAATAAAATAATGTGGAATGGAATGGAATTCATTTTGGTAATAATCGAAGTGAATTTGAAAGGGTTAACTTCCCAGTAAAGGAAAGACTGGATTGCTTTGAGAACAACACACCTCAGAACATAAACTGAAGAACATTTTATTGCTGATTACAACAATTACATCAGAGTATAAGAATATAACAGAGTATGAAAATTTATTACACAATAGAAATACAATAATATCAGAGATTTAAATTACATTTAAATAACAGCGGAAAAATAGTACAAATATACAACTGAAAGGAATACATAGATACAGAGCTTTCCGAATACCGCTTCAGATGTAAACCAGGATCCTGTAAATATATCTGCAAAAAGTTACTCGACTTCCCGTGTGGAAAATATGGGCACCCGAGTTTCCCAGTGAAACAAACTACAGGTCAGTCATGGGACTGGTATGAGAAATCTTAACTTATCTAATAATATGGCTAATCACAGGACCACGCCGCTAACGCGGAACGGGTTTACTCCATTGGATTGTCAGTGCATAAAATAAAGTAAATCGTTACACAACGCAACGGTTTTTAGAAAAATGAAACCATTATAAGACTCAAGTCCCATCACACAATGCAACGCAAAACGGAGGATAGAGTTTTACCGTATAATGGTCAAAAGATGCTTGATACGATAAAAACGGATTTAATATTAGTGTGTATATATATGGGTATATATATTTCAAAAACATTTCAATCATAATGTATCAATCATAGACGGCATAGTACCCCATCCTACTATGTCGCCATACTAGTTCTACAATCAAAACCGTAAGGTCGTATTGGAAATAGGATTTCCATCATGAGTCGAGGCTAGGAATCGTCCCCTCCGATTCGAGACACTCTAGCAAATGCCTCAGGATCCCCCGCAGTGAACCCTCGGAGCGGTAGGGCCGGTCCACACCTGTCAAAAGTGGATTGGCAATTCCTGAACACACGCTTCCCGGTCCTTCCGGACCTCCATATGACCACTTCCGGCCTATACTCCCGAGGCGCCTCAATCCATCAACCACATAAGTAAAATGTCAGCGCTGGTAGGTCCCTGACATCACTCTAGCTAGAAAGAAACGTGTGCACTCCCTATGGTCCATATCCCGTTTTTGACTCATACCGGGGTGTAAGGCTCGCGAAGTCACACTATACACAAAGCTAGGCCATAATAGGCTATACTTTGATCATCCCACAAGGCCCTGCTTTTCAACAAAAGCCTTGATCAATTGCATCTTGGCGTGCCACATTGACAATTCACGCCATGCGATCAATCACTATCAATATATACCAGGGTGTTAAGCAGAGAGTAAATTCCCCACCACCAATCAGATATACAATAATAAAAATCAATTTAATTCACATGGAACGAAATCCAATGTCAGACACGCATCCATTTACAAGTCCGTTCAGGGTTTGAATAAACCAGAGACACCTGAAAGGTCCTCGCATATTCGGACAATCAACAATACGTCTGGATGGCTACCACTGAAGCCCCTTCAAGGTAGCTACTCCCATCATGGGTCTCAGTGGCAACACATCCATTCGATGTGAAGATCGCCGGTCTTCAATCACCGTCTTCAACTTCGACTCTTCATTGTCGTAGTGATTATTCGTAATGGGTTAAACCCGGTCTTTCCGAATAACTCGCGTATTTTTATAATTAAAAATCAAGTGCTATAAAAACACATCCAACGCCTCATTCCAATTCAGAATTATTCTTCTAATAAAATATTCGCATTATTCTATCAAAGATAAATTCTTTGAATTTATTCTTAAATCTTTCTTTTAAAGATTTATTAAAACCCCAATTTGGTTTGTAAATGTCAAAAATCATTCTTCAATGATTATTTAAATTTAAGAAATTAATCTTATTTTTAACTGGGTTAAAGAACTATTGTCATTTAAAACATAGTTCACGGTAAACCCAAAATCTTCTTCCATAAAATATGGAATCTTCATAGAAATCAAATCAATATATAATTGTTATAAATTTCTGTATCCAACCAATAATATAAATGGAATAACGGCAAAGCCTCTTAAATTCCATATGTAGTATCGGTCTTCTTTTACAGAAGCTTATCTCGGTTTTTATTAATTCAAATTCTATTTAATTCCAATTTAAATTGGAAAACTTTACTTTTGGAAAATTTCCATTTAAATCTGAATAAAAGATTTATAAATTCCAAATCACAATTTCACTGTCAGTTGGATTAAAGAACACATGTCGCTTAAAAACACAATTCATAATAAACCCAACTCACATTTCATCTTATTCCAATTACTAAATATAACTGAAAACTTTAATATTCTTAATTAAAAGATTTATTCTTTTCTCAACTGGGTTTAAGAAAGGTGTTATTGTAGACACCATTCACGACAAACCCAAAATCTAATTCATTCAATTAAATATTAACAAATTGGAAAACTTCATTAAATCTTAGTTTAATGATTTATTCTAGTTAATAACTAGTTCATTTCAATAATAATATGTTTTTCTAAAATATATTCTTTTTCTAAAATATTCTTTTTCTAAGATATTTTCTAAAATATTCCTTTTCTAGAATATTCTTCATTGGAATGTGACTCAATCAACAACCATATATTGCGTGTAATCAACAATCATGATAAATAATTATCAAACATCAAAATAACAACCAGAGTGGATTTTACAACTAAATATTGGGATTAGTGTCTGTCAAATATCATTCCAATACCCGTGTGGTGTTTCATCCAACAAACAAATAAAAAATTATTTGTGCACTTGGGCAATGTGTGAAAATTATCGTCCCAATCACATAAACAAGTCGGATGACTTGTAAATGGAAGTGTAATATTCAATTTGAATATACTAACATTATATTTAACACATCAAACATTTCAACATCACAGACATATATTTCAATACTTTTTATTGTGAACAAATGATAATAAAAATCTAGTCTTTTAATTCAATTCTTTTTTTTGTTGACAAATGACAATAAAAAACTAAAATTTCAACTCTAATGACAAATGGTAATAAAATGTCATTTATTCTAATGGCACAATTTACAACAAAGTGTTATTTTAAATCTAATGTCACATTTATAATTAACATGCATGTCATTTGAAAATTAACATAAATGACATCGTATAATTAACATATATGTCATTGTTGTTTGCATACAAATTCTAATGTATGCATTTACATTAGAATGATATGTTCCTTTTGAATTTAATTCTAATGTATACATTTGCATTAAAAAGGTATTTTCATTATGCATACAAATCCTAATGTATGCATCTGCATTAAAATAATATTTCCTCTTTTATATATAAATTCTGATGTATACATTTACATTATAATGACATTTTTGTTTAATCCCTTTAAACTAACAAAAATATATATTTTGGTCTTATCATTTTTAATTACCAAAAATGTATATTTTGGTCTTACCATTTTTAATTACCAAAAATGTATATTTTGGTCAGATCATTTTTATTTACCAAAAATGTATATTTTGGTTTTATCATTTTTATTTACCAAAAATGTATATTTTGTCTGATTCTTTTAATGTAAACAAAAATGATTATCTAGTCTAATTCTTTTAATGTAAACAAAATGATAATCTAGCCTAATTCTTTTAATGTAAATAAAAATGATAATCTAGTCTAATTCTTTTAATGTAAATAAAAATGATAATTTAGTATAATTCTTTTAATGTAAACAAAAATGATAATCTAGTCTAATTCTTTTAATGTAAACAAAACAATAATCTAGTCTAATTCTTTTAATGTAAGCAAAACGATAATCTAGTCTAATTCATTTAATGTAAACAAAAAAGATAATCTAGTCTAATTCTTTTAATGTAAACAAAACGATAATCTTGTCTAATTCTTTTAATGTAAACAAAAATGATAATCTTGTCTAATTCTTTTAATGTAAACAAAAATGATAATCTAGTCTAATTCTTTTAAAGTAAACAAAACGATAATCTTATCTAATTCTTTTAATGTAAACAAAACGATAATCTAGTCTACTTCTTTTAATGTAAACAAAAATGATTATCTAGTCTAGTTGTTTTAATGTAAACAAAAATGATAATCTAGTCTAATTCTTTTAATGTAAAAAAAAAACGATAATCTTGTCTAATTCTTTTAATGTAAACAAAAATGATTATCTAGTATAATTCTTTTAATGTAAACAAAACGATAATCTTGTCTAATTCTTTTAATGTAAACAAAACGATAATCTAGTCTAATTCTTTTAATGTAGACAAAACGATAATCTTGTCTAATTATTTTAATGTAAACAAAACGATAATCTTGTCTAATTTTTTTAATGTAAACAAAAATGATAATCTAGTCTAATTCTTTTAATGTAAACAAAAATGATAATCTAGTCTAATTTTTTTAATGTAAACAAAATGTTAATCTTGTCTAATTCTTTTAATGTAAACAAAAATGATAATCTAGTCTAATTCTTTTAATGTAAACAAAACAATAATCTAGTCTAATTCTTTTAATGTAAACAAAAATGATAATCTAGTCTAATTCTTTTAATGTAAACATAAATGATAATCTAGTCTAATTCTTTTATAACTCTTTTTTATTCACAAAAATGTTTATTTTTATTTAACTCTTTTTAATTCACAAAAATGTTTATTTTTATTTAACTCTTTTTAAAGTGATAAAAATGTCTCTTTTTAACTAATCCTTTTCAATAGGTAAAAAGGTTCATTTTCTATTTCATTAACATGTTATAATTAACAAAAATGTTAATTTTGTTTAACTAAAATCTAAGTAACAAAGAATGTTAATCTTGTTTAACATAATCTAATCAACAAAAAATGTTAATTTTGACTAACATAATCTAATTAACAAAAAATGTTAATTTTGATCTAACCATCATTTCTAACCAAGGTGGTATTTTTAATCTACTTTAACAAAACACGATCATTACAATTCATCACAAACAACAAACAGAGAAACACAGATTTGAATTTATTACATTCATACATCGATTTCAAATAGCAAGAAAATAATTAAATTCTAATTAATTATTAAAAATTGATATCTCACATTGCTTTTTGTCTGAAATTTCAAAGTGTTCAGTTGCAGATCTGGTCAGCTACATGGCGTAGATCTCTTCTCTACGATTTCAATGAACTTCGTTTCATTCGGTTCCGTTCTGTTTTGAAAAAGATATGAGCGTTTACACATTTGAATCATTAACGATTAATTAAAAATATTAATCGCTTTTTATCAACTTAACCAATAAAAATATCGGTCGTTCACTTCATCTCCTCCTTCGTATTATCTGGAGCATTCCAACCCAACTCGTCGACTTAGAAATCCGTCCGCCGCCACACCCTTGGACCACCAGAGCTCCATCGCCACACCCTACTAGAACCGCCGTCGTGTCTCCGTGCTCCACCGTGATTCTCGCTAGGTCCGGTCCTCTCTGGTGTGCCCACGGCTGCCCCAAAGTCGAGCTCTTTGAGCTCGAGTTCTGGTCAATCCCTGGTATTATTTTCCATCATTACCGTTCAACTTAACGAGCTTGATGAGGCGAATATTTTCATGTATTTGGTTTTTGAAATCACTGAGTGTATTTAGAGCTCTAGGGGAAGAAAGAATCGAGCGAACGTGACCATTAAAATGAGAAGTGGCGGATGTGTTCTTTGAATTGGGAATTAGGGTTGACACGGTTTTCTAGGGGTAATTATAATAATAAATATTTTAATATTATTAATTCTATTTAATTCAAAGTTTAGGGTTTAATGTCGTGTACTTCAAATCGAACCCAACTAGCATCGACCGTAGCTAATAACCCCCATTCCAGACACAATGGAATAAGTTTCGTAACCCAATTCGGCTGTACGATATGTTTTTCTTTAAATTAAAATATAAATTAATATATATTTAATTTAAATGTACATTTTAAATTACTGGGGCCACATACCGACTCAAGAAATTGCAGGAAAATTATTTTTAGTAATGTTTTGACGATACGGTCCTAACAAAACTAATTTCATCGAATTCCGAGACCATTGGAAAAATGGCCATTTTCAAGTCGATTAAATTTGACTAAAACTGACAAAACACGATTTCCTTTGCCATGCTCTCATATTAATTCGAAAAATTATGAAAATTGAAGACTAGCAATAATTTGACATTCCGGTTCCAACAAAAGTGGTTTCATCGAAAACAGAGGTCGTTTGCAAAATGGCTATTTTTGAGGCTAATATATTTAATTAAAATATATATAAATTCTATAGCGACTTTTCTAAATTTTAAGCTTGGCATAACTTTTGATTTCTAAAGTGAAATATCAGTTTCTTACATTCGTTAGAAAGATATGATTTAATAGATTCAAAAATTTCTTGTTTCGCTCAATTCTGATTTAAAATGAATTATGTATATTAAATTGAAAATAGAAATCGAATTTTCGAACTGCCGCGTCATTTCAAAATCCTTTTATAATTAAATTAAATTTATTCGTTTTACTTAAATTAAAATAAATTTTTAGTCATTCTTATTTAAAGTAAATTATTTTAAATATTAAAAATCCATTAAAATTTTTATTTTTTTTTAAATTGGCCCCAAAATTCCGGGTTGTTACAATCTCCCCCACTTAAAATCTTTTCGTCCTCGGAAAGGAACATAACTAAAAGTTGTTAAATTAACCAACTCAACTTTCAATTTTAATTTATTGGTTTCAATATTTTTATTAGTTAAACTAATAATCAAACATCTCAACCAACAATCAATTAGGTGATTAACTTTTCAAATATATATAACTTTTATATATAGTCAAAAATCATATTTTTAGAGCAAATCACAGCAATATATCCTATCTATGTTTTGGTTCTCATACCAGTCGATGGAAATATATAGATATACCACTTTTGAAACTCGAACATAATTTCTGATGATGTTTCGAACCACCATCAGAACATCTCCTGGCGACTAGAGTGCGATTCTATATCTGTCCAGTATATTAAAACTTCGAATATCCGTTAATTACTCGTATATTCAAAATCTTTATATACTCGATTGTCCACATAAAAATATAATAATATACTCAAATACGTATTTAAGATAAAACTTTCAAAACTAAATTATTATTATTATTATTATTTTAGAGAAAATAATACACTTCACACTCGTTCTAGGATACTACTGATCCTATCTCTAACGAGTTATTCTCATTGGATATTACTAATCCAATCTCTGATGAATTCTTTCGTTCGGTTCTAATGTGCCTTGTTCTCGAGCTCTATAAACCAAAGCCCTGATACCAAATGAAACCACCCAAACTTCCCAGTAAAGGAAAGACTGGATTGCTTTGAGAACAACACACCTCAGAACATAAACTGAAGAACATTTTATTGCTGATTACAACAATTACATCAGAGTACAAGAATATAACAGAGTATGAAAATTTATTACACAATAGAAATACAATAATATCAGAGATTTAAATTACATTTAAATAGCAGCAGAAAAATAGTACAAATATACAACTGAAAGGAATACACGGATGCAGAGCTTTCTGAATACCACATCAGATGTAAACCAGGATCCTGTAAATATATCTGCAAAAAGCTACTCGACTGCCCGTGTGGAAAATATGGGCACCCAAGTTTGCCAGTGAAACAAACTACAGGTCAGTCATAGGACTGGTATGAGAAATCTTAACTTATCTAATAATAAGGCTAATCACAGGACCATGCCGCTAACGCGGAACGGGTTTACTCCATTGGATTGCCAGTGCATAAAATAAAGTAAATCGTTAAAGAACACAATGCTTTTTAGAAAAATGAAACCATTATAAGACTCAAGTCCCATCACACAATGCAACGCAAACCGGAGGATAGAGTTTTACCTTATAATGGTCAAAAGATGCTTGATACGATAAAAAAGGATTTAATATTAGTGTGTATATATATGGGTATATATATTTCAAAAACATTTCAATCATAATGTATCAATCATAGACGGCATAGTACCCCATCCTACTATGTCGCCATACTAGTTCTACAATCAAAACCGCAAGGTCGTATTGGAAATTGGATTTCCATCACGAGTCGAGGCTAGGGATCGTCCCCTCCGATTCGAGACACTCTAACAAATGCCTCATGATCCCCCGTAGTGAACCCTTGGAGCGGTAGGGCTGGTCCACACCTGTCGAAAGTGGATTGGAAATTCCTGAACACACACTTCCCGGTCCTTCTAAACCTCCATATGCCCACTTCCGGCCTATACTCCCGAGGCGCCTCAATCCATCAAACACGTAAGTAAAATGTCAGTGCTGGTAGGTCCCTGACATCACTCTAGCTAGAAAGAAACGTGTGCACTCCCTATGGTCCATATCCCGTTTTTGACTCATACCGGGGTGTGAGGCTCGCGAAGTCACGCTATACACAAAGCTAGGACATAATAGGCTATACTTTGATCATCCCACAAGGCCCTGCTTTTCAACAAAAGCCTTGATCAATTGCATCTTGGCGTGCCACATTGACAATTCACGCCATGCAATCAATCACTATCAATATACACCAGGGTGTTAAGCAGAGAATAAATTCCCTACCACCAATCAGATATACATTAATAAAAATCAATTTAATTCACATGGAATGAAATCCAATGTCAGACACGCATCCATTTACAAGTCCGTTCTGGGTTTGAACGAAATGGGAGACACCTGAAAGGTCCTCGCATATCCGGACAATCAACAATACGTCTGGACGGCTACCACTGAAGCCCCTTCAAAGTAGCTACTCCCATCATGGGTTTAAGTAGCAACACATCCATTCGATGTGAAGATCGTCGGTCTTCAATCACCGTCTCCAACTTCGACTCTTCATCGTCGTAGTGATTATTCGGAATGGGTTAAACCCGGTCTTTCCGAATAACTCGCGTATTTTTATAATTAAAATCAAGTGCTATAAAAACACATCCAACGCCTCATTCCAATTCAGAATTATTCTTCTAATAAAATATTCGCATTATTCTATCAAAGATAAATTATTTGAATTTATTCTTAAATCTTTCTTTAAAAGATTTATTAAAACCCTAATTTGGTTTTTAAATGTCAAGAATCATTCTTCAATGATTATTTAAATTTAAGAAATTAATCTTATTTTTAACTGGGTTAAAGAACTAATGTCATTTAAAACATAGTTCACGGTAAACCCAAAATCATCTTCCATAAAATGTGGAATCTTCACAGAAAACAAATCAATATATAATCGTTATAAATTTCTATATCCGACCAATAATATAAATGGAATAACGGCAAAGCCTCTTAAATTCCATATGTAGTATCGGTCTTCTTTTACAGAAGCTTATCTCGGTTTTTATTAATTCGAATTCTATTCAATTCCAATTTAAATTGGAAAACTTTACTTTTGGAAAATTTCCATTTAAATCTGAATAAAAGATTTATAAATTCCAAATCACAATTTCACTGTCAATTGGATAAAAGAACACATGTCGCTTAAAAACACAGTTCATAATAAACCCAACTCACATTTCATCTTATTCCAATTACTAAATATAACTGAAAACTTTAATAATCTTAATTAAAAGATTTATTCTTTTCTCAACTGGGTTTAAGAAAGGTGTTATTGAAGACACCATCCACGACAAACCCAAAATCCAATTCATTCAATTAAATTTTCAATTAAATATTAACAAATTGGAAAACTTAATTAAATCTTAATTTAATGATTTATTCTAGTTAACAACTAGTTCATTTCAATAATAATATATTTTTCTAAAATATATTCTTTTTCTAAGATATTTTCTAAAATATTCTTTTTCTAGAATATTCTTCATTGGAATGTGACTCAATCAACAACCATATATTGCATGTAATCAACAATCATGATAAATAATTATCAAACATCAAAATAACAACCAGAGTGGATTTTACAACTAAATATTGGGATTAGTGTCTGTCAAATATCATTTCAATACCCGTGTGGGGTTTCATCCAACAAATAAATAATAAATTATTTGTGCACTTGGGCGATGTGTGAAAATTATCGTCCCAATCACATAAACAAGTCGGATGACTTGTAAATGGAAGTGTAATATTCAATTTGAATATACTAACATTATATTTAACACATCAAACATTTCAACATCACACACATATATATATATATATATATATATATATATATATATATATATATATTTCAATTCTTTTTATTGTGAACAAATGACAATAAAAATCTAGTCTTTTAATTCAATTCTTTTTATTGTTGACAAATGACAATAAAAAACTAAAATTTCAACTCTAATGACAAATGGTAATAAAATGTCATTTATTCTAATGGCACTATTTACAACAAAGTGTTATTTTAAATCTAATGTCACATTTATAATTAACATGCATGTCATTTGAAAATTAACATAAATGACATCATATAATTAACATATATGTCATTGTTGTTTGCATACAAATTCTAATGTATGCATTTACATTAGAATGATATGTTCCTTTTGAATTTAATCCTAATGTATACATTTGCATTAAAAAGGTATTTTCATTATGCATACAAATCCTAATGTATGCATCTGCATTAAAATAATATTTCCTCTTTTATATATAAATTCTGATGTATACATTTACATTATAATGACATTTTTGTTTAATCCCTTTAAACTAACAAAAATATATATTTTGGTCTTATCATTTTTAATTACCAAAAATGTATATTTTGGTCTTACCATTTTTAATTACCAAAAATGTATATTTTGGTCAGATCATTTTTATTTACCAAAAATGTATATTTTGGTTTTATCATTTTTATTTACCAAAAATGTATATTTTGTCTGATTCTTTTAATGTAAACAAAAATGATTATCTAGTCTAATTCTTTTAATGTAAACAAAATGATAATCTAGCCTAATTCTTTTAATGTAAATAAAAATGATAATCTAGTCTAATTCTTTTAATGTAAATAAAAATGATAATTTAGTATAATTCTTTTAATGTAAACAAAAATGATAATCTAGTCTAATTCTTTTAATGTAAACAAAACAATAATCTAGTCTAATTCTTTTAATGTAAGCAAAACGATAATCTAGTCTAATTCTTTTAGTGTAAACAAAAAAGATAATCTAGTCTAATTCTTTTAATGTAAACAAAACGATAATCTTGTCTAATTCTTTTAATGTAAACAAAAAT
This sequence comes from Allium sativum, assembly GCA_030737875.1. NCBI lineage: Eukaryota > Viridiplantae > Streptophyta > Magnoliopsida > Asparagales > Amaryllidaceae > Allium > Allium sativum. Next base: position 1,020,759,634 of record CM060920.1, read on the forward strand.
GATAATCTTGTCTAATTCTTTTAATGAAACAAAAATGATAATCTAGTCTAATTCTTTTAAAGTAAACAAAACGATAATCTTATCTAATTCTTTTAATGTAAACAAAACGATAATCTAGTCTAATTCTTTTAATGTAAACAAAAATGATTATCTAGTCTAGTTGTTTTAATGTAAACAAAAATGATAATCTAGTCTAATTCTTTTAATGTAAAAAAAACGATAATCTTGTCTAATTCTTTTATTGTAAACAAAAATGATTATCTAGTATAATTCTTTTAATGTAAACAAAACGATAATCTTGTCTAATTCTTTTAATGTAAACAAAACGATAATCTAGTCTAATTCTTTTAATGTAGACAAAACGATAATCTTGTCTAATTCTTTTAATGTAAACAAAACGATAATCTTGTCTAATTTTTTTAATGTAAACAAAAATGATAATCTAGTCTAATTCTTTTAATGTAAACAAAAATGATAATCTAGTCTAATTCTTTTAATGTAAACAAAATGTTAATCTTGTCTAATTCTTTTAATGTAAACAAAAATGATAATCTAGTCTAATTCTTTTAATGCAAACAAAACGATAATCATTTTTGGGCACCCGAGTTGCTAGTGAAACAAACTACAGGTCAGTCATGGGACTGGTATGAGAAATCTTAACTTAACGTATCTAATAATAAGGCTAATCACAGGTTCACGCCGCTAACGCGGAACGGGTTTACTCCATTGGATTGTCAGTGCATAAAATAAGGTAAATCGTTAAATAACGCAATGCTTTTTAGAAAAATGAAACCATTATAAGACTCAAGTCCCATCACACAATGCAACGCAAACCGGAGGATAGAGTTTTACCTTATAATTGTCGAAAGATGCTTGATACGATGAAAACGGATTTAATATTAGTGTGTATATATATGGGCATATATATTTAAAAAACATTTCAATCATAATGTATCAATCATAGACGGCATAGTATTCCATCCTACTATGTCGCCATACTAGTTCTACAGTCAAAACCGCAAGGTCGTATTGGCAGTTGGGTTTCCATCATGAGTCGAGGCTAAGGATCATCCCCTCCGATTCGATACACTCTAGCAAATGCCTTAGGATCCCCCGTAGTGAACCCTTGGAGCGGTAGGGCGGTCCACACCGATCGAAGGTGGATTGGCAATTCTTGAACACACGCTTCCCGGTCCTTTTGGACCTCCATATGGCCACTTTTGGCCTATAATCGCGAGGCGCCTCAATCCATCAACCACATAAGTAAAAATGTCAGGGCTGGTAGGTCGCTGACATCACTCTAGCTAGAAAGAAACGTGTGCACTCCCTACGGTCCATATCCCGTTTTTGACTCATACCGGGGTGTGAGGCTCGCGAAGTCACGCTATACACAAAGCTATGCCATAATAGGCTATACTTTGATCATCCCACAAGGCCCTGCTTTTCAACAAAAGCCTTGATCAATTGTTGTAATAACCCGGAAAATGTGAACCAGTTTAAATTTTTTAAATTAGGTTATTACCAAGAAATTTGAATAATTTAAATAGCCTATTTCAATAAAATATAGAATTTTGTTTGATATGGCAGTTTAAAATTTTGAATACAAACTTTGTCTGACTGTACCGAGTGGAAAATATAACGGATTTTGATGAAACTGAAAATATTTAAATCTGTTTATCAATACCTTTCTAACGAATCTGAAAAATTGAAATTTCATAACGGAAATCAAAAGTTAAGGCCAAATGAATTTTCAGAAAGGTCGCTATATAGTATATATAGCCCTTGAAAATTGAGATATTGCATACGACCTCGGAATTCGACGAAACCACTTTTGTTGGGTCCAGGATGTCAAATTATTGCTAAGTTTCAAATTTCATAATTTTTGAAGCTAGTATGTGAGCGGGGCAAAAGATAACGTGTTTGGTCAAATTCTGTTAAAATGGGTCGACCTAAAAATGGCCGTTTTGCAAACGAGCTCAGAATTCAATGAAACTGGTTTTGTTAGGACCGTATCGTCAAAACAAAGCTAGATTTATTTTTCTGGAATTTTTCGATTCAGTTTGTGGCCCTGGCAAATTGAAATGTACGTTTAAATTAAATATCGAATGTTTTATATTTTAATTTGAAAAATAACTGATTGTAACAGTCGAAATGGCCAACGAAACATATCCCATCTTGTTCGGAATGGGGGTATTTAGCTAGGGGCGACAGTCGTTGGGTTTGATTTCGAGGTCGTTTGTGGAAGGGGGTATTTTTGGAATTAAATAAATTAAAAATTAAAATAAAAAGGGCATCAACCAATCAGAATTCATCTTCTTCCTCGAAACCCCAGTCGCGACGCGGAAACCCATCCAAAACTTCTCTCTTAAATTTCTCCGCATCCACTCAACGAAATCAAGCAAACCCAGTTCCAATTTGAAGAGCGTTCAGAGATCTTCAAATCCATAGTAATTTCACGAATTATCATTGAGTATTGAAGGAGATATCGCGTCGGGAAGCTCCGACCTTTGCGCCGCCGCCGTGCCTTCTAGGAGGCGTCGAGTTGAACATCTCAGGTAGCTTTGGAAAGCTCTCTCCTTCCTCTTCGACGTGGCGCTGGCCGTTCGTCCTAAAGCTTCGTGGTTTTGCCGAAAAATTCAACCCTAGCTTTCGAATCAAAAAGGGGTATACGGCTGAAACTGATTTTTACACTTTAAAGCGTTGCAAACTTGTAAAAATCATATCTTTTTGCTATGTTAACGAAATTCGATGAAACAGGAGACACCGTGACCGCAAGGAGGCTCTCTACATTCTAGAAGAAGCCGCGGATTTTTCTGACCTTCCTACGATTTTTAGCACCGCAATAACCAATGTGAGGAATCTAAATTATCTATGTGAATGAAATCGCGTTGTATATATTATATAAGCGAAGTGTAAATTATATACGCATTGTATACCTCATGTACATGTGTTGTATAAGTTATATTAGCGATGTATAAATTATACAAGCGTTGTTTGAAACATATATGCTTTGAATTATGATGAAATGCAAGTGAATTATTATATTATATATATATATATATATATATATATACACACACACACACACACACACTCCCCTCGTCCACAGACCATGGACGATATTTATTGCTTGTGATTGACGTGATATCATATGGTTTAACGAATGGTTGGAAATAATTGTTTGTGGTTGATATTATGGTTGAAAAATACCTTTATGGTTGAAAAATACCCTCTTGTGGTTGAAACAAAATAGAATAGGATTGTGGAATTGAAAATAAAACATGCCGCCTGCGTGCGAACTAGATGCATGATCCCCATTGTCAAAAACCGCGAGGTTTTAAGGTAGAGCGAGGAGCCGTACTAGGGACGGTCCCGGTTTTTACTACCCTGCCGTTATGCTGCCGAAATTTTCTGAAATAATTATGTGTTAGAATAATTTTCATTCATTGAAATTTTTTACATCTGCTATATCGAATATTCATATGTTGAGTTGCAATTCATTCGTTGAGTTGAAATTCATGTGTTGAATATTATTTGAATTTAAACAAATGGCTTTAGCGATAAAAATCGCATTTTTATATATATACAAACTATATCGAATATTCATGTGTTGAGTTGCAATTCATTCGTTGAGTTGAAATTCATGTGTTGAATATTATTTGAATTTAAACAAATGGCTTTAGCGATAAAAATCACATTTTTATATATATACAAACTATATTGAATATTCATGTGTTGAGTTGCAATTCATTCGTTGAGTTGAAATTCATGTGTTGAATATTATTTGAATTTAAACAAATGGCTTTAGCGATAAAAATCACATTTTTATATATATACAAACTATATCGAATATTCATGTGTTGAGTTGCAATTCATTCGTTGAGTTGAAATTCATGTGTTGAATATTATTTGAATTTAAACAAATGACTTTAGCGTTAAAAATCACATTTTTATATATATACAAACTATATCGAATATTCATGTGTTGAGTTGCAATTCATTCGTTGAGTTGAAATTCATGTGTTGAATATTATTTGAATTTAAACAAATGGCTTTAGCAATAAAAATCACATTTTCATATATATACGAACGATATAGAATATTCATGTGTTGAATTGCAATTTGTTCGTCGAGTTGAAATTCATGCGTTGAATGTTATCGTCTTCTAAAAATAAAATGAATCGACAATGAAAACTATATTTTTATAGTGAATAAGAAGTGTTAAAAATACACATGTGTCAAATAAATATTTTTGATGATAAAAATATTCCTTTTATCATGTATACGCTTAGTTAAAAATACACATGTGTCGAATAAATATTTTTGATGATAAAAATATTCCTTTTATCATGTATACGCTTAGTTAAAAATACACATGTGTCGAATAAATATTTTTGATGATAAAAATATTCCTTTTATCATGTATACGCTTAGTTAAAAATACACATGTGTCGAATAAATATTTTTGATGATAAAAATATTCCTTTTATCATGTATACACTTAGTTAAAAATACACATGTGTCGAATAAATATTTTTGATGATAAAAATATTCCTTTTATCATGTATACGCTTAGTTAAAAATACACATGTGTCGAATAAATATTTTTGATGATAAAAATATTCCTCTTATCATGTATACGCTTAGTTAAAAATACACACGTGTTGAAATAAATAATAGTTTGCTAGAAATATTATCATTAGCTTTGTGCTGCATATATATACATGTGTTGAACAGGAAAAAAAATGGATTAGCTGTAGAGTAAAGAAATTATTTGCGTGCCCGACAAATAGGTAAACCTTGATGAGTTGGCTGCGCAATTTTATTTATATATCAACTCCTGTGAATGCCATTGGATGCGGAGTGCTAGTTTTTTTGTGTGAAATAATAAACAACGCCATAGGATAGTAACAATTAATTTTGAACTACACTACATGGCATACTTCTTGATGATAGGCATACTTCATCATATTCCACATAAGCAATTGGAGCTTGTGTGACGAGGTGGAAGATTTACCATACAAGCAAGAGGCTTGTATGGCGATGACTGTGTACTACAGGTTGAACTGATGACTGATATGGACTATATAAATTATAACGATAAACTGCCAAACTAATAAAAACCCCACACGGGTCTAGAGTTGACAATAATCACGTCGCTCTAGTTATTAGATACGGCACATGGACTATTTATTTCCACACGGAAACGGGGTGACGGGAATTTATTCTCTGGAGTGATTATCAGTACATACTCCCCCGTAAACACCAAAATATATCACTAAAAATATGTGAATGCTTTTTAGGATTTATTGGATACCTAATACGGCCCAATAAATTTCCAAACCCCTCCCCGTACAAAGGAGGTTATGGCGAAATTTTTCGAAATATTAAGGCGTTAGTGAAATATTTGAAGTGAAAACGAAGTTGAAAATATAGAATGAGCTATAGTTGAAATTATTGATTGAACTATATTTATATATATAAATATAAATATAATTAAAAGGAATAGAGGCCGTGCAGTTCGCGTTTCGGAATCGTAATTTGAAACGATTAGTACGAGAAATCCGACCATCGGATTTTCCCGAAACCGCAACCGCTGGGTTCGCCTTGGAAATATCTTTCCAACGGCACCAACCTTGTAAAAATCCAACGGTTGGATTGTCCGGAATGTTTAATTCAAATCTGAAGAAAAACAGCGCCAAAATCGTTTATTTTTATATATAAATATAATTAAATTTAATCGAATAACGACGCTGCAGTTCGAATTTTGAAACCGTAACTTCAAACGACTAGTGTGGAAGATCCGACCGTCGGATTCTCACGAAACTGGAACCGTTGGGTTCGCTTTGGAAATATCTTCCCACTGATATAGACCTTGTAGGAATCTAATGGTTAGATTTTCCGATATGTGTAAAACAAATTAAGGGAAAAACAGCGCCAGTGCCACGACACGACCTGAAACGTCGTTTAATTAAATATGGCCATTTTTAAATAAATAAAAATGGCGAAAAATCATTATAAAATATTATAAGCAACATAGGTTGCAAATAAACCAATTGGGCTTGAATTGTTTGATATTTGATGGTTGTATGTGTATGACATGGAAATAACACTAAATAACTGAAAGATGGATGTCGAATAATATAACCATATAAAGAATCGATTTAAATTCTAATGACGTGAATTATTTGAAAAGGCCGAGCTAACCCTCATTTCAAATAATTTATTGAGCGATTCGAATTGGAAAATGCAAGGACGATTCAAGACCGACGATCTTCGTATCGGTTGGATGGGCGCTACTGAGGTTCCTAACCGGAGTAGCTACCGGAAGGGGACGGAAGTAGTAGCCGTCTGAACGTATGTATTGGTTGTACGGATTTGCGAGGAATTTGACGCCTCCAGTTTCGTTCAAACCCAGGACGGACTTGTAAATGGACTGTGTGTCTGACATTGGATTTTGTTCTGTACTGATTGATCTCTGTTAAATATATATCTGTTTGGCGGCGGAGAATTTATTCTTTTGCTTAACGCCCTTCTCTGAGACGTATGAGCTCAGAGGTTATATATCGATGGAAATCAATCGTATGGAGTGGACTGCCTATGAGGCATGCCAAGATGCTGTGATCAAGGCTTCTGTTGCAAAGCAAAGTCTTGTGGATGATGATCCAAGCAAGGTCTACGTGGCCTAGCTTTGTGTATTTCGTAGATTCGCGAACCTCACACCCCGGTATGAGTTAAAAACGGGATACGGATCGCTGGGAGAGCACGACGTTTCTTTCTAGCTATGGTGGTGTCAGTGACTTACCAGCCCTGACATATATATCTATTTTTCACCTTTCTGGTTGTTGGAATGCGAGGCGCCTCGATTATAGGTCTGTAAGGACCGGGAAACGTGTGTTCAGGAATAACCAATCCTCTAACGTAAGTGAGGACCGGCCCAGCCGCATCCAGGGGTTACCCAGAGTGTATAGTCCCGAGGCATTTGCTAGAATGTCTCGAAGCGGAGAGGAGCTTGCCCCTTGCCTCGACTCATGACGGAAATCCAATTTCCAATACGAAATAACGGACTTGATTGTAGAACTAGTATGGCGACATAGTGGTATGGGGCACTTATGCCGTCTATGATTGATATTTGTGATGCTATTCGTTTTGAAACATGTATGCACTAGTAATAATATCAAATGATTTTGCTTTATACGTATTAAACATATTTGGCCCTTATAAGGTAAAACTCTATCCTCCGGCTTGCGTTGCATTGTGTGATGGGACCTGAGTCTTATAATGGCTTCATTCTTTCTAAAAGCATTGCGTTGTTTTAAAAGAATTTACTTCGTTTTTAAATGCACTAGCAATCACTGGAGTAAACCCGTTCCACGAAAGTGGCGTGGTCCTATGATTTGCTATTACTGTTGTTTAACTGTTAAATAGATTCCTCATACCAGTCCCCATGACTGACTCGTTGTTTGTTCACTTTGCAAACGCGGGTGCCCTTATTTTCACACGGGCAGCCTAGTACACAGGTGACAGGTGGTTTTTGGTTCTACGCAGCTGCATAGAGTGCACTTTTGGCTCATGGCGAGGCTGACTTCATAGAAATGACTTTGATATTTTCCGCCATTACTGTACTTATATTATGATTCCGCCACTGGCGATGCAGACTGATTTACTTTCCGTATTTCTCACTATATGTATATGTATTCCGCCTTCGGCGATGTAGACAGATACTCTTATTATGTCTCACTGCATGTATGTATTCCGCCTCTAGCGATGATGACTGATCACTTTCCTTTTATTTACTAAGTATATCCCACGTTATGCTATTCTGATGTTCCTACATGTTGTGATTCCGCTGTCATATCCATGTAAAATTTATTTTATTTATTGTTTCTGCTATTATCTGTACTCTGCTATGATGATTAATGTGTTATTTCCTAATGATTATCCTTAATAACGCCCCTCGGATTTTGGGATCGTCACAAATTGCATCTTGGCGTGCCACATTGATAATTCACGCCATGCGATCAATCATTATCAATATATACCAGGGTGTTAAGCAGAGAATAAATTCCCCACCACCAATCAGATATACATTAATAAAAATCAATTTAATTCACATGGAACGAAACCAATGTCAGACACGCATCCATTTACAAGTCTGTTCTGGGTTTGAACGAAACCGGAGACACCTGAAAGGTCCTCGCATATCCGACAATCAACAATACGTCTGGACGGCTATCACTGAAGCCCCTTCTAGGTAGCTACTCCCCTCATGGGTATCAGTAGCAACACATCCATTCGATGTGAAGATCGTCGTTCTTCAATCACCGTCTTCAACTTCGACTCTTCATCGTCGTAGTGATTACTCGGAATGGGTTAAACCCGGTCTTTCCGAATAACTCGCGTATTTTTATAATTAAAAATCAAGTGCTATAAAAACACATCCAGCGCCTCATTCCAATTCAAAATTATTCTTCTAATAAAATATTCACATTATTCTATCAAAGATAAATTCTTTGAATTTATCCTTAAACATTTCTTTTAAAGATTTATTAAAACTCCAATTTGGTTTTAAATGTCAAAAATCATTCGTCAATGATTATTTAAATTTAAGAAATTAATCTTATTTTTAACCGGGTTAAAGAACTAATGTCATTTAAAACAAAGTTCACGGTAAACCCAAAAATGTAAATTTAAAACATAGTTCACGGTAAACCCAAAAATCATTCGTCAATGATTATTTAAATTGACATTTTTGTTAAATCCTTTTAAACTAACAAAAATGTAAATTTTTGTCTAATCCTTTTTAATAAACAAAAATGTAAATTTTTAACTAATCCTTTTAAATGTCCAAAAATGAATATTTTGGTATAATCCCTTTTAAATATACAAAAATGTCTATTTTTGTTTAACTCTTTTTAATACACAAAAATGTTTATTTTGGTTAAACTCTTCTTAATGACCAAAAATGTTTATTTTGGTTAAACTCTTTTTAATGTATGAAGATGTTCCTTTCTAATTTATTCTTTTTAATGTGACAAAATGCAATTTTTAATTCATTCTTTTTAATGTGGCAAAAATGTCTCTTTTTATTCTAATTTATTTTTTTCTAACAAAAGTGTCCTTTTTATCTAATTTACATTCTCTAACAAAAATGTCCTTTTTATATAATTTACATTTTCTTATGTGAATAAACATGATATAGAAAAAGAAAACTTTATTTACATTTAGTGCAAATAAACATGATATAGAAAAAGAAAACTTTATTTACATTTAGTGTAAATAAACATGATATAGAAAAAGAAAACTTTATTTACATTTAGTTTAAATAAACATGATATAAAAAAGAAGACATTTATTTACATTTAGGTAAATAAATATGTAAAAGAAAAAGAAGACATTTATTTACATTTAGGCAAATAAACATGAAAAAGAAAAGATTATATGTATTTACATATAGGTAAATAAAACGTGATATAAGAAAAGAGACATTTTTATTTACTATTTAGTGTAAATGAAAATAGGACATAGAAATAAGAATAATACTTTTATTCGTATTTCTAGATGCGAATAGAAACATAAAAGAAGAAGAATTATACTTTTTATTTGCATTTTTAGATGCAAATAAAACATAGGAAGGAATTACATTTTTTATTTGCAAATTAGTTGCAAATATGTAAAGCACATTTTTATTCACTTTCTAGATGTGAATGAAAGATATAAAAATAAAAAGAACATTTTTATTCACTTTTTAGATGTGAATAAAAATATGAAAAGAAAAAGTATATTTTTATTTGCCTTCCATATGTAAATAAAAACACCGTTTTAAATAGTGAATTTTTATTTGCAAACTAGTTGCAAATAAAAACATGAATTTATAAAGCACATTTTTATTTATAATTTAGTTACAAATAAAAATATCACATTGAAAAATATATTTTTATTCACCTTTTAGATGTGAATAAAAACATGAATTTTTAAAAAAATGAATTTTATAATTTAGATATAAATAAAAACAGAGATATAAAAGTGATAATTTTATCACCATGGTAGATGCGATAAAAAGAGTAGAAATTAAAAGTGATATTTTTATCATCATTTTAGATGCGATAAGAAGAATAGATTTTAAAATTACATTTTCTATGTAATTAAAGGATAAAAGGGAAAATTACATTTTTCAGTGTAATAAAAGATTTAAATAAAAAATTGCATTTTCCGATATAAGTGAAGATTGAATAAAGGATAAACAATAAAAATTTACATTTTTATTGAAATGTAGTAAATGAAGAAGAATATTCATAGTTGAAATAGAAATGATAAACAATAAAAACTTACATTTTTATTGTCATAAAAGGAATGAAGAAAATGTACTTGTTTTGAAATAGACTTCTGTTCAAAAGAATACGAAGTGTAGGAAATTATTTAAAGAATATATAATTTGAAATCATCGAACGAATGGATTATATTTATATGTATAAATATAAATTAAATTTAAACGAAACACGCGCGGTAGTTCGCTTTGCGGCAGTCGTAACTTTAAACGATTATACTGATAGATCCGACCGTCGAATTTTCCTAAAACTGGAACCATTAGGACGGCTTTGGGATGATCTTTCCAACGATATAAATTTTGTTAAAATCCAACGGTTAGATTTCGAGATAAGTGTAAATCAAATTTTGATAAAAACAACGCCAGGGCTGCCGATCGACCTGAAGCGTCATTAAATAGATTTAGCTATTTTTTTATAATAAAAATAGCGATAAATAGTTATTAAATACTATTAACGATATGAAATGGTTTTAAACTATATATATATATATATGCGGGAATCATTTGAAAGGTCCGAGTTCAATCTCATTTCAAATGATTATACGACGATTTAAGTCGAAGAGTTGAAGACGATGATTGAAGACCAACGATCTTCACATCGAATGGATGTGTTGCTACTGAGGCCCATGATTGGAGTAGCTACCTTGAAGGGGAGTCAGGGGTAGCCGTCCGGACGTATTGTTGATTGTTCGGATATGCGAGGTATAAGGTGCCTCCGGTTTCGTTCAGACCCAGAACAGACTTGTAAATGGATCGTATGTCTGACATTGTATTCCTTTATACGATATTCGTTGATGTCTGCTAAATATATATCTGTTTGGTGGTTAACACCCTTCTCTGAGACGTACGAGCTTAGAGGTTATATATTGGTAGAAATCAATGGTATGGTATGGATTGACAATGTGGCATGCCAAGATGCATGGATCAAGGCTTTTGTTGAAAAGCAGGGCCTCGTGGTTGATGATCAAAGCATAGCCTGTTTAGACGTAGCTTTGTGTATATCGTGACTTCACGAGCCTCACCCCGGTATGAGTCAAAAACAGGATCAGGACCGTAGGGAGTGCACACATTTCTTTCTAGCTAGAGTGGTGTCAGTTAAATCTTTAATTAGATTTACTCCAGGTGATAGTTAAATCTTTAATTAGATTTGAACGTGAAATGGTAATTTAGTTTACCGATAACACCGTGGTGTTAGATATGAAGTATTACCAGTTTTGCTTCATGGGATGAATAAGTTGAGATTGGGAAATTAAACAAATGATTACTTCGGTAAGGTTCGCTAATCCCGACTTGTTTGGATAAACCATAATTTGTTTTGAATTAATATCCAAAGGAAGATTAAAGAATAAATTTAAAGAATTTATCTTTGATAAAATTAATGGGAACCTTTCCCAAAGTTTATGAATATTTGGATAAAGAAATATTCTGGATTGGAATGAGGCGTATGTTGTGTTTTTATAGCACTTGTTTATTATATATGCGAGTTATTCAGAAAGACCGGGTTTATCCCATTCCGAATAACTGGTTCGACGATGTGTCGAGGATGAAGACGGTGGTTGAAGACCGGAGGTCTTCACATCATTTGGACGGTTACCGTTGTCTTGATTGGGCCGTACACCCAAGACAAGGTAATAAGTGGTGATCGTCCAGACGTACTTGGAGACCGACCGGATATGCGAGGGCCTCTCTCCTGTATTGGACATATGGGAGATGAATAATGTGCCTCTGGTTTCGTTCAGACCCAGGATGAACGTGTAAATGGACTGTGTGTTCGACATTGGATTTCATTTTGTCTGATTGATAGACGTCAGTTGAATGTCGTGAGTTGCCTATGTGGCATGCTGAGATGTAGTGATCAAGGCTTTTGTTGAAAAGCAGAGCCTTGTGGTTGATGATCAAACCACGACTTTAATATAACATAGCTTTGTGTAGTGTTAATTCGCGAGCCTCACACCCCGGTGTGAACCAGAAACGAGAGAGGACCTCAGGAGGACATTCATTTCCTTCTAGCTAGGAGTGGTTTTAGTGGTTTTGCATGCCCTGACAAGTTTGACTTATGTGGTTGTTGAATAGCGAGCCGCCTCGGTTATATCGGTCGTTTCGGGGCCGATAGTTTGGTCGGGATATGACCAGTTTACCCCCATAGGGCGGGGAAACGCGGTTTTCAGGCATTTTAATGCACTCCGTGTAGATCGGCCATGACGATCCAAGGGTCGATGCGCTCCGACCCTGAGGCTCGGGCTAGAGAGTCTCGAAGCGGTAAGGACGATCCCTTGCCTTGGTTCACAGATGGAAATCCAACTTCCAATACGACATTTTGCAGTTTTGATTGTAGAGCCTAGTGTGGCGACATAGTGGGATGGGGCACTTATGCCGTCTATGATTGATACTTATGATTGAAATTGTTTTGACATTATACACTTATAGTAATAGTAAAATATGAAATTTCACGTACCAAGCATTTTTGGGTATTATAAGTTAAAAATTCTATCCTCTATCTTGCGTTACATTGTGTGATAGGACTCGAGTCTTATAATAGCTTCATCATTCTTTATTTAGCATTGCGCTGTTGTTTTATGCACTGGTATTCTTGGGACAAAACCCGTTCCGTGTTATACGGCGTGGTCCCTTGATTTACCTTACTTTAAAACCAAGATAATAACTGTTTTAGTTCTCACACCAGTTACATGACTGACCTAGAGTTTATTATTTTAACCTAAACTCTGGGTTCCCCTATTTTCCACACGAGCAGCTAGTAGTTTTGGTTTTGCAGATTTATATTCACAGGATCCAGGTTTACAGCTGGAATGATATTCAGAAAGCTATGTATCCGTATATTGCCTTCAGTGTGTTTTGTATTATTTTCCGCTGCAGTAATGTATTTAAATATATGATATTTTATGATGTGTAATATTTATTCATACTCTGTATATTCTTGTATTCTGATGAAATTGTTGTAATCAAATGAAATATTCTTCTGTTTGTGTTCTGATTCGTCTTGTCCTCAATACAATCCGTGATTAAGGGGGATTTCGAGTCGTTACAGTTTGGTATCAGAGCTTTGGTTTACAGAGCTCGGGAACAAGACATGTTAGAACCAAACGAAAGAATTCATCATAGATTGGATTAGTAATATCCAATGAGAATGACTCATTAGAGATGGGATCAGCAGTATCCTAGAATGAGTGTGAAGAGTGTTGTTTTCAAATAAAGATGAAAACAATTTTTGTTTTGAAAATTTAAAACAATTATTCGTATTTGAATATTATTTTTATATTGATTTGGACAATCAAGTATATAAAGATTTTACATATACATCTGATCCATGTGTATTGGAAGTTTTAATATACTGGATGGATATAGAATCACACTCTAGTCGCCCGGGCATGATTCTACTGATGAGGTATGGCATCACTGGTATGTTTTCGGGTTTCGAAAGTGGGATATCTATATATTTTCAATCGACTGGTGTGAGAACCAAAACTAGATAGGATTATTTGTTGTGATTTGGCATTAAAAACATGATTTTTGACTATGTATTAAAGTTATATGTTTGACACGATAATGCACTAATTGATTGATGATTGTGTTGTATGATTATTTGTTAACTAATAAAACCATTATGTGAATGAACGGTACATATAACCAAATTGTATCAAATATTGAATTGAGTTGAAAATTGTTTGGAATTGCATGCATATACATGTATACACATTGAACAGGTCATAGCAAGGAGGCTAGAGAAGAGGAATAAAATTGTTTGCCAGACAAATAGGTATATGTTTATTGTATTTCTTGGGGTTTTTGATGATTTTATGAGCCGATTGGCTGTTTCTTTTTCTTTTTGATTGGAGAGGCCTGTGTGGCGGTTTGGGGATTTTCCTGGGGCTCCCTTACAAAGGAGGTTATGGCAAAAAATTTCAAAAATTTAGGGTGTTAGCCAAATTTTTGAAACTTTGAAAAGTTCTTAGAAACTGAAAAGTTGAAGAACTTAAGCCATAATTAAAATAATGAAAGTTGAGTTGATTAGTTAAACAACTTTCAGCTCCGTTCCTTTTCGGCGACGAAAAGATTTTAAGTGAGGGAGATTGTAACAACCCGGAAAATCAGAACTAATTTAAAATTTTATTTTGGCAATTTTAATGAATTTTGAATATTTAAAATGATTTATTCTAAATAATAGTGACGATAAATTTATTTTGAATAGAATTAGAATGTATATATTTATTTGAATCGACGTTAGAATATAAATATTTATTTTTAATTATAAAAGGAATTGAAAATGGCGCGGTAGTTTGAAATTTCTATTTCAAATGAATGTACAGGATTCAAAATAAACCGGATTTTGGTGAAACCAAAAATATTAGAATCTATTTGAAAATATCTTTACAACGAATTCAAAAAATTGAAATTTCATAGCGGGAATAAAAAGTTGTGTCCAGTTTAAAATTCCGAACAGTCGCTATGAAAATATAGCCCTTAAAAATAGTCATTTTGCAAATGACCTCCGTTTTCAACGAAACCACTTTTGTTGGATCCAGGATGTCAAATTATTGCTAGATTCCAAAATTCAGAATTTTTATGGTTAATATGTGAATGTGGCAAAGGAAAATGTATTTTGTCAGTTTCAGTCAATTTGGATCGACCAGAAAATGGCCATTTTTCAAACGGTCTCCAAACTTGATGAAATTAGTTTTGTTAGGACCGTATCATCAATACAAAGATAGAAATATTTTTTCTGGCATTTTTGGGGGCGTATGAGGCCCCAGTAAATTGAAATGTGCGTTCAAATTCAATATATAGATTTATATTTTGATTTTGACGGAAACTGATCGTAACGGTCGAATTAGCTTGTGGAACATATCCCATTGTGTTCACAATGGGGGTAATTAGCTAGGGGCAACAGTCGTTGGGTACGATTTGGATTTCGAATTAAAAGGTTGCTTTTTGGAGAAAATTAAATTAAAATAAATATTATAAAACCCCCCAATTTCATTCTCTTCCCCCACTCCCTCTTCTCTCTCCCCGTCAGTTTCAATTTCAAAAAAAAAACCCTAGCCTAAATCGATCACCGCCGCGCCTCCAAGGGGGCACCGTCGCCGCCGTACACGGCGCGTTTCCTCCTCAGGCTCCGCCCCCCTCAAGTCTCCCTCCTCTTCTTACCGCAAGCCCTTACACCAATTAAACCCGCCGCCACCCAGTTTCAGGGCCGCCGTGCCCCACGTTAGCGCCAACGTCGGGCTGCGCCAGACCTCCACCGCCGGCAGCCACCTTCCTTCGCCAATCAGCACCCCTGTGAGCTTTTACATTTATTTTATTCAATTAAGGAAATAAAAATGCAATTTTTCCTATGTATTGTGTTATAATTAAAATGTGTGTTTATTACATATATGGTATATATAAAAATGAGATTTTGTTTATAGAAAAAGAAGAGATTTTTATAAAGAAAAAGATTTGATTTTTAGTTTTAGAAAGGTTTGATTTTTTTATAAATAAAAAGGTGAGATTTTTATAAAGATGAAGGCGGAATAAAAATGTGTTCTTTTATTTATAAACATCGTATAAAGTTGGGATTATTATTCATATAAAGATATGATTTTTATATATGGAAAAGCGATATAAAAATATTTTTTTTTATTTGTATTGCAAGATAAAAAAAATTCGATCTTTATATATATGATGGCGCTATAAAATTTTTGTTTTATATGCATAGGAAGTAGCATTATGGAAATAGTATTTTTTTTTAAAATATATATAAACATCATATTAAAAAAATGATTTTTAATATGAACAGCGTAGAGAAGACTGCGTGGGAATGTCAGGAAAATCCAGACTGTTCTAAAAGTCAAAAATAGAATGGAGGAGTGGATCCCAAAGATGAGAACTCCTCACTAAAATTTTCTTATATAGTTATTTATTTTATAACTGCATACATGAATTGTTCCCCATCGTCCACAGACCTTGGACGACTTGTTTGATTGTTTGGTTTAGTTAATTAGATTGTTTGGTTGGATTTGGACATTTGGGTGAAATGAATTGATTAGAATTGTTGTGTATGTATGGCGCGAGCCAATATCAGGAGAGGGGTAATACTAGACATTACCTGATTTTGTTATCGCGCCGTTATGCCGCAAAATTTTTCTAAAAACAATAAAAATATCATTTTTATTACATGAATGAACTGAAGAGAATATTCATATGTTGAATAAAATATTTTATCGTAAAAAAATATAATTTTTAATGTTGATGTGAATAAAATAAATATTCATTTATAAATTAAACGATTTGTTTATGAACACTCATTTTACTGATATGGATTAGGACGATAAATTTTACACATCGCCCAACTGCACAAATAAATCTGTGTTTGTTGTTTGAAAACCCCACACGGGTATTGGGATGATATTGGACATACACTAATCCTAATAGTTAGTTGTATGTCAATTGATTGGTTGACGACTGTTATAAGCGTTAAATATTTATATTTAATGCTTATACAGTGTAGAATGCACCCTGGATGATGGATGATTATTTATCACTGTTGTTGTATACATGTATTGTATGAAATCCATATAATCAAATTATATGGTAATTGACTGTGTCTGATTCCAAGTCAGAAAGAATGAATATTTTAAAATAACGATTATTTTAAAATAACGAATATTTTCAAATAATATTCAAAAAAGAATCAAAATATGAGTTTGATGTCTGATTTGGGATGGATACGATTATATTTAAATATATAAAGCCGTGTTGATTAGTTTAACGCCATTTTGACGGAAATGATATTTATATCAATTTTATTCATTTTTATAATTTATATCGAAAAGGAATTGATTTCAAAAATATAATGTTTTGAAAATATTATCATTTATATATCAATGATATGGAATATTCAATTTTGATTAGAAATTGAATATGAAGTTGAAATCGTTTTGAAAACAAATTTAAAACGATTTATAAAATACGTTTTAAATGGAAATCGACGAAATATATATATTATATATATATATATATATATATATATATATATAATATAATGGCCTGAATAGAACGCACCGCGCTGCGGCAGTTCGCGAATTTCGACCATTGACTTCGAATGGATATTACGGGAGATACGACCGTCAGATTCTCCTAAAACTAGAACCGTTGGGTTCGTATCGAAAAGAGATTTCTAACGAATATTAGAGATTTGAAATCTAACGGTTGGATTTGGAATTATGTCCAATCAAATTTGGAAAAGGTCCCTGTAAGTGCAGTTCGATGGCCGTTTATGGAAATCAATTGTAATGGCCTTGGTAAAATTATTAAAAATATCAATAATTAGTGTAAAATCATAAGAAATGATTTGGAAGGAATTGGGATGAAAAATTCCATAGTTGAAAAGATAAAAATAGATTTTTATTGAAATGAACTAGTTTTGAACTAGAATTATAATCCAATTATTTTTAAAATAAATAAATTGGATTTGAAATGGTTTTAAAAATAACCAGTATTTCCAATATATGAATTGGAATGGATTTGAATCGAAATTATCTTCGGAATATTTCGATATTGGATTCCGCGATTATACGGGCATTACGGAGGAATTTGGAAGATATGCATATCGTTATTCCAATACGATATTTGTTGATTTCAGAATTTGATATTAAATATAAGCCGATATATTTTATATTCAGAGCCTAGTATTTAATATCAAATGAGATTTGGGTTTGTCGTGAGTGGTGTCTTCATTTACACTGTTCTTAAACCCAGTTGAGAAAAAGATTAAATCTTTGTATTTAGATTTACTGAAGTATACCAATTAAATAATATTTAATTGGAATTGATTTTTGGGTTTATCATGAACGGTGTTTTAAATAACACTTGTTCTTTAACCCGATAATTAATGGAATGTGAATTGGGTTTATCGTGAACTGTGTTTTAGCGACATTCGCTCATTAACCCGATTTACAGTGAAATGTGATTTGGAATTTATAAATCTTTTGTTAAGATTTAAAGGAGATTTTCCAAAATAAAGTTTCCCAATTTAATAAAATAAATTGGAATGGAATGGAATTCAATTTGGTAATAATCGAAGTGAATTTCTGTGGAGGAAGACTGCTAATATATATGGAATTTAAAAGGCTTTGCCGTTATTCTATTTATATCATTAGTCGTATATGGAAGTTTATATCGATTATATATATTAATCTGTTTTCCGTGAAGATTCCATAATTAATGGAATGTGATTTTGGGTTTATCGTGAGTTGTGTTTTAAATGACATTAGTTCTTTAACCCTGTTAAAGACAGGATTCTAGATTTGAAAAATAATTAAGTAATGATTTTTGGAAATTAAAACTGAATAAGAGTTTTAATGAATCTTTAAATAGATTAAAAGGTGAATTTGATAACTAAAATTATCAAATTCAAGAAAGGATCAAGAATGGAGTACTACCAGTTTTACTCCAGGCGATGGTTAAAACTTTAATTAGATTTGAACGTGAAATGGTAATTGGATTTACCGATAACACCGTGGTGTTAGATATGAAGTATTACCAGTTTTGCTTCATGGGATGGATATGTTGGGATAGGGAAATTAAACAAATGATTACTTCGGTAAGGTTCGCTAATCCCGACTAGTTTGGATAAACCATAATTTGGTTTGAATTAGTATCCAAAGGAAGATTACAGAATAAATTTAAAGAATTTATCTTTGATAAAATTAATGGGAACCTTTCCCAAAGTTTATGAATGTTTGGATAAAAAAATATTCTGAATTGGAATGAGGTGTATGTTGTGTTTTTATAGCACTTGTTTATTATATAAGCGAGTTATTCAGAAAGACTGGGTTTATCCCATTCTGAATAACTGATTCGACGATGTGTCGAGGATGAAGACAGTAGTTGAAGACTGGAGGTCTTCACATCGTTTGGATGATTACTGATGTTTTGGTTGGGCCGTACACCCAAGGCAAGGTAATCAGTGGTGATCGTCCAGAAGTACTTGGAGATCGACCGGATATGCGAGGGCCTCTCTCCTGTATTGGACATATGGGAGAGGAATAAGGTGCCTCTGGTTTCGTTCAGACCCAGGATGAATTTGTAAATGGACTGTGTGTCTGACATTGGATTTCATTCTGTGTGATTGATAGACATCAATTGCATGGCGTGAATTGCCTGTATGGCATGCTGAGATGCAGTGATCAAGGCTTTTGTTGAAAAGCAGGGTCTTGTGGTTGATGATCAAAGCACGACTTTAATATAGCATAGATTTGTGTAGCGTTAATTCGCGAGCCTTACACTCCGGTGTGAACCAGAAACGGGAGAGGACCTCAGGGAGGACATGCGTTTCCTTCTAGCTAGGAGTGGTGTCAGTGGTTTTGCACGCCCTGATAAGTTTGACTCATGTGGTTGTTGGATAGCGAGGCGCCTCGGTTATATCGGTCGTTCTAGGGCCGATAGTTTGGTCGGAATATGACCAGTTTACGCCCCATAGGGCCAGGAAACGCAGTGTTCAGGCATTTTAATCCACTCCGTGTGGACCGGCCCTGACGATCCAAGGGTCGATGCGCTCTGACCCTGAGACTCGGGCTAGAGAGTCTCGAAGCGGTAAGGACGATCCCTTGCCTTGGTTCACATATGGAAATCCAACTTCCAATACGACATTTTCCGGTTTTGATGGTAGAGCCTAGTATGGCGACATAGTGGGATGGGGCACTTATGCCGTCTATGATTGATACTTATGATTGAAATTGTTTTGACACTGTACACTTATAATAATAGTAAAATATGAAATTTCACGTACCAAGCATTTTTGGCTATTATAAGGTATAAAATCTATCCTCCGGCTTGCGTTGACCTGAGTCTTATAATAGCTTCATCGTTCTTTATTTAGCATTGCGCTGTTGTTTTATGCACTGGTATTCTTGGGAGGAAACCCGTTCCGTGTTATACGGCGTGGTCCCTTGATTTACCTTACTTTAAAACCAAGATAATAACTGTTTTAGTTCTCACACCAGTCACATAACTGACCTAGAGTTTATTGCTTTAACCTAAACTCTGGGTGCCCCCATTTTCCACACGGGCAGCTAGTAGTTTTGATTTTGCAGATTTATATTCACAGGATCCTGGTTTACAGCTGGAATGATATTCAGAAAGCTCTGTATCTGTATATCACCTTCGTTGTGTTTTGTATTATTTTCCACTGCAGTCATATTCGGAAAGCTCTGTATCTGTATATTCAGAAAGCTCTGTATCTGATTACGCGCATACTTTGTCTTATTAACTTGGTTATCCTCATTTATGTTGTCCTTCAATTCTAATTACCAAGTTTCTCTTTAACTAAGGTTTATTACTTAGTCCTCTTCAACTATGGTTTACTTACTTAGTTATCTTTACCGTTGCTTACTTAATTCTCTAACTAAGGTTTGTTACTTCGGTTTCCATTTTACTTAGTTTTCCAACTAAGGTTCATTACCCAGTTGCCATCATCATTATTTACTTAGTTCTCTAACTAAGGTTCAACACTTGGTTGCTTTTATCATTATTTACATAGTTCACTAACTAAGGTTTACCAATGAACTCAAACATGACTTAAGTTTTCTTTATTAAATGATAGCGTCCGTGTGCTTTCCCACATTTTCAGCTTAGATTAACTTATTTCATAGTATAAGTCATCCCACCCTTCAAGTCTTATATTACATCTTAAGTCATAATCTTCCCTTGTCCCTAGGACAAGTTTACCTATTATTTAATTTTACATTACAACTCTGGTTTATAATAGGTAGTTATCATTCCCCATTACTATGTTGGTTAAGTTTTTCCATATATCACGTTTTACTTAACCCTACCTTCCCGCTCATGCATTACTCGTATATTCCACAAATTTGGTTAAGTGTTGTCTTTCAGTTCATATTGACTTAACCCACCCACGCATCATGTCAAATTGGTCAAGTGTTGTTAACCTAACCTTACCATACAAGCATGTGTCATTAGCATTAATTGATTATTAATGCACCAACCTCTCACATTAGACCAATTATTGCGGTTGCTGGATGTGCCGGGCGGTTCTGGGCAGTCTTACACCACAACTCAATCTAACCTCGGGTTTAAGCGCGTTATGACTAACTTCTCACATTAAACCCTATTGTTTGCGGCCACTAGATATGCCGGGCTGTTCCGGGCAGAATTACACCACAATCTCATTCTAACTTCGAGTTACTCATGTTTCATCTTTAGCCAATTAACAATTTTTATGAGAACGTTAAGCATCAATTTTAGGTTATGAGTAAGGTTTCATAATCACATAATAGGTCTCATAATCGCATAATCTAAGTTTTATCTATTCCTTTATCAACTTAGGATTCTTACATTTAGATTCGTTTTTCCAAAACCCAAAATTTAAACTTGTAGTTTAAAATCTCAATCCCGCAATATTAGGGTTGAAATAAATCACTTTTTCCCAATCACAATCCATATTCAATAATTACAATTAAATTTACACAATTTCATATTAACATTATAAATCGGAATTCATAGTTGCGCACTATTCAGCATAGATTCATGTTTCCAAAACATACTCAAAGATTCATTATTGAAATATGCTCCATAATTCCCAATTTGACTTTATTTCATTGAATAATCCCAATATACAATTCGCCAATTGTCCCAACATTTGCAATAATAATTGTTATGCCACAATCGCCAAATTACAGATTATATTCCTCGATTGCATAAAATAAATTATGCCCCAATATTCCCATATTTCAATCGTACGTATGTATAATAAGATTTCGTCTAGGTTCGAGATAACCTAGATCCAAAAATAAAAGGGGGAAGGAGAATAAAAGAACAATTATTATAACATGAATCTTAAATTTAATTTATAACTGGGGAATGACGAACGATAATAATACTATTATGCAACAAGTTTATTGTAATTCCATTCACCTTGCTTTTCATCTTCAATTCATGGATTTGATTTAACTTTGATTGATTTTATGCCCCAATCCATAGATCTGATCTGTCTTTGATTTCTTTGCGTAGTGTAAGTTGTGAATCTGAATTTCTCCTCCTTGCGTAGTGCAAATTGCGGATCTGAATCCTTTTTTCTCTTTAATTTGGAGGTTGTCTTGATTTTAAACTTTTAATTTTAAGAATAGATGTTTTGAAGAGAAAAGGGGAAGAAAGTGGATCTAGAAATCTCTTAGAGAAGAAGAATTTGAGTTAGAACAGAGCCATGGCGTCGCCACAGGCTTGGGTGAAGAAAAAGAATGGGTTGAGGTCATTATATAGCTGTTTAGTCAACGTATCAGGTCAGAAATCACGTCCACGTGCAGAAAATGAATTCTGCCCAGATTTGGACGGGAGGTCGACCTGTTTTAGGGGAGGTCGACCTGCCTGGGGTAGGTCGACCTTTAGGTCGACCTGCCTTGGTATAGGTCGACCTCTAGGTCGACCTGTCTGGGTTATTTTACTATTTAATTTCTGAATTTTTCTTGAATCTTCCGAAGGCCATAACTCTTTCATAAAGAGTCTGATTTTCGAAAACTTGGACTCTATTCCAAGCATAATTCCGAGACGAACGCAATGGTGATGTACATTTTACTTAATTCCTGATATTTAAATTAAGTATCCTTATTTTATTATCTTTTTCATTACGCACACTGTTATCGAACGAATTTTTCCTTCTCTTCCATTAATTAATTTTCATTATACATCACCGTTGTTTACCTATTTATGCATATATACATATTTGTACATTTTTAATTATATTAAAAATGCGGGGTGTTACATTCTCCCACCCTTATAGAATTTCGTCCCCGAAATTCGATAAGAGTAAAATAGACAATCCCTCGTAATATCCATCCGTCAAGTGTGCATCCAATTGTTGCAAACATCGTGCACATGTGCAAAGTGAGATACATCATAGTAAAGTATGAATGTAATATTCTTGAAAAATCAAAATATTTTTCATCCAAGTTTTCCTATACTCTTATAGAATAAGAGCATAGTTGACCCAATTGTCGTACCCAAAACCCTACCATCCATCATTAAATTCGAAATTTAGAAAAATCTAATTTTCCAAATTCAATTTCCTTATGTTACAAAAAGGTATAAAACGGAAAAATTCACATCCTCCGTTTTTCTTTTCTAATCGTACTTGGAATTTTATATGACTATTCTATGAAGATTTCTTATTTTCCTATCTAAGCACAACCACATAAGAAAATTTCTTCTCTTTTTCAACTTATCTTGGGAAAATTTCATATTTATTCATCTTTTTCTTAAGATTTTCATTTTATTTTCCCGTCACATTCGTTATCTTACTGGATTCGTTGTTTTCTTTTTAGTTAGGCTAGTTTCTTTCTTAGCTTATTTGACATAATCCAATTACTTAAGTTTATTATTTCAAATAAGCTTTTTCTGTTTTCAACTCTACAGCATCCTACACAGCTACTACTATGGGCCAAGAATCTTAGGACTTTGTCATCTCAGACAATTGCGAGTCCACACAACAGGATCTACCCACTAACTTGCCCTTCACTACCTAGTAGTCACTACTAGTCCTTGCTGTGTATTACTAGCCTATCCTTTTTCTTTTTCTCCAGCAACAAACCTAGGTTTCTCAATGCTTTTTCATTCTATGGGAAATTTTCCATTAGTTTAATATTAGCTAATCCCTGACTGTAAATTGGCAAGAGAGTAACTCCCTAAATATCAACCCTGAAGACCGAAATCAACATCACATTGACACTCAGAGAATCACTCAACTCAACCAATATCTAGTTGGTTCCAATTATTTAATTCATAGCTTTAACTTTCTCTCGTTCTTTTCTAGGCACTAATCCTTACCTACTCCATTCTTTTTAAAACATGGTTTGGCCTCCTTTCTTTTCATTACATTTTTCTTTCAAAAATTAAAAGTGTTAAAACTTTATTTTCTTCTCCAAAACTTGTTTTGGACAAACCATAAAAACATGTTACAAAATAAAATACAAAACATTTTTTTTTCAAATCACAAAACCGGAGTAGACAAGGACAACTATAGGGCTTACGTTGTTTCTAACTACAATGTTAATTTAACTACTCACTAAAAGGTGCAGACATCTATTCTATTCATACAACTTATTTTGTCCACCTAACAAAATTTCCTTGTGAATCAATAATCAAAATTTATTGTTAATAGAATAGAGATTTTAAAACTTCTTTTACAAAACGCAACACTTTCTTTTTAATCCTTTCATATATTATAATATGAAAACTAACGAGCTATATATGCTCTATATTATGCACCTTTTAATGAGAGAATTCTTTTTTTTAACAAATAATCATCTACAGGATGGGTCTTTCAACTCAACTAGGCTTTACGAGGCACTTTCCAAACCAATTCTCTCAACTATATATATTCCTAATCCATTTTCCACATTTTAACCCTTTTCTAATTTACAAGGTTTCACTTCTAAACCCACTACTATGAAATAATAACATTTCAGTTTTAACTCTATGGGATACTTTCTTTCTATAATACCAAATCATATTGTACACTTTCCAACCAAACCATCTAAGGGTCTCAAAAATTTCTATGTTTATTACTTTAGTGTACAAACTAAATATCCCAACTCTTTCCATACTTAGTGGGCTACTTTATGGATTTAGGTTTATAAATATAATATATTTATATTTTAGTAAATACAAATACATTCACTCATTATCTCCCTAGGAACACTAAACCGAAGCTCTAATACCAAATGTAGCAACCCGGATTCCGAAAGATCAAATTTTATTCAAAAATCCAATCTATCGAAACCCGAGTTAGGTGCTTTGGTATCCTGCAGAAAAAGACAGAGATAAAGAAACATGTCAGAACTCGCAAAGCATCTCATAGCGGAAGGAAATAAAGTATAATATATTCTAATATAGCCTTACCTTATTAACAATACTGCTAAACCAGTATCCAAAGCTATACCATCTCTGTCATGAACCTAACCTGGAAGTATGTAATGAGAAGGGGGTCAGAACATAGGTTCTGTGTGACTAGACTTAGAATAAACTTCTGTATAATCCTACATATACCGTTCAGTTACATTTTCTTGGTTATTAGTTTGTTAACAATGTTAGCTCTTTAAGCTATATTTATCCATCCACTAGTAGATTTACCTAATACAATGTATATGTAGTTACCCCCTACTCATGTCCTCATTTCATGTGTACGCAGTCTCTTATCCAACTCGTGTCATCTTGTCATATGTACGTAGTTCCTTATCCAATGTCGTGCGTCGTACGGGCTATCATGTATATATATATATATATATATATTCTCACTATGTCTGCGTAAAACCACCATTCCTTTGTTGCGTAAACGTTTGGACTGCCAACCTAGGTCTTAATAGGTTCTGTTATCGAATACTACCTAGATTCAACTAGGGTTTACCATCGAGTGTTACCTAGGTCCAACTAAGGTTTACTTTATCGAACGCTTCTTAGGTTCAACTAGGGTTTACGCTACCTAGGTCCTACTATGGTTTACGCTACCTATCGAACAATGACCTCTAGTCTAGGACACACTACCCCGAGCGATATGCATTCCTAGACTTTACGTCCCAACTGTATCGTTAAACGTGCTAGATATCTAGTTGCACATGTCCTCTATATGTGCGACCCAAGTCCCGTTGTAGGGGAATTCAAGAAACACGGAACTCGGTCGGGAGCTTTAAGTTATCTATCGATGCAGATGCTAAGGTCTGTTTTTACTATGGCTATGGTCCCACTTGACCCCTCCCTCAACTAATGAAAGTCACCCAAGAATATCAAGAATGAGAACTGTACGCAGGCCCTCTATGCCCCCACAAACCTATTGGCCAACCTCACCCATAACTAGATAGCAAGTGTATGGTCTTTTGGAGTTCTCCGCCTTTCCGCTTTTCGTGCTCGATTGACTCAAGATGGTAGGTAGCCGACGACGTGCTATCACAGGGCCAACTGGTTATCGCTGACTCAAGCTGGTCTATCCTAGTCTTTAGGTTGCCTTATTATTGCAACCAAGGCATACTATTGGTTCTTATTACGTAGACCTGAACCTCAGTGAGCCTAGGAGGATCATCTGCATTCTCAAGAGGGATACCAAGATTATCCTCACGTCCCCTCGAAGCCGCGTGCTTCGTAACCAAGTCCGTTGGAGCCTTCTATATGATCAGATAGACGTACACTCCCCCTCGCGCCCTACGGCATCGTGATGATCTACCGAGTTTGTTTATTCATCCCCTATCGTATGGACTGGTCCAAGCGCCTTATCCTTTCGTACTATTAGACCTTATGTCTAAACTTCTGATTACGCGCTTGCTTTGTCTTATTAACTTGGTTATCCTCGTTTATGTTGTCCATCAATTCTAATTACCAATTTTCTCTTTAACTAAGGTTTATTACTTAGTCCTCTTCAAATAAGGTTTACTTACTTAGTTATCTTTACTATTGCTTACTTAGTTCTTTAACTAAGGTTGTAGCAAACTGGGATTTTCGACTCCGAAAATCAAGACAAAACTACCATGTTGACTATTCAGACATCGGAAATACCTGGCCATTTATAGAAAGAAGTTAGAGGGTGAAAATAGATAAGATAGAAAATTAGAATAGAAGAAGAAAAACACAATCAGAGTAAACACGAATCTCACAGCGAAACGAATAAAATATAATATATAACATAACTTTGCATTAAAACAATATAACAACATTATCAGAGTACAACACTTACACACAGCGGAAATAACAATAGCTATATAATCCTGAAGCCTCCTTCTTCAAGCTCCTCCAAGTATATCTGTAAAGTCCTGAACTACTTGACTGGCCGTACAAATTTGGGCACCCAAGAGTTTAGGGAAAAATAAAATAAACTCTGGGTCAGTCATGGGACTGGTGTGAGTAAACTCAAATCTTTTTGTTTTAACTTTTCAAAATCCTTTACAAAAGAAATGATAATCGTAAGACAGATCCCACATAAACACGGATGGTTTTTACCTTACGATACCCCAAAACTGTTTGGAAATCAATACTTGTCTAATATTATAATAATGTCTAATTACAAGTAATTAGAATCTAGCAGAACGCTTGCATCTCACGTTCCACATATATAGTATACAATCAAAATCGCAGGCTCTTATTGGAGATTGGATTCCGACTACGACAAGGTATGGGACCACCTGCCGATAGTGTATCTCTAGAGGCGAATACACTGGGTTCAACAAGAACATCTTGCAACCCGGCCCACAAATGACCGACCACTCATTTCGCTTGAGTGTATCGAATGTAAATCACCAACGGTTGGGAGATACCCACCGTCTCCCGAAAAGGGATAGCATCAATCATAGATAAAAGAATGAAATGGATTTCTCTAGATAGGTGATATACACCCTAATGGGAGCGACCCACTTAGCCATGCTGCCTGCCCGATTTCTGTCATTTCCCGGTTGATGAGGCTTGAGGTCATAACGTATCTTTGACAGATCATACATTCATTTACTTTGAATGCCACATCGTCATACCCGCCAAATCACAAATTGATTTCCTCAAAAATACCACGGGTATAAAGCTAAGAGAAACGAATTCCTCCGCCACCAAATGTAAGTACGTTTGAAGAGATCAACTTACGCGATCCGTTAGATATTCTTTGTCATACATTCGTCCATTCACGTTGTCCTGGGATTGGACAAACCGAAGGCACTATTCTGTAAACCGGATAGCCCTTGCATAACTCCGCCTTCAATATTTGATCGCACCGCTAACGTCCATACAGAGTGGTTTTCAGAAAATATATCTGATCCCGGTCTCTCCATATTGACGACGGAAAAATAATCGAAAACTTCGATAGTCGGTGATTTAACTATCAAAGAAAAACAGGTGTGCAAACAACGATATTATTTCCAAATGGAAATTTTATCGATCAATCATCATTCAAAGGTTTATTTCCTTTAATTAAATTATCATTAATTTATCCATTTTCCTTTTCTACATATTCGTAAATTCTTAATTTCTAAATTTGGAAAAAACATACTTCATAAATCACTTGGACAACATCACAATATTTACTTTTATTTCTTATTTCCTATGTTGGAAAAGCATTTTTGATCCTTATTTGGAAAACGTTTCCAAACTCCTTCATTTGATTTAAGCTGATGTTTAAATAAAACATCACTAAGCCAATTCAAACCATTTCACCCATTAAATAAATTCACTTAATCAACCTTCACTATCGAACTTTAACCATTTCTTAGTTAAAAACGAAGTAATCAAGTTGGGGTATAATTACCTCTCAGACCTTAACTGAACCACATTTCTAACCTTGAAATAGACAAAGTTCACCTTTTAAACCTTTAACAACTTCCTTATGTAACTAGGATTCTATTTATGAATCCCCTTCTTTATTTTAAAACATTGATTTAACTATAGCATTATAATTCCTTTCTTCTTAAATATCCAACTTCAAAATGTAACTTTTATTCCTTGATATAACTAAATAACTAAACCACTAATCTATTAATAAATAAGTAAATCCTGATTAAACCGGAAAGTAAATATTACTTTCTCGAATTCGATATAATCGAATTCAATGTATAATTCTCTTTTTCGAATAATCTCTATTCGATAGCTCCTTTTCGAATAAACTATATTCGATAACTCTTTCTTCGAATAACTGTATTCGAAAATCTCTCTTCGAATGATTTACATTCGATTAACTTTCTATGAATGATTTACATTCGATTAACCCTCTTCGAATGTTTTACATTCGATTAACTCCCTTCGAATAAACTATATTCGATTAACTCCTTTGAATTAACTCATTTTGACTAACTCAACTCGACTAACTCAACTTGATTAACTCAACTTATTTAACTCCTATCGAATAACTAATATTCGATTAACTTATATTCGAATAACTATGTCTGTTTTAACTTTATTTCGAATGGCTAGTATTCGATTTAAATCCATTCGCTTGACTCTAGATCGCAGCGATCACAATGATTACGCCTGATTCCCTCAGGAATCATCCGACCGCCGTAGGCTATCTGCAGCCCTGCGAAATACGCTAACAGTCGTACGAAATGGCAACTCATCTTGAATAACTATGTTTGACTAACTCTATTTCAATTAACTATATTCGATCAACTCTAATTGAATAACAAATATTCAATAAATCCTAACTCGATTAACTATGTTCAATTAACTCTAATTCAATTAATTCTAACTCTAATCAACTACTCTAACAGATTAACCATAACTGATTAACTCCTTTGATTAACTCTACGTTTATTCAGTTTCAAATATCGATGTTGAAATCGATTCTTACTTCTCTATATAAGTCCTGACTTATATATTCTATTTATAAAATGATAAATATTTCATTTAATTTATAAAATATTATTTATAAATTTATCTTCTCAATCTATCGGTCAGAATAGATTCTATTTAAAATCTTTGCTTTAAATCCATATCATGTTATACCCGTGTGCGAAGCACAGGTCTAAACTTTTCAAATGTAAAATTTTCCTTTTATACAATTCTAGTCACTTTTTCAAGTATTTCCTTTTATAATCTATTTATTTACAAAATAAATCCCCTTTTTGATAATTCTATTTATTCTATAAAATATTTTCTATTTATAAAATCTATTGATTTTATAAGTAATTCCTTTGATAATCTAACTATTTTCTTTTTCTATTTACTTTACACACATTTCCCCTTTCTGTTCTATTTATTTTCAAATATATATTCCTTTTCAATTCTATTTGTAAATAGTTACAAATATTTCTTTTTCAATTCTATCTATAAATGTTTACAAATATTTCCCTTCAATTCTACCTATTTGATTACAAATAAATATTCCTTTTTAATCTATTTATTTTCTAAATAAATAGTTTTCTTTTTATAAAATCTTTGATTTTATAAATATTTCTTTTTCAATATAACATTGAAAATTTCCTTTTTAACATTCCAGTATTCCTTATGGTATTTAACGTACCATATAACAATGATCGGTATCATTTCAACCATATGAAATCAACAACAGATTTCATATCACATCATATAACACAATATATGAAAAAAACAGTAAAATAAATGTTGAGGAACCCAGTTGGGTCCCTCTGACCTGTTTTCCTGCATCCACAGATGTTAAACAATAAAATTAACATCAATTTCATTTCGTTATGAAATATTCTGCTAAACAGAATCAATATTTGATTGACGATTTATATCTATATCATTATCTATATTTTCAATCAACTGACTAGTAGTTCAACCAAATAGTCAACACACAGCAAACAACCATCATCTATCAGTTATAAAAAAATACGTTATAAAAATCTAACTAAGAAGAGTTAGTGAGTTTTACTCACCTTGGACGGTTATCGTTAAATAACGATAATTGGTCATTGATTTGATTCAGGCGGACAATTTATTTTGCTATAAATTGTAACGAGCTAGGATTCACTCCCAGTCAGCTCTATGGTGTAGCAATCGTCCATACGATCCTAACTGTAACAACCCGGAAATTCTGAGCCAATTTAAAATTTCTATTTTGGCAATTTTGATGAATTTTGATTATTTAAAATGTATTATTTTAAATAATATCGAAGAGAAATTTATTTTGAATAGAAATAGAAGTATATATTTATATAGATCGTCGTTAGAATATAAATATTTTATATTAAATATAAAAGGAATTGAGAAGGGCGCGGTAGTTTGAAATTCGATTTCAAAGTTCAAATGAATGTACAGGATTCAAAATAAACCGGATTTTAGCGAAACCAAAAGTATTTGAATCTAATTGAGAATATCTTTCCAACGAATCCAAAAAATCAAAATTTCATAGCGAGAATCAAAAGTTATGTCCAGTTGAAAATTCAGAATTGTCACTATGGAATTCTGGCCCTTAAAAATAGCCATTTTGCAAACGACCTCGGTTTTCGATGAAACCACTTTTGTTGGATCCGGGATGTCAAATTATTGCTAGGTTTCAAAGTTCATAATTTTCTGAATCAATATGTAAGCGTGGTAAAGGAAAACGCGTTTGACCAGTTTAAGTTGATTTCGATCGACCTGAAAATGGCCATTTTTCAAACGGTCTCAGAATTCGATGAAATTAGTTTTGTTATGACCGTATCGTCAAAACAAAGCTAGAAAATATTTTTTGGGAATTTTTCGAGTTAGTATGTGGCCCGGTAAATTGAAATGCGCATTCAAATTCAATATATAGAGTTATAAGTTGATTTTGACGAAAACTGATTGAAACTGTCAAATTAGCCTACGATACATATCCCATTGTGTTCGGAATGGGGGTAATTAGCTAGGGACGACAGGTGGTGGGTCTCGTTTCAAGATCGAAATAAAAAGTTGCTTTCTGAATTAATTTAATAATAAAATGTATATATTTATATAAAGCCCCCTCAATCCTTTCTCTCCCTTCATCGATCAGAACAAAATAAAATAAAAAAAAGAAAAGAAGAAAAGGAAAGAGTGGTGCGACAGCCTCCTCTACGCCGCCACCATCGTGCGTCGCCCCACTCCATCGACACCACCTCCCACGGCCGCCACTGACCAGCGACGCCCTCCCTCATGACTGCTTTGCCCTCGCTTCCCCCTCCAACTCCCAGTCGAACAACCGAAACACCCCAAAATCGACCAGAGCAACGGCTACCCCCTTGTGGCCCACCGGTGGCCAGCGTCACCATCTGCGCGCAAACCCCTGCCTCCAATGATCTCCAACACCCGGCGCCCTCCTCTGATAGTGATAAAGGATGGAGTTTCTTCTGGAAGGATGGAAATGGGTTTTAACAGTGGAAAGGAAGAAGAGCGGCTTTGTGAATGTTAAGGTAGTTAGTTAAACTTAATTAATCAGTTATGAATTAATTTAGTTTGAATAAAAATGTTAGATTTTTTATATATGAAAGAATATGAAAGAAAAATAGAATTTTTACTATGCGATTAACAATATAAAGCATAGAGGATTAAAAGAAGGATTTTTATTTATATTTTTAGCGAATAAAAATATAATTTTTATATAGTAGAAATAATAAAGATGTGATTTTTATATAGTGGAGATAATAAAATTTTGATTTTTATATAGCAGAAAGAATAAAAATACGATTTTTATATTATATAGATAGTAAAAAATTTGATCTTTATATATGTAGCGAAATAAAAATCTGATTTTTATTATATATATGTTGAAATAAAAATGTGATTTTTATAGCGATGATATAAAAATTCGATCTTTATATTAGAAGTAGATATAAAAATATAATTTTATTATAGGAAGGAGCGTTATAAAAATATATTCTTTATTGGAAGAAGAGCGATATAAAAATATAATTTTTATATAGAGAATAACGTGAGAAAAATATAATCTTTATTATATGAACACCGTTGTAAAAATAGGATTTTTATCAATATAGTAGCAGTGTAAAAATAGAATTTTTATCTATATAGTAGCGGTGTAAAAATGTGATTTTTATATACCTAGCAACAATATAAAAATGTGATTTTTATATATATGTAGTGGCTATGGACAATGAAATTGAAAAAAGGCGAGCACGACGAAGATTTCTACATATGAAGAGTCGCGGTGTATTGGATTAGCTAGTCGGTGAGAACTTCTCACTTTAAATCTTGTTTTCTAGTTAAAATTATATACTAGGATGCAGATGGTGTTTAGTAGCACCCGACACCCGTCGTCCATAGACCATGGGCGACTTGTATGCTTGTTTGATGTGTTGTGATGTTTGTTTGTGATGTTGATGTGAAATGGATAATAAAACATACATGTGTGAAATAAATTAATTATCGTTAAAAATATAATTTTTAACATGAATGTGAATAAATAAATATTCATTTGCAAATCGGACGGTTTGTTTATGAACAACTATTTGAAGGACATTGATTGGGACGATAAATTTTACACGTTGCCCAACAGCACAGACAATATTCAGTGTTTGTGGATTGAAACCCCACACGGGTGTTGGGATGATATTTGGCGTACACTAATCCCAATTATTTAGTTGTATGTCAATCGACTGGTCGACGGACTGTGTAAGCGTTAATTATTTATATTTAATGCTTATGCAGTTGTGTGGTGCACTTTGGATGATGGTTGATTATTTATCTTTGCTATTATATACATGTGTTGTATGGAATCCATATAATTAACATTATATGGTAATTGATTGGGCCTCATTCCAATTGGGAAAATAAAGAATATTATAAAATAAAGATTCATGTGTTGACAGTACTCATGTGTTGAGAGTTGTCATGTGTTGAAAGAAATATAGATTCATGTGTTGAACGAAATATTTTAACAATAAAATTTACATCTTTATCATATATAAAATTAGAAACTAACTGGAAAATAAATAAGATGAGTGGTCTCCTGGGTATTGATCCGATGTTGGTTTCGGCCTTCGGGGTTAATATTTAGGGAATCGTTCTCTTACTAATTTACGGTTGGAGTTTGATTAAAAATTAAACGATAGAAATCATAATTTTATAAAATATATTAAATAACAAAAATAGTCATGTGTTGACAGTACTCATATGTTGAGAATAGTCATGTGTTGAAAGAAATATAGATTCATGTGTTGAATAGAATAAATATTCATTTGTTGAATAGAATAACGAAGTTATTGAAAAATATAAAGCCGTGTTGATTAGAGATGCGCTATTTTGACGCGAACGATATTTATATCGATTATATTCGTTTTTATAATGATTATAGAAAAGGAAGTGATTTCAAAATATAACGTTTTGAAAATATTGTCATTTGTATATCGATGATGTGGAATATTCAGTTTGATTCGAAATTGAATATGAAGTCGAAATCGTTTTGAAAACGATTTATAAAATACGTTTTAAAAGGAAATCGATGAAATATATAATATATATATATATTATATATAAAATGGCCTGAATAGAACGCGCCGCGGCAGTTAGTGAATTTCGACCATTGATTTCGAATGGATATTACGGGAGATCCGACCGTCGGATACTCCTGAAACCGGAACCGTTAGGTTCGTATCGAAAAGAGCTTTCTAATGAATATTAGAAATTTTAAATCTAACGGTTGGATTTGGAATTATATCCAAATCAAATTTGGAAAAGGTCGCTGTAAGTGCTCTTCGATGGCCGTTGATGGAAATTGACTGTACGGGCCTTGATAAAATTATTAAAAATATCGATAATTTGTGTAAAATCATAAGAAATAATTTGTGTAAAATCATAAGAAATGATTTGTGAAGAATTGGGATGAAAAACTCCATATTTGAAAAGATAAAAATAGATTTTTATCGAAATGAACTAGTTTTGAACTAGAATTACAATTCTATTTATTTTTAAAACAAATAAAGTGGATTTGAAATGGTTTAAAAAGTAACCAGAATTTCCAATAATTGAATTGGAATGGATTTGAATCGAAATTGTCTTTGGAATATTTCGATGTTGGATTTCGTGACGAAACAGATATTGTTATGGAAATTTGAAAGATATATTTATATCGTTATTTCCAATACGATATTTGTTGGTCGCATAATTTGATATTGAATATAAGCAGATATATTTTCTATTCAGAGCCTTGTATTTAATATCAAACGTGATTTCGATGGTCGTGAATGGTGTCTTTGTAACGAGTCGGATTTCGCCCGACCTTAATCGATCGCAAAATCGACCAAGACCGTTCAAAATCTGCATACGTTAACTTTGGGAATACAACAACATCAGACCAATAACAATAGACTTTTATTACATCATGATAATATAACATCAGAGTACAGAATATATCAGAGTACATCGAAATTAAAATACAGCGGAAGAAAATTTTACAATAAATTTAATACAGTGCAGCGGAAATAAAATAGATACAGCGGAAGACAACTATGCTCTGGACACAGCTTTAAGCTTCAATCCAGCATCCTGCTCGAGATAAGGACCTGTAGATAAACTACTCGACTGCCCGTGTGGAGAAGAGGGCACCCGAGTTTGTAAAGGTGGAAACAAACAACGGGTCAGTCATGGGACTGGCGTGAGAATTCTTAACTAATTAATCACTATTAATAGGACAAATCCAAAGACCACGCCGCTAATGCGGAAAGGGTTTACCCTAATGGATTGTCGTGCATAAAAGTGTCAAAAACAACTAATAAGTAAATCGTACAACAACGTTATGCTTTTTAGAAAAATGGAATCACCATAAGACCCAGGTCCCATCACACAATGCAACGCACGCCAGAGGATAGGGTTTTACCTTATAGTGATCAAACATGATAAATACGGCAAATACGAGTTTAATATTATTATTAGTATATATCAAAACATTTCAAAGTAAATATATCAATCCTAGGAAGCATAGGTACCATATGCTATGCCTCCGTACTAGTAATACAATCAAAACCGAATGGGGCGTATTGGAAATTGAGTTTCCATCATGAGTCAAGGCTAGGGAGGAGCTCCTACCGATTCGAGACACTCTAGCTAATGTCTCAGGATCCCTCGCAGTGAACCCTTGGAAAGCTGCAGGGCCGGTCCGCCGTACGAGTTGCAGATTAGTTATTCCTGAACACACGTTTCCCAGTCCTATAGGACCTATCATCTGAGGCGCCTCATTCCATCATCCACATAAGTAAAATGTCAGGGCTGGTAGGTCACAGACACCACTCTAGCTAGAAAGAAACGTGCTGCTCTCCCTGCGTTCCCTTCTCCCGTTTTAGACTCCGCCGGTGGGTGAGGCTCGCGAAGTCACGCTATACACAAAGCTATGCCTAAACAGACTATGCTTTGATCGTCCCACAAGGCCTGCTTTTCAACAAAGCCTTGATAATATGCATCTTAGCATGTCACATTATCACTCCATATCACACTACCAATCCTTTGCCGAAATATATGAACGGGTGTTAAGCAAGAGAATAAATTCTCCGCCACCAAACATCCATACATTCGACAGAAAATTAATAACATGATATATAATGGAGTACGATGTAAGACACACAATCCATTTAAAAGCTTATGCTCTGGGTCTGAGCGAAAGCCAAACCCATACAAATCAACACTACGTCCGGGCAACTCCTACTATTACCTTATCATGGTAGCGAGCCATTCTAAGGAAACAATCATCATCGTCCATTCGATGTGGAGATTTGACGGTCTTCAATCGCCGTCTTCCAATCTTAGATTTTTAAACGTCGTTTAATTATTTGGAATGAGATAAACTCGGACTTTCCAAATAATCCTCGTATATATATATATATATATATTTAAAATCCTTCTTACACATTAATAATTATTTTT
Source organism: Allium sativum (assembly GCA_030737875.1). NCBI lineage: Eukaryota > Viridiplantae > Streptophyta > Magnoliopsida > Asparagales > Amaryllidaceae > Allium > Allium sativum. The sequence goes on from CM060920.1 coordinate 1,020,796,265, forward strand.
ATTAACGATTCATTCCTATTTTAATTGTTTAAAATAATTAAATTTTTATATAATGACGCCTTAAGTCCATGGGCGACTATGGCGCTGCATTCAACCAATTTTGATTTTTACATTTCTTAGAATCTAACAGTTGGATCTTAACGTAATACATATCATTGGAAAGATTTTTCCAAGACGGTCCTAACAGTTTCAGTTTCAAGAAAATCCGACGGTCGGATCTTCTTGTATAGTCATTTGAAAGTACAATTTCAAAACGCGAACTACCATGCCCTATTCGTTTAATTTTAATTATATATATATATATATATATAATCAATGAATCGTAATAACGTCGTTTGATTAAAACAACGCTCTACACAATTACCGATACTTACCAAATTTTTAATTCATTTGAAAATGAAAACACTATTACCGCATCCTAAATTCATTATTTCCTTACATTGAAAATGTATATTCCATCCTTTTTATTTACATAAAAATGTAAGCTTAATTCCTATGCAAATTCCTATATTCCTTTTTTTATGTACATGTAAAACAAATGTAAATTTTGATACATTCAAAATCCTACTTTTAAATTACATATAAAAACATAGATTTCAACTTCAATGTACATTCTCATCTTCGTTACATTATAAAAATGTAACTTATATTTGCAGTGAATCCTATTTTAAATTTACATATCAAAATGTAAGTTTTATTTACAATGCAAACTCCACTTCTAATTCACATTGTAAAAATATGATTTTTAATTACAATGCAAACACTATATCTAATTCACATTGTAAAAATATGATTTTTAATTACAATGCAAACACTACATCTAATTCACATTGTTAAAATATCATTTTTAATTACAATGCAAACACTACATCTAATTCACATTGTAAAAATATCATTTTTAATTTCAATGTCACATTTCTACATCTAAATTACATATGAAATAAATCAATTTTATTTCTAATGTGCATTCTCATTTTATGTTACATATATATATATAAGAAAAATGCAAATTCTATCATACCATGAAATTGCATCCTTTAATTGCATAGAAAAATGTAGTTTTGTCATACGGTATACTTTCCTATAGACATTACATACAAAAATGTAATATTTAACACACAATGTAAATTCATGTTTTAATTACATATTAAAAAATGTAAATTTTATTCTACGGTGTAATTCCCATTTTAATTACATATAAAAAAATGTAATTTTTATTTTACCGTTCTCATTCATATCTAAATTACATATAAAAATATAACTTTTATCATACAGTGTACATTCACATTTTAATTACATATAAAAATGTAATTTTCATCATGCCATTGTAATTTATATGTAAGCTACATGGAAAAATGTAATTTTCGTCATGCAATGTAAATTTACATTTTAATTACATAGAAAAATGTAATTTTCAACATACGGTGCAAATTTATATATAAATTACATATAAAAATGTAACTTTTGTTCATGCGGTGTAAATTCATTCTTAAACTACATAATAAAACGTTATTTAATTCATGCGATGCAAATTCATTCATAAATAACAAAATAAAATGTTATATAATTCATGCGATGTAAATTTATTTATAAATAACCAAAATAAAATGTTATATAATTCATGCGATGTAAATTCATTTATAAATAACCAAAATAAAATGTTATATAATTCATGCGATGTAAATTCATTTATAATTAACCAAAATAAAATGTTATATAATTCATGCGATGTAAATTCATTTTACAACATAAAATTTCATTCTTTTCTTACAATGTAAAAGCATCAACTTTTTATTCACAATGTAAAAGTATCTACTTTTATATTTTCAATGTAAAAAAAAATATCAACTTTTTATGTTTTACAATGTAAAGACATCAACTTTTATATTTTACAATGTAAAAATATTAACTTCTCTATTTTACAATGTAAAAATATCATCTTTTCTATTTTACAATGTAGAAATATTAACTTTTCTATTTTACAATGTAAAAATATTAACTTTTCTATTTTCAAAACAAAGATGTGATCTTTTTGTTTTCAAAACAAAGATGTGATCATTTTATTTTCAAAACAAAGATGTGATCTTTTTATTTACAATAAAAATATTGTCTTTTTATTCTCAATATAAAAAGATGATCTTTTTATTTACATCGTCAAATTTTCATTACCAATCCAACCACAAACGATAAAAGGTAATCATATGATCTATTACCAACTCAAATCTAGCACTTCAATTTCAGATCTAATATCACATCATCCAAAAACAATTCGAATTCACAACATAGAACAACATCCATCGCATATCGATTTATTTTCACCATTCAACATTAAGCACCAAAAGAATAATAATTAAATTAATATTAAATTAAAAATAAATTCTCACCTTGCTTGTTTCTGAAATGGAGGTGATTTCGATCAGATCTCGTGTTCGGAGTCGCGACGGTTTCGGATCTGAAAGATCTAAATTTGAAATTCATGTGTAAATTAGAATTCTGACTTTTAACAACTGGCACTGCAACATTTAAAAGCGTCACAAAATCTGAAGTAAATTTTTACCTAATGTTCAAAACTTTGAATCGAGATAACTCGAGCTACGGTTGACGGTTTTACGAACGGTTTGTTGGAGGTCGAAGAGCTAGGAGAGGTGCATCCACGCCGGGAAGTATGGGGGTTGCGGCGGCGCTATGTGGTGGTGGCGGAGGCGCAAAGGCCGCGGGTTTGGGCACGGAATTCGAGAGCTACAGGCGACGGGAGGTGGTGATTCTTGTCGGAGAAGGAAGAGTACGAAAATCTCTTCGAAACGAGTATTTATACGAAGGTTTTCGTTGAGAATTGAGGGAGAAATCGGAGAATGAAAATTTGAGTGGTTATGGGTTCTTACGGCTGAAAGAATGACGAGAGGAGGAAGAAGAACCCGTGCGTGGCTTTTATAATATTATATTTAGGGTTATTTAATTATTTTTAATTAGCCCGTTTAAGCCCGTTTTGGTCCGAACTCAGAATAAGGCCTGCTTACTGTCGTTCTTAGGGTTTTGACATCTTCTGAGCGCAATGGGCTAGGTCTCGGGCCCCAATTCTGATGTCTGTAACGTTTTTTTTTAAATCCTATTAAAAATTAATTAATTAAATATTGACCGTACATGAAAATTCACCGAGGCCACAAATTAACTTCAAAAATTCCTGAAAATATATTTAGCTATGTTTTGACGTTACGGACCTAGAAAAATTAATTTCGTTCAATTCTAAGCTCGTATGAATTTTTAGTGAATTTTTAAAGTCAAAAATTGTCCGTTTACACTGAAAAATCAATTATAATTATATATTAATTCTAAAAATTACCGAAAAATCATTTTTAGCTTTGTTTTGACGATACGAACCCAACAAAATTATTTTCGTCGAATTCTGAGACTGTTTGAAAAATGGCTGTTTTCAAGGCGTTTAAATTTAACTGAAATAGTCAAAACACATTTTCTTTTCATACGCTCACATATTAATTCGAAAAATTCTGAAAATTGAAACCTAGCAATAATTTGACATTACGGTTCCAACAAAAGTGGTTTCGTCGAAAACCGAGGTCATTTGAAAAATGACTATTTTTAAGGCCAGTATATTTAATATTAAAAATACATTATTAAACAAATAATTTCCGAAACTCGAAATATATAAGTGTTTACTGTTTTTCAATGCAAAAACATCATTCTGAACTCAATGGAAGTGGTTTAGAGTTCAAATTCCTTCGTATGTGAAAAGTAGCCTTTCGAGCCATATATATATATATATATATATATATATATATAAATAAATTCTACAACGACCTTTCTAAAAATTGAATTGGCCATAAATTTTGATTTCCGCTATGAAATTTCAATTTTTCGGGTTCGTTGGAAAGATATTTTTAAATAGATTCTAATATTTTTGGTTTCACTAAAATCCGTTAAATTTTGCGTCCTGTATGGTCAGTCAAAGTTCAAGTTTGACTTTTCAAACTACCGTGCTATTTCTGACTTTTTTTATAATTAAAATTAAATTATTCATTCTAAATTCGATTTGAATCAAATTTGTGATCATTATTATTTAAAGTAGATTATTTAAAATATCAAAACTCATTAAAATCACTTAAAATAAATTTTAAATTGGCCCTAAAATTCAGGGTTGTTACAGTCTCCCCCACTTAAAAACTTTTCGTCCTCGAAAAGGGACGAAGCTAAAAGTTGATTAATTAACTAACTGATTTATATATATATATATTTATTTTCTCCATCGGTTTAAATAATTTTATTAGTTGATTAACTTTCAAATATATAACTTTTTATATATTCAAAATCATATTTTCCAAAATAGAGTATAATTAATCACAAATACGTATATTATAGGCTTGCTACTCTCAACTCATTCTAGGGCATTACTAACCCTATCTCTAATGAGTTTTCTCATTCTAGGATACTGCTGATCCCATCTCTAATGAGTATTCTTATTGGATATTACTAATCCAATCTCTGATGAGTCTTTTGTTCAGTTCTAATGAGTTGTACCCCAAAGATTTGAGCCAACCAAAGCTCTGATACCAACTGTAATGAGTCGGATTTCGCCCGACCTTGATCGATCGCAAAATCGACCAAGACCGTTCAAAATCCGCATACGTTAACTTTGGGAATACAACAACATCAGACCAATAACAACAGAGTTTTATTACATCATGATAATATTACATCAGAGTACAGAATATATCAGAGTACATCGAAATTAAAATACAACGGAAGAAATTTTTACAATAAATTTAATACAGTGCAGCGGAAATAAAATAGATGTAGAGGAAGACAACTATGCTCTGGACACAGCTTTAAGCTTCAATCCAGCATCTTGCTCGAGATAAGGACCTGTAGATAAACTACTCGACTGCCCGTGTGGAGAAGAGGGCACCCGAGTTTGTAAAGGTGGAAACAAACAACGGGTCAGTCATGGGACTGGTGTGAGAATTCTTAACTAATTAATCACTATTAATAGGACAAATCCAAAGACCATGCCGCTAATGCGGAACGGGTTTACCCTAATGGATTGCCGTGCATAAAAATATCAAAAACAACAAATAAGTAAATCGTACAACAACGTTATGCTTTTTAGAAAAATGGAATCACCATAAGACCCAGGTCCCATCACACAATGCAACGCACGCCAGAGGATAGGATTTTACCTTATAGTGATCAAACATGATGAATACGGCAAATACGAGTTTAATATTATTATTAGTATATATCAAAACATTTCAAAGTAAATATATCAATCCTAGGAAGCATAGGTACCATATGCTATGCCTTCGTACTAGTAATACAATCAAAACCGAATGAGGCGTATTGGAAATTGAGTTTCCATCATGAGTCAAGGCTAGGGAGGAGCTCCTACCGATTCGAGACACTCTAGCTAATGTCTCAGGATCCCCCGCAGTGAACCCTTGGAAAGCTACAGGGCCGGTCCGCCGTACGAGTTGCGGATTAGTTATTCCTGAACACACGTTTCCCAGTCCTATAGGACCTATCATCCGAGGCGCCTCATTCCATCATCCACATAAGTAAAATGTCAGGGCTGGCAGGTCACTAACACCACTCTAGCTAGAAAGAAACGTGCTGCTCTCCCTGCGTTCCCTTCTCCCGTTTTAGACTCCGCCGGTGGGTGAGGCTCGCGAAGTCACGCTATACACAAAGCTATGCCTAAACAGACTATGCTTTGATCGTCCCACAAGGCCTGCTTTTCAACAAAGCCTTGATCATATGCATCTTAGCATGCCACATCATCACTCCATATCACACTACCAATCCTTTGCCGAAATATATGAACGGGTGTTAAGAAAGAGAATAAATTCTCCGCTATCAAACATCCATACATTCGACAGAAGATTAATAACATGATATATAATGGAGTACGATGTCAGACACACAATCCATTTAAAAGCTTATGCTCTGGGTCTGAGCGAAAGCCAAACCCGTACAAATCAACACTACGTCTGGGCAACTCCTACTATTACCTTATCATGGTAGCGAGCCATTCTAAGGCAACAATCATCATCGTCCATTCGATGTGGAGATTTGACGGTCTTCAATCGCCGTCTTCCAATCTTAGATTTTTAAACGTCGTTTAATTATTTGGAATGAGATAAACTCGGACTTTCCAAATAATCCTCGTATATATATATATATATATATATATATATATATATATATATATATATATTTAAAATCCTTCTTACACATTAATAATTATTTTTATTAACGATTCATTCCTATTTTAATTGTTTAAAATAATTAAATTTTTATATAACGACGCCTTAAGTCCAAGGGCGACTATGGCGCTGCATTCAACCAATTTTGATTTTTACGTTTCTTAGAATCTAACCGTTGGATCTTAACGTAATATATATCATTGGAAAGATTTTTCCAAGACGGTCCTAACGGTTTCAGTTTCAAGAAAATCCGACGGTCGGATCTTTTTGTATAGTCATTTAAAAGTACGATTTCAAAACGCGAACTACCACGCCCTATTCGTTTAATTTTAATTATATTTATATATATATATAATCATTGAATCATAATAACGTCGTTTGATTAAAACAACACTCTACACAATTACCGATACTTACCAAATTTTTAATTCATTTGAAAATGAAAATACTATTACCGCATCCTAAATTCATTCTTTCCTTACATTGAAAATGTAAATTCCATCCTTTTTATTTACATAAAAATGTAAGTTTAATTCCTATGCAAATTCCTATATTCTTTTTTTTATGTACATGTGAAACAAATGTAAATTTTGATACATTCAAAATCCTACTTTTAAATTACATATAAAAACGTAGATTTCATCTTCAATGTACATTCTCATCTTAGTTACATTATAAAAATGTAACTTATATTTGCAGTGAATCCTATTTTAAATTTACATATCAAAATGTAAGTTTTATTTACAATGCAAACTCTACTTCTGATTCGCATTGTAAAAATATGATTTTTAATTACAATGCAAACACTACTTCTAATTCACATTGTAAAAATATCATTTTTAATTTCAATGCAAACTCTACATCTAATTCACATTGTAAAAATATGATTTTTAATTACAATGCAAACACTACATCTAATTCACATTGTAAAAATTTGATTTTTAATTACAATGCAAACTCCACTTCCATTTCACATTGTAAAAATATGATTTTTAATTACAATGCAAACACTACATCTAATTCACATTGTAAAAGTATGACTTTTAATTACAATGCAAACACTACATCTAATCCACATTGTAAAAATATGATTTTTAATTACAATGCAAACACTACATCTAATTTACATTGTAAAAGTATGATTTTTAATTACAATGCAAACACTACATATAATTTACATTGTAAAAGTATGATTTTTAATTACAATGCAAACACTACATATAATTTACATTGTAAAAGTATGATTTCTAATTACAATGCAAACACTACATCTAATTCACATTGTAAAAATATGATTTTTAATTACAATGCAAACACTACATCTAATTCACATTGTAAAAATATGATTTTTAATTACAATGCAAACACTACATCTAATTCACATTGTAAAAATATGATTTTTAATTACAATGCAAACACTACATCTAATTCACATTGTAAAAATATGATTTTTAATTACAATGCAAACACTACATCTAATTCACATTGTAAAAATATTAATTACAATGCAAACACTACATCTAATTCACATTGTAAAAATATGATTTTTAATTACAATGCAAACACTACATCTAATTCACATTGTAAAAATATGATTTTTAATTACAATGCAAACACTACATCTAATTCACATTGTAAAAATATCATTTTTAATTTCAATGTCACATTTCTACATCTAAATTACATATTAAATAAATCAATTTTATTTCTAATGTGCATTCTCATTTTATGTTACATATATATATAAGAAAAATGCAAATTCTATCATACCATGAAATTGCATCCTTTAATTGCATAGAAAAATGTAGTTTTGTCATATGGTATACTTTCCTATAGACATTACATATAAAAATGTAATATTTAGCACACAATGTAAATTCATGTTTTAATTATGTAACAACCCGTAAAATGCGAGCCAGTTTGAAAATTTTTATTTTGGCAATTTTAGCGAATTTTGATATTTAAAATGGATTATTTTAAATAATATCGACGAGAAATTTATTTTGAATATAATTCGAACGTATATATTATACGCGTCGTCGTTAGAATATAAATAATTATATATAATTATAAATAGAATTGAAAATGGCGCGGTAGTTCGATAATTCGATTTCAAACTTCAATTGAATGTACCGGGTGCAAAACAATCCGGATTTTAGTGAAACCAAAAATAATGGAATCTAATAGTGAATATCTTTCCAACGAATCCGAAAAATCGAAAGTTAGTAGCGGGAATCAAAAGTTGTCCAGTTGAAAATTCTGAATAGTCGCTATGGAATTCAGGCTCTTAAAAATGGACATTTTGCAAATGACCTCGGATTTCGACGAAACCACTTTTGTTGGATCCGCAGTGTCAAGTTATCGCTAGGTTTCAAATTTCATAATTTTTCGAATCAATATGTGAGCGTGGCATAGGAAAACGCGTTTGACCAGTTTCAGTTGATTTTAATCGACTGGAAATTGGCCATTTTTCAAACGGTCTCAGAATTCGACGAAACTAGATTTGTTAGGACCGTATCGTCAATACGAAGCTAGAAAATATTTTTCTGGAATTTTTCTAGTTAGTATGTGACCCCGGTAATTTGAAAGGTACGTTTAAAATTCAATATAGTGATTTAAATGTAAATTTAACGGAAGCTGATTGTAACAGCCGAATCAGCTGACGATACATATCCCATTGTGTTCGGAATGGGGGTTAAACGCTATGGACGACAGGCGGTGGGCCTCGTTTCGAGGTCGTATGTGAAAGTCAACTCTTTAGGATAAAATTAAATAATTAATTAATTAAAAAAAGAAAAAAAAGCTTCCTCCCTTAAAAACCTTCTGGCCCCCCCTTTCATTTTTAAAATCGATTTATAAAAAAAAAAAAAAAAAAAAAAAAAGAAAAGGAAAGGGAGAGCGACAGGGGAGGAGCCGCCGCCCCTCCCCGATGATCCTCCGCCGCCGTACGATGGCGGTGCCATCTCCCCACCTCCGCCTGAGAAGGCGATGCCCCCTCCGCCATGATACGACGTTCGAGCCCCCCCCTCCCCTCAAGCCCGACCCCCCCTCCAGGCGCCAGGCGCCGCGAAACCCACAACCGCCCCCCCCCCCAGCGACTGCCTCCGGCCACCCCTATTCCCCAAGCGCCCCCAGGTAATTTTTAATTTATTTATTTTATTTTTATTTTGCTTTGTTTAAGAAAAATGAAGAAAAACTGATTTTTAACAAAAGAAAAACTGATTTTATTAGAAATGTAAAACTGATTTTATAAGAATTGCAAAAACTGATTTTTTATATTTTGTTAAAACTTTTTTTTTTTTTTTTTTTTTTATGAATAAAAACTGATTTTACTTTATGGTTTAAAAAATGAATTTGCTTTGAAAATATAATTTTTGTATTGTTTAAATCGAAATAAAAATATAATCTTTACTATATAGGAATATTAAAAATATGATTTTTATATTTTTAAAGTATTAAAAATATAATCTTTATAGGATAGAGAAGTTAAAAATATCACCTTTGTATATGTGGCGAAATAAAAATCTGATTTTTATTTTATATACATTGAAATCAAGTGATGAAATTTGAAAAGGTGAAATCTTTGAATTTAAAAAGGCGAGATTTTTATATATTGAACTTCGATAGAAAAATAGGATTTTTATATATTGAACTTCGAGTTAAAAATTCGATTTTTATATATTGAACTTTGAACTAAAAATTCGATTTTTATATATTGAACTTTGAACTAAAAATTCGATTTTTATATATTGAACTTTGAACTAAAAATTCGATTTTTATATATTGAACTTTGAACTAAAAATTCGATTTTTATATATTGAACTTTGAACTAAAAATTCGATTTTTATATATTGAACTTTGAACTAAAAATTCGATTTTTATATATTGAACTTTGAACTAAAAATTCGATTTTTATATATTGAACTTTGAAATAAAAATTCGATTTTTATATATTGAATAACATAGTAAAAATTCGATTTTTACATATGTAGAGAATACGGGCGACGAAAGCGATAAAAGGCGAGATTGGTGAAGATTTCTATCAATGAAGAGCCGTGGAGCTGGATAGCTATAATGTGAGAACTTCTCACTCAAAGTATATTTTTCTAGTTATATATATATACTAGGATGCAGACGGTGCTTAGTAGCACCCGACACAATCGTCCACAGACCATGGACTTGTTTGTTTGGCTGTTTGGTTATGGATTGTGATATTGGTTTGAATGTGGTTTGTGGTGTGAAAAATCGAATCGATAAATTGGTTAGGATTAGACGTGCGCCGTTATAAGGCGAAGGAGTAAGGCTAGGTTAGACCCTTACTCCAAATTTTGTGGTTTGCATAACGAAAGTGAATTCGATTGATGTGTGAATGGCGTGGGCCTTCACTAGACCGGGGATAAGGCTAGGCCTCGTCCCGTTTCTAGTATCGTGCCGTTATGCCGCCGAAATTTTCTAAAATAAGTTAGAAAAATAAAAATATCATTTTATTTAAAGAATGAATTGAATAGAAGTTCATATGTTGAAATAAAATGTGTTATCGTTAAAAATATAATTTTTAACGTGAATGTGAATAAATAAATATTCATTTACAAACCGGATGGTTTGTTTATGTACACTTATTTGAATGACATTGATTGGGTCGATAAATTTTACACATCGCCTAACTGCACAAATAAAATATGTGTTTGATTGTTTGAAACCCCACACGGGTGTTAGGATGAAATTTGAAGTTCACTCATCCTGATTGATTAAATATGTCGATCGATTGATTGACAGACTGTTATAAGCGTTGAATATCTATATTTGATGCTTATACAGTGTAGTGCACTTTGGTTGATGGTTGATTATTTTCAATGCTATTATATACATGTGTTGTATGAAAATCCATATAATTAATTTTATATGGTAATTGATTGGGCCTCATTCCAGTTTTGAAAAAGAAATATTTGAAATAGAATATTTGAAAATAAAGGAATATATGAAGCCGTGTTGATTAGATTGACGCCATTTTGACGTGAACGATATTTATATCGATTTTAAAAACGATTTCGAAATGAATTGAATTGAAAACGATTTCGAAATGAATTGAATTGAAAACGAATTCAAAATGAATTGAAAATGAATTCGAATTGAATTGAAAACGATTTCGAAATGAATTGAATTGAAAACGAATTCCAAATGAATTGAAAACGATTTCGAAATGAATTGAATTGAAAACGATTTCGAAATGAATTGAATTGAAAACGAATTCGAATTGAATTGAAAACGAATTCAAAATGAATTGAAAATGAATTCGAATTGAATTGAAAACGATTTCGAAATGAATTGAATTGAAAACGAATTCCAAATGAATTGAAAACGATTTCGAAATGAATTGAATTGAAAACGATTTCGAAATGAATTGAATTGAAAACGAATTCGAATTGAATTGAAAACGATTTCGAAATGAATTGAATTGAAAACGATTTCGAAATGAATTGAATTGAAAACGATTTCGAAATGAATTGAATTGAAAATGAATTCGAATTGAATTGAAAACGATTTCGAAATGAATTGAATTGAAAACGATTTCGAAATGAATTGAATTGAAAACGATTTCGAAATGAATTGAATTGAAAACGAATTCGAATTGAATTGAAAACGATTTCGAAATGAATTGAATTGAAAACGAATTCGAATTGAATTGAAAGCGAATTGAAATGAATTCAAATTGAATTGAAATTCGAATTGAATAGAAATGAATTTTGAAACGAATTTATAAAGAAGAATTCAATTTTGATTTGAATTGAAAAGGAAGTTGAAATTGCTTTTGAAACGAATTTTAAAACTATTTATATAATTCGTTTTAAATAGAAATCGACGAAGTATATATTATATATATTATATATATAATATAATGGCCTGAATAGAACGCGCCGCGCCGCGGCAGTTCGTGAATTTCGACCATTTATTTCAAACGGACATTGCGGGAGATCCGACCGTCGGATTCTCCTAAAACCGGAACCGTTGGGTTCGTATCGAAAAGAGCTTTCTAACGAAGGCTAGAAATTTGAAATCTAACGGTTGGATTTGGAATTATGTCCAAATCAAATTCGAAAAAGGTCGCTGTAAGTGCAGTTCGATGGCCGTTGATGGAAATCGACTGTACGGGCCTTGATAAAATTATTAAAAATAGTAATAATTTGTGTAAAATCATAAGAAATGATTTGTGAAAGTTTGGGATGAAAAACTCCATATTTGAAAAGATAAAAATAGATTTTTATCGAAATGAACTAGTTTTGAACTAGAATTATAATTCTATTTATTTTTAAATAAATAAATTGAATTTGAAATGGTTTTGAAAATAACCAAAATTTCCAATGATTGCATTGGAGTGGATTTGAATCGAAATTGTCTTCGGAATATTTCGATGTTGGAATTCGTGATATTACAGGTGTTGTTATGGAAATTTGAAAGATATATATTTGTATCGTTATTTCCAATACGACATTTGTTAGTCGTAGAATTCGATATTGAATATAAGCCGATATATTTTCTATTCAGAGCCTTGTATTGAATATCGAATGTGATTTGGGTTTGTCGTGAATGGTGTCTTCACTAACACTGTTCTGGAACCCAGTTGAGAAAAGATTAAATCTTTTTATTTAGATTTAATGAAGTGTACCAATTAAATGATATTTAATTGGAATTGAATTGGTATTGATTTTTGGGTTTATCGTGAACAGTGTTTTAAATAACACTTGTTCTTTAACCCGATAATTAATGGAATGTGATTTTGGGTTTATCGTGAACAGTGTTTTAAATAACACTTGTTCTTTAACCCGATAATTAATCGAATGTGATCTGGGTTTGTCGTGAATGGTGTCTTCACTAACACTGTTCTTGAACCCAGTTGAGAAAAGATTAAATCTTTTATTTAGATTTAATGAAGTGTACCAATTAAATGATATTTAATTGGAATTGAATTGGTATTGATTTTTGGGTTTATCGTGAACAGTGTTTTAAATAACACTTGTTCTTTAACCCGATAATTAATCGAATGTGATCTGGGTTTGTCGTGAATGGTGTCTTCACTAACACTGTTCTTGAACCCAGTTGAGAAAATATTAAATCTTTTTATTTAGATTTAATGAAGTGTACCAATTAAATGATATTTAATTGGAATTGAATTGGTATTGATTTTTGGGTTTATCGTGAACAGTGTTTTAAATAACACTTGTTCTTTAACCCGATAATTAATGGAATGTGATTTTGGGTTTATCGCGAACCGTGTTTTTAGATGACACTGATTCTTTAACCCAGTCAAAAGATTAAAACTAAGTGGAGTTTTAATGAATCTTTAATTAGATTGAAAAGATCGAGAATGGAGTATCACCAGTTTTGCTCCAGGCGATAGTTAAATCTTTAATTAGATTTGAACGTGAAATTTAGAAACTAACTGTCGGTTAGCTAAGTAGAATGATTTTCTGGATATTGATCTGATGTTGGTTTCGGCCTTCGGGGTTAATATTTGGGGAATTATTCTCTTGATTAATTTACGGTTAATGACTAATGAATTGGAATGAGGCGTATGTTGTGTTTGTGTAACACTTATTTAAAATATACGCGAGTTATTCGGAAAGACCGGGTTTATCCCATTCTGAATAACTGATACGACGATAAGTCGAAGATGAAGACGATGGAAGACCGGAAGTCTTCACGTCGTTTGGGTGATAACTGATGATCTTGATTGGGCAGTACACCCAAGAAGATGGAAACAGTTAGTGATCGTCCAGACGTACTTGGAGATCGATGGATATGCGGGGTACTAGGTGCCTCCGGTTTCGTTCAGACCCAGAACGGACTTGTAAATGGACTGTGTGTCTGACATCGGATTTCATTCTGTGTGACTGATATCGGTTGCATAGGATGGTTTGCCTGTGTGGCATGCTAAGATGCAAATGATCAAGGCTTCTGTTGAAAAGCAAAGTCTTGTGGTGATGATCAAAGCACGGCCTTTGTGGCGTAGCTTTGTGTAACGTTTACCTCGCGTGTTTCACACCAGGTATGAACCAAAAACGGGAGACGGACCTCAGGGAGGACTTGCGTTTCTTTCTAGCTAGAAGTGGCGTCAGTGGTTTTACACGCCCTGACGAGTTTGACTTATGTGGTTGTTGCTGTTGCGAGGCGCCTCGGTTATATCGGTTTCGGCCGATGCTTCTGGTCGGCTGACGGACCAGACTTACACCCCATAGGGTGGGGAAACGTAATGTTCAGGCATTTTAATCCACTCCGTGTGGACCGGCCCTGACGATCCAAGGGTCGATGCGCTCTGACCCTGTGGCTCGGGCTAGAGAGTCACGAAAACGGTTGAGGACTATCTTTTGCCTCGGTTCATAGACGGAAATCCAATTTCCAAATACGTGATCTTGCGGTTTTAGTTGTAATCCTATATATGGCGACATAGTGGGATGGGGCGCTCATGCCGCCTATGATTGATACTTATGATTTGAAGTGTTTTATACACTATGCACTTATATTAGTATCAAATGATTTGTTTTAAACGTATCAAGCATTCTTTGGTTGTTATAAGGGAAAACCCTATCCTCGACTGCGTTGCATTGTGTGATGGGACCTGGGTCTTATAACAGCTTCATTTTTCTTTATTTAGCATTTCGCTGTTGTTTTATGCACTGGTATTCTTGGGAGGAAACCCGTTCCGTGTTATACGGCGTGGTCCCTTGATTTACCTATCTTTAAAATAAAGATTAATAACTGTTTTAGTTCTCACACCAGTCCCATGACTGACCTGGAGTTTATTGTTTTAACCTAAACTCTGGGTGCCCCTATTTTTGACACGGGCAGCTAGTAGTTTTGGTTTTGCAGATTTATATTCACAGGATCCTGGTTTACAGCTGGAACGATATCCGGAAAGCTTTGTATCCGTATATCTACTTCTAGTTGTGTATTGTATTATTTTCCGCTGCGATGTATTTAAATGTAATTTAAATCTCTGATATTTCTGTGTAATATTCATTTATACTCTGTATATTCTTGTAATCTGATGCATTGTTGTAATATACAATGAAATGTTCTTCTGTATGCGTTCTGCTGTGGTTTGTTCTCGAACTATCCGACGCTTTCCTTTACGGGGAAGTTGCGGGTCTTTACACGTGGTATCAGAGCTTTGGTTTACAAAGCAGAGAACAAGACACATTAGAACCATACGAAAGAATTCATCAGATAATTGGATTAGTAATATCCAATGGGATGACTCGTTAGAGATAGGATCAGTAGTATCCTAGAACGAGTGTGAAGAGTATATTTTTGAAAATGAAAACAAATTTTTGTTTTGAAAATTTAAATCAATTATTCGTATTTGATTATTTAGTTTATATTGATGTGGACAATCCAGTATATAAAGATTTTGCGTATACGTCTGATCCGCGTGTATTCAAGGTTTTAATATATTGGATAGATATAGCATCACACTCTAGTCGCCCGAAGATGATATTGATGATAGCGATCGCATCATCAACATTTATGTTCGAGTTTCGAAGGTGTGATTTTCTATATATTTCCATTAGGCTGGTGTGAGAACCAAAACTTATATATGGCTAGAATTCATTGTTGTGATTTGGCATCAAAAATCTGGTTTTCGACTATGTATCAAAGTTATGAATTTGAAACCCTAATTCACTAATTGATTGATGTTTGTGTTGGCTGTTTAATTGTTTGCTAATTTTGAACCATTATGCCTAATTTAATCGAATATTGAATTATATTAAAAATTGGTCGCATTTGCTTGCATATACATATACTTACATTGAACAGGTCATAGCAAGGAGGCTAGAGCAGAGAATAAAATTTGTTTGCCCGACAAATAGGTACATGTTTACTACATAATTTCCTGTTTTGTTTGGGTGATGATGATTTTGTGAGCCTATTGGCTAGCCGCTTGGCTTTTTCTTTTTCTTTTTGAGATCTGAAGGACCGGGGAAGCTATTTGAAATTCCCCGATGCTCCCGGTGCAGGGGAGGTTATGGCGAAATTTTCGAAAATTTAGGGTGTTAGCCAAATTTTTGAAATTTTGAAAATTCTCAGAAACTAAAGAGTTGGAGAATGGAAGCCAGATCGAACGTAGAGTTGATTAATCAAACCACTTTCGACTTTGTTCCTTTTCGGGGACGAAAAGTTTTAAGTGGGGGAGATTGTAACAACCCGTAAAATGCGAGCCAGTTTGAAAATTTTTATTTTGGCAATTTTAGCGAATTTTGATATTTAAAATGGATTATTTTAAATAATATCGACGAGAAATTTATTTTGAATATAATTCGAACGTATATATTATACGCGTCGTCGTTAGAATATAAATAATTATATATAATTATAAATAGAATTGAAAATGGCGCGGTAGTTCGATAATTCGATTTCAAACTTCAATTGAATGTACCGGGTGCAAAACAATCCGGATTTTAGTGAAACCAAAAATAATGGAATCTAATAGTGAATATCTTTCCAACGAATCCGAAAAATCGAAAGTTAGTAGCGGGAATCAAAAGTTGTCCAGTTGAAAATTCTGAATAGTCGCTATGGAATTCAGGCTCTTAAAAATGGACATTTTGCAAATGACCTCGGATTTCGACGAAACCACTTTTGTTGGATCCGCAGTGTCAAGTTATCGCTAGGTTTCAAATTTCATAATTTTTCGAATCAATATGTGAGCGTGGCATAGGAAAACGCGTTTGACCAGTTTCAGTTGATTTTAATCGACTGGAAATTGGCCATTTTTCAAACGGTCTCAGAATTCGACGAAACTAGATTTGTTAGGACCGTATCGTCAATACGAAGCTAGAAAATATTTTTCTGGAATTTTTCTAGTTAGTATGTGACCCCGGTAATTTGAAAGGTACGTTTAAAATTCAATATAGTGATTTAAATGTAAATTTAACGGAAGCTGATTGTAACAGCCGAATCAGCTGACGATACATATCCCATTGTGTTCGGAATGGGGGTTAAACGCTATGGACGACAGGCGGTGGGCCTCGTTTCGAGGTCGTATGTGAAAGTCAACTCTTTAGGATAAAATTAAATAATTAATTAATTAAAAAAAGAAAAAAAGCTTCCTCCCTTAAAAACCTTCTGGCCCCCCCTTTCATTTTAAAATCGATTTATAAAAAAAAAAAAAAAAAAAAAAAAAGAAAAGGAAAGGGAGAGCGACAGGGGAGGAGCCGCCGCCCCTCCCCGATGATCCTCCGCCGCCGTACGATGGCGGTGCCATCTCCCCACCTCCGCCTGAGAAGGCGATGCCCCCTCCGCCATGATACGACGTTCGAGCCCCCCCCTCCCCTCAAGCCCGACCCCCCCTCCAGGCGCCAGGCGCCGCGAAACCCACAACCGCCCCCCCCCCCAGCGACTGCCTCCGGCCACCCCTATTCCCCAAGCGCCCCCAGGTAATTTTTAATTTATTTATTTTATTTTTATTTTGCTTTGTTTAAGAAAAATGAAGAAAAACTGATTTTTAACAAAAGAAAAACTGATTTTATTAGAAATGTAAAACTGATTTTATAAGAATTGCAAAAACTGATTTTTTATATTTTGTTAAAACTTTTTTTTTTTTTTTTTTTTTTATGAATAAAAACTGATTTTACTTTATGGTTTAAAAAATGAATTTGCTTTGAAAATATAATTTTTGTATTGTTTAAATCGAAATAAAAATATAATCTTTACTATATAGGAATATTAAAAATATGATTTTTTATATTTTTAAAGTATTAAAAATATAATCTTTATAGGATAGAGAAGTTAAAAATATCACCTTTGTATATGTGGCGAAATAAAAATCTGATTTTTATTTTATATACATTGAAATCAAGTGATGAAATTTGAAAAGGTGAAATCTTTGAATTTAAAAAGGCGAGATTTTTATATATTGAACTTCGATAGAAAAATAGGATTTTTATATATTGAACTTCGAGTTAAAAATTCGATTTTTATATATTGAACTTTGAACTAAAAATTCGATTTTTATATATTGAACTTTGAACTAAAAATTCGATTTTTATATATTGAACTTTGAACTAAAAATTCGATTTTTATATTGAACTTTGAACTAAAAATTCGATTTTTATATATTGAACTTTGAACTAAAAATTCGATTTTTATATATTGAACTTTGAACTAAAAATTCGATTTTTATATATTGAACTTTGAACTAAAAATTCGATTTTTATATATTGAACTTTGAAATAAAAATTCGATTTTTATATATTGAATAACATAGTAAAATTCGATTTTTACATATGTAGAGAATACGGGCGACGAAAGCGATAAAAGGCGAGATTGGTGAAGATTTCTATCAATGAAGAGCCGTGGAGCTGGATAGCTATAATGTGAGAACTTCTCACTCAAAGTATATTTTTCTAGTTATATATATATACTAGGATGCAGACGGTGCTTAGTAGCACCCGACACAATCGTCCACAGACCATGGACTTGTTTGTTTGGCTGTTTGGTTATGGATTGTGATATTGGTTTGAATGTGGTTTGTGGTGTGAAAAATCGAATCGATAAATTGGTTAGGATTAGACGTGCGCCGTTATAAGGCGAAGGAGTAAGGCTAGGTTAGACCCTTACTCCAAATTTTGTGGTTTGCATAACGAAAGTGAATTCGATTGATGTGTGAATGGCGTGGGCCTTCACTAGACCGGGGATAAGGCTAGGCCTCGTCCCGTTTCTAGTATCGTGCCGGTGCCGTTATGCCGCCGAAATTTTCTAAAATAAGTTAGAAAAATAAAAATATCATTTTATTTAAAGAATGAATTGAATAGAAGTTCATATGTTGAAATAAAATGTGTTATCGTTAAAAATATAATTTTTAACGTGAATGTGAATAAATAAATATTCATTTACAAACCGGATGGTTTGTTTATGTACACTTATTTGAATGACATTGATTGGGTCGATAAATTTTACACATCGCCTAACTGCACAAATAAAATATGTGTTTGATTGTTTGAAACCCCACACGGGTGTTAGGATGAAATTTGAAGTTCACTCATCCTGATTGATTAAATATGTCGATCGATTGATTGACAGACTGTTATAAGCGTTGAATATCTATATTTGATGCTTATACAGTGTAGTGCACTTTGGTTGATGGTTGATTATTTTCAATGCTATTATATACATGTGTTGTATGAAAATCCATATAATTAATTTTATATGGTAATTGATTGGGCCTCATTCCAGTTTTGAAAAAGAAATATTTGAAATAGAATATTTGAAAATAAAGGAATATATGAAGCCGTGTTGATTAGATTGACGCCATTTTGACGTGAACGATATTTATATCGATTTTAAAAACGATTTCGAAATGAATTGAATTGAAAACGATTTCGAAATGAATTGAATTGAAAACGAATTCAAAATGAATTGAAAATGAATTCGAATTGAATTGAAAACGATTTCGAAATGAATTGAATTGAAAACGAATTCCAAATGAATTGAAAACGATTTCGAAATGAATTGAATTGAAAACGATTTCGAAATGAATTGAATTGAAAACGAATTCGAATTGAATTGAAAACGAATTCAAAATGAATTGAAAATGAATTCGAATTGAATTGAAAACGATTTCGAAATGAATTGAATTGAAAACGAATTCCAAATGAATTGAAAACGATTTCGAAATGAATTGAATTGAAAACGATTTCGAAATGAATTGAATTGAAAACGAATTCGAATTGAATTGAAAACGATTTCGAAATGAATTGAATTGAAAACGATTTCGAAATGAATTGAATTGAAAACGATTTCGAAATGAATTGAATTGAAAATGAATTCGAATTGAATTGAAAACGATTTCGAAATGAATTGAATTGAAAACGATTTCGAAATGAATTGAATTGAAAACGATTTCGAAATGAATTGAATTGAAAACGAATTCGAATTGAATTGAAAACGATTTCGAAATGAATTGAATTGAAAACGAATTCGAATTGAATTGAAAGCGAATTGAAATGAATTCAAATTGAATTGAAATTCGAATTGAATAGAAATGAATTTTGAAACGAATTTATAAAGAAGAATTCAATTTTGATTTGAATTGAAAAGGAAGTTGAAATTGCTTTTGAAACGAATTTTAAAACTATTTATATAATTCGTTTTAAATAGAAATCGACGAAGTATATATTATATATATTATATATATAATATAATGGCCTGAATAGAACGCGCCGCGCCGCGGCAGTTCGTGAATTTCGACCATTTATTTCAAACGGACATTGCGGGAGATCCGACCGTCGGATTCTCCTAAAACCGGAACCGTTGGGTTCGTATCGAAAAGAGCTTTCTAACGAAGGCTAGAAATTTGAAATCTAACGGTTGGATTTGGAATTATGTCCAAATCAAATTCGAAAAAGGTCGCTGTAAGTGCAGTTCGATGGCCGTTGATGGAAATCGACTGTACGGGCCTTGATAAAATTATTAAAAATAGTAATAATTTGTGTAAAATCATAAGAAATGATTTGTGAAAGTTTGGGATGAAAAACTCCATATTTGAAAAGATAAAAATAGATTTTTATCGAAATGAACTAGTTTTGAACTAGAATTATAATTCTATTTATTTTTAAATAAATAAATTGAATTTGAAATGGTTTTGAAAATAACCAAAATTTCCAATGATTGCATTGGAGTGGATTTGAATCGAAATTGTCTTCGGAATATTTCGATGTTGGAATTCGTGATATTACAGGTGTTGTTATGGAAATTTGAAAGATATATATTTGTATCGTTATTTCCAATACGACATTTGTTAGTCGTAGAATTCGATATTGAATATAAGCCGATATATTTTCTATTCAGAGCCTTGTATTGAATATCGAATGTGATTTGGGTTTGTCGTGAATGGTGTCTTCACTAACACTGTTCTGGAACCCAGTTGAGAAAAGATTAAATCTTTTTATTTAGATTTAATGAAGTGTACCAATTAAATGATATTTAATTGGAATTGAATTGGTATTGATTTTTGGGTTTATCGTGAACAGTGTTTTAAATAACACTTGTTCTTTAACCCGATAATTAATGGAATGTGATTTTGGGTTTATCGTGAACAGTGTTTTAAATAACACTTGTTCTTTAACCCGATAATTAATCGAATGTGATCTGGGTTTGTCGTGAATGGTGTCTTCACTAACACTGTTCTTGAACCCAGTTGAGAAAAGATTAAATCTTTTATTTAGATTTAATGAAGTGTACCAATTAAATGATATTTAATTGGAATTGAATTGGTATTGATTTTTGGGTTTATCGTGAACAGTGTTTTAAATAACACTTGTTCTTTAACCCGATAATTAATCGAATGTGATCTGGGTTTGTCGTGAATGGTGTCTTCACTAACACTGTTCTTGAACCCAGTTGAGAAAATATTAAATCTTTTTATTTAGATTTAATGAAGTGTACCAATTAAATGATATTTAATTGGAATTGAATTGGTATTGATTTTTGGGTTTATCGTGAACAGTGTTTTAAATAACACTTGTTCTTTAACCCGATAATTAATGGAATGTGATTTTGGGTTTATCGCGAACCGTGTTTTTAGATGACACTGATTCTTTAACCCAGTCAAAAGATTAAAACTAAGTGGAGTTTTAATGAATCTTTAATTAGATTGAAAAGATCGAGAATGGAGTATCACCAGTTTTGCTCCAGGCGATAGTTAAATCTTTAATTAGATTTGAACGTGAAATTTAGAAACTAACTGTCGGTTAGCTAAGTAGAATGATTTTCTGGATATTGATCTGATGTTGGTTTCGGCCTTCGGGGTTAATATTTGGGGAATTATTCTCTTGATTAATTTACGGTTAATGACTAATGAATTGGAATGAGGCGTATGTTGTGTTTGTGTAACACTTATTTAAAATATACGCGAGTTATTCGGAAAGACCGGGTTTATCCCATTCTGAATAACTGATACGACGATAAGTCGAAGATGAAGACGATGGGAAGACCGGAAGTCTTCACGTCGTTTGGGTGATAACTGATGATCTTGATTGGGCAGTACACCCAAGAAGATGGAAACAGTTAGTGATCGTCCAGACGTACTTGGAGATCGATGGATATGCGGGGTACTAGGTGCCTCCGGTTTCGTTCAGACCCAGAACGGACTTGTAAATGGACTGTGTGTCTGACATCGGATTTCATTCTGTGTGACTGATATCGGTTGCATAGGATGGTTTGCCTGTGTGGCATGCTAAGATGCAAATGATCAAGGCTTCTGTTGAAAAGCAAAGTCTTGTGGTGATGATCAAAGCACGGCCTTTGTGGCGTAGCTTTGTGTAACGTTTACCTCGCGTGTTTCACACCAGGTATGAACCAAAAACGGGAGACGGACCTCAGGGAGGACTTGCGTTTCTTTCTAGCTAGAAGTGGCGTCAGTGGTTTTACACGCCCTGACGAGTTTGACTTATGTGGTTGTTGCTGTTGCGAGGCGCCTCGGTTATATCGGTTTCGGCCGATGCTTCTGGTCGGCTGACGGACCAGACTTACACCCCATAGGGTGGGGAAACGTAATGTTCAGGCATTTTAATCCACTCCGTGTGGACCGGCCCTGACGATCCAAGGGTCGATGCGCTCTGACCCTGTGGCTCGGGCTAGAGAGTCACGAAAACGGTTGAGGACTATCTTTTGCCTCGGTTCATAGACGGAAATCCAATTTCCAAATACGTGATCTTGCGGTTTTAGTTGTAATCCTATATATGGCGACATAGTGGGATGGGGCGCTCATGCCGCCTATGATTGATACTTATGATTTGAAGTGTTTTATACACTATGCACTTATATTAGTATCAAATGATTTGTTTTAAACGTATCAAGCATTCTTTGGTTGTTATAAGGGAAAACCCTATCCTCGACTGCGTTGCATTGTGTGATGGGACCTGGGTCTTATAACAGCTTCATTTTTCTTTATTTAGCATTTCGCTGTTGTTTTATGCACTGGTATTCTTGGGAGGAAACCCGTTCCGTGTTATACGGCGTGGTCCCTTGATTTACCTATCTTTAAAAATAAAGATTAATAACTGTTTTAGTTCTCACACCAGTCCCATGACTGACCTGGAGTTTATTGTTTTAACCTAAACTCTGGGTGCCCCTATTTTTGACACGGGCAGCTAGTAGTTTTGGTTTTGCAGATTTATATTCACAGGATCCTGGTTTACAGCTGGAACGATATCCGGAAAGCTTTGTATCCGTATATCTACTTCTAGTTGTGTATTGTATTATTTTCCGCTGCGATGTATTTAAATGTAATTTAAATCTCTGATATTTCTGTGTAATATTCATTTATACTCTGTATATTCTTGTAATCTGATGCATTGTTGTAATATACAATGAAATGTTCTTCTGTATGCGTTCTGCTGTGGTTTGTTCTCGAACTATCCGACGCTTTCCTTTACGGGGAAGTTGCGGGTCTTTACAAATTACATATAAAAAAAATGTAAATTTTATTCTACGGTGTAATTCCCATTTTAATTACATATAAAAAAATGTAATTTTTATTTTACCGTTCTCATTCATATCTAAATTACATATAAAAATATAATTTTTATCATACAGTGTACATTCACATTTTAATTACATATAAAAATGTAATTTTCATCATGCCATTCTAAATTACATATAAAAATGTCACGGTTTTACGAACGGTTTGTTGGAGGTCGAAGAGTTAGGAGAGGTGCATCCACGCCGGGAAGTATGGGGGGTGCGGCGGCGCTATGTGGTGGTGGCGGAGGCGCAAAGGCCGCAGGTTTGGGCATGGAATTCGAGAGCTACAGGCGACGGGAGGTGGTGATTCTTGTCGGAGAAGGAAGATCACGAAAATCTCTTCGAAACGAGTATTTATACGAAGGTTTTCCTTGAGAATTGAGGGATAAATCGGAGAATGAAAATTTGAGTGGTTATGGGTTCTTACGGCTGAAAGAATGACGGGAGGAGGAAGAAGAACCCGTGCGTGGCTTTTATAATATTATATTTAGGGTTATTTAATTATTTTTAATTAGCCCGTTTAAGCCCGTTTTGGTCCGAACTCAGAATTAGGCCTGTTTACTGTCGTTCTTAGGGTTTTGACGTCTTCTGAGCACAATGGGCTATGTCTCGGGCCCCAATTCTGATGTCTGTACCGTTTTTTTTAAAATCCTATTAAAAATTAATTAATTAAATATTGACCGTACATGAAAATTCACCGAGGCCACAAATTAACTTCAAAAATTCCCGAAAAATATATTTAGCTATGTTTTGACGCTGCGGACCTAGAAAAATTAACTTCGTTCAATTCTGAGCTCATATGAATTTTTAGTGAATTCTTAAAGTCAAAAATTGTCCGTTTACACTGAAAAATCAATTATAATTATATATTAATTCTAAAAATTACCGAAAAATCATTTTTAGCTTTGTTTTGACGATACGAACCCAACAAGAATATTTTCGTCAAATTCTGAGACTGTTTGAAAAATGGCTATTTTCAAGGCGTTTAAATTTAACTAAAATAGTCAAAACACATTTTCTTTTCCCACGCTCACATATTAATTCGAAAAATTCTGAAAATTGAAACCTAGCAATAATTTGACATTCCGGTTCCAACAAAAGTGGTTTCGTCGAAAACCGAGGTCGTTTGAAAAATGACTATTTTTAAGGCCAGTATATTTAATATTAAAAATACATTTTTAAACAAATAATTTCCGAAACTCGAAATATATAAGTGTTTACTGTTTTTCAATGCAGAAACATCATTCTGAACTCAATGGAAGTGGTTTCGAGTTCAAATTCCTTTGTATGTGAAAAGTAGCCTTTCGGGCCATATATAATATATATATATATATATATATATATCAATTCTACAGTGACCTTTCTAAAAATTGAATTGGCCATAAATTTTGATTTCCACTATGAAATTTCAATTTTTCGGATTTGTTGGAAAGATATTTTTAAATAGATTCTAATATTTTTGGTTTCACTAAAATCCGTTAAATTTTGCGTCTTGTATGGTCAGTCAAAGTTCAAGTTTGACTTTTCAAACTACTGCGCTATTTCTAACTCTTTTTATAATTAAAATTAAATTATTCATTCTAACTTCGATTTGAATCAAATTTGTGATCATTATTATTTAAAATAGATTATTTAAATATCAAAACTCATTAAAATCACTTAAAATAAATTTTAAATTGGCCCTAAAATTCAGGGTCGTTACAGTCTTCATTAACACTGTTCTTAAACCCAGTTGAGAAAAAGATTAAATCTTTCTATTTAGATTTATTAAAGTGTACCAATTAAATAATATTAATTGGAATTGAATTTAAATTGGTTTTTGGGTTTATCGTGAGCGGTGTTTTGAATAACACCTGTTCTTTAACCCGATCAACAATGGGAAAGTGATTTTGGGTTTATCGTGAATCGTGTTTTAGATGACATTGGTTATTTAACCCAGTTAAAGACAGGATATTGATTTTTGAGAATCTTAACACTAAGTGGAGTTTTAATGAATCTTTAATTAGATTGAAAAGATCGAGAATGGAGTATCACCAGTTCTTGTTGCAGTCATGATGGGGGGCTCTCGCTTCGCGGTTTGGTGGCAAACTAGAGACTCTTACCCCCACATGTCCCTTGCGGGGGTTGGTTAAGCAGTGGCCGGGAGTGAAACGACCCGCAAATCCGTGCTATCTGAGTTGATTAAATACAACACACGTCCAAACCAAATAACACAGAAATACGATCCATTAATAGAAAGAAGATAGAGGATGAGAAATAGAAAGAAAGAAATATTAGAATAGGAGAAAAACGAAGATCACAACTCACAGCGGAACGAACAAAATATATTATATAACATAAGCTTCGAAATACAAATCTGTTTTTGTACATACATACATACCATCATCAGAGTACACATAACATTTGATCCAGCGGAAGTAACTCTAAATAACTAACGTTGAAGCCTCCAGCTTCAAGCTCCTCCAAGTGTATCTGTAAAAGCCTGAAACACTTGACTGCCCGTACAAATTTGGGCACCCAAGAGTTTAGGGAAAAACAAAACAAAATAAACTCTGGGTCAGTCATGGGACTGGTGTGAGTAAACTCCAACCACTTGTTTAACTTTCAAAATCCTTTCAAAAGAAAAGATAATAGTAAGACCAGCCCACACATAAACATGGACGGTTTTTACCTTACTATAACCCAAAACACTTTGATATCAAATCCAATGATATTATAATAATGTCTACATCAAATAAATAACCAAATAGTAGAACGCTTGCATCTCACGCTCTACATATATAGTATCAAATCAAACACCGCATGGCGCTTATTGGAGATTGGATTTCCAACATGACAAGGTATGGAACCACCTTCCGACTGTGTATCTCTAGAGAGGAATACACTGGGTTCAACAAGAACATCTTGCAACCCGGCCCACACATGACCGACCACTCATTTCGCTTGAGTGTATCGAATGTATATCACCAACGGTTGGACTCAAACCACCGTTTCCCGAATGGGCAGAATCGATAGATTTAGAAACAAAAGGAATTTCTCTAGATAGGTGATTATACACCCTAATGGGTGCGACCCACATAGCCATGCTGCCTGCCCGATTTTTGTCCTTTCCCGGTTGTTGAGGCCTGAGGCTACGCATACTTACCATTCATTGATAACACAATCACTTTGAATGCCACATTGTCAGATCCGTTAATCACTAGTGAGTTTGCACAAATATTCTGGATGTTATGCTAAGGGATAAATCCGTTGCAACCATATATATTTATACAGACCAACTCTTTTGATCATTGGAAATACTCTGTCAGACATTCGTCCATATACGTTCGTTCTGGGATTGAACGAAACCGAAGGCACTATTTCTATAAATAGAAAAGCCCTTGCACTTTACTCCGTCTTCAATATATTCAGCATACTTGGTTCGCAACGCTTATGCCGATACGGAGTGGTTCTTCGGATAATAATCCAACCGGTCTCTCCATATTGACAACGATGGTCAAAAAAACTTCGATAGTCTGTGATTTAACTATCGAATAAAAACAAGTGTTCATCCAACATATCAACCAAATCACTGGGCTCTTTAATTAATATTTCATTAATTTAATCACTTCTCCATTTCCTCTATCAATATTTGTTAACCAAATATTTTCAATAATCAATCTTGACCCTTTACGCTATTTTTTGATTTTGTTTCCTTATCGAATTCTATATATATCGATCTATAGATTTCTAATTGTCAAATTTCTTAAAAATATTCTATCTCCTTAAATTTCCGGAAAAATTCGCCATAACCTCCCCTGTATCGGGAGCATCGGGAAATTTCAAATAGCTTCCCGGTATCTTCCAATCTCAAAAAGGAAAAGAAAAAGCCAAGCGGCTTGCCGATACGGCGCATAAAACCCATATATGAATTAAACATGTACCTTTTTGTCGGGCACATAAATAAAAATCTTCATGTGCTTCATAACAAACCTGCTTACACATGTTCACCTGTTTTCAATTCAATTCAACACTATCTAATCGTTTGAATTCAGTTCGCCCATTTATTCTTTAATTAATCATTTCGCCTATTTCACTTCTTTGTTGAACATAACATGTTCAAACAAAATATTTAACTCGTTCATAACTAAATTGAATTTCAATTTCAATTCTAGTTCTCTTTTCTATTTCGAATATAAATTTCAAATCGAATTTTCTTATTTAAAGTTCAATATCCATTCAAAATCTCATTTAACTAATTTCCGTTCAAATTAGTAAATTCCATTCAATAAATCAAAATTTGGTTTCTGTTTCAAAAATCATATTTATTTACACAACTTGAATTCGCATATATTTTACAACTCAACTCGGAGATTTTCTAAATAGGAAATTCGGATTTTATTTGCTTAAAATCCCTTTATAATATTAAATAAACTATTATGGTTTTAAAACGATTCTGGCGCTGCTTTTCTGAAAATTTGATTTTGACATAACTCAAAATCTATACGACGAAATTCAGATTTTCCTCCTTCATTAGAAAACTATTATCTAACCGGTCCTGACGTTTCTTGTTTCGAAGAATTCCGACTTCAATCGAGTTCTATATATTCAATTGAAGTTCGAATCGCCAATTTACGAACTGCAGCGCTGCGGCGAGTTCGTTTTAATTATATTTATATATATATAAAACCCTTTAAACTTCTTTAAAAATGAATTCAACTTTATTTAATTCTATTTGAATTCCTTGATTCAAATTCCCATCACACTTTGAATTCCATATTCAAATTTCAATCCCTTTCTATTTGATATTCAAATTCAATACTTAAATTTCTATTTGAATTCCCTATATTCAAATTCAATACTTGAATTCATTTGAATTCTTTTATTCAAACTCTATATTTAAATTCCATTTGAACTTCTATATTTCCATTTCTATATTTGAATTCTATTGAAGTTCAAATATTTAAACTCCTTTTTAAATTCTATATTCAAAATTCCATAGTTTAAAACCCATTTGAATCTCATGTTCAAATTCCATAGATCAAATCCGATTTGAATTCAATTTGAATCTCTTATATTCAAATTCCATTTTTCCATTTCCGACCCCATTTGAATTTCTAATATTCAAATTCATTTTCAATACCATTTGAATTTCTAATATTCAAATTCATTAACACCATTTGAATTTCTTTACTCAAATCCATTTGAATTTCCTTGAATTCAAATTCCATTTCAAAACCACTTGGATTTTCTATTTTTGAAATCCTATTTTGAAATTCTATTTCCAATTCTGCTTTGAAAATCCTATTTCAAAGTTTATTTCAAATTCTATTTTGAAATCTCATATTCAAATTTCTACTTGAATTTCTGTATTCAATTCCATGTTCAAATTTAATACTTGAATTTCTATTCAATTCTCAATTTAAATTTCACATTTGAATTTCTTCCTTGAAATACTATATTTCAAATTCTATTCAATTCTTCTTTAAAATTCTATATTTCAAATTCCTATTTTGAAATTCTACATTCAAATCTCTATTTGAATTTCTTTATTTGAATTCCTTCGAATTCAAATTTTATTTTAATTCCTTGAATTCAAATTCTATTTTTCGTTCTAATCTCGTTTATTCAAATTCTATTTGAACTTCTATTTGAATTTCTAATATTCAAAATCCTTTCCTTTTCTATAAAAAATTCAAATATTTAAACTCCTTTTCTTATTCTACTATTCAATTTCAAATTTTGATTTTCTTTATTCAAATTCTATATTCAAATGTTATACTCAAATTTCAATTGAATTATATATTTAAAAATTCCATTCCAAATCCTATTTGAAATTTCTTTTGTATTTCAAATATTTCAACTCCCTTCTAATATTTAAATTTCTACTTAAAAATTCTATTTCAAGTTCTATTTTGAAATTTCATTTCAAAATTTAATTTCACACTTGTATTTCTATTTCTGAATTATCAAATGATAATTCTCTTTACTTCATTTATAACTTCGTTATAAAAGAACTATTTATAAACTTCGTTTATAAAGAACTACTTGTTTTATTTTTCAAAACAAGTTTATGTTTTTATTCGCATTTAAATTCAAATTCTATTTAAAAATAGAATTTTCCCCTTTTTAAATCTCAAATATCCTTTTTACGATATTTTTATAAATTAAACTTCAGCCCAGTGATAATTTAAACAACCAAATCAATCAATTTCCAATTATTTGATTTTAACACATCATATATGCATATATATGAAATCAAACAGAACAAACCAACAAATAGCTAATATATTTTTGAGGAATCCTGTTGGATTCCTCCAACCTGTTTCCCTGCATCCACAGATGTTAGCACATAAATAATACCAATTCTGCTTCGTGGCAGAATATCGCGGTATAGAAGGTCATCCACTAATCATAGCGTGGGGCGTATAGGGTAATCATCCGCTATGAAACTGCGGGCATCCGCTAATGAGACTGCGGGAATCCAACCAATCAATCAACCCAATATATATATAATAGCCTAAATAACTAATATATAAAAAGCAAGCAGAAAATATTCACACAAGCAACAAACAATTATTTTTAACGAAATAAAAATAATTAAAATAAAAGGTGAGTGAGATTTACTCACCGTGTCTTTTCCTTTGTTGAATATCCATCTAAATTCAGCATTGGCGGCTAACGAATTTTTCTCGAATCATCTCGAATAAATTTACTTCTTACCTACGATGATTTTATTTATATTTATTGATTAACCATTTTTAGTTAATTAACATCTTGAAATAAATAACGAATAAACCTTTTTATGTATTTAAATTTCGAAAAGGTGTGTATACCTTATTTTCTCGGAATCTCGATTAACCGGCGACACAACTTGTCGATTAACTCCACCTTCCTGAATGGCTCCCAAACTATGGTCCTCCATGTTGACATTTCAGCAAACACCTTCATCCCATTATCCCAGACAGAGCCGAACTCCTACATCTCACCATCGAACTTCCTAGTTTCACCTCAGATTCAACATCAGATAACTTCGAACACCCCTCCAGTTCATTGCTTCAGTTGCCTCTTCACAGTATCAACTTCTACCTTCACGTCGTTCACTCCCTCTCAAACCACCCCATCGCACTCCCTCTGTCAACCATCGAACAACTCTAGTTTCGTCATCTAGACATCGCGCCTCACAGGCCATCCAGTTTACCACCATCGACGAACTCGCCCCCGCTACCAATCAACTCCGCTCTCCCCAAAATCTATCGCGACTGCTTACGTCGCATCCAACTCCATCGCAACCTTCCTGAACTCGCCCAACACCCTCGATCATCCTCCAGCCTCCCTTAAATTACTGCGAACAAGTTGACCTAGTCCACCGCAGATCGAAACCCTACGTCGGACCCCTCTTCCCTTCCGATCATCAATCGCGACCCCTCGATACAAATTTTGAATTCGCGATTTATATTCCTAATCGGTGAATTAAAGAACAAAGGGGGAAAGAAATCTCAGAAGGATTTCGTGGTTTTAGACTGAATAAAAACAGTACTGGTATGGCCTAATTTATAACCGCGAGAAGAGATAAAGAGGACGAGCCCATTAAGTATTTGTCTGCTTGATATGGGAGGCGCGAGACATGAATGGAAAGGAATGCAGTTAGACACATAGGTAGGTATGTAGATAGGTCGGCTGAAGGATTTAAAACATTTTGATTTGAATTTTCTTTAATTAAAACTAAACTATATCGCGGTTCTTTCATTTAAAAACCCCGAACCACAATTTCAACAAACGACTGATGTTCCCAACATTATTCACTATTCTGAATCCAACTAAACAGTTTCGAAATTTTAATTCGACTGTAAAAAGGAAATAACAAACTAAATAAATGATTTAATTTAAATTTGATTAAAAATACAAATCGATTTTAAGCAAATGAATCCATTGAAAACCATTGTTATTATCATTATAATTCAAATAGGGTTTATATTAGCAGTTAGAATTGTTTTGATTCAGATTTTAATTGTAAATTCAATTGTTTTCATTTTCGTATACGATTATTCAATATATTCGATATTAAACCGTATATCGATTATTTACTCGATAAATTCCATAATAAAAATCCATTTACATTCGAATCGATATTTAAAACCATACTAAATATTTAAAATAAACTGTTCAAAAATCTGGGTCGTTACATTCTTCCCCCCTTAAAATAATTTCGTCCTCGAAATTGCTAAAGTAGGAAAATGGTACAAATCCATTACCTTTCAACAATCCACTTATGTTGAAACTCAACTCCTCATATTTCAACAAATTAACTCCAACCAAAACTTTTGGTCTTCACACATTTGATTCGAATGATCTACGATCAACCCATTTATATCCAATCTATATTCCATTAAACCTATTCAAATTGATTCTAATCAATTCACTCACTTCGACCCATTTAACTTGTTTAAGTTAAATTGCAATTCCAGAATTCAAATCCCTGGGTTTTCCTTTCAAATTCTTTTGAAATCCCATAAATATATACGTATATTTATTTTCATTTCAAATTCAAAACATTTGAACATTCAAACCAATTTGTTTTCTTTCACACAAATCTCCATCAAAAACTTTTTCTAAGGTAGCAATTCATCACTCAGGAACTCGAAAATGAACACTGATGATGTCGCGACTATCATCAGAATTATTTCCCAGCCACTGAAGTGAGTTCAGTGCTTTATTATTTCAAAATCCATCTAAAATGATTTTCTTTCAAATCCTTTTAAAACAAATCTATATTATTTTAATATACTTTGAAAAATATTTTTCAACTTCCCAGGATTAAATTCCAAATTCTGGTTTGAATTAAATTCTAATTCATCTCATTTGTATATTTAATTCCTATACAAATTTTATTTGGTTATAAATAACCATTTTAATTTTATAATCTCATTTGATTATAAAATCAACATCCAACACATCCAATAATAATAATTTCAGAAAATTATCCTTTTTATATCAAAATAGAAATTTTTGGGTAAAATTATTTCATTTACCCACTTTAAAACAATACTGTGTCGAATTTCTCTGTTCAAGTGTTTAGAAATCCCTATCGACTTCGTGGCGTCCCACGATTCGACCAGAATTCATAAACCACTCAACAGACTAGCCAACACAATATAAAACAACTTTTATATCAACTAACAAATACGCTCTCTCGTATATACACTCAACTCATTCTAGGGTACTACTGACCCTATCTCTAATGAGCACATGCCACACAAGCCTAGGTATTCGCTCAACCTAAGCTCTGATACCAACTGTAATGACCCCGAGATTCGAGTAGGCTTTTCAACCATCCTCTCCTCCCTCGGCACTGGGCTAACCTCCCAGCGTGGCTTACAGAGATACCTCAGAACTGCTTTTACGGCCAGCCTCTCGACTCGACCAACCCACATTGTCGGGAGATGTAGGGGTAAGAGTCTCCCGTTCGCCACCAAACGCGAAGCGAGAACCCCCTATCATCCGTACCAATTAAGCAACCAGCTCTGATACCAACTGAAACGACCCGCAAATCCGTGCTATCTGAGTTGATTAAATACAACACACGTCCAAACCAAATAACACAGAAATACGATCCATTAATAGAAAGAAGATAGAGGATGAGAAATAGAAAGAAAGAAATATTAGAATAGGAGAAAAACGAAGATCACAACTCACAGCGGAACGAACAAAATATATTATATAACATAAGCTTCGAAATACAAATCTGTTTTTGTACATACATACATACCATCATCAGAGTACACATAACATTTGATCCAGCGGAAGTAACTCTAAATAACTAACGTTGAAGCCTCCAGCTTCAAGCTCCTCCAAGTGTATCTGTAAAAGCCTGAAACACTTGACTGCCCGTACAAATTTGGGCACCCAAGAGTTTAGGGAAAAACAAAACAAAATAAACTCTGGGTCAGTCATGGGACTGGTGTGAGTAAACTCCAACCACTTGTTTAACTTTCAAAATCCTTTCAAAAGAAAAGATAATAGTAAGACCAGCCCACACATAAACATGGACGGTTTTTACCTTACTATAGCCCAAAACACTTTGATATCAAATCCAATGATATTATAATAATGTCTACATCAAATAAATAACCAAATAGTAGAACGCTTGCATCTCACGCTCTACATATATAGTATCAAATCAAACACCGCATGGCGCTTATTGGAGATTGGATTTCCAACATGACAAGGTATGGAACCACCTTCCGACTGTGTATCTCTAGAGAGGAATACACTGGGTTCAACAAGAACATCTTGCAACCCGGCCCACAC
The DNA here is from genome assembly GCA_030737875.1 of Allium sativum. NCBI lineage: Eukaryota > Viridiplantae > Streptophyta > Magnoliopsida > Asparagales > Amaryllidaceae > Allium > Allium sativum. The sequence continues at coordinate 1,020,830,290 of CM060920.1, forward strand.
ATGACCGACCACTCATTTCGCTTGAGTGTATCGAATGTATATCACCAACGGTTGGACTCAAACCACCGTTTCCCGAATGGGCAGAATCGATAGATTTAGAAACAAAAGGAATTTCTCTAGATAGGTGATTATACACCCTAATGGGTGCGACCCACATAGCCATGCTGCCTGCCCGATTTTTGTCCTTTCCCGGTTGTTGAGGCCTGAGGCTACGCATACTTACCATTCATTGATAACACAATCACTTTGAATGCCACATTGTCAGATCCGTTAATCACTAGTGAGTTTGCACAAATATTCTGGATGTTATGCTAAGGGATAAATCCGTTGCAACCATATATATTTATACAGACCAACTCTTTTGATAATTGGAAATACTCTGTCAGACATTCGTCCATATACGTTCGTTCTGGGATTGAACGAAACCGAAGGCACTATTTCTATAAATAGAAAAGCCCTTGCACTTTACTCCGTCTTCAATATATTCAGCATACTTGGTTCGCAACGCTTATGCCGATACGGAGTGGTTCTTCGGATAATAATCCAACCGGTCTCTCCATATTGACAACGATGGTCAAAAAAACTTCGATAGTCTGTGATTTAACTATCGAATAAAAACAAGTGTTCATCCAACATATCAACCAAATCACTGGGCTCTTTAATTAATATTTCATTAATTTAATCACTTCTCCATTTCCTCTATCAATATTTGTTAACCAAATATTTTCAATAATCAATCTTGACCCTTTACGCTATTTTTTGATTTTGTTTCCTTATCGAATTCTATATATATCGATCTATAGATTTCTAATTGTCAAATTTCTTAAAAATATTCTATCTCCTTAAATTTCCGGAAAAATTCGCCATAACCTCCCCTGTATCGGGAGCATCGGGAAATTTCAAATAGCTTCCCGGTATCTTCCAATCTCAAAAAGGAAAAGAAAAAGCCAAGCGGCTTGCCGATACGGCGCATAAAACCCATATATGAATTAAACATGTACCTTTTTGTCGGGCACATAAATAAAAATCTTCATGTGCTTCATAACAAACCTGCTTACACATGTTCACCTGTTTTCAATTCAATTCAACACTATCTAATCGTTTGAATTCAGTTCGCCCATTTATTCTTTAATTAATCATTTCGCCTATTTCACTTCTTTGTTGAACATAACATGTTCAAACAAAATATTTAACTCGTTCATAACTAAATTGAATTTCAATTTCAATTCTAGTTCTCTTTTCTATTTCGAATATAAATTTCAAATCGAATTTTCTTATTTAAAGTTCAATATCCATTCAAAATCTCATTTAACTAATTTCCGTTCAAATTAGTAAATTCCATTCAATAAATCAAAATTTGGTTTCTGTTTCAAAAATCATATTTATTTACACAACTTGAATTCGCATATATTTTACAACTCAACTCGGAGATTTTCTAAATAGGAAATTCGGATTTTATTTGCTTAAAATCCCTTTATAATATTAAATAAACTATTATGGTTTTAAAACGATTCTGGCGCTGCTTTTCTGAAAATTTGATTTTGACATAACTCAAAATCTATACGACGAAATTCAGATTTTCCTCCTTCATTAGAAAACTATTATCTAACCGGTCCTGACGTTTCTTGTTTCGAAGAATTCCGACTTCAATCGAGTTCTATATATTCAATTGAAGTTCGAATCGCCAATTTACGAACTGCAGCGCTGCGGCGAGTTCGTTTTAATTATATTTATATATATATAAACCCTTTAAACTTCTTTAAAAATGAATTCAACTTTATTTAATTCTATTTGAATTCCTTGATTCAAATTCCCATCACACTTTGAATTCCATATTCAAATTTCAATCCCTTTCTATTTGATATTCAAATTCAATACTTAAATTTCTATTTGAATTCCCTATATTCAAATTCAATACTTGAATTCATTTGAATTCTTTTATTCAAACTCTATATTTAAATTCCATTTGAACTTCTATATTTCCATTTCTATATTTGAATTCTATTGAAGTTCAAATATTTAAACTCCTTTTTAAATTCTATATTCAAAATTCCATAGTTTAAAACCCATTTGAATCTCATGTTCAAATTCCATAGATCAAATCCGATTTGAATTCAATTTGAATCTCTTATATTCAAATTCCATTTTTCCATTTCCGACCCCATTTGAATTTCTAATATTCAAATTCATTTTCAATACCATTTGAATTTCTAATATTCAAATTCATTAACACCATTTGAATTTCTTTACTCAAATCCATTTGAATTTCCTTGAATTCAAATTCCATTTCAAAACCACTTGGATTTTCTATTTTTGAAATCCTATTTTGAAATTCTATTTCCAATTCTGCTTTGAAAATCCTATTTCAAAGTTTATTTCAAATTCTATTTTGAAATCTCATATTCAAATTTCTACTTGAATTTCTGTATTCAATTCCATGTTCAAATTTAATACTTGAATTTCTATTCAATTCTCAATTTAAATTTCACATTTGAATTTCTTCCTTGAAATACTATATTTCAAATTCTATTCAATTCTTCTTTAAAATTCTATATTTCAAATTCCTATTTTGAAATTCTACATTCAAATCTCTATTTGAATTTCTTTATTTGAATTCCTTCGAATTCAAATTTTATTTTAATTCCTTGAATTCAAATTCTATTTTTCGTTCTAATCTCGTTTATTCAAATTCTATTTGAACTTCTATTTGAATTTCTAATATTCAAAATCCTTTCCTTTTCTATAAAAAATTCAAATATTTAAACTCCTTTTCTTATTCTACTATTCAATTTCAAATTTTGATTTTCTTTATTCAAATTCTATATTCAAATGTTATACTCAAATTTCAATTGAATTATATATTTAAAAATTCCATTCCAAATCCTATTTGAAATTTCTTTTGTATTTCAAATATTTCAACTCCCTTCTAATATTTAAATTTCTACTTAAAAATTCTATTTCAAGTTCTATTTTGAAATTTCATTTCAAAATTTAATTTCACACTTGTATTTCTATTTCTGAATTATCAAATGATAATTCTCTTTACTTCATTTATAACTTCGTTATAAAAGAACTATTTATAAACTTCGTTTATAAAGAACTACTTGTTTTATTTTTCAAAACAAGTTTATGTTTTTATTCGCATTTAAATTCAAATTCTATTTAAAAATAGAATTTTCCCCTTTTTAAATCTCAAATATCCTTTTTACGATATTTTTATAAATTAAACTTCAGCCCAGTGATAATTTAAACAACCAAATCAATCAATTTCCAATTATTTGATTTTAACACATCATATATGCATATATATGAAATCAAACAGAACAAACCAACAAATAGCTAATATATTTTTGAGGAATCCTGTTGGATTCCTCCAACCTGTTTCCCTGCATCCACAGATGTTAGCACATAAATAATACCAATTCTGCTTCGTGGCAGAATATCGCGGTATAGAAGGTCATCCACTAATCATAGCGTGGGGCGTATAGGGTAATCATCCGCTATGAAACTGCGGGCATCCGCTAATGAGACTGCGGGAATCCAACCAATCAATCAACCCAATATATATATATAATAGCCTAAATAACTAATATATAAAAAGCAAGCAGAAAATATTCACACAAGCAACAAACAATTATTTTTAACGAAATAAAAATAATTAAAATAAAAGGTGAGTGAGATTTACTCACCGTGTCTTTTCCTTTGTTGAATATCCATCTAAATTCAGCATTGGCGGCTAACGAATTTTTCTCGAATCATCTCGAATAAATTTACTTCTTACCTACGATGATTTTATTTATATTTATTGATTAACCATTTTTAGTTAATTAACATCTTGAAATAAATAACGAATAAACCTTTTTATGTATTTAAATTTCGAAAAGGTGTGTATACCTTATTTTCTCGGAATCTCGATTAACCGGCGACACAACTTGTCGATTAACTCCACCTTCCTGAATGGCTCCCAAACTATGGTCCTCCATGTTGACATTTCAGCAAACACCTTCATCCCATTATCCCAGACAGAGCCGAACTCCTACATCTCACCATCGAACTTCCTAGTTTCACCTCGGATTCAACATCAGATAACTTCGAACACCCCTCCAGTTCATTGCTTCAGTTGCCTCTTCACAGTATCAACTTCTACCTTCACGTCGTTCACTCCCTCTCAAACCACCCCATCGCACTCCCTCTGTCAACCATCGAACAACTCTAGTTTCGTCATCTAGACATCGCGCCTCACAGGCCATCCAGTTTACCACCATCGACGAACTCGCCCCCGCTACCAATCAACTCCGCTCTCCCCAAAATCTATCGCGACTGCTTACGTCGCATCCAACTCCATCGCAACCTTCCTGAACTCGCCCAACACCCTCGATCATCCTCCAGCCTCCCTTAAATTACTGCGAACAAGTTGACCTAGTCCACCGCAGATCGAAACCCTACGTCGGACCCCTCTTCCCTTCCGATCATCAATCGCGACCCCTCGATACAAATTTTGAATTCGCGATTTATATTCCTAATCGGTGAATTAAAGAACAAAGGGGGAAAGAAATCTCAGAAGGATTTCGTGGTTTTAGACTGAATAAAAACAGTACTGGTATGGCCTAATTTATAACCGCGAGAAGAGATAAAGAGGACGAGCCCATTAAGTATTTGTCTGCTTGATATGGGAGGCGCGAGACATGAATGGAAAGGAATGCAGTTAGACACATAGGTAGGTATGTAGATAGGTCGGCTGAAGGATTTAAAACATTTTGATTTGAATTTTCTTTAATTAAAACTAAACTATATCGCGGTTCTTTCATTTAAAAACCCCGAACCACAATTTCAACAAACGACTGATGTTCCCAACATTATTCACTATTCTGAATCCAACTAAACAGTTTCGAAATTTTAATTCGACTGTAAAAAGGAAATAACAAACTAAATAAATGATTTAATTTAAATTTGATTAAAAATACAAATCGATTTTAAGCAAATGAATCCATTGAAAACCATTGTTATTATCATTATAATTCAAATAGGGTTTATATTAGCAGTTAGAATTGTTTTGATTCAGATTTTAATTGTAAATTCAATTGTTTTCATTTTCGTATACGATTATTCAATATATTCGATATTAAACCGTATATCGATTATTTACTCGATAAATTCCATAATAAAAATCCATTTACATTCGAATCGATATTTAAAACCATACTAAATATTTAAAATAAACTGTTCAAAAATCTGGGTCGTTACAGGGAGGCTCGAGAGGGTCGCCGTAAAACAAGTGTACTAGGGGACTAGGGGTGGGCGAAGTCGGTTAACCAACTTGATCGGTCAAAAGTTTCGGTTAACCGCTTAGCTCAGGCGGTTCGGTTAACCGCTGGTCGGTTAATCGGTGTTATCCAATACCGACCGACCCGCCTATAATTACCCGCGGTTAACCATCTAATTTAAGCGGTTAACCACCCAGTATAATCGGTTAACTATTGACCAGTTAACCGATTAAATTAAGTGGTTAATCATTTAAATCACATGGTTAATCTAACCATTTGCAAAGTAGGATACATACAACATATTATAAGAAAAAACAGTGCATATTATAAAGAATCAAAGATACATAGAGGCCAGCACCGCATATAAAAGAGGAACTTGGAACATATTGATATATTCATATTAGCATTAGCATATGCAATATCATAAGAAACAGCACTTGCAGTCTTACAATACAGCATATTATAAAGATATATAACTTGGTAAACTTACATAGTACATAACTACATACAGGGAGCATATCATATTGCCATATTATAAAATTACATACATAATAACAGTCATTTCAGTCCAGGCACAACAATGTCAAATGCATATAAATATTACTTAACCACAGGTCTCCATACACTTAACAACTAATAGTCTAATAGCAATACAAATTACAAATTGCATTGAAAATCCAAATGAAACTACAGGAACAGGAATTGGCAGCATTCCAGTCTCCATTCCAAGCAGGCGAGCATGTGTGAACTCCAGTACATTTTGTTGGTGATTCTGAAAGGCATATATCATGTAATAAGCACACATAATTTCATGTAATAAGTAGATCATTTTGCTAACACTATGCTATTGTTGTGTAGTGTGTGTGTATCAAAAACTATAGCATGTAGCAATTATTCTGGCTTTTGAAAGAAAGTGAACTAACTCCAATTAAAACTGTAGCATGTAGCAATTAAAACTAACAATTAAAAATGTAAACCAACAATTAAAACTATTGTTCAAGCATGTAGCATTCAAGGAATTAAGAATGTCCAAATGCAAGAATTTAATGCAGCGGCAGTTCAAGCATGTAGCAGTTCTAAGTTCCCTAAGTTCTAACTGACAATAGTAATGTTCAAATGCAAGAATTGAAAACAAAGAACTAAAGCAGGAAGTCATTTACTTGACTATAGTAATGCCGCATTCTTCTGATTTTGTTGTTCAAGTACAATGAATAATATCTGCATTTAGCCATTTACTATGTGTCTCTCACTATAGTGGACCAGTGGTAGCCATAATTGCCACTTAAAAATCACAGTTCATTCATGGTCTTGCTCTTAAATTTCCCACTTCCCATGTACTGTTAATCACAGAGAAATCCAAACAAAATATTATTGTTGCAATATTCTTAATCTATCATTTTACTTTTGTTAAATTTATTCAACCTCAAAGCATAAAGCAGCGTGAAATAGTATACTAGTACGGGAAGTTGGAACTACTAATAAACTGCTAATAGCCTAATACTATCATTTAATTAAACTGGATAAAATACGAATCAGTGGAAAACATGAAGAAAAAATCTCGAATTATCATACTCACCTGTTTTCTCTTTCTTGTCACTCTCGTAGTCGAAGCCATGTACTAAACAATCGGTGACGCGATGGCCTTCAAGGAAGCAGTGGCAGGCGCCGAGTAGAGGTATTGAAGAATAAGATTCAAATACAAAAGGAAAAGTAGGGATTTTGATTATTTTTGTGAGTGAAGACTGTGAAGTGAAGCCGCCGCAGCTAATTTTCTTTTTCGTGGAATCTCTGGAATAGGTTTTAGTGGTTTTGTAGCTTAAGCTTTAGCTGATTACTTCTATAAATTGGGCAGCAGCCACGAAAATTTGGGTTTTGTTATTCGAATTGGGCCAGGCTTTATAAATGAAATATTATATCGGTTCGGTATAGATCGGTTAAGGCGGTTAAGTCGGTATGGTCGGTTAAATGCCCACCCCTATAGGGGACCATGTAGGAGCCACGGTGGGTATTACCTGCTGCTTGGGGGATGAAGGGATGGTTGCAAAGCCTACCAGATTTCGTCGGCTATCTCACAGTTAGTATCAGAGCTTTGGTTTACAGAGCTCGAGAACAAGACACATTAGAACCAAACGAGAGAATTCATCAGATATTGGATTAACAATATCCAATAAGAATGACTCGTTAGAGATAGGATCAGTAGTATCCTAGAACGAGTGTGAAGAGTATATTTTAAAATAAAATTGAAGACCAATTTTGTTTTGAAAATTAAATTCAAGTATACATATTTGAATATTTTATTTGTACTGAATTTGGACAATCCAATATATAAAGATTTTGCATATACGCATCATGAACGTATATTCGAAGTTTTAATATACTGGATAGATATAGAATTACACTCTAGTCGCCAGGACATGGTCTTGATGATGAAGTATACCATCACCAGTATTTATTTTCGAGTGACGAAAGTGGGATTTCTATATATTTCCATTAGACTGGTGTGAGAACCAAAACTAGATTGGGCTATTGTTGTGATTTGGCATCAAAAACATGATTTTCTGTATGTATATGTATCAGAATTATGAATTTGAAACGTTAATTCACTAATTGATTGATGGTTGTGTTGTTTGTTTATTAGTTTGAAATTTTGAACCATTTAGCCTAATGTAATCAAATATTGAACTGTATTGAAAATTGTTTGAAATTGCATGCATATACATGTGCTTACATTGAACAGGTCATAGCAAGGAGACTAGAGCAGAAGAATAAAATTGTTTGCTCGACAAATAGGTACATGTTTACTAATTTCTTGTGTTTGGATGATTTTATGAGCCGATTGGCTAGCCGCTTGGCTGTTTCTTTTTCTTTTTGGATTGATGAGGACCATGGGAGGCTATTTGAAATATCCCGAAGTCCCTGGTGCAGGGGAGGTTATGGCGAAATTTTTCGAAAATTTAGGGTGTTAGATAAATTTTTGAAAAATTTGAAAAGTTCTAAGAAACTGAAAAGTTGAAGAACTTAAGCCGTAAAGAAAATAATGGAAGTTGATTTGATTAGTTAAACAACTTTCAGCTTCGTCCCTTTTCGGGGACGAAAAGTTTTAAGTGGGGGAGATTATAACAACCGGAAATTCTATGCCAACTTAAAATTTCTATTTTGGCAATTTTGATGAATTTTGATTATTTAAAATGAATTATTTTAAATAATATCGAAGAGAAATTTATTTTGAATAGAAATAGAAGTATATATTTATATAGATCGTCGTTAGAATATAAATATTTTATATTAAATATAAAAGGAATTGAAAAGGGCGCGGTAGTTTGAAAATTCGATTTCAAAGTTCAAATGAATGTACATGATTCAAAATAAACCGGATTTTAGCGAAACAAAAAATATTTGAATCTAATTGAGAATATCTTTCCAACGAATCCCAAAAATCGAAATTTTATAGCGGGAATCAAAAGTTATGTCCAGTTGAAAATTCAGAATAGTCACTATGGAATTCTGGCCCTTAAAAATAGCCATTTTGCGAACGACCTCTGTTTTTGACGAAACCACTTTTGTTGGATCCGGGATGTCAAATTATAGCTAGGTTTCAAAGTTCGTAATTTTCTGAATCAATATGTAAGCATGGCAAAGGAAAACGCGTTTGACCAGTTTAAGTTGATTTCGAGCGACATGAAAATGGCCATTTTTCAAACGGTCTCAAAATTCGATGAAATTAGTTTTGTTAAGACCGTATCGTCAATACGAAGCTAGAAAATATTTTTTGGGAATTTTTCGAGTTAGTATGTGGCCCCGGTAAATTGAAATGCACGTTCAAATTCAATATATAGAGTTATATGTTGATTTTGACGAAAACTGGTCAAAATAGTCGAATCAGCCTACGATACAGATCCATTGTGTTCGGAGTGAGGGTAATTAGCTAGAGACGACAGGCGCTCGGTCTCGTTTCGAGATCGAAATAAAAAGTTGCTTTTTGAATTAATTTAATAGTAAAATATATATATTTATATAAAGCCCCCTCAATCCTTTCTCTCCCTTCATCGATCAGAACAAAATAAAAGAAAAAAAGAAAAGGAAAGAGGGGCGCGGCAGCCTCCTCCACGCCACCACCATCGCGCGCCGCCCCCCTCCATCGACACACGGCCGCCACTGACCAGCGACGCCCTCCCCCATGACTGCTCCGCCCTCGCTTCCCCCTCCAGCTCCCATTCGAACAACCGAAACACCCCCAAATCGACCAGAGCCACCTCTAACCCCTTGTGGCCCACCGATGGCCAACGACACCACCTACGTGCAAACCCCTGCCTCCAATGACCTCCAGCACCTGGCGCCCCCCTCTGACAGTGATAAAGGATGGAGTTTCTTCTAGAAGGATGGAAATGGGTTTTATCAGTGGAAGGGAAGAAGAGCGGCTTTGTTAATGTTAAGGTAGTTAGTTAAACTTAATTAATCAGTTATGAATTAATTTAGTTTGAATAAAAATGTTAGATTTTTTTTATATTAAAGAATATGAAAGAAAAATAGAATTTTTACTATGCGATTAACAATATAAAGCATAGAGGATTAAAAGAAGGATTTATATTTATATTTTTAGCGAATAAAAATATAATTTTTATATAAGTAGGAAGTTAAAAATATAATTTTTATATAATGTAGATAATGAAAATATAATTTTTATATAGTAGAAATAATAAAGATGTGATTTTTATGTAGTGGAGATAGTATACGATTTTTATATTATATAGATAGTAAAAATTTGATCTTTATATATGTAACGAAATAAAATCTGATTTTTATTATATATATGTTGAAATAAAAATGTGATTTTTATAGCGATGATATAAAAATTCGATCTTTATATTAGAAGTAGATATAAAAATATAATTTTTCTATAGGAAGGAGCGTTATAAAAATATATTCTTTATTGGAAGAAGAGCGATATAAAAATATAATTTTTATATAGAGAATAGCGTGAGAAAAATATAATCTTTATTATATGAACACCGTTGTAAAAATAGGATTTTTATCTATATAGTAGCGGTGTAAAAATAGAATTTTTATCTATGTAGTAGTGGTGTAAAAATGTGATTTATATATACATAGCAACAATATAAAAATGTGATATATATATATATATATATATATATGTAGTGGTTACGGACAATGAAATTGACAAAAGGTGAGCACGACGAAGATTTCTACATATGAAGAGTCGCGGTGTATTGGATTAGCTAGTCGGTGAGAACTTCTCACTTTAAATCTTGTTTTCTAGTTAAAATTATATACCAGGATGCAGACGGTGTTTAGTAGCACCGACACCCGTCGTCCACAGACCATGGGCGACTTGTATGCTTGTTTGATGTGTTGTGAAGTTTGTTTGTGATGTTGATGTGAAATGGATAATAAAACATACATGTGTGAAATAAATTAATTATCGTTAAAAATATTATTTTTAACGTGAATGTGAATAAATAAATATTCATTTACAAACCGGACGGTTTGTTTATGAACACCTATTTGAAGGACGTTGATTGGGACGATAAATTTTACACGTCGCCCAACAGCACAAATAATATTCAGTGTTTGTGGATTGAAACCCCACACGGGTGTTGGGATGATATTTGGCATACAATAATCCCAGTTATTTAGTTGTATGTCGATCGATTGGTCGACGGACTGTGTAAGCGTTAATTATTTATATTTAATGCTTATGCATGTGGTGCACTTTGGATGATGGTTGATTATTTATCGTTGCAATTATATACATGTATTGCATGGAATCCATATAATTAATATTATATAGTAATTGATTGGGCCTCATTCCAATTGGGAAAATAAAGAATATTATAAAATAAAGATTCATGTGTTGACAGTACTCATATGTTGAGAATAGTCATGTGTTGAAAGAAATATAGATTCATGTGTTGAACGAAATACTTTAACAATAAAATTTACATCTTTATCATATATAAAATTAGAAACAAACTGGAAAATATATAAGATGAGTGGTCTCCTGGGTATTGATTTGATGTTGGTTTCAGCCTTCGGGGTTAATATTTAGGGAATCGTTCACTTACTAATTTACGGTTGGAGTTTGATTAAAAATTAAACGATAGAAATCATAATTTTATAAAATATATTAAATAACAAAAATAGTCATGTGTTGACAGTACTCATGTGTTGAGAATAGTCATGTGTTTAAAGAAATATAGATTCATGTGTTGAATAGAATAAATATTCATTTGTTGAATAGAATAACGAAGTTATTGAAAAATATAAAGCCGTGTTGATTAGAGATGCGCTATTTTGACACGAACGATATTTATATCGATTATATTCGTTTTTATAATGATTATAGAAAAGGAAGTGATTTGAAAATATAACGTTTTGAAAATATTGTCATGTGTATATCGATGATGTGGAATATTCAATTTTGATTCGAAATTGAATATGAAGTTGAAATCGTTTCGAAAACGAATTTAAAATGATTTATAAAATACGTTTTAAAAGGAAATCGACGAAATATATATTATATATGTATATAATATATATATATATATATATAATATATATATAATATATATATATATATTATATATAAATTGGCCTGAATTGAACGCGCCACGCCGCGGCAGTTCATGAATTTCGACCATTGACTTCGAATGGATATTACGGGAGATCCGACCGTCGGATTCTCTTGAAACCGGATCCGTTGGGTTTGTATCGAAAAGAGCTTTCTAATGAATATTAGAAATTTGAAATCTAACGGTTGGATTTGGAATTATATCCAAATCAAATTTGGAAAAGGTCGCTGTAAGTGCAGTTCGATGGTCGTTGATGGAAATCGACTGTACGGGCCTTGATAAAATTATTAAAAATATCAATAATTTGTGTAAAATCATAAGAAATGATTTGTGAAGAATTGGGATGAAAAACTCCATATTTGAAAAGATAAAAATAGATTTTTATCGAAATCAACTAGTTTTGAACTAGAATTATAATTCTATTTTTTTTAAAATAAATAAAGTGGATTTGAAATGGTTTAAAAAGTAACCAGAATTTCCATTAACTGAATTGGAATGGATTTGAATCGAAATTGTCTTTGGAATATTTCGATGTTGGATTTCATGATGAAACATATATTGTTATGGAAATTTGAAAGATATATTTATATCGTTATTTCCAATATGATATTTGTTGGTCGTAGAATTTGATATTGAATATAAGCTGATATATTTTCTATTCAGAGCCTTGTATTTAATATCAAAAGTGATTTGGGTAGTCGTGAATGGTGTCTTCATTAACACTGTTCTTAAACCCAGTTGAGAAAAAGATTAAATCTTTCTATTTAGATTTAATGAAGTGTACCAATTAAATAATATTAATTGGAATTGAATTTAAATTGGTTTTTGGGTTTATCGTGAGCGGTGTTTTGAATAACACCTGTTCTTTAACCCGATCAACAATGGGAAAGTGATTTTGGGTTTATCGTGAATCGTGTTTTAGATGACATTAGTTATTTAACCCAGTTAAAGACAGGATATTGATTTTTAAGAAGATTAAAACTAAGTGGAGTTTTAATGAATCTTTAATTAGATTGAAAAGATCGAGAATGGAGTATCACCAGTTCTACTCCAAAGAGATAGTTAAATCTTTAATTAGATTTGAACGTGAAATGTTAATTAATATTTACCGATAACACCATGGTGTTAGATATGGAGTATTACCAATTTTGCTCCATGGGATGAACAAGTTGGGATTGGGAAATAAAATAAATAATTACTTCGGTGTGGTTCGCTAATCTCGACTATTTGAATTGATATTCAAAAGAAGTTTAAAGAATAAATTTAAACGAATTTATCTTTGATAAAATTAATGGGAACCTTTCCCTAAGAACGTGAAATTTAGAAACTAACTGTAGGTTAGCTAAGAAGAATGGTTTCCTGGGTATTGATCTGATGTTGGTTTCGGCCTTCGGGGTTAATATTTGGGGAATTATTCTCTTGCTAATTTACGGTTAGTGACTGATGAATTGGAATGAGGCGTATGTTGTGTTTGTGTAACATTTGTTTATTATATACGCGAGTTATTCAGAAAGACCGGGTTTATCCCTTCTGAATAACTGATTCGACGATGAGTCGAAGATGAAGACGGTGGTTGAAGACTAGAGGTCTTCATGTCGTTTGGATAATTACTGATGATCTTGATTGGGCCGTACACCCAAAAGGAGGGAATCAGTTGGTGATCGTCCAGACGTACTTAGAGATCGATGGATATGCGAGGTACAAGGTGCCTCCGGTTTCGTTCAGACCCAGAACGGACTTGTAAATGGACTGTGTGTCTGACATTGGATTTTATTCTATGTGATTGATTTCTATTAAATATATATCTGTTTGGTGGCGGAGAATTTATTATCTTGCTTTACGCCCTTCTCTGAGACGTACAAGCTCAGAGGTTATATATTGATGGATATCAAACGCATGGAGTGAATTGCCTGTGTGGCATGCCTAAGTGGCAATATGATCAAGGCTTCTGTTGAAAAGAAGAGTCTTGTGGTTGATGATCAAAGCACGGCCTGTTTGGCATAGCTTTGTGTAGCGTTGATTCGCGAGCCTCACACCCCGGTGTGAACCATAAATGGGAGAAGGACCTCAGGGAGGGCATGTGTTTCCTTCTAGCTAGAAGTGGCGTCAGTGATTTTACACGCCCTGACGAGTTTGACTTATGTGATTGTTGCTGTTGTGAGGCGCCTCGGATATATCGGTGACTATGTGAAGCCGATGGAGTCATTTGTTGGCTCATTTACGCCCAAAAGGGTGGGGAAACGCAGTGTTCAGGCATTTTAATCCACATCGGTGGACCGGCCCTGTCACTCCAAGGGCTTGACTGAGTACTTGTCCTGAGACACGGGCTAGAGCGTCTCGAATAGGTAGAGGACTATCTTTTGCCTCGGTTCACAGATGGAAATCCAACTTCCAATACGTGACTTTGCGGTTTTATTTGTAGAGCCTAGTATGGCAACATAATCGTATGGGGCACTTATGCCGTCTATGATTGATACTTAAGATTTGAAGTTGTGTTATACACTATGCACTTATTATAGTATCAGATGATTTGTTTTAAACGTATCAAGCATTCTTGGCTATTATAAGGTAAAAACCCTATCCTCTGGCTTGCGTTGCATTGTGTGATGGGACCTGGGTCTTATACTAGCTTCATTGTTCTTTATTTAGCATTGCGCTATTGTTTTATGCACTGGTATTCTTGGGAGGAAACCCGTTCCATGTTATACGGCGTGGCCCCTTGATTTACCTAACTTTAAAATAAAGATTGATAACTATTTTAGTTCTCACACCACTCCCATGACTGACCTGGAGTTTATTGTTTTAACCTAAACTCTGGGTGCCCTTATATTGACAAGGGCAGCTAGTAGTTTTGGTTTTGCAGATTTATATTCACAGGATCCTGACTTACAGCTGGAACGATACTCGGAAAGCTCTGTATCCAGGTATTACTTCTAGTTGTGTATTGTATTATTTTCCGCTGCGATGTATTTAAATGTAATTTAAATCTCTGATATTTTTCTGTGTAATATTTATTCATACTCTGTATATTCTTGTATTCTGATGTAATTGTTGTAATAAACAATGAAATGTTCTTCTGTTTGTGTTCTTTTGTGTGTTATTCTCAAAGTATCCGCTCTTTCCTTACCGGGGAAGTTACGGGTTCTCACAGTAACGTAACTGACGGTTCGAATTTCTGATCACGTATGATAAAGATATTAATTTTAAAAGTATATAAACTATAGAATGATAACTAAACTTTATTTATTTAAATACCGGGACTTTACCAATAAATATACGGCCCATCTTCCTTTCACAAAGCCCAAACCTCTAACCCTCTCTTCCTCCTTAATCAACGTGGCTCCAATATTCAACAATGGCCATTTCCAAGCCTTTCCAAGCCTTGTTCTCCCTATTCTCTTCACCGAACTTCAAACTAAAATCAACAATGAACCCCTCATCCAAATCTCCTTCCACCCACCACGCTTTTGATCGTCTCGCACCATCACAACGGAGTTCGACGCCCACCATCTCGCGCGTGTACAGTGTCCAGGAGCGATACTTTCCACCACGCAATCCACCAAAATTAGCACCCAATATGCGGATTTCCTCCTCGATCCCAAAACCAAACTCGATTTCATGGATCGAACCATAATTTTTACAAAAAACCCAACCCTAACCTTACGCTGCATTTCCGCAGCCACCAAAACTGATGTCGAACCATGATTAACCCATATCAAAAGGAAGAACACTTCATCAGGGACTCGAATATATTTGGTTTCAGATTTATAATTTTTTGATTGATTTTATTTTGATTTTTCAAGGATGGAAAATTTTACTGTAAAGGAAGAATGGTGGGGGCGTAATGTTTTTGCTTGAGAATGAAAATGGGTTAGGGTTAGGAAAGGTAAAGGTATTTTATAGGATGGTTTTATTATTATTTTTTATTTGATTTTTATATTAATATTTAAGCTATCGCTGTTATTCTTTGTCCTCTAAAATTCCTGTAATCACATATGACACCCAAAAATCACGAAACTAGACATGCACCTTCAGTTCGACATTACGGTCCCAACGAAACTGGTTTCGTCGAATTCTGACTTCGTATGCTCACACAGGGTATTTTTAACCATCGAAATACTGATTGTTTTTCACTCTAAAAATCCGTACGACCACATAGCGACTCTAAAAATAACGAAACTTGGAAACTAACAATAATTTGATGTTGCGGATCCAACAAAATTAGTTTCGTTGAATTCTTAGGTCGTTTGCAAAACTGGTTATTTTTAAAGCTCTAAATAACCCATTTAAATATATAACTATATTTAAAAACAATTAAATTTAATATTTAAAAATAAATATTATCGTATATATTCACAACAGGATATCATACTGCTACACTGGTATTTATAACTCGATATTTCAAATCCAGTGTTACATCAATATTCGATTTATACTTAAAAATCCATTTTAAAATATAAATAAATCGATATAAATTATAAAGGAATTCCATAGTGACTTTTCTAAAATTTTATTTGGACATAAATAAAAATCTACACAACGAAATCTCGATTTTTCTCTTCCATTAGAAAAATATACTTTAATAGCTCCTAGCGTTTCTTGTTTCACAGAAATCCGATTTAAAACGAACCTTATTTATTCGGTTGAAGTTCAAATCGCCAAATAGCGAACTGCCGCGCCATTTCGAGCTAGATTTTAATTATATTAAAATTCTAAGTTCAGCTGTTGTTAAAATAATATATTCGTTATTCTGATTCAATTTCAAACTGAATTAAATATCACAAATGATCCAATTCACACTATTTTTGTGAATTCCACTATTTCTGACTATTTCAGAAATCAAATATATTATTATATTAATTAAATAGTCAATATTATTTAATTTAACGACCATTTAATTCCCTAAATCACTATTTAAATAATTAAATAAATTAATTATATCGCTGAAAAATGCGGGTCGTTACATTCTTCCCCCCTTAAAATAATTTCGTCCTCGAAATTGCTAAGGTAGAGAACAAACCCTATTGACTAGTACAAATTTATTTGTTTTACTTACCAATCTCAATTTCAACTGAACCAATTTAATTTCAATTAAAATATTCATTTATTTCTATTAAGGGAAATTTTCAAAAATTCTGAAAATTTTCTAACACCCGAAATTTTCGAAAAATTTCGTCAGCACCTCTTTTTTGCCGGTCAATAGTTCAAACCCCAACTCGCCTCTCTAGGCCTTATCCAATCCAAAAGAAAATCAAACAGCCAAGCGGCTTGCCAAATCGGCCCATAAATCACCAAATCCATAAAAATAAACATGTAACTTTTTGTCGGGCATATCATTGAATCCTTTTATTATGCTGCCAATTCAGCATATACCAAAGTCATCCCAATCAATCTCTGATCAATTTATCCTCAACACAGCTATTCGCTTAAACAAGCCAATTACCATTTCAAACTCAAGTTTCATTCTCGATTCCAAATTCCTAACTCACTAATCTAATACCATTTCAGATTCTATCCCACAACTCAATATCTGATTTTACTTCATATATTATATTCCAACTAAATTTCCAGTTAATTGGTTTCAATTTAATTCATATTTGTTTTCACAAATTCCTACTTTAATTTGTTTTTATTCATACTATCTTCCTGAGGATTCTAAACAGTTTAATTTTTCTAAAATAAATTATTCCTTTTCGGGATTCAAAACAACTTCTTTTTTTTTCAAAACAATTCTAAAACAATCTCTTTGGTAGTAATCCGTCACTTACAACTCGAAAATGAACACTGATGATGTGGCCAGCATTATCAGAGTTATTTCTCAGCTACTAAAGTGAGTTAAATATTATATCACTTTTCAAAACTCATATCCTAAACACTTCCATTTTGAAATCTTTTTCAAAATATCATTCACCATACTTGTAAACAATTTAAAATCTCCCAGGATTTTTAAAATTTCCATATATTTGATCCAAATTCATTTACAAGCAATTTTCCATTTTTCAGGAAATTTAGTTCCCCTTTCTGATTTAGCTCAGATTTAATTAATCTGCTTTTATATATTACACTTACACGAATTCTGTTTGGTTATTTATATAACCATTTTCATTATAATCAACCAACACATTCAACATACTATAATCATTCAAATATATATAAATATTTTCTTTATATCGAAATATACTATGGGTAAAATTATCTCATTTACCCTCTTTCAAAACATACCGTGTCAGTTTATGGTACTTGACTGTTTAGAAACTCCTATCGATACAGTGGATCAAACTGATCGACCAGAATTCACAAACTACTCAACCAATAAATCTACACAATATAAAATCATTTTTATTCAATCTACAAATACGTTCACTCGAATACATACACTCAAACTCAATCTAGGGTATTACTAACCCCATCTCTACTGAGTCATGCCACAGAGCCAAGGTAATCACTTAACCTTCAGCTCTGATACCACTGTAACGAACTAGGATTTTCGACTCTGAAAATCAACACAAAACTACCATGTTGACTATTCAGACATCGGAAATACCTGATCATTTATAGAAAGAAGTTAGAGGGTGAGAATAGATAAGATAGAAAATTAGAATAGAAAAAGAAGAAGAACACAATCAGAGTAAACACGAATCTCACAGCGAAATGAATAAAATATAATATATAACGTAACTTTGTAATAAAACAATATAACAACATTATCAGAGTACAACACTTACACACAGCGGAAATAACAATAGCTATATAATCCTGAAGCCTCCTGCTTCAAGCACCTCCAAGTATATCTATAAAATCCTGAACTACTTGACTGCCCGTACAAATTTGGGCACCCAAGAGTTTAGGGAAAACAAAACAAAAATAAACTCTTGGTTAGTCATGGGACTGGTGTGAGTAAACTCAAATCTTTTTGTTTTATCTTTTCAAAATCCTTTTCAAAAGAAATGATAATCGTAAGACCGATCCACACATAAACACGGATGGTTTTTACCTTATGATACCCAAAACAGTTTGGAAATCAATACTTGTCTGATATTATAATAATGTCTAATTATAAGTAATTAGAATCTAGAAGAACGCTTGCATCTCACATTCCACATATATAGTATACAATCAAAATTGCAGGCTCTTATTGGAGATTGGATTCCGACTATGACAAGGTATGGGACCACATGCCGATAGTGTATCTCTAGAGGCGAATACACTGGGTTCAACAAGAACATCTTGTAACCCGGCCCACACATGACCGACCACTCATTTTGCTTGAGTGTATGGAATGTATATCACCAACGGTTGGGAGCTACCCACCGTCTCCCGAAAAGGGACAACATCGATCATAGATAAAAGAATGAAATGGATTTCTCTAGATAGGTGATAAACACCCTAAGCGACCCACTTAGCCATGCTGCCTGCCCGATTTCTGTCATTTCCCGGTTGATGAGACTTGAGGTCATAACGTACCTTTGATAAATCATACATTCATTTACTTTAAATGCCACATCGTCATACCCGCCAAATCACAAATTGATTTCCTCAAAAATACCACGGGTATAAAGCTAAGAGAAACGAATTCCTCCGCCACCAAACGTAAGTACGTTTGAAGAGATCAACTTATGCGATCCGTTAGATATACTTTGTCAGACATTTATCCATTCACGTTGTCCTGGGATTGGACAAACCGAAGGAACTATTCTGTAAACAGGATAGCCCTTGCATAACTCCGTCTTCAATATTTGATCGCACCGCTAACGTCCGTATAGAGTGGTTTTCAGATAATATATCTGATCTCGGTCTCTCCGTATTGACGACGGAAAAATAGTCAAAAACTTCGATAGTCGGTGATTTAACTATCAAAGAAAAACAGGTGTGCAAACAACGATATTATTTCCAGATGGAAATTTTATCAATCAATCATCATTCAAAGGTTTATTTCGTTTAATTAAATTATCATTTATTTATCCATTTTCCCTTTCTATATATTCGTAAATTCTTAATTTCTAAATTTGGAAAAATCATACTTTTTATATCACTTAGACCACGTCACTATATTTACTTTTATTTCTTATTTCCTATGTTGGAAAAGCATTTCTGATCCTCATTTGGAAAACGTTTCCAAACTCCTTCATTTGATTTAAACCGATGTTTAAATAAAACATCACTAAGCCAATTCAAACCATTTCACTCATTAACTAAATTCACTTAATCAACCTTCACTATCGAACTTTAACAATTTCTTAGTTAAAAACGAATTCAATCAAGTTGGGGTATAATTACCTCTCAGACCTTAACTGAACCACATTTCTAACCTCGAAATAGACAAAGTTCACCTTTTAAACCTTTAACAACTTCCTTACGTAACTCGGATTCTATTTATGAATCCCCTTCTTTATTTTAAAACATTGATTTTAACTATAGCATTATAATTCCTTTCTTCTTAAATATCCAACTTCAAAATGTAACTTTTATTCCTTGATATAACTAAATAACTAAACCACTAATCTATTAATAAATAAGTAAATCCTGATTAATCCGGAAAGTAAATATTACTTTCCCGAATTCGATATAATCGAATTCAATGTATAATTCTCTTTTTCGAATAATCTCTATTCGATAGCTCCTTTTCGAATAAACTATATTCGATAACTCTTTCTTCGAATAACTGCATTCGAAAATCTCTCTTCGAATGATTTACATTCGATTAACTTTCTATGAATGATTTACATTCGATTAACCCTCTTCGAATGTTTTACATTCGATTAACTCCCTTCGAATAAACTATATTCGATTAACTCCTTTGAATTAACTCATTTTGACTAACTCAACTCGAATAACTCAACTTGATTAACTTACTTGATTAACTCAACTTATTTAACTCCTATCGAATAACTAATATTCGATTAACTGATATTCGAATAACTATGTCTGCTTTAACTTTATTTCGAATGGCTAGTATTCGATTTAACTCCATTCGCTTGACTCTAGATCGCAGCGATCACAATGGTTACGCCTGATTCCCTCAGGAATCATCCGACCGCCATAGGCTATCTGCAGCCCTGCGAAATACGCTAGCAGTCATACGAAATGGAAACTCATCCTGAATAACTATGTTTGACTAACTCTATTTCAATTAACTATATTCGATCAACTCTAATTGAATAACAAATATTCAATAAATCCTAACTCGATTAACTATGTTCAATAACTCTAATTCTAATCAATTACTTTAACTGATTAACTCTAACTAATTAACTCCTTTGATTAACTCTACGTTTAATCAGTTTCAAATATCGATGTTGAAATTGATTCTTACTTCTCTATATAAGTCCTGACTTATATATTCTATTTATACAATGATAAATATTTCATTTAATTTATAAAATATTATTTATAAATTTATCTTCTCAATCTATCAGTCAGTATAGATTCTATTTAAAATCTTTTCTTTAAATCCATATCATGTTATACCCGTGTGCGAAGCACGGGTCTAAACTTTTCAAATGTAAAATTCTCCTTTTATACAATTCTAGTCACTTTTCAAGTATTTCCTTTTATAATATATTTATTTATAAAATAAATACCCTTTTTGATAATTCTATTTATTCTATAAAATAATTTCTATTTATAAAATCTATTGATTTTATAAGTAATTCCTTTGATAATCTAACTATTTTCTTTTTCTATTTACTTTACACACATTTCCCCTTTCTGTTCTATTTATTTTCAAATAAATATTCTTTTCAGTTCAATTTGTAAATAGTTACAAATATTTCTTTTTCAATTCTATCTATAAATGTTTACAAATATTTCCCTTCAATTATACCTGTTTGATTACCAAATAAATATTCCTTTTTAATCTATTTATTTTCTAAATAAATAGTTTTCTTTTTATAAAACCTTTGATTTTATAAATATTTCTTTTTCAATATAACATTGAAAATTTCCTTTTTAACATTCCAGTATTCCTTATGGTATTTAACATACCATATAACAATGACCAGTTTCATTTCAACCATATGAAATCAACAACATATTTCATATCACATCATATAACACAATATATGAAAAAAAAACAGTAAAATAAATGTTGAGGAACCCAGTTAGGTCCCTCCGACCTGTTTCCCTACATCCACAGATGTTAAACAATAAAATTAACATCAATTTCATTTCACTATGAAATATTCTGCTAAACAGAATCAATATTTGATTGACGATTTATATCTATATCGTTATATATATTTTCAATCAACTGACTAGCAATTCAACCAAACAGTCAACACACAGAAAATAACCATCATCTATCAGTTATAAAAAAATACGTTATAAAAATATAATTGAGAAGAGTTAGTGATTTTTACTCAACTTGGACGGTTATCGTTAAATAACGATAATTGGTCATTGATTTGATTCAGGCGGACAATTTGTTTTATTATAAATTGTAACGAGCTCGGATTCACTCCCAGTCAGCCCTATGGTGTAGCCACCGTCCATACGATCCTAACGTAACTAACGGTTCGAATTTCTGTTCACGTATGATAAAGATATTAATTTTAAAAGTTTATACACTATAGAATGATAACTAAACTTTATTTATTTAAATACCGGGCCTTTACCAATAAATATACGGCCCATCTTCCTTTCACAAAGCTCAAACCTCTAACCCACTCTTCCTCCTTAATCAACGTGGCTCCAGTATTCAACAATGGCCATTTCCAAGCCTTTCCAAGCCTCGTTCTCCCCATTCTCTTCATCGAACTTCAAACTTAAATCAACAATGAACCCCTCATCCAAATCTCCTTCCACCCACCACCCTTTTGATCATCTCGCACCATCACAACGGAATCCGACGCCCACCATCTCGTGCGTGTACAGTGTCTAGGAGCGATACTTTCCACCACGCAATCTACCAAAATTAGCACCCAATATGCGGATTTCCTCCTCGATCCCAAAACCAAACTCGATTTCATGGATCGAACCATAATTTTTACAAAAAACCAAACCCTAACCTTACGCTGCATTTCCGCAGCCACCAAAACTGATGTCAAACCATGATTAACCCATATCAAAAGGAAGAACACTTCATCAGGGATTCGAATATATTTGGTTTCAGATTTATAAATTTTTGATTGATTTTATTTTGATTTTTCAAGGATGGAAAATTTTACTGTAAAGGAAGAATGGTGGCGGCGCAATGTTTTTGCCTGAGAATGAAAATGGGTTAGGGTTAGGAAAGGTAAAGGTATTTTAGAGGATGGTTTTATTATTTTTTTGTTCGATATTTATATTAATATTTAAGCTATCGTTGTTATTCTTTGTCCTCTAAAATTCCTGTAATCACATATGACACACAAAAATCTTGAAACTAGACATGCACCTTCAGTTCGACATTACGGTCCCAACGAAACTAGTTTCATCGAATTCCGACTTCGTATGCTCACACAGGGTATTTTTAACCATTGAAATACTGACTGTTTTTCACTCTAAAAATCCATACGGCCACACAGTGACTCTAAAAATCATGAAACTTGGAATCTAACAATAATTTGATGTTACAGATCCAACAGAATTAGTTTCGTTGAATTCTGAGGTCATTTGCAAAACTGGTTATTTTTAAAGCTCTAAATAACCCATTTAAATATATAAATATATTTAAAAACAATTAAATTTAATATTTAAAAATAAATATTATCGTATATATTCACAACAGGATATCATACTGCTACACTGGGATTAATAACTCGATATTTCAAATCCAGTGTTACATCGATATTCGATTTATACTTAAAAATCCATTTTAAAATATAAATAAATCGATATAAATTATAAAGGAATTCCATAGCGACTTTTCTAAAATTTGATTTGGACATAAATAAAAATCTACACGACGAAATCTCGATTTTTCTCTTCCATCAGAAAAATATACTTCACCAGCTCCTAGCGTTTCTTGTTTCACAGAAATCCGATTTAAAATGAACCCTGTATATTCAGTTGAAGTTCAAATTGCCAATTAGCGAACTACCGTGCCATTTCAAGCTCGATTTTAACTATATTAAAATTCTACGTTCAATTGTTGTTAAAATAATATATTCGTTATTCTGATTCAATTTCAAACTGAATTAAATATCACAAATGATCCAATTCACACTATTTTTGTGAATTCCACTATTTCTGAAATCAAACATATTATTATATTATTACATTAATTAAATATTCAATATTGTTTAATTTAATACCATTTAATTCCCTAAATCACTATTTAAATAATTAAATAAATATATGAAATCGCTGAAAAATGCGGGTCGTTACGAAGGTTCATTACTTCGGTTGCCATTTTACTTAATTTTCTAACTAAGTTTCATTACCCAGTTGCCTTCATCATTATTTACTTATTTCTCTTACTAAGGTTCAACACTTGGTTGCCTTTACTATTATTTACTTAGTTCACTAACTAAGGTTTACCAATGAACTCAAACATGACTTAAGTTTTCTTTATCAAACGATAGCGTCCGGGTGCTTTCCCACATTTTCAGCTTAGATTAACTTATTTCATAGTATAAGTCGTCCCACCCTTCAAGTCTTATATTTCATCTTAAGTCATAATCTTCCATTGTCCCTAGGACAAGTTTACCTATTATTTAATTTTACATTACCGCAACTCTGGTTTATAATAGGTAGTTATTGATCGTCGCTAGTCTATGAATTAGAAAAGCGCGACATTTAAATTAAATTCTGCAAGCATACAGGTGTGTAGCATACAGGTCGAACACAGGGAGGTGAATTAAATCAATTATTTATCTAATCTCTTGGGCGAGTTAGACAAAGCTTAGAGGTTGATTTTTTTCGCAAAGCAAAATAAAAACTGAAACTACGAATAAAAGATGCAATTAAATTCACTGCAGATTCGAATCTAATCGGATCTGTAATAAATTCAATGATTAAAATAAAATAGAACACTGGAAATAAAATAGCAGAAAGAAATCAACAACTGAGAATAAAAACTAGGATTACCGCTGAATCTAATCAGACGGTCAATCACTAGTAAGAAAAATAGAAGCAGTAGCAAATTGTGTTCTAGCAAATCTAATTGACTAGACAACACAATTTGCCATGAAAATGAAATGCAGAAACTAAAGAAAAGAAAGCTTTATTAAACTAAAAGAGAGTACAGAAGAATGAATGATTTTTACAATGGTTACAACACATATTTATAGATGAGAAAGGGGAAAACCATAATTAGGTCTATCAATACATAGGCCTCCTCATTCATGAATATCTCTTGCCTTCCTTGACTCAGCTTAATTGGAGAAAAATCTGGCATATTATGGTAAATATTTTCCATATCTCTCAATTCTCTCATGTGGCTAATTGATTGGTGCATGTAATTGATTCTTCCAAACAAGGATGCTTATTAGAATCCCAAGGCACAAAGGATAAAATCTTCACAATGGATCTTTTCTTGGCAGCAATTCAATCAGAAATTCTTCTAATTGAAATTGAATGATTTGAATTTAATTCCATGATAAGAAAATGGCTATTGCTGAAATGTTAATTGGTGCACATCATAAATACATACACATGAATATGTGTATGTATATATATAACATAACACTAGTCCAAATATTTCTCAAAGCAAAGGGCCAGTGTGAACGTGCTCCGTTTCTTTGGCAAAAAGTGAGCTTGACGGGGTTCGAACTCGGGTCTCTCAGCACCAATTCCTATGCCTTTACCAGTACTTCTTTTGCAATTGAAATGAATTTGATGTGAGGAAGTAGCTCTTTCTTGTAGTTGGCCTTTGATTTGAATTGAAGGAGGCAACGCTTGAAATCTGTAAAAACACATAAAAAATACCCAAAGTATCATTTATTTATTTACAAAAGATAAAGCATAAGAGTCATAAAATAAACACTTTTCAATGTCAATGAGTTATCATTCCCCATTACTGTGTTGGTTAAGTTTGTCCACATATCAAGTTTTACTTAACCCTACCTTCCCACTCAAGCATTACTCATATATTCCACAAATTTGGTTAAGTGTTGTCTTTTAGTTTATATTGACTTAACCCACCCACGCATCATGTAAAATTGGTCAAGTGTTGTTAACCTAACCTTACCATCCTAGCATGTGTCATTAGCATTAATTGATTATTAATGCACCAACCTCTCACATTAGACCTATTGTTGCGGTTGCTAGATGTGCCGGGAGGTTCCGAGCAGTCTTACACCACAACTCAATCTAACCTCGGGTTTAAGCGCGTTATGACTAACCTCTCACATTAGACCCTATTGTTTGCGGCCACTGGATATGCCGGGCGGTTCCGGGCAAGATTACACCGCAACCTCATTCTAATCTTGAGTTAGTCATGTTTCATCTTTAGCCAATTAACAATTTTTATGAGAACGTTAAGCATCAATTTCAGGTTATGAGTTACGTTTCATAATCACATAAGAGGTCTCATAATCGCATAATCTAAGTTTTATCTGTTCCTTTATCAACTTAGGATTCTTACTTTTAGATTCGTTTTTCCAAAATCCAAAATTTAAACTTGTAGTTTAAAACCTCAATCCCGCAATATTAGATTTGAAATAAATCACTTTTTCCCAATCCCATTCCATATTCAATAATTCCACTTAAATTTACACAATTTTAGGTTAATATTATAAATCAGAATTCATAGTTGCACACTATTCAGTATAGATTCATGTTTCCAAAACATACCCAAACATTCATTATTGAAATACGCTCCAAAATTCCCAATTCGACTTTATTTCATTGAATAATCCCAATATACAATTCGCCAATTGTCCAAACATTTGCAATAATAATTGTTATGCCACAATCGCCAAATTATAGATTATATTCCTCGATTGCATAAAATAAATTATGCCCTAATATTCCCATATTTCAATCTTACGTATGTATAATAAGATTTCGTCTAGGTTCGAGATAACGTAGATCCAAAAATAAAAAGGGGAAGGAGAATAAAAGAACAATTATTATAACATGGATCTTGAATTTAAATTATATCTGGGGAATGACGAACGATAATAATACTATTATGCAACAAGTTTATTGTAATTCCACTCACCTTGCTTTTCATCTTCAATTCAAGCATTTGATTTAACTTTGATTGATTTTATGCCCCAATTTATAGATATGATCTATCTTTGATTTCTTTGCACAGCGTAAGTTGTGAATATGAATTTCTCCTCCTTGCGTAGTGTAAATTGCGGATCTGAATCCTTTTTTCTCTTTAATTTGGAGGTTGTCTTGATTCTAAACTTTTAATTTTAAGAATGGATGTTTTGAAGAGAAAATGGGAAGAAAGTGGATCTAGAAATCTCTTGGAGAAGAAGAATGTGACGACCCCAAAACCCCGTACGACGGTGTCAAGGGTAATCTTTGGAATATAACACATAAACAGATGATAGCAGGACAGAAATAAATAAATACACCAGATAATGTACAAATAATACACTAGATAAACATAATCATCAGAGTTACATAGTATACAGGATCATACTTAGTACAAATACAGTTCAGCTATACATAAATGTCTACAGCGGAAAACAAACATAATATGTACAGTAGGAACTGAACAGCATAAAAGAGCTAAATGATAGAATCCATCTTCAGCTCCAGCTATCCAGAAAGAGCCTGCTAAAACCTGAACACAAGGCTGCTCGTGTAGAAAAAGGGGCTCCCGAGTTTGCAAGTGAAACAAACTAAGAGTCAGTCATGGGACTGGTATGAGAAATCTACTTAACACATTTATAATATGGCTAATCACAGGACCACGCCACTTTCACAGAATGGGTTTACTCCATTGGATTGCCAGTGCTTTACAATAAGCAAATCTTTTAAACATCGCAATGATTTTTATAAAAAAAATGAAGCCATTATAAGACTCAGTTCCCATCACACAATGCAACGCAAACCGGAGGATAGAGTTTTTCCTTATAATGGCCAAAATATGCTTGATACAAATAAAACAAAAGAATTTGATATTATTACTAGTGTTTATATGTTTCAAAAACAATTTCAAATCATAAGTATCAATCATAGACGGCATGAGTACCATATATCATGTCGCCATATATAGGTGTACAATCAAAACCGCACAGTCACGTATTTGGAAACTGGATTTCCATCATGAACCAAGGAAAAAGATAGTCCTTACCGAATTCGAGACTGTCAAGCCCGAGCCTCAGGCAAGTACTCAGTCAAGACTTTGGATCGTCAGGGCCGGTCCACCGATGTGGATTAAAATTGCTGAACACTGCGTTTCCCCGCCCTTTGGGGCGTAAGTTGTAACGACCCACCATTTTGAACCATTCAAATTGACAATAATCCACACATGTCAGACTTGAATTACTCAAAACGATAGATTGTAAATAAAAATTGGCAAATAACAGCATATATAGTAAATAAATCAGTCACAGAATCACAGACACAGAGAAATAAAATACTACACAGCGGAATAGATAGAATAATAGTCCATAAGCTACAACATAACCATAGAGTCTAAAGCAAATACAATAGAGTACCATACATAGATAAGTCTACTAATGCATAAGGAAATAATAGAGTCTGAAATAGGAAATAACTGGAAAGCTGAAATAACTGCAACGTTTAAATAAGAGATAGATAGATCCAAGCACAGCTCCAAGCTTCAAGTGAATCAAGCAAGCTGATATCCTCAAGCTGATCCGAGTACCCATGTAAAACAAACACACTCGAGTCAGGATTACCATTCTTATTTCAAATGATAACTCAAGTGAAACAATTACCGAAATGCAAAGTAACTTAAAGGATGTTGGGATCGCCATCCTCTAAGGATCCGTCAAACTAATACTATATATTATAATACGCTATATATATTAGTGTCTATCAGTAAAGTAAATATCAAAATAGTGTAAGCGGGATTACCATGATTACCCTTACACCGTTTATATATTCCCATAGTATATACAGTACCGTAATTTCTCCGTAAACTGGAGGTTGATTAGAGGGCACTTCATATAAAATAGTACAAAACAAAATTGTATTGGGCTCGTATAAGGCATGTGACAAGGCACGCGAGGAATGCCAGGGTGGATTCACCGTTTGTATAACCGGACTGGTGGTAACGCATAGCAGCAACTACCGCCCACCTCGAGACACACTCCCATATCAAGGGTGCACACCAGTCGAATCACAAAAGTAATAGAATGGTTTTGAAGAAGTATGCTCGATAGGAGGAATGACCTCACTTGGTCTCGGTGTAGCACCTGTTTTAGCCACATCAAGCTGACTCAAGGTAGTCAGGGTCTTGTAATTAAGATGAAATAGAAAATAGAATCGATCGCCAAGCCATCCTTCTTCATTCTAGAACTCCACCGCGTACACAGTTGTTAAAGTGGTTTTCGGAATTGGCAGAGAGTATGACAAATCCGATCCCGGTCTCTTTAACAACCAATCGTTTACATTTTTCACACCGTGGTTGTTTTATAATTTTTACTCAAAATAACTATCAAAATATCAAATAATTTCAAAATCATATCTTATACTCTTCACTATTTAAAGTTTATAAAATATATAAGTTTATAAAATAAAACATAATATAAGAATATTAAATAATAAAATTTATAGAAATACTATATATAAAATAGGTACTTATTTTGTTATTAAAATCTTTGTAAACTTTTAAAACAATTAAAATATAAGTAAAATCTCAAATATCATTTAAATCCATACTTCTTATAAATTAGCTTTTCAAAACATTTCCAAATATATAAGTTTATCATTTGAAATCTAACTATTATTATTATTATAGAAAATACTTGAATTATAATTCCAAAAATCAATATTTTCAAATAAAATATAATTATGATTTTAGAATATGACCAATGATGTCCGTATAAAATTTTCTATCCTATGGTCAAGTGATACGGATATGTATCATTTCAATCCGTTTATTTTCAAGTACGGGTATATATCATTTCAACCCGTAATTCCAAATTCAATAAAAATCGATTGGGTCTATCATCTCAAACTATAACGATTTTCCCCTATTCTATCAAGTCGTTCGTGTATGTATCATTTCAACCCATTGTGATTTCCTAAACTAATGGAACTTGCAATGTGAAAATCAGGACATAACAAAACAATCATCGACATATAATATCGATCCGTACATGTCATAAGGACACGTTTGTACATGTTCATATTACGTCTAACTATCCGTCGTACACGTCAAATGTCAATTATTTAGGCATACATACGTAGAGTATATTCGTGCGCGTATCCGTGTGCATGTCACGTACACTATCGTGCACGTCACATTCACACGTATCAAATTACATGCACGCTACACTGAACGTATTATGTCCATATAGATTTCATTTTACGTGTCCAACATATTTACACGTCATATCAACATATATGTAACCAACACGTGTCGATTATCACATACGCAGATCAATATATATATCGTATATCACCAATTCATACAAACGACCAAATAATATCATGTGCATTAATGATGTCAATAACATGTCGACAGTGTACAATAATATGATCTCTATAGCAATCCTAGCAATTCAGATAACTAATTCACAGTTTTGTACACTTAAATAAAAATGTTAATCGTGAGTGAGGGGTATCACCTTTCGTAGCAGAAATGAAAGGAACGATGAAAGCGGATGTGAAGCGGACAACGAACGGACTCTATTTCCCTTTATTACCAACTTCTCCAACTGGAAACAAAATATAGAAAATTAAAATTTTCATGAATACAAAAAAAAAAAAATCAACTTTGTATTTTTTTTCAAAACCCACATATAATATACAATCGACAAAACCAAAAATCCAACTTCAGAAAGCCTCATGTATTCAAAAAAACAACATACATATTTTCACATAAACTTGGTAAAACCAGAAAGCACTCACGTAACAACAACATAACAAGTTTTAAAAACTAATATATATATTCGGTCCAAACTAGCTGTACTTTATTCATAGAAAAAAAAACGTTAGTATATTTGCTTCCAACAAGGTATAAAACATTTCAAAATAGAAACACTCAGCCCTAAATATAAATAATTCGAAACTTAACAAATTTTCTTTTATATATATATATATTTTTAATATATAAGCATGTTGTGCATGCTTCAAACAAAAGAAGCGAAACTACTAACTCACTCAACAGTGAAAAAAATGTAAACTTTAACTGTTTGTATCAAAAGAACTCACACAACATTTTGAAAATATGCATGTAAACTTTAAATGTTTGTATCAATAGAACTCACACAACGTTTACACAATTCGATATATATATATTTTTATATAAATAAGCATGCCATGCATGCAAACAAAAGAAGAGAACAATTGGAAATAAAAGAGAAGAGGACTCACGTAAGCAAGAAGGAAATGATGGATGAATGCAAGTTTGCTACAGGAAGATGCCTTCCATTCTTGGCACGTTGGAGACAAAAAGATGAAAATATGTGAGCTACAGGAGGGCGCCTCTCTCTATTTGTTCCCTTTTGTCCCTTTAGATTTCGTTTTCTTCCTTCTTGTTTTTTTTTTCTGAGCAAATGGCGATTTGTTTGAAGAGGAAAAGAGCAGTGGGTGAAGATGAAATGGAGAAATAGCAACTGAAGACGAATGGGTATATGATATATAAATGAACAGTTGAGAGAACCAAGGAGACATGTCTGTTCATAAACTTGAAGACTCTCTGTTGCCTTGTAGAACTGATTCATAAATCCATACCTAATAATAATTCAACCGGATGGACACAAAAGGAACAGTTCAACGCTAAATGAACCGGTATCAAAACTATGGTGCACCCATTTTATATTTTCATTGCAAATAGGATGCCCAAAATTGATAAATAAATATACTACGCTGATCAACGCGACGATACGGACACAACGGTATAAAGAACTCAGTATCGCGACACTCCGATCAAAACCCCATTACGGACACCTTTTAACGCAGAAAAACGTACAAATAAATTAAAACGAAGGTCGAAATATACGAATTTCACGAAACGGATTGCGCTGTCGAATTCAGAATAAGCAAAAGAATTTTCTAATGCTGAATCATCAGTATTTTGGACAAAACTTTATGGACGCCTATTTTGAACTGATATGCATAGAAAAATTTGACAATCGACGAACTTGAGTATTTCCGATGAAACTTGTCCGACTGCTATATTCAGATGGACGCATTTCAAATATCAAATTCTTATTGTAAAAATTTTATGTTAAATTTTCAAGAAAAAAAAATTGATCGAAAAATCAAAATTTTAAATCGTTGAAATTAACGGGATGTTACATAAGTGAGCCAACGCAAGACTCCATCGGTCCCGGATCGACCGATATATCCGAGGCGCCTCGCAACAGCAACAACCACACAGGTGAAAATAATATAAATGTCAGCCAGTTTAAGCACTGACACCACCTCTAGCTAGAAGGAAACGCATGCCTTCCCTGAGGTCCTCTCCCATTTCTGGTCCATACCGAGGTGTGAGGCTCGTGAATTCACGTTATACACAAAGCTATGCCACACAGGCCGTGCTTTGATCATCAACCAAAAGACTTTGCTTTTCAACAGAAGCCTTGATCACTGCATCTTAGCATGCCACACAGGCAATTCACGCCATGTAACTGACGTCTATCAATCACACAGAATGAAATCCAATGTCAGACACACAGACCATTTATAAGTTCGTTCTGGGTCTGAACGAAACCGGAGGCACTATATATCTCGCATACCCATCGATCTCCATGTACGTCTGGACGATCACCACTTATTATCTATATTTCGGGATGCCTCCCAATCAACACATCAGCTACCATCCAAACGAGGTGAAGATCTCCGGTCTTCAACCACCGTCTTCATCATCGACTTCTTATCGTCGACTCAGTTATTCAGAATGGGATAAACCCGGTCTTTCTGAGCAACTCGCGTATATAATAAACAAGTGCTACACAAACACAACATACGCCTATTCCAATTCATCAGTCACTAACCGTAAATTAGTAAGAGAACGATTTCCCAAGTATTAACCCCGAAGGCCGAAACCAACATCAGATCAAAACCCAGAAAACCACTCGACTAAGCTAACCTTCAGTTAATTTATAAATTTCACATTCTTAGGGAAAGGTTCCCATTATTTTTATCAAAGATAAATTATTTAGTATAATTTTCATGTCAAACACATTCAACCATCAAATATCCAATAAACCGGGTAAATTCGGATTATTTCCATTCCATATCGTTTATAATATTTTATAACGATTTATCGCTATTTTTATTTATTTAAAAATAGCCAATTTATTCAAATGACGCTTCAGGCCATAACGCGGCCGTGGCGCTATTTTTCTTCAGATTTGATTTACACATATCTGAAAATCTAACCATTGGATCTTCACAAATTTTATATCATTAGAAAGATCTTTTCAATACGAATCCAACTATTTCAGTTTTGGAAAAATCCGACGGTCGGATCTCCCGGTACACTTGTTTGAAGTTTTGATTTCAAAATACGAACTGCAGCGTCATTATTCGATTTATTTTAATTATATTTTTATATATATAAATATAATTGATTCTGACGTTGTTTTTCTTCAGATTTGAATTAAACATTCCAGACAATCCAACTGTTGGATCTTCATAAAGTGGGTGTCGTTGGAAAGATATTTCCAAGGCGAACCCAATGGTTTCGGTTTCGGGAAAATCCGATGATCGGATCTCCCGCACTAATCGTTTGAAATCACGGTTCCAAAACACGAACTGCAGCTTCGTTATTCGATATATTTTAATTATATTTATACATATATAAAAATATAATCTATTCTTCGATTTCAAAACCATATTCTTTTCATACATTTGATAAAAATTATATTTTTATCCAACAGACATTTATTTCGACACTTCACTATTTTTAACAATTCTTGTATATAATAAAAATGTGATTTTTATTGTAAAACAATTTATTTCAAAACACGACTATTTTATATAGTTCATATAGATGATAAAAATATGATTTTTATTATAAAACAATTTATTTCAAAACACGACTATTTTATATAGTTCATATAGATGATAAAAATATGATTTTTATTATAAAACAATTTATTTCAAAACATGACTATTTTATATAGTTCATATAGATGATAAAAATATGATTTTTATTATAAAGCAATTTATTTCAAAACATGACTATTTTATATAGTTTATATAGATAATAAAAATATGATTTTTATTATAAAACAATTTATTTCAAAACATGAATGTCGTTCAACACATGAATTTCTATTCAACACATGAATTTTTATTCAACACCCGAATATAGTTTCAACACATGAAAATAATTCTAACACATGAATATTATTGAAAATTTCGGCAGCATAACGGTAGGGTAGTTAAAACCGGGACCGTCCCTAGTACGGCTCCTCGCTCTACCTTAAAGTCTCGCAGCTTTTGACAATGGGGATTTCATGCATCTAGTTCGCACACAGGCGGCATGTTTATTTTTTTTCCACAAACTAATCCTATGTGGTTTCAACCAAATAATTCTCAACCACAAACGGGTATTTTTCAACTACAAACAATTCTAATCAACCGTTCACTATCAACCAATTTTCACACCAATCACAACCAATAAATATCGTCCATGGTTTGTGGACGAGGGGCGTGTATATATATATATATATATTTATATATTTATATAAGTATATTTCACTTCTATTTCAACACATATATAATTTTTACAACGCATATATAACTTATACATTGAACATACAACTTATACAACGCTTATACATGAGGTGTACAACGCTTATATAACTCATACTTCGAATATATAATTTATACATCATCATTTCCATATCGTTCATAATTCAGAAATCTCACATTGGGTTCCACTCCACCAAAAATTGCAGAAGGCTCAGAAAAATATGCAGTCTCTTCTAGTATGTAGAAGACGTCCTCACGAGTCCACTGTCTCTTGTTTCACTGGATTTCGACAACATAGTAAAAAGATATGATTTTTACCGTGAAATAAAAAACCGTAGCGCTTTAAAGTGCTATTAAATAGTTTAATATTATAACAGCCATACCTTTTCTGTTTTGTTCAAAACTAGGGTTGAATTTTTCGATCAATCCGCGAAGCTTCGCGTCGATCGGCCGACGCCACGTGAGAGAGCTCGGAGAGGCGCGCTGACGCACGGTGGTGGGGCCCACTTCGATCGCGGCAGGAGATGGCAGCGGCGTGTTGAATTCGCCGACTTCTAGGCGTTGGTCCATGCGATTTACTTGACGGGGAGGGGTGCAACAACAATGGATTTGAAGCTAGGGAGGAGTACTTCAAAAACCTCAACTGGGTCGAAGACTATCGATGTGTGGTTTGGTCGGAAATTGGCCGGGAAGTTTTGAATCCCTTTCCGTCGTCGATCAGAGGGTTTTACGGGGAGAGAGAAAAATGGTTGACCAATGATATATTTTTTATATTTATATATTTTAAAAATCAAAAATACCCCTCTTCACATACTAACTCCAATCCAAACCCAACGACTGTCGTCCCTAGCCAAATACCCCCATTCCGGACACAATGGGATATGTTTCGAAGGCCCATTTGATTGTTTCAGTCAGTTTTCCTTCAAATTAAAATATAAAACATTCAATATTTAATTTGAATGTACATTTCAATTTGTCGGGGCTACATACTGATCCCAAAAATTCCAGAAAAATAAATCTAGCTATGTTTTGACTATATGGTCCCAACAAAACTAGTTTTGTTGAATTCTGAGACCGTTTGAAAAAATGCCCTTTTCTGGTCGATCCAATTTAACAGAAATCGACCAAACACATTTTCCTTTGCCACACTCACATACTAGCTTCAAAAATTATGAAATTTGAAACCTAGCAATAATTTAACATCCCGGATCCAACAAAAGTGGTTTCGTCGAATTTTGAGGTCATTTTCAAAATGGCCATTTTCACGGACTATATAAACTCTATAGCGATCTTTCTGAAAATTCATTTGGCCATAACTTTTGCTTCCCGCTACGAAACTTCGATTTTTCAGATTCGTTAGAAAGGTATTCGCTAACAGATTTAAATATTTTTGGTTTCACTAAAATCCGTTTTATTTTGCACCGTGTACAGTCAGTCAAAGTTTGAATTCAAATTTTGAAACTACCGCGCCATTTCAGGCCTTCTTTATAATTAGAAATAATTATATTCATTTTCAAACATCGATTCATTCGTCGTTATTATTTAAAATATTTATTTTAAATATTTAAAATCCACTAAAATAGCCAATTTAAAAAATTTAAATTGGTTCAGATTTTACGGGTTGTTACAAAGAATTTTGAGTTAGAACAGAGCCATGGCGTCGCCATAGGCTTGGGTGAAGAAAAAGAACGGGTTAAGGTCATTATATAGCTGTTTAGTCAACGTATCAGGTTAGAAATCGCGTCCAGGTGCAGAAAATGAATTCTGCCCAGATTTGGGTGGGCGATCGACCCCCAAGTTGACCTGTTTTAGGGGAGGTCGACCCCCAGGTAGACCTGCCTGGGGTAGGTCGACCTGCCTTGGTATAGGTCGACCTGCCTGGGTTATTTTACTATTTAATTTCTGAATTTCTCTTGAATCTTCCAAAGGCCATAATTCTTTCATACGGGGTCCAATTTTCGAAAACTTGAACTATATTCCAAGAATAATTTCGAGACGAATGCAATGGTGATGCCCATTTTACTTAATTCCTTATATTTAAATTAAGTATCCTTATTTTATTATCTTTTTCGTTACGCACACTGTTATCGAATCAATTTTTCCTTCTCTTTCATTAATTAATTTTCATTATACATCACCGTTATTTACCTATCTATGCATATATACATATTTGTACATTTTTCATTATATTAAAAATGCGGGGTGTTACATTTTCCCACCCTTTAAGAATTTCGTCCCCGAAATTCGATAATAGTAAAATAGATAATCCCTCGCAATATCCATCCATCAAGTGTGCATCCAATTGTTGCAAACATTGTGCATATGTGCAAAGTGAGACACATCATAGTAAAATATGTATGCCTAACTTGGATCCACCTATATGTATGCAAATTTTAAAAACTCTTTCAAAACATGATGTTCACATCCTACATATACTTGCAGTTCTATATGAATGTAATATTCTTGAAAAATCAAAATATTTTTCATCCAAGTTTTCCCATACTCTAATAGAATAAGAGCATAGTTCACCCAATTGTCGTATCCAAAACCCTACCATCCATCATTAAATTCGAAATTTAGAAAAATCTAATTTTCCAAATTTGATTTCCTTATGTTACGAAAAGGTATAAAACAGAAAAATTCACATCCTCTAATTTTCTTTTCTAATCGTACTTGGATTTTTATATGACTATTCTATGAAAATATCCTATTTTCCTATCCAAGCACAACCACATAAGAAAATTTCTTCTCTTTTTCAACTTATCTTGGGAAAATTTCATATTTATTCATCTTTTTCTTAAGATTTTCATTTTCTTTTCCGGTTACATTCGTTGTCTTACCGGATTCGTTGCTTTCTTTTTAGTTAGGCTAGTTTCTTTCTTAGCTTATTTGACTTAATCCAATTACTTAAGTTTATTATTTCAAATAAGTTTTTCTGTTTTCAACTCAAACATCATCCTATACAGCTACTACTATGGGCGAAGAATCTTAGGACTTTGTCATCTCAGACAATTGCGAGTCCACACAACAGGATCTACCCACTAACTTGCCCTTTACTACTTAGTAGTCACTACTAGTCCTTGCTGTGTATTACTAGCCTATCCTTTTTATTTTTCTCCAGCAACAAACCTAGGTTTCTCAATGCTTATGCATTCTACGGGAAATTTTCCATTAGTTTAGTATTAGCTAATCGCTAACTGTAAATTGGCAAGAGAGTAACTCCCTAAATATCAACCCCGAAGACCAAAATCAACATCAGATTGACACTCAGAGAATCACTCAACTCAAACAATCTCTAGTTGGTTCTAATTGTTTAATTCATAGCTTTAACTTTCTCTCGTTCTTTTCTAGGCACAAATCCTTACCTACTCCATTCTTTTTAAAACATGGTTTGGCCTCCTTTCTTTTCATTACATTTTTCTTTCAAAAATTGAAAGTGTTAAAACTTTATTTTCTTCTCCAAAACTTGTTTTCGCCAAACCATAAAAACATGTTACAAAATAAAATGCAAAACATTTTTTTTTCAAATTACAAAACTGGAGTAGACAAGATCAACTATCAGGCTTACATTGTTTCTTATTACAGTGTTAATTTAACTACTCGCTATAAGGTGCAGACATCTATTCTATTCATCCAACTGATTTTGTCCACCCAACAAAATTTCTTTGTAAATCAATAATCAAAATTTATTGTTAACAAAATAGAGATTTTAAAACTTCTTTTACGAAATGCCGCACTTTCTTTTCAATCCTTTCGTATATTTTAATATGAAAACTAGCGAGCTATATATGCTCTATATTATGCACCTTTTAATGAGAGAATTATTTTTTTTAAACAAATAATCATCTACAGGATGGGTCTTTCAACTCAACTAGGCTTTCCTAGGCACTTTCCAAACCGATTCTCTCAACTATATATGTTCCTAATCCATTTTCCACATTTTAACCTTTTTCTAATTTATAAGGTTTCACTTCTAAACCCACTACTCTAAAATAATAACATTTCCGTTTTAACTCTATGGGATACTTTCTTTCTCTAATACCAAATCATATTATACACTTTCTAACCAAACCACCTAAGGGTCTCAAAAATTTATATGTTTATTACTTTAGTGTACAGACTAAATATCCCAACTCTTTCCATAATTAGTGGGCTACTATATGGATTTAGGTTTATATATATATAATATTTATATTTTAGTAAATACAAATACGTTCACTCATTATCTCCCTAGGAACACTAAACCGAAGCTCTGATACAAGATGTAACAACCCGGATTCCGAAAGATCGATTTTTTTTCAAAAATCCAATCTATCGAAACCCGAGTTGGGGCTCTCGTATCCAGCAGAAAAAGACAGAGATAAAGAAACATGTCAGAACTCGCAAACCAGCTCACATCGGAAGGAAATAATGTATAATATATTCAAATATAGCCTTACCTTATAAACAATATTGCTAAACCAGTAACCAAAGCTATACCATCTCTGTCATGAACCTAACCTGGAAGTATGTAATGAGGAGGGGGTCAGAACATAAGTTCTGTGTGACTGGACTTAGAATAAACTTCTGTATAATCCTACATATACTGTTCAGTTACATTTTCTTGGTTATTAGGTTGTTAACAATGTTAGCTCTTTAAGCTATACTTATCCATCCACTAGTAGATTTACCTAACACAATGTATATGTAGTTACCCCCTACTCATGTCCTCTTTTCATGTGTACGCAGTCCCTTATCCAACTCGTGTCAGCTTGTCATATATATGTTGTTCCTTATCCAATGTCGTACGTCATACGAGCTTTCATGTATGTATATATATATATATATATTATCACTACGTTTGCGTTTAACCACCATTCCTTTGTTGCGTAAGCGTTTGGACTGCCAACCTAGGTCTTACTTGGTTCTGTTATCGAATACCGTCTAGATCCAACTAGGGTTTACCATCGAGTGGGGTTTACTTTATCGAACGCTTCCTAGGTTCAACCTGGTTTTATGCTACCTAGGTCCAACTAGGGTTTGCGCTACCTATCAAACAATGCTCTCTAGTCTAAGACACACTACCCCGAGCGATATGCATTTCTAGACTTTACGTCCCAACCGTATCGTTAAACGTGCTAGATATCTAGTTTCACATGTCCTCTATATGTGCGACCCGAGTCCCGTGGCAGGGGAAATCAAGAAACACGGAACTCGGTCGGGAGCTTTAAGTTATCTGCCGATGCAGATGCTAAGGTCTGATTTACTGCGGCTATGGTCTCACTTGACCCCTCCCTCAACTAATGAAAGGCACCCAAGAATATCAAGAATGATAACTGTACGCAGGCCCTCTATGCCCCCACAAACCTATTGGCCAACCTCACCCATAAGTAGATAGCAAGTATATGGTCTTTTGGAGTTCTCCGCCTTTCCTCTTTTCGTGCTCGACTGACTCAAGATGGTAGGTAGCCGACGACGTGCTATCACAGGGCCAACAGGTTATCGCCGACTCACGCTGGTCCATCCCTGTAACACCCCGCAAATTCTATAACTGTGAAATTAACAAATTAAAGTATAATCAATTTGAAATCAAAGAACTAAGGGAAACGGGATACTCCATTGCGTTCGTCTCGGAAAAATACGCGAAATAGAGTCCGAGTTTTCGAAAAACGGAGTCCGTATGAAGAAGATATGGCCTTCGGAAGTTTGAGAATCAAGTTTAAATTCAAACAGAATAAAATAATTAAAAATCGGGCCCAATGGGCCAGGGCGGATAAACACCCGCCTAGGCCACCCAGGTCGACTGGGCTGTCGACCTGGGCTACCCATGTCGACAGGGCTGTCGACAGCCCTGTCGACAGGGGTGTCGACCTGGTCGAGCCCAGTCAACCTGGCTGGCCAGGTCTGTGTTTGGCCGATTTTCTGTGGTCTGCTTTGTCATTAGGGCTAGGTGGCGGGTTCTAATTGGTCTCTCTTCCTAATGAATGGCTATGATCAATCCAAGCAACATCAAGGGTCCTAATCAGTTCCTAACCTGTATATAAACAACCCTAGACTAAACCCTAATCTATTCATTCAAAATTAAGAACATAGCCGCCATGTTGCTGAGGAACGACAAAGAGTAGCCGCCAACTAGAGAGAGAATTAGGAAGAAAGTTCTAAAGCCTAAACCAATTCAAGCAACCTAAAGCCAATCAATTCAACAAAGGAATCATATCTCTTAATTAGAGAATTCGCCGCAACCATTGTAAGTAGAGTATTACTTTGGTATGAATAAACAACTGTGTTAATTTGTATGCTTGAATTGGGATAATAAAGTAATTCATATTTGTGCAAAATTATGTTATTCATTATAAAGAACTACATGCGGTAGTTCTATGCAAGTATACGTTTGGAATATTGCGCAAATTATGTAATCTATGTTGAAGCTACATGTATGTAGTTGATTGAAATTCATGCAAGTTTGGGGCTTTGTTATTATGCCATCATAATGTATATTTTTGTGCATAAATCATTTTGCAAGTAATTGAAACAAGTTTGGTTATTATAGTTCATATGAAACTATGTTGGAATTTTGACACCATAATCCATGTATTAAGTCATGCTTTTGCAAACTTATGAATATGGCTAGGCTATGAATGATATTTGGCATAATTGAAATCCATGATTAAGTCTATCTTGTTTACAAGAATTATATGATGACATATGTGAGACATGGCTAGGTTAGACTCAAAAATCCCTTTTTGCAAGTTTAAAGCAAACACCATGATTAGGAACATTTATGCATAAGTATATTTATACCATCGTTATGTGATTAGACTTAAATCATGATTAAGTTGAACTATGCTTTTGTGTTAGTAACAAAGTATCCCCTTTGTAAACATGTAGAAACCTTATGAACATGACTTGTTTATGTTTATGCCTAAATGAGAACATAGGTCTATGTTGTAGTTAAGACTATGTGACACCTAATTTAGATTCTTATCTTAAGTTTACATGGTTTGGTTCATGTCACCTATGCTTTATGACCAAAGTATATATATGCAAGTACACCAGTTTCTATTATGTATTTCCAACGTCATATGCAAGTTCATGCGCTCACCTTCCCCTCTTTGTGTATGTAATCACGCTTTAAGCCTCCCCTTTTCGCATGGCTAATTTGGGCTTTAAAAGGCTAAGCCCAAAATATATAAACGGACGTGTTAAACGGGGGAAAATAACGTTGGGTTAAAATTACTAATGAATGAAAATATAAAATAGAAGGGCCCAAGTTCAAGTGTGGGTTGGGCCCATGATTGGTGTAACCTTTACACCATTGACTTAATAATGGCCCGCAAATATTTACATATAAGAAATAAAGAAGAATGACAAGATATGTAAATGTAGAACATACGATGTGTTTAACCCGAGGTTGGATTGAGTTGTGATGTAAACCTGCCCGGAACCGCCCGGCTGTCCAGTAGTCACAACAATACCTATCCAATGTGGGAGGTTAAACATGGAGCCCAGCAAGGACCCGAGGTTAGACTGAGTTGTGGCGTAAGACTGCCCGGAACCAACCGGCAACAGGCAGCCACAACAATACCTGTCTAATGTGAGAGGTCAGGGCCTTAATAAGACAATTAAGGCTGAGTCAGGATTGTTAGGATTAAGTGAACTAAAGACTTAATCAAAATGGAACATGCTAAACTAAACGGACTGGTGGGGGTTAGGTAGGAAACACTTAACCAACTTAGCATGTTGGCTAGAGATAGAAAACCTAGTAACGGGGGACCCTTTTCAGCAGTAACCCTAAAAGGTGTATCAGGATACCCTGAAACTAGGCAGGGTGGGGCACGATTACTGGGCTGATTGTAAGAGGTCAAATCGACGGCGGTGGTGTAGCAGTGTAGGTTCTAACGGAGTGCGGGCGTGCACACACTCCGGTGTAGAAAAATAAGGCACTGGACACCAGTAGCATACCTGTGCACTCTAAGGTTGTGTCGGGTTGCCACTATGGGACTTGATACACCCCATGGTGGGACCAGCATAGGTAACTACAACATCGGGGGCCGTAAGACACATGTAACTATGCGAGTAGGAGCCGATCATCATAGAATGGATCACATCACCCTGATTATGGGGTGCCAGTTGGAAACTAGTTTATATGGGTTTAGAGATCAACATGGGGTACGATAGTATATTCGACCCTAGACAACTTAACCAAGTTTATAGTGCATGCCCACTTCTTGTTTATACTTATCATACCCAGTTCTTTATTCATAGACAAAATAGTACTAGACTTACTCAGGCTTTATGTCTGACTCTACTTTTCTTTCGTCTTCTTTCTTCCGTTTCCCCCCCCCCCCCAGGTCCTCAGGGAGGGAACACAGCAGCTTGACCAACCTCAACATCCATCTTGAAGAAGAGAAATGTATTGCTTGGACTTTCCTGTTTTGAACTATGGCTTTGGACAATCCACTATGGGGCTTTTGCAGTTTATCTATGTTTTATTTATGCTTCTTTAAATAATGTACTCAAGACAGATTATGAAAGTGTTATGTTATGTTTTTGGAAAGGATGTTGTTGTAACACGTATTTGACTTTATGAAATAAAGGTTGTTGTTCTTCCGCTGTTTACAAATATGTGTTCTTATATCTGTCTTGTATATCTGTGACTTGTACTTATAAACCTCCACCAAAATTAGGGCATTCCCTTTGAGAGTGACCCTAACGGAGGTGGGGTGTTTCAATCCCAGTCTTTAGGTTTCCTTATTATTGCAACCAATGCATACTCTTGGTTCTTCTTACGTAGACCTTAACCTCTGTGAGCCCAGGCGGATCATCTGCCTTCTCAGAGAGGGATACCAAGAGTATCCTCACGTCCCCTCGAAGCCGCATGCTTCATAACCTAATCCGTTGGAGCCTCCTATATGATCAGATGGACGTACGCTCCCCCTCGCGCCCTACGACATCGTGATGGTCTAGCGAGTTTGGTTATTCATCCCCTATCGTATGGACTGGTCCAAGCGCCTTATCCTTTCGTACTATTAGACCTTATGTCTAAACTTCTGATTACGCGCTTGCTTTGTCTTATTAACTTGGTTATCCTCGTTTATGTTGTCCTTCAATTCTAATTACCACGTTTCTCTCTAACTAAGGTTTATTACTTAGTCCTCTTCAACTAAGGTTTACTTAGTTATCTTTACCGTTGCTTACTTAGTTCTCTAACTAAGGTTCGTTACTTTGGTTGCCATTTTACTTAGTTTTCCAACTAAGGTTCATTACCCAGTTGCCATCATCATTATTTACTTAGTTCTCTAACTAAGGTTCAACACTTGGTTGCCTTTATCGTTATTTACTTAGTTCACTAACTAAGGTTTACCAATGAACTCAAACATGAGTTAAATTTTCTTTATCAAACGATAGCGTCCTGGTGCCTTCCCACATTTTCAGCTTAGATTAACTTATTTCCTAGTATAAGTCATCCCACCCTTCAAGTCTTATATTACATCCTAAGTCATAATCTTCCCTTGTCCCTAGGACAAGTTTACCTATTATTTAATTTTACATTACTGCAACTCCGGTTTATAATAGGTAGTTATCATTCCCCATTACTGTGTTGGTTAAGTTTGTCCATATATCAAGTTTTACTTAACCCTACCTTCCCGCTCATGCATTACTCGTATATTCCACAAATTTGGTTAAGTGTTGTCTTTCAGTTCATATTAACTTAACCCACCCACG
The DNA here is from genome assembly GCA_030737875.1 of Allium sativum. Classification (NCBI taxonomy): domain Eukaryota; kingdom Viridiplantae; phylum Streptophyta; class Magnoliopsida; order Asparagales; family Amaryllidaceae; genus Allium; species Allium sativum. The sequence continues at coordinate 1,020,874,574 of CM060920.1, forward strand.
CATCATGTCAAATTGGTTAAGTGTTGTTAACCTAACCTTACCATACTAGCATGTGTCATTGGCATTAATTGATTATTAATGCACCAACCTCTAACATTAGACCTATTGTTGTGGTTGCTAGATGTTCCGGGCGGTTCCGGGTAGTCTTACACCACAACTCAATCTAACCTCGGGTTTAAGCGCATTATGACTAACTTCTCACATTAGACCCTATTGTTCATGGCCACCGGATATGCCGGGCGCTTCCGGGCAGAATTACACCGCAACCTTATTCAAACATCGAGTTAGTCATGTTTCATCTTTAGCCAATTAACAATTTTTATGAGAACAGAAGCATCCATTTCAGGTTATGAGTTAGATTTCATAATCACATAAGAGGTTTCATAATCGCATAATCTAAGTTTTATCTGTTCCTTTATCAACTTAGGATTCTTACTTTTAGATTAGTTTTTCCAAAACCCAAAATTTAAACTTGCAGTTTAAAACCTCAATCCTGCAATATTAGATTTGAAATAAATCACTTTTTCCCAATCCCATTCAATATTCAATAATTCCAATTAAATTTACACAATTTCAGGTTAACATTATAAATCGGAATTCATAGTTGCGCACTATTCAGCATAGATTCATGTTTACAAAACATACCCAAAGATTCATTATTGAAATACACTCCAAAATTCCCAATTCGACTTTATTTCATTGAAAAATCCCAATATGCAGTTCGCCAATTGTCCCAATATTTGCAATAATAATTGTTATGCCACAATCCCCAAATTACAGATTATATTCCTCGATTGCATAAAATAAATTATGCCCCAATATTCCCATATTTCAATCGTACGTATGTATAATAAGATTTCGTCTAGGTTCGAGATAACCTAGATCCAAAAATAAAATGGGGAAGGAGAATAAAAGAACAATTATTATGACATGAATCTTGAATTTAATTTATAACTGGGGAATGACGAACGATAATAATACTGTTATGCAACAAGTTTGTTGTAATTCCACTCACCTTGCTTTTCATCTTCAATTCATGGATTTGATTTAACTTTGATTGATTTTATGCCCCAATCCATAGATCTGATCTATCTTTGATTTCTTTGCGCAGCATAAGTTATGAATCTGAATTTCTCCTCCTTGCGTAGTGTAAATTGCGGATTTGAATCCCTTTTTCTTTTTAATTTGGAGGTTGTCTTGATTCTAAACTTTTAATTTTAAGAATAGATGTTTTGAAGAGAAAAGGGGAAGAAAGTGGATCAAGAAATCTCTTAGAGAAGAAAATTTTGAGTTAGAACAGAGCCATGGCGTCACCATAGGCTGGGGTGAAGAAAAAGAATGGGTTAAGGGTTATTATATAGCTGTTTAGTCAACGTATCAGGTCAGAAATTGCGTTTTGGTGCAGAAAATGAATTCTGCCCAGATTTGGGGGAGAGGTCGACCCCCAGGTCGATCTTTTTTAGGGGAGGTCGACCCCTAGGTCGACCTGCCTTGGTATAGGTCGACCTCTAGGTGGACCTGTCCGGGTTATTTTACTATTTAATTTCTGAATTTCTTTTGAATCTTTTGAAGGTCATAACTCTTTCATACGGAGTCCGATTTTCGAAAACTTGGACTCTATTCCAAGCATAATTCCGAGAATAACGCAATGGTGATGTCTGTTTTACTTAATTCCCGATATTTAAATTATGTTTCCTTATTTTATTATCTTTTCCGTTACGCACACTGTTATCGAATTAATTTTTCCTTCTCTTCCATTAATTAATTTTCATTATATATCACCATTATTTACCTATCTATGCATATATACATATTTGTACATTTTTAATTATATTAAAAATGCGGGGTGTTACAATTCCAGTAAACGTTCGCCGGTTCAACCACTACATTGTGAATATCATCCATTGTGTACACGGTTATCAAAGTGGTTTAAATATTGACAAAGAAGAGGTCAATGTCTTTAACAACCAATCGTAAAATTTACATACTGGTTGGTACTTTTACATTCCAAAATGGTTCTTATTTGATATCAAAGTATCATATTCCTTTCAAACACCGAAACCATTACGAAATCATTATATTTATTTCAAAATATCATCGCATTCAAAGTCATATATACACACCCAAATATGTCATTACACTTGAAAATATTATTACAATTTCCAACTTAAGTTACTCTTCATTAACCGCATTCGCATTTAAATCCATGACTTAAATATGACATTCCACCGAGCATGGTCTAAAATTCTTAGTAAATAGTTTGAATAGTAATAAATAATTTAAAATAGTTTAAGTATGAAAAAAATGATTTGTATACTAAAATAGTTTGTAAAACCAAAATAAGTTGGGTAGTCATAAAATAATTTTTAAAACAATTTATACTAAGTATAAAATTTAAAAATATATCCAATTGAACTGCTTTCTTCCAGTCCAATAAATTTGGACTCGTGTCCAAATTTCGAACCAATAAACTCAATAATTGATTTTTTACAATTCTATTTTGACTAAATTTCGACTTAGTTCTGATGCATGACTTAAATCCCGATTCAAATAATCTAATCCTTTAAACGTACATTTAAAAGTTTAATCCGACTCAATAATTTACTTTAATGATTTAAAATTCCAAAGTACATTCTTATTTTAAACCATTTAGTTTTGTATCAATTTTAAGTCAAATTTCAAATTTATAAAACAGCTAAATCGAATTAAATTACATTTTTATATTTTAAAGTTCAAACCTTTAAAATAAGATCATTTCTTTGAATTAAATCCATACATCAGCCATAACTTCATATTTCTCATCCAATTCTTTAAACTACTTCCTTCTACAAACTCCCATTTCAAATCCAAATTAACTTCCATTCAAATATAAGCTAATTTCAATTGCAATTTAATTTCGATTTCAATTTCATATCAATTTCAATTTAAAATTAATTTTTATTTATAACAACCCCGAGTTCGATTTCCAATTTATTGATTTAAAACACTTAAATATATTTTTCTTCAATATCCAAATTTAAAACCCAAAACTTTAGTTATAATTCAATCCAAGTTCAATTTTGAAATATTATTTTATCTTACTTTTACTTAACAATATGTAAAGTTCGAATAGAAGTCTAATCTTTTAAAAAAAATCAATTTCTGAATTTCAAATCAGATTCTGATTATGAATTCAAAATCTCAATGTAATACCCCACGTCCGTTAATGTCACTCACTAAGGGAATGAATTAAATTCCGTGAAGCATTTTAGGTAAACATACACAAAATAATTACAAGACAGATATAAATAAGATAGCAACGGAAATTCAAACTTTTATTTCAAACATAAATCATACTGCGTGGTCCAAAATACCATTAGTCACAAAACCCATTACAACAATATAACTGTCTTGTACCATGAGAGTACACAAATATAAAGAAAATGAGCTAAGCCATAGTAGGGATAAGAGCTTGAGCCATACTTCGAAAGAAGCTTCTAGCAAGATGATAACTGAGTCTTGACTAAGCCTGAGAATTCCCTCCCTGCGAACCAGGGGGGACGGAAGAAAGAAGAGGAAACAAAAAGGGTCAGACATAAAGTCTAGTGAGTCTAGTTAATTTTAGCAAGTAAATAAATAAAAGTAGCATGACATGCATATAAAGTGGATAAGAGAGATTACTACATAAAAGACAGGTATGACAAGGTAGACATGATAAGTTGTATACGCTTACCTAATGATTACTCTGCATTATTACTAGTATATCCATAATGAGATGATCCCTTCCAAAATAAGGTGGTAGACTTAGGCATACATCCAAATGTATCCTAACCACTACCCTAATCAATCGTCTCCCTGATCTGCATAGATACTCTGTGCCGGCCGCACCGCATGATGTATTACATCCTAAAGTGGCAACCCCTCGCTGATATGCACAGCCCTATATCTATAGGTGTCACAGTCGTCTTATCCCCCTATGCTCGGCTCATGCACGCACATGGCCCGGTCGGTTTGCGCCGCCCACACCGTCCTCCACGTTTGGATCTCTTACAATCAGTCCAATAAGCATGCCCCTTCTCTGATTAGTACGGAGTACATGTTTTGATACCTACTCTGGGTGACTGGATGAAACGGATCCCACATAATATGATACAAGCTCTCCCCTTGTCTTGTATCCCCCACTATGTGTCTTTAATTACATAACTTTATTATTTACACCGGTTATGTATACCACTAGGTGTCTTTAATTACATAACTTTATCAGGTTAAGTTTTGTGGGCTTATATGTGTAAATATTACCCACCCCCTCCAGATTTTCTTAACCCACCCACTGTCCAACCAATTTTATTTAACCCTAACTTTAGTTCATAATCATACAATCCCTATCGATTAGATTAGGTTAAGTAGTCCAATTCGTTATCATGTCCATTTATGGTTATAATGGGCAAGACCTCTCACATTAGGCCTGCAACTTGTGGATGTTGGATATGCCGATCGGGTCTGAGCAGTCTTATTCCACAAGTTGGGCCTAACCTCGTGTCTTAGCCCGATTTGTATTTGTGCACTTAGACCTCTCACATTAGTTTCAACAATTAGTGGTTTCTAGATATGCCGGTCGGGTCCGGGCAGACTTACACCACTAATGCAACCTAGCCTCGTGTCATAAGTGCAATTACAATTTCTAATTGTATTTATTAGACATTTCATTCTTATTCAAATTTACATACGTCATTATAGGAAACTATGCCCCTTTTTACCATATTTTAATTATATTCCCAATTCATAAACATTAATTAAATTATGCCAATTCTAACCTTTTTCCCCTGTTCCCTAACTAATGCATTCACATATATTTGGCAGCATATAGGCTAGAAAGTAGCCTAGTCATAAACAGTAAAAAGGGGAAAAGTAATGAGAAAATGACAATAGTGATCATTCTAAAAGTGACATAAACATATATACTAGCATAGACAAGTAATAGGCATAATAAGGTGGACATGAAAACAGGTCCAGTAAAAAGGGTAATGATAAAACTAGATCTAGTATACTTAGGATGAAAATAAGAGTTCATATGTCCAATAATAACAGATCTCAATTGATCACAATATGATGATCTAGATCTAAACAAAGGTTAAATTGTTCATATAATGATAATCCCAAATTAACCACAAACTTGATAAAGGCTCAGATCCACAAAGGTGACATGATAAACTAATCACAGGTGAATTAGGTCTATAAAAATAGATCTAACATGATAAGTTCAAGGATCCATGTAACACCCCACGTCCGTAAGTGTCACTCACAAAAGGAATGCACTAAGTTCTGTGGAGCATTTAGGGTAAAAGATGCAGATAAATTACAAGACAGACAGAAATTAAACAGCGGAAAATAAAACTTTGCTTTATTGATAAAATAGTTTGTACAATGGTTTCTTTACAATATCAGAGTATCATCTGTCTTACAAAATAAAGAAGCATAAAAAACAACAACATTTATATTCCCCGATTTTAGCAAGAACCAGCCATAGCATCTGAAAAGAGAATCCAAGCAAACTTCGACAAATCTTCAAGCTGGGAAAGAGTGGCAGTCCAACTTAACCTGAGCTAAACTATTCCCTCCTTTACTACCTGGAGGGGAGAAGGAAGAAAAGAAGACGAAAGAAAAACAGAGTCAGACATAAAGCCTGAGTAAGTTCAGTAACTTCTAGCATGTGAACATGGAAAAACATAACGACATGAATTAACTGAATACAAGATTACACCATGACGATAGGGTCAACAAGATTAGACATGGTAGTCACAAGATATGCTAAGATAAACTGGATACGCTCTAATACTTTCGCCGCTTCTCTATTTCCTTGTTGTACTGGTTTCTATATCTCTGCACCACCTAACTAGTGTTCCAACTAGTAACGATAACGTGATCCCAACTCCTGTAGTTTCCATTGCCTTCAGGCATACATTTATTATTTATTACCTAGATCTAATCTAGGGTTTTCTATCAAGTGCTTTCTAGATTTAACTAGAGCTCTACGCTATCTGCTGAACGCTTTTCGAGTTCTGGGTTTATGCCACCTAGTCCAACTAGGGATTACGCTACCTGACGAACGACGCCCCCAAGTCTAGGACACACTACTTAGAGTGGTATACGTTCCTAGGCTTCCCCACGCATGTATCGCGAATCGTTATCGCTTGTCTAGATGCACATGTCCTGTAATGTGCGGTCCGAGTCCTGTGACAGGGCAAATCAAGGAATACAGAACTCGGTCGGGAGCTTTTAGATATCTGACGATGCAGATGCTAAGGTCTGTTTTTATTCCAGTGGCTATGGTCCCACTTGACCCCTCCCTCAACTAATGAAAGGCACACCTTGTAAAATGAGAACTATACGCCGACCCCCGGTGCCCCACTATCCTATGGCCATCCGCAACCATAACTAGATAGCAAGTATATGGTCTTTTGGAGTTCTCCGCCTTTCCGCTTCACGTATCTCGATTGACTCAAGATGGATGGTAGACGACGAGTCGCTATCGCAGGGCTACCGTTTGCTCGCCGAATCACGCCGGTCCATCCTAGTCTTTAGGTTGCCATGTATTGCAACCAAGACATACTCCTGGTTCTTCTACACAGACCTTAACCTCTGTGGGCCTAGGCGGATCATCTGCAGCCTCACAGAGGGATACCAAGAGTACCCTCACGTCCCCTCGAAGCCTCGGGCTTCGTAACCCAATTCGTTGGAGCCTTCTTTTTAATCAGACGGACGTTCGGTCCTCCTCGTGTTATACTAAGAATTACTACTTAGTTTTGTCAACTAAGGTTTACCACTTAGTTTCCAGAATCGTTGTTTTCTTAACTAAGGTTTACTACTTAGTTCTCTTTCCCGCCAATTTGGATTGGTTAAGTGTCATTAGTCACTTCAAGCTAACTTAACCCCCTTCATTTATCCTGTTAAACTGGTTAAGTGTTATTAATAATTCATGTTGACTTAACCCGACCACAAACCAAGTTATATTGGTCTTAACCCTACCCATTATCCTGTATTGGTTAAGTGTTCAAGTTTACTTAACCCTACGGTCTAGCCCAGCTAACATATCAAATTGGCTAAGTGTATTAACTTTACTTAACCCCACCTTCTTAGTCTAGTTAACATGTTAATTTGGCTAAGTGTTTTCTTTGTTACTTAACCCCTACAAATCTTGTCTTGCTACCTTAAGTTTGGTTAAGTGTCTCTATGGACTTAGCCCTCCCATCCTAGCTTAACTGTGTTGAGTTGGTTAAGTGTTCCTATGGACATAACCCTCTCATTCTAGCTCAACTGTATTAAGTGTCAGTCTGAGCCTATCCCCACCCATCAGTTTAGTTATCATGTTGAACTGGTTGAGTGTCTTAGTTAACTTAACCCTACCATTCTTGTTCTAGCTTTAACTAAATAGATTAAAGCCGCAACCACTCACATTAGACAGATATTGTTGCGAATACTGGATGTGCCGGTTGGTTCCGGGCAGGTTTACATCGCAACTCAGTCTAACCTCGGGTTAGGCATATTCGTGTTTTCTAAGTTCAAAGGGTTTTGATTAATTTTCAAATCAGGTTTTGAAAGTAACCATCCCGTCCGTCGGATCAGTTAGGGATAGCCAGGGAGAGCAGGAAACTTGTATTTTCCAAACCCAAGCCTAGACACTATCCTCTCTGTCACCCTAGAACTTTCTGGTGTTTAATTAAAAGAGATGTCGTTAATAAATCTTTAATTTGTCTAAATTTACCTTTCTCATTTAGGACAAATTCTATAAGTAAATTATTCCTAATTTACTTATTTCCCAATTACTCTTTTAATGTAATCTGTCTACATTTATTTCTATGGCCCATTTTCCCCTCTATATCATATTTATGCTTTTTGGTATGTAAACTATACCAAATTAAGTGTCACTAACCATGATTTTGCTAAACCTGACAGTTATTCCCAATTATGGCCAATTTCACATTTATGCCTATATACTTACCGTGCCAAATTAGCTAATCCAATTCCGATTCAACATTCTAATTCACGTCAAACTAGACTTATTACTCTAGTTCACTATTCATGTAAATGCTAGATTTACACGTCAATACTAGGTTCAAATTACACATCTTATAATTTATGTCAAATTTATCCAATTTTCATTCCTATGAACATGCCATAATACATGTTCCCAATTTATGCCAATTTTCAAGTTAAACTACGTTTTTAGTAAATTTCATGTTTTGCCCAAACCGCATTCCCATCGTTCGTATAATCGTGATTCAGTCTAGATTATAAATAAAGCTAGGTTCGTAGAAAATAGGGAATGAACCAAAGATGCTATGCAACAGATAGACATACTAACTGGCATAAAGAGGGTTGAACAACGACGTCGGTTCAAGAACATGGGTAGACCTAACTTAATAGGTAAATTCCCAAGGTCTAAAACCAAAGAAAAGCAAGAATAGACAAAATAGAGACGTAGGTTCAAGAACATGGGTAGACCTAACTTAATAGGTAAATTCCCAAGGTCTAAAACCAACGAAAACCAAGGATAGATAGAATAGAAAGATCAGGTTTAGACCCAATTTCACAGCAACACTTTCCTAGTCAAAAATCATAGGTGTTTAGTCACAGTTGTCCTTGTTATGCCATAGGCAATAGTTTATGTTTCCAAATCAAAAGCATAAGCTTAGTCAAGGAAATAATTCTCATAGTCACAGTCACAGTCATAGGCAATGTCCATAGTCATAGGCAATGTTCATAGTCATAGGGAACTTTCATAGTCATAGGCAACGTTCATAGTCAAAGAGGCATATGGTTCTAAGGTCCATAGTTTCATAGTCACAGTCTTATTTGTCCTTGATTCATAACAGTTCTTGATTAGGTCCAAGAATATAGGCACTGATTCGAATAGAGAGAGAGAGAGATTTGGCATATTCTTTTATTCCTTTAATTTCATGTCACGAACAAAGAAAAACGTTCAAAACTAAAAATAACTGACTTACATAGATTTAGATTAGAAAAGAAAGATGGCGTTGCTACGATTCGTAGAAAATCATTCGTTGAAGTCGTTTGAACCTCCTTTTGAATCCTAGCTTGAATCTCTTCTTCTTGAAAGTCTTTTGAGCAGCATATCCTCGTCTTGTTTTATTTTATATATATTATTTATTTATATATTTTAGAGGAGGAGAAGAAGCCATGTTTACTAAGAATCTTTTTAGCATAAGGGTAGAGAAGAATTGTGAATAGAGAAGAAGACCAGGGCTGTATATATAGTTGCTCAAGACCTTATCGTACACGCAGCGCTGAGTCAGCATTGAACCTAGTTAAGAAAATAGTCCAGGTTCACAGATGAATCTAGCCAAATCTTATCGTACATGTAGTGCTAAGTCAGCATTGGGTCCCACAAGCTGTTTTGGTGCAGAAATTTGAATTTCGAACTTTTGAATTTCTGGAATTTATTTTACTGTTTTATTCACATGAAATATTCTTATATGTATACAATTCCTTTAACGACCATTTTACGCGTATATATATATATACGCACAACTTTCATTTTATTTTCAAAATTCAAACAATGTTGCACCGTTATTTAATTCTTGCCATATTTTATTTACTATAGCCTTATCTTAAATTTTATCTTTCGTATACATATATTTCTGCATATATATATATATATTCTCATGTATATACATATATTTTCTTTATTTCCTTATATGTACGTTCTTATCCTTTCAAATTTTGAATTTGTATATGTACATATATTTGCATGTTCAGTTGGCCCTCTTTAAAACAGAGATAAAAATTATACTGCCGCCGGGGTTCAAACCCCCGACCTCCATGTTACAAATCCAATGCCTTAACCAACTGAGCTACAAAGTCTTTTGTTAATAAGTATTAGAATAATGATAATTATTATTCTTTCCTTACTTCTCTTTTTCATGTTAGTTACAATACTTAAATTAAACCAATGCATGAATCTTTTTCTTTTAATGTTAATGCATTATTTTTGCAAATCATTGCATGCAACATATTTACACCGCATGCAACCAATCTTTTTTTTCATATATTAATTAATTTTCATTATACATCACCATATTAATCCTATCTGTGGATATATATACATTTTTAATTACATTAAAAATACGGGGTGTTACATTCTCCCCCACTTAAAAGGATTTCGTCCCCGAAATCTTCTAGTTAGGACCAATCACCCATCTACTCAGCCATTCAATCACAGGCATCCATTGTCCTTAAAAGATTTCTAATGCTTTCATGTTCATATGCATAGTGTGTGTATATGTCTTTATCTACTGTAAAATCAGGCGGTCTACTGATTCAGTCGACCTCCTTAATGCGAATCATGTCTGTGCCATGCGTCCAATCATGTATGCAAGCATCCCTAGTTACGTAAATACTACATGCGTGCACAGCCATTCGTCCATATGCATCATCCATATGATCACATATCAAGTTCAACTTACAAACAAATACATATCTGTAAATGCAAGATGAAAGCGTCCGAACTTGGTTTAGTGCCTAATACGTATGCATATGCATCCACGAGCAACCATTAGCAACCACTTGCAACCACCAACCATAACATGTTTCAAACACTTGTTTACATCCATTGGCTTCTACCTAAGGATCGAAGATACGACCTAGGTGATATACTTCGGAAAGAGAGAAACAATTATGCGTAAAGCTCCTACACAAAGAAATCAAGGATGCACCCTTAAGAAAAAGGTTATGACGCTAGTATCTAGCCTTCTTGAGCTTTACTCCACTGTATCTTAACTAATTTAACTTCATGATTGTGAAGTTTCTGACCTCCAATTCCAAAATAAACAGATGTCAATCACTGTACCAAGTATATGTACTAAGATGATTAGAGGTCTCCCTCTTATCCGCCATGCCATAACTATAGAGGTCGAAAGGTTACTACGTGCTTTTTAGAGTACCTGCCACAACTATTCCTCTCTCATGCAAACCATCCTAGTCGAACTCAACATTCCTCAAGTACAAGCCCCAAAGGCCTAAACCAATATCAGACAAACACCCAAGGAATATCTCCTCCGAATTTAGACGATCCTCGTGAGATGATATAAGCAAACTCGATAGCTATCCTCAAATCCCTACTAACCAAAAATAAACTGGTCAGACCACCAAATGGGATTTGAGACTCTAGTGGGATCTTTCTACTATACAAGTACTATGGTGCAGAGACTCAACTGTGGAAGTGGATATGGAAAAATGCGAAGCGCTAAAACCAAAGGAAATAGTACGAACAACAAAACTAGACTCTTCCAACAGAACTTTACTACCTTTCTCCTAGGTACGCTTAGAGGTGAAAGTATGTACTTGCCCTTCTAAAAATTTTGTTCCTCGTTCTTGCCCTATCATACCCTAGTAAAGATACTTCCTCTTGTCTTAGGTTTTATAATTTCTTCCTCCTTCGTGTGCTAAGTCTACATCCATGAATTCCTCATCCTAGGGTTATGCTCCTTAGCCAAACTCCTCATCCCCTTCCGTGTGTAGTCATGTTGACAAATCTCTCGAAAACTGCCTCCATCGTCCGGAAAACCTTATAAGCTTTGAAAGAAAACTGCCCGTAGATGAAACAACTACGGCTATGGATGGAAGCCGGGCACTACTTTGCCCTTCGATGAGGTTACCTCCCAGAAAGCCAGGAGCCCAGAGACTCAAGAAAGAAGGAGACAAAAATTTAAACAGAGGAAGAGAAGATAATGCGTATGGCTTTGGGGAATATGTCTTTAAAACAAATCTTTTCTTTTGAAAATGCTTCTTTAAAAACCGTTTTGAAAATAATTTTTCAAATCCTTTATCTGATCTGGTAACCTTCAGCTCTGATACCACGTGTAACACCCCACGTCCGCAAGTGTCACTCACAAAAGGAATGCACTAAGTTCTGTGGAGCATTTAGGGTAAAAGATGCAGATAAATTACAAGACAGACAGAAATTAAACAGCGGAAAATAAAACTTTGCTTTATTGATAAAATAGTTTGTACAATGGTTTCTTTGCAATATCAGAGTATCATCTGTCTTACAAAATAAAGAAGCATAAAAAAAACAGCATTTATATTCCCGATTTTAGCAAGAACCAGCCATAGCATCTGAAAAGAGAATCCAAGCAAACTTCGACAAATCTTCAAGCTGGGAAAGAGTGGCAGTCCAACTTAACCTGAGCTAAACTATTCCCTCCTTTACTACCTTGGGGGGATACGGAAGGAAAGAAGACGAAAGAAAAACAGTCAGACATAAAGCCTGAGTAAGTTCAGTAACTTCTAGCATGTGAACATGGAAAAACAAAACGACATGAATTAACTGAATACAAGATTACACCATGACGATAGGGTCAACAAGATTAGACATGGTAGTCACAAGATATGCTAAGATAAACTGGATAAGCTCTAATACTTTCGCCGCTTCTCTATTTCCTTGTTGTACTGGTTTCTATATCTCTACACCACCTAACTAGTGTTCCAACTAGTAAAGATAACGTGATCCCAACTCCTGTAGTTTCCATTGCCTTCAGGCATACATTTATTATTTATTACCTAGATCTAATCTAGGGTTTTCTATCAAGTGCTTTCTAGATTTAACTAGAGCTTTACACTATCTGCTGAACGCTTTTCGATTTCAGGGTTTATGCCACCTAGTCCAACTAGGGATTACGCTACCTGACGAACGACGCCCCCAAGTCTAGGACACACTACCTAGAGTGGTATACGTTCCTAAGCTTCCCCACGCATGTATCGCGAATCGTTATCGCTTGTCTAGATGCACATGTCCTGTAATGTGCGGTCCGAGTCCTGTGACAGAGCAAATCAAGGAATACAGAACTCGGTCGGGAGCTTTTAGATATCTGATGATGCAGATGCTAAGGTCTGTTTTTATTCCAGTGGCTATGGTCCCACTTGACCCCTCCCTCAACTAATGAAAGGCACACCTTGTAAAATGAGAACTATACGCCGGCCACCGGTGCCCCACTATCCTATGGCCATCCGCAACCATAACTAGATAGCAAGTATATGGTCTTTTGAAGTTCTCCGCCTTTCCGCTTCACGTATCTCGATTGAATCAAGATGGATGGTAGACGACAAGTCGCTATCACAGGGCTACCGTTTGCTCGCCGAATCACGCCGGTCCATCCTAGTCTTTAGGTTGCCATGTATTGCAACCAAGGCATACTCCTGGTTCTTCTACACAGACCTTAACCTCTGTGGGCCCAGGCGGATCATCTGCATCCTCACAGTGGGATACCAAGAGTACCCTCACGTCCCCTCGAAGCCTCGGGCTTCGTAACCCAATTCGTTGGAGCCTTCTTTTTAATTAGACGGACGTTCGCTCCTCCTCGTGTTATACTAAGAATTACTACTTAGTTTTGTCAACTAAGGTTTACCACTTAGTTTCCAGAATCGTTGTTTTCTTAACTAAGGTTTACTACTTAGTTCTCTTTCCCGTCAATTTGGATTGGTTAAGTGTCATTAGTCACTTCAAGCTAACTTAACCCCCTACATTTATCCTGTTAAACTGGTTAAGTGTTATCAGTAATTGCTGTTGACTTAACCCGACCACAAACCAAGTTATATTGGTCTTAACCCTACCCATTATCCTGTATTGGTTAAGTGTTCAAGTTTACTTAACCCTACGGTCTAGCCCAGCTAACATATCAAATTGGCTAAGTGTATTAACTTTACTTAACCCCACCTTCTTAGTCTAGTTAACATGTTAATTTGGCTAAGTGTTTTCTTAGTTACTTAACCCCTACAAATCTTGTCTTGCTACCTTAAGTTTGGTTAAGTGTCTCTATGGACTTAGCCCTCCCATCCTAGCTTAACTGTGTTGAGTTGGCCTATGGACTTAACCCTCTCATTCTAGCTCAACTGTATTAAGTGTCAGTCTGAACCTATCCCCACCCATCAGTTTAGTTATCATGTTGAACTGGTTAAGTGTCTTAGTTAACTTAACCCTACCATTCTTGTTCTAGCTTTAACTAAATAGATTAAAGCCGCAACCACTCACATTAGACAGATATTGTTGCGAATACTGGATGTGCCGGTTGGTTCCGGGCAGGTTTACATCACAACTCAGTCTAACCTCGGGTTAGGCATATTCGTGTTTTCTAAGTTCAAAGGGTTTTGATTAATTTTCAAATCAGGTTTTGAAAGTAACCATCCCGTCCGTCGGATCAGTTAGGGATAGCCATGGAGAGCAGGAAACTTGTATTTTCCAAACCCAAGCCTAGACACTATCCTCTCTGTCATCCTAGAACTTTCTGGTGTTTCATTAAAAGAGATGTCGTTAATAAATCTTCAATTTGTCTAAATTTACCTTTCTCATTTAGGACAAATTCTATAAGTAAATTATTCCTAATTTACTTATTTCCCAATTACTCTTTTAATGTAATATGTCTACATTTATTTCTATGGCCCATTTTCCCCTCTATATCATATTTATGCTTTTTGGTATGTAAACTATACCAAATTAAGTGTCACTAACCATGATTTTGCTAAACCTGACAGTTATTCCCAATTATGGACAATTTCACATTTATGCCAATATACTTACCGTGCCAAATTAGCTAATCCAATTCCGATTCAACATTCTAATTCACGTCAAACTAGACTTATTACTCTAGTTCACTATTCATGTAAATGCTAGATTTACACGTCAATACTAGGTTCAAATTACACATCTTATAATTTATGTCAAATTTATCCAATTTGCATTCCTATGAACATGCCATAATACATGTTCCCAATTTATGCCAATTTTCAAGTTAAACTACGTTTTTAGTAAATTTCATGTTTTGCCCAAACCGCATTCCCATCGTTCGTATAATCGTGATTCAGTCTAGATTATAAATAAAGCTAGGTTCGTAGAAAATAGGGAATGAACCAAAGATGCTATGCAACAGATAGACATACTAACTAGCATAAAGAGGGTTGAACAACGACGTCGGTTCAAGAACATGGGTAGACCTAACTTAATAGGTAAATTCCCAAGGTCTAAAACCCAAGAAAACCAAGAATAGATAGAATAGAGACGTAGGTTCAAGAACATGGGTAGACCTAACTTAATAGGTAAATTCCTAAGGTCTAAAACCAACGAAAACCAAGGATAGACAGAATAGAAAGATCAGGTTTAGACCCAATTTCGCAGCAACACTTTCCTAGTCAAAAATCATAGGTGTTTAGTCACAGTTGTCCTTGTTATGTCATAGGCAATAGTTTATGTTTCCAAATCAAAAGCATAAGCTTAGTCAAGGAAATAATTCTCATAGTCACAGCCACAGTCATAGGCAATGTCCATATTCATAGGCAATGTCCATAGTCATAGGCAACTTTCATAGTCATATGCAACGTTCATAGTCAAAGAGGCATATGGTTCTAAGGTCCATAGTTTCATAGTCACAGTCTTATTTGTCCTTGAATCATTACAGTTCTTGATCAGGTCCAAGAATATAGGCACTGATTCGAATAGAGAGAGAGAGAGATTTGGCATATTCTTTTATTCCTTTAATTTCATGTCACGAACAAAGAAAAACGTTCAAAACTAAAAATAACTGACTTACATAGATTTATATTAGAAAAGAAAGATGGCGTTGCTACGATTCGTAGAAAATCATTCGTTGAAGTCGTTTGAACCTCCTTTTGAATCCTAACTTGAATCTCTTCTTCTTGAAAGTCTTTTGAGCAGCATCTCCTCGTCTTGTTTTATTTTATATATATTATTTATTTATATATTTTAGAGGAGGAGAAGAAACCATGTTTACTAAGAATCTTTGCAGCATAAGGGTAGAGAAGAATTGTGAATAAAGAAGAAGACCAGGGTTGTTTATATAATTGCTCAAGACCTTATCGTACACGCAGCGATGAGTCAGCATTGAACCTAGTTAAGAAAATAGTCCAGGTTCGCAGATGAATCTAGCCAAATCTTATCGTACATGCAGTGCTAAGTCAGCATTGGGTCCCACAAGCTGTTTTGGCGCAGAAATTTGAATTTCGAACTTTTGAATTTCTGGAATTTATTTTACTGTTTTATTCACATGAAATATTCTTATATGTATACAATTCCTTTAACAACCATTTTACGCGTATATATATATATACGGACAACTTTCATTTTATTTTCAAAATTCAAACGATGTTGCACCTGAAACACCCCACCTCCGTTAGGATCACTCTCAAAGGAATGCCCTAATTTTGGTGGGGGTTTATAAGTATAAGTCACAGATATACAAGACAGATATAATGAACACATATTTTTGAACAACGGAAAACAACAACTTTTATTTCATTAAAATACGTGTTACACCAACCATACCATAATTGTCTTACAATACTTCCAAAAACATAACATCTCCATAACTGTCTTGATTACATTATTTAAAGAAGCATAAAGAAAACATATATAAACTGCAAAAGTCCCATAATTGTTGTCCAAAGCCATAGTCCAAAACGAAAAGATCCAAGCAATACATTCTTTCTCTTCAAGCTGGATATGAAGGCTGGTCAAGCTGCGGTATTCCCTCCCTTTGGACCTGGGGGGGGGGGGAACGGAAGAAAAGAAGACGAAAGAAAAGTAGAGTCAGACATAAAGCCTGAGTAAGTCTAGGACTATTCAGTCTATGAATAAAGAACTGGGTATGATAAGTATAAACTAGAAATGGGAAAGCATCATAAACTAAGTTAAGTTGTCTAGGGTTGAATATACTATCGTACCCCATATTAATCTCTGTACCCATATAAACTAGTTCCCAACAGGCACCACAAAATCAGGGTGAAGAGATCCATTTTATGATGATCGGCTCCTACTCGCATAGTTACATGTGTCTTACGGCCCCCCCGATGTTGTAGTTACCTATGCCGGTTCCACCATGGGGTGTATCAAGTCCCATGGTGGCGGCCCGACACAATCCTAGAATGCACAGGTATGCTACTGGTGCCCAGTGCCTTATTTTTCTGCGCCGGAGTGTGTGCACGCCCGCACCCCGTTAGAACCTACACTGCTGCACCACCGCCGTCGATTTGACCTCTTACAGTCAGCCCAGTAATCGTGCCCCACCCGGCCTAGTTTCAGGGTATCATGATACCTTTTAGGGTTACTGTTGAAAAGGGTCCCCCGCTACTAGGTTTTCTATTTCTAGCCAACATGCTAAGTTGGTTAAGTGTTTTATAAACCTAACCCCCAATCAGTCTGTTTAGTTTAGCATGTTCTATTTTGATTAAGTCTTAATTCACTTAATCCTATCAATCCTGACTCATCCTTAATTGTCTTATTAAAGCCTTGACCTCTCACATTAGACATGTATTGTTGTGGCTACCTGTTGCCGGTTGGGTCCGGGCAGTCTTACGCCACAACTCAGTCTAACCTCGGGTCCTTATTGGGCTCTTTGTTTAACCACCCACATTGGATAGGTATTGTTGTGACTACTGGACAGCCGGGCGGTTCCGGGCAGGTTTACATCACAACTCAATCCAACCTCGGGTTAAACACATCGTATTCTCTACATTTACATATTTTGTCTCTTTTCTTTTTATATGTAAATATTTGCGGCCCATTATTCAAATTCATCTTTATTGATTAAGATTTATTTATGCCACTTAATTGTTTTTCAAAGTTGCTGGCATGCGTCAAACATGCCAACACACATATGTTCTAAATTTTAGCCCAAACGTCATTACCCCCGTTTTATACGTTCGCTCCAATGTAAGGTGTGTTGGGTTTAACACTTAAACCCAATTTAGCCATATGAAAAGGGGAGGCTTATAACATGGTGTTTATAAGATAACATGAAAAGGGGAGTGTGAACGCATGAACTTGCAACATAACGATTCAATTAACATAAGGTAGGCACATGTGAACTTGCAATTGTAACAACATATAATATAAGCAATACTTAAACATAAATCATTCTATTCACATAATCATGGTATAAACAAAACAAGAATCATTCTATTCATGTAGTCATGGCAAAAATAGTACTTAAACATGAACCATTCTAATCATATAATTATGGCATAATCATAATTGAACATGAATCCTACTATTCATATAGTCATGGCATAAACATAATTGAACATGAATCCTACTATTCATATAATCATGGTTTTTATCTTATCTATGTAACTTGTAAGTAATTCTAGTGTAATTCTAGTGTAACTTATGTGTCAAATATATTATCATATGATTATGATAACAACATAAGCCTAAAAACATGTTTTCAACTAGGCATAATAACAAACATAGTTTAGTCATGTTCATAAAATTAATACAAGCTTACAAAGACGCTTGCTTCTGTCACTATCACAAAATCATGATTTTTATACTTGAACTATGATGCCAATTCCAACATAACCTTCATATGAATCATAATACTTAAGTGGATCAAATTACACTAAAGATGACCATAGAATTATACATCATGTTGGCATAACAATAAATCATATACTTGCATGAATTTCGAATAAACTATTACAACATATAGTTGTTATTTTCAACATGAATCATATACTTGCAATTATCAAATGGGTGTTGTAAATAACTACCACAAACATGTAGTTTTCAATATGAATCATATGCTTGCATGAATCCCAATTAAAATTCCACAACATGTGGTTGTCAACATAAACCATATACTTGTATGAATCCAATCGTACACCATAGCATTGCCAAATCGTTCAGAATCAAAATAACATACAAATATAAGTTATTATCGCCACAATTCCATTTCGTTGTTAACTTCCAACGCAAATCGCGTACTTGCAAATATCCAATCGTATACCATAATATTCCCAAATCGTTTAGCATCAAAGCAACATACAAATATAGATTATTATCGCCACAATTCCATTTCTTACTTTACACAAATCAACACAATTATTTAATTCACATCGGAATAGCACTCTACTTACAACGTATGACGAATCTTCAATTCAGGAATCTGAATTCTGAATTTGGAGATGCTATCCTTTGTTGTAGGCGTTGCTTTAATTCGATTAACGTTGCTTTAAGCTTTTGATTTAACCCCTAATTGCCTCTCTATTTCTGACGGCTATCCTCAGTCTCTCCTCAGCAGCATGACGGTCTCATCTCCATTTTAGTTTAAGTGAATTAGGGTTAGTCTTAGGTCCTTTTTATAGAGTTTGTGAGTTGATTTAGACCGTCGATGAAACTTGGTTCAATAATAGCCGTTCGTTCAAAGGAGAGACCAACCAGGAGCTGACACCTAGCCCTAGTGACAAGGCAAGGCTCAGAAAATCGACCAAACACAGACTAGGCCAGCTAGGGTGGGCTGGGTTCGACCTGGCTCAGGCGCCAGGTCGACTCCCCAGTCGACCCCCAGGTCGACTCTAGAGTCGACCTGCCTGGGGCAGGTCGACACCTAGGTCGACTCCCAGGTCGACCTGGCCTGGCAGGTCAACCCTAGGGTCGACCCCCAGGTCGACCTGGTGGGTTTGGGCGGGAATTTTCCCACCTACTCTGATTGGGCTGAAATTCAAATCTGTTTTCGAAATTTGAATTTTCTGAAACTTCATCGGGCCATAATTTGGTCATACGGGCTCCGTTTTTCGAAAACTCGGACTCTATTTCGTGTATTTTTTCGAAAAACGAAATGGCATATCCCGTTTCCCTTAATACTTTGATTTGAAATTTATTATACTTTAATTTGTGAATTTCACTGTTATAAGATACACGGGGTGTTACATTCTTCCCCACTTAAAAGGATTTCGTCCCGAAATCTTCAAGTTCAGGAAGAATGTACATCCTAACATCCAAACATCCATCTACTCATCCATCAAACACGAGCATCCATTGTCCTTAAAAGACTTCTAATGCTTCATGATAATATGCGAAGTGTGTGTGTACATGAACTTATCTAATGCAAAATCAGGCGGTCTACTGATTCATTTGACCTCCTTAATGTGAATTATGTAAGTGCTATGAATCCATTATGTATGCAAATCCTCCTATTCAAGATTCTACATGAGTGCACAATCATTCATACAAATGCAACATCCATATGACAACATATTAAAGTTCAACCATATACGAATGCAAACATATATGCATATGCAATATGAAGTGATTGAGCCGATCTAAAACCTAGATTGTGTGTGTATATGCAACCACGAGCAACCACTAGCAATCACTTGCAACCACTTGCAATCATCATCCATAACATGTTTCAATTACATGTTTTCATCCAAAGGGTTTCTACCTAGAAGATAGGGTCGAGGAGATATACCTAAAAAGATAGGTAAAAGCGCAACTTAAGGAAAAAGGAAAGATCAAAGATGTACCCTCGAAAAGAAAAGGATAGGCAGCGCGTATTCTAGCTTCAGTTTCCCAAGTTGTGTCTCCCTCGGCGTCGCTCCATTGAACTTTGACGAGCTTGACTTCACGGTTGCGTTGCTTCTTCACTTCCGTTCCTAATATGCGGGTTGGAACTTTCCTTACGGTTGCTTCGCGTTCCACTTCAGCTTCTTCTAGGATATTTGGCTCTACCACTTCAGCAGACTCATGTAGACATTTTCGGAGATGTGAAACGTGAAAGACGTTGTGAACTCCGGCCAATTTTTCGGGTAGCTCTAGTCTATAGGCCATTTTCCCAATTTTCTCAATGATAGGGAATGGCCCTACGAACCTTGGTGCTAGCTTTCCTGTGGTTCCAAAACGAACAACGTTCCTTAGCGGAGATACCTTAAGAAAAACTCTGTCTCCAACCTCAAATTCAAGGTCGGTCCTCCTCTTGTCGGCGTAGGACTTTTGTCTGTCTTGGGCCGTCTTCATCCTTCTTTGTATTAAGTCTACTTTCTCTGAAGTCTCTCGGATCATATCTGGTCCAAGTATGAGCTTATCAGTAGACTCCCACCAACAAGTGGGCGATCGGCATGGTCTCCCATATAAAGCTTCGAAGGGCGCCATTCCGATGGTTGCTTGATAGCTGTTGTTGTAGGCAAATTCCACCAAAGGAAGATGGTCTTCCCATGTCCCTCCGAAGTCAAGGATGCACAGTCTTAGAAGGTCCTCCAAAACTCTGTTCACTCTTTCTGTTTGGCCGTCGGTTTGGGGATGATAGGCTATGCTCAAGCATAACTGTGTGCCTACCGCTTCTTGCAGACTCCGCCAAAACTCACTTGTGAAGATAGGGTCTCAGTCACTAACAATGTTGGATGGTATTCCATGGAGTCGAACGATTTCCTTGAGGTAAAGAGATGCTAAGGATGAGGCAGTTCTTTTACTTTTGACAGGTAAAAAGTGGGCGCTTTTAGTAAGCCTATCCACTATTACCCAAATGCTAGTGTTGCCTCTCCTAGACCTAGGCAGCCCATCGATGAAGTCCATTGAGATGCTATCCCACTTCCACTGTGGGACCTCTAGAGGATGTAGCAGACCGCCAGGCTTTTTCTGTTCCGCCTTAACCTGTTGGCACACCATACACTTAGAGACGAATTCTGCCACGTCCTTCTTCATGCCGTTCGAAAAGAAAGTCCTTTTTATGTCCTTGTACATTTTATCGCCGCCTGGGTGTATCGTCATCTTGGAGTGATGTGCTTCCTCGAGAACCTTCTTTACTAAATCCCTTGTCTGTGGGACGCATAGTCTTCCGTCTCGCCTTAGCCAACCCTTATCGTCGATGGAGTATCTGTTGAGGTGACTTGAAGTCTCACCCCTAATTAGCCTATCAATCGTCTCCACAAGCTGAGGGTCCTCGCGTTGTGTTGTCCCTATCGAGTCCACTAAAGTCGGGCGTACTTCGAGAGATGCTAGCAAGCCTGGTACAAAATCGGAGGAGGGCCTAAAGTCGAAGCTAGCTATGAACTCTAGGCTTTGTCTTTCAACAAACAGCAGGCTTAGGGTCAGTTTCTTTTGGCTCAACGCGTCTGCCACTACGTTGCCTTTGCCCGGAGTATAGGAGATCTCGAAGTCATACGAGGCAAGAAACTCCATCCACCTCTGTTGCCTCAAGTTAAGGTCCTTCTGCGAGAAAAGGTATTTCAACGATTTATGGTTAGTGTAAAGTTCAAATTTCTCACCTAGGAGATAGTGTCGCCAAGACTTGAGTGCAAAGACGATGGCAGCTAATTCAAGATCGTGGGTCGGGTAGTTCTTTTCGTACACTTTCAACTGTCTTCCGCCATAAGCTACTACCCTTCCTTCTTGCATTAAGACGGCGCCTAACCCTATCCCACATGCATCTGTATAAACGGTGAACATCTTGCTTCCATCTGGCAATGTCAAAACTGGGGCTGTTGTAAGAGCCCTTTTCAGTCGCTGGAAAGCAAACTCGCAATCCAAGTCCCAATTGAACACTAGATTCTTCTTGGTCAACTTTGTGAGCGGAGCTGAGGTTTTCGCGAAATCCCTTATGAACTTTCGATAGAAACCTGCTAGTCCTAGAAAACTTCAGACCTCAGTTGCATTCCTTGGTGTCTTCCAATCCTGTACCGCCACTACCTTAGCAGGGTCCACTGCTAACCCTTATTTGGATACTATGTGCCCAAGGAACCTCACTTCTTCTCTCCAAAAGTGGCATTTGGAGAATTTGGCTTTTAGCTGATGGACTCGCAGAGTTTCCATGATTGCCCTTAAGTGCTGAGCATGTTCCTCTTCACTCTTCGAGAAGATAAGGATATCGTCTACGAAGACCACTATGAACTTATTGAGGAAATCCCTGAATACCCTACTCATCAGGTCCACGAAGTAAGCAGGTGCATTTGTCAAGCCGAAAGGCATGACAAGCCATTCAAAGAAGCCGTCTGGGGTTCTGAATGCCGTTTTATCGAAACTATCTTCAGCCACCCTTAGCTGATGAAAACCGGTCGCTAAATCAAGTTGGGAGAAAACAGACACCCCTACAAGCTGATCAAACAAATCGTCAATTCTGGGGAGAGGGTGCCTATTCTTTTTCGTTAGTTTGTTGAGCTCCCTATAGTCAACACATAGACGGAGTGAACCATCCGCCTTTGTAGCGAACACCACTGGAGCGCCCCATTCTGAAATGCTCCTCCTAATGAACCCCTTTTCTAGAAGCTCTTTAATCTGTTTACTAAGCTCTTTCCTTTCCCGTGGAGCCATGTGTCTAACGGGCAACGCAATGGGTTTTGCATTATCTACAAGATATATGCGGAAGTCTATCTCCCGCTTCGGAGGCAAGCCCTTCACCTCTTCGAAGACATCCGGATATTCCCGGACCACTCTAACCGATTTCAAATTTTCAATGGAGGCATTTAGCGATTCAAGATAGCTAAGCATAACCGCATACGAGGGATTACAAGAAATTTCCAAAGTATTACCGAGCTGGTTTAGGAGCCTAACAACCCTTTTCTCACAATCAAGGATGGCCCCATTACTGGATAGCCAATCCATGCCCAAAATCAAACCATATCCCGAAAAGCCCAAAACAAAGGCACTACATTGAAATTCTACGCTTAGAATAGAAATTTTCAATCCCAAACATATCATAGACAAATGAGCTAGGCCCCCAATTGGGTTTGAAACAATTAAGGGGTCCTCTACCATACTAGTTTTTAGGTGCAGAGATTCTACTAAAGCAGACGAGATAAAGGAGTGTGATGCGCCAGAATCAAATAAAGTGCGAACGGGGTGATCATAAAGATAAACTACACTTTCTAAAGAAGTATTTATACCTCGCTGTTGCAGAGGTGGCGCCTCTAGCACATGAACTTGTGCCCCTGAGGTGGATCCAGCCCTCTGCCCCTGTCCTCATTTCTTTGGACAGTCCTTAGCCATGTGGCCTGTCTCACCACAAGAAAAGCACCCACCATTCATCTTGGCCTTCTTTTTCCGGCAATCCTTTACTAAGTGCCCCACTTTGCCATAGAAATTACACTTCCTCTTCTCTTTGTTGCCTTTCCCGCCCTTCTTAAAGTCTGTCTTCTTAGGCTGCAAACCCTCTTTCTTCCCTTGAGAGTTTTCTGCCTTTGTCTCCTTCTTGCCCTTATCCTCTTCGTTCAACAACGCCATCTGTACCAACCTTTCATACGTAGCTCCCATGGGTATATGGGTCAAGGACAAACTGTGTAATGGCTCATTCAACCCTTTGACAAAACGGAGAGCCTTCTTGTGCGGGGTGTTGACTAGGTCCAGTCCGAACCTAGCCAGCTCATCGAATTGATTAACATACTCTTTGACTGTCCTGTTCCCTTGCTTAAGAAATAAGAATTTTTCCAACTGCAAACTCATTTCCGCGTCTGAGAGAAATTTAGCCTCAAACCTTGCCCTAAAGTCCTCCCATGTTTCCACTGGTCTTTCTGCATTAGTGACTTCCCACCAGTAGGAAGCCTCGCCCTTTAGTAGCCACACTGCCAGTTGTACTTTTTGCCTATCTTCTACCTAAAAGATGATGAATAAGTCCTCGGTTTCTTTCAGCCAATTTCTATCTGCCACGAAGGACTCAGTTCCATGAAAATCCTTTCCTCCCATAGCTTTAAAATCTTTACATATCTTAGCAAAGGTGTTTCCCCGCAGAGGAGGTGGAGGAAGAGGTGCTGCTGCAGCTGGATGATTTCCTGCAGCTGGGGGAGGAGGAACGGTAGGACCTGGCTGAGTGGCCCTTGCTTCTAAGAACCGTCTAAACCAACCAGGTATTGGTACACCCTCTGGCAAGTTAAGTTCTACGGACATGCTGAAATAAAAAGGATAGATTCAAAGCGAAGGATAAGAGATAGTTCCTATGGCTTTGGGGGGACTTTGCCTTTTAAAATAAAATAATATTTTATCTTAAAAATGCTTCTTTAAATTTCCTTTTTGAAAATAAATTTTCAAAACTTATTATCTTATCTGGTAAAACTATGCTCTGATACCAAGTGAAACACCCCACCTCCATTAGGATCACTCTCAAAGGGAATGCCCTAATTTTGGTGGGGGTTTATAAGTATAAGTCACAGATATACAAGACAGATATAATGAACACATATTTTTGAACAGCGGAAAACAACAACTTTTATTTCATTAAAATACGTGTTACACCAACCATACCATAATTGTCTTACAATACTTCCAAAACCATAACATCTCCATAACTGTCTTGATTACATTATTTAAAGAAGCATAAAGAAAACATAAATAAACTGCAAAAGTCCCATAATTGTTGTCCAAAGCCATAGTCCAAAACGAAAAGATCCAAGCAATACATTCTTTCTCTTCAAGCTGGATATGAAGGCTGGTCAAGCTGCGGTATTCCCTCCCTGTGGACCTGGGGGGGGGGGGAACGGAAGAAAAGAAGACGAAAGAAAAGTAGAGTCAGACATAAAGCCTGAGTAAGTCTAGGACTATTCAGTCTATGAATAAAGAACTGGGTATGATAAGTATAAACTAGAAATGGGAAAGCATCATAAACTAAGTTAAGTTGTCTAGGGTTGAATCTACTATCGTACCCCATATTAATCTCTGTAGCCATATAAACTAGTTCCCAACAGGCACCCCAAAATCAAGGTGAAGTGATCCATTTTATGATGATCGGCTCCTACTCGCATAGTTACATGTGTCTTACGACCCCCCCGATGTTGTAGTTACCTATGCTGGTCCCACCATGGGGGTGTATCAAGTCCCATGGTGGCGGCCCGACACAATCCTTGAATGCACAGGTATGCTACTGGTGCCCAGTGCCTTATTTTTCTGCGCCGGAGTGTGTGCACGCCCGCACCCCGTTAGAACCTACACTGCTGCACCACCGCCGTCGATTTGACCTCTTACAGTCAGCCCAGTAATCGTGCCCCATCCTGCCTAGTTTCAGGGTATCATGATACCTTGTAGGGTTACTGTTGAAAAGGGTCCCCCGCTACTAGGTTTTCTATTTCTAGCCAACATGCTAAGTTGGTTAAGTGTTTTATAAACCTAACCCCCAATCAGTCTGTTTAGTTTAGCATGTTCTATTTTGATTAAGTCTTAATTCACTTAATCCTATCAATCCTGACTCAGCCTTAATTGTCTTATTAAAGCCTTGACCTCTCACATTAGACAAGTATTGTTGTGGCTGCCTGTTGCCGGTTGGGTCCGGGCAGTCTTATGCCACAACTCAGTCTAACCTCGGGTCCTTATCGGGCTCTGTGTTTAACCACCCACATTGGATAGGTATTGTTGTGACTACTGGACAGCCGGGCGGTTCCGGGCAGGTTTACATCACAACTCAATCCAACCTCGGGTTAAACACATCGTATTCTCTACATTTACATATTTTGTCTCTTTTCTTTTTATATGTAAATATTTGCGGCCCATTATTCAAATTCATCTTTATTGATTAAGATTTATTTATGACACTTAATTGTTTTTCAAAGTTGTTGGCATGCGTCAAACATGCCAACACACATATGTTCTAAATTTTAGCCCAAACGTCATTACCCCCGTTTTATACGTTCGCTCCAATGTAAGGTGTGTTGGGTTTAACACTTAAACCCAATTTAGCCATATGAAAAGGGGAGGCTTATAACATGGTGTTTATAAGGTAACATGAAAAGGGGAGTGTGAACGCATGAACTTGCAACATAACGATTCAATTAACATAAGGTAGGCACATGTGAACTTGCAATTGTAACAACATATAATATAAGCAATACTTAAACATAAATCATTCTATTCACATAATCATGGTATAAACAAAACATGAATCATTCTATTCATGTAGTCATGGCACAAATAGTACTTAAACATGAACCATTCTAATCATATAATTATGGCATAATCATAATTGAACATGAATCCTACTATTCATATAGTCATGGCATAAACATAATTGAACATGAATCCTACTATTCATATAATCATGGTTTTTATCTTATCTATGTAACTTGTAGGTAATTCTAGTGTAATTCTAATGTAACTTATGTGTCAAATATATTATCATATGATTATGATAACAACATAAGCCTAAAAACATGTTTTCAACTAGACATAATAACAAACATAGTTTAGTCATGTTCATAAAATTAATACAAGCTTACAAAGACGCTTGCTTCTGTCACTATCACAAAATCATGATTTTTATACTTGAACTATGATGCCAATTCCAACATAACCTTCATATGAATCATAATACTTAAGTGGATCAAATTACACTAAAGATGACCATAGAATTATACATCATGTTGGCATAACAATAAATCAAATACTTGCATGAATTTCGAATAAACTATTACAACATATAGTTGTTATTTTCAACATGAATCATATACTTGCAATTATCAAATGGGTGTTGTAAATGACTACCACAAACATGTAGTTTTCAATATGAATCATATGCTTGCATGAATCCCAATTAAAATTCCACAACATGTGGTTGTCAACATAAACCATATACTTGTATGAATCCAATCGTACACCATAGCATTGCCAAATCGTTCAGAATCAAAATAACATACAAATATAAGTTATTATCGCCACAATTCCATTTTGTTGTTAACTTCCAACGCAATTCGCATACTTGCAAATATCCAATCATATACCATAATATTCCCAAATCGTTTAGCATCAAAGCAACATACAAATATAGATTATTATCGCCACAATTCCATTTCTTACTTTACACAAATCAACACAATTATTTAATTCACATCGGAATAGCACTCTACTTACAACGTATGACGAATCTTCATTTCAGGAATCTGAATTCTGAATTTGGAGATGCTATCCTTTGTTGTAGGCGTTGCTTTAATTTGATTAACGTTGCTTTAAGCTTTTGATTTATCCCCTAATTGCCTCTCTATTTCTGACGGCTATCCTCAGTCTCTCCTCAGCAGCATGACGGTCTCATCTCCATTTTAGTTTAAGTGAATTAGGGTTAGTCTTAGGTCCTTTTTATAGAGTTTGTGAGTTAATTTAGACCGTCGATGAAGCTTGGTTCAATAATAGCCGTTCGTTCAAAGGTGAGACTAACCAGGAGCTGACACCTAGCCCTAGTGACAAGGCAAGGCTCAGAAAATCGACCAAACACAGACTAGGCCAGCCAGGGTGGGCTGGGTTCGACCTGGCTCAGGGGCCAGGTCGACTCCCCAGTCGACCCCCAGGTCGACTCTAGAGTCGACCTGCCTGGGGCAGGTCGACACCTAGGTCGACTCCCAGGTCGACCCTAGGGTCGACTCCCAGGTCGACCTGGTGGGTTTGGGCGGGAATTTTCCCGCCTACTCTGATTGGGCTGAAATTCAAATCTGTTTTCGAAATTTGAATTTTCTGAAACTTCATCGGGCCATAATTTGGTCATACGGGCTCCGTTTTTCGAAAACTCGGACTCTATTTCGCGTATTTTTCCGAGACGAACGCAATGG
Source organism: Allium sativum (assembly GCA_030737875.1). NCBI lineage: Eukaryota > Viridiplantae > Streptophyta > Magnoliopsida > Asparagales > Amaryllidaceae > Allium > Allium sativum. The sequence continues at coordinate 1,020,902,867 of CM060920.1, forward strand.
CATATCCCGTTTCCCTTAATACTTTGATTTGAAATTTATTATACTTTAATTTGTGAATTTCACTGTTATAAGATACACGGGGTGTTACAGCACCGTTATTTAATTCTTTCCATATTTTATTTACTATAGCCTTATCTTAAATTTTATCTTTCGTATACATATATTTATGCATATATATATATATTCTCATGTATATACATATATTTTCTTTATTTCCTTATATGTACGTTCTTATCCTTTCAAAATTTGAATTTGTATACGTACATATATTTGCATGTTCAGTTGGCCCTCTTTAAAACAGAGAAAAAAATTATACTACCGCCGGGGTTCGAACCCCCGACCTCCATGTTACAAATCCAATGCCTTAACCAATTGAGCTACAAAGTCTTTTGTTAATAAGTCTTAGAACAATGATAATTATTGTTCTTTCCTTACTTCTCTTTTTCATGTTAGTTACAATACTTAAATTAAACCAATGCATGAATCTTTTTCTTTTAATGTTAATGCATTATGTTTGCAAATCAGTGCATGCAACATATTTACATCGCATGCAACCAATCTTTTTTTTTCATATATTAATTAATTTTCATTATACATCACCATATTAATCCTATCTGTGGATATATATACATTTTTAATTACATTAAAAATACGGGGTGTTACAATCCAAGAATATTATAGGTTCACAAATTATGATAGATCCAATATGATTCAGTCACAGGCATGTATATATCCAAATCACAGTCATGTCAACTAACTCACAGTGTTTGGATTGAAAGAAAAGGTAGAAGATAGCAGAGGTTGGATCTATGCTTAAATCTCTAAGTTTGATTTGCGTTAGTTGATAGTTGTAGAAGATAACGGATCAAATTCAGTACAGACACCGACAGAGTTTGGCCCCCATGGATTCTCAATGCAGAAAACAGAGAAAAGGGACTTCTATTTATAGATGCCGACCCTTTCTAAAACGACTGCCACCTCAGCCCTAGGGGGTCGACCCCTATAAGGGGTCAACACCCCTACTTAGGTGTCAATACCCCTGAGGAAGGAGTTTTTCCACCAACGTAATTTTTGAAATTCGAACTAAATTTTGATTTTCAGGACCCTATATATATATAATTCTTATAAGCGTATACAAACTTCAAACCTTCATAACTTCTTCATACGGTTAAGCAAACCAATTGTCTATCTTTGTCAGAATTTCGAGACAGATGCAATGGTGCAGTCCGTTTCCCTTAATTCTGAATATTAAATTAATTATAATTTAATTTATCCTCTTTAATGTTAACAAATTACGGAGTGTTACACTCAAATTTGATTATTTAAGTACCTCCATGTACCAAATGTAAATTTCAACATTTCGAGCTATAATTCGAAATTATTCAATTCCCATAAATTTGTTTTTTTTCAAAGTCAGATCATTTCAAATAACTTCAAATCACTTTCTAAAATCATTTAATTTAACCAATCCGGTATCTATATAAAATTTTCTATCATACGGTCAAGTGATACTTAAATTTAATTTTAGTAATTTAGGAATAAATATATATCATTTCAATCCAAATCAGGGGACATAGGTATTTATCATTTCAACTTGTGTTCTTAATTCATTTTAAATGATTAATCTAGGGTTTATTTGATTCCCATAACATCTAGGGTGAATGGTTGTGATTAATCAACAAAAACAACAATCATACATAAATATGGTTAATAACTGAATGGAACACACAATTAAACACCGATATATAAACCATACCAATCCAAGGCATCCATCAAAATCAGTCCATCCTAACAGCTCAAGATCACATCAATTTACTAGTTATCAGGTCTTGGGTTTAACAAGCAATTAAGTATCGATTTTAACCTAACTGTAAAATTTAAATTGACAGTTAAATTAAATTATACCATCGATATAAATCAACATGAATATGCATTTTAAACTACCAAATAGTAACCAATACACATAACATGATTTTAATCTTACCAACAATCAAATATTTTTGTTAAGTGTGAGTAGGTACAATCACTCACCTTTGGTTTTGGATCTGTTGGAAATCCCATTATAGACAGAAAATTTAACAGTCTTAGAATTTATTCAAACAACTCCACGTCGTCTGGAATTTCGATATGAATCCAATGGAGCAAACCGCGCGTCGGTCTAAACTCGTATGCAAAAAATACAATTGACATAATTTTTAATGTTTAAATGAATAATATAATTAGCTTAACCACATATTTACACAATCACCTACTAAAACACCTTCTTCTCTAATTTGATCACTGTAGTCGTGCATTTCACACCGTCAAACCCACGTGTGTTCCCTACTTTGATACTAAGAAAACGACGATAAAACCTGAAACCATTCGCACTGATGGATTTCTCATTTCAAGCTCCATTTGCTAATACCTTCTCCTTGCTTCCCGAGGCCCTAAATCAAAATGCGACATCTAGCCCTGGAGGCAATTTCGAAAATGTCGCGACCTACAAGTGGAAATCACACATTACCAAAGTCGAGGCGTAGATTTATTTCGCGATGTTGAGATCATGACGCTTGTCCAAGTGCTAAACTCTCATCGTATCACCGATCATTATTAACCGTAGTTCGCTGTGAAGACATTGAGCAACCCAGAGTTTGATTGATTTCTAGTCGAGGCACACCAACCGAAGCACCTAGCCTCATGAGGTCAACGAATCATGATTTGTACGATTCCATTGAGTTTTCAATTTTTATATATTTGAAGAAAGATTGAAAAGAAAACCCTGATTATTTCAGTTATAAGAGAAAATGATCGATTAGGTTAGAGAGTGAAAGTGAGTAGAGATAATTATATACATTCACTTATTCACGTCGTCGAACATTTTAAACTCGCACGTCCGCAATAAAGGCTTCATTAGCCAAGAAATTCAAAATCCTGTTATAATTCATTATTCTGGACTTGATGAAACTGGTTTCGTTGAAATCCAAGGTCATTCAAAAAATGGCTATTTCAAATCTCTATTCATTAAATCGGCACGCGTTTATATCGCGCACGATCATAATAACTCCGATTGACACGAAACTTGTAATCTTACTATAATTTACACCTTTAGATCCGATGAAGCTGATTTCATCGAATTCCGAGATCGTTTGCAAAATGGCTTTTTAACATGTAAAATAATATTATAATATTTTTAAATTTTCGTTTATTCAGTTTTAATCCAATTCAAAAGTTCGTTAACCTCACTTAAATCAAAATAGAATTTAAAATACATTATAAATCAAATTGATCTATATTATTTCCATGAACAGTAAATTAAATTTTTCAATATATATGAATTTAAAAATTAATTAATTCATTCTATATATTATTAATTCAATATTAGTTACAAATTTCATTATAAATTACAAGCCGGTCTCTTTTACATGACCAAATACAAGTTATTATTATATATAAATATTGAAATTCATTGCTTAATAAACTAAATTAAGTTTATATTGTATTGATTTATGAAGTAAATTGTTAAATTTTATACTAACACTATTATTGACCAAAAATCACATTAAATTTAACATTTAGAATGGTCGCAAAATCACGGGTCGTTATATTCTCTTCCACTCAAAACTTTTGTCATTAAAAAGGGAAAGTTAGAGTTCAATCATTTAATATATTTAACCAAATTAGATCTTCATTAATATTATAAGAAATTTCAACTTAGTTTTAATACATTTTTGAAAATAACTTAATTTCGTCAAATATTTTCAAAGTCTTAGATTCATGGAAAATTTTGGTAGAGTCTCATTTGTACGGTTATGTCTGAAAAACAATAATATGTATATAACCAAGAATATACTTCTAATCCCAATGACGAGGCATTCCAAACTATGAGGAATAACATATAACATGAAAATACGATATATAAACCGATATGCATACCTTTTATTAGCATCATTAGAAATTTAGCATATTTTTATGCAAGCAAAAGCAATATAATGCACTAGAGGCTCCAAAAGCGAGCAAATCCCACCCATACCTAGTAAAACTCTCAACACACAAATAAGGACATATATATAAAGAAATAAATCTATATATCTACAATAATCATATATAAAATAGAAAATACAGCCAAAGAAACATAAAAGAACATCCAAACAATCATATTCATCCAACCAAAACATAAATACAAGTTTTGCAACGTCAATATATTGTTTATATAATTTCATTTGGTTAATTCCACTTTTATACATTTCATATTTCCAAATGTCAATCGTAGTTAAATAACCTTATTTCCTATAAATATTAAACCAATTAACATTTATTTCATTTGCATAAACTTGTAGCCTCCAATTTATTCACATGGGTTTCTTCCAAATTTAATTAATTCATATTAACTTAAGTTATATTCAGTTGCTTGCTATTTACCTACTAAAATTCACATAATGAATCATTGAATAAATTTCCATTCAATTTAATTTCTTCAACCTTGATTTATTCGAAATTTATTAAGTATATATACATTTGTTCACTTATGGTGAATTCATATTCAATGAATATATATTCTGAAAAATACAATTGACTTTTTTTCAATCATTATGGCTTATTATACTTGTTTTTATTTTATAACATAAGTTCATTTCCATATTATATCAATTTCGATTTTATTTTACTCATTTCATTAATCTAATTCACTTTATTGGCTTATTTCATTGATTCAGTTTATTTACCTTCCTTAGTTGAATTCAATTTCATGACAAAACTAAGTATACATCCCATATAGTCAAGACTTATTCATATTTATTAACCATCAATGTAATTTCACCTTTATTATTCGTACCTATTTTTGTGTACTATTCAATTGCTAATTCCTATAACACTATAACTTCTTAAATAATTTGGTAAGTTATACATATGTTATAGAAAAGCTCTAGTATTATACAAGTTCAATAATTCCCAATTTGTTTCAAATTCACTATTTCACTTTTTAAAGAGTTTCTACTTCAGTTTATTTCTATTAGGTTAATTTTATTATTTCCCAGTTCAGAGGTTTCTAAAATTCCAAGTTTGGTTCATTTCAATGATTTGAGAATCATTAATTATTAGAAAGCTTAAGAGTTCAAACTCCAGGTTCATTTCCAAATCATGTTCAGAAATAATATATCTTATACCTTTTATATCAACCATAATTTAAAATATTCAAATAAAATACATTTTTTCCAAAATAAGGTATAAAAAGTTTTAAGTGGTCTCCCTCACTGAGAGTCTCGAATATAAACGTCGATGATGCGTGCACCTATCACCAAAGTCATTTCTTAGAGACAAGAGGGAAATATATACTTATGTCCGTTAAACTGATTTAAAAACAAACTCTATTCAAAATAATTCAATATAATAAGTATTTTTCTATAACCTACTTTAAAAAACGTCGAAATTTAAATTTCTCAATGCCATATTTAAATTCATCTTATTTCATATTCAATTATATTAAAGTACTTCATTTTTCTAATGATCATTCAATAGTCAATACTTTAGAAATATTGACTAATCAAGTAATAAATGATGATAATATAATATTATCATCCCCTAACAGCCGACAAAATCCAAATTAACAGATTTTAACAATAATATCTTATATTTAAAATATAATCCAAAATAATATTGTGTCGATCTGTCCTATTTGAGTGTTTGAAAACACTTATCAATGCCTTGGCATAACAAGTATCGACCAGAATTAATAAATACTTAATGGAATTAATTAACACATTACAAAACCACTTTATATTAAAATTACAAGTACGCTCTCTCATATCAATCAAACTTATTCTAGGGTATTACTACCCTATCTCTAATGAGTAAACCAAAAATAGAGCCAAGGTTGTCGCTAAACCCTCTGATACCGAATGTAACAATCCGCATTTTGGATCGTTCAAGTGGACAATAATCTACACATGTCAACCCAAAAAAATCCAAAATACAAATAGTTGTTAGAGTAAAAATAAGAAAAAGAAAGAAGATGAAAAACAACGTAGAAACTCATAGTGAAAGAAAACATATAAGAATCAAATAACAGTTCATGAAGTGGTTAAAATACACATTCGATTTTACTTTAAAACAATTATCCGAGTTATACATATCAAGACATAATACAATAGTACAGCAGAATATAAATGATGTTGTGGGATTATATATAGATAAAATGCTAAAACTCTATCTCCATCCTCCAGTGTAATGTGGCCTTCGCTAATTGAAAAAAACTCAGGCTGACCTGAGCACCAATGAAAAGACAAAATTACTTAGATCAGAACTAAAATGTTCTCAAATTAGCCAAATCACTACACCAAAATGTTAAATTAGAAACATTTGTGCTTTTTCATTTGAAACACTATTGAGGTGTTGTTAGCCTAAATACACTTTTAAAGTGTTCCAAAGCGTATTTATGTGTTTCCGTATTATTTTTAATTTCCTTGAAATATATATTTTTTGTGGCAAGGACAAAATGTTTTGGTTTGCAAACTGTGACGGCCCGCCCTGCACCAGCCGACATTTCAATGAAAGTGCGCAGTGCTAATGTCCAACCAGCACGGGATGGTCGCCAAAGAAAGGAAAGAAGGGAATTTGAACTAGCAAGGAACCTGTAGAATGTCTCACAGTGCATGGAATAATATAATAATAACATACTTGACATAAAACAGGCGAGACAGTGCATAAGCTGAAAACTAAACCATCATAGCAGCGAAAAATCCAAATACATCTTATGTTCCACATCATCAATATTACAACTTTTAAAAACTGTCTCTAAACGAAATGAGAAAGGTACACTACTAATGCACAAAGTAGTGACCAGCAGCGACACAGGGAGAATATCTATATATATCATATGTGGGAGCCTCATGTTTGTCTCCGGTACAGCTACTCGTGCATACCACCTAACCTGTCTAATCTGCTCGTTTAAGAGCACCCAGAGTAATAAGAAGAGACATAAAACTTTGGGTCAGACAAAAGTCTGGTATGAGCGATAAGCAGCAAAACAGAATAATAACAAGTATACTAAACCATACCTGAACCTGGACCTGCAACCATAGAGTTAGCACAACAGGATGTACAATACTCAAAGGTGACACTAACATACGGTGTAAAGATATGGGGGTGGGGGTATGCATGTCATAATGATGTCAAACAACCAAACCTGGCAACCATCCTCACATCTCTCACTCAGTGCGTAAAGCATACGATATCCACCGCTTTGATCACCCATATCCTTGCTATGATCACTCTGCCCCATGGAGTCATGGCGACTCCATTGCACTGATCCACAGCCACTAGTCCTTGCTATGTCCACTCTACCCCATGAAGTCATGGTGACTCCATTGCACTGGCTCATAGCCTTGCTACGATCACTCTGCCCTATGAAGTCATTGTGACTTCACTGCACTGATCCATAGCCAATATCCGTCTCTCAGTGGTGGATCAAAGCTATGGACGTCGATAACCCATTTGCACACTTCTCGTAGCAAAGTCCAATTCATGGAGTTAACTCGTTGGTTCCCATCTGGATCCTGAGTTCTACTTCCTGTTTGGACTTCCTTTGCGTCTCGGGTTTTGGTGGAATTGGAGTTGGTCTTCAGAAGAGTCGTTGACTAGAAATGGTGGAAGTCCAGAACCGGTTCGGATCGGCCATCCGGTTTAGTTCGGTGGTGCTTAAGTCCTGGTTCAAAGTACTATGCTCTGGTTCGGTTCGGGCGTAAGGTTTGGTACTTCAGCTTCAATTCGAATCTGTCAGGCCTAAACTCCATGTACGGTTCGGCTATGCCGAACTGATCCCATCTCTACTCTTCTTTGCCTTCTGTTTTACTCTCCTCCGGTTCCAGCTAGTTTACTCCAATCCGATCCGGGCCGTCCTTATCACCTTTGCATATTTTTAAGCTAAGTTTCAGTCTGATTCGAATTTCCTTGCACGTGCCTCTGATCCAACCCGATTCCCCTAACCCGATCCGATCCGAAACCCTGCACATTTCCTGCAACTTTTCCAATGACTGTTTTACGCCATACGATGGCATTTTCTACCATTCTAACAGTTCTAATCAATCACAAAGCATACCATATAGTCATAGCAACATATAGAATTAACCACAAACACCAAAACAATAATTTGATATTTAAAATGGATCAAACACACGCAAAACCCATATTTTCCCCTTAATCATGTTTAACAATAACTAATGTTAGGATTAACAAAACTTAACCAAACCAACCCAAATTTCTAACAGAGGCCTAAAACAATATTTCAAAATTTATAAATATTTTTCCAAAATTTAATCATGTTTAAATTCGCTAATTAACACTAATTACCATTAATTGACTATAATTAGTGTAAAACAATGCAAATCACTCATCTTAGCCACAAATTAACTTTAAATCTGAAACTATCTATGATTTGAGTTGAATCTCTATGCAATACAACAGCTCCAACTCTGATTTGGTGCTATTTCTCCTTGATTTGACGTAGATTAGGCTAAAACTTGATTAGAGAGCGATTTGGGATGAAATTAGAAGGTGGAGGCCATTGTTAGGGTTTCTAAGAGGTAAATGACAGCTAGAAAACTGAAATAGAATGAAAACCTAACTCATTTCGGCCTCCCTATAACCCTAATCAAGAAATGGGTTATGGGCCCATTGACTAATCACCTTATTTGGCCCGATTAAGCAGTTTTACACCTTCTAAACCTTATTTCAGCCATATCTCCCAAACGTTAAGTCCTTTTTTCACATATAACCACTCTACGGAAAGAAAAACGATCATTCGGATCTAATGAAAGTGGTTTTAGGTCAAAATTCCTTACCAATCAAAAGTTATGGCCAAAACAAAATCAGCTTGGGGCAAAACGGTCATTCAAAAATCGGCAAAGATCGTGAACAAGGGAAATGACCCCAATAGTCGTCCCCCAATATCACACAACCATACGACTCCTTATGAGAATGAAATAAATATTCTACGATCCTCCGATGCGTAGAACGCGGATCGTTACATTCTCCCCCGTTAAGAAATTTCATCCCCGAAATTCCTTAACCCAAAACATACAAAGGATCCCGCATGCCTACCAATCATTCACAACAATCAAACATACAAAAAAAAAACAAATAAGTCTATCCTAGCATGCAGAAAACTAAGTCGCAATTATAATCTTACCAGGCAAAGAGTTCTGGATACGTCTTCTTAATGCTCTCCTCTGTCTCCCAAGTACAGTCACTCTCATCCTCGCCCCACTGAACTTTGACTAGTTTCACTACCTTCCTTCGAAGCTGCTTCGTATCATTCCCAACAATACGCATAGGCCCGCGATTCCCAACCACCTTGGGTTCAACCTCAATATCTTCAACTGATCAGGTGAAATAGTCACACTAGGGTTGTGCATGAATTTCCTTAACTGGGAAACATGAAATACGTTATGAACTCCTTCCATCTTCTCTGGTAATTCAACTTTATATGCCAAATTCACAACTTGCTCGAGAACTGGGAATGGACTAACAATTCTTGGTGTTAACTTGCCTCTCCTACCAAAACGTATCACGCACCTTAATGGAGAAATCTTGACAAAAACCAAGTCACCAATGGAGAATTTTAAATCTCTTCTCCTTTTATCAGCATAACTCTTCTGCCTATCTTGGGCAGCCTTCATTTGTTGTCGGATGATCTTAATCTTTTCTGAGGTTTCTCTTATCACATCTGGTCTAAGCACAAACTTCTCACCGGTTTCTAACCAACATGATGGTGAGTTGCACGATCTTCTGTACAAAGCTTCAAATGGAGCCATACCAATACTGGATTGATACTTATTATTATATGCAAACTCCACTAGATGTAAATGGTCATCCCATGATGCACCAAAATCCAATATACAAGCTCTTAAGAGGTCTTCTAATACTCGATTCACTCTCTTTGTCTGACCGTCAGTTTGAGGATGATATGCGGTATTAAGATGTAATTCTGATCCTAACACCTCTTATAAGCTCTTCCAAAATCCACTAGTGAACAATGGATCTCGGTCACTCACAATGCCTTTGGGTATTCCATGAAATCTCACTACCCACTTTATATATAGTTCTGCAACTTAGTTGCTGTTCTATTCGACTTGACGGGTATAAACCTTGAACTCTTGGTTAATCGGTCCACAATCACCCAAATGCTATCATGGCCTGATCTAGTTCTTTGTAACCCATCAATGAAATCCATTGAGACTTGTTCCCATTTCCATTGTGGAACTTCTAATGGTTGCAACAAACCACTAGGTTTCTTTTGCTCAGCTTTAACCAACTGGCAGTTCATGCATTTGGATATAAACTTCCCAACGTCTCTTTTCATTCCTTCCTTGTAGTAGGTCTGCTTCATGTCTCGATACATTTTGTTACCACCGGGATGTATAGTTAGTTTTGAGTGATAACATTCTCTAAGCACTTCGTCTCTCAATTCATTGACATTGGGCACAACTAGTCTTCCATTCTTTCTAAGCCATCCATCTAGATCAAGCCCATACTTATCCATCTCTCTATCGATACCCATCTCTAACTTGGAGATGATTTCTAATAAATTAGGATCGTCCCTCTGACTGGAAACAATCCGCCCAATCAAAGTGGGTCTGATCGTCAAACTTGCTAATACTTCTAGATCCAATTCGTACTTTGGTCTGAAATCATACCCAGCGATGTACTCCAGTTGCTTCCATTCTAGAATCATAGCCCCTAAACTGGCATGTCTTCTACTTAATGCATGAGCTACCGCATTGCCCTTTCGTAGTGTATATGCGATATCGAAATCATAGGAAGCCAAGAATTCTAACCATCTTTGCTGTCGGATATTTAGATCCTTCTAAGAGAAAAGATACTTTAACAATTTATGATGGTAAACAACTCGAATCTTTCTCCCAAGAGGTAATGTCTCCACATCTTCAATGTGAACATGATCGCTGCCAATTCCAAATCATGGGTAGGATATCTTTTCTCATGCGGTTTCAGTTGCCGACTAGCATAAGCTACAACCCTACCTCCTTGCATCAAATACAGCACCTAATCTGGTACCACATGCGTCTGTGTATACCGTCATCTCTTCATTCCCCTTAGTAAAGACTAACACTAGTGCACATATCAACTTCTCCTTTAGGCTCTTAAATGCATTCTCGCACTTTTCTTCCTAGACGAAATCTTGATTTTTCTTGGTCAACCGAGTCAACAGTGCCGCTATCTTGGAGAAGTCTTGGATAAACTTACGATAATATCCAGCCAACCCCAAGAAACTTCTTACGTCTGTTGCATTCTTGGGCGTAGACCAATCTTGTACCATAGCTACCTTTGCAGGGTCCACGGCAATACCATTCTCTGAAACAACATGGCCCAAGAATCTCACAACCCTCCTCCAGAAGTGACACTTAGAGAACTTTGCTTTCAATTGGTGTTTTCTCAACACTTCCATCACTATCCTCAGATGTTCCTTGTGTTCTTCCTCTGTCCTCGAATAAACCAAGATATCGTCTAGGAACACAAGAACAAACTTATTCAATTGATCCCCGAATACCCCATTCATAAGATCCACAAAATATGCTAGTGCGTTGGTCAACCCGAATGGCATGACCAACCACTCATAGAATCCAGACGGTGTTCGAAAGACCGTTTTAGCTATACTCTCAGCTTCCACCCTAAGCTGATGGAAACCTATCGCGAGATCCAACTAGGCGAACACTCTTGCGTCACTCAACTGATCAAACAAATCATTTATCCCTAGTAGAGGATACTTATTCTTCCTCGTCACCTTATTCAACTCGCGGTAGTCCACACACAATCGAAGGGAACCATCTGCCTTGGTAGCAAACACAACTGGTGCTCCCCACTCAGAAACACTTCTTCTGATAAACCCCTTCTTCAACAGATCGCTTACTTGCACCTCGAGTTCTCGCTGCTCCCTTGGTGCTATATGACGAAGTGGCATCACTATAAGTCTGACATCTTTCACTAAATCAATTCGAAACTCAATCTCTTGGTGTGGTGGAAGTTCGGTCACTTCCTCGAAGACGTCCGGATACTGGCCAGCCACGGGCACATCTAACAACTCATCATGCAGGATGTCGAGGGAATTTAGAAAACTAGCCATTACCCCATCACTAGGTAGACCACCAAACACTACCCTCTGCCCATCATCCGCCCTAACTATCACCCAAAAGCCCTCACAGTCTACCACCACCCCGTATCTTTAGAACCAATTGACTCCCAAAATAATGCCAAACCCAGTAAAGCCCAAAACAAAGCAATCACAAACAAACATGCATCCATGACTCGATAAGACCACATTACGACAAATCATGCTAAGGCAAGTTGAACCACCAATCGGGTTCGTCACCCTAAAGGTCTATCGACTATCTCGGGTTCCAGTCCCAACCTATCTACCAGGTCACTAGATATGAAGGAACGGGAAGCTCCAGTATCAAACAATACTCGAATAGGAACATCATAAACAGAAAGCATACCATGAATGACGACATTCTTTCCTTTCTCCACCACAGTTGGGGCATTCGACGAAGAAGCAAAAGCATTAAGAGCATATGCTTTCACAATCTGCATCTCTTTAGGGGGATTGCGGACATTTATCCTTGTGATGTCCCACTTGGCCACAGTTGAAGCACTTTCTATCCGCTGGCTTCGCTCGACGTTCTTTAGCATAATGGCCCTTCTTGCCACAACTAAAGCACTCAACATCTTTCTTGCTCTTTTTCTGACCATCCTTAGCTTAGTTCTAACTCTGCCTCCTTTTATTCTAAGAATTATTCTTTCCTCCACCGCTTGCTTGCGGCTTTGGCTCTTCTGCAGATGCAACCTCAATCTTCGACTTAGGGTATAAACTCTCTGATCTCAAAGCTTTCCCCATAATCGATTCAAACGTCTCATCGATATGGTTTATAAGCCTTTCCCCCAAGTACTGATCTAAGCCTGTTATGAACTTCTCATTCCTCTTCTCGGGGGTGTCAATAAGAGACAATCCATACTTCGATAAAGTATCGAACTCAGCAATATACTCCGAGACTGCCTTACCATTCTGCTTAAGCTCCAGAAATTTCCTAAACAATTCTGACTTCTGGGCAGCTGGAATGAACTTATCGCTAAAGCGGGTCTTGAACTGATCCCAAGTAACTTGATCCTCAGGGGTATCTGCCTTAATGGCATTCCACCAATTCATTGGCCGTCCTTGTAGCTGACGGGATGCTAGCTTTCTCTTCATCGCATCCTCAATACCCAAATCTTCGAAGATGCGCTCGCAGCAGTCAAGCCAATCCTGAACGTCTGTAGCCGATTCCGTTCCATGGAACGGCTTCCCACCAAGACTAGTGTAATCCTTGCAAAGCTTGGCGAAATCGGCTTTAGGCGCCTGCACTGCCGCACCACCACCATTTGCAGCATTGGAATCTTCTCCTTGCACATTTCTAAGCATATCTCTCATGAAGTCAGTGAACATCATCCTCATATCAGGAGCATTCCCATTATTAGCTCCTCGACTAGTACCACTTGTACATCGGCTCATCATTCAATCTGTAAGGAGAAAACGATTAACCATCTCTTTAGTGGTGCCAGTGCAATGCGACTTCATCCTTAAATATGCTAATAGTGTATATATAAATATAGCTTTTGAAAACCAAAATATCTCAAATACGCGCTCTCATATATGTACTATCTCTCTCTGGTGTCTTCCCTAGGTTAACTACGCAACCTAGAGCTCTAATACCAAATGTGACGGCCCGCCCCGCACCAGCCGACATTTCAATGAAAGTGTGTAGTGCCAATGTCCAACTAGCACGGGACGTTCGCCAAAGAAAGGAAAGAATGGAATTTGAACTAGCAAGGAACCTGTAGAATGTCTCACAGTGCATGGAATAATATAATAATAACATACTTGATATAAAACAGGGGAGACAGTGCATAAGCTGAAAACTAAACCATCATAGCAGCGGAAAATCCAAATACAACTTATGTTCCACATCATCAACACTACAACTTTTAAAAAATGTCTCTAAACAAAATGAGAAAGGTATACTAATAATGCCCAAAGTAGTGACCAACAGCGACACAGGAAGAATATCTATATATATCATACGTAGGAGCCTCCTGCTCGTCTCTGGTACAGCTACTCGTGCATACCACCTAACCTGTCTCTAGTCTGCCCGTTTTAGAGCACCCAGAGTAATAAGAAGAGAAATAAAACTCTGGGTAAGACAAAAGTCTGGTATGAGCGATAAGCAACAAAACAGAACAATAACAAGTATACTAAACCATACTTGAACCTGGACCTGCAACCAAAGAGTTAGCACAACAGGATGTACAATACTCTAAGGTGACACTAACATATGGTGTAAAGATATAGGGGTGGGGGCGTGCATGTCATAATGATGTCAAACAATCAAGCATAGAAACCATCCTCACATCTCTCACTCAGCGCGTAAAGCATACGATATCCACCACTTTGATCACCCATATCCTTGCTATGATCACTCTGCCCCATGGATTCATGGCGACTCCATTGCACTGATCCACATCCACTAGTCCTTGCTATGTCCACTCTGCCCAGTGAAGTCATGACGATTCACTACACTAGCTCATAGCCTTGCTACGATCACTCTGCACCCATAAAGTCATGATGACTTCACTGCACTGATCCATAGCCAATATCCGTCTCTCAGTGGTGGATCAAAGCTATGGACGTCGATAATCTCTTTGCATACGTCCCGCAGCAAAGTCCAATTCATGGAGTTAACTCATTGGTTCTCATCTAGATCATAAGTTCTACTTCCTGTTTGGACTTCCTTTGCATCTCGGATTTTGGTCGAATTGGAGTTGGTCTTCAGAAGAGTCGTTGAGTAGAAATAATGGAAGTCCGAAACTGGTTCGAAACGGCCATCCGGTTCGTTTCGGTGGTTCTTAAGTCCTTGGGAAAAGTACTTTGCTCGGGTTCAGTTCGGGAGTATGGTTTGGTGCTTCAGCTTCAATTCGAATGTGTCATGCCTAAACTCCCTATTCAGTTCGGCTACCTTGGTTCGGTTCAGCTATGCCGAACCGATCCCATCTCTACTCTTCTTTTCCTTCTGTTTTACTCTACTCCAGTTCCAGCTAGTTTACTCTAATCCGATCCGGGCCCTCCTTATTGCCTTTGCATCTTTTTGTGCTAATTTTCAGTCTGATTTGAATTTCCTTGGCCGTGCCTCTGATCCGACCGATCCCCCTAACCCGATCCGATCCGAAACCCTGCACATTTCCTGCAACTTTTCCAGCGACTGTTTTACGCCATACGACGGCGTTTTCTACCATTCTAACTATTATAATCAATCACAAAGCATACCATACAGTCATAGCAACATATAGAATTAACCACAAACACCAAAACAACAATTTGATATGTTCAAATGGATCAAACATACCCAAAACCCATATTTTCCCCTTAATCATGTTTAAGAATAACTAATGTTAGGATTAGCAAAACTTAACCAAATCAACCCAAAATTCTAACAGAGGCCTAAAACAATATTTCGAAATATATAAATATTTTTCTAGAATTTAATCATGTTTAAATTCGCTAATTAACACTAATTACCCTTAATTAACCATAATTAGTGTAAAACAATGCAAATCACTCACCTTAGCCACAAATTAACTTTAGATCTAAAACTATCTCTGATTTGAGTTGAATCTCTATGCAACACAGTAGCTCCAATTCTGATTGCTGCTATTTCTCCTAGATTTGACGTAGATTAGGCTAAAACTTGATTAGAGAGAGATTTGGGATGAAATTAGAAGGTGGAGGCCATTGTTAGGGTTTTTAAGAGGTAAATGACGGCTAGGAAACTGAAATATAATGAAAACCTAACTCATTTCAGCCTCCGCATAACCCTAATCCCGTAATGGGTTATGGGCTCATTCACTATTACCTTGTTTTGCCCGGTTAAGCAGTTTTTCACCTTCTAAACCTTATTTCAGCCATATCTCCTAAATCGTAAGCAAGTTTTTCAAATATGACCACTCTACGGAAAGGTAAACCATCATCCGGATCTAATGGAAGTGGTTTCAAGTCAAAATTCCATACCAATCAAAAGTTATGGCCAAAACAATACCAGCTAGGGGTAAAACGGTCATTCAAAAATCGGCAAAAATCGTGAACTTGGGAAATGACCCCAATAGTCGTCCCCCAATGTCACACGACCATACGACTCCTTATGAGAAAGAAATAAATATTTTACGATCCTCCGATGCGAAGAATGCGGGTCGTTACATTCTCCCATCTTAAGAAATTTCGTCCCCGAAATTCCTTAACCAAAAACATACAAAGGATCCCGCATGCCTACCAATCATTCACAATAATCAAACATACAAAAACAAACAAACAAGTCTATCCTAGCATGCGGAAAACTAAGTTGCAATTAAAATCTTACCAGGCAAAGAGTTCTGGATTCGTCTTCTTAATGCTTTCCTCTGTCTCCCAAGTATAGACATTCTCATCCTCGCCCCACTAAACTTTGACTAGTTTCATCGCCTTCCTTCGAAGCTACTTCGTATCGTTCCCAACAATACACATAGGCCTGCGGTTCCCAACCGCCTCGGGTTCAACCTCGATATCGTCCAACTGATTAGGTGAAATAGTCACACTAGGGTCGTGGACGAATTTCCTTAACTGGGAAACATGAAATACGTTTTGAACTCCTGCCATCTTCTCTGGTAATTCAACTTTATATGCCAAATTCCCAACTTGCTCGAGAACTGGGAATGGACCAACAAATCTTGGTGTTAAATTGCCTCTCCTACCAAATCGTATCACGCTCCTTAATGGAGAAATCTTAACAAAAACCAAGTCACCAATGGAGAATTTTAAATCTCTTCTCCTCTTATCAGCATAACTCTTCTGCCTATCGTGGGTAGCCTTCATTCGTTTTCGGATGATCTTAATCTTGTCTGAGGTTTCTCCAATCACATCTGGTCCAAGTACAAACTTCTCACCGGTTTCTATTCAACATGACGGTGAGTTGCACGGTCTTCCGTACAAAGCTTCAAATGGAGCCAGACCAATAATGGATTGATAACTATTGTTATATGCGAACTCCACTAGATGTAAATGGTCATCCCATGATCCACCAAAATCCAATATACAAGCTCTTAAGAGGTCTTCTAATATTCGATTCACCCTCTCTGTCTGACCGTCGGTTTGAGGATGATACGCGGTACTGATATGTAATTCTGATCCTAACACCTCTTGTAAGCTCTTCCAAAATCCACTAGTAAACAATGGATCTCGGTCACTCACAATGCCTTTGGGTATTCCATGAAATCTCACTACCCACTTTATATATAGTACTGCTAGCTTAGCTGCTGTTCTATTCGACTTGACGGGTACAAACATGCAATCTTGGTTAATCGGTCCACAATCACCCAAATGCTATCATGTCCTGATGTAGTTCTTGGCAACCCATCAATGAAATTCCTTGAGACTTGTTCCCGTTTTCATTCTCGAATTTCTAATGGTTGCAACAAACCACTAGGTTTCTTTTGCTCAGCTTTAACCAACTGGCAGTTCATGCATTTGGATATAATGTTCCCAACGTCTCTTTTCATTCCTTTCCAGTAGTAGGTCTACTTCATGTCTCGATACATTTTGTTACCACCGGGATGTATAGTTAGTTTTGAGTGATGACATTCTCTAAGCACTTCATCTCTCAATTCATTGACATTGGGCACAACTAGTCTTCCATTCTTTCTAAGCCATCCATCTCGATCAAGCCCATACTTGTCCATCTCCCTATCGATACCCATCTCTAACTTAGAGATGATTTCTAATAAGTTAGGATCTTCCCTCTGACTGGAAATAATCCGCTCAATCAAAGTGAGTCTGATCGTCAAACTTGCTAATACTTCTGGTTCCAATTCGCACTTTGGTCTGAAATCATACCTACCCTAATTGCTCCCATTTTAGAATCATAGCCCCTAAACTGGCATGTCTTCTACTTAATGCATCAGCTACCGCATTGCCCTTTTCTGGTGTATATGCGATATCGAAATCATAGGAAGCCAAGAATTCTAACAATCTTTGCTGTCGGAGATTAAGATCCTCCTGAGAGAAAAGATACTTTAATGATTTATGATCGGTAAACAACTCGAATCTTTCTCCCAAGAGGTAATGTCTCCACATCTTCAATGCGAACACGATCGCTGCCAATTCCAAATCATGGGTAGGATATCTTTTCTCATGCGGTTTCAGTTGCCGACTAGCATATGCTACAACCCTACCTCCTTGCATCAATACAGCACCAAATCCGATACCACATGCATCTGTGTATACCATCATCTCTTCATTCCCCTTAGGAACGACGAACGCTGGTGCACATATCAACTTTTCCTTTAGGCTCTTAAATGCATTCTCGCACTTTTCGTCCCAGACGAAAGCTTGATTTTTCTTGGTCAACTGAGTCAACGGTGCCGCTATCTTGGAGAAGTCTTGGATAAACTTACGATAATATCCAACGAACCCCAAGAAACTTCTTACGTTTGTTGCATTCTTAGGCATAGACAAATCTTGTACCGTAGCCACCTTTGCAGGGTCCACGACAATACCATTCTATGAAACAACATGGCCCAAGAATCTCACTTCCCTCCTCCAGAAGTGACACTTAGAGAACTTTGCTTTCAATTGGTGTTTTCTCAACACCTCCATAACTATCCTCAAATGTTCCTTGTGTTCTTCCTCTGTCCTCGAATAAATCAAGATATTGTTTATGAACACAAGAACAAACTTATTCAATTGATCCCTGAATACCATATTCATAAGATCCACAAAATATGCTGGTGCGTTGGTCAACCCGAATGGCATGACCAACCACTCATAGAATCCGGACGGTGTCCGAAAGGCCGTTTTAGCTATACTCTCAGCTTCCACCCTAAGCTGATGGAAACCTGTTGCGAGATCCAACTATGAGAACACTCTCACGTCACTCAACTGATCAAGCAAATCATCTATCCGCAGTAGAGCATACTTATTCTTTCTCGTCACCTTATTCAACTCAGCGGTAGTCCACACACAATCGAAGGGAATCATCTGCCTTGGTAGCAAACACAACTGGTGCTCCCCACTCAGAAACACTTCTTCTGATAAATTCCTTCTTCAACAGATCGCTTACTTGCACCCCGAGTTCTCGCTGCTCCCTTGGTGCCATACGACGAAGTTGCATCACTATAGGTCTAGCATCTTTCACTAAATCAATCCAAAACTCAATCTCTCGGTGTGGTGGAAGTTCGGTCATTTCCTCGAAGACGTCCGGATACTGGCCAACCATGGGCACATCTGACAACTCATCATGCGAGATATCGAGGGAATTTAGAAAACTAGCCATTACCCCATCACTAGGTAGACCACCAAACACTACCCTCCATCCATCATCCGCTCTCACTGTCACCAAAATGCCCTCACAGTCTACCACCACCTTGTATCTTTGGAGCCAATCGACTCCCAAAATAATGCCAAACCTTGTAAAGCCCAAAACAAAGAAATCACAAACAAACATGCATCCATGACTCGATAAGACCACGTTACGACAAATCATGCTAAGGCTAGTCGAACCACCAATCGGGTTCGTCACCGCGAAGGGTCTATCGACTATCTCGTGTTCCAATCCCAACCTATCTATTAGGTCACTAGATATGAAGGAACGGGAAGCTCCGGTATCAAACAATAGTCAAATAGGAACATCATAAACAGAAAGCATACCTTGAATGACGACATTCTTTCCTTTCTACGCCGCAGTTGGGGCATTCGACGAAGAAGGAACAACATTAAGAGCATATGCTTTCACAATCTGCTTCTCTTTAGGAGGTTGCATACATTTATCCTTGGGATGTCCCATTTGGCCACAGTTGAAGCACTTCTTGTCCGCTGGTTTCGCTCGGCATTCTTTAGCATAATAGTTGTTCTTGGCACAACTAAAGCACTCAACATCTTTCTTCCTCTTTTTCTGACCATCCTTAGCTTGGTTCTGACTCTGCCTCCTTTTATTCTAAGAATTATTCTTGCCTCCACCGCTTGCTTGCGTCTTTGGCTCTTCTATAGAAGCAACCTCAGTCTTCGACTTAGGGTATAGACTCTCTGATCTCAAAGCTTTCCCCACAATCAATTCAAACCTCTCTTCATTATGGTTTATAAGCCTTTCCCCCAAGTATTGATCTAAGCCTGTTATTAACTTCTCATTCCTCTTCTCGGGGTTGTCAATAAGAGATAATCAATACTTCGATAAAGTATCGAACTCAGCAATATACTCTGAGACTGCCCTACCATTCTGCTTAAGCTCCAGAAATTTCCAAAACAATTCTGACTTCTGGGTAGCTGGAATGAACTTAACGCTAAAGCGGGTCTTGAACTGATTCTAAGTAACTTGATCCTCAGGGGTAGCTGCCTTAATGGCATTCCACCAATTCATTTCCCGTCCTTGCAGCTGGCGAGATGCTAGCTTTCTCTTCATCGTATCCTCAATACCCAAATCTTCGAAGATGCGCTCACAGCTATCAAGCCAATCCTGAACTTTTGTAGCCGACTCCGTTCCGTGGAATGGCTTCCCACCAAGACTAGTGTAATCCTTGCAAAGCTTGGCGAAATCGGCTCTAGGCGCCTACACGACTGCACCACCATCATTTACAGCATTAGGAACTGCTCCTTGCACATTTCTAAGCATCTCACTCATGAAGTCAGTGAACATCGTCCTCATATCAGGAGCATTCCCATTATTAGCTCCTCTACCACTACCCCTTGTATATCGGCTCATCGTTCAATCTATAAGGAGAAAACAATTAACCATTACTTCAGTGGTGCCAGTGCAGTGCGACTTCATCCTTAAATATACTAATAGTATATATATATAGCTTTTGAAAACCAAAATATCACAAATAGGCGCTCTCATATAAGTACTATCTCTCTCTGGTGTCTTCCCCAGGTTAACTACGCAACCTAGAGCTCTGATACCAAATGTGATGGCCCGCCCCGCACCAGCCTACATTTCAATGAAAGTGCACGGTGTCAATGTCCAACCAGCACGGGACGGTCGCCAAAGAAAGAAAAGAAGGGAATTTGAACTAGCAAGGAACCTATAAATGTCTCAAGTGCATGGAATAATATAATAATAACATACTTGACGTAAAACAGGCGAGACAGTGCATAAGCTGAAAACTAAACCATCATAGCAGCAGAAAATCCAAATACAGCTTATGTTCCACATCATCAATATTACAACTTTTAAAAACTGTCTCTAAACAAAATGAGAAAGGTACACTACTAATGCCCAAAGTAGTGACCAGCAGCGACACAGAGAGAATATCTATATATATCATACGTGGGAGCCTCCTTCTCGTCTCTGGTACAACTACTCGTGCATGCCACCTAACCTATCTCTAGTGTGCCGTTTAAGAGCACCCAGAGTAATAAGAAGAGACATAAAACTCTGGGTCAGACAAAAGTCTGGTATGAGCAATAAGCAGCAAAACAGAACAATAACAGGTATACTAAACCATACCTAAATCTGGACCTGCAACCAAAGAGTTAGCACAACAAGATGTATAATATTCTAAGATGACACTAACATATAGTGTAAAGATACGGGGTGGGGGTGTGCATGTCATAATGATGTCAAACAATCAAGCATAGCAACCATCCTCACATCTCTCACTCAGTGCGTAAAGCATACGATATCCACCACTTTGATCACCCATATCCTTGCTATGATCACTCTGCCCCATGGAGTCATGGCGACTCCATTGCATTAATCCACAGCCACTAGTCCTTGCTATGTCCACTCTGCCCCATGAAGTCATAGCGACTCCACTGCACTGGCTCATAGCTTTGCTACGATCACTCTGCCCCATGAAGTCATGATGACTTCACTGCACTGATACATAGCCAATATCCGTCTCTCAGTGGTGGATCAAAGCTATGGACATCGATAACCCCTTTGCACACGTCCCGCAGAAAAGTCCAATTCATGGAGTTAACTCGTTGGTTCCCATCTGGATCCTGAGTTCTACTTCCTGTTTAGACTTCCCTTGCATCTCGGGTTTTAGTCGAATTGGAGTTGGTCTTCGGAAGAGTCGTTGAGTAGAAATGGTGGAAGTCCAGAACCGATTCGGATTGGCCATCTGATTCGGTTTGGTGGTGCTTAAGTCCTAGTTCGAAGTACTTTGCTCTGGTTCAGTTCGGGCGTATGGTTTGGTGCTTCAGCTTCAATTCGAATGTGTCATGCCTAAACTCCCTGTTTGGTTCGGCTACCTTGGTTCGGTTCGGCTATGCCGAACCGATCCCATCTCTACTCTTCTTTTCCTTCTATTTTACTCTCCTCCGGTTCCAGATAGTTTACTCCAATCCGATCCGGGCCCTCCTTATTGCCTTTGCATCCTTTTGTGCTAAGTTTCAGTCTGATTCGAATTTCCTTGCCTGTGCCTCTGGTCCAACCCGATCCCCCTAACCCGATCCGATCCGAAACCCTGCACATTTCCTGCAACTTTTCCAGCAACTGTTTTACGCCATACGACGGCGTTTTATACCATTCTAACTATTCTAATCAATCACAAAGCATACCATACAGTCATAGCAACATATAGAATTAACCACAAACACCAAAACAACAATTTGATATGTTAAAATGGATCAAGCATACCCAAAACCCATATTTTCTCCTTCATCATGTTTAACAATAACTAATGTTAGGATTAGCAAAACTTAACCAAATCAACCCAACTTTCTAACAGAGGCCTAAAACAATATTTTGAAATTTATAAATATTTTTCCATAATTTAATCATGTTTAAATTCGCTAATTAACACTAATTACCCTTAATTAACCAAAACTAGTGTAAAACAATGCAAATCACTCACCTTAGCCACAAATTAACTTTAGATCTGAAACTATCTCTTACTTGAGTTGAATCTCTATGCAACACAGCAGCTCCAACTCTGATTTGGTTCTATTTCTCCTTGATTTGACGTAGATTAGGCTAAAACTTGATTAGAGAGCGATTTGGTATGAAATTAGAAGGTGGAGGCCATTGTTACGGTTTCTAAGAGGTAAAAGACGGCTAGAAAACTTAAATAGAATGAAAACCTAACTCATTTCAGCCTCCCCATAATCCTAATCCCGAAATGGGTTATGGGCCCATTCACAATCACCTTATTTGGCCCGGTTAAGCAGTTTTTCACCTTCTAAACCTTATTTCAGCCACATCTCCCAAACGGTAAGTCCGATTTTCAAATATGACCACTCTACGGAAAGGTAAACCATCATCCGGATCTAGTGGAAGTGGTTTCATGTCAAAATTCCTTACCAATCAAAAGTTATGGCCAAAACAAGATCAGCTAAGGGCAAAACGGTCATTCAAAAATCGGCAAAAATCGTGAACATGGGAAATGACCCTAGTAGTCGTCCCCCAATGTCATACGACCATACGACTCCTTATGGGAACGAAATAAATATTCTACGATCCTCTGATGCGTAGAATGCGGGTCATTACACACGCTAATAATATACGTCAGTCTAGTATCATTTTGAGAATTTTCTTATGGCCGCGAGAAATACAATTAAAGCTCTTGCTATTCCCAGTCACTAATCCACCATTTCTCCAGAACAAATTGAGCCCCCTATTCGAATTTCTTCATGAATAATCGACTATCCATCATTTAGCCAATCTGCATTCATTAGATCGAGCCTTCTTTGACATCACGAATGTTCATCGATCTCGTCGTCTAAAACATATGGTATATCTTTAAACCCTCCAATGGAACTTGATTTGGTCGGTTGTTTAGATTTGGACAATGATTTCTTCTACTATTTTTTATTCGGTAAATTTATTTAATCTTTATCATATTATTGTCAGTAGCTCTGTCGAGGTCGATTGTATTACTGCAAGTAGTTCGATAAATTTATTTGGACGATGATTTTCATGACTTGAGATAGCATACGATTTTCGCCCTTAGGTATCTCAACAATCTGCCCAAAAAATGCCACTTGAGATTTCTTATTGTTTCAGTGTTCAGATTGCTTCCAAAACGAGAGTCGCTTCTCCACATGTTCTACTTTATTGCTTGTCGGTGTTTTAGGGTTCACCGAAGGAGTTCCCTTTTCGTACAGCATCTTGAATTAAGCGTGTGATAAACCCAAACTTCCGTTGACCGAAAGTAAGGATAATCATTTGGAATACAACAGATTTACAACAATAACAAATCTCAGATAATATCATAACACATAATTATTGCAGCGAAAAGATAAAAGTCATAAACATCACATCAACTGAAACACAGAGTACGCAGTTTACAGGATACAACTTAGCAAAGATAGAAAGTCTGAATAAAGGGACATAAGTCTCAACTCCAAAAGTACATCAAAATACAAGATGGAATAAGGTCTCTTAAACAAAAGCAAAGATAAAAGAGAAGTCTTCGTCTTCCTCCTCAGCAGCCTTCAATCCAGACACTCCTCAAAACCTGTCACTCGGTTGCCCGTGTAAAAAGAGGGCACTCGAGTTTGCAAAGTGAAACAAACTTCGAGTCAGTCATGTGACTGGTTTGAGAAATCTTTCTATACTAACTAACAATATGGCGAACCACAGGACCACGCCGCTAACGCGGAACGGGTTTACTCCATCGGGTTGCCAGTGCATAATTAAATAAAGTTGATACAAAATAACGCATTGACTTTTTAAAAATGAAATCATTTTAAGACTCAAGTCCCATCACACAATGCAACGCAAACCGGAGGATAGAGTTTTACCTTATAATGATCAAATATGCTTAATACGTGTAAAATAGTATTTAAATATATTATTAGTGTCTAAGCAGTTTAAAAATACTTCAAAGTAAATGTATCAATCCTAAACGGTATAGCTACCATATACTATGTCGCCATATATAGGTTTACAATCAAGACCGTAATGTCGTATTGGAAATTTGGTTTCCATCATGAATCGAGGCTAGGGATCGTCCTCTCCGATTCGAGACACTCTAGCAAATGCCTCAGGATTCCCCACAGTGAAGCCTCGGATCTTCAGGGCCGGTCCACACCTGTCGAAAGTGGGTGTACAATTCCTGAATACACGCTTCCCGGTCCTTTTGGACCTCGATATGGCCACTAACAACCTATAAAACCTGAGGTAACACAAAATCCATCATCCACATATGTAAAATGTCAGCGTTGGTAGGTTCCTGACATCACTCTAGCTAGAAAGAAATGTGTGCACTCCCTGCAGTCCTAATCTCGTTTTGACTCATACCGGGGTGTGAGGCTCGTCAAGTCATGCTATACACAAAGCTACGCCTAAACAGGTCGTGCTTTGATCATCAACCACAAGGCCTGCTTTTCAACAAAAGCCTTGATCTTTTGCATCTTGGCGCGCCACATTGACAATTTACGCCATGCGATCGACAACCGTCAATATATAAGAGGGTGTTAAGCAAGAGGATAAATTCTCCGCCACCAATCAATTATATATTAAATAGAAATCAATTTAAATACATGAAATGAATTCCAACGTCAGACACGCATCCATTTACAAGTCCGTCCTGGGTCTGAACGAAAACGAAGACACCAGAGAGGTTCTCGCCTATCCGGGCAATCAGCCCATACGTCCAGACAACCACTACTTCAACCCCTTCCTGGGAGCAAGTCAGTCCAAGGTATCAGTAATCGTCGTCCATTCGATGTGAAGATCGCCGGGCTTCAATCACAGTCTTCTATATTTTCGATTTAATCGTCGTGCAATTATTTGAAATGAGTTAAACTCGGTCTTTTCAAATAATTCTCGCATAATTTATCATTTAAATCATTTCATATCGTTAATACTTATTTATAACGATTTATCGCTATTTTTATTTATTTAAAAATAGCTCAAAATAATAAAACGACGCTTCGGGTCAGTGGGCGGACCTGGCGCTGTTTTTACCAAATTTTTATTTACACATACCTTGAAATCTAATCGTTGGATTTTGTCGAAATTTATATCGTTGGGAAGATCTTCCCAAAGCGGTCCTAACAGTTCCAGTTTTGGGAAAATCCGACGGTCGGAACTTTCGGTACAATCGTTTAAAGTTACGATTGCCGACATGCGAACTGCCGCGCGCGCTTCGTTAAAATTCTATATTTATATTTTTATATATAAATATAAATCGTTTGGCGATTTTAAATATTAAAATCCATTCTCTTTATCGCATCTAAAATGACGATAAAAATATCACTTTTAATATCTCTGTTTTATTTTATTATCTTTTTGTTTTATTTACACTAAATGTAAATAAATCAATCTTTTTCTACCCTTTCTTTTATTTGCACTAAATATAAATAAATTATCCTTTTCCTATCTTTCTAATTACCTCTAAATTGTAATTCAAATATCACTTTATAAATTCATGTTTTTATTTGCATAGAAAAAAATGCAAATAAAAAGTATACTTCTTTTTCTATGTTTTGTTTGCATATAAAATTGCAAACCAAAATGTAATTCTTCTTTCTATGTTTTTGTGTACATATAAAAATGTAAACAAAAATATGTAATTCCTCTTTCTATGTTTTTGTGTACATATAAAAATGTAAACAAAAATATATAATTCTTACATATAAAAATGTAAACAAAGATATATAATTCTTTTTCCTATGTCATATTTCTATTTACACTAAATGTAAATAAAATGTCCTTTTTCTTAATCTTATGTTTTATTTACACTAAATGTAAATAAAATAATTTTTCTCTTCTTTTATGTCATGTTTATTTACTCTAAATGTAAATAAATGTAATCTTTTCTTTTTCCATGTTTATTCACACTAAATGTAAATAAATGTGTCATCAATTTTTTTTTATTTACATAGAAAAATGTAAATAAATTCTATCCACATATTTTGTTCTTTTTACTTACATAAGAGAATGTAAATAAATCCTATTCACATATTTATTCTTTTTATTTATTTAAGAAAATGTAAATAAATTCTATTCACTTATTTTGTCCTTTTTTTATTTACATAAGAGAATGTAAATAAATTTGTGTGTCATCAAGTTTGTTCTTTTATTTACAAAGGAATGTAAATAAAATATTATTTCATGTCTTGTTCTTTTTATTTACAAAGGAAAATGTAAATAAAATGGGTGTCATCAAGTTTGTTCTTTTATTTACATAGAAAAATGTAAATAAAGTTTCATCGCTAAGTTTGTTCTTTTATTTACATAGAAAAATGTAAATAAAGTTTCATCGCTAAGTTTGTTCATTTATTTACAAAGAAAAATATAAATAAAGTTTCATCGCTAAGTTTATTCTTTTATTTACGTAGAAAAATGTAAATAAAGTTTCATCGCTAAGTTTGTTCTTTTATTTACATAGAAAAATGTAAATAAAGTTTCATCGCTAAGTTTGTTTTTTTATTTACATACGAAATGTAAATAAAATTCCATCGCTAAATTTGTTCTTTTATTTACACAAGGGAATGTAAATAAAAGTTTTATCTAATTTATTTCTTTTTATTTACACAATTAAATGTAAATAAAATGGCATCACAAGTTTCATTCCTTTTTCCTAATTATCAAATTTTGTACTTTTTCTAATGATCCAAATTTTGTTCCTTTTCTAATGATCAAAATTTGTACTTTTTTCTAATGATCAAAATTTGATCTCTTTTTCTATTGATCAAAATTTGTACTTTTTTCCTAATGATCAAAATTTGATCTCTTTTTCTAATGATCAAAATTTGATGTTTATTTTTTATAATCCAACTAAATGTAAATATGAGGTGTCACTTTGTTTTATATAGGCGATTCACCAAAAAAATGTGATTCTTAGGCGATTCACCAAAATATGTGATTCAACTACTGATCTATCATTAACATACAGATCTGAATTAACAGAATAATAAACAAGTAGATAAAAACATCACACATCAGCATATGAACATTCAACAATTTCATAACATCGCGGATCTGGTTTATTAACAACAATTACTTAAATAGCGAGGGATTATTGAAATAATTTAATTACTAAAATTCAGAGATCTCACCTTATTTCAATTCAGATCTAAAATTCCAAGGAGTTCAGAATCAGTCCCAATCAGTTCTAAAGCGCAGTATTCTATATCATGATTTCACAGCTTCAGAAATCACCGAATTCCGAGCTAGAATGCATGAATTATGATTAAATTAAGATGGATAATATTTATATTAATTAATTAATTAAGAAATACACCTTTCTTCCTCTTTCAGATGAAGGCCGCAAGTATTGACAAACGGGTTCGATCCTAGGGCTCGGCTTTTCACTCGACACAGGGGATTAGAGGTTGATCGGAAGGTGGCACCTTGACCGTCTAAGGGAGGCGCATGCACGGTGCAGAGGGGGGCCCACTCGATCAGGCGTATAGGGGGTAGAGGCGGTGTCTTTGCTGCGGGTTTCTGGGCCTGGTTCTCGTCGTTCGAGAGCCCTGAAGATGATCCACTCGTATGGAAGTGTAGAGGAGGATGATCTCTTCGATATGGTGTAAAGGTTGGAGTTTAATTTGTTGTAGATGAAGAGATGAGGGAGGAATTTGGTACAATTTCGGCTATGGGTTAAAGGGGTGGCGGCTGTAGATGATGACGGGAATAGTGTTCTAGTGTTAAATTTTTTCCTATTTTTATATTGTTTTTAATGTATTTTTACAATTAAATCCATATCTTTTTAGTCGGTCCAAATCTAGTCCAGCAGAAGGTGACCCTAGCCAATAGCCCATGTTCCGGGCTCAACGGGCCAGGTCTCGTCAGCCCAAATGGCTGTTTTTGGCCCGAATTATTTAATTTAATAATTAATTCCTTATTAAATTAATTCGTTCGAATAAATAAATTCACCGAGGCCACATACGGACTCAGAAAAATCCAGAAAAAATATATTTGGCTTCATTATGACGATACGGTCCTAGCAAAATTAATTTCGTCGAATTCTAAGACCGTTTGAAAAAAGACTATTTTTCAGTCGATCAAATTTGAGTGAATTGGAAAAAACACAGTTTCTTCCGCCATTCTCACATATTAATTCGGAAAATTATAAAAAATTGAAACCTAGAACTAATTTGACATTCTGGTCCCAACAGAAGTGGTTTCGTCAAAAACAGAGGTCGTTTGAAAATTGACTATTTTCACTGGCTTTAGTATTATTTAAAAATGAAAATTTTAATTACTGCACATTTCCCAACCAAATTATTTAAAATAAAAATTTTGAATTGGTTCGGGTTTTCTGGGTTGTTACAATCTCCCCCACTTAAAAGCTTTTTCGTCCCCAAAAAAGGAAACAAAATAAAGTAGGAAACAAGACGGAAAATGTAATTTGTGGTAAATGTACCTTAACACAAGAGTTACTTGGAGATGTCCATTCTGCAGTCGGGGTAAGCCTTTTTGATGCTATCCTTTGTCTCCCAAGTACAGTCTCTAGGATCCCCGCTCCACTGCACCTTGACTAGGTGTATCCTCTTGTTTCTCAGGACTCGGGTTTCTTTGCCAACGATTTTCACCGGCTCCCTCTTTACTGTTAAGCTCCGCGTAATCTCTAATTCTTGTTGTGCTGCTTCCTCCACAACTAAGTCTAGGTCATGAACATGTTTGCGGAGTTGAGACACATGAAATACATCATGCACTCTAGGAAACCAGTCAGGCAGCTGCACTCTATAAGCGAGAGTACCGATCCTTTCGAGAATAGGAAATGGACCAATGAATCTCGGGGTCAACTTTCCAGTCTTCCTAAAACGAACTACACCCCTTAATGGAGAAACCCTCAAGTAAACATAGTCGCCAACAGAGAATTCTAAATCTCTTCTTCGCTGGTCTGCATAGTTCTTCTGTCGGCTCTGAGCAGTCAATAGGCGTTTCTTAATCAAATCAATCTTATCCGATGCTTCTCCGATCATGTCGGGGCCCAAGACTAATCGATTGCCTGTCTCTACCCAACATGCCGGAGATCTGCATGGTCTGTCATATAATAGTTCAAACGGTGACATCTTCAAGCTTGCTTGGTAGCTGTTATTATAAGAGAATTCAACCAAGTGTAAGTGATCCTCCCATGAACCGCCATAGTCAAGAATGCAAGCTCGCAACAAGTCTTCTAAAATACGGTTCACCATCTCAGTCTGGCCATCTGTCTGAGGGTGATAAGCAGTGCTCAGATTTAACATGGTCCCAAGCTCTTCTTGAAAATCTTCCTAGAATTTGCTAGTAAATATTGGATCCCGATCACTAACAATGCTTTTGGGAACCCCATGCAGTCTGACAATCTCTTTAAAATAAAGCTGTGCCAAACTTCGAGCTGTTCTATTGGACCTGACAGGGATGAAATGGGAAGAATTTGTTAAGCGATCTACAATCACCCATATGCTATCATTACCTTTTCTGGTTCGAGGCAAGCCATCAATAAAGTCCATAGAGAATTCCTCCCACTTCCAACCTGGAACTCCTAGCGGTTGAAACAAACCTGCCAGCTTCTGTTGATCACTTTTAACTTTCTGACAAGTGGGACATCTAGCAGCATAAATAGAAATATCCCTCTTCATGGACCTCCACCAAAATGTGCGTTTGAGGTCGTGATACATCTTGCTCACCCCAGGATGAATGCTAAGCTTAGATTTATGACATTCATCCATGATCTCCCTTCTAAGGTCAGAAATGTTTGGGACACAAATTCGACCTAATAGCCTCAAAACTCCTTTGTCATCAATTTGGAAACTCGTGGTTTCGCCATCCCGAATTCTTTGGCTAATTCTCTGGATAAAATCATCATCCTTCTGCAGAGCAGAAATTTTATCAATCAGAGCAGGAGTGATGATGAGATTGGCAAGGATAAGTTTGGTATCGTCTGCATTCTTCCTGCTTAGCGCGTCGGCTCTAACGTTTTCTTTCCCTGGAGTATATAGAATGTCCAGGTCATAGGGTGCAAGGAATTCAACCCAACGCTGCTGCCTCAAGTTCAAATCTCTCTAAGTAAATAGATGCTTCAAGGATTTGTGGTCCGTATATAGCTCAAATTTCTCGCCCCAGAGATAGTGCCTCCATATCTTTAGAGCAAATACGATGGCCATTAGCTCAAGATCATGAACGGCGTAGTTCTTCTCATGCGGTTTTAACTGCCGGCTAGCATATGCAATTACTTTGTCCCTTTGCATTAGCACCGCACCAATACCTTAAATAAATAAAAGAATAACATGTAAAGTGAGATTTGAAATTAAAAGGAAATGTTATCTCTGACATGTTAAAATAAAAGAATGACCTTCTCTGGAAGTGTCAGTCCAGACTTTCAGATCCTCGTTGCCATCAATGATGGTCAATACAAGAGCAGTGATCAATCTCTGTTTCAGGTCCTGAAAAGCTGTCTCACATTCGGGTGTCCAAATGAACTTTGTGTGCTTCTTAGTCAGCTTTGTCAATGGACAAGATATCTTCGAAAAATCTTTGACGAATCTATTACTTAAACAGAAAGCAGGAAACCCAACGTGCTTGCGTGGCATACTACATCTACCAGTATTTTAAAACGACGTCTGTTTACACTACTTTTCTTTTTTCAACTCCCACAAACGGTTTCTTCCCCCTCTTGCCTAATCCCTAAAAAACATTTCCACTTCCTTCGCCCCAAGCGCTCCATTCCACCCTTCTTCTCCAGAAAGCAGTGTCTTCCTTCTATTCCTCCAACCAACCCAACCACTCCACTCCAATCTTATTCTCCATGAAACGATTTCTACCTATTTTCGCCCAATTCCTTAAAAAACCATTCTCAACCTTATTCAAACTACGCAGACCATTCCACTATCCGAAGTACGATGGAACGAGAAATTGATTTCTTCTTCCCCGGTCTACGACCAGTCGGCTAAAATTTGTAAGCCCGCCGATATCCTTTACCTTATCCATACATGTTTTAACACTACCACTCTGCAATCAAAGTCCTTAAATTCATAACCCCTACCGTTCTTTACAGATAGGAAGTCCGTACCCTACTTCTGCAAACGAGTATTAACACTCAACATCGAAGTTCAGTACATCCGGTCCCGTTCTCATTAACAGATTCCCACGACTTTTTTTACCGCATCACTCATCGCGTTAAGGTAGCCGTACCGACAATCGCACTACTCCAACCCTCAGTAACATCAACTTGATTAAACCCATGGTTTGATACTGGTAGCATTTATCAGTGTTGTACGGAAATTTGTTGCTCTTTACTGTGGTTATGCTGCTTGTGTTGAGCTGTAAGGTTATATAATTGTATACAAAATAAAATACCTTTTGCTATGCAGGTGGAGTAGATCTGTTAAAATTAACCCTCTTCCTCCACAGAAAGACATTTTTTTTGCTTCTCTCAATGCATTTCAAGTTATACACAAATTTACATTGATGCTATTTCAAAGCACACAGGACATCACATCACACACCATGTTGCAACACGAAACCTTATTGGCTTTAATGAACTTAATGCTTGCATGTTTTTTTACTATAACATTGTTGAGCTTGTGAGGCAAGGAGAAGTGTAGGTTGTGACCTCTATCACGACTGCTATTATCCCACTGTATACACATTAACGACGATTAAACAACCATTGGAAATCAACCACATTTTTGACACCCAATTTGCAAATAAATTAACACTATAACTAACCTTATGTTTTGAAACAATTACTTGTGTGTATTTAGCAGTAATAATACTTAGCATTGACTGCCTAACGTGTGATTGGAGACTATAAAGTACATATCTGCTTGACAGTATTAAATGACCTGATGCAATCAGATGTACATTACGAAATTAATATTGTTCTACTGTAATACGATACTCAGTTAACTATTTTCTTCCGTCTTTTTTATCTTTTTTACTTAAAAACAATAATACCTTCCTGTGCTTAACTCAGGAAAAGAACATACGACTTGTATGCTACATTTCCTATGCTTTTCCTTGCCATGTGATAGATGATACGAAGATATACGATAGGTTGAAGAAAAATTCAATGGTTGAGGTGAAATCAAACTTAAATTAGTTGAACATGCGAAAATGTGAATGCTACAATAATAATCATTGTCCAGAATCTTTATGCTGAGGCCTAACGCTAATGTTCAAGCCAAAAATGTGAAGATTATAAATTGAGAAAAATAATCAAACATGCGTACACTTTAAATTTGAGAAAGCAAATAACACTAAATCAAGAACTAATTAGTTGATTTTCCTTTTGGAAAAAAGTAATGAGCCATAGTTTTTTTTACCTATTCATGTGAAAATCTGTGCTTAGTTTTTTTAAGCAATTTGTTAAAATGGAGCTAATTCTAATTACATCTGATGTTACAAGTTGAAAACAATCAACGAAAAATTACTTCAATTACATTTACATATATCATGGTCGGTAGAAAATTATATAGAAAAACCTTTGAACTAAGCAATATTACTTGCATAATGTCAGCAATTAACATTGATCAAGTTGTTTTTTGCCCTTAAATTTTGTCATTTGCTCTTAGTTTTTATTACTTCACATAGGCTGATTGAGTAATACCATCCGCGTAGAGAGATCTGTATTTTAGACACCTAAGTAGAAATCAGTTTGCAGTCCTGAACTTAATTTCAATGTTAGCTATTACAAGTTGTCAAAATTAACACAACGTCCTTAGTTTTTTAACCTATTCATGTGGAAATCTGTGCTGACGGCCTGCTTCCTCTCTACGATCTTTTTAAAACAACAAAACTAACATGTTTCCTTTATTCATACTTACGCCACAGTAACCACATGGATTCGTTAATGCATGGGGATTCTTCCTTTCTTCTCCATGCCGCTGATCAGGTATTTTAATTTTCTTCTAAAGAAACACTGCTCTTTAATTTTCTTTTTCAAATGTTTAACCGGACTGAATTATTCTTATGGACGGAACAGTGGATTTGGATAGCATATGAACAACGTTACCCGACATGGTTGTAAGGTATATGCAGAACTACTACCAACAGTATTTTCTCGTACCAACCATCCTATCTTGGACTGAATCATATATTTTTTCCAACCGTATACTCACCTCCCCTCCACTTCATAGAGATATGGTACATTCTAGCGTTACTCTGAAGTATGGTTTTACGTCGCTAGGCTGTAATGTACAATGTTCCGTACAAAGTTGTATTTTTATTCAACTAAATTCCTGCTTCTCTTTTATTCCCTTTGTTATCTCCTTTGTCTGCAGTTAATATACTTCTCCTAATTCGTCATTCTTTCCATTGCTAATCGGTTGGAACTTCTACGTAAAATCTAGAAGGTCAGTCTCTTTAATCATTTAGTTGTACAATGCCAACGAGTTTATGACTGTGTAGTAAATCTATTACCATTTACGTGAAAAGATAACTTATTGTGATTTTTTTGGCTCTTCCTATGTTAACAAATTCGTATTTTCATTTTTTATACGCAAATTTCCTTCGTGTATAATATCCCTGCTTGGAATACCTTTTCAGACCTTACACTGATATGTCGAACGTGGTAACCTCATCTGGCATGTTACGTGATTAAAATTAGGCAACATATAATGGTGTACATTGCACATTTTATTTATTTCGACTGATTACAATTTACATTTATTTTCAGTACGACTAAGAAATAAATGTTAAGTACACAAATTTACATATCCATAAATTTGTGTCATGTTGTTGTAGGGATGCATATTCATACGTCCTTTAAAGATTTGAAAATTGAGCAAAGAGGGGGATGCATCTGCTATTTTTGTTTGATTGGATTCAGTGTAAACAGGCATATTAAATACAATGGCAGTCCATCTTCTACTCAGTAGTAGGTCTGCTTCCTTTCATAAAAATAGATAGTTGATTTTATGCAAATTGATGTTAGTGTTTTATAATGAATTTCATCTATAACAGTTATATAGCACTAATTTCATTTCCTTTTGTTTTGGAGTCTAAACTTGATGGATTTAGGGCTATAGACTTCCCCTTCTGAGTTCAGAATGTGATCACTTTACTCAATTAATCATTTTGTGCAATTTATTATGCACTGAGAGAAGGAAAGTGGGCTGTAGAAACGGCCTATTTTTATTGTATCAGCAACGACTCAAACCTCTTCTTCTCAATGGGAACGGTTTTCCTAGCGATTTGATGTTCAGATGGTTTTCTAAAGTGGGGCAAAGAATCCTTTAATACAAATTGAAAATGATAAAGAGAAGGTTTGTATTAATTCTTCCCTGTATTTGTTCAGGCTCCAATTGTTCCATACACTGATCAAATCTCTTCTACTCTCCACATTCTATCACATCCTGACTGTTTGGATAATGTTTCAAATTTGAATGATGATGTCGGGAGTGAAGCTACTAATGTCGTTCATGAGGAGAGCTATGAATTTGGGGGAGAACCCAATATAATTATTATTTTTGGATAGTTTGAGCAATGCTGATCAGATTTTAAATTAACCTAGAAAAAATTTGGTATAAGAGGTGCCGATTGTGAATCGTAGAAAGCATAAATTGAGACTTCCCTCCACTGCAGGCAAAGAAACTCAGTTGCAAAAGCATGTAATTTAATAGGCAGTTGAAAAGGATAATGTTACTGGTTTTCGATCTGGATATCAAATGTATAAGAATTTTCCTCCAATTAGCAACAAAACGTTGTTGCCATACTAGGTTATAGATTATGTCAACTTAAGGATCATTTAATACAGGCAAGAGTATATCAAAGCTTCAATCCACTTTGTAGTAATCCACTATTCATTCGTGAGCAACGTGCACGGATAAGAGATGTTCAATGAGTAATCAGAGATGCAGCTAAGGATTCAGAGCTACCCAATAGTGCTAATGAGAAACTGCATTTAATGGAACAAGCCCTTGCAAAAGCAAATATGATCCAACATGACTGTTCTACCGAGGTGAAAAAGCTTCGAGCTATGCTTCACTTGTCTGAAGAACAACTGAAAGCGCTTAAGAATCAAACTATGTTTTTGACCATTCGAGGTCCCACTAATGTCGCATGAAGAACCAGCGTTTTCTGCACTCTACACTTCTTTCCACAATCTCCAGCCATGTACAAATGTCATAAGAGTACTATCTGTGAAAAATGTAACAACCCGTATTTTCAATAACCTGTAATAACATAAATCGAGGCAGAATTTAATTCTAAAATGGGAATCAAGGGAAACGGGCTATGCCATTGTGTTCGTCTCGGAAAAATACGCGAAATAGAGTCCGAGTTTTCGAAAATCGGAGTCCGTATGACCAAGATATGGCCTCGCGAAGTTTCACGAAAATTCCCAAATTAAAGTATACTTAATTAAGTGAAATGGGTTGTGTAGATATATATATATATATATATATATATATTGATATATATATATATATATATATAATTGAAAATTTAATAAATAAATATGCAAAAATGCTCAAAACAGCGAATTGGGAGAGGGGAATAACCGAACCGGCCGATTTTTGAAGTCGACCCGAGCTCGCTGGGTCGACTAGGGGTTAATCCAGGGTGTTTGGCTGTCAACCCGTGGGCCGATTCGCTCAAGTGCAGATTTTGCATTTGAATGGTTCTCATGGTCCATCTTTAATCTAAAGGCCCTAGATGGTTCCTACACTTGACTTCTTCCCCAAGACATGCTTTGATGGCTTGGATTGAATCTAGGGTTAATCCTATGGCCTAAAACACTTGCCTAATCTATAAATAAGACCCTAACCTACCCTAATTCATTCATAATTAAACCTAGTGACTAAACTATGGCAAAATGCTAGCTCTCATGGCCTCCACTAATTTTATGAAGAGGGTTGCATACTAATCACTCTCTAATCAACTTCTAATCCCTTCTTAGCATCTTAATCTTCTTCATTTGGTGTTCAAAGTTGCTAGTTGTGAGTTTCTATCACTTTGATGATCTTTTGGTAAACTAATTAGATGAGATGTGATGAGATTTATGGTTTTGTATGTGGGTTAATGAGCTTTGAATCATATGATATGATGTTAGCATTAATCTTATGTTTATGCATGTTGAGTATGTAAGCTTATGCAAGTTTAATATGATGTATGTTATGTTTGCATGATGCTAAATATGCAAGTTGTGGGCTATGTAATCATATGCATGTTATGCAAGTTCATGGTAATATGCTAT
Source organism: Allium sativum (assembly GCA_030737875.1). NCBI lineage: Eukaryota > Viridiplantae > Streptophyta > Magnoliopsida > Asparagales > Amaryllidaceae > Allium > Allium sativum. The sequence continues at coordinate 1,020,939,986 of CM060920.1, forward strand.
GCAAGTTACATGTTTGTTAATATGCAAGTTACATGTTTGTTAATATGCAAGTTACATGTATGTAAATATGCAAGTTACATGTTTGTTAATATGCAAGTTACATGTTTGTTAATATGCAAGTTACATGTATGTAAATATGCAAGTTACATGTTTGTTAATATGCAAGTTACATGTTTGTTAATATGCAAGTTACATGTATGTAAATATGCAAGTTACATGTTTCTTTATATGCAAGTTACATGTTTGTTAATATGCGAGTTACATGTATGTAAATATGCAAGTTACATGTTTATTAATATGCAAGTTCATGATGACACATTATGCAAGTCTATAAGCTAATATGCAAGTTTGTTATGCAAAATGAATATGTAAGTTATGTGACATATTATATGCAAGTTATGTGACATGTTATGCAAGTTCATATGCAAGTTATGTGTTTGTTAATATGCAAGATGGCACCTTTGAAACATGTTCATTCATATGCAAGTTGACACCTTTTATATGTGTTATATCATGAACGAAATTACGTGGGAACGATGGGGTAATTAAATGCATAAGTTAATAAGATTGTGTGAAATTAATATAATTATGCATAACACAAAATAAATAAACATAGTATGGGAATTTGCCTATTTGGTTAGGTGTACCCATACTATGTGTTGGGAATTTACCTATTGAGTTAGGTCTACCCCATGGGAATTTACCTATTAAGTTAGGTCTACCCATGTTATGAAAAGCTTGACATTAATTAGGGATAATTAATATGGGGGTGATTAATTAGGTGTAATTAATCGACTAAGACACGAGGTTGGACTCATTTGTAGTGTAAAACTGCCCGGACCCGACCGGCTTAACCAGTTGCTACAAATGTCAGCCCAATGTGAGAGGTCTTGGCCATAAATTAAATACGTGATTAAGGTAAAGACACGAGGTTAGACTCTGTTATGACGTAAGACTGCCCGGATTCTACCGGCTTAACCAGGCGGTCATAACAGTCAGTCTAATGTGGGAGGTCTTTACGGGAGATCACGGTCTTAATTAATTAAGAAACACTTAACCATTATAGCATGTAGTGGGACATGAGGGGTTAAGTGGGTGCCTTGGGTGGCATGTGGAATCTTAAGTGGGTTGCCTTGGGTGGCAATAGAAAATACGATTAGAATACTTAACCAAGAGAAACATGTAATTAAACATGATTAAAGGGTTAAGTGGGATACACTAGATATTTGACAAGCTTAAGTGGGTAGCTTGTGGGGGCCCATTTCAACCAATATCCCAAACGTATCTTTGTGGGCTCGACCCATGTCGAGTGACGGGACACGCATATTGGGCTTGATTATAAGAGGCCAAAACGGGTTAGCGGTGGCAACGCAAGTCCAACGGGCTTCATATGCGTGAGTGGGCCCGGGCTGGTAGGTAAGCCGTTGTTGCATCGTGTAGATATAAGCCGTGCATCGTTAATTATATCGGGTTGCCACGTTGGGGAATGGTACACCCCATGGTGGGGCCAGCACGGGTATCTACGTTAGGGAGCCGATCGAATGGGGAGTAGTGTGTACACCTAGTGGATTGTAGGGCCCCGTGGCGCCTACTTGGTCACCTAGGGGTACGCAGGTACTAATTAGTAAATTTTATAAGTCCTTGGGTGGGATCAACCTTTAAGTTAGGAACGACTGGTGTGGTGCAGTTTAGTAATTTACCTTAGGGAGGGTAGATGCGTCTTTATCCTTTATCTTCATTTAGTTGACTGCTTAGGGTAGCCATTCATCCCTATATGTTACCGTATATCAGTTTATGTCTTCTCTGGTTACTTTAACGATTGTATTGTTAAAGTTATAGGACTCGCTCAGACTTATGTCTGACCCTGTTGTTTTTATCTTTTTCCCAACCCTCAGGTCCTACGGTGGATCCTAGCAGTAGTGGAGCTTGATCGGATTGCTGTTCCAGTCTTTAGGAGCTTGGATAGATGTAAAGCTCCAGTTATCCAGTTATCTTTTCTTTTGTTTGGCTATTGTATGAGAGTGGGATTATGTACTTCTTTATTTTGATGGATATTGTACTTGACCTTTATTGTGGTTTTATGATGTAACCAGACATGTTTTACTTCCGCTGTTATGAGATGATGTTTTAAAATTTCAAGTACTATTTATATCTGTCTTGTTGTAATTTTTCTGTTCTATATTCACTAAAATACTCCACCGATGCTATGGCATTCCCTTAGTGAGTGATCATAGCGGGAGTGGGGTGTTACACGTGGTATCAGAGCTTAAGGTTACCAGAACAGATAAAATTTTTGAGAAAAACTACTTTCTAAGAGTATTTTCGAAGAAAGTATTTTTAAAAGCATGTCTTCTAAGAGAAAAAGTTTTTGAAAAAGAAAAGCATAATCCCCAATAGCCATATCTTTATCTTTCGGAATCTCCTTTTTGAATCTTTCCTCTTTCGTTTCAGCATGGCTGAAGATCTTAACATCCCGGAGGGTTTAGTTATACCACTATGGTATAGGAGGTTGCAAGAGGCTAGGGCCGCGGCTGCGGGTCCGGCCAATGCTACTACACCAGAGACAACCGCTCCTCCTCCTCAGCCTAGAGTGGATAATTTTGCTAAGGTTTGCAAGGAGTTCAAGGCTATAGGAGGAAAACCTTTTCTTGGTTCAGAGACTTTCGTAGAGGCTAGAGATTGGCTTAAGGAAGTGGAAGAGTTGCTAGATATCTTTGAAGTGGAAGAGGGAAAGAAAGTCAAGTTGGCGGCTTGGTTAATGAAGGGAGAGGCCTCATTCTGGTGGGAGGTCACTAATGGAGAACGCCCTGTTGACTCTTGGGCAGATTTTAAGCAAAGGTTTGGGGCTAAGTTTCTCTCAAGGGCGGAAGAGAATCTGTTTATGGAGAAGTTCTTGAATTTGAAGCAAGGGAATCTCACGGTGAAAGAATATGTCAACAAATTCAATCAATTAGCAAGGTTTGGCATAGAGTTGGTGAATACACCGGAGAAGAAGGCTTTGAGGTTCGTTAGAGGCTTGAACGAACCATTGCAAGGAATAGCTATGACTCACATTCCTATGGGGGCCACTTTTGAGAAGCTTGTCTACATGGCACTTATGCATGAGGATGATAAGAATTCTAAGGCACCAGAGAAAAAGGGGGATCAGAAGAAACCGCAACAGCAACAACAAGGCAAGGGCGGAAAAGGCAATGGTGACAAAAAGAAGACGAAGAAGAAGTGCTTCAATTGTGGGACACCAGGGCACCTCAGTAAGGATTGTCGCAAAAAGAAGAAGACCGGTTGCTTTCATTGTGGTGAAGCGGGGCATCTTGTGAAAAACTGCCCAAAGAAGGGGCAGAAGACGGGGTCTACCTCAGGAGGCCAGGTGCAAGCTCTTATAGCACCACCTCAGTCAGGGGGGCAAGTTCAGGTTCTCTCAGTTCCACCGATTCAGCAGAGAGGTAGAACTATTTCCGTTGAAAGTCTGGTTTTTCTGTTTGATCATCCAGTTCGTACTTTGTTTGACTCTGGCGCATCGCATTCTTTTATCTCATCATCGTTAGTTGAGTCACTGCACTTAGACACCAGTCTAGTTGATGATCCCTTGGTTGTCTCAAACCCAATTGGGGGCTCCATATATCTGTCTATGATATGTTTGGGTTTGAAGATTTCTATACTTAGCGTTGAGTTTAGATGTGATGCTTTTGTATTGGGCTTCACGGGCTATGGGTTGATCTTGGGCATGGACTGGTTATCCAGTAATGGTGCCGTTCTTGATTGTGAAAGGAGAGTTGTCAGGCTTATGACCCGCTTGGGTAATACTCTCGAGATCTCTTGTAATCCCATGGAATCTGTTTTGCTAAGTTATCTTGAATCGCTCGATGCTTCGGTCGAGAGTTTGCGTTCTGTCAGAGTGGTCCGGGAATATCCGGATGTGTTTGAAGAAGTAAAGGGTTTGCCTCCGAAGCGGGAGATAGATTTCCGAATTTATTTGGTGGATAATGCCAAACCAGTGTCTTTGCCAGTACGCCACATGGCTCCTCGTGAGAGAAGAGAACTTCATAAGCAAGTAGGGGAGTTGCTTGAGAAGGGGTTCATAAGGCGAAGTATATCGGAGTGGGGAGCTCCAGTAGTGTTTGCCACGAAGGCGGATGGGTCCCTCAGACTTTGTGTGGATTATAGGGAACTTAATAAGCTCACGAAGAAGAATAGACACCCATTACCGAGGATAGATGATCTCTTTGATCAGTTGGTTGGCGCGTCAGTATTTTCGCAGATGGACTTAGCTACAGGGTTTCATCAGTTAAGAGTGGCGGAGGACAGTATAGAGAAGACTGCTTTCCGGACTCCGGATGGTTTTTATGAGTGGCTAGTGATGCCATTTGGGTTGACAAACGCCCCCGCATACTTTGTTGATCTCATGAGTAGAGTGTTCAGAGAGTATCTGAATAAGTTTGTAGTAGTTTTTGTGGATGACATCTTGGTCTTTTCCAAGAATGAAGAAGAGCATGCCTTACATCTCAAGGAAGTGTTGGAGACTCTTCGAGCGCATAGTCTTAAAGCTAAATTCTCTAAATGCCATTTTTGGAGAAGAGAAGTGCGATTCTTAGGGCATGTGGTCTCTAAGGAAGGGATAGCTGTGGATCCCGCAAAGATAGTATCTATCCAGGATTGGAAAGTTCCTAGAAATGCTACCGAGGTAAGAAGTTTCTTGGGGTTGGCAGGATATTATAGGAAGTTCATCAAAGACTTCGCGAAGATATCAGCCCCATTAACCCGCTTGACGAAGAAGAATCTGGTTTTCTCATGGGATGTAGATTGTGATGATGCTTTCCGACGGTTAAAGAGAGCTTTGACCACCGCTCCAGTTTTAGTGCTTCCAGATGGGAGTAAGCCGTTTGTTGTTTATACCGATGCTTGTGGAACAGGATTAGGCGCAGTCTTGATGCAGGAGGGAAGGGTAATAGCCTATGGAGGGAGACAATTGAGAGTGCATGAGAAGAATTACCCTACCCATGATCTAGAGTTGGCCGCGATTGTTTTCGCACTTAAGTCTTGGCGCCATTATCTTCTTGGTGAGAGATTCGAGTTGTTCACCGACCATAAATCATTGAAGTACTTATTCTCTCAGAAGGATTTAAACTTAAGACAGCAAAGGTGGATGGAGTTCTTAGCATCCTATGATTTCGAGATAGCGTATACCCCTGGTAAGGGTAACGTGGTGGCAGACGCCTTAAGTAGAAAAAGGCTATCTTTGAGTCCATTGTTCGTGGAACGACGAAGCTTGGAGTTTCTTTCTTTGTTTGACTTCAGACCTTCTGTTGATTTTGTACCTGGTTTGTTGGCATCCTTGGAGGTTAGACCTACTCTTTTGAGACGGATTGGCGAGGCTCAGCGAGACGACCCACAGTTGGTTGTGTTGGTAGAGAAGCTTATAAGAGGGGAGTCGTCCAGCCATTTGGGTAGATACACCATAGATGATAAGGGATGGTTGCATAGAGACGGTAGACTTTGTGTACCGCAAGATGAGGGTTTGAAGAAGGCTATTTTGGATGATGCACATCGTTCAAGAATGACTATTCATCCCGGTGGAGACAAAATGTACCAAGACATGAAGAGAGTTTTCTTTTGGGCCGGTATGAAGAAAGATGTGGCCGAGTATGTGGCTAGATGCTTAGTGTGCCAACAAGTTAAAGTGGAGCAAAGGAAACCCGGTGGGTTGCTACACCCATTGGAAGTTCCACAGTGGAAGTGGGATAGTGTCTCGATGGATTTCATCGACGGGTTACCGAGATCGAGGAAGGGCAATACGGGAATTTGGGTTGTGGTAGACAGACTTACAAAGAGTGCCCATTTTATACCCGTAAAGAGTAAGAGGACCGCTCCATGGCTTGCTTCAGTCTATGTTAGAGAGATTGTTAGATTGCATGGCGTACCATCCAGCATTGTGAGTGATCGAGATCCTATTTTCACTAGTGAGTTTTGGAGAAGTTTGCAAGAGGCGGTAGGGACTCAGTTGTGTTTGAGCACCGCATATCATCCTCAGACGGACGGTCAGACCGAGAGGGTGAACCGTATCTTAGAAGATCTTTTGAGGCTTTGTATCTTGGATTTTGGAGGTACATGGGAAGAACATCTTCCTTTGGTGGAGTTCGCATATAATAACAGCTTTCAGTCCAGTATTGGTATGGCTCCTTTCGAAGCTCTTTATGGAAGGCCTTGTCGATCTCCTACATGTTGGTGGGAATCTACGGATAAGATCTTGCTTGGGCCGGATATGGTTAGAGAGACTTCAGAGAAGATTGATTTAATTCGAAAAAGGATGAAAGCAGCGCAAGATAGACAGAAATCTTATGCGGATCGGAGAAGGACGGATCTTGAGTTTGAGGTTGGGGACATGGTTTTTGTCAAAGTATCTCCATTGAGAAATGTTGTTCGCTTTGGGTCCGTAGGGAAGTTAGCACCGAGATTTGTTGGGCCGTTTCCTATTAAGGAAAGGATTGGACGGATGGCATATAGGGTGGAGTTGCCCGACAGACTTAGTGGTGTTCATGATGTATTCCATGTATCACATTTGAGGAAGTGCTTACATGAGACCGCGGAGGTGGTAGAGCCGAGCTTGCTTAGAGATGTAGAGGTAGAGCGTGATGCGACGATTCGACGAGCTCCTACTCGCATCCTTGGGTCAGAAACTAGGAAGTTGAGGAACAGAGAAGTTCAGCTAGTTAAAGTGCAATGGGGAGATGACGAAAGCAATGCTACTTGGGAGACGGAAGCAAAGATGCGTTCTTTGTATCCATTTCTTTTTGAGAGTATGTCTTTTAACTTCTCCTTTATTGCTTGTCTAGTACTTATCTTATCTTTAGTATATCCTCTCGCTAATACCTATGACCTTTAGATAGGGTAAAACCTATGGTTGAGACATGTGTTTGAAACATGTTATGGTTGATGGATGCATATGGATGCAATTGTTTGCTAGTGGTTGCTCGTGGATGCATATACACACACATTAGGCACTAGATCGGCTCAGTCACTTCATGTTGCATATTGCATAAATGGATGTGGTAGTTAGATTGATGGATGTATCATGGCTGTGTTATCATATGGATGATGCATTTTTGTGTATGGTTGTGCACGCATGTAGAAATTTGTATGTGTCAATAGGGTTTCGCATACATATTGGATGCATGGCACTATCATGGTTTGCATTAAGGAGGTTTACTGTATCAGTAACCGCCTGATTTTCGCATTAGGTAAGTACATATACACACACTTTTGCATATATCCATCCAGCATTTCGAATCTTGTAAGGACAATGATTGCTCGTGGATGATGCTTTGAGTAGATGGATGATTGGATGGTAGGATACGTTCTTCCTAACTTGAAGATTTCGGGGACGAAATCCTTTAAGGAGGGGAGAATGTAACAACCCGTATTTTCAATAACCTGTAATAACATAAATCGAGGCAGAATTTAATTCTAAAATGGGAATCAAGGGAAACGGGCTATTCCATTGTGTTCGTCTCGGAAAAATACGCGAAATAGAGTCCGAGTTTTCGAAAATCGGAGTCCGTATGACCAAGATATGGCCTCGCGAAGTTTCACGAAAATTCCCAAATTAAAGTATACTTAATTAAGTGAAATGGGTTGTGTAGATATATATATATATATATATTGATATATATATATATATATAATTGAAAATTTAATAAATAAATATGCAAAAATGCTCAAAACAGCGAATTGGGAGAGGGGAATAACCGAACCGGCCGATTTTTGAAGTCGACCCGAGCCCGCTGGGTCGACTAGGGGTTAATCCAGGGTGTTTGGCTGTCAACCCGTGGGCCGATTCGCTCAAGTGCAGATTTTGCATTTGAATGGTTCTCATGGTCCATCTTTAATCTAAAGGCCCTAGATGGTTCCTACACTTGACTTCTTCCCCAAGACATGCTTTGATGGCTTGGATTGAATCTAGGGTTAATCCTATGGCCTAAAACACTTGCCTAATCTATAAATAAGACCCTAACCTACCCTAATTCATTCATAATTAAACCTAGTGACTAAACTATGGCAAAATGCTAGCTCTCATGGCCTCCACTAATTTTATGAAGAGGGTTGCATACTAATCACTCTCTAATCAACTTCTAATCCCTTCTTAGCATCTTAATCTTCTTCATTTGGTGTTCAAAGTTGCTAGTTGTGAGTTTCTATCACTTTGATGATCTTTTGGTAAACTAATTAGATGAGATGTGATGAGATTTATGGTTTTGTATGTGGGTTAATGAGCTTTGAATCATATGATATGATGTTAGCATTAATCTTATGTTTATGCATGTTGAGTATGTAAGCTTATGCAAGTTTAATATGATGTATGTTATGTTTGCATGATGCTAAATATGCAAGTTGTGGGCTATGTAATCATATGCATGTTATGCAAGTTCATGGTAATATGCTATGCAAGTTACATGTTTGTTAATATGCAAGTTACATGTTTGTTAATATGCAAGTTACATGTATGTAAATATGCAAGTTACATGTTTGTTAATATGCAAGTTACATGTTTGTTAATATGCAAGTTACATGTATGTAAATATGCAAGTTACATGTTTGTTAATATGCAAGTTACATGTTTGTTAATATGCAAGTTACATGTATGTAAATATGCAAGTTACATGTTTCTTTATATGCAAGTTACATGTTTGTTAATATGCGAGTTACATGTATGTAAATATGCAAGTTACATGTTTATTAATATGCAAGTTCATGATGACACATTATGCAAGTCTATAAGCTAATATGCAAGTTTGTTATGCAAAATGAATATGTAAGTTATGTGACATATTATATGCAAGTTATGTGACATGTTATGCAAGTTCATATGCAAGTTATGTGTTTGTTAATATGCAAGATGGCACCTTTGAAACATGTTCATTCATATGCAAGTTGACACCTTTTATATGTGTTATATCATGAACGAAATTACGTGGGAACGATGGGGTAATTAAATGCATAAGTTAATAAGATTGTGTGAAATTAATATAATTATGCATAACACAAAATAAATAAACATAGTATGGGAATTTGCCTATTTGGTTAGGTGTACCCATACTATGTGTTGGGAATTTACCTATTGAGTTAGGTCTACCCCATGGGAATTTACCTATTAAGTTAGGTCTACCCATGTTATGAAAAGCTTGACATTAATTAGGGATAATTAATATGGGGGTGATTAATTAGGTGTAATTAATCGACTAAGACACGAGGTTGGACTCATTTGTAGTGTAAAACTGCCCGGACCCGACCGGCTTAACCAGTTGCTACAAATGTCAGCCCAATGTGAGAGGTCTTGGCCATAAATTAAATACGTGATTAAGGTAAAGACACGAGGTTAGACTCTGTTATGACGTAAGACTGCCCGGATTCTACCGGCTTAACCAGGCGGTCATAACAGTCAGTCTAATGTGGGAGGTCTTTACGGGAGATCACGGTCTTAATTAATTAAGAAACACTTAACCATTATAGCATGTAGTGGGACATGAGGGGTTAAGTGGGTGCCTTGGGTGGCATGTGGAATCTTAAGTGGGTTGCCTTGGGTGGCAATAGAAAATACGATTAGAATACTTAACCAAGAGAAACATGTAATTAAACATGATTAAAGGGTTAAGTGGGATACACTAGATATTTGACAAGCTTAAGTGGGTAGCTTGTGGGGGCCCATTTCAACCAATATCCCAAACGTATCTTTGTGGGCTCGACCCATGTCGAGTGACGGGACACGCATATTGGGCTTGATTATAAGAGGCCAAAACGGGTTAGCGGTGGCAACGCAAGTCCAACGGGCTTCATATGCGTGAGTGGGCCCGGGCTGGTAGGTAAGCCGTTGTTGCATCGTGTAGATATAAGCCGTGCATCGTTAATTATATCGGGTTGCCACGTTGGGGAATGGTACACCCCATGGTGGGGCCAGCACGGGTATCTACGTTAGGGAGCCGATCGAATGGGGAGTAGTGTGTACACCTAGTGGATTGTAGGGCCCCGTGGCGCCTACTTGGTCACCTAGGGGTACGCAGGTACTAATTAGTAAATTTTATAAGTCCTTGGGTGGGATCAACCTTTAAGTTAGGAACGACTGGTGTGGTGCAGTTTAGTAATTTACCTTAGGGAGGGTAGATGCGTCTTTATCCTTTATCTTCATTTAGTTGACTGCTTAGGGTAGCCATTCATCCCTATATGTTACCGTATATCAGTTTATGTCTTCTCTGGTTACTTTAACGATTGTATTGTTAAAGTTATAGGACTCGCTCAGACTTATGTCTGACCCTGTTGTTTTTATCTTTTTCCCAACCCTCAGGTCCTACGGTAGATCCTAGCAGTAGTGGAGCTTGATCGGATTGCTGTTCCAGTCTTTAGGAGCTTGGATAGATGTAAAGCTCCAGTTATCCAGTTATCTTTTCTTTTGTTTGGCTATTGTATGAGAGTGGGATTATGTACTTCTTTATTTTGATGGATATTGTACTTGACCTTTATTGTGGTTTTATGATGTAACCAGACATGTTTTACTTCCGCTGTTATGAGATGATGTTTTAAAATTTCAAGTACTATTTATATCTGTCTTGTTGTAATTTTTCTGTTCTATATTCACTAAAATACTCCACCGATGCTATGGCATTCCCTTAGTGAGTGATCATAGCGGGAGTGGGGTGTTACAAAAAACAATGGCCGTATGCGAAGCACGGGCCTCATTCTAGTTTCCGATAATAGCCAGCCAGTCCTAAGAAACTTCTGATTCGGTGGGTGTGGTAGGCTGCTTCCAATCTTGGATGGCTGAGATCTTTCCTGGATCTACTGCGATGCTTTCCTTAGATACAACATGACCGAGGAATTTCACCTCTTCTTGCCAAAATATGCATTTGGAGAATTTGGCTTTCAGCACATTTCTACGCAAAATCTCCAAGACTTCTTTCAGATGCTGTTTGTGCTCAGTAGTGGATTTAGAAAAGATTAGGATGTCATCGATGAACACCAGCATGAATTTATTTAGAACATTTCGGAATACTCTATTTATCAAATCAATGAAGTACAACGGAGCATTACATAGACCGAAGGGCATTACCAGCCACTCATAAAATATGTCTGGAACTCTGAAAGCAGTCAAAGGAACACACTCGTCTGTGATGCGCAGTTGATGAGCCCGGTGGCTAGGTCCATCCTAGAGAATACTTTCGCTCCATTCAAGAGGTCTAATAGATCATCAATGCGGGGCAGTGGATACTTATTTTTCAGCGCTTGTTTATTGAGGTCGCGGTAGTCCACACATAGCCTGAGGGTACCGTCTGACTTTGGGACAAATACCACTGCTGCATCCCATTCTGAGAAGCTAGGCCTGATCAGACCCTTCCACAAAAGCTGCTTAGTTTGATTGCTTAACTCCGCTTTTTATTTTGGTGCCATTCTTCGAATAGGATGCACCACTGGCCTTGCATTAGGAGCCAAGTCAATTCTGAAGTCGATTTCTCTACGCGGAAGTAAGCCTTCAACTTCCTTGAATACATCAGCGTAATCCTTGACGATAGGGATATCCTCAATAGAAGTAGGGGTGACTTCTAGAGAAGACCAGAATTCCTTTCTATCTGTGGCTGAGCCAAGGCATGGTATAGTAATATTTCCAAGCTTAGTTTTGACTTTGATAATTCTTTCAGCACATATTAACTCAGTCTCATACTTGGTTAGCCAATCCATCCCCAGTATGATATCATAACCGGAGAAATTCATGACGATCATGTCAAAGGGGAACTGGTAGCAAGAGTAAGAAACAGGTACTCTACAATACTGATCGAGAATGAGAGAACCTCCTATTTGACTATGAGCTCTAATCAATTCTTTAAGTTTTCGAGGTTTCAGTTTTAACTTTTTAATGGTGTCACTAGAAATAAAACTTCGTGTTGTGCCGGTGTCAAATAAAACTGTAATAGGGAAGTTCTTAATGTTAAGAGTACCTCCTAAAACATCGGGTTTACCTGCTCCCTCTGTAGAAGCTGGTGCAGCTGCTCCCTCATAGACATGTGCCACCTGAGCATTCTTCAACAACGGGCAATTTGGCTTGATGTGCCCCTTCTGATGGCAATTGTAGCATTCCTTGTCGTTGTGATAATTCTGGCCACGATTCTGAGAACTCTGGTGATCGTCGCTAATCTATGAATTAGAAAAGCGCGACATTTGTAATAAATTCTGCAAGCATACAGGCGTGTAGCATACAGGTCGAACACAGGGAGGTGAATTAAATCAATTATTTATCTAATCTCTTGGGCGAGTTAGACAAAGCTTAGAGGTTGATTTTTTTCACAAAGCAAAATAAAAACTGAAACTACGAATAAAAGATGCAATTAAATTCACTGCAGATTCGAATCTAATCGGATCTGTAATAAATTCAATGATTAAAATAAAATAGAACACTGGAAATAAAATTGCAGAAAAGAAATCAACAACTGAAAATAAAAACTAGGATTACCGCTGAATCTAATCAGACGGTCAATCACTAGTAAGAAAAATAGAAGCAATAGCAAATTGTGTTCTAGCAAATCTAATTGACTAGACAACACAATTTGCCATGAAAATAAAAATGCAGAAACTAAAGAAAAGAAAGCTTTATAAAACTAAAAGAGAGTACAGAAGAATGAATGATTTTTACAATGGTTACAACACATATTTATAGATGAGAAAGGGGAAAACCATAATTAGGTCTATGAATACATGGGCCTCCTCATTCATGAATATCTCTTGCCTTCCTTGACTCAGCTTGATTGGAGAAAAATCTGGCATATTATGGTAAATATTTTCCATATCTCTCAATTCTCTCATGTGGCTAATTGATTGGTGCATGTAATTGATTCTTCCAAACAAGGATGCTTATTAGAATCCCAAGGCACAAAGGATAAAATCTTCACAATGGATCTTTTCTCGGCAGCAATTCAATCAGAAATTCTTCTAATTGAAATTGAATGATTTGAATTTAATTCCATGATAAGAATATGGCTATTGCTGAAATGTTAATTGGTGCACATCATAAATACATAACACTAGTCCAAATATTTCTCAAAGCAAAGGGCCAGTGTGAACGCGCTCCGTTTCTTTGGCAAAAAGTGAGCTTGACGAGGTTCAAACTCGGGTCTCTCAGCACCAATTCCTATGCCTTTACCAGTGAGCTACTACTTCTTTTGCAATTGAAACGAATTTGATGTGAGGAAGTAGCTCTTTCTTGTAGTTGGCCTTTGATTTGAATTGAAGGAGGCAACGCTTGAAATCTGTAAAAACACATAAAAAATACCCAAAGTATCATTTATTTATTTACAAAAGATAAAGCATAAGAGTCATAAAATAAACACTTTTCAAGGTCAATCATCTGGCTACGATTCTGGCTAGGTCCCGATTCGTTCCTCTTGACCCTTTTAGGAGCTTTACACTCGAACTCAAAATGCCCTGTCTTGCCGCAATTAAAGCATGTCAACTTGCTCCTATCCCTCTTCTTCCCTTGGGGCTTAGCAGCAGAAGAATTGCTTGACTCCAGTTTCTTGTAAGCCTGTTCCTTCTGGTTGTTGCTCTGATTTTTGGCTCTATCTTGCTGGGTAGCCTCGTCATTCTCCTCGTAGCGGCACGCCATCTCCATTACTTCATTGAATGGGATCCTGATATGAGTGGTGACTCTGTTCAAATATTTCTTTGAAAGACCCTTGATGAATCTTTTATTCTTCTCGACTGGATCTTGAATCAATCCAGGAGCATAACGTGAAATCTCATCAAACTTCCTCACATACTCAGAAACAGACATACTCCCTTGCTATAGGTTGACGAACTGCTCGCGAAGGCGCTCTCTTGCTTGTGGAGGAACATACTTATCATTGAAAAGTTCTTTAAATTTGGCCCAAGACATATTGGCCACATCATTGCAAATCTTGACCATGTCCCACCAATGTCCAGCTTCATCTTTTAATTGCCATACTGGCAGGAAACGCTTTCGCTGATCCTCTAATTCTAAGCCCTCTAAGATCTTTTCACAGTCCTTAAGCCATGACTCTTCCTGAATCGCAGACTCTCGCCCAGTGAAAGGTACACCTCCTAGATTTCAGAATTTATTTGACATTCTCTCCAAGTCGAAGGGCGGTGGTGGTGGAGGTGGTTGTGCTACGACCTCAGAAGTAGGTTGTTCCTGAGTAATGGGGGTCTCGTCTCTGGTTGGCCCTCTAGCTCCCCCTCGGGCTCCACCTCGGGCTCTGCCTCGAGTTCCACCTCGGGTTCCACCTCGGGCTATTCTTGCTCTGGTGTCCATTTTAAATTAGTCTGTACCATCAAGGAAAGAGTCAGACCAACAAAAATGAAATATTTTTAAGGAAAGATAAGATAAGGACAAAGTTAAAAGATGATGATGTAATGACTGATAAGTATGTGTTATTCTGCTGTGCTCATTCTATGACATTACTAGTCCTATCTCTAATAAGGGACTCACCTTAGAATAATGTGGATTCTATCTAGACAAATTGTTCTAAATATGTTGTATTCCGAGGCTAAGGTTAACCTTAGGCTCTGATACCAACTGTGATAACCACAAACTTCCGTTGACCGAAAGTAAGGATAATCATTTGGAATACAACAGATTTACAACAATAACAGATCTTAGATAATATCATAACACATAATTATTGCAGCGGAAAGATAAAAGTCATAAACATAACATCAACTGAAACACAGAGTACGTAGTTTACAGGATACAACTTAGCAAAGATAGAAAGTCTGAATAAAAGGACATAAGTCTCAACTCCAAACGTACATCAAAATACAAGATGGAATAAGGTCTCTAAAACAAAAGCAAAGATAAAAGAGAAGTCTTAGTCTTCCTCCTCAGCAGCCTTCAATCCAGACACTCCTCAAAACTTGTCACTCGGCTGCCCATGTAAAGAGAGGGCACCAGAGTTTGCAAAGTGAAACAAACTTCGAGTCAGTTATGGGACTGGTATGAGAAATCTTTCTATACTAACTAACAATATGGCGAACCACAGGACCACGCCGCTAACGCGGAACGGAACTCCATTGGGTTGCTAGTGCATAATTAAATAAAGTTGATACAAAATAACGCAATGACTTTTTTAAAAATGAAATCATTATAAGACTCAAGTCCCATCACACAATGCAACGCAAACCAGAGGATAGAGTTTTACCTTATAATGATAAAATATGCTTAATACGTGTAAATAGTATTTTAATATTTTTATTATTAGTGTCTAAGCAGTTTAAAAATACTTCAAAGTAAATGTATCAATCCTAGACGGCATAGCTATCATATACTATGTCGCCATATATAGGTTTACAATCAAGACCGTAATGTCGTATTGGAAATTGGGTTTCCATCATGAATTGAGGCTAGGGATCGTCCTCTCCGATTCGAGACACTCTAGCAAATGCCTCAGGATTCCCCGCAGTGAACCCTTGAATCTTCAGGGCCGGTCCACACCTGTCGAAAGTGGATTGGCAATTCCTGAACACACGCTTCCCGGTCCTGTTGGACCTCGATATGGCCACTAAAAACCTATAAAACCCGAGGTACCTCAAAATCCATCATCCGCATAAGTAAAATGTCAGCGTTGGTAGGTCCCTAATATCACTCTAGCTAGAAAGAAACGTGTGCACTCCCTGTAGTCCTAATCCCGTTTTGACTCATACCGGGGTGTGAGGCTCATGAAGTCACGCTATACACAAAGCTATGCCTAAACAGGCCGTGCTTTGATCATCAACCACAAGGCCTGCTTTTCAACAAAAGCCTTGATCTTTTGCATCTTGGCGCGCCACATTGACAATTCACGCCATGCGATCGACAACCATTAATATATAAGAGGATGTTAAGCAAGAGGATAAATTTTCCACCACCAATCAATTATATATTAAATAGAAATCAATTTAAATACATGAAATGAATTCCAACATCAGACACGCATCCATTTACAAGTCCGTCCTGGGTCTGAACGAAACCGGAGATACCAGAAAGGTTCTCGCCTATCCGGGCAATCAACCCATACGTCCGGACAACCACTACTTCAACCACTTCCTGGGAGCAAGTTAGTCCAATGTATCAGTAATCGCCGTCCATTCGATGTGAAGATCGTCGGTCTTCAATCACCGTCTTCTATATTTTCGATTTAATCATCGTGCAATTATTTGAAATGAGTTAAACTCGGTCTTTTCAAATAATTCTCGCATAATTTATCATTTAAATCGTTTCATATCGTTAATACTTATTTATAACGATTTATCGCTATTTTTATTTATTTAAAAATAGCTCAAAATAATAAAACGACGCTTCGGGTCAATGGGCGGACCTGGCACTGTTTTTACCAAATTTTGATTTACACATATCTTGAAATCTAACCGTTGGATTTTGACGAAATTTATATCATTGGGAAGATCTTCCCAAAGCGGTCCTAACAGTTCCAGTTTTGGGAAAATTTGACGGTCGGATCGTTCGGTATAATCGTTTAAAGTTACGATTGCCGACAAGCGAACTGCCGCGCGTATTTCGTTTAAATTCTATATTTATATTTATATATATAAATATAAATCGTTTGGCGATTTTAATTATAAAAATCCATTCTCTTTATTGCATCTAAAATGACGATAAAAATATCACTTTTAATATCTCTGTTTTATTTTTCTATCTTTTTGTTTTATTTACACTAAATGTAATAAATCATTCTTTTTCTACCCTTTCTTTTATTTGCACTAAATGTAAATAAATTATCCTTTTCCTATCTTTATAATTACCTCTAAATTGTAATTAAAATATCACTTTATAAATTCATGTTTTTATTTGCATAAAAAAATGCAAATAAAAAGTATACTTCTTTTTCCATGTTTTGTTTGCATATAAAAATGCAAACAAAAATGTAATTCTTCTTTCTATGTTTTTGTGTACATATAAAAATGTAAACAAAAATATATAATTCCTCTTTCTATGTTTTTGTGTACATATAAAAATGTAAACAAAAATATATAATTCTTTTCTTTGTTTTGTTTACATATAAAAATGTAAACAAAGATATATAATTCTTTTTCCTATGTCATATTTCTATTTACACTAAATGTAAATAAAATGTCCTTTTTCTTAATCTTATGTTTTATTTACACTAAATTTAAATAAAATAATTTTTCTCTTCTTTTATGTCATGTTTATTTACTCTAAATGTAAATAAATGTAATCTTTTCTTTTTTCATGTTTATTTACACTAAATGCAAATAAATGTGTCTTCAAATATATTTTTTATTTACATAGAAAAATGTAAATAAATTCTATCCACATATTTTGTTCTTTTTATTTACATAAGAGAATGTAAATAAATCCTATTCACATATTTTTTCTTTTTATTTACATAAGAAAATGTAAATAAATTCTATTCACTTATTTTGTCCTTTTTTTATTTACATAAGAGAATGTAAATAAATTTGTGTGTCATCAAGTTTGTTCTTTTATTTACAAAGGAATGTAAATAAAATATTATTTCATGTCTTGTTCTTTTTATTTACAAAGGAAAATGTAAATAAAATGGATGTCATCAAGTTTGTTCTTTTATTTACATAGAAAAATGTAAATAAAGTTTCATCGCTAAGTTTGTTCTTTTATTTACATAGAAAAATGTAAACAAAGTTTCATCGCTAAGTCTTTGCTAAGTTTGTTCTTTTATTTACATAGAAAAATGTAAATAAGTTTCATCGCTAAGTTTGTTCTTTTATTTACATAGAAAAATGTAAATAAAGTTTCATCGCTAAGTTTGTTCTTTTATTTACAAACGAAATGTAAATAAAATTCCATCGCTAAATTTGTTCTTTTATTTACACAAGGGAATGTAAATAAAAGTGTTATCTAATTTAGTTCTTTTTATTTACACAAATAAATGAAAATAAAATGGCATTACAAGTTTCATTCCTTTTTCCTAATTATCAAATTTTGTACTTTTTCTAATGATCCAAATTTTGTTCTTTTTCTAATGATCAAAATTTGTACTTTTTTCTAATGATCAAAATTTGATCTCTTTTTCTAATGATCAAAATTTGTACTTTTTTTTTCTAATGATCAAAATTTGATCTCTTTTTCTAATGATCAAAATTTGATGTTTATTTCTTATAATCCAACTAAATGTAAATAAGAGGTGTCACTTTGTTTTCTATAGGCGATTCACCAAAATATGTGATTCTATAGGCGATTCACCAAAATATGTGATTCAACTACTGATCTAACATTAACATACAGATCTAAATTAATAGAATAATAAACAAGCAGATAAAAACATCACAAATCAGCATATGAACATTCAACCATTTCATAACATCGCGGATCTGGTTTATTAACAACAATTATTTAAATAGCGCAGGATTATTTAAATAATTTAATTACTAAAATTTAGAGATCTCACCTTATTTCAATTCAGATCTAAAATTCCAAGGAGTTCAGAATCAGTCCCAATCAGTTCTAAAGCGTAGTATTCTGTATCAAAATTTCACAGCTTCAGAAATCACCGAATTCCGAGCTAGAATGCATGAGTTATGATTAAACTAAGATGGATAATATTTATATTAATTAATTAATTAATTAATTAAGAAATACACCTTTCTTCCTCTTTCAGATGAAGGCCGCAAGTATTCACAAACGGGTTCGATCCTAGGGCTTGGCTTTTCACTCGACACAGGGGACTAGAGGTTGATCGGAAGGTGGCACCTTGACCGGCTAGGGGAGGTGCACGCACGGTGCAGAGGGGGGCCCACTCGATCAGGCGTATAGGGGGTGGCGGCGGTGTCTTTGCTGCGGGTTTCAGGGCCTGGTTCTCTCGTTCGAGAGCCCTGAAGATGATCCACTCGTATGGAAGTGTAGAGGAGGAGGATCTCTTCGATATGGTGTAAAGGTTGAAGTTTAATTTGCTGTAGATGAAGAGATATTGAGGGAGGATGTTGGTACAATTTCGGCCATGGGTTAAAGGGGTGGCGCTGTAGATGATGACGGTGAATAGTGTTCTAGGGTTTAATTTTTTTTCCTATTTTTACATTGTTTTTAATGTATTTTTACAATTAAAACCATATCTTTTTAACCAGTCCAAATCTAGTCCAGCAGAAGGTGACCCTAGCCAATAGCCCATGGTTCGGCCCATGTTCCGAACCCAATGGGACAGGTCCCGTCAGCCCAAACGGCTGTTTGTGGCCCGAATTATTTAATTTAATAATTAATTCCTTTATTAAATTAATTCGTTCGAATAAATAAATTCACCGAGGCCACATGCGGATTCAGAAAAATCCAGAAAAAATATATTTGGCTTCGTTATGATGATACAGTCCTAGCAAAATTAATTTCATCGAGTTCTGAGACCGTTTGAAAAATGACTATTTTTCAGTCGATCAAATTTGACTGAATTGAACAAAACACAGTTTCTTTCGCCACGCTCACATATTAATTCGGAAAATTTTAAAAATTGAAAGCTAGTAATAATTTGATATTCCGGTCCCAACAAAAGCGTGTTCGTCAAAAACAGAGGTCGTTTGAAAATTGACTATTTTCAATGGCTTTAATATTATTTAAAAATGAAAATTTTAATTTCTAGCACATTTCCTAACCAAATTATTTAAAATAAAAATTTTAAATTGGTTCGGCTTTTCCGGGTTGTTATAAAGGGTAAATCTGCTACAGTAAATTTCAATGTATTAAGTGTGCGTTTATTTATCTTTGTTTGATGTCATATGGTACACGTTGCATTTAGTATGCCCACATTTATGTTAAGTAGAATTTTACTTATTGGATATCATCTTTCAGGAATGTAATCAATATTTCATCTAACAATTTGTATTTATTCAATATAAATATTGTATTATCTTTGTTGGAACTTATGAGAGTACACATTATCATAAATTTGTTTTACGTAGGTTTTTGGAGATTAAAACTCATCGAGAATGTCTACTGATAGATTTTTGGAAAACATGACTTAATTTTCAGATCGGATCATCTCCAAAATGTTTAGATGATTTATTTTACTTGAAATGAAACCGAGCTCAAGTTTATTATTGAATTTGTTCTTACTAATGCATCAGTTCTTAAAACAATGGAGATACTAAATTTTTAGCTGATAAAAATGTTGAGGATTTGTTTTCCATCATCACTTGTCCCTAATTTTTACTTTGTCAAAATTACAATATCTGCATTTAGTAGGAAGTTGCAGTGCGTTTTAGTTATGATGTCCATTTATATATGTTTTTTGTTCTGTCATACAAGTTGCTTGACTTCATCACCAATAGCTTTATTACACATGTAACATTTACTGATTCAAGAAAGGTGCTTGACTGGAAATCAATGTGATGAGCTGGCTTTCTATCACCAGCAGTTAAGAGACACCTTTGACATATACACAACCCCACAATAAATTGAAATATATATATATATATATATATATATATATATATATATATATATATATATATATATATATATATATATATATATATATATATATAATTGTGTTATTATTACTGTCCTTGGTTTCTGTACAAGAACTAAGCCAACAGTGGAGAATTTGATGCATGTTGGCACTTCTCGACTTATTTAGCTTATATTGAAAAGGACACAGTTTGATGATTTTTTCATCGACCACTTAATTTGTTCAGGTGAGCTGTTTTGATTTAATTCCCCGTTTGTAGCTATTGATTTGTCTGAGTGTTTAATTTATCTGAGTAGCGTGGTTATAAGACATTGTTTCTCTGTATGTTGGTTCTGCTTTTCCCCGAAGTTGTCATGGTAGATGCTGTACGTTGACTCCTCGTGTAGATATGCCGAAAGACTGACTTTCACTTACTTCTGCAATGTATTATTCTAGGTGTGCTAGGCAAGGCACATGACCAAATTCACAAGAGAAACCCAAAACAAATGGGCCACATGAACAAAATGGAGACAATTTGGAAGCTAAAGTTGAAGATCCTGCATCACGAGATTGTTATTTGCAGAATCTATGAATTTCTTATGGTTGGTTAGAGGTAATTTCTTATAATTAGAAGAACAAGAAAGGCTAAACGGTGTATTTGTGATTTTCATTGGTTTGATTCATTTTGAATAGCCATAAGCTGCATTCTTCGCTTGCTGGTCAGATGAAAGTTCAGTTGATTTTGGACGTAGTTATATTTTTATATTTTTTTATAGTTAAGGGTTGTTACTTCAATGCGATAGGAGGAATAGATGAGCTTTTTTATTTAAAAAATAATTAGTGTGCCATAACCATAATTATACCTTGATCATGCATTATCTGGCATTTTTGATTTCTCTTTGGGGCACGGGAGTACGACCTCTATTTGTAAATGATGAACTCAATTTCTTGTATATCTGACTACGCTTTTTTCAACTGAAGGATAGCAACCAACAGGCTGAGTATGTAGCAAATGAAGTCTATCATCTTGAGGGTAAGTACTTTGTCACATAAATAGAAATTACCATGCTTGTTTTTCTAGCATCGCCTTAAGTTTGCAGATGGTTGCGTGTGGGAAGATTGATGATAATGGTTTACATGCCAGCATTTTATGCGACTGTTGATATTTGGTTGAATTTTTTGAATTCCACACACTAAGCTACTATGCTATATTTTTAGCTGTACATAGTCCTGTTTAAATATTCTCTAGTACCACGAGTAGTATGTACCAAATAGCCACTTTCATGTAGAATTCTGCTTCTGAAACCAAACTGAATTTTTATTTGTTCAGTAGTGCGTTCTTTTTCTGGCATTGGTGAATTTGCAGACTACTATTTTGCCTAGAGTTCACAATCTGAATTGTCTGTTTCCCATAGCTTATGCTTTCATATGTATTGCTTCAGCCTTTATTTTGAAAGAAACCTTTATTACTTTAGTCTTCATTTTTCCTAGTGTTTGTGACCTTTATTTTCTGTCATGCTAAAATAAATTGTGTGAATTTTCTTATATCTGCTGATATTAGATAGCAAATGTTGCTGATGGTAATGGTTACTTTAATCTTCTTTATTAATAAATAGAATATGGTGAGCTTTACTTGTGGCTTTGGGTGATGTGTTGACAAAACACCGATTTACATTACAACAAATTATTTTTTAAATAAAGAAAAGATGTTTGGTTTTATTGCTTTGAAAAAATGTAGTACGAAAAGATTTATTACATAATAGTCAACAAACAGTAAATTTATAATTTGGTTCTAATGTTTTTATTACAGGTGTTGGAGAATTATTCCAGTTCAAGTTTATCTCGTCATTCAGGTACAGTTAGTTTATGTTATCGTTGTATATTTTTTTTTTTTTTTCATTTTTTATGTGACATCTTTGATAACTTTTCATAGAAATTTAAATCTGTGAAAATGTAGTTTAAGTCATAATTAACATGGAGCAATTTACTTTTTAATCTGTGAAAATGTAGTTGATAAAGACATTAGAAATTTAAATTTCATAGAAAAAATAAGTTAAATGTATCAAAAAAATCAATATGATATAAAGAAGAATAACAACTACAACCAAATTGTTCACTCTAAATTTACGACCAGATTAAACAGTCCATCAATATAAGAATTCACATATCAGAACACTTGGGTAGTATAAACATGAAATCTGAAGAATGGGCTACATGATTCCTCCGGCTCATGACCTTTCTTTTCTGAATCCTACCATTTTTGACGAAATTGCAGGCTGTCATATTAGTTTACTATCTATTGTTTCACTACTATATTACCGGTCCTAAAAATTCAAAGACGCCAGAAGTGCCTTTGTCCCTTCGCTGCACCCAATAGAATAGTAGCATTATTTGTCTTAGCTGATGGTGCTCTATCTTTGAGTGCTTCGCTTCTTCGAACTTATTATCATCGAGTTGTCTTGAGAGCGCTCAGTAGGAACCAATCCTGATGTTTTAAGCTCTAATTGTTTGAACTGTGAGTTCTTTGCTCTGTTTTTCACGACAATAATGTTCAACATCGGGTTTGGTTAAAGCAAGTAATGTGTTTTTGGCTTTTTTGTGCTGACTTGAATAATGATGATCTTACAGAAACTAAATACATCCTTTCTTGTTCATTGAGGAGGTGGGCTGCTGTGCGTGTTAAACTGAAGACATCCGTTCTTGTTCATTGAGATGGTGGGCTGCTGTGTGAGGTGATACTCTTGGACTATCTATTTGTTTCCAAGCGCAAATTTGTTAACTATGTTGTACATATTTACAACTTTGTATTGCACGATTGGAAGAAAAACACAGTTCACTTCAAATTCATAGCAGACATCCCTATAGAGATGAGCAAATATTGTTACAAAATTGACCAGCTCTATGCAAGCAAACATATGCAGAATTAAAGGCTTCATTCAGATCCATGTATGAATGCTAAATAACAACAAGGAATGAGGTAAGGAAGTAGATTTAGTCCATCGAATTAAGTTATTATTCATATGTCCCTTTCTGTTACATTCTAAAGTGATATATAACGTCATGTTGCCTTTAGAGCTCACACAATTAAAAAGCACAAAATAACCAAATTATTTTTATGATGACAAGTGTCCTTGGTTCGCATTTTCGTCATGCTGGCTTATCGAGATTATCAACACTTGGCCTCGACTTATTTTTTCTATCTGTGCCAGACTATGACTTTTCTGTAAGGTCGACATTGGACCTAGATTTTTTTTTTATGATCCATGCTGAGTCTGCAGTCTAGATATCCAGAGCTCATTCGCGGTGGATCAAGAAGTGAATCATTTAAAGAACTTACTCTATTTACAAGTAATTTTTCTACATGTGTGACAATTTTTTTGAGATGCCTGATATAATCTGGGTATAATTCTGGACTGTAGTGATTGCCATCTTTCACCCATAATGGTGTTGTTGAGAAATTTTGATTCAAGACCGCTTAAATCAAAAATGTCCAACGCCGCGGAAAACGAGATCGTGGTAATAGTGCAAAAACAACCAATCGAACAATCTCAATCTTATCCAAGTCAATCACAATCACCAAACAATGGAAATAATAGAGCAATAACGAGAAACTAAATCACACAGGGATTTATAGTGGTTTCACCAACGTCTTGTCAGTGTACGTCCACTTTGAGAGAGAAACCTTTATTAATATCAATAGAAGAGTACAAGAGATTTATTACAATGATCAAATTTACTAGAAAAATTTGATTTTGTGGAGAAAGGAATTGAAGAAGATTAGAATTGCCTAAACCCTAATTAGAATAATCTTAGATTTAATCTCTTGATTTGTGATCCACCTCCTTTTGTATTCGATGTAGCTTATATAGGCATAGAGAAGTATATGGGAATTCCCAAAATTTCCTCTAGATCCAAAATATTTTCCAGATCCGAAATATCCTCTAGATCCAAAATATTCTCTAGATCCAAAATATCCTCCTGATCCAAAATATCCTCTAGATCTAACACATAGTATCGCATACTTCAACACTCCACCTCGATACTATATCCGTCTACATCACAAACTCCAATGCACCCAAGCATTTTCTTCTATCTTCAATCAAGAAAGCTTGAATGTTTCCCCAATGAACTCCGGCATAGCCACCGCCCATTGCACTTCACTAACGAGTTCATGCATAGCCCCCACCCGTCAATGAAGTGTTGAAACATCCAACTCCTAAACCAGTCTTACCAAAAGAGAATGTACTCGGGAGTGAAAACAAGTACTTATCATGAAGATAAAACACCAACCTCTCACCGATACTCTTCTACATCCAAGTTTCTATCTCAAATGTGCCACCCCGTGGCACCTAGCATCTCTTCAAGCGAATTAAGTTCGAGCAATGCTCGAACTTCCCAACCGGTAACGCCTTAGTGAACATGTCCGCCGCGTTATCCTTTGTGTGCACTTTCCGAAGGCATACTTGCTTGTCTTCGTCCATGGCTACTAGAAATGACTCCCTCACTTCAATACGCTTCGTCCGTGAGCTAAATGCCAAATTCTCAGCCAAGTGAATAGCGCTTTGGCTATCACATTGAACATCAACACTATCATGTTCAAAACCCAAGTCACACAACAGTCGCTTCAAATAGAATGCTTCCTTTGCTGCCTTTACCGCAGCTATCAACTCTGCCTCCGTAGTGGATAAAGCAACTACAGTCTGCAATATCGATCTCCAACTTATGGCTGTACCACCAAGAGTGAAGACATATCAAGAAGTTGATTTTCTTCGATCCCTATCACCAGCGTAGTCCGAGTCACAGTAACCAACCAACATGCAATTCTTCTCTTTACTACCCCCAAAAACAAGGGCATGACATGCTGTGCCTTTCAAGTATCTCAAGATAAGCTTCACTGCTTCCCAATGCGATTTCCCCGAATTAGCCATGAACCGACTAACCACCCCGACGGCATTTGCAATATCGGGTCTTGTACACACCATGGCATACATCAAACTTCCAACCGCACTAGCATATGACACCTTTGCCATGTAAGCCTCGTCTTTCTCCTCGATAGGTGATCCTTCACTCGAAAGCTTTATATGCAAAGGTAAAGGTGTATTTGACGCCTTTGCATCCTCCATGCTAAACCGACAAAGCACTTTCTTAATGTACTCCTTTTGAGTCAATCTCAACTCAAAACGCTTTCGGTCCCTTACAATCACCATGCCCAAGATTTTCTTTGCTTCTCCAAGGTCTTTCATCTCGAACTCCGCCTTTAATTTCTCTTTCAACTTGTTGATTTCTGCCTTGTCCTTAGAAGCAATGAGCATATCGTCCACATACAAGAGTAAATACACCCAACAATCATTTCCTAACCTCTTGAAATAGACGCAAGCATCCTTGATGCTTCAATGGAAGACACTTTCAAACATGAAATGATCAAATCTCTTGTACCATTGCCTAGGTGATTGCTTCAAACCATACAGTGATTTCTTCAACTTGCAAACTAGTTCTGACTTACCTTCCACAATAAACCCTTCTGGTTGCTCCATGTAGATGTCTTCATCCAAGTCTCCATGCAAGAAGGCAGTTTTCACATATAGTTGCTCCAACTCCAAGTCGTGAATAGCAACTACGGCAAGTAATATCCGGATAGAAGTATGTCTCACAACCGGTGCGAAGATCTCACCATACTCCTTTCCTTTCCTCTGTGCAAACCCCTTAGCCACTAGCCTAGCTTTGTATCTTCCATCGTCCTTCACCTTATATATCAATTTGCACCCAATAGCACGGTTTCCTTGAGGAAGTGGAACCAACTCCCAAGTCTGGTTCTTCATCAACGATTGCATCTCTTCCTCCATGGCGCAAATCCACTTCGAGCTATCACTCAAATCCATGATGTCATCAAGGTCCATCGGCTCATCTTGGACTACATGAAGAGCATAGTCCAAATTCTCACAAAAGCTAAGATAGTTCCAATCATCATATCTTTCGGGTGGCCTTATAGCACGACGACTAACCCGAGTAGCAATACCATCACCCGGTCTTCCTTCAGCTCCACCTTGAACTGAATCTTCTCTAGGCTCGTGCACATCACCAACACTACTAGAGGAATCATGTGGACTATGTGATGTAACATCAACCGCATTCACCTCGCAAGCACCTCCAACAACTCTACTCTCTCTAGGCCTGAAAGTGTAAATAACTTCCTTCTCCTTTGATTCACCGTGAACCAAATCCGGAACATCCGATGAGCCTTCATTATCCTTGAACATAGCTGACTCATCAATAGTAACATGACGAGAAACTGAAACCTTCTTCGTTTTCGGATTCCAAATCCGATAGCCTTTGACTTCATCCATATAACCAAGCAAAATCCCTTTGAAAGCTCTAGGTGAGAGCTTATCATTCCCGGGATCATGCACATAAACAGGACTGCTAAATAAACGAAGATAACTCAAGTCAATGCTCTTCCCCTTCCACACTTCCTTCAGAATTTTGTTACCAATAGCTGAGCACGGAATTCGATTAATAATATGCACTGCGGTTGACAAAGCTTCGGCCCAAAATCCCTTAGACAAACCCGATGTCAATCTCAAGCATCGAGCTTTCTCTAATAGAGTTCGGTTCATTCTCTCCGCCACTCCATTAGATCGCGGATCTCCCGGTGTAGTAAAATGCCTCCGAATACCATGATGCTTGCAAAAATTCAGAAATTCTTCGGAAACATACTCGCCGTCATTATCGGACCTAAGAACCTTCAAAGTCTTTCCACTCTCATTCTCAACAAGAGCCTTCCATTCTTTGAATCTTACAAATGCCTCTTACTTGGCCTTCATTACATACACCCAAACCTTTCGAGAAAAATCATCAATGAAAGAAATATAATTTCTTGCTCCTCCCAAAGAAGCTACAGGTGCTGGTCCCCAAACATCCGTGTGCACGTACTCAAGAATCCCTCTTGAATCATGTTTTCCTTCACTGAATGACACTCTAGTTTACTTCCCCATGACACATTCCTCGCAAAACTCTAACTTGCTGAAACTCTCACCATCAATTATCTCCCTTCGACGAAGAACATCTAAACTCTTTTCCGAGACATGACCCAATCTCAAATGCCACAGCCATGTCGCATCTAAGCCACGGGAACTATCAACACTGACACAAGTTTCGCCTTCCACGGTCACTCCTTGAAGCAAATAGATACCATGAGTTCTAGCACCCTTCATAACCACAAGCGCACCCTTCGAAACACTCAAGCTATCACTCTCAATGGTGATCTTGCAACCTAGAGAATTCAACTATCCCAAAGAGATAAGTGACTTCCGTAGTCCCGGAACATAGCGCACATTAGTGAGAGTACGAACCACTCCGTCAAACATTCGAATTTGCACGGATCCAATGCCTTTCGACTTGCAAACTGCACCATTTCCCATAAAAATTGAATTTCCTTCTCGATCAACATAAGAAGAAAAACAATTCCTATTAGGCGTCATGTGATATGAAGCCCCCGAATCAAGCACCCAATCGCTGCCTGAAACATCCGATGCAACAGCCGACAAAACTTCTATGTCTTCCTCACCAACATCTCTCTCCACCGCAACTGATGAAGATGCTACTTCCTTCTTCCCCTTGTCTGGATGATCATTCTTCTAGTGACCAGGTTTCTTACATATAAAGCACTTGCCATTTCTTTCCTTCGATTTTCCTCTTCCACCGGGCTTCTTAGACTTAGAACGCCCCCGGTTTCCCTTCTTCTCTGACTTTTCTTTCTCCACAAATAAACCTTGACCATTACTAGCACCACTACTACCATCACTCAGCTCCTTCATCTGATCTCGTAATTCCTCACTAAGAAGACCCGTCTTGACATCATTTAGAGTCAATGTATCCCAACCATAGATCAAACTATTTGAGAACCCAGCATAGCGTTCAGGCAACGAACATAGAAATATCATCGCCTTCTGCTCCTCCTCAATCTTCAAATCTATCGTCTTCATCTTCATTAGCAAATCATCAAACACATTTAAGTGCGCCTTTAGCGAAGTTCCTTCCTTCATCTTGTAGGTAAAGAAAGTCCGCAACAAGATCAGTCGATTTGTGAGTGACTTCTTCATATACAACTCCTCCAACATGTTACAAATACCTTTAGCAGTCGTCTCACCACTAATTTCGGAAATAACATTCTCCCCCATGGCAAGTTGAAGTGTAGTGAATGCCCACTCTTCCATTTCTTCTCTCTCTACATCTGAGATGTCCTCTGGCAATAAATGTGTATCAAACACTACCCGATGTACCCGATTCTGCCTAAGAACCGCTTTCATCTTCCATTGCCACTTTTCAAAATCATTATCGCCATTTCACTTGTCGACAACCAATTGTGAACCAGCAGCTGCATACAACCCACGTACATAAGGAGCTACACCAGTTGGACCACCTGTTGATGGATTATTTGAACTTGATTCCGGCATTTCTACAACTATCTACCAACACTAATGCTTTGATACCAAATGTTGTGGAGAAATTTTGATTCAAGACCGCTTAAATCAAAAATCCCCAATGCCGCAGAAAATGAGATCGTGGTAATAGTGCAAAAACAACCAATCGAACAATCTCAATCTTATCCAAGCCAATCACAATCACCAAACAATGGAAATAATAGAGCAATAACGAGAAACTAAATCACAAAGGGATTTATAGTGGTTCCACTGACGTCTTATCAGTGTACGTCCACTTTGAGAGAGAAACCTTTATTAATATTAATAGAAGAGTACACGAGATTGATTATAATGATCAAATTTACTAGAAAATTTTGATTTTGTGGAGAAAGGAATTGAAGAAGATTAGGATTGCCTAAACCCTAATTAGAATAATCTTAGATCTAATCTCTTGATTTGTGATCCACCTCCTTTTGTAGTCGATGTAGCTTATATATGCATAGAGAAGTATATGAAAATTCCCAAAATTTCCTCCAAAATATCCTCTAGATCAAAAATATTCTCCAAATCCAAAATATCCTCTAGATCCAAAATATTCTCTAAATCCAAAATATCCTCTAGATCCAAAATATCCTATAGATCCAAAATATCCTCTAGATCTAACACATAGTATCGCATACTTCAACAAATGGTTCATATTTGTAAGCTCACACAGATGTTTTACATGAGAAAAGTTAACCACTACATCAGATGTACCCTAAAAACATGAATTTCCCTCAGATTTTTGTATCACTACAACAAAAATAATCTATTACAACACTAATTTTACAACGGGCGTTGTCTGCCCGTTGTAATAGAAGCCCTATACAATGTCTTTTTTACAACATGCAGTAATTGCCCATTGTAATAAAATGCTATTACAACGTTCCTTTAAGGCCCGTTGTAACAGAGGTCAATTTTACAACGTCTAGAAAATGTACGTTGTAATCGATTCCAATTTTACAACGGTCTTAAAATGCCCATTGTAAAAGGTGCTAATTTTACAATGGTCACAATGCCCGTTGTAATAATTAATAATTAATAATCATAATGCTTTCGTAAACATAATTTTTTTTTTAATATTATACTAATCATATGTTGTTAATTACTATCTATAATATTACGTTACTAATTACTAATCATTAATAATATTACATTATTTATTAATATTTAATAATTAATGATTATATTTGAAAATATTTAATATTTTACAATTATAATTAATAACTAATGATTTATAATAAATAAATACTAAATTGTTTATAGTGATAATTAATATTTATTATTTAGTAATTAATAATTGATAATTCTATTAAATACTAAAGAATTAATAATTAATATTTACTATGTATTTGATAATTCATTTTTAATAATTTTTGTATTAATATGTAATTTTTAATGATTAAGAAGTGATATTATTGTTTCTTTTTTAGTATTTGATGATTAAATACTTGTTATCTTTAACCTTTAATATTCCAAAAAATTTAAAAATTTAAAATTTCCAAGATAAATTTACTAATATTCAAAAATATTAGAATTAAAATTTGAAATTTTGACAAAATTAAAAATTAACATTTGATACATTATTCAAAATTTCAAAAATGTTAAAATAATTTTAAAATTATAAATATATAAAGTTTATATTAGTATTAGACTCCTGCAATTAAATAACTAATACTCTATAATTGAAAATATAAACACACTAATTGCTATTTAATATACGATTGGATAATTAATAATCAATAACATATAATATTAATTAAAATATAGCAATTACTATTTAATAGTTAATAATTACTATTTATAACTAATAATGAATACATAGTAATTTACACTTGACGATAAATATTTAATTCCCATAAGGAAGTCATCATAAGTATAAATTAATACATCATAATCAATAAGTTAGGAAGTAATACGTAATATGTTTGAACTATTTTTTTTTACAATGAAGACCGCTATAGCTAACGGGCACATGCAATCTGACGAGCTCAATTTTTTTCTTCCACGCATAGTATAATGTTTAATCTCGCTGAAGGGTTGGTAAATAAAAAACAATATTTACGCACATGTAACAAACCCGAGCCCCATTCAACCATGAAAATTTAAATGGCGGCGAGACAACTAACTCATAAACCCTAATCCCTGAAACAGTAAATTCCACATAACCCTGCGCAAATCGCGCGATCTGACGAGCTCGAGACGAGGTGGCCCTCGAGGAAGCTCGACGAGGCGGCTTTGGAGGATGCTCGAGGAGGTGGTGTTGAAGGCAGCTTGACGCGCGATTTGGGGATAAGTTGGAATTGTTTTTGGTTAATTTTCAGTGATTGGGAGCAGGTACAACCTTTTTAGATTTTTTTGTAAATTATGTCTCAGTTCTTTTTTCCTTTGATGTTCAAGTGAACATTAGATCAACTATTCCCTTCTATTCGCCCTAGTATTCAGCTAAAAAATAAGATTGTTAGTTAAAAAAAAATTGCGATTATGATTACCTAATTTTCAGATTTAAGTTAGATACATATATCGCAAATTGTAAGATGAGTGGAGTAGAAACAATAATGTTTCTTTTGGTTTTTTAAAGCAGTCATTTTCAAACTGTTTGTTCATTTTCCATTTAGGACATGGATTAAAATATAAATATTTATAAGATATTTTTTCCATACGAACTGTTCGGTAAATTATTTATCGTTCGAACAATGTACATCCGCTGGTCTATTCGTATGAAAAGCATCTCAGTCGACTCTTTGTTTGATCCGTATATGTCAAAAACTAATTGAAAAGGACAGAAACACCTTTATGTCTGGTCCGGTCAACCCGATTAACAACCGTACCTAGTTTCATTATCTAATTTTATTAGTTTGGTTCACCAAACACATCTATACTATTCATTTTTTTTCCATTGTTAAAAACTAAGGATTGTTTTTTGTATTATAAGCTTTGCGTTTTCACTTTGCACTAAGAAATGTGGAGAAGTTTGATTGTTTTTCATATTTTTGTTGTCCCTTGAAACAAAAAAAGCAGTAAACTTGTTTCATATTTTTCATATTGATTTTGTTTATTAAACCTGTTTCTTTTCTAATACAAATGACATATGCACTTATCTTTTTATGAAAACACAAAATTAAAAACAACAACCTAAATGGGACATAAAAACTAAAAAGTAGTTCAGTTTACTTTATGCTTTAGTTTTAGGGTTTTAAGATCAATTAAAAAAATGTGTGAACGGTGAAGAAATGAGCTAGGGAATAGAATGGACGACGTATGAGATATAGGACGACGAAATGATGAATTATTTCTTATACTTCTGTCATTTCTCGAAAAAAAAGCAACTCTTTTTTTTTATATGTTAATTTAGTTTTCAAGATTGATGATTCTTTATATTTTATGCTTGTTGCTCGCAATTTTGTATTGATGAAAAATCAGAAACTATAATAAATAAATTGGCCTCGTCCTAAAAATGTGGGTGGTAGATTTCAGGAATCCATGAGTAACATTAAAAATGGACCAGGTACTACGTGATATGTTAGAATGCACTTAATTCCTATTATATTGTGGTTGTTCCTGTATGACATCAACTTCCACTCAGTTCAGAAATAAAATGTCACTGCAAGAGGGAAAAAGTAATACTGTCGTCTTATTTTTTTAAAAAGAAAAGAATAAAAAGAAAAGTTTTAGGTTTTATTGATTTATGTAACGTATCAGGTGCTATATTACTTCCAGTGTTAGTTCGTTAACGTCCAGATGGTTCATGATGCCATGATGCCATTTGTATTCAGATGGTTCATACAAGCCTGATTTTGTCCAAGGATCCATGGTACAAAAAGAAATTAGCTCCTTATATAATTTATTGTTGGATATATTCACAGAATTTAGTACATTAACATGGTGACTAAACTATTAAAGTTTCATTGCTGCTACTAATCTCAAAGAGATCTAGAGTATGCAAATATATATAGATATCAAGTGGTTTCCAAAATGGGCAAACTAATTCAACATGTCATAATTTATAAATATACCTTAGAAAATTGTTTCTACACATTTTTGTAGTTTTATCTTATAGGTTGTACAGTTAACATTTACAGTTTTGGTTTTTAAAGACCTATCATTTGAATTTTTCTAATTGATTTGACCTTGCTTCTTTGTAGGTTGGACTGCACCACTTACCGGTATCTAATGTCTATGAACAGTGTGGATGTTTTTAAGTCTTGATATATTCATTATTGCGGTGAGCACCTATTCATCAAAAATTATTTCATCCTGTTGTTATGGGACAATTTATTTAAATGGCTCATCACTTAATTAGTATAAATGGTAGGATGAAGAGCATGTGTTTGTAACGCGTATACTATTACTGGTTTTATTCATCCTTCAATACTGACTTTGTTTTTGTCAGTAGTTTCCATTTACTGAACTTAGTTATTGAATCTTAAACGGTGAAACCAAATTATTTGAGATGTCATGAAGAAACTTTCCCTTTAATGATAATGAACAAGGATGTCACCTATCATCTAATATTTCCATAAATCCGTTGCCATAATGCTTTTAGACAAACTGGGATTCTTATAAAGGTACCCCTCTTTATAAAATGGTGGTGAAATCGAAGTATCAATATAAAATCTCACTAATTATCTAACAAACTTGTGATTTTGGAATACTTTGTTATTTATTTATCACACCCTGGAAATTTCCTAGAAGTGGGTTATTGGATAGAAGTGGATGAAGAATATCTGGGTATAAATTAGCATGATATTAAAATTATTTGTCTGAAGTCATTGACTTGCATATCCTTAAGTTTGAAGTAAATAATATTAAGGAACTATGCTAAGTTACCCTATGTTTATGATTTTTATTCCATCTTTTGCAATGGAGCAATAATATTTAGAAGTTAGTTTCTCTTATGCTTTCCAGATATCTAAAGGAAAGATCAATCAATAATTGAACCAATGTTTTAGGTTATTTGATGTGCATGTATTTCTGCATAACCATTTCTCTACATTTGGACCATCTGATTGTCAAAGGAGTACGAACCCATGTATGATTGGGTTGGTCAGATTTGCAACATTTAATTAGAGAACAAATAATGGTATGTTCAGTAAAATGTTTAGGAGATGATATGTTGCACTGAAAAAAAAAGTAAAATGAGCATAGTTATTATTCCTATATTTTCTGACGTGAACTTTTTCAAATTGATAGTTGTGTTCTATAATCTATTGTATTGCTACAAGTGTGATCACAATCTACATCTACTTTTATCTTTAAGCTTTTTGCTGCTAATATACATTTCTGACATGTTTATCACAGTAGGAAGCCATATATTGGTATAAGTAATTTATTTATTGGGTACCAAAACCATTTATAAATCTTTTTTTCAAGTT
Organism: Allium sativum; assembly: GCA_030737875.1. Taxonomy (NCBI): domain Eukaryota; kingdom Viridiplantae; phylum Streptophyta; class Magnoliopsida; order Asparagales; family Amaryllidaceae; genus Allium; species Allium sativum. Next base: position 1,020,974,237 of record CM060920.1, read on the forward strand.
TCAGGACCTTCTTTTATAGATGAAATCAACAGTCAGTTGCAACAAGAATAAAACAAAGAGTATGATAATTTTTATTCATTAATTCGTATTTTCAATCGACAGAAGCCTGCCTCTCATAGAATGAAGTTGGTGTATTTCCCTACATTTTATTGAGTTTACAAGCTTACATTTTCTACAGTTGAAAATAACCAAGGCATATAGCTTTTTTAGCAATCCAATTATTAGGAAGATAAATGTATATTTACGTGCAATATGAAATTTTTCCTCTTCACTACTTGATTACATGTTATATGAAGGTATCAACTTACTGAAACCTTTCAATTTTTAATAATTGATTTTTATTCATTTACAGTTTTTTTGAATAAGAAACTTTGTTGAACAAGAGAAGACATATATATATATATATATATATATATATATATATATATATATATATACTTTGAATGATTAAACAAAATTTTCAATACTCTCGATATTTATAGGAATATTAAATCATATTCATAGTTTTTTTTTATGAAAACTAACAAATTTCATTGAACTACATTCAATACAGAACGACGAAGCGTACATGCTCAATTCACAATTCTTTAACTACAATGACATGACATTTGAGAAGAAAACAAAACAGTGACCATACTAAAGCTGCAAACACAACGTCGGAATAAGTAAGTAATCAGGTCCCCATATTATCAGCAGGACCACTGTCTCTATTCTTTTTGTTTTCAACTCTTTTTTTTGCCCTTTTTTCCTCTTTCGTTCATCCCTCATCACCGTGTTGTTGCTGGATGGTTTGCGTTCGTTGCCGCTCCCGTTGGCTGGCTACCTTCCCCTTGTGTAAATATTACGAATGAATTTGAACGCTGAATTCAAACTACAATTTTATAGGAAAAATGTGTGTGCATTTGAAAAGGAATAGTAATAGATATGAAGTGGCATATGGATGAGTTGGTTGTAGACAGTGCACTTTTTCCGTAGAATTGCATTCAATGTATCTCTAGTTTTTATGGTATTGTATTTTGCTGTACTACGTGTATTCAGTGTAAAGCAATTATGGCTAGTGCGTTTTGTTCACAGTAGATCTTAGTTTGTTTTTAATTTACATGCTCTCAGTTCTGTTATTTTAACTTCAGCTGGAAAAATGGTCCATCATGTCCCATTCCGCTTTTTCTAGTTTCTGCCTGATGGAATTCCAAAATAACTGGAGCTGGATATGGAACATCGAGCATCATTGCATCGATAGTCGGAAGAAAATGGAAATAGCTTGGTTGGTATAGAATTCCATACCCAGGCCGTATGACAGGTCAGTATATATCTTGTGTATGTGGATGATTTGTTCCCATGTTAGGTAGTTGAGCGGTGCATGGTGCAGTATGTCTTTTGACCATATTCTCAGGTTAGAGTTGCATGGTGCAATGTTGTTTCAGCTCTACTTATTTATTTCTAATACCCACAAAGGCAAGTAGTAATCCATTTCTCTGTTAAGGAATATTGTTTAAAAAAATTATGTTATGTAGATTTTAATAAGTAATTTTTAGCCAGGTTGCAGAAATTCTTAAAGATCGCCAATCATGGTAATCTTGTGTTAATGTGGCTGTGGTCATCTACATTCATATTCTTTATGTGAAGGTAATATATATGTAATCGGTAGTGAAATTATGCACATGTATATGATTAATTTTACTTGTATAAAAAATTATTTTCGGTGATTAGATATATGCTCTTGTTACATTGGCACCAACACGTCATTTTTCTTTGATACACGATTGAGCTTGGTGATTGGCAATCTTGTGGTAATTTTTATTAATCTGAACTTTGAAGCTATAAATGTTTATTTTAGTGAAGTTTAGAATTGACAGAAACATATCTGTGTATGTAGTGAAATCACCGAAGACGATTGTTCTTCTTCATCCAGTTCTTTTAATGCACATTTTGGATCAATCACCGAAGACGAAGACATTGAGCATGAGATGGTGTGAGTGAGTGTAACTAAGTGTATGTAGTGAAATAATATTTGTACAAATGAGTATTTTCATATTTTGTGTAGTAATTGTGTAATAGAAAGAAATAAAACTATGTATTGTTCAAGAGTATAATAACATATTTATATTAAAATAATAAATTTTGAGTTTAATATTTTAATTTATGCAATATTTTAATATTACTACGATCAGATTTAAAAAAAAAAAAATCAAAACAACTTTTTACAACGGGTCGTGCCTGTTGTGATATAATGTATTACAACGGGCAGAAGCCGCTTGTAATTTGATAGCTATTACAACGGGTTTGTAGCCATTGTCATAGAGTCGTTGCACGTGATAGAGCACATTATTACAACGTTCTTTTACAACAGTCACTGACCGTTGTAATTTAGTGAGGACCTATTACGACGACGCATATTAGGACAGACTTTTGCCCGTTGTGAAAAGCATATAACAACGGTTTTTGCCCGTTGTAAAAGGACTATTTTGTTGTAGTGTATTTGGGGAGAATAATGTGGGGAAAAGCGTATCGGAAAGAATCACGAGTACGAGAGCTTACATGAATTATCAAATCAGGGTAATTTACCAAAGGATCACTATTCTGCAAGAGAAAGAGCAACCAATTCAAGGCAATAAAATATACTACTCTACAGGGTTAAAGAATAAAATACGATGTACGAATAACAGAACCTTGTATATGTCAAACCATTAAGTATGTTTGACAGGATAAACAACGCGAAATCCTGACATTATTGGGCTATGTAGAACAACATCTCCTAAATTAAGAAAATGTGAAGCTAGGTTTATGTTGGGCCACTGTCGATTGATTGGCCATATAAAATGATATTCTTGTGTGTGTTCCGTAAGTTTCCTTGAGACATGAGTAAGCTACTTTTATATCAGCGTATGTGTTTTGCTTGCTAGGCTGCAAGGGAAGTATCACTAGTCTAATGGGTGTAAACACACATGACTCAGCGTTAAGGTATACTCAAGTGACTGTGCATTACTGATGTTTTTCTATTAATATTTTTTTTTTTTGTATATTTAAATAAATGTCGAGGCATTAAACATCAGTGCAGGGTTGGGTTTCAAATCGACACATATTCCCAGCACTCCTATATAATTTGTGTAAGTACCTAATTTAAAAGAGTGCATTGCACTATCAATGATGACACAGGGAAGCTCATCCATTTATTTGCCTTCTGATTTCAACCTCATGTGTGAATACAATTGGATTTAACAATTCAAATCTATTATCTCACCAATTAAGTTTTATTTTGTGTCTAAATTGTGGGCTCATATACATGTGTGCTATTAAAGTACATAAATCATAAAGAATGCTTCCTAGAGGAGAAAGAGTTCTTTGCCTGATCAAAATTTCCCCCAGATTTCCTGTGAACTGCTCATCGATATATTCCTCAATGTTGGCAAGCTAGAAAGATGATTCAAGTTTGAACCAAGGAATACAAATCTAAGCTGCACAGACATGATTTATATTTTTACACCTCATGGGTTTTATTATTTACCTGTAAATTCATATAGGAATCCACCGAAACAAGAAAACCTATGAATATAAAAAAATCGATGCAAACAATTATGTGAGTATTATCCATATACAATGCAAAAATTCTGTTTGTACTAGCATGTGATGGTATTTAAAATTGAAATAATCAACTTTGTACCTTCGTATTCCATTTCCCACTTAAATTTTGCAATCACTGGCTTTCCAGTTAAGTTATTCCGGAAGGGTTTTTGGGTTAACAGGTATGGCCTGAACATTACTGAGAAAGAATAGAGTGAAAACCCAAGAATAATTTTTTTTTTCATCTAGAAAACTAACTAATTCCATAAATAGGAGTGAAATTGTAAGTCATGACTTTTCCATAAGCAAATGAAATTGTACACCACTGGCCTTTACATAAGCAAATGACCTTTGTATAAGTTATTCAGGAGTGAAATTGCAGCAAACTTTTTAGTTCATTCATTATAAATATTAAATTTGTATGCCACTAGCTTTTACATAAGAAAATGAATAAAAACAATAGCTATCTATTCCACAACATGTGTTAATATCCTATGTAGGTACCAAGCTAATACCTAAACCTTGCAGACAATTTATTAATGCATTTATGTTCGAGTGTGCAGCCATATCATATTGTTTTCTTCCTGTGCCACACAACTAGTGGATAAATGACAATTAGTAGATGAATGACACAATTATGACTTTTTCGCTTATATTTACTCAACTGCTATTAATTTTTCAACGGCTAGCTGTGTTCCTAGAGTTGATTCTCCTACTTAAGAGGTTTTTTCCGATAATCATATTTAATCATTTCAGTGTATTTGGAAAGTTATTTCAAGTTGCACTTTTTTAATATATATTTTCCTCTAAGAGGATCAGAATTTCAACCCATGGCAATTGTGGTTATTGCATATTGTAGCTACTGCTTACACTCACCTTCGTTCTTCGGTTCACTGTCATAATTTGTAGGCTTGAATTCCAACTTAAGAGGTGAAGAGAGATGCTTTATGGCCTGCAAAACTGTACATAATATTATGCATATGTGTGCAATCATCAACCATTGAAACAACAATCTTTCCATTTTTATGCACGTGGTATTTTCCTGGAATGTGCTAACATGTTTGCCTCAAGATTCTAGCATAGCTAGGATGGCTTCAACATACTTGAGATTTATTGTAACACCCCGTATTTTCTAAGAATATTAAAAGAACGAATTAAAGAATACTTCTTAAAGTGAGAATTAAGGGAAACGGGTTACGCCATTGCGTTCGTCTCGGAATTCTGCTTGGAATAGAGTCCAAGTTTTCGTAAATCGAACTTCGTATGAGGAAGTTATGGCCCTCAGAAGTTTCAGAAATTTAAATAAATTAAAATAGCTCAGATTTAAGTTCGAAATTCAAATCACACACCTGGGCTGGACGGGAAATTTCCCGCCTAGGACCCAGGTCGACCAGGGGGTCGACGTCGACCTGCGTCACATAGGTCGATCAGGGGGTCGACCTCCCCCTATTTCCAGATCCGAGGCCTAGTTCGTTTTTCTACATTTGGACGCTCATTCTGACCAGATTCGTTAATCCCTATGCTATATAAACACCCCTAAGGCTACAGTTTTCTCTACACAACTCCATTACGCCTATACTCTACCCTAATTCATATCAAAATAAATTAAATACGTCCTTATGCTGCTCTAGTTCTTCAAGAAATCAAGTTTAGAATCCAAGTAGAGATTCAAAGGCTAATTCAACAACTTCAACAACTATTTTCTAAGAATCGAATCTAAATTAGAGAATCGATAATATACGTCAAGGGATCGCTTTTCAGTTTCAGAAAACAGATTCCAGATATACAAGAATCATTCTCTTTTTGTAAGTTCAAGTTACTTTCAGATGTGAATTCTTAATTGAAATTCTTGGCATGTAATAATATGGATCTAAGCTATACTTGATTATGAGATAATCCTTTTAGATTTATCAAATCTAATCTATTAGATGTATTCCTGCGATGCTATTCAAATCTAATCCATTAGATTTATGCCTGATGTAAGTAATCCTTTCATTTGAATCCGTGCTTGTATATGCCTATGGGAATCATTATTGACGATGGAATTGGTCCAATCATATCTATCCTTTTTGTACATCGGAATTGTAATCCTGTTTAAGTTCATGATATAACTCTTGTCCAACCTATACGCCTGTGATGGTTCATAATGATATTCATATCATATCTATATGCCTGCAATGTATTCTATGCAAAACTTATTAATTTGGTATATCAAATTTATTGGACCAATAGTTCTTATCGTCATATGCCTATTCTTATGCCTCTTAGGTTCCATATTGTTTCTCCTCTTATTCCATGAATCTTGCGTTGAATCTCGAAATACGTACGTTATGAATGCGGGGGTAATTGGATATAACATGAAATTGACATTTATTTGGCATAATTTGGAACATGTATTATGACATGACTGTTAAGATGCAATTTGGGGTTATTTGACATGAATTATGGAAAATGTAATTTGACATATTGAACCTAGAATTGGCATGAATGACAAAGTGTGAAATTTGGCATAAAAAACCTAGTTTTGGGCATAAACTGTAAATTGGAATATTAAATTTAGCTTGTTCTTAACTATTTGGGACGCCAAACATAATGCATAGTGATTTTGGGCATGACTATTATTGCATATTTAGGGAAGACTGGGTATAGCCAATTTTGATTAATAACTTGAAATTAGAATTTGTTAGGCATAACTTGGGAATTGGATCACGACTAGTTTTGGTAAATTTGGTAATTAGTATGTAAAATCTAGATTTGGGTATATATGATAAATGTGTAAATTAAAGATGAACATGCCTAACCCGAGATTAGATTGAGTTGTGGTGTAAACTGCCCGGAACCGCCCGACACTTCCAGTAACCACAACAACACCTATCTAATGTGAGAGTTTAGTGCATCATGCCCAAGAAAAACCTGAGATTAGATTGAGTTGTGGTGTAAAACTGCCCGGAACCACCCGGAACATCTAGTAACTGCAACAACACATATCTAATACGAGAGGTTGGTGCATTAATAAATCAATTAATGCTAATGAACAAGATGAATGACTAGGATTAAGTTCATAGGAACACTTAACCAATATAACATGAATGACCAGGGTTAAGTTCATAGGAACACTTAACCAATATAACATGAATGATTAGGTTAAGTTAATGAGAAACACTTAACCAATATAACAAGATGAACAACTAGGGTTAAGTCAATAAAAAACACTTAACCAGTATAGCATGATGAATGGGTAGGGTTAAGTAATAAGAAACACTTAACCAATGTAACTTGATTTGTGGTAAGGTTATGTTAAAACAATAGGGGAACACTTAACAAATATAACTTGATTTGTGGTAGGGTTAAGTTGACACAAGAAGGCAACACCTAACCAAAGTAACATGACAAGTAGGTGGGTTAAGTAACTTGCATTGATTGATGACACTTAACCAATACAACATGTTAATTAGACAAGAAGGTGGGGTTAAGAAAATTTAGAACACTTGACCGTTATAACATGTTAATTAGACAAGAAAGTGGGGTTAAGTAAATTTAGAACACTTATCCGTTATAACATGTTAATTAGACAAGAAGGTGGGGTTAAGTAAATTTAGAACACTTAACCATTATAACATGATGAACGAGTGAGGCTAAGTTAAGGGGAAACACTTAACCAATATAACATGATGAATGAACAAGGTTAAGTTAATAGGAAACACTTAACCAATACAACATGATGTGTGGGGAGGTTAAGTTAACATGAATGGACAGCACTTAACCAATGTTACATGAACAAAGTGGATAGGGTTAAGGCAAGCTTAACCAATAATACAAATTGACTTGATAAGTAAGAGGGTTAAGTAAACTTTGGGTAGGTGGGTAATATTAGTATATATAGGCCCACAAACTTAACCATTAAATAAACATGTTCGAATCAGTGGGAGGGTTAAGTACATCTCGTGTAGGTGGGTAATATTTGTATATATAGGCCCACAAACTTAACCAATAGGAAACCCTAGTAACGGGGACCCATTTCAGCAGTAACCCACATAGATGTATCATGGTACCCTGTACTAGGAAGGGAGGGGCACGATTACTAGGCTGATTATAAGCAGTCAAAATAGCGGCAGGGGGTAGGTAAGTGTAGGTTCCAACGGTTTACGGGCGTGCACGTACTCCGCAGTGGGAAAAAGAAGGCAGTGGGTACCAGTAGTTATACATTTTGCATCTTGAATCGTGTTGGGTTGCTATCATAAGGATTGATACACCTTATGGTGGGAACAGCACAGGGTATCTACACGCAAGAGAGGGCCAATTGACATAGACACAAGAGAAATTAATACAAGTAGGGAGCAGATCGATAGGGTAATAAGGTTACATCTAACACAGTCATGGCAATTAGACAGATTGAGGTGGAATCCTCATAATAGATGTATACCTGGAGGCTACCACAATTGCGGGGATTGGGATCACATTACAATATGATCATTTTATATAGATTACTAGGTGTGACACTAGTTAGGTGGTGCAGAGATATAAAAATCAGAATAACAAGGTAGTAGCGAAGCAGAGAAAGAGTAGAATCGCATTCAGTTTATCTTGCCTTATCATATCTATACTAATCGTATGTTATCATGTTATCCTTGTTCTCACGGTATTGTCTTATATTCAGTTTATTCATGTCATGATGCTTTTTCCTGTTTATATGCTAAAGTCACTGGACTTATCAGACTTATATCTGATCTAGTTTTGTTTCGCCTCTTTTTTTCCGCCCCTCCCCCCAAGGTTCGCAAGGAGGAAATGTTACCACTTAGCTCAGTTTTCTTTCCAAGCTCGAAGATAGTCGATGTACTGATTTGGACTCTCTCTTCTACTACTATGGCTGGTTTATCCTTTATTTGTCTATCTTGTAATTTATCTGCATCTTTTACCTAAAGTGCTCCACCGAAGTATAGGCATTCCCTTTGTGAGTGACCTTGACGGAGGTGGGGTGTTTCACTTGGTATCAGAGCAGAAGGTTACTGGATCAGATAAAAGATTTGAAATATTATTTTCAAAACGGTTTTAAAAGAAGCATTTTCAAATGAAAGGTTTTGTTTAAAGGCATATTCCCCAAAGCCATAAGCATATCTTTTGATTCTCTGTTTGATTCCTTGTTTCCTTCTTTCCTGAGTCTTCGGGGCTCCTGGATTTCTGGGAGGTAATCTCATCGCGTCATGGTTCCATAGGCTTGATGAGACTACGACACTTGTCATAGGGCAAATAAGCGCCCAACTTCCATCTATAGCCGTAGTAGTTTCACCTACGGCTAATTTTCTTTCGAGCTCTATAGGATTTTCCGTGCGATGGGGGCAATGTTCGAGAGACTTTTCAACATGGTTCACAAAGGAGGTAAAGACACTACTACAAAAGTGGGCATATTCGACACTATTTTACTGTGGCCTTAGATCAGAAAAGCGTTGCCGTAGACCATTTTTTCAAATAGGCAACACCAAGGGGGCGTGGCATCCGCGGCCGTTGCATTAGGCTTCTAAGGCAACGCTTTTGCACATCTACGGCCATAGAAAGAAAGTGTTGCATTATAACCCTATTGCAACAGTATATGCATGTAATGCAACAATATACAGCGTTGCCTTAAGTAGAAGCCAGAGCCTGGCTTCCAGGTCATGGTAGTGGGGGCCACATGCACTTTCCACGTCAGTTGCCAACGTGTCGCATGCCACGTCAGCTGCACATGTGTCACATGCCATGTCAGCTATCCACGTGGCATCACGTACGCTGTGGGCCCCACGTGACGTACCATTGTGAAATTAATAATATTACACTTAATGCAACACCGCAGCACATTCTAATGCAACACCACATCAATCTAATGCAACACCACAGTGCCATATAATATGACACCACAATATTGTACTGCAACACCAGAAAACATCAACTGCAATGGTAAAATAAATCAAATGCAACACCAGAAATAAATCAAATGCAACCCTGTAATTACAATCTGCAGTACATATATTCAATCCAAAACATTGTACCACTTTCATACATATATACCAAAATATTCATACAATAAATCCTCCAAAACATTCGTAACCACAGTCAGACCAACCAATTATATATACCAACTCACAAGTGTCATCACCAACACATACCACAAACAAGTGCCATCATCCAAACATATACCAAAAGTGCCATCACGAACATATAACACAGGTGCCACAATTTAAAAGAACAAAACATATCACAAGTGCTAACACATACCATCCAAATACTTCAGTCAGTTGCCGGGGTTACAGGGGTAACAAGGTCATCTTCATCACATGTTGTGGTGACACAAAAGTCTCTGACGTCTAAATTAAGATCTGGATTGGCTTCGCTAAGCTTTTTTAACACCAATGACACATTCTCTTTCACTTTTCTGTTCACCTTTTCTTCCGAATCCGCCTCAAGTTCTTGCCTTATTTTTTGGGCCAGCTCTTGCACATAACTGTCCGAAGAACTAGGTGTTGTTGGAGACTTTTCGGCCATTTTTCCTCGCCTTCCTACAAGCCAGTTCCGCGTGTGGCTCCTCCCACCAGAAACAAGTGCATCTGCCTCAACAATGTTTCCTGCATCCACCATTGCTCGAACCTTCGCCTATAAAATGAAAACCAGGCAAGCATATATATATAAATAGGCAGCTGGCAGGAATGAATTTATTAACAGAACTTGTTTTCTTTCAGACTAATTATGTGTTTGATTTAATAAGCAGCTCCAAAAAACGTACAATGACCCAATTATACTGACACAAGTATTGTTATTTCAGCATCTAATTATATATGTACTCACGTATTTGGCCTTTAGTTCATCCGAGTTACTCTTGTAACTTCTACCCGATTCTCGTTTATATGTTTCCAAATAAACCAAGGCAGCGGATGGGGAGGCTTTTTTCTGGGTCCTTCTTTCTCTGTCAAGTATTAGGATTACCAAAAATTTAACACAATTTTTAACATTCAATGTTAAGAATTTACTGATCTAGCTGCTGCCTATGAACATTGTGACAATGATATATAAAATATAATTCAATGATATAACAAAATAGAATTATCATGTGGCCAATTCAACTCAATCACAAAAAAAATAACTTAAGTTCAAAAAAACACATACTATCTTTTCTTTGGCTACTGCATGAGTTTTGGGACACATGGTATGTGTCTCATTTAGTGAATTACGATGCGCGAAATTAGAATCAGCTAGGGCCTGGAAATCCAAAAAAAAAAATTACCACTAAACAAGGATAATGCGAACTACTAAAGAATCGATTAGCACTAAACAAGATAATGTGAACTACTAAACATTATACAAATGTGAATATCATTAAAGCCGTACCTGAACTGCTTCATCCCCCCAGTATTCCAAGAGCATTCTAAAATCCTCCAACGAAATTGTACTCGGCCTATTTGCAAGCCTTTCCTCATCAGTTGAATATTTTTTATAATACCTTGCTTTCATGCGAGACTTGTACTACCTCCAAGAGTCGTTAAGCGTGTTCAAGACCCACTTGTGTCCTTCTTCTGGAATGACATACCTAGCCTACAATATATCAGTCACAAAATTCAGGAAACAAACTAATTAATTTAAACCAAACATTTAGTAAGTCAGTTGATATGGTTAAGCAAATTAGATTGTACTAGAGCATAATCCAACATTTTTCGCTTTAATGAATCCGGAACAACATGCCAATTGATGTAAGTTAGAGACACATTATCCTTCGCTATTGTCCCATGAAAATTGCTTAACTCTGTAATATTATCAGATACTGGCTGACCATCCTCATTCAACTCGATGACTACTTTATCATCAGGGGTTCTAGCATGCACCTTGGTCATTTTTGACTTCCCTCTAGGTTTTTTTGGACCTTGTACTTTATCTAACAGGTTCAAAAAAATAAATAGAAAATAGACACAGTCAATAGTGCAGTGCAGTGCACAGATAAAGAAACATTATATTGTACTTGTACCTGCTTCATTTTCCTGTGCAATCCATTCCTGCTCTAATCGATCGGTAAGATTTCCCATTGTTTCAGGCGCTCCAACATTATGCTTTTGACGTTTCCGCATCTCTAAATAAGCAGCAACTGAACCAGCAGCTTCACATGAAGTGGATGATTGTTTGAACAATTTGGTACATGTAGGTTTTAAAATGGATGGACGAGACATTGTAGGTTTTAAACTCCTGAAAAAGACGGTGTAGGTTTCGTCAATTTTGTCAATGTTTCTGCGAATTTCTCCCGGTTACTTATTTTCTTTGGAGTGGGAGTGCATGTCTTGATCAACTCCCTGTTGGAGCCAGATTTCTTTGGAGGGGGGGGGGGGGGGTGCAGGTCATCGCTTCCTTCTCAATTTCAATGGCTGCAATGGTTCGCGAACGAGTTCTTGGTCCAGGTAAAGGCTCGTTTGACTTAGCAATTTTGATTCTCTACAATTAAGTCGAAGGTCAAGATTTTTTACGTTCATAAAGGCAAAGACAATAAGTAATAAACAAATAACTTCTTTATACCTCCGAATTCGATGAATCATCAGTGACGTCTTCGCCAGCATTTTCTGGGATGTATTCATCACGTCCAGCTCGTGCGGCAGCCTCTTGCATATAACTAACCAATGAACGCACCCCAAGTGATCTACTAACTGCATCGTTTTCTTGCATTCGCGCGATTCGCTCTTGTTCATACTTCGTCATAACTGATGTTGTGAGAACTACAAGCAGATTAGCATTATTATGCACCATCAATGATAAATTTAAGCTAGTTAACCAAATAGAGTCGGCGTATAAACAATTCTTGCTATTTTGACAGAATGTATGCACAAAGAACAAATAGTTACTTGAATTAGCTGCAGCCTTCATGGTCGGAATAGGACATCGACACAGTAATAGAAAACAACTAAAATCCATTTCTTGCTTTTACGTGCAAAATTTTAATAAAAAGTAGTTTGAAATAAAAGATTTCATCCGGATTAATAAAACTGAAATTTACTCGGAAAAATACCTGAGCATCAGCTTCATTCTCTCGGGTATCATCATCATTATCTGTTTCATTTTCTACATTTAATTTCCTCCTGGTTCCTTTGTCCGTCACAGTAACATCTTCTTCATCCTTATTCATATCAGGCTCCGGCGATAGTTTCTTCTGACCAACTTGAGTTGGGTTGTTTTTCATCATTTTGTGTTGCTGCTGAAGTCTACGTGCAGTAGTATACCTGCGCTTTGCAATCGCCTTCTTAGTAGAACCTGGAACAAAAAAACGAAACGATGGCCTCCTTCATAGTTCTTTACACACACAGAGAGATATATATAAGAATGGATCTATATTACATATACTATATACCTTGAATTATGTTTTTCCTTGGTCATATGATTACATGTGGCTGCAGTTGAGTCACCGGCTCAATGTCTTTGTCAATGTTGTTGTCGATGTAAAAAACCACTTCTTCTTGCTAATTAATGCAGCCATGTACGTACTCGTTTACATCCTTGTCATTCAATATTAGCTGTCAGCCACCCCTCGTTCCTTTGCTGATGATATAGACTCCTCCTATTTCAGTGTAATGGAGAGCATCTTTAATAAAGTCCATAAGCACACTGTAAGAAAAGCGGTCTACATCATAATTTGTTACTACGAAGGGTTCTCCACCAACGTAACATGTCTTTCGAAACTGTCCGCCATGTTGCAGTCGGATATTAATAAGTTCATCCATCCTGTACAAAATAAATACATTAGAACAAGGTACATGCATGTTTAAGTGGACAAAAAACAACAACTATAACATTTTGGTTTATAACCACAGTCAGATGACAGTAAAGAAAGACATTTAATCATAAAACATGTGAACAGTGTAGATTGCATTATGAGAAAAGAGTGACAAATACATTCATCAAAGATAATAGTTCCCAGCTAAAACAATAAGTGCCAAATACATCATAAATTAGATCAAATTAAAGCAATAAGAAAGAGGAATTTTTTATTCTAATGAGATGGAACAGGATCAGGAACTTCTGCTTCTACTTCTGTTTCTAGTTGTATTACGGGGACATCATCCCTAATCCAACCCACATCAACAACTTCTGGTTCTAGTTCACCACCTATGCCCATATCACATGATTGCGTATTGCTCATGTCTTCTTCCATTGCATTCTGATTTTCAGTATCACACCAATCTCGCGGCAATTAACTGTTCTTTTCAACTGCATCTTCCACATAAAATACTTGCTGCACTTGCGAAGACAGGACATAAGGCTCAGTTTTATGGCACTTGCTAAAATTTACTCGAGTAAGACCACATGAATCTTTTTCCTCTTGGTACCAGCAACACTTAAAAAGGACCACTGTGAAAGCTCCCCAATAATCAAGCTCAAAAATTTCTTCGATTGATTCGTAGTAATTGACATCACCCACTATTGGGTTTTTGTCTTTTGAACTTGCAAAGCTGGTGGTTTTGGCAGTCAAAAATACACCACTATTTTGCGTGGTACATCGAGAATCTCTAAATTTTGTGTGGAAAATGTATCCATTTACTATATAACCGGTAAACTTCCTAGCTACTCGATTAGGACCTAATGCAAACACCTCTAAATCTGTTGAAATATTGCCCTTTTTCAGAACCTCTTCTTTAAGCCAATTCCAAAACTCTTCAAAATGTTCTCGTTCCCTCTTATATCTTCTTGGATTTGCAAGACCATCCACAATAGCTCGATGAACCCTAAATAATAATTAAGGTCAAAAAACTACGAAATGCAGATGTTAATTTATAGTTAAGGAAAATGATATAGGAACTTAAGAACTTACTCGATCAAACTCTCAATTTCTTTATTACCGGAATTGAACAGAATATAGCGATGCATTGCCTTCCACTCTACTTCTTTCAAATTGAACATCTTCCCATCTTTATTCTTCTTCGTTCCAATATGATATTCCAAATCTATTGGAAATCTTCCAAAATCAATCGACGTGTTTTCTGTTCCTCCATCAACGCTTAAAAATCTTGAACAGAAGGTCACACACTCTTCTGCCAAGTAACCTTCTGAAATTGAACCTTCCGGTCTGTTTCTATTTCGCACATAAGATTTCAACTTTCCTAGATATCGCTCAATTGGATACATGCATCTAAGATGTTCAGGCCCGCCGTATTCGATTTCTCTGCATAATTGAACAGGCAAGTGTACCATTATATCGAAAAAAGCCTGTGGAAAAATCATTTCAAAATGACAAAGTATCTCGATAATTTTTTTTTGCAGCCTCTTGATATCATCCACTTCGATGACCTTGCTCCATAGTCCTCTAAGGAATGCACTAAATATGATCATTGATAATGCAACCTCGGGTTTTGACGCTTTCTTCACGGAAAATTGTAACAAATAGTGGAGTATGAAATGAGCATCATGGCTCTTATATCCCACAACCGTTCTCTCTTTTATGTGCACGTACCGACTAACATTCGAGGCACAACCGTAGGGCAGTTTGGCGTTCTTCAATACAGAGCAAAAGATTTCTTTTTCCTTGTTTGTCATATCAAATATTGCAGCTCTAATTTTAACATGCTTTCTGCCACCACATTCAACAGGATGAAGTTCCTTCCTTATGCCCAATTCCTGTAAATCCAAACGAGCGTTTAGGTGATCCTTCGACATGCGACCTATATTAAGTAAAGTACCTAATATTTTGCCGCATATGTTCTTCTCTATGTGCATGGCATCCAGGTTATGTCGAAGGGGATTATGACACCAATATGGTAAGTCAAACAGTATTGACCTTTTTTTAAAAGGGCCATCAGTTTTACCAGGTTTCTTCGTCTTATCCCTAAACTGATTTTTGAACCCCCGCAATAACTCTTCAATACTAGTTCCTGATAATATTTCTGGAATGCTCCCCATTTCAATTTCGCCATTAAATCTCCTCTTATCCAGCCTCCACTTATGTGTCGGATCAAGAAACTTTCTATGGTACATATAACACATTTTTTTGCTACGCTTCAAATAATTTGAAGAAGTTTCATAATGGAATACTGGACACGCTAGTTTCCCCTTCGTGCTCCAACCTGACAACATGGCATATCCCGGAAAATCACTAATGGTCCATAAGACGCTTGCACGTAAATTAAAATTCCCATCAGTCAAGGAATCATATGTTTCGACGCCAACATTCCATAACGCTTTCAATTCCGCAATTAAAGGCTGCATATATACGTCAATACTGTTCTTTGGAGAATCTGGACCAGATATTAATGTTGAAAGAATCAAATTCTCTTGTTTCATACATAACCAAGGCGGAAGATTGTAGTTTACCAACAGAATTGGCCATGTACTATAACTTGAATTCATTGAACGATATGGATTAAATCCATCAGATGCTAGACCCAATCTAACATTACGATTTTCTGATGAAAAATCAGGATAGCGAGCATCCATCATCATCCATGCCACACCATCAGCCGTATGTCTTAGTTTTCCATCTTCTTTTCATTCCACTTGGTGCCATCTCATAAGTTTGGAAAATTCTTTGCATATAAACATCCTTTGTAACCTTGGTCTTAGAGTAAAGTACCTCATAACATTTGCCGGCACTTTGGGAATCGACTTTGGTGGATCATTATTATCAACGATGTCTTCTTTTTCTTTTACAACCCACCTCGAAAAACCACAAATGTCACAAGCCTCTTTATCTTTATTCTTTGCCCAATATAACATGCAATGGTTTGGGCAGGCATGTATTTTATGGTAATCAAGACCTAAATCCTTAATGACATTCTTTGCAACGTAGGAAGACAAAGGAAACTGGGCATCAGGAAAGGCTTCTTTTATAAGCTTTAGTAATTCCCCAAACGCAGACTCATTAATTCCATAAGCACACTTTAAATGATAAATCCTGATCAAGAAACTTAGTCGAGAAAATTTAGTGCAGCCAGGATATAACGGTTTTTTTCCTTCTTTAACATGCCGATAAAATTTCTCGGCCTTTGGATTTGGTTCTACTACAAAGTCCCTGGGATTTTGACCAAATTTGTAACCCGCACATTTGAACATCACATCCAAATTATCCTCAAAATCCATATCCGTTGCACAATCCATATGGTCATCAACACCTAATAATTTCGTCTGTGAAACTTCACAAATCCACCCGGTATGTAATGGAGAAGGGCCATTAAAAATAAGATGATTGTATATGACATTTTCACAATACCAATTACGTTCTGTACATTTTTTGCTGGGGCACTTCATCTCATCACCTACTTTATAAATGGGAAATGAATTTCTTAGAAAAGCTGTTACCCCTCTTACATATTCTGCACTCGATCTCGGAAGTCCTATCCATATGTAATACTCACTATCCATTGCCACAATCTAACCACGGCCTAGCAAGACCAAATTTGATACCACTAATAGTTTCAAGACACGAACAAGGGCTACCCTCTAAGGATTAACTAAATTAGGAATAAAAACAAAACAAGTTAATAATTTACAAATATACATAATCAGTGTGATGATACAAAGACGATTGTTTTGATATGAATTATCACTAACTTTTGGAACTGAGTTATCAGGATAATACATAAAACAAGCAACTAAGGATACTGAACACAAATTCATAACATTACATGACTGCACCAAAACAAAACAGTACAGATACAAAGACCATACAGGTGACACAAAGACGATGCAGTTGTACCTAATACAAAGAACGATGCAATAATTTAATTTTGTCTTCTAATGTTTAGCGCTTGAAGCTGGTCGTTAAGTCTACTAACGTCAGTTCGAAAACCAATAACTCGATTTTGCAGCGTTGTAAGTTGATGTTGTAATTCATTTGCGTACTCAGCGGCTCGACTTGGAAACTGTTGGTAAATCCACTGCCAAAAGGTACACCCATAAACACGACATCTAAAATAACGACGACCAATGTTGAATCCAATCGAAATAACATCTTCTACAGCGGCATACCCACAATCACACTTTATGATTGGTAAGTCAGCTTGCTGTTCATTAACCACTTGGTTGTTTTGATGCTGATGACGCAAGGCAGCACGACTATGCCATCGCATCACCCTTTCTTCTCGTCGTTCTTCTTCTAGCCGTTGTCTTCGGAGTTCTTCTTGCTCTAGTTCATACTCAAGCAAATCATCGTAGTGCCTTTCTTGTATCTCTATATAAAAATCAATAGGAGTTTCTGGTAATGATGGGTTTGACAATCCTAGATCACCCATGCCCAGGGTATCTTCGTAGTCATATGATGTAGGAAGAGAAATAGGCATTATTTAACTACAAACAGAAACAGACATTTAAACATTTAAATTGAATTTCTTTTTTCCTATAAATTTTGTTTCCACCTGTCGAAATAAGCATTATTTACCAATACATCAATGGTTTGGCAAACATAAAAATATAGAACTTGCATAATTTCAACACATGCAAACATATAAATTCAACACTTGTATAAAAAACCCTAATTTAAGGCAATCGGTATAGCCAAATCACCCAGAGATTTTGAACGTAGACCAAAATAAGTTAGCGATGAAATCAACTAAATAAAACCGAATTGATGAAGCCCTAACTACCTGTAATTGTCCTAAATGATCCTAATTGGAGGTGTAAAGTCTGTAAATTAGGAGCAATTGAAGGTTTATAGTTTGTAACCGGAGGTACAGACTTACAGTAGCAATCAGATCGAAGTGTTCTTATACGGATTTCGTGGAGAGAGAAACGGACCGAAGGAGGAGTACGGGAGAAATTTGTTTTGGGGGGAAGTATTTCGTGAATGGGGAAACTATCATGCCAAATTTTGACTAAGCTGTAGGAAGGATCGGCTTGAACCGTTGGATTAATCTACATCTACGGTTCTTTATTTTTTTAAACTGATAACGCGGATCGCTGACTTGGCACATATTTATCTAATGCAACACTTTGAACTGGTGTAGCAAGGATCGGCTTGAACCATTGGATAAATCTACGTCTACGGTTATATATTTGTTTAAACTGATAACGCGGATCGCTGACTTGGCATGTATTTATGTAATGCAACACTTTGACCTGGTGTTGCACGTCACAGCACAAGAATTTCAACCGCAACACTGCGTTCACATCTAATGCAACAACCTATGAATGCTGTTGCAGAAGATCAAAGAATGCATAGCTTTCGCAACACTTTTCATGCAACGCACACAAATTAGTGTTGAATATGACCACTTTCGTAGTAGTGAGAGAAAGAGGCCAAAGGGGAAGAATCTCAAACAAGGGATTGGAATATAAGAACGGAGGAGGAAATAATAGATCCCGCAACAAGAGGAAGTACTTTTTCTACAGTATAGCGGGTCATTTAATTGTAAGAAGTAAAAGACAAGTGGTTGTTTTCAGCATGGTGAGACAGGGCATCTTATCAAGGATTGCCCGGAGGACATGGACAAGGACAAAGGACAGGATTTTCAAGAAGGCAAGTGCATGCTTTCACCACCAGCATACCTGAGAGAAAGATAGTAAAGTTTATTTTTTATTTTTTGATCATCCTGTTAGTACTCTTTTTGATTTCAGCGCTTCACATTCGCTCATATCTACTTCCGTAGTTGAGTCTCTGCACCTTAGTACTAGTATAATAGAAGATCCCATTATTGTCTCAAATCCGGTTGGTGGTACGGCTCATTTATCTTTGGTTTGTAAGGATTTGAGAATATCTATAATAAGGATTGAGTTTAAGTGTAATGCTTATGTTTTTGGTTTCATGGGCTATGGGTTGATTCTAGGCATGGATTGGTTAGCTAGTAATTGTGAAAGGTGGGTAGTTAGACTTTTTACTTGCCTCGGGAATACCCTCGAGATTTCATGTGATCCTGAGGGGATCAGTTAGGCTTAGCAACCTAGAATCACTTGATGCATCTATCGACGATTTGCGATCCGTTAGTCCATGAGTACGCAGATGTTTTTGATTAGGTTAGGGATTTTCCCCTTAAAACTCGAGATAGAATTCCGCATATATCTAGTTGACAATGCAAAGCCAGTTACGATCAACGATAGTTTTGGAATGAGATTGGCGAGGATAGCCAAATTCGGTTTAGTGCTCAATTGTTTGGTTGTTTTGCTAGTACCATCTCATGTAGATCGTCCAAATTCGGAGGGGGTATTCCTTGGGTGCTTGTATGATATTGGTTTAGGCCTTTGGGGCTTGTACTTGAGGGATGTCGAGTTCGACTAGGATGGTTTGCGTGAGAAATAAATGGTTGTGGCAGGCAACCTAAGTAAGACTGACCTTAAGAGAGGTAAAAAGTACATAGCAACCTTTAGCTTTAGACCCTCAGATTTATGACATGATGGATAAGCTAAGTAGAGGAGAGAATCTATTCATCTTAGTATATACACTTGGTATCATGGTTAACACCTGTTTATCTTGGAAGGATAGTCTGACTACATTGGATACCCTCTAACATAGTAAGTGATCAAGGTCCTATCTTTACTAGTGGGTTTTGGAAATGGAGGTCAAGAAGCCTCACAATCGTGAAGTTAAATTAGTTATGGTACAGTGGAGTGAAGCTCAAGAAGATGCGACTTAGAAGACTGAAGATTAGATACGCGCATCAAATCCTTTTTGAGGGTATACCCTTGATTCCTCTTTTTCTGTAATTTTTTTTGCATGCTAGTCTGTTAAGTATATCCTCTCGATCCTATCCTCAATCTTTAGGTAGAAGCCAATGGATGTAAACATGTGTTTGAAACATGTTATGATTGGTAGTTGCAAGTGGTTGCTAGTGGTTTCTCGTGGATGCATATACACACATTAGGCACTAGATCAGCTCAGTCACTTTCATATTGCATATGCATGAGTGAATTTTTATATATATGAATTGAAACTTGATGTGTTATCATATGGATGTTGCATTTGTATGAATGATTGTGCACTCATGTAGAAGTTATAAAGTATGATTAGGAATAATTGCATACATGATGGACTCATAGCACTGACATAATTCGCATTGAGGAGGTCAACTGAATCAGTAGATCGCCTAATTTTGCATTAGATAAGGACATGTACACACACTATGCATATGATCATGAATGCATTAGAAATCTTTTTAAGGACAATGGACGCCTGTGATTGAATGGTTGAGTAGATGGATGTTGGATGTTAGGATATGCATTCTTCTTAACCCAGAGATTTCAGGGACGAAATCCTTTAAGGAGGGGAGAATGTAAAACCCCGTATTTTCTGAGAATATTAACAGAACGAATTAAAGAATACTTAATTCTTAAATTTAGAATTAAGGGAAACGGGTTATGCCATTGCGTTCGTCTCGTAATTCTTCTTGGAATATAGTCTAAGTTTTCGTAAAACGGACTTCGTATGAGGAAGTTATGGCCCTCAGAAATTTCAGGAATTTAAATAAATTAAAATAGCTCAGATTTAAGTTTGAAATTTAAATCACACACCCGGGCTGGGCGGGAAATTTCCCGCCCAGGACCCAGGTCGACCAGGGGGTCGACCTGGGTCATATAGGTCGACCAGGGGGTCGACCTCCCCCTATTTCCAAATCCGAGGACTAGTTCGTTTTTCTGCATTTGGACGCCTGTTTTGACCAAATTCGTAGATCCCTATGCTATATAAACACCCCTAAGGCTACAGATTTCTGTACACAACTCCATTACGCCTATACTCTAACCTAATTCATATCAAAATAAATTAAATACCTCCTTATGCTGCTCTAGTTCTTCAAGAAATCAAGTTTAGAATTCAAGTAGAGATTCAAACGGCTAATTCAACGACTTCAACAACTATTTTCAAAGAATAAAATCTAAATTAGAGAATCGATAATCTACGTCAAGGGATCGCTTTTCAGTTTCAGAAAACATATTCCAGAAATACAAGAATCATTCTCTTTTTGTAAGTTCAAGTTACTTTCAGATGTGAATTCTTAATTGAAATTCTTTGCATGTAATAATCTGGATCTAAGCTATACTTGATTATGAGATAATCCTTTTAGATTTGTCAAATCTAATCTATTAGATTTATACCTGCGATGTTATTCAAATCTAATCCATTAGATTTATGCCTGATGTAAGTAATCCTTTCATTTGAATCCGTGCTTGTATATGCCTTTGGGAATCATTATTGACGATGGAATTGGTCCAATCAAATCTATTGTTGTTGTACATCGGAAATGTAATCCTGTTTAAGTTCATGAAATAACTCTTGTCAAACCAATACATCTGTGATGGTTCATAAAGATATTCATATCATATCTATATTCCTGCAATGTATTCTGTGCAAAACTTGTTAATTTGGCATATCAAATTTATTGGACCAATAGTTCTTATCGCCATATGCCTATTCTTATGACTCTAATGTTCCATATTTTTTCTCCACTTATTTCTTGAATCTTGCGTTGAATCTCGAAATACGTAGGTTATGAATGCGGGCGTAATTAGGTATAACATGAAATTGACATTTATTTGTAATAATTTGGAACATTTATTATGGCATGACTGTTAAGATGCAATTAGGGGTAATTTGACATGAATTATGGAATATGTAGTTTGACATATTGAACCTAGAATTGGCATGAACGACAAAGTATGAAATTTGGCATTAAAAACCTAATTTTGGGCATAAACTGTAAATTGGAATATTAAATTTATCTTGGGATTAACTATTGATTTGGGACGCCAAACATAATGCATAGTGATTTTGGGCATGACTATTATTACAAATTTAGGGAAGATTGGGTATAACTAATTTTGATTATAACTTGAAACTGGAATTTGTTGGGCATAACTTGGGAATTCGAACATGACTAGTTTTGGTAAATTTAGTAATTAGCATGTAAAATCTAGATTTGGGTATGTATGGTAAATGTGTAAATTAATGATGAACATGCCTAACCCGAGGTTAGACTGAGTTGTGGTGTGAAACTGTCCGGAACCGCCCGACACATCCAGTAACCACAACAACACCTATCTAATGTGAGAGGTTAGTGCATCATGCCCAAGAAAAACCCGAGGTAGATTGAGTTGTGGTGTAAAACTACCCAGAACCGCCCGACACATCCAGTAACCGCAACAACACATATCTAATGTGAGAGGTGGGTGCATTAATAAATCAATTAATGCTAATGAACAAGATGAATGACTAGGGTTAAGTTCATAGGAACACTTAACCAATATAACATGAATGACTAGGGTTAATTTCATAGGAACACTTAACCAATATAACATGATTGATTAGGGTTAAGTTAATGAGAAACACTTAACCAATATATAAAGATGAACGACTAGGGTTAAGTTAATAGGAAACACTTAACCAGTATATCATGTTGATCGGGTAGGGTTAAGTAATAAGAAACACTTAACCAATATAACTTGATTTGTGGTAAGGTTAAGTTAAAACAAGAGGGCAACACTTAACCAATATAACTTGATTTTTGGTAGGGTTAAGTTGACACAAGAAGGCAACACTTAACCAAAGTAACATGACAAGTAGGTGGGTTAGGTATATTGAATTGATTGATGACACTTAACCAATACAACATGTTAATTAGACAAGAATGTGGGGTTAAGAAAATTTAGAACACTTAACCGTTATTACATGTTAATTAGACAAGAAGGTGGGGTTAAGTAAATTTAGATCACTTAACCGTTATAACATGTTAATTAGACAAGAAGGTGGGGTTATGTAAATTTAGAACACTTAACTGTTATAACACGTTAATTAGACAATAAAGTGGGGTTAAGTAAATTTAGAACACTTAACCATTATAACATGATGAACGAGTGGGGTTAAGTTAACGGGAAACACTTAACCAATATAACATGATGAATGAACAGGGTTAAGTTACTAGGGAACACTTAATCAATACAACATGATGTGTGGGGAGGTTAAGTCAACATGAATGGGCAGCACTTAACCAATATTACATGAACAAAGTGGATAGGGTTAAGGCAAGCTTAACCAATAATACATATCGACTTGATAAGTAGGAGGGTTAAGTAAACTTTGGGTGGGTGGGTAATATTAGTATATATAGGCCCACAAACTTAACCATTAAATAAACATGTTTGAATCAGTGGGAGGGTTAAGTACATCTCATGTAGGTGGGTAATATTTGTATATATAGGCCAACAAACTTAACTAGTAGGAAACCCTAGTAACGGGGACCCATTTCAGCAGTAACCCACATAGATGTATCATGGTCCCCTGAACTAGACAGGGTGGGGCACGATTACTGGGCTGATTATAAGCGGTCAATTTAGCGGCAGGGGGTACGTCAGTGTAGGTTCCGACGGTTTACGGGCGTGCACATACTCCGAAGTGGGAAAAAGCAGGTACTGGGTACCAGTAGTTATATCTTGAATCATGTCGGGTTGCTATCATAAAGATTGATACATCTTATGGTGGGACCAACACAGGGTATCTACACGCAAGAGAGGGCTGACTGACACAGACACAAGAGAAATTAATACAAGTAGGGAGCCGATCGATAGGGTAATAAGGGTACATCTAACACGTTCATGGCAATTAGGTAGATGGAGGTGGAATCCTCATAGTAGATGTACACCTAGAGGCTACCACAATTGCGGGGATTGGGATCACATTACAATATGATCATTTTATGTAGATTACTAGTTGGGACACTAGTTAGGTGGTGCAGAGTTATAAAAATCAGAATAAAAAGGTAGTAGCGAAGCAGAGAAAGAGTAGAAGCGCATTCAGTTTATCTTGCCTTATCATATCTATATTAATCGCATGTTATCTTGTTATCCTTGTTCTCATGGTATTGTCTTATATTCAGTTTATTCATGTCATGATCCTTTTTCCTGTTTATATGCTGAAAGTCACTGGTCTACCAGACTTATGTCTGACCTAGTTTTGTTTCGCCTCTTTTCTTCTATTCCCCCCCTCATGTTTCACAGGGAGGAAATGTTACCAATCAGCTCAGTTTTCTTTCCTAGCTCGAAGATAGTCGATGTATTGATTTGGACTCTCTCTTCCACTGCTATGAATGGTTTATGCTTTATTGGGGAATATCATTGTTATTTTTATGCTTCTTTTATACTTGGAAGTTTTTAAATCAAGACAGAAGTTCTATGTATTACTTTTAAGTATGATTGAGACAACTATTGTAAAAGCTTGACTGATCCATATTGTTTATAAAATGACTTTATTTTCCGCTGCTTTATTTGTCTGTCTTGTAATTTATCTGCATCTTTTACCTAAAATGCTCCACCGATGTTAAGGCATTCCCTTTGTGAGTGACCTTAACGGAGGTGGGGTGTTTCATTTATGATTCCAGAATTATTTGGATTTGCATCCCTTCATTGCATGGTGAGACATTTACTATATTGAAATTGTTCTACAATTTTCTCATATGACACCTTTGCTCTCTACATCTAAACTATCAGATTCTGCTCAAGGAGTTTAGTCTGGTAACTGTATTTATGTTTTAACTATGTAAATTTTAAGATTAATTACTGCATTTGTATCATTTTGATTTCAAATATGTTTAGGGGTGGTCTGCGGTCATGGTTGGTAGCACTTGGCAGCTTGGACTTAGCTTATCACCTTTTACATGATTGGCATTAGCTCCTCTATTTGGGTACAAGGTTACTGTTCTGAATATATATATTTTTCTTATAAAATGGTGCATTGCTTGTGATATATCATTATAATAATGGGAGTTACTTCTTATTTTGAACTTATATCGAATAATAATTCAATTCAATCAAATATAAGCATTAAATTTGTAGTTTTTGTTTCATCTTAGCTTTTATTGAGATAAATATTATCATTCTTTAGTTGAAAATGTAAAATGTTCCACTTTGATGTTCATTTGCCTTGATTGTATAAACAAGTTACTGAATTCTTACATTGTCTAATATTCTAGCAATGCAAGATTTTTTTACTTTTTTGCAGATATGGTTTTCAATATGAGAATATGATGAATTAAGGGGCATAGAAAGTTTTTAGGAGAAAACTTGGTTATGTTTATTTATTTATTATTATTGTACTATCAACCTTGTACTTGTTATGTAACTTGGACTTGTTGGGGGTATATTTTTATATTTTTGTTTCTTTAAAAATATGATTTATCTTTGTTTTATAGTAAATTGTTAAATTGAATTTTCTTATGAATTTCTAATTTGGAGAATGATTGTATCCATTTATATTACTGAAGATATCAATTTCACATTCTAAAACAATTTTCAAATCACAATCATGGTGTGATGAATAATTAGTTTGAAACATATAATAAGTGTTTCTAATTGTCAACTTGAAATGTCTATTAAGTGTTGCTAGTTGTCATCTTGAAACACTCAATAAGTGTTGCGGTTTATTAATTTGAAACACTAAATAAGTGTTGCGGTTTACCTATTTGAAACACTTACTCAGTGTTTCGATCTGCTAATCTAAAACATATACTAAGTGTTTCAATTTATCAATCAGAAACATAATATAGGTATTTCAAAAATCTACAACATACTAATCTGCAACACCGAAAAAGTGTTTCTAAATTTTTTAGCAACGTTTTACCATTCAAATTGGCCATTTTGGTGTTGTGCTTCTTCACTGAAATACAAGGATGTTCTATGTAATTGGATCTCATGGTTTGTGAGACGGGCAGTGTAATTGTAATTTCATAGGATTTAAGGAATTATAAAGTGGACGTAGGCTTGGTTTGAGCCGAAACACTATAAAAATATCGTAGGTCCCTTGTTTTAACTACTTTATCTGCATTCTGTGATCTAGGATTTGTGATTGTGAGGACTTCACACTGAATTTAGGTGTTAGACCCATATTTTGGTCTAACATTTTAGCATGTCAGGAAGGGGGCACACGACAACTTCAGTACATTTCTGCTTGGATTATTTGGCTATTGGATCAATGGCAATAAAAAGGAAGAAAACTGGAAGTTCCTCTCATGCTGAGGATGTTGATGTTGAAGGCACATGGAATGAGGCAAGTAAGGAGGCTTCCTCTCATGGAGATCTACTGCATACTTGACTAGAGAAGAGATGGATGGCGTTCTCACTGAACTAAGAGCTCAAATGGCAAGGCAAGATGATCTCCTCTGAAAACAACATGAGATGATGGACGGATTCTTCGCTCGGATGGATGGCAGGCCAAGCGAAAATGAACAATGCACTGGAAATGAAGCCACTGAAGCAACTCATACATCACGTGGACCGGAGGCAACCCCCTTGCTCTTGGAAATGGTCAGGCTCGATCGATTTTAGCTCCGGTTCGGATGGAAACCAGAATGCCAACTCACGATCAACAGCAAGAAGCGGTTCGTGATGGGGCTCCCAAACCCGATTGGGTCGCCCCTCCTAACCCATGAACTGGCCTCCACGACCCACGATCGGGTCGGGTCGCCTCCCTCGAACCGCGAATCGCAACCCCCAGGCAGTGGTTCACCAGCAACCCCCAGGCTAGCCGATCTGATCGAACGCCTCTCGAGAGGGCGCACTTATCAGAATGACGTGGATGTTGTCAATCTCAATCCGTTCACATAGGAAATCAGGAATTCTCACAATCCCCTGGATTTCAAACTTCCACAACTAGAGCCATATAATGGCAGAACGGATCCTACCATGCACCTGATGCGCTACAAACGGCATATGGAAGTTCAATCGACGTCAGAAAACGTCATGGCTAAAAAATTTCCCCTCTTTCTGATTGATATAGCTGCTATGTGGATTTGGCAGCTGCAATATAAATCGATCAACAATTGGAACATGTTGGTCGCTCGCTTTATTGAGCAATTTCGGGTCCACATTGCTCGAACCCAGAACGTCATGTCGCTTACTACAATCATGAAGAGGCCTAGAGAAACTCTTTGCTGATTTCTGGAAAGATTCAACGTTGCAGTAGCGTTGGTTGATCGACATGAACCATCGATGGTACTGATGGCAGCGGTATCCGGTGTTTCGGATAACTCAGAATTCAAAAAATCTTTGTACCGAGATCCACCGCAAAATCTCGGCAAATTCTAACTTGAAGCAGGTAGATTTCTATGGGAAGAAGATGCAACTACGGAGAAATGCATTCTCAACATCAACATGCATAAAGACGGAGGATCGTCTGATTCTGGAAAAGGCAAGGGAAAAGTCGACGTCAAGAATGACCCCAACACTCAGCCCCTAAGAGGGCCTAGATATGAAAAATACACCAAACTCTGTGCTTCATTCATCGACAATTATATGGACACTAACGGTGCCATCTACTACCCAAAGCCTCCTAAGAGGGAGCATCGCAAAGAGAACGTGATTCTGGAAAACATTGCATATTCCATTATATGGATGGATATGACACTAATGACTGTAGGTACTTACGACATATTATTGCGGAACGGGTTAGACGTGGAGAGCTACCCGAGTATGTGAAACAACCAACAACGTATGCATCCGTGCTACAACCACTTACACCAAGGAGTGGAAATGGTCCTGGATCGAGCTCTCGCGGGATCATCATCAACGGGCATAGATGAGATCAGATTTCATTTTCTGCATTCTTAGGCTTTAAGATTTGTTTTTGCTTTCATTAGGTTTTCTGATTGGTTGAATCGGGGTACACACGTACGGGGTTAGGACTTAGCCCAAAAGCGTGCTCTGGACTCGATGTCAAACCAATCAGGATTTGCTTGGGTTTTGCATTTTGAATTGAGTAAGGAAGGATTTCACAAGCATGGCTTGTGTTTGGTAAATTCAAGTGTCTTGTTAGGTTGTGGTAAGATTCTCAATCTCGACAAAGCATGGCTCATACTTATTATGGAACGCTAGGTATGCATTATGCCTAAGGATGGACTATCTAGCCAGGCTGTGGCAAGCATAGCTCTAATTCAGGTTTGAGTATGGTTTATAATCACTTTGGAATCGTAATTATGGATTGTACTTAAGGAACTACAAACAGTCGTTTCAGGATGTGACAAAAGAAATCGAGTATGGATTATACTCGGCTTGAACTTCTTGGTATGGAGCACAACATTAGAAGACAGGAAGCGACCTGGCCGATATCGCATCACAAACAAATAATGGCATGAAACTCCTATATGACAACCTCTTTGGGGCCCGAAAACAGCAAATACAGTGCTTTGCATGTAAAATCTGTAGCCCTCGGAATTATCTTCAAGTGGAGCTTTCGTTTGGCTAAATCGGACTTACGGTTTGGAAATTACGCTCGTTTCCGTGAAAGGTTGCAACCTGACAATCAGGAGACCTCTGGTTCATGAGCAGGGACCCGGCTTGCCCCCTCTAGCTCACATACCTGGCTCGTGAAGACCCCCCGGTTCATGGTGCATCCCTAGACCACGACCCAACCTGACCATCTCCACCAGCTTCTCACCACAGCTCGTCACACCAGCTCACCACCTCGTTTCGCTCATAGGGGGTCATGAACCATCTGGATTGGACCCACATCTGCTCATGTATTGACCTATTCTAAAGGCTATTTTCACTCCAACTTGCACAGATCTGATTATACATGGAATATCACGACTTGGAGAGGATTTCTTGATGTTTTCCACCTCATTTCGAGATTTTTGGGATGCGTGCCATGTGTCTCACGAATCGGTATCAGGAAATGGCTACAAATACACCATTTGTTTGCATTTTTAGGGGATTCTCTTGGCTTTTTGGCACTAACACCTTCTAACCTCCATTGCCAAGTACACAAGGATTTGTGTACTCATCAAATAAATCTAACACGAGGATTTCGTGTATAAAATCATACTCTTTTCTCCTCTGCTTCAATGAAATACAAGGATGTTGTATGTAATTGGATCTCACGGTTTGTGAGACGGCATTGTAATTGTAATTTTTTAGGATTTAAGGAATTATAAAGTGGACAGAAGCTTGGTTTGAGCCGGACCACTATAAAAATATCATGTGTGCCTTGTTTTTATTGCTATATCTTCATACTGTGATCTGAGATTTTTGATTGTGAGGACTTCACACTGAAAGGCCCAGATTTTGGTCTAACATTTTGGCGTGCCAGGAGGGGGGCACACGATAACTTCACCTTTCTACTTGGATTACTTGGCTATTGTACCAATAGCAATTAAAAGGAAGAAAACTAGACCTTCCTC
This sequence comes from Allium sativum, assembly GCA_030737875.1. Classification (NCBI taxonomy): domain Eukaryota; kingdom Viridiplantae; phylum Streptophyta; class Magnoliopsida; order Asparagales; family Amaryllidaceae; genus Allium; species Allium sativum. The sequence goes on from CM060920.1 coordinate 1,021,003,876, forward strand.
TCACGCTGAGGATGCTAACACTGAAGACACAAGGAACAAGGTACGCCAGGAGGCTTCCTCTCATGGAGATTCTTTCTACATACTTGACTAGAGAAGAGATGGATGACGTTCTCACTGAACTGAGAGCTCAAATGGAAAGGCCAGATGATCTCCTCCGAAAACAATAGGAGATAATGGACGGATTCTTCGCTCGGATGGATGGCAGGCCAAGCGGCAATGAACAACGCACTGGAAATGAAGCCACCGAAGAGGCTCATACATCACATGGACTCGGGGCAACCCCCTTCTTCTTTGAAATGGTCAGGCTCGACGGACTTTTTCTCCAGTTTGGATGGAAACCAGAATGCAAGCTCACGCTCAACAGCAAGAAGCGATTCGTGATGAGGCTCTTGAACCCGATCGGTTCGCCCCTCCTGGCTCACGAATCGTCCTCCACAACCCACAATCGGGTCAGGTCGCCCCCTCGAATCGTGAGCCACCACGACCCCTAGGCAACGGTTCACCAGTAACTCCCATCTTCTATTGCATTCAGCGTTAGGGGTACCAGCTCTGACCTTGGCAACTTGCAACAACTTTTTGAAGGAAATCGACTAGTAGATCTAATCGAATGCCTCTCAAGAGGCCGCACTTGTCATAATGACATGACCACACAGGAAATCAGGAATTCACGCAATACCTCGGATTTCAAACTTCCACAGCTGGAGCCATACAACGGTAGGACGGATCCTACCGTGCACCTGATGCGCAATAAATCGCTTATGAAAGTTCAATTGGCGTCGGAAAATGTCATAGTTAAATTTTTTCCCCCTCTTTCTGACTGATAAAGCTGCTATGTGGATTCAAAAGCTAGAATCTAAATCGATTAACAGTTGGAACATGTTGATCGCTCCCTTTATCGGGCAATTTTGGGTCCACATTGCTCAATCCAAGAATGACATGTCGCTTACTACAATCAAGCAGAGGCCCAGAGAAACTCTTCGCTAATTTATGGAAAGATTCAATGTTGCAGCAGCGTCAGTTGATCGCCTTGAACAATCGATGGTACTAATGGTAGCGATATACGGTGTTTTTGATAACTCAGAATTCAAAAAATCTTTGTACCAAGATCCACCACGAAATCTCGGCGAATTCTACCTTGAAGCAGATAAATTTCTGCGGGAAGAAGATGCAATTTTTGAGAAACACATTCTTGACGTTAATATGCTTAAAGACGGAGGGTCATTTGATTCTGGAAAAGGCAAGGGAAAAGCCGATGTCAAGAAGTGGAAAGCTACCCGATAATGCGAAACAACCAACAGCGCATGCACCCGCGCTACCACTTCTTGTTCCAAGGAGTGGAAATGGTCCTGGATCGAGCTCTCGCGGGATCATCATTAGTTGATCTTGATGAGATCAGCTTTCATTTTCGTCATTTCTTTGGCTTTAAGATTTGTTTTTGCTATCATTAGGTTTTCCGATTGGTTGAATTGGACTACACACGTACGGGGTTAGGACGTAGCCCAAAAGCGTGCTCTAGACTCGATGTCAAACCAATCAGGATTTGCTTTGGTTTGGCATTTTGAATTGAATAAGGAAGGATTTCCCAAGCATGACTTGTGTTTGGTAAATTCAAGTGTCTTGGTTGGTTGTGGCAAGATTCTCAATCTTGGCAAAGTATGGCTTATACCTATTATGGAAATCTAAGTATGGATTATACCTAGGGATGGACCATCTTGTCAGGCTGTGGCAAGCGTAGCTCTACTTCAGGTCCGAGTATGGTTTATACTCACTTTGGAATCTTAAGTATGGATTATACTTAAGGAATTGCGAACGGCCTTGTCAGGATGCAGCAAAAGAAATCGGGTACGGATTAAACTCGGTTTGAACTTCTTGGTATGGATTATGCTTAGAAGGTTTGGCTCTTGCCAGGACGTGGCACATTTGTATTACCTCTTTCTTTGTACAGATATGGATTTCTTGGATTATCCAGAAGACATCTTCCTTCAAGGAGCAAGATATGTTCTTGGGTACAAAATGTAGACATGCTTTTTAGTCAAAGCCATCACACGTGAAATCTCTGGTTAACAATACGTCCTAGTATTGAGAACAACGTCAAAAGACAGGAAGCGACTTGGCTGAAATCGCATCACAAACAAAGATTGTCCCGAAACTCCTATCAAACCAGCACATTTTGTCCCGAAAACAACAATTATAGTGCTTTGCATGGCAAAACCTATAGACCTCTTAATTAGCTTCAAGTAGAGCTTTTGTTTGGCTTAATCGGACTTACGGTTTGGTAATCACGCTTGTTTCAGTGAAAGGGTGCAACCTGGCAATAAGCAGACCTCCGGTTCGTGAGCAGGGACCCGGCTCAGCCAATCGGGCTTGCCCACTAGCTCGTGGACTAGCCTCGGCTCGTGAAGACCCACCCTTGGTTCGTGGTACACCCCTAGACCATGACCTAACCTGACCATCTCCTCCAGCTTCTCACCACAGCTCGTCACACCGGCTCGCCACCTCGTTTCGATCGTAGGGGTCACGAACCGCATGGACTGGACCCGTATCTGCTCATGTATTGACCTATTCTAAAAGTTATTTTAACTCCAACTTGCACGAATATGATTACACATGGCATATTGCCCATAGTGAGGATTTCTAGACGTTTTCCACCTAATTTTGAGATTTTTGGAATGTGTGCCACATGTCTCGCGAACCGGTATCAAGAAATGGCTATAAATCATTTGATGGCATTTTCTGTAGATTCTCTTAGCTTTTTGGCACTAACACCTCCCAGCCTCCATTGCAAAGTACACAAGGACTTTGTGTACTCCACAAATCAATCTAAGACGAGGATTTCGTGCATAAAATCATTCTTCTTTCTCCTCATCTTCACTGAAATAAAAGGATGTTAGATGTAATCTGATCTCATGGTTTGTGTGATGGCATTGTAATTGTAATTTCTTAGGATTTAAGGAATGATAAAGTGGAAGTAGGCTTGGTTTGAGCAAAACCACTATAAAAATATCATGTATCTCTTGTTTTTACTACTTTATCTGCATTCTGTGATCTCAGATTTGGGATTGTGAGGACTTCACACCGAATTTGCTATTAAGCCCAGATTTTTGTCTAACATTTTGGCGTGCCAGGAAGGGGGCACATGAAAACTTCACCTTTCTACTTGGATTATTTGGCTATTGGATCAATGGCAATTAAAAGAAAGAAAACTGGAACTTCCTCTCATGTTGAGGATGTTTACGCTGAAGGCACAAGGAACGAGGCAAGCCAGGTGGCTTCCTTTCATGGATATCCTTCTGCATACTTGACTAGAGAAGGGATGGACAGCATTCTCACTGAACTAAGAGTTCAAATGGCAAGGCAAGATGATCTTCTCCAAAAACTCTAGGAGGTGATGGACGGATTCTTTGCTCGGATGGATTGCGGGCCAAGTGGCAATGAACAACGCACTGGAAATTAAGCTACTGAAGCAGCTCAAACATCTCATGGACTCGAGGGCAACCCCCTTGCTCTTGGAAATGGTCAGGCTCAGCCGACTTCAGCTCCGGTTCGAATGGAAACCAGAATGCAAGCTCCTGCTCAACAGTAAGAAGAGATTCGTGATGGGGCTCCAGAACCCGATCGGTTTGCCCCTCTTGGCTCACGAACTGGCCTCCACGACCAACAATCGGGTTGGGTAGCCCCCCTTGACCCATGAGCTATGAACCGCGACCCTCAGGCAGCGGTTCACCAGCAACTCCGTTCTTCTCTTGCACTCAACACTGGGGGCACCAGCTCTAACCTTGGTTGACATCAATCACAATCCATTCACACAGGAAATCAGGAATTCCCGCAAGCTCCCAGATTTCAAACTTTCACAACTGGAGCCATACAACGGCCAGACGGATCCTACCATGAAATGCGCTACAAACGGCATATGGAAGTTCAATCGGCGTCAGAAAAGAAGCATGGCTAAATGTTCCCCTTCTTTCTGACTAATATAGCTGTTATGTGGATTCGGCAGCTGGAATCTGAATCGATTAACAGTTGGAACATGTTGGTCGCTCGCTTTATCGAGCAATTTAAGGTCCACAATGCTCGACCCAAGAACATCATGTTGCTTACTACAATCAAGTAGAGGCCCAGAGAAACTCTCCGCTCATTTATGGAATGATTCAAAGTTGTAGCAGCGTCAGTTGATCGCCCTGAACCATCGATGGTACTGATGGCATCGGTATCCAGTGTTTTGGATAACTCAAAATTCAAAAAATATTTGTACTGAGATCCACCGCGAAATCTCGGCAAATTCGACTTTGAAGCAGACAGATTTCTATGAGAAGAAGATGTAACTTCTAAGAAATGCATTCTCGACGTTAACATGCTTAAAGACGGAGCATTGTCTGATTCTAGAAAAGGCAAAGGATAAGCCGAAGTCAAGAATGACCGCAACACTCAGCCTCAGAGAGGGCCCAGATATGAAAAATACACCAAACTCGGTGCTTCATTGATCGACATTTATATGGACACTAACGGTGCCATCTCCAACCCAAAGCCTCCAAGGAGGGAGCCATCGCAAAGAGAACGTGATTCTAGAAAACATTGCATATTCCATGATACAGATGGACATGACACAAATGACTATAGGAACTTACGAGATCTGATTGAGCAATGGGTTATACGCGGAGAGATTCCCGAGTATGTGAAACAACCAACAGTGCATGCACTTGTGCTATCACCTCCTGCACCAAGGAGTGGAATTGGTCCTGAATCGAGCTCTTGTGAGAACATCATCAACTGATCTGGATGAGATCAGATTTCACTTTCTTCATTTCTTAGGCTTTAAGATTTGTTTTTCTTTCATTAGGTTTTCCGATTGTTGAATCGAAGTACACACGTACGGGGTTAGGACGTAGCCTAACAGCGTGCTCTGGACTCGACGTCAAACCAATCAGGATTTGCTTTGTGCTTGCATTTTGAATTGAATAAGGAGGGATTTACCAAGCATGGCTTGTGTTTGATAAATTAAAGTGTCTTGTTAGGTTGTGGAATGATTCTCAATCTCAGCAAACTATGGCTTATACTTATTATGGAACTCTAGGTATGAATTATGCCTAGAAATGGACTATCTTTTCAGGCTGTAGCAAGCGTAGCTCTACTTCAGGTCTGAATATGGTTTATACTCACTTTTGAGTCTTAAGTTTGGATTATACTTAAGGAACTGCAAACAGTCTTGTCAGGTTGTGACAAAAGGTATTGGGTATGGATTATACTCGGTTTGAACTTCTTGGTATGGATTAAGCCTAGAAGGTTTCGCTCTTGCCAGGATGTGGCATATTTGTATTACCTCTATCTTTGTATAGATATGGATTTCTCAGATTATCCAGAACACGTCTTCCTTCAACCAGCAAGATATATTCTTGGGGACATAACGTTGACATGCTCTTTAGTCAAAGTCGTCGCACATGAAATTTCTGGTTAACAATACATTCAAGTATTGAGAACAACGTTAGAAGACAGGAAGCAACTTGGCTAAAATCGCATCACAAAACAAATAATGGCCCGAAACTCCTATCAGGTGACCTCTTTTGGGCCCGAAAACAACAATTACGGTGCTACGCACAGTAAAAACTGTAGACCTCTGAATTAGCTTTAAGTAGAGCTTTCATTTGGCTTAGTTGGACTTATAGTTTGGAAATTACGCTCATTTTCGTGAAAGGGTGCAACCTGGCAATCAGCAGACCTCCGGTTCGTGAGCAGGGACCCGGCTGGCCCCCTCGGGCTTGCCCTCTGGCTCGTGGACTTGCCCCGGGTCGTGAAAACACCACCCTCCTTGCCCTGGCTCGTGAAAACACCACCCCCCGATTCGTGGTGCACCCCAAGACCACGACCCAACCTGACCATCTCCACCAATTTCTCACCACAACTCGTCACATTGGCTTGCCACCTTGGTTCACTCATAGGGGTCACGAACCGCCTGGACTAGACCCACATCTACTCATGTATTGACCTATTCTAAAGGGTATTTTTTCTCCAACTTGCACTGATCTGACTACATATGACATATCACGACTTGGAGAGGATTTCTGGACGTTTTCCACCTCATTTCGAGATTTTTGGGATGTGTGCCACATTTCTCGCAAACCTGTTTCTAGAAATGGTTATAAATACACCATTTGACGACATTTTCAGGGGATTCTCTTGGCTTTTTGGCACTAATACCTCCCAGCCTCCATTGACAAGTACACAAGGACCTTGTGTACTCCTCAAATCAATCTAACACGAGGATTTAGTGTATAAAATCATTCTCTTTTTTCTTCTTCTTCACTGTAATACAAGGATGTTGTATGTAATTGGATCTCACGGTTTGTGAGACGACATTGTAATTGTAATTTTTTAGGATTTAAGGAGTTATAAAGTGGACGTAGGCTTGGTTTGAGCCGAACCACTATAAAAATATCGTGTGTCCCTTGTTTTTACTGCATTATCTACATTTTGTGATCTGAGATTTGTGATTGTAAGGACTTCACACTATATTTGGGTGTTAGGCCCAGATTTTGGTCTAACATTTTGGAGTGCCAAGAAAAGGGCACACGCCAACTTCACCTTTCTGCTTGGATTTTCTGGCTATTGGATCAATGGAAATTAAAAGGAAGAAAGCTGGAACTTCCTCTCATGTTGAGGATGCTGACGTTGAAGGCACAAGGAATGAGGCAAGCCAGGAGGCTTCCTCTCATGGAGACCTTTCTGCATACTTGACTAGAGAATAGATGCATGGTGTTCTCGCTGAACTGAGAGCTCAAATGGCAAGGCAAGATGATGTCCTCCGAAAGTAACATGAGATGATGGATGGATTCTTCGCTCGGATGGATGGCAGGCCAAGCGTTAATGAATAACGCACTGGAAATGAAGCCACTAAAGCGGCTCATAAATCACATGGACTTGGGGCCATCCCCCATTCTATTGGAAATGGTAAGGCTTGACCGACTTTAGCTCCGGTTCAGATGGAAACCAGAATACAATCTCACGCTCAATCGAAAGAAGCGGTTTGTGATTGGGCTCCAGAACCCAATAGATTCGCCCCTCTAGCTCACAAACCGGCCTCCACACCCAGGATCGGGTTGGGTTACCCCCTCGAACGCAAGCCGTGAACCGCGACCCCCAGGCAGTGGTTCACCAGCAACTCCCTTCTTCTCTTGCATTCAACGCTGGGGGCACTGCATTCAACACTGGGGGCACCAGCTCTGACCTTGGCAACTTGCAACAACTTTTTGAAGGAAATCCGCTAGTAGAGCTGATTGAATGCCTCTCGAGAGGCCGCACTTATCAAAATGTCGTGGATGACGTCAATCACAATCCGTTTAGATAGGAAATCAGGAATTCCCGCAACCCCTTGGATTTCAAACTTCCACAACTGGAGCCATACAATGACAGGACGGATCCTATCTTGCACCTGATGCGCTACAAACGGCATATGCAAGCTCAATCGACGTCGGAAAACGTCATGGTTAATTATTGTCCCCTCTTTCTTACTAATGTCGCTGCTATGTGGATCGGCAGTTGGAATCTGAATCAATCAATAGTTGGAACATGTTGGTCGCTTGCTTTATCGGACAATTTTGGGTCCATATTGCTCGACCTAATAACGTCATGTCGCTTACTATAATCAAGCAGAGGCCTAGAGAAACTCTTCGCTCATTTCTGGATAGATTCAACGCTACAGCAGCATCAGTTGATCGTCCTGAACCATCAATGGTACTGATGGCAGCGGTATCCGGTGTTTTCGATAAATCAGAATTCAAAAAAAATCTTTGAACCGAGATCCACCGTGAAATCTCGGCGAATTCTACCTTGAAAAAGATAGATTTCTGTGAGAAGAAGATACAACTTCTGAGAAATTCATTCTCGACGTCAACATGCTTAAAGACTGAAGATCGTCTGATTCTGGAAGAGACAAAGGATAACCCGACGTAAAGAATGACCACAACACTCAGCCCCGGAAAGGCCCAGATATGAAGAATACACCGAACTCAGTGCTTCATTGATCAACTATTATATGGACACTAACGAAGCCATCTCCTACCCAAAGCCACCCAGGAGGTAGCCATCGCAAAGAGAACAAGATTCTAGAAAACATTGTATATTCCATGATATGGATGGACATGACACAAATAACTGCAGGCACTTACGAGATATGATTGAGGAATGGGTTAGACATGGAGAGCTGCCTGAGTATCTGAAACAACCAACAGCGCATGCACCCGTGCTACCACCACCTGCCCCAAGGATTCGTAATAGTATTGGATCGAGCTCTCACGGGATCATCATCAACTGATCTGGATGAGATCAGTTTTCATTTTCTGCATTTCTTAGGCTTTAAGATTTGTTTTTGCTTTCATTAGGTTTTACGATTGGTGGAATCAGAGTACACACATACGGGGTTAGGACATAGCCCAAAAGCCTGCTCCGGACTCGATGTCAAACCAATCAGGATTTGCTTTGATTTTGCATTTTGAATTGAATAAGGAAGGATTTCCTAAGCATGGCTTGTGTTTGGTATATTCAAGTGTCTTGTTAGGTTATGGCAAGATTCTCAATCTTGGCAAAGTGTGGTTTATACTTATTATGGGACTCTAGGTATGTATTATGCTTAGGGATGGACTATCTTGTCGGGCTGTGGCAAGCATAGCTCTATTTCAGATCTGAATATGGTTTATACTCATTTTGGAATCTTATATATGGATTATACTTAAGGAACTGCTAACGGTCTTGTCAGGATGTGACAAAAGAAATCGGGTATGGATTATACTTAGTTTAAACTTCTTGCTATGGATTATGCTTAGAAGGTTTGGCTCTTGCCAGGATGTGGCACATTTGTATTACCTCTATCTTTGTACAGATATGGATTTCTCGAATTATCCAGAACACATCTTCCTTCAACCCGCAAGATATGTTCTGGGGGCAAAATGTTGACATTCTTTTTAGTCAAAGCCATCACACGTGAAATCTCTGGTTAATAATAAGTTCAAGTATTGAGAACAACGTCAGAAGACAGGAAGCGACTTGGTTGAAATCGCATCACGAACAAAGAATGGCCTGAAACTCCTATCAGATGACCTCTTTTGGTCCCAAAAACAACAATTACGGTGCTTAGCAAGATAAATCCTGTACCCATCTGAATTAGCTTCAAGTAGAGCTTTCGTTTGGATTAATCTGACTTAGAGTTTTGAAATTACGCTCGTTTCCGTGAAAATATACAACCTGGCAATCAGCAGACCTCCTTTTCGTGAGCAGGGACCCGGCTCGCCCCCTCGGGATCTCCCCCTGGCTCGTGGACTAGCCCCGTCTGGTGAAGACCCCCCTGGTTTATGGTGCACCCCTAGAACATGACCCAACCTCACCATCTCCATCAGCTTCTCACCATAGCTCATCACACCGGCTCGCCACCTCGGTTTTCTCATAGGGATCATGAACCGCCTGGACTGGACCTGCATCTGCTCATGAATTGCCCTATTCTAAAGGCTATTTTCACTCCAACTTGAGCAGATTTGATTACACATAGCATATCACGACTTGGAGAGGATTTCTGGAATTTTTCGACCTCATTTCGAGATTTTTGTGATGCATGCCATGTGTTTCGTGAATCGGTAACATGAAATGGCTATAAATACACCATTTGAGGGCATTTTCAGGGGATTCTCTTGGCTTTTTGGCACTAACACCTCCTAGCCTCCATTGCTAAGTACACAAGGACTTTGTGTACTCCTCAAATCAATCTTACACGAGGATTCTATGTATAAAATCATTCTCTTTTCTCCTCTTCTTCACTGAAATACAAGGATGTTGTACGTAATTGGGTGTCACAGTTTGTGAGACGGCATTGTAATTTTAATTTTTTGGGATTTAAGGAATTATAAAGTGGACGTAGGCTTGGTTTGAGATGGACCACAACAAAAATATCGTGTGTCCCTTGTTTTTACTACTTTGTCTGCATTCTTTCATCTGAGATTTGTGATTATGTGGACCTCACACTGAATTTGGGTGTTAGGCTCGTATTTTGGTCTAACATTTTGGCGTGCCAGGAAGGGGGCACACGACAACTTCACCTTTCTACTTGGATTATTTGGCTATTTGATCAACGGAAATTAAAAGGAAGAAAACTGGAACTTCCTCTCATGCTGAGGATGTTGACGCTTAAGGCACATGGAACGAGACAAGTAAGGAGGCTTCCACCCACGGAGATCCTTCTACATACATGACTAAAGAAGAGATGGACGGCGTTCTCACTGAACTTAGAGCTCAAATGGCAAGGCAAGATGATCTCCTTTGAAAACAATAGGAGTTGATCGACGGATTCTTCGCTCGGATGGATGGTAGGCCAACCGGCAATGAACAATGCACTAGAAATGAAGCCACTAAAGCTGCTCATACATCACATAGACTCGGCGGCAACCCCTTGCTCTTGGAAATGGTCAGGTTCAACCAACTTCAGCTCTGGTTCGGATGGAAACTAGAATGCGAGCTCACGCTCAACAGCAAGAAGCGGTTCGTGATGGGGCTCCAGAACCCGATCGTTTCGCCCCTTTTAGCTCACGAACCGGCCTCCATGACCCACGATCGGGTCAGGCCACCGCCCTCGAACTGCTACCCCCGGCAGCGGTTCACCAGCAACTCCCTTCTTCTCATACATTCAACACTGGGGGCACCAGCTCTGACCTTGGCAACTTGCAATAAATTTTTGAAGGAAATCGGCTAGAAGATCTTATTGAACCCTCTCAAGAGGCCGCACTTATCGGAATGACGTGGATGACGTCAATCACAATCAATTCACACAAGAAATCAGGAATTCCCATAATCCCCCGGATTTCAAACTTCCACAATTGGAGTCATATAATGGCAGGACAGATCCTATCGTGTGCCTGATATACTACAAATGGCATATGGCAGTTCAATCGGCATCGGAATACGTCATGGCTAAATGTTTTCCCCTCTTTCTAACAGATATAGACGTTATGTGGATTCGGTAGCTAGAATCTGAATCAATCAACAGTTGGAACATGTTGGTCGCTTTCTTTATCGAGCAATTTTGCTCGACCTAAGAATGTCATTTTGCTTGCTACAATCAAGCAGAGGCCCAGAGAAACTCTCCGCTCATTTCTGGAAAGATTCCACATTGCAGCAGCCTCAGTTGATCGCCCTGAACCATCGATGGTACTGATGGCAGCGGTATCCGGTGTTCTGGATAACTCAGAATTCAAAAAAATGTACCGAGATCCACCTCGAAATCTCAGCGAATTCTACCTTGAAGCAGATAGATTTCTACAGGAAGAAGATGCAACTTCTTAGAAACACATTCTCGACGTCAACATGCTTAAAGACGGAGGATCGTCTGATTCTAGAAAAGGCAATGGAAAAGTCGACATTAAGAATGACCGCAACCCTCATCCCCGGAGAGGGCCCAGATATTAAAAATACACCGAACTCAGTGCTTCCTTGATCGACATTTATATGGACACTAACGGTGTCATCTCCTACCCAAAGCCTCTAAGGCTGGAACCATCTCAAAGAGAATGTGATTCCAGAAAACATTGGATATTCCATGATATGGATGGACATGACACAAATGATTGCAGGCATTTACGAGATCTGATTGAGAAACGGGTTAGATGTGGAGAGCTACCAGAGTATGTGAAACAACCAACAGCGCATACACCCGCGCTACCACCTCCCGCTCCAAGGAGTGGAAATGGTCCTGAATCGAGCTCTCGCGGGATTATCATCAACTGATCTGGATGAGATCAGCTTTAAATTTCTGCATTTCTTAGGCTTGAAGATTTTTTTTTGCTTTCATTAGGTTTTCCGATTGGTTGAATCAGAGTACACATGTACGGGGTAGGACGTAGCCCAAAAGCTTGCTCTGGACTCGATGTCAAACCAATCAGGATTTGCTTTGGTTTTGTATTTTGAATTGAATAAGGAAGGATTTCCCAAGAATGGCATGTGTTTGGTAAATTCAAGTTTCTTGTTAGGTTGTGGCAAGATTCTCAATCTCAGCAAAGTATGGCTAATAATTATTATGGAACTCTAGGTATGGACTACGCCTAGGGATGGACTATCTTGTCAGGTTGTGGCAAGCGTAGCTCTACTTCAGGCCTGAGTATGGTTTATACTCATTTTGGAATCCAAAGTATGGATTATACTTAAGGAACTTCAAATAGTCTTGTCAGGATGTGACAAAAGCGATCGGATATGGATTGTACTCGGTTTGAATTTCTTGGTATGGATTATGCCTAGAAGGTTTGTCTCTTATCAGGATGTGGCACATATGTATTACCTCTATCTTTGTACACATATGGATTTCTCGGATTATCCATAACACGTATTACTTCAACCAGTAAGATATGTTTTGGAGGGAAAAATGTTGACATTTGTTTTAGTCAAAACCAACACACATGAAATCTTCGGTTAACAATACGTTAAAGTATTGAGAACAACTTCAGAAGCGAGGAAGCGACTTGGCTAAAATCGCATCACAAACACAGAATGACCCGAAACTCCTATCAGACGACCTATTATAGGCCCGAAAACAGCAGTTACGGTGCTTTGGATGGAAAAACCTATGGCCCTGTTAATTAGCTTCAAGTAGAGCTTTCGTTTGGCTTATTCGGACTTACAGTTTAGAAGTTACGCTCGTTTCCGTGATAGGCTGCAACCTAAAAATCAGCAAACCTCCGGTTCGTGAGCAGGGGGCCGGCTTGCCCCCTCGGGCTCGTTCCCATGGCTCGTGGACTAGCCCCGGATTGTGAAGACCCCCCGGTTTGTGCTGCACCACTAGACCATGACGCAACCTAACCATCTCCACCAGCTTCTCACCATAGCTCGTCACACCGTCTCACTATCTCAATTCGCTCATAGGGGTTACAAATCGCCTGGACTGGACCCACATTTGCTCATGTATTGACCTATTCTAGAGGTTATTTTTACTCCAACTTGCATGGATCTGATTGCACATGGCATATCACGACTTGGAGAGGATTTCTGAATGTTTTCCACCTCATTTCGAGATTTTTGGGATACGTGCCATGTGTCACCTGAACCGGTATCAGGAAATGGCTATAAATACACCATTTGAGGGCATATTCAGTGGATTCTCTTGGCTTTTTGGCACTAACACCTCCCAGCCTCCATTTCCAAGTACACAAGGACCTTATGTACTCCTCAAATCAATCTAACACAAGGATTTCGTGTATAAAATCATTCTCTTTTCCCCTCTTCTTCACTGAAATACAAGGATGTTGTATGTAATTGGATCTCACGGTATGTGAGACGACATTGTAATTGTAATTTCTTAGGTTTTAAGGAATTATAAATTGGACATAGGCTTGGTTTGAGCCAAAACACTATAAAAATATCGTGTGTCCCTTTTTTTTACTATTTATCTACATTCTGTGATTTGAGATTGTGAGGACATCACACAAAATTTAGGTATTAGGCCTAGATTTTGGTCTTACATTTTGGCGTCCCAAGAAGGGGGCACATGACAACTTCACCTTTCTACTTGGATTATTTGGCTATTGGATCAATGGCAATATAAAGGAAGAAAAATTGAACTTCCTCTCATGCTGAGGATGTTGATGCTAAAGGCACAAGGAACGAGGCAAGCCAGGAGGCTTCCTTTCGTGGAGATCCTTCTGCATACTTGACTAGAGAAGAGATGGATGGCGTTCTCACTGAACTGAGAGCTCAAATGGCAAGGCAAGATGATCTCCTCCGAAAACCACAGGAGATGATGGATGGATTCTTCGCTCGGATGGATGGCAGGCCAAGCAGCAATGAACAACGCACAGGAAATTAAGCCACTGAAGCGGCTCATACATCACATGGACATGGGGGGCAACCCCCTTGCTCTTGGAAATGGTCAGGCTCGACCGACTTCAGCTCCAGTTCGGATGGAAACCAGAATGCAAGCTCATGCTCAACAGCAAGAAGCAGTTCATGATGGGGCTCTAGAACCCAATCTATTCGCCGCTCTTGGCTCACGAACCAGCCTCCAGGACACACGATCGAGTTGGGTCACCCCTAGAACCATGAGCTGCGAACCACGACCCCCGGTAGTGGTTCACCAGGAACTCCCTTCATCTCTTGCGTTCAACGTTGGGGGCACCAACTCTGACCTTGGCATCTTGCAACAACTTTCTGAAGGAAATTTGCTAGCAGATCTGATCAAACGCCTCTCGAGAGGCCGCACTTATCAGAATGACATGGATGACGTTAATCACAATCCGTTCACACAGGAAATCATGAATTCCCACATTCCCCCAGATTTCAAACTTGCACAACTGGAGTCGTACAACGGCAGGAAGTATCTACTGTGCACTTGATGCGCTACAAATGGCATATGGAAGTTCAATCTACATCGAAAAACTTCATGGTTAAATGTTTCCCCTTTTTGACTAATATAGCTGCTATGTAGATTCGGCACATGGAATCTGAATCGATTAATAGTTGAAACATGTTGGTCGCTCTCTCTATCGAGCAATTTCGGGTCCACATTGCTTGACCAAAGAACGTCATGTCTCTTACTACAAACAAGCAGAGGCCCAGTGAAACTCGCCACTCATTTCTGGAAAGATTCAACGTTGTAGCAGCATCTGTTGATCGCCCTGAACCATAGATGGTACTGATGGCAGCAGTATCCAGTGTTTTGGAAAACTCAGAATTCAAAAAAATCTTTGTACCGAGATCCACCGCGAAATCTTGGCGAATTCAACCTTTAAGAAGATAGATTTATGTAGGAAGAAGATGCAACTTCTGAGAAACGCATTCTCGATGTCAACATGCTTAAATACGGAGGATCGTCTATGTGACAACCCCAATTTCGATAGACCGATTTTTTTTCAAAATTCCAATATATCGAAACTCAGATTGGTTTGCTCTGGTATCCTGCAGAAAAGACAGAGACATAAAACATGTCAGAGCTCAGAAAAATATCTAACAGCGAAAAGGATAAAATATAGTGTAATCAAAACATAGACTCACTATATTATTAATACTGCCTAACCAGTATCCAAAGCTATCACGTCTCTACCACAATCTAACCCGCGAGTGTGTTATGAGGAGGGGGGTCAGAACACAAGTTCTGGTGACTAGATTTAAACTATACCCTTTAGATAATCTTACACATACCGTTCAATCATATTTTCTTATTTATTAGGTTACTTGGGTTAACAGCACTCAAGGCTTACACACACGTCGTACCCATTTACTCCCCAGTGAATTAACCTAATACAGTATATGTAGCTGTCTCTCAATATTGAGATACACCCCATGGTACCCCACTGGCACGGTCTCCACCATATCATCGCAGGAATATAGCAGTCCCTAATCCTACGCCCGAATGTCGTACGGATTTCTGTATATATGTCAACGCTATGTCTGCAAAGAACCACTACTTCTATATTATGTAAGCGTTCAGACAGCCATCTTTAAACCATTCGATCGAATTAGGTTCCATCCTCGAATAATGCCCTCTAGTCTTATGATACACCACTCAGAGCGACATGAGTGTACCAAGACTTTCCCACGTACGTATCGTCAATCGTTCTCGATGTCTATTGCACATGTTCTCTATATGTGCGCCCGAGTACCGATGCAGGGCTAATCAAGAAACACGGAACTCGGTCGGAAGCTTTCATATATCTATCGATTGCAGATGCTAAGGTCTGCTTTTACAGTGGCTATGGTCCCACTAGAACCCTCCCTCAACTAATGAAAGGCACCCAAGAATGTCAAGAATGAAAACTTAGCCACGACCCTCTATGCCCTTAAAACCTGTTGGCCAACCTCACCCATAACTAGATAGCAAAGTATATGGTCTTTTGGAGTTCTCCGCCTTTCCGCTTTATGTACTGACTGAAGATGGTAGGTATACAACGAGTTGCTATCACAAGGCACTAACTGGTCTCGCCGAATCACGCTGGTCCATCTTAATCTTTTGATTGCCCCTTATTATTGCAATCAAGGCATACTCATTGGTTCACCTACGTAGGCCTAAACTCTATGAGTACAGGCGGATCATCTGCCACTTACAGAGGAATACCAAGAGTACCCTACATCCCCGGAAGCCGCGTGCTTCCCCTTCCAGTCCTTTGGAGCCGTCAAATAATCAGATGAATGTGCGCTCCCCTCGTGCCTTATAACACCTCGATGATCTACCCTATTGGGTTATTCACCCTCAACCGTACAGACTGGTCTAAGCACCTTACTTTAGCATGATGTTAGACCCTATATCTAAACATTTTTTACGCGCTTGTCTCACCACACCGGGTTTCCAGTTAACTTGGTTACTCATATTGAATTCTTATTCAAATTACCAAGTTTCTCTTGCTTATTAATTTCAGTCATAACTTAATTCATTTAAGTTTATTAATAAGCTTACAACATGTTATTCTCTATATTTTGGCCCAAGGTCTGTGATCCACAATCCCTTTTATATTCTTGTTTTATTTCAATAACATGTTTTACTTAATACATAATGAAGTATATCTAATTCACATGTTTCCAATTAACATATCACTTACCATTTATGATTATGTATAACTTATTTCATTTCATAAGTTTTCCTCATCCTCTCTCATTTATCATAATTCCACTTTACGTCGTCAATACGACTTATCGTTGTTTACTTATTGACTTAGTTCTATTAATTAAGGCCCATTAATAAGTTTCTCTACTCATTTATTATAACCTATGTTATAATGTCCCCTTGTCCCTAGGATAAGTCTGAACATGTTATTCTTACCAACGGGTTTCAGACTCCCAGACTACTTAATTTATAATTAAGTACAATATATTTCCCCCCTTTTCTTAACTGGTTTTAGGTTTTCCCCTTTTCTGATTACTTAATTTACAATTAAGTGTCACTTAACTTAATTCACCAGTTATCCCATTCCCTTACTAGTTAATTATAACCTAAGTTATAATATTCACTTGCCCTAGGACAAATCTACCAATCATACAACATTTTCATTAATGTTATTTATTTATAATAGGTTATTATGATTCCCCTTTTAAACCATTTACTATTGTAAACCATTATTCTTTATTCTCTGTAATATATGTTCCTTATTATATTAAGGAAAATACTTCATGCACCTTATCAGTTTGATAGAAGTAATCAATGATTTATTTTCATAACGTTTTCCCATCTAAATCCATGGTAGTAAGTAATTTCTTTACTTTTCTATATTTATTGTTGCTTACTTGCAACAACATTTTCAGAAATAAGTCATTTAGGGAAATACATCACTTTTCCCACTTATCACACTAACTCTGTTCATTACATCCCTTCCTTTCTTATTTTCTGATTTAGACATTTATTAACATCCTTTCCATTTATTCATATCTTATTATATACATATATTTATTTATATATATATATATAAGCACTAGACCTCTCACATTAAGCCTATACTTGTGGACGCTGGATTTGCCGGGCGGGTCCGGGCAGATTTCTGCCACAAGCTGACTTAACCTCGTGTCTTAGCACATGTTGTTAATTCTTGCACTTAGGCCTCTCACATTAAGTTCAACATTAGTGGCTGCTGGATATGCCGGTCGGGTCCGGGCAGACTTCCGCCGCTAATGCGACCTAACCTCGTGCAATAATTATATTTACAATTTCTAGTTGTAATCCTAGGCATATTCATTTTCATTCAATCACTTATGTTCATATCAAATTGCGCTTCCAAATTAAAATCTCAAAACATAATATATGTTATGTTCATTACATGAAAATTTTAGACATATTATCCTTTTTACTGTAATATAGTTTATGGTAATCTAATTTACATGTCGTCCAATTTTTGCCCATATTTTGTCGCATGGAATTTTCAACATATGTTTAATTCTACTAGTACATGTAAACATTCAATTGGGTAATTATTTTAACATATCGTTCAATCAATAATATGTCCCAAGTAAAGCATGTAATTACAATCACTGAATTGGCTATTCATATCCTAACAAGTTTATTTTCTCCAACATGTAAACATTCAATAACTTAGCCAATTCAACATTGGAATTTCCTGACATATTCATATCAACATTTCAATTCGTTACAACAGCAATTTATAATTAAACTGGCCATTTCAAAATTTATTAAAAAGCGGAATGCTAAACTAAAGTCATAACATTATCTAAAGGCTATAACTTAAACCCAATCACCTTTAAGCTTTCATCAAATTTTGGATCTGATTCGTTATATCATCCGTGGTTTTCCTTTTCCCTTTAATTTGATTCATGACCTAATGATCATGGGCTTATTATTTCATGAAAAGAGAAGGGAAAGAGAAATAATTTTAATAGACTGGTTCTTAGAGGTTTTGTAACAACCTGGATTCCGACAGACCGAATTATTTTCAAAAATCCAATCTATCGAAACCCGAGTCGGGTGCTCTAGTATCCTGCAGAAAAAGACAGTGATAAAGAAACATTTCAGTACTTGTAAAGCATCTCATAGTGAAAGGAAATAAAGTTTAATATATTCAAATATAGCCTTACCTTATTAACAATACTGCTAAACCAGTATCCAAAGCTATACCATCTCTGTCATGAACCTAACTTGGAAGTATGTAATGGGGAGGGGGTCAAAACATAAGTTCTGTATGACTGGACTTAGAATAAACTTTTGTATAATCCTACATATACCATTTAGTTACATTTTCTTAGTTATTAGGTTGTTAACAATGTTATCTCTTTAAGCTATACTTATCCATCCACTAGTAGATTAGCCTAATACAATGTATATGTAGTTACCCCCTACTCATGTCCTCTTTTCGTGTGTATGCAGTCCCTTTTCCAACTCGTGTCATCTTGTCATATGTACGTAGTTCCTTATCCAATGCCATACGTCGTGCGGGCTTTCATGTATATATATATATATATATATATATATATATATATATATATATATATATATATATTCTCGTTACGTCTGCGTAAAACCACCATTCCTTAGTTGCGTAAGCGTTTGGACTGCCAACCTAGGTCTTACTAGGTTCTGTTATCGAATACTACCTAGATCCAACTAGGGTTTATCATCGAGCGTTACCTAGGTCCAACTAAGTTTTACTTTATCGAACGCTTCCTAGGTTCAACCAGGGTTTACACTACCTAGGTCCAACTAGGGTTTATGCTACCTATCGAACAATGCCCTCTAGTCTAGGACACACTACCCCGAGCGATATGTGTTCCTAGACTTTACGTCCAAACCGTATCGCTAAACGTGCTAGATATCTAGTTGCACATGCCCTATATATGTGCGACCCGAGTCCCGTGGCAGGGAAAATCAAGAAACACGGAACTCGATCGGGAGCATTAAGTTATCTGCCGATGCAGATGCTAAGCTCTGTTTTTACTGTGGCTATGGTCCCACTTGATCCCTCCCTCAACTAATGAAAGGCAACCAAGAATATCAAGAATGAGAACTGTACGCAGGCCCTCTATGCTCCACAAACCTATTGGCCAACCTCACCCATAACTAGATAACAAGTATATGGTCTTTTGGAGTTCTCGTCCTTTCCGCTTTTCGTGCTCGACTGACTCAAGATGGTAGGTAGCTGACAACGTGCTATCACAGGGCCAACTAGTTATCGCCGACTCGCGCTGGTCCATCCTAGTCTTTAGGTTGCCTTATTATTGCAACCAAGGCATACTCTTGGTTCTTACGCAGACCTTAACCTCTATGAGCCTAGCCAGATCATCTGCATTCTCATAGAGGGATACCAAGAGTATCCTCACGTCCCCTCGAAGTCGCTGCTTCGTAACCTAGTTCGTTGGAGCCTTCTATATGATCCGATGGACGTATGCTCCACCTCGCGCCCTACAGCACCGTGATGATCTAATGAGTTTGGTTATTCTTCTTCTATCGTATGGACTGGTCCAAGCGCCTTATCCTTTCGAACTATTTGACCTTATGTCTAAACTTCTGATTATGTGCTTGCTTTGTCTTATTAACTTGGTTATCCTCGTTTATGTTGACCTTCAATTCTAATTACAAAGTTTCTCTTTAACTAAGGCTTATTACGTAGTCCGCTTCAACTAAGGTTTATGTTAGATCCAAAATTGGGTCTAACACCCGAATTGTTCTAATTTGGTGGAGATTAATATCAGAAAAAATGCAAGAAAAAGCAGAAAAGACACAAGGTTTATAGTGGTTCGGCGTTAATGAGCCTACGTCCACTTTATATCAATGATTATACTTAAGATTCGAGTACAACCAATGATTTATCTCTCAACCTCACTTTTACAATATTGATTCACTCAGTAAATTCTTGATAACTCTAAGTAGAAATAATGGAGATATGATCAGAGCTCTGAATTGCCAAAAAAGATCCTGAAAAAGCCAAGTCTGGGGCTATTTATAGGTGATATTTGCAGACGGTTCGTGGTCATACGTGTCACAAACCCCGATGATCTCGGATGGGTTCGTAACCTGATGGAGAAATGGTCAAAATGACATTCATGGATAGGTGGCATAAGATCCTTCATCTTCGGGTCATAGATGACTTGGTCGTGGCCTTCATCTTTTAGCTTCAGGGATCGGATCGTGGTAATGACTCAGGTGTGGATGGATCGGATCGCGGTAGGGAGCTGCGATCGGGGGTGTAACAGTGTCACGATCCGAGGGATATAGGAAAACTACAATCGAATCTTTAATGGTTTTGACATGTGTAGATCCATATTATCTTTATATATGAACCTTGGTGGCTTGGTCCAAAAGCTAGCCAACATTTTGCCCCCTCGAAGTATGTTTTATCAGGGATGGAACATGCTTCGAAATTTATGAGCTATCTTTTCACGAAGCGATATGGATCAGTGGTCTTGTCTATCTGAAATGTCGTATTGCTTCAGGAAGTTGCGTTCCTTGACTGGTATAAATATTGGTTTGTATCATCAGTCATTTCTTTGTTCATCGAGTGATTTTCATCTTTTGAATTCCTGGAGATATTGTTATCAAATCGCCAAATAAGTCTCAAAACTCCCTGTAAGAAGTAGCATTTAATAACTTTCGTATTTATGCAAATAAGGAACTCTATCATTTCCGATCCATTAGTCACATTAGTGCTTGGATCGACACTTCAAGTCTCGGACTGTGGTGGACTATCCCACAGCTTTAGTTAGAGTCATCCATTAGGCTTCGGACCGTGGTCTAGAGGGCCCATGCACGACCCCAAGTGGGCTTTCCACCTGCTCGTGGCCTATGATGGCCTGGCGAACCATATAGGACAAGAAAGGGAATATCAAGGGTCTTATCTCTGGCTATATAAACAGGTTTACTCCCCTTCTTTCCCTTTTCACTTCCTCTTTTACCAGCCGCCACTCTTCTTACCTTTTACCTTCAAAACTCTAATTTGACTTTCAACAAAAATCGAGATTTTCTTTCAATAAAAAGGTAATGATAATTTTGCTTGTATCTCTTCTCTTCTTTTTGAGTATCGATTTGTGTTCGATTTCTGTGGGGTTTTCTTCTTTTGTTTGATTTCTTTTCCACCCCTCCTTATTCCCTTTTCACCAATGTAGCGATAGAGAAAAATGAAGGCGCCGGGTCTGGAGATAGTGATAGATGGGTTCAGTTTCGTGGGTTCATGAATGGAGAGGAGAAACAAGAGAGGAGGAAGAGCAGGTGAAGTCGGATCGTAGGCGAGGTTCAGGTCGTGGAAGCAGGGGGACCAGGAAGCAAAGGAAGAATAGAAGCGTAGTTCTGGACAACGGATCGGGTCCTTGGACTGAGATCGGACCGTGGTGATGGGGATGGATCGTGGAGGTCTGTCGTGATCCGTTCAAGTAAAGCACAATGGGTCAAGAGGTTTAGCGTTCCACGATCCGTTGTTCTTCCATGAGCTGGTGCTTTTCCATGAGTCTGCTCCTGCTTCGTGAACCAGCGATGCATCACGATCCGGACCTCATCTCATGATCCGGTCTGATGAGCGATCCAATGCGCATACTGGCATACAACATACATCTAATAAACCAATGGACAGTTAGATTAGAGCCTTCAAGATGAACTTTCTGGACTGAGTGACTTAACTTGATGGCATATCACGACCAATATCCTGTTCATTTAACTAACTTCATGCTTTTCTTATATGTACGCATAGGCACACACTTGCACTTGCACACACAGGGAATGGGTAACTTGTGTTCTAATTTTTACTCGCCAACACAGCTATGTCTGATAAACAAGTGACTAAGACACCAAACGAAGGTACCGAATAAGAGACATCAGTACATCACGTCCCTGATGTGTTTCCCTCAGATTCAGATGGGGAAAAATACGACCCTGATTACGAGACGGATACTGATATAGAGTCAATGACTTCTGAGAGCACATCCCTTGAAGATGAGGATGATCGAGCTCCTGATGAAATTCCAGGTGTTTAGTAAATAGAGAAGCTCACCGATTCTCTACCTTCCAAGTTAGACGATATAAAACTTAAGAAGATATGCTTAAGACACGAAATTCCCTGGGATAGTGTGAAAACTCCAAAAAGCGGAGATAGACCTCATTCTGTCCCAGAGGGGTACATGACTGTTAGTCGACTCATGTGCTGGGTAGGAGTTATTCCTCCCTTCCCTACACTTGTTGTCGATCTCTTAAGACAACTACACATTGCCCCTATGGAACCCCATCCGAATGCCTACGCGGCTCTGTATACTCTGTATATTGCTTATACAAAGATTCTACAGACCGAACTTACCCTTAAAGATCTGAAATTCTATTACCATTTCAAGCATCGTTCCGCAAGGGCTCCCAATTTTTCTTTCTTCGAATCAGTTGCCAACAGAAAAGCTGTGATGGATGGTTATAGTAATATAGGGGATATCAAATCTGACTGGTTCTATATAAAACATCAAGCTGGATGTGTAAGGAAGTGGCTACAAGCAAGTATGTTTTCAACTTTCCTGCGTTTACTTCGAATGCATAATTTCAGTGCTAATGAGTCATTTTGTTCCATACAGATCACAAATTTGAGAGAACGGAAGGATCGATATATGAAGATCGAATGCCTCGCCTTCTCAACAGTAATTCAGATTTCTTAAGGACTAAGAAATGTATTACCGACGATAACCTTCACAAACACTATCTTTTAGATATAAGATTCGGACTTGGAGCGGGTTGCAAACCTTACAAGTATATGCCTCCGACTGAGGGAGAAGGAACTTCTCAAGCCGTAGAGACAACCAACCTTCGCAAGAGTCCTTCTCCGATGATCAATCAGGATGATGAAGATTTGAACGTATACAAAGGAAACGAGGGGCAAGCTGACGAGCCAAAGGAGGTCCCGACCTCTGAGGGGTAGTCTCCCTTAAAAACTTCATCACCGGTTGAGTCTGTCGCTCAGGATGAGTTAACGGAGGAAAAGATACTCGGGGAATTGAATAAGATTCCTTTACCAGATTATATCTATACTCAGGAAGACTTCGGAGGGGAACCAATTTTTCCTATCTCTGAGGAGATGAATGCTCCAGTTGGAGAAAAAGGAGTCACACAACCGAGCCTAACTCTGGGCCCTGGTCCATTAAAGGGAGATTTCACGGGATGCACAAATCACATGCACCATTTATCATAACACTCTTATACCACTGACATTCATAGTTTTAACATGCACCTGTTTCTTTTGTAGGGGAGATGTCTCGCAAACGGTCTTATTCTTATCGTTCCCTTCGTGAGGGCACACCAAGCCTCCTTCCAAATCCCGAGCATGTTCGTAGTGATAGTCGGGGAAGAGATAGTCATCGGCCCTGGGATTCTCATCAATCTTATTCTACACGATCTCGATCTCCATCAAAGCAAGGTTCTGGAAAGCCTCACAGTCGTCCGTCGCTACCGGCTGGGGGTAAGCAACTTCCTAGAGATTTGACCCCTCCGAAAAGTATGCCTTCTCATATCCAGTCTTCTAAAAAACACCATGAGCCAGAGGGCAAAAACAAAGATGAGGGCAAGATCATGGAGAAGAGAAAGACATCTCATGTTTCCTCTAGTGAGCACGACTTGGATACCACCGCTGCATAGAATATTGCTTCCAATTTTGAAATTCAGGCCAGGCTGGAGCGCTTGCGAAAGCAATTCCCTGATATTTTCTTTGAGATGATGATGTTCGTCCCAGATCTGAAACCGGTCCCTGAGGATTGGGACACAGAGGTGATAGGGTACGTATGCCATTGGCTAAACAATACGGGGTAATGAAGAAGCATGCTGCCACACTTTCTACTGCCATCTGCCACCTGGAGACGGAAGCAGCCAGAGCCAGAGTGAATATTGATAATGATGCTAGGGCTAGGAGTAAAATGGAAAAAGAACTAGAGGATGCACAGGCCCAACTGGCTTTAGCTCAGTGAGATGCAGAGAATTACATGTTTGAACTAGAAAGTGCTCGGGAGCGTTTTCGCAGTGAGCTTGATTCAAACAGCCAGGAACGGGTGGCTCTGAGGAAGGAAATGGAAGATCTTAGGGCAATTAACAATGAACTGAAAACAGCACAGAATCGCTTTGCTGTTGAGAAAGCTGCCTGGGAGAAAAAGAGGGCGAGCTTAAAAGACGACCTCGCTCTTGCCAAAAAAGAAAAAGGAGTTTTAAATGATCAACTTGTCCAAGCTGAGGAGCGTGCAACTCTCGCTGAAAGTAACGCCAATAATGCTCTTGAATTGTCCACTGCTGCTGCTGATAAGCTCGCTGAAAAAGAGAAAGAGATAGCTGTTTTTGAGGAACTGTTGTTTGACTTTTTTGGTCAAGTCATCAAGACTCGAGACATCTCTTGGATTCCGAACTATCATGTTACTCTGGTCAATGTATGGGATGCAATTGTCGAATGCGAGAAGCGGCGATTGATGGTCGATGAGATTGATGAAAAGCACCTAATGCAGACCTTTCTTAGAGGTGAAGAACCTGAGGCTTTGGAGAAAGGCATATGCCTAATCCATGAAGAGATCGAGAGGAAGAATATTAAGCTCAAGGGCAAGGATAAGGCTGACGAAGGCTCGAGCTCGGTGGTGGAGCCCAAAACCTCTGAAGTTGAGGAATATAACCCTGATGATCCTTTAATTCCCTTGGCTCCAACCCCTCTAGTTGTCAGAGCCACCATTACAAATTTGGGCGATGAGTCGGCTGAAGGTATCTCCATATTCTCTCCACAATTCATCAAAGCAGTCGTAGCTTGTCGTCGTCTCATGGGACAGACAACTGATATGGCCACATCTTCTCCCGATTCACTAACATTTGCTTCTCAGGGTATAGGTATCAAACCGGTCGTGAAAGATGCAGAGGAGAAGGTAGTGGCAGAGAAAGTCGATGTCCCATCGGGTACTGATGTTGAAGTTTCTGAGATTCCAAAGCAAACCGAGGGTACAACAAGTGAGAAAGTCACTATAGCACCCATGGAATCTGTAACACCCCACGCCCGCTATGGTCACTCACTAAGGGAATGCCATAGCATCGGTGGAGTATTTTAGTGAATATAGAACAGAAAATTACAACAAGACAGATATAAATAGTACTTGAAATTTTAAAATCATCATCTCATAACTGCGGAAATAAACATGTCTGGTTACATCATAAAACCACGATAAAAGTCAAGTACAATATCCATCAAAATAAAGAAGTACATAATCCCACTCTGTCATACAATAGCCAGAACAAAAGAAAAGATAACTGGATAACTGGAGCTTTACATCTATCCAAGCTCCTCAAGATGTAGAACAACAATCCGATCAAGCTCTACTACCGCTAGGATCCACCGTAGGACCTGAGGGTTGGGAAAAAGATAAAAACAACGGGGTCAGACATAAGTCTGAGTGAGTCCTATAACTTTAACAATACAATCATTAAAGTAACCAGAGAAGACATAAACTTGACATACGGTAATGTCTGGGGATGAATGGCTACACTAAGCAGCTTGGTAGACTTAGGATAAACTAAGATAACCGTAAAGACGCATCTACCCACCCATGGATAATTACTAACTGCACCACACCAGTCATTCCTACTTAAAGGTTGATCCCTCCAAGGACTTAGAAAATTTCCCCAGTAGTTTCGTGTACTCCTAGCCCACTACATAGGTGCCGTCTGCCCCTATCTCCACTAGGTGTACCTAGCAATTTTACCTAGTAGTTTCGTGTACCCCTACATAGGTGCCGTCTGCCCCTATCTTTAATAGGTGTACCCACTACTCCCCATCGATCGGCTCCCTACCGTAGATACCCGTGCTGGTCCCACAGTGGGGTGTATCAGTCCCCTAAAGTGGCAACCCAATACTATCAACAGTGCACGGCTTTATATCTACACGATGCAACAACGGCTTATCTACCAGCCCGGGCCCACACACGCATATGAAACCCGTTGGACTTGCGTTGCCACCGCTAACCCGTTGGCCTCTTATAATCAAGCCCAATATGCGTGTCCCGTCACTCGACATGGGTCGAGCCCACAAAGATACGTTTGGGATATTGGTTGAAATGGGCCCCCACAAGCTACCCACCTAAGCTTGTCACATATCTAGTGTATCCCACTTAACCCTTTAATCATGTTTAATTACATGTTTCCACTTGGTTAAGTATTCTAATCGTATTTTCTATTGCCACCCAAGGCAACCCACTAGATTCCTCATGCCACCCAAGGCAACCACTGAATTTCCACATGCCACCCAAGGCACCCACTTAACCCCTCATGTCCCACTACATGCTAATATGGTTAAGTGTTTCTTAATTAATTAAGACCGTGATCTCCCATAAAGACCTCCCACATTAGACTGGCTGTTATGACCGCCTGGTTAAGCCGGTAGAGTCCGGGCAGTCTTACGTCATAACAGAGCCTAACCTCGTGTCTTTACTTTAATCACGTATTTAATTTATAGCTAAGACCTCTCACATTGGGCTGACATTTGTAGCAACTGGTTAAGCCGGTCGGGTCCGGGCAGTTTTACATTACAAATGAGTCCAACCTCGTGTCTTAGTCGATTAATTACACCTAATTAATCACCCCCATATTAATTATCCCTAATTAGTATCAATTTTTCCATAACATGGGTAGACCTAACTCAATAGGTAAATTCCCATGGGGTAGACCTAACTCAATAGGTAAATTCCCACTTATGGTAATTTATTTTTATGGTATGCTTAATCATACCCAATCATACATTTATTAACATATTTACCAACCCCATCGTTCCCCACGTAAATCGTTCTCATTTCATGACATAAATAAGGGGAAGATCATCACAAATATCATGGGTTTAGCATACAACTTTGTCATGGGTTAAGAGGATGTCAACTTGCATATATGAGCATATATTAACCCAACTACATATAACCCAAACTTGCATATTATCATACACATGATTTGCATAACATGTTGCATATGAGCTTGCATATTATCATACACATATCTTGCATAACATGTTGAACTTGCATATAAGCACTCTCATAACTTGCATAACATGTTAAACATGCATTTAAGCATACACATAACTTGCATAAGCATTCACATACTTGCATAAGCATTTACATATTTGCATAAGCATTCACATACTTGCATAAACATTCACATACTTGCATAAGCATGCATAACTTGCATATCATGTTAAACTTGCATTTAAGCATATACATATCTTGCATAAGCATTCATATACTTGCATAAGCATTCATAACTTGCAAATCATGTTAAACTTGCATTTAAGCATATACATAACTTGCATATAACTTGCATAACTCACTTTGTTAATCATGCATAAACCCATTTATTAAATATGCATAAACCCACTTGTTAAACATGCACAAACCAACTTGTTAAGCATGCATAAACCATCTTATCAAACATGCATAAACCCACTTACTAATTATGCATAAACATAAGAAAACATAGAGTAGCATATCATTATAAATGATTCAAACTCATTAACCCGCATTTAAGACCATAAGTCTCATTACACTCAATCTACTTACTTTAACAATTGATGTTAAAGTGATAGAAACTCACCAAACCCAAGATTAGCAAACTTATGAAGCGGAATTAGTTGCTAAATATGAAGAAGATAATGATTAGAGATTGATTAGAGAGGGATTAGCTTGCAACTTCCTTCATAAATTGGTGGAGGCTCCTTCTAGGATTTAATTTGGCGGCATGAGGCCATCATTTCTATTTTTAGTATGGATTAGGGTAGGTTTAGGGTGTATTTATAGATTAGGAGAGTGTTTTAGGCCCTTAGATTAACCCTAGATTAGATTAGGTCCGTTAGATTTAGGAAATCTCTAGAACCCAGCCCAGCCCTAGCCAGAAAACCAGATCTGGTGCACCCAAGCCCCCTGGTTCGACACGCCGTGTCGACAGGCAAGTCGACACCCCTGTCGACAGGCCTGTCGACAGCCCTGTCGACATGCTTAGGGCGGGAATCTTCCCGCCTGGCCCCGCTGGTTCTATTTTAAAATCTAAATTTGAATTTCTAAATCTGTTTTTAGCTTTAAATTTTCTGCAAACTTCTTTGGGCCATAACCGGGCCATACGGACTCCGATTCTCGAAAACTCGGACTCTATTTCGCGTATTTTTCCGAGACGAACGTAATGACGCAGCCCGTTAACCCCAATTCCCACATCTGAGATTATTTATTCTGTAATTAGTGAATTTTAGTATTAACTAAAATTCGGGGTGTTACATTCTCCCCTCCTTAAAGGATTTCGTCCCCGAAATCTCTAAGCTAAGGTGAATTCATATCCTACCATCCAAACAACCATCTACTCGAACCATCAACCACGGGCATCCATTGTCCTTAAACAGTTTCTAATGATGTATGAGCATATGCAAACAGTGTGTGTATATGTTCCCTATCTAATGTATGAACATATGCAAACCATGATAGTGCCATGCATCCATTATGTATGCGAGAGAACCCTATCGACACATACAATATCTACATGAGTGCACAATCATCCACCAAAATGCATCATCCATGTGATAACACAATCATTATACATCCATAAATATAGCCTCCTACGCACAATTTTATGCAATATGCAATATGAAGTGACTGAGCCGATCTAGTGCCTAGAGTGTGTGTATATGCATCCACGAGCAACCACTAGCAAACACTTTCATCCACTTGCATCCATCAACCATAACATGTCTCAAACACATGTTTCAACCATAGGTTTACCCTATCTAAAGGTCAAACAGTACTAACGAGAGGACATACTAAAGATAAGATAAGTACTAGACAATGATAGAGGAGAAAGTAACGACATACCCTCAAAAAGAAATGGGTACAATGAACGCATCTTCGCTTCCGTCTCCCAAGTTGCGTTGCTCTCATTTTCTCCCCATTGCACTTTGACTAGTTGAACCTCTCGATTCCTCAATTTCCTAGTCTCTGACCCAAGGATGCGAGTAGGAGCTCGTCGGATAGTCGCATCACGCTCTATCTCTACATCTCTAAGCATGCTCGGCTCTACCACCTCTGCGGTCTCATGTAAGCATTTCCTCAGATGTGATACATGGAATACATCATGAATACCACTAAGTCTGTCGGGCAACTCCACCCTATATGCCATCCGTCCAATCCTTTCCTTAATAGGAAACGGCCCAACAAACCTCGGTGCTAACTTCCCAACGGATCCAAAGCGAACAACATTTCTCAACGGAGATACCTTGACAAAAACCATATCCCCAACCTCAAACTCAAGATCCGTCCTTCTTTTGTCCGCATAAGATTTTTGCCTATCCTGTGCTGCTTTCATCCTTCTTTGAATCAAGTCAATCTTCTCAGAAGTCTCCCTAATCATATCGGGTCCAAGCAAGATCTTATCCGTAGATTCCCACCAACATGTAGGTGATCGACAAGGCCTTCCATAGAGAGCTTCGAAAGGAGCCATACCAATACTGGACTGAAAGCTGTTATTATATGCGAACTCCACCAACGGAAGATGCTCTTCCCATGTACCTCCAAAATCTAAGATACAAAGCCTCAAAAGGTCTTCTAGAACACGATTCACCCTCTCAGTCTGGCCGTCCGTCTGAGGATGATATGCAGTGCTCAGACACAATTGAGTCCCCACTGCTTCTTGCAAACTTCTCCAGAACTCGCTAGTGAAGATAGGATCTCGATCACTCACTATGCTAGAGGGTACCCCATGTAATCGAACTATCTCTCGAAGATATACTGAAGCTAGCCATGGAGCAGTCCTCTTGCTCTTCACAGGTATGAAGTGGGCGCTCTTAGTAAGTCTGTCTACCACCACCCAAATTCCTGTATTACACTTCCTCGATCTGGGTAACCCGTCAATAAAGTCCATCGAGACACTATCCCACTTCCATTGCGGAACTTCCAATGGGTGGAGCAACCCACCTGGTTTCCTTTGCTCTGCCTTCACTTGCTGGCACACCAAACATCGAGCGACATACTCGGCCACATCTTTCTTCATACCGTCCCAGAAGAAAACCCTCTTCATATCTTGATACATCTTGTCCCCACCGGGATGAATGGTCATCCTAGAACGGTGTGCATCATCAAGAATAACCTTCCTCAAATCCTCGTCTTGCGGTACACAAAGTCTACCGTCTCTACGCAAGCACCCCCTATCGTCTAGGGTGTACCTACTCAAATGGCTGGACAACTCCCCCCTTATGAGCTTTTCTACCAACTCAACCAACTGTGGGTCGTCCCTCTGTGCTTCTCCAATCCGCCCCAAAAGAGTAGGTCTAACTTCCAAAGAAGCTAGCAAACCGGGTACATAGTCTATGGAAGGTCTGAAATCAAACATCGAGATAAATTCCAAGCTTCGTCGTTCCACGAACAATGGACTCAAAGACAACCTTTTTCTGCTCAAGGCGTCCGCCACCACGTTACCCTTGCCAGGGGTATACGCTATCTCGAAGTCATAGGATGCTAAGAACTCCATCCACCTTTGCTGTCTCAGATTCAAATCCTTTTGAGAAAACAAGTACTTCAATGATTTGTGGTCAGTGAACAACTCGAATCTCTCACCAAGAAGATAATGGCGCCAAATCTTAAGCGCAAAAACAATAGCGGCCAGCTCTAGATCGTGGGTAGGGTAATTTTTCTCATGTGCCCTCAACTGCCTTCCACCATAGGCTATTACCCTTCCCTCTTGCATTAAGACTGCGCCAAGTCCTGTCCCACAGGCATCGGTATAGACAACAAATGGCTTGCTCCCATCTGGCAACACTAAAACTGGAGCAGTGGTTAAAGCTCTCTTTAACCGTCGGAACGCATCATCACAATCTACGTCCCATGTGAAAACAAGATTCTTCTTCGTTAAGCGGGTTAATGGGGATGATATCTTCGTGAAGTCTTTGATAAACTTCCTATAATAACCCGCCAACCCCAAGAAACTTCTTACTTCGGTAGCATTCTTCGGAACCTTCCAATCCTGAATTGATACTACCTTCGCGGGATCCACAGCTATCCCTTCCTTGGAGACCACGTGCCCCAAGAACCGTACTTCCTTCCTCCAGAAGTGACATTTAGAGAATTTAGCCTTAAGGCTATGTGCTCGAAGAGTCTTCAACACCTCCCCAAGATGTAGGGCATGCTCTTCTTCACTCTTAGAAAATACTAAGATATCATCCACAAAGACCACCACAAATTTATTAAGGAACTCCCTGAACACCCTACTTATCAAATCAACGAAGTATGCAGGGGCGTTCGTCAACCCAAATGGCATCACCAGCCACTCATAGAAACCATCCGGAGTTCTAAAGGCAGTCTTGTCTATGCTATCCTCAGCCACCCTCAACTGATGAAACCCCGTGGCTAAGTCCAACTGAGAAAATACTGAAGCGCCAACCAACTGATCGAAAAGATCATCAATCCTCGGCAATGGGTGTCTATTCTTCTTTGTGAGCTTGTTGAGTTCTCTATAGTGTACACAAAGTCTGAGGGACCCATCCGCCTTTGTAGCAAATACTACCGGAGCACCCCACTCCGATATACTCCGTCTTATGAACCCCTTCTCAAGCAACTCCCCTACTTGCTTATGGAGTTCCCTCCTCTCACGAGGAGCCATGTGGCACACTGGTAAAGATACCGGTTTAGCATTATCCACCAAATATATTCGGAAGTCAATCTCCCGTTTCGGAGGTAAGCCCTTCACCTCCTCAAACACATCCGGATATTCCCGGACCACTCTAACAGATTGCATACTCTCGACCGAAGCGTCAAGCGATTCAAGATAACTTAGCATAACAGAGTCCAGGGGATTACAAGAAATCTCGAGAGTGTTACCCAAATGGGTCATGAGCCTAACAACTCTCCTTTCGCAATCAAGAACGGCACCATTACTGGATAACCAGTCCATGCCCAAAATCAACCCATAGCCCGTGAAGCCTAACACAAAAGCATCACATCTAAACTCAATGCTAAGTATAGAAATCTTCAAACCCAAACATATAATGGACAAATAAGTGGAGCCCCCAATTGGGTTTGAAACAACCAAGGGATCATCTACCAGACTGGTGTCTAAGTGCAGTGACTCAACTAATGATGATGAGATAAATGAATGCGATGCGCCTGAATCAAACAATGTACGGACAGGATGATCAAATAGAAAAACCAGACTTTCAACGGAGATAGTTCTACCTCTTTCCTGAATTGGTGGAACCGCGAGAGCCTGTACTTGCCCCCTAGCCTGACCTGGTGCCATAAGAGCTTGCACCTGTCCTCCTGAGGTAGACCCCGTCCTTTGCCCTTTCTTAGGGCAATCCTTCACTAAATGCCCTGCTTCGCCACAGTGGAAGCAGCCAGTCTTCTTCTTCTTGCGACAATCTCTGCTTAGGTGGCCAGGTGTCCCACAATTGAAACACTTCTTCTTCTTGCCCTTGCCACCGTTGCCTTTCCCACCTTTGTTTTGTTGTTGCTGAGGTCTCTTTTGATCTCCCTTCTTCTCGGGTGCCTTATTAGCATTGGGACCCTTCTCTTCTTCATACATGAGTGCCATGTCAACTAGCTTCTCAAAGGTGGCCCCCATAGGGATATGAGTCATAGCCAACCCATGCATCGGTTCATTCAAGCCTTTCACGAACCTCAAAGCCTTCTTCTCCGGTGTATTCACCATATCTAGGCCAAACCTTGCCAATTGATTAAACTTGTTAACATACTCCTTCACCGAGAGATTTCCTTGCTTTAGAGTCAAGAATCTTTCCATATACAAGTTTTCCTCCGCCCTTGAGAGAAACTTTGCCACAAATCTTTGCCTAAAATCCGCCCAAGAGTCAACGGGGCGTTCTCCATTAGTGACCTCCCACCAGAATGAGGCCTCTCCCTTCATTAACCAAGCAGCCAACTTGACTCTCTTTCCTTCTTCCATCTCAAAGATATCTATCAATTCTTCCACCTCTTTAAGCCAATCTCTAGCCTCCACAAAAGTTTCAGATCCTTGAAAAGGTTTCCCTCCCATAGCTTTAAATTCCTTGCAAGTCTTAGCAAAAGTATCCGTGCGAGGAGGAGGGGGAGGAGGAAGATCGGGTGCTACGGTTGGTGGAGGAACATTTGCTGGACCCGCAGTGGTGGCCCTAGCCTCCATCAATCTCCTATACCATACTGGTACCGTCACACCCTCCGGAAAGTTAAGATTCTCGGCCATGCTGAAACGGAAAAGGGAAGTTTCAAAACGGAGGATTCGAAAGATATAGATATGGCTATTGGGGATTATGCTTTTCTTTCAAAAACTTTTCTCTTAAAAGACATGTTTTTGAAAATATCTCTTCCAAAAATGTTTTAGAAAAAAATAGTTTTCTAAAAATTTTATCTGTTCCGGTAACCTTTGCTCTGATACCACGTGTAACACCCCACGCCCGCTATGGTCACTCACTAAGGGAATGCCATAGCATCGGTGGAGTATTTTAGTGAATATAGAACAGAAAAATTACAACAAGACAGATATAAATAGTACTTGAAATTTTAAAATCATCATCTCATAATAGCGAAAATAAACATGTCTGGTTACATCATAAAACCACGATAAAAGTCAAGTACAATATCCATCAAAATAAAGAAGTACATAATCCCACTCTGTCATACAATAGCCAGAACAAAAGAAAAGATAACTGAATAACTGGAGCTTTACATCTATCCAAGCTCCTCAAGATGTAGAACAACAATCCGATCAAGCTCTACTACCGCTAGGATCCACCGTAGGACCTGAGGGTTGGGAAAAAGATAAAAACAACGGGGTCAGACATAAGTCTGAGTGAGTCCTATAACTTTAACAATACAATCATTAAAGTAACCATAGAAGACATAAACTTGACATACGGTAATGTCTGGGGATGAATGGCTACACTAAGCAGCTTGGTAGACTTAGGATAAACTAAGATAACCGTAAAGACGCATCTACCCACCCATGGATAATTACTAACTGCACCACACCAGTCATTCCTACTTAAAGGTTGATCCCTCCAAGGACTTAGAAAATTTCCCCAGTAGTTTCGTGTACTCCTACCCCACTACATAGGTGCCGTCTGCCCCTATCTCCACTAGGTGTACCTAGCAATTTTACCCAGTAGTTTCGTGTACCCCTACATAGGTGCCGTCTGCCCCTATCTTTAATAGGTGTACCCACTACTCCCCATCGATCGGCTCCCTACCGTAGATACCCGTGCTGGTCCCACAGTGGGGTGTATCACTCCCCTAAAGTGGCAACCCAATACTATCAACAGTGCACGGCTTTATATCTACACGATGCAACAACGGCTTATCTACCAGCCCGGGCCCACACACGCATATGAAACCCGTTGGACTTGCGTTGCCACCGCTAACCCGTTGGCCTCTTATAATCAAGCCCAATATGCGTGTCCCGTCACTCGACATGGGTCGAGCCCACAAAGATACGTTTGGGATATTGGTTGAAATGGGCCCCCACAAGCTACCCACCTAAGCTTGTCACATATCTAGTGTATCCCACTTAACCCTTTAATCATGTTTAATTACATGTTTCCACTTGGTTAAGTATTCTAATCGTATTTTCTATTGCCACCCAAGGCAACCCACTAGATTCCTCATGCCACCCAAGGCAACCACTGAATTTCCACATGCCACCCAAGGCACCCACTTAACCCCTCATGTCCCACTACATGCTAATATGGTTAAGTGTTTCTTAATTAATTAAGACCGTGATCTCCCATAAAGACCCCCCACATTAGACTGGCTGTTATGACCGCCTGGTTAAGCCGGTAGAGTCCGGGCAGTCTTACGTCATAACAGAGCCTAACCTCGTGTCTTTACTTTAATCACGTATTTAATTTATAGCTAAGACCTCTCACATTGGGCTGACATTTGTAGCAACTGGTTAAGCCGGTCGGGTCCGGGCAGTTTTACACTACAAATGAGTCCAACCTCGTGTCTTAGTCGATTAATTACACCTAATTAATCACCCCCATATTAATTATCCCTAATTAATATCAATTTTTCCATAACATGGGTAGACCTAACTCAATAGGTAAATTCCCATGGGGTAGACCTAACTCAATAGTTAAATTCCCACTTATGGTAATTTATTTTTATGGTATGCTTAATCATACCCAATCATACATTTATTAACATATTTACCAACCCCATCGTTCCCCACGTAAATCGTTCTCATTTCATGACATAAATAAGGGGAAGATCATCACAAATATCATGGGTTTAGCATACAACTTTGTCATGGGTTAAGAGGATGTCAACTTGCATATATGAGCATATATTAACCCAACTACATATAACCCAAACTTGCATATTATCATACACATGATTTGCATAACATGTTGCATATGAGCTTGCATATTATCATACACATATCTTGCATAACATGTTGAACTTGCATATAAGCACTCTCATAACTTGCATAACATGTTAAACATGCATTTAAGCATACACATAACTTGCATAAGCATTCACATACTTGCATAAGCATTTACATATTTGCATAAGCATTCACATACTTGCATAAACATTCACATACTTGCATAAGCATGCATAACTTGCATATCATGTTAAACTTGCATTTAAGCATATACATATCTTGCATAAGCATTCATATACTTGCATAAGCATTCATAACTTGCAAATCATGTTAAACTTGCATTTAAGCATATACATAACTTGCATATAACTTGCATAACTCACTTTGTTAATCATGCATAAATCCACTTAATAAATATGCATAAACCCACTTGTTAAACATGCACAAACCAACTTGTTAAGCATGCATAAACCATCTTATCAAACATGCATAAACCCACTTACTAATTATGCATAAACATAAGAAAACATAGAGTAGCATATCATTATAAATGATTCAAACTCATTAATCCGCATTTAAGACCATAAGTCTCATTACACCCAATCTACTTACTTTTACAATTGATGTTAAAGTGAAAGAAACTCACCAAACCCAAGATTAGCAAACTTATGAAGCGGAATTAGTTGCTAAATATGAAGAAGATAATGATTAGAGATTGATTAGAGAGGGATTAGCTTGCAACTTCCTTCATAAATTGGTGGAGGCTCCTTCTAGGATTTAATTTGGCGGCATGAGGCCATCATTTCTATTTTTAGTATGTATTAGGGTAGGTTTAGGGTGTATTTATAGATTAGGAGAGTGTTTTAGGCCCTTAGATTAACCCTAGATTAGATTAGGTCCGTTAGATTTAGGAAATCTCTAGAACCCAGCCCAGCCCTAGCCAGAAAACCAGATCTGGTGCACCCAAGCCCCCTGGTTCGACACGCCGTGTCGACAGGCAAGTCGACACCCCTGTCGACAGGCCTGTCGACATGCTTAGGGCGGGAATCTTCCCGCCTGGCCCCGCTGGTTCTATTTTAAAATCTAAATTTGAATTTCTAAATCTGTTTTTAGCTTTAAATTTTCTGCAAACTTCTTTGGGCCATAACCGGGCCATACGGACTCCGATTCTCGAAAACTCGGACTCTATTTCGCGTATTTTTCCGAGACGAACGTAATGACGCAGCCCGTTAACCCCAATTCCCAAATCTGAGATTATTTATCCTGTAATTAGTGAATTTTAGTATTAACTAAAATTCGGGGTGTTACAGAATCCGGCACCGGCGCTCCTGCGGACGCTGAGGTTATTGCGGCTTTGCAAGACACAGATGGTGGTCACGGAGATGAGGAAGAGGAAGTTGTCATCACAGATGAGACCAAGGATGATGATAGTGAAACCTTGGCTGACATGCAGGCTAGGAAAGAAAAGAAGTTGGTTCTTAAGAAGAGGGAACATGACCCTGTATACGTGCCCCCTATCTCTGAAGTCGACCCCAAAACTGGGTTGGTTATAAGATTCTCTTCCAAATCAATAACTACTCAGCTTGGCTCCCAACCATCTAGTTCTCCCCCGAAGTCTCTTGTTGATAAGAGAAAGAGGAAGAAGAGTGACCGCTCTGATGCTGGAAAAGAGGAGTTGGAGAAACAGAAGAAGGAAAAGAAGTCAAAGTCGTCTCCTAAGCGTAAATATAATGCACTTATTGGCTCATATTTTTGCTTTTAGGCTTTCCACTGGCCAAAAAATGTAGTTGTGAGAGTGGCCCTCACTTTTGTTTAGCTTCTTTTTCTTGTAAACCTGCTTTTAGTGAATGAAAATCTATTTCTTTTGCACCATTGTGTACCTGCAAGTTTACTATGTTTGTAGAGTTTATTATCCTGAATCACAAAATTTAAAAATAATCGTAATCGAAACAATCGTAACTAAATACTGAAGTCATGAATGATAATCATTGAAAAGTTCGTGCAATAAGTAAACGTGTAGTGTTCACGAAGGCAAAGTGTTGTATGCACATGCCCTCAATCAATCATTAATATAGTGCCTGGCCAGGGCTTATTGAGGATTGATTAGAGTCATATATGTGCTGCCCCCCATTCTCGGAAATGAGGGGTTCGGGCCCAATTTTTCATTCTTGTCCCCACTCGGTTGGTGGGATGGGAGCCCTTGAGTGGCATATGTCACTATGCCTTTATACTCTCCCAATTCTTTAGCAGGGTAAGATTTCTTGTGGCGCTAAGTCTCTTGCACCTTTATACTCTCCCGATCCTTCAACAAGTTAGAGTTCGAGTGGCGCTAAGTCTCTATAACCTTTATACTCTCCCGATCCTCCAGTGGGTTAGAGTTCGAGCTCGATTCTTGGTCTGCTCACCGATCCTTTAGCGGGGCAGAAGTTCTAGGGGCGCTAAGTCTCTAGCGCCTTTATACTCTCCTGATCCTTTAGCGGGTTAGAGTGATATCAAGGCGGTTTTATCGTGGTGCACCTGAATGCCTTGTGGAAATTATGTTTGCGTCCTTCGTACTCTCTCCCTAATCTCGAGAGTTAAATTGCAAGCAGTAGTGTGATTTAACTTGCTGCACCTTTTGGAGCTTTAGTTACCATTAGTCTTCCGATCTGATAGATGGCGTTTTGAATTAGGTATATTGTGATCGCTGCCTAGCTTAAAACAAATCTCAAAATGGTAATGATAAATTTTAATTAAAATAAAAGAGAAGACAGGAAACAGTGCAGAAAAGGTAAATGACACGCGATATTTTTATAGTGGTTCGGTCGAATCATGACCTACCTCCACTTTATAATCTTTTGTTCAAGTAACCAGACTGTTCTAGGCAAGTCGAGCCTTCTTACATGGTCCTAAAAACAAAAGAGTAAAACTGACAATTTCATGTCAGATAAGGCCGCAAATGCTGGGCATTCCACACTCTGGGGATTTCATCTCCATCCACGGTTGCTAGCTTGAAGGTCCCATTATCAAGCCTTCGTAAAATGGAGTACGGTCCTTCCCATTTCGGGCCCATATGTACTGGGGGTGGAAAGACGCGCTTCAGAACCAAGTCTCCGGGTTCGAAGGTTCGAGCTCGGACTTTCTTGTTGTAATACCGAGCAACTTGTTGCTTGTGCCTCAAGGCGCATAGATCGGCTTCATCCCTCTTTTCTTCAACCATGTCTAAAGACTCAAGGAGCAGCTCATTGTTGGTCATCGGATCATAATAAGTGGTTCGATGAGATGGTACTTCCAACTCGACCGGAATGACCGCTTCAGCTCCAAAAGCAAGGGAAAACGGGGTGTGACCCGTCGCCGACTTGTACGTTGTCCTATAGGCCCATAGTGCCAAGGGTAATTCATCAACCCATATGGCTTTAGCCCTCTTCAATCTTTTCTTTAGAATGGATT
This sequence comes from Allium sativum, assembly GCA_030737875.1. Lineage (NCBI taxonomy): Eukaryota > Viridiplantae > Streptophyta > Magnoliopsida > Asparagales > Amaryllidaceae > Allium > Allium sativum. The sequence goes on from CM060920.1 coordinate 1,021,043,063, forward strand.
TAATCACCTTGTTTGCCACTTCGACTTGTCCGTTCGATTGCGGATGTGCCACAAAAGGTGTATCTTTTCTCGATATGATGCTTCTGACAGAAATCTCGAAACTCAGTACTGTCGAATTGGGTCCCATTATCGGTTTTGACGATTTTTGGAATCCCAAACCGACATATAATTTTCTTGACAACAAAATTGATCACTCGCTTGGTTGTGATCGTGGTCAAAGGCTCTGCTTCTACCCATTTAGTGAAATAATCCTTGGCCACAATAGCGAACTTTTATCCACCCTTTGCTATGGGAAGGCTCCCAATAATGTCAATCCCCCCCATAGCAAAAGGCCACGGGCTTTTCATTGTATTTAACTGGATAAGTGGCTCTCTAGGTATCTTGGAAATTTTCTGACAAGCGTCACAACGTCATGCATACTTGGCTGCATCCTTGTTTATGTTAGGCCAGAAATAGCCATACCGCAATATCTTCTTCGCCAGCGTTTTCCCTCCAGTGTGATCGCCACATTCGCCTTCGTGGACCTCTTTCAACACACGCTTGATGTCATCATGGGAGATACACCGGAGGAGGGGCATCGAGAAACCTTGTATATATAGGACATTGCCTTGCAACATATATCGGGAAGCTTTTTTATAACTGCACGCCTCTCACTTTTCTTCGTTAGAAGCATTCCATTTATCAAAAACTTCTTTAGAGGAGTCATCCATGACTCCCTCTCAAGTTAAATCTCTAGTACTAGATCAACTTCCATCTGATCTATGCTAGGAGACTGTAGTACTTCAATTGGGACCAGCTCCGTAGCCTGAGGATTATCTGAACTTGCCATTTTCTCTAACTTGTCTGCCTTTTGATTCTCCGTTCGGGGAATATGAGATATGTTGTGGTGGTCAAAACCATCCAGCAACTTCTTCACTTTTTCCAAGTATGATATCAACCTTGGACTCTTGGCCTGGAACTTTCCAGTGACCTGGTTTACGACTATCTTGGAATCGCAAAAGATGTCTAGCTTTGTGATATCCAATTCCTTTGTGAGTTCCAGTCTGGCAATTAGGGCTTCGTACTTGGAGTCGTTATTAGTGGCATGGAACTCCAGTCTAAGAGAGTAATAAATTAACCGTTTCTCTGGAGTTTTGAGAACCACTCTGGCGCCAAATCGTCTGTCATTTTTAGCTCCATCAGTGTATAGTTTCCAGGCTTTAGGGTCGAGGAGTAGCTTTGGCGGATCACCCTCTTCGGTTACTACATCATCTTCTGGGATGATGAACTCTGCTGTAAAATTTGCAAGTGCCTGCCCTCTTATCGACCTTCGGGGTTGGAAGTTCAGGTCGAATTGACTCAACTCGATGTTCCATTTGAGCAACCTTCCTGATGCTTCTGGCCTTTGCAGAACTTGCTTTAGTGGGTGATCGGTGTACACAGTAATGGGATGAGCCTGGAAGTAGTGGCGAAGTTTTCTAGACGCAATTAGTAAGCTATACACCAGCTTTTCTATTTTTGGATAAATCCGTTCTGCAGCCGCCAATTTCTTACTCACATAGTACACCGGTCTTTGTACCTTATCCTCTTCTCTTACCAAAGCCGAACTGATTGCATGAGCTGACACTGCCAAGTACACAAATAAATCCTCGTGATCCACAGGCTTAGACAGTATCAGGGGTCTTTCCAAATGGTTCAACAGATTCTGTAATGCTTCTATACAATCGGGAGTCCATTTAAAGTTGCGCTTGCCTCGCTTTATCAGCTCGAAAAACGGGATGCATTTATATGTAGCTTTGGAGATGAACCTACTCGGCGCCGCCACCTTTCCAGCGAGGCTTTGGACATTCTTAATCTTCTTTGGTTCTTGGATATTTCACATTGATGTAATTTGATCCGGATTGATTTCGATTCCACGCGAGCTGACGATGAATCCTAGGAATTTTCCAGATGCTACCATAAATGAACATTTCAAAGGATTCAGTTTCATCCCATATTTCTAGAGAATCCCAAACATCTCTGCCAAATCAGTAGTATGGTCGGATGATTGCTTGGACTTTACCAACATGTCGTCAACGTATACTTCCATCGTTTTCCCAATTTGGTTGTAGAACATTCTATTCACCAATCGCCGATATGTAGCACCGGCATTCTTCAAACCAAAAGGCATCACCACATAGTAGTATAATCCCAAATATGTAATGAAGCTGGTATGCTCTTGGTCCGGGACGTGCATGGGGATTTGACTATACCCTGAGTATGCATCCATAAAAGAAAGAAGTTCATGCCCCACGGTTGAATCTACCAACCGATCGATTCGAGGTAACGGAAAGCTATCCTTTGGGCAGGCTTTGTTTAGATCTGAGAAGTCGATGCATGTACGCCACTTTCCATTTGCCATTTTTACCAAAACCGGGTTTGAAATCCAATCAGGGTATGTTGAATCTTTAATAAATCCATTACTCCTCAGCTTTTCGACTTCTTCCTTCAAGGTGGCAGACCTCTCTAGGCCAAGCATTCGCCTTTTCTATTTGACAGGAGGATGTTTCGGGTTGATTCTTAACGAATGACTCATAATCGAGAGAGATATTCCACACATGTCCACATGGGTCCAGGCGAATACATCCAAGTTAGCTTTCAGGAAATTTGTTAATTCTTTGGCTCGAACAGGATCCAACTGGGATCCAATCTTCAGGACCTTCTCTGGGTCACTATCATCGATTGGTACATCCACAGTCGCTTCATTGGGAGACGCCATTCTGCCCCAGGCTCTTCATCCTCTCTAGGATCTATGTCCTCAGACAACTCTCTGGACGACTCTCCCAGAGGTATTTTCTTTAGTTGCTACGACGATTCCTCCCTTGGAGGGGAAGAACCACCTTTTGTTTCTACATCTTTCCCTTTGTGGAGCAATTTTAACTCTGCAATGTAGCATGCTCGTGCAACAACTTGATCTCCTCTGACTATGCCTATATCGGCATCCGTCGGGAACTTCAACAACAGACACCAGGGTGCAATGCAGGCCCTGAATTTGGCTAGGGCTGGATGGTACAAAAAGCCATTGTATGACAACTCAATGTCCACGACTACAAAGGGGAGAATTCTCACTCTCTGGCGTTCTCCTTCCCCAAGGGTGACTAACAATTCCATGTATCCCATTGGAGTGGTCGAGGCCCCATTAAATCCACGTATCCAACCCTTACATGGTTTCAAATCCTTTGGCTCGAGTTTTATTTGGTCGAATGTTTTCTTCAATAGAATGTTCGCCGAACTCCTGTTATCCACTAAAACTTTATGAACTATAGCTGGACCGATGGTGACGGTGATCACTAATGGGTCTTCAGTTAGGGAGTGAACCCCAATACTCTCTCGCTCGCGAAATATAATGTCATCAGACATCGTCTTTCGTTGCTTAACCGGAGCGTTATCCTCGGGGTTGCTATATTCCCCTACTTCAAAATGTTGTTTAGTTGCATTCACGTACTGATCCATAGCTCTGAAACTGTGCCCTGCCAGGTGAAGCCCACCAACTATGGTATTGATAACGATATTTTTTCCTTTTTGCTGAGCCGTTGGTTTGTCAGCAGGTTGGCTTTGGTTCGGGGCTTGTATGGCTTGCCCCTTGTCCCTAGGAGTCACCTTATATTCATCAAGCTTTCCTTCTCGGAGCAGTTTTTCAATCACATCTCTCAAATGACGACATTCGTTTGTGGAATGACCATGAACCTGATGAAAAAGACAGAATTCCCCATTTTCATGCTCTTTTTCCGTAGAATCTCTCGGTGGAGACCTTTTGTATTGGAGGACATTATATGTATCCAGGAAGATGTTTTCCAGCGTATCATTTATCGGTGTGAAGCTCTCAAACGGTCTGGGCCGGGATCTTCTCTGAGAGTCATTTCCTCGATTTCTCTTTCGATTATTATTATTACTATTCCCCGATTGGCGACCATTGCTTTGATTCTTTTTCCCGACATTAATTTCAACGTTTCCTGAGCTATCTCCCATTTTCTTAATGGCCACATTACTTGGGATATCCTCCTTATTACCAGCCTTCCACTTTCGGTTGGCGTATATTTCCTCTCGATGCATGCGGATGTTGGCCTTTTCGTAAAATATCTCTCTAGTTAACAGTGGTTTACCAGCCAGGTATCTTCCAAACTCAGTATCCTTATCCACTCCGTCAATCAGAGCCATCAAAATAGTTTGTTCAAGGGGATCTCTAACCTCTGTGACTGCTAAATTGAAGCGATCTAAATAGGACCTCAAAGATTCGTCCGGACGTTGCTTAATGAGGGACAACTCAATGACATTCTTACATCTCTGGGTATGTAATCGGAACTAATTTACAAACTGTTCACTTAACTCCCTGAAACTGGAGATCGATCGCGCTGGAAAACGGGTGAACCACATTAACGCCATATCCTCCAGGAATATCGGGAACGCCTTACACTTCGCGGCATTGGAAGCGGTAGCTGCATTCATGCAACATGAATATCTCATCAGGTGCTGAACTGGATCAGCCTTTCCCGCATAACGGTTCATGGGATGCATGTTAAATTTCCTCGGGAATTGAACCTCTAAAATATAATCTGTAAAAGGCGAATGACTACGGCCTATACCCCAATCTTCGGTTCTTTGTCCACGACTTTCCACCATCATTTGCCTAATCATTGCTTCGACATCTGCATGGGTCAAAGTGGATTCGGGGTTAGCACTTCTTGCCCGGTGAGCCCCTCCAGCATTTCTTTGACGTGCTGCTACAAGGTCTGGGTCCTGGACAGAACTCCCTTGCCCCCTATTGCCACGATCAGTCCCACGACGAGCAGGAGGAACAAATCGATTCTGAGCAAGATCAATAACGCCTCCATTCCTAGGTGGCAGGATGGGCTCATTTAAGTTTTGCTTATTGGTTTCTTGATTAAGCACTTCTATATTCTTCGCCCTTTCCAATGGATATCATCGCCGGTTTCTTCGAGGTTCTTCAGACATGGATGTATGTTCCGGGGATAAAGGGTAAGCTGGAGGTGGTGAAACCTTCCTTTGAATGTCGTCAATTCGTCTGCCTAATGCAGTAATATTATGACGTAGCAACGAGCGCTCCTGCCTTTGAGCGGCCAATTCATTAGTTTTTCTGTCCAATACTTCAAGTATCCGAGTCAGATGTCCTTCGGTAACTGGAGCAGAAGGGTCGAACTGGTCATCTTCTCTTATACACAAGGAACTCGAATCGGGTTGAGCAGAAGTACCAGCACGAGCAGAACGAGCCATAATTTCCTTCCCAGGTCGGGTAGTAGTCTGATTGTTAGTTCAGATCGTGGTCCGCCTAGGCTGGTGGCTTATGGTACCCACTTGATGTCGGTTCGTGGTGATAGGAGTAGGAGGGATCGCGGCGTGGTCCTGCGATCGAGTAGTAACTCCTTTAGCTGTTTGGCTCGCTACACCATCACTGGATCGGATCACCCCTACATTACCACAACCGTAGATCTCTTCTTCGACCTGTTCGTGCACGTTTTCTTCAATTGCTTTGTTTGCAGCTTCATTCGCCTGCGAAGTTCGTACTTCCTTAGACTTCTTACCAGCCATGATATCTGAGCTTTACTGAAATCTTCAAAAATCGAAACAGTGGAGTTTTGGACTGTTTTCTTCGGACTTGACTATCCAAACAATAGAACTACAATCCAATATGCTGAGACTCATGTTCTCAATGAAAGCACCAAAATGTTAGATCCAAAATTGGGTCTAACACCCGAATTGTTCTAATTTGGGGGAGATTAATATCAGAAAAAATGCAAGAAAAAACATAAAAGACACAAGGTTTATAGTGGTTTGGCGTTAATGAGCCTACATCCACTTTATATCAATGATTATATCAACATCACTTTTACAATATTGATTCACTCAGTAAATTCTAGATAACTCTGAGTAGAAATAATGGAGATATGATCAGAGCTCCGAATTGCCAAAAAAGATCCTGAAAAATGCCAAGTATGGGGCTATTTATAGGTGATATTTGCAGAAGGATCGTAGTCATACTTGTCACAAATCCCGATGATCTCAGATGGGTTCATAGCCTGATGGAGAAATGGTCAAAATGACAGTTATGGACAGGTGGCATAAGAACCTTCATCTTCGGGTCGTGGATGACTTGGTCGTGGCCTTCATCTTTCAGCTTCAGGGATCAGATCGTGGTAATGACTCAGGTGTGAATGAATCAGATCGCGGTAGGGAGCTGCGATCGGGGGAAGTAGCAGCATCACGATCCGAGGGAGATAGGAAGACTATGATCGAATCTTTAATGGTTTTGAAATGTGTAGATCCATATTATCTTTATATATGAACCTTGGTGGCTTGGTCCAAAAGATAGCCAACAGTTTACTTACTTAGTTATCTTTACCGTTGCTTACTTAGTTCTCTTACTAAGGTTCATTACTTCGGTTGCCATTTTACGTAGTTTTCTAACTAAGGTTCATTACCCAGTTGCCATCATCATTATTTACTTAGTTCTTTAACTAAGGTTCAAGACTTGGTTTACTACATCTTTATTTACTTAGTTCTCTAACTAAGGTTCAACACTTGTTTGCCTTTATCGTTATTTACTTAGTTCACTAACTAAGGTTTACCAATGAACTCAAACATGACTTAAGTTTTCTTTATCAAATGAGTACTTAGTTCACTAACTAAGGTTTACCAATGAACTCAAACATGACTTAAGTTTTCTTTATCAAACGACAGCGTACATGTGCTTTCCCACATTTTCAGCTTAGATTAACTTATTTCATAGTATAAGTCGTCCCACCCTTCAAGTCTTGTATTACATCTTAAGTCGTAATCTTCTTGTCCCTAGGAAAAGTTTACCTATTATTTAATTTTACATTACTGCAACTCTGGTTTGTAATAGGTAGTTATCATTCCCCATTACTGTGTTGGTTAAGTTTGTCCATATGTCAAATTTTACATAACCCTACCTTCCCGCTCATGTATTACTCGTATATTCCACAAATTTAGTTAAGTGTTGTCTTTCAGTTACCCACGCATCATGTCAAATTGGTTAAGTGTTGTTAACCTAACCTTACCATACTAGCATGTGTCATTAGCATTAACTGATTATTAATGCACCAACTTCTCACACTTGACCTATTGTTGCGGTTGTTGGATGTGCCGGGCGGTTCCGGGCAGTCTTACACCACAACTCAATCTAACCTCGGGTTTAAGCGCGTTATGACTAACTTCTCACATTAGACCCTATTGTTTGCGGCACTGGATATGCCGGGCGGTTCCGGGAAAAATTACACCACAACCTCATTTTAACCTCGAGTTAGCCATGTTTCATCTTTAGCCAATTAACAATTTTTATGAGAACATTAAGCATCAATTTCAGGTTATAAGTTAGGTTTCATAATCACATAAGAGGTCTCATAATCGCATAAGCTATGTTTTATCCGTTCCTTTATCAACTTAGGATTCCTACCTTTAGATTCGTTTTTCCCAAAACCCAAAATTTAAACTTATAGTTTAAAACCTTAATCCCGCAATATTAGATTTGAAATAAATCACTTCTTCCCAATCCCATTCCATATTCAATAGTTCCAATTAAATTTACACAATTTCAGGTTAACATTATAAATCAGAATTCACAGTTGCGCACTATTCAGCATAGATTCATGTTTCCAAAACATACCCAAAGATTCATTATTGAAATGCGCTCCAGAATTCCCAATTCAAATTTTATTTCATTGAATAATCCCAATATACAATTCGCCAATTGTCCCAATATTTGCAATAATAATTGTTATGCCACAATCCCCAAATTACAGATTATATTCCTCGATTGCATAAAATAAATTATGCCCCAATATTCCCATATTTCAATCGTACGTATGTATAATAAGATTTCATCTAGGTTCGAGATAACCTAGATCCAAAAATAAAAAGGGGAAGGAGAATAAAAGGAAAATTATTATAACATGAATCTTGAATTAAATTTATAACTGGGGAATGACGAACGATAATAATAAAATTATGCAACAGTTTATTGTAATCCCACTCACCTTGCTTTTCATCTTCAATTCATGGATTTGATTTAACTTTGATTGATTTTATGCCCCAATCCATAGATCTGATCTATCTATGATTTCTTTGCGCAGCGTAAGTTGTGAATCTGAATTTCTCCTCCATGCGTAGTGTAAATTGCGGATCTGAATCCCTTTTTCTCTTTAATTTGGAGGTTGTCTTGATTCTAAACTTTTTAATTTTAAGAATAGATGTTTTGAAGAGAAAAGGGGAAGAAAATGGATCTAGAAATCTCTTGGAGAAGAAGAATTTGAGTTAGAACAGAGCCATGGCGTCGCCATAGGCTTGGCTTAAGAAAAAGAATGGGTTAAGGGTCATTATATAGTGTTTAGTCAATGTATCAGGTCAGAAATCACGTCCAGGTGCAGAAAATGAATTTTGCCCAGATTTGGGTGGGAGGTCGACCTCCTGATCGACCTGTTTTAGGGGAGGTCGACCTCCAGGTCATCCTGCCTGGGGTAGGTTGACCTGCCTTGGTATAGGTCGACCTGTCTGGGTTATTTTACTATTTAATTTCTGAATTTCTCTTGAATCTTCTGAAGGTCGTAATTCTTTCAAACGGAGTCCAATTTTCGAAAACTTGGACTCTATTCCAAGCAGAATTCCGAGAAGAGCGCAATGGTGATATCCGTTTTACTTAATTCCTGATATTTAAATTAAGTATCCTTATTTTATTATCTTTTTCGTTACACACACTGTTATCGAATTAATTTTTCCTTCTCTTCCATATATTAATTAATTTTCATTATACATCACCATTATTTACCTATCTATGCATATATACATATTTGTACATTTTTAATTATATTAAAAATGCGGGGTGTTACATTCTCCCACCCTTAAAGAATTTTGTCCCCGAAATTCGATAAGAGTAAAATAGATAATCCCTCGCAATATCCATCCATCAAGGGTGCATCCAATTGTTGCAAACATTGTGCACATGTGCAAAGTGAGATACATCATAGTAAAGTATGTATGCCTAATTTGGATCCACCTATATGTATGCAAATTTTAAAAACTCTTTCAAAACATGATGCTCACATCCTAAATATACTTGCAGTTCTATATGAATGCAATATTATTGAAAAATCAAAATATTTTTCATCCAAGTTTTCTCATACTATAGAATAAGAGCATAGTTCACCCAATTTTCGCATCCAAAACCCAACCACCCATCATTAAATTCGAAATTTAGAAAAATCTAATTTTCCAAATTGATTTCCTTATGTTACGAAAAGGTATAAAACGGAAAAATTCACATCCTCCGTTTTTCTTTTCTAATCGTACTTGGATTTTTATATGACTATTCTATGAAGATTTCCTATTTTCCTATCCAAGCACAACCACACAAGAAAATTTCTTCTCGTTTTCAACTTATCTTGGAAAATTTTCATATTTATTCATCTTTTTCTTAAGATTTTCATTTTCTTTTTCCGTCACATTTGTTGTCTTACTGGATTTGTTGTTTTCTTTTTAGTTAGGCTAGTTTCTTTCTTAGCTTATTTGACTTAATCAAATTACTTAAGTTTATTATTTTCAAATAAGCCTTTTCATTTTCAACTCAAACAGCGTCCTACACAGCTACTACTATGGGCCTAGAATCTTAGGACTTTGTTATCTTAGACAATTGCGAGTCCACACAATAGGATCTACCCACTAACTTGCCCTTTACTACTTAGTAGTCACTACTAGTCCTTACTGTGTATTACTAGCCTATCCTTTTTCTTTTTCTCAAGCAACAAACCTAGGTTTCTCAAGCTTATGCATTCTACGGGAAATTTTCCATTAGTTTAATATTAGCTAATCCCTGACTGTAAATTACCAAGAGAGTAACACCCTAAATATCAACCCCGAAGACCGAAATCAACATCAAATTGACACTCAGAGAATCACTCAACTCAACCATTCTCTAGTTGGTTCCAATTGTTTAATTCATAGCTTTAACTTTCTCTCGTTCTTTTTTAGGCACTAATCCTTACCTACTCCATTCTTTTTAAAATATGGTTTGGCCTCCTTTCTTTTCATTACATTTTCTTTCAAAAATTAAAAGTGTTAAAACTTTATTTTGTTCTCCAAAACTTATTTTCGCCAAACCATAAAAACATGTTGCAAAACATTTTTTTTCAAATCACAAAACTGGAGTAGACAAGGACAACTATCGCGCTTACATTGTTTCTAATTACAATGTTAATTTAACTACTCGCTATAAGGTGCAGACATCTATTCTATTCCTACAACTTATTTTGTCCACCCAACAAAATTTCTTTGTAAATCAATAATCAAAATTTATTGTTAACAGAATAGAGATTTTAAAACTTCTTTTACAAAATGCAACACTTTCTTTTCAATCCTTTCATATATTATAATATGAAAATTAGCGAGCTATATATGCTCTATATTATGCACCTTTTAATGAGAGAATTCTACTTTTTTTAAAAATAAATAATCATTGTTTTACAAAATATACCCCACTTTACTTTTAAAACCCAACATGCACTAAACATCAAAATTGCTTTTAAGATCAAAACTTGAAAATACTACAATATCTTTTTACCAAAACTTTTACAAATTCAAGTTCTTAAAAGTTAATCATTAGGCTAGACTCAAAGTGGGTCTTTCAACTCAACTAGGCTTTCCTAGGTACTTTCCAAACCGATTCTCTCAGCTATATATATTCCTAATCCATTTTCCACATTTTAACCTTTTTTTAATGTATAAGGTTTCACTTCTAAACCCACTACTCTGAAATAATAACATTTTAGTTTTAACTCTTATGGTATACTTCCTTTCTCCAATACCAAATCATATTGTACACTTTCTAACCAAACCACCTAAGGGTCTTAAATATTTCTATGTTTATTACTTTAGTGTACAAACTAAATATCCCAACTCTTTCCATACCTAGTGGGCTACTGTATGGATTTGGGTTTATATATATATAATATATATTTTAGAAAATACAAATACGTTCCTCATTATCTCCCTAGGAACACTAAACCGAAGCTCTGTTACGAGATGTAACAACCCGGATTCCGACAAACCAATTTTTTTTCAAAAATCCAATCTATCGAAACCCGAGTTGGGTGCTTTGGTATCCTGCAGAAAAAGACAGAGATAAAGAAACATGTCAGAACTCGCAAAGCATCTCACAGCGGAAGGAAATAAAGTATAATATATTCAAATATAGCCTTACCTTATTAACAATATTGCTAAACCAATATCCAAAGCTATACCATCCCTGTCATGAACGTAACCTGGAAATATGTAATGGGGAGGGGGTCAGAACATAAGTTCTGTGCGACTGGACTTAGAATAAACTTCTATATATTCCTACATATACTATTCAGTTACATTTTCTTGGTTATTAGGTTGTTAACAATTTTAGCACTTTAAGCTATACTTATCCATCCTCTAGTAGATTAACATAATACAATGTATATGTAGCTAACCCCTACTCGTATCCTCTTTTCATGTGTATGTAGTCCCTTATCCAACTCGTGTCATGTGTACACAGTTCCTTGTCCAATGTCGTACGTCGTACGGGCTTTCATGTATGTATATATTCTCACTACGTCTTCGTAAAACCACCTTTCCTTTGTTGCGTAAGCGTTTGGACTGCCAACCTAGGCCTTACTAGGTTCTGTTATCGAATACTACCTAGATCCAACTAGGATTTACCATCGAGCATTACCTAGGTCCAACTAGGGTTTACTTTATCGAACGCTTCCTAGGCTCAACCAGGGTTTACGCTACCTTTGTCTAACTAGGATTTATGCTACCAATCGAACAATGCCCTCTAGTCCTGGACACAATGCCCCGAGCGATATACATTCCTAGACTTTACGTACCAACCGTATTGTTAAACGTGCTAGATATATAGTTGCACATGTCCTCTTTATGTGCGACCCGATTCCCGTGGCAGGGCAAATCAAGAAACACAGAACTCGGTCGGGAGCATTAAGTTATATTCCGATGCAGATGCTAAGGTCTGTTTTTACTGTGGCTATGGTCCCACTTGACTCCTCCCTCAACTAATGAAAGGAACCCAAGAATATCAAGAATGAGAACTGTACGCAGGCCCTCTATACCCCCACAAACCTATTGGTCAACATCACCCATAACTAGATAGAAAGTATATGGTCTTTTGGAGTTCTCCTCCTTTCCGCTTATCGTGTTCGACTGACTCAAGATGGTAGGTAGCCGACGACGGGCTATCACAGGGCTAACTGGCTATCGCCGACTCACGCTGGTCCATCCTAGTCTTTAGGTTGCCTTATTATTGCAACCAAGGCATAGTCTTGGTTCTTCTTACACATACCTTAAACTCTGTGAGCCCAGGCGGATCATCTGCATTCTCACAGAGGGAACCAAGTGTATCCTCACGTCCCCTCGAAGCCGCGTGCTTCGTAACCTAGTCCATTGGAGCCTTCTGTATGATCAGATGGACGTACGCTCCCCCTCGCGCCTTACGGCACCGTGATGATTTACCGAGTTTGGTTATTCATCCCCTATCGTATGGACTAGTCCAAGTGCCTTATCCTTTCGTACTATTAGACCTTATGTCTATACTTTTGATTACGCGCTTGCTTTGTCTTATTCACTTGGTTATCCTGGTTTATGTTGTCGTTCAATTCTAATTACCAAGTTTCTCTTTAACTAAGGTTTATTACTTAGTCCTCTTCAACTAAGGTTTACTTACTTAGTTATCTTTACCATTGCTTACTTAGTTCTCTAACTAAGGTTCGTTACTTCAGTTGCCATTTTACTTAGTTTTCTAACTGAGTTCATTAACCAGTTGCCATCATCATTATTTACTTAGTTCTCTAACTAAGGTTCAACACTTGGTTAACTTCATCTTTATTTACTTAGTTCTCTAACTAAGGTTCAAAATTTGGTTGCCTTTGTCGTTATTTACTTAGTTCACTAATTAAGGTTTACCAATGAACTCAAACACGACTTAAGTTTTCTTTATCAAACGATAGCGTACAGGTGCTTTCCCACATTTTCAGCTTAGATTAACTTATTTCATAGTATAAGTCATCCCAACCTTCAAGTCTTGTATTACATCTTAAGTCATAATCTTCCCTTGTCCCTAGGACAAGTTTACCTATTATTTAATTTTAAATTACCGCAACTTTGGTTTATAATAAGTAGTTATCATTCACCATTATTGTGTTGGTTAAGTTTGTCCATATGTCAAGTTTTACTTAACCCTACCTTCCCGCTCATGTATTACTCGTATATTCCACAAATTTGGTTAAGTGTTGTCTTTCAGTTTATATTGACTTAAACCACCCACGCATCATGTCAAATTGTTTAAGTGTTATTAACCTAACCTTACCATACTAGCATGTGTCATTAACATTAATTGATTATTAATGCACCAACCTCTCACATTAGTCCTATTGTTGCGGTTGCTGGATGTGCTGGGCGGTTCTGGGCAGTCTTACACCACAACTCAATCTAACCTCGGGTTTAAGTGTGTTATGACTAACTTCTCACATTAGACCCTATTGTTTGCGGCCACTGGATATGCCGGGCGTTTCCGGGAAGAATCACACCGCAACCTCGTTCTAACCTCGAGTTAGTCATGTTTCATCTTTAGCCAATTAACATTTTTTATGAGAACATTAAGCATCAATTTCAGGTTATGAGTTTGGTTTCATAATCACATAAGAGGTCTCATAATCGCATATGCTAATTTTTATCCGTTCCATTATCAACTTAGGATTCTTACCTTTAGATTTGTTTTTCCTGAAACCCAAAATTTAAACTTATAGTTTAAAACCTCAATCCCGCAATATTAGATTTGAAATAAATCACTTCTTCCCAATCCCATTCCATATTCAATAATTCCAATTAAATTTACACAATTTCAAGTTAACATTATAAATCGGAATTCGTAGTTGCGCACTATTCAGCATAGATTCATGTTTCCAAAACATACCCAAAGATTCATTATTGAAACACGCACCAGAATTCCCAATTCAAACTTTATTTCATTCAATAATCCCAATATACAATTCGCCAATCGTCCAAATATTTGCAATAATAATTGTTATGCCACAATCCCCAAATTACAGATTATATTCCTTGATTGCATAAAATAAATTATGCCCCAATATTCCCATATTTCAATCGTACGTATGTATAATAAGATTTCGTCAAGGTTCGAGATAACCTAGATACAAAAATAAAATGGTGAAAGAGAATAAAAGGACAATTATTATAACATGAATCTTGAATTGAATTTATAACTGGGGAATGACGAACGATAATAATATTATTATGCAACAAGTTTATTGTAATTCTACTCACCTTGCTTTTCATCTTCAATTCATGGGTTTGATTTAACTTTGATTGATTTTATGCCCCAATCCATAGATCTGATCTATCTTTGATTTCTTTGCACAATGTAAGTTGTGAATCTGAATTTCTCCTCCTTGCGTAGTGTAAATTGCGGATCTGAATCCCTTTTCCTGTTTAATTTTGAGGTTGTCTTGATTCTAAACTTTTTAAATTTTAAGAATAGATGTTTTGAAGAGAAAAAGGGAAGAAAGTGGATCTAGAAATCTCTTGGAGAAGAAGAATTTGAGTTAGAACAGAGCCATGGCATCGCCATATGCTTGGGTGAAGAAAAAGAATTGGTTAAGGGTCATTATATAGTTGTTTAGTCAACGTATCAGGTTAGAAATTGCGTCCAGGTGTAGAAAATGAATTCTGCGCAGATTTGGGGGGGGGGGGGGGAGGTCGACCCCCAAGTCGAGCTATTTTAGGGGAGGTCGACCTCCAGGTCGACATGCCTGGGGTAGGTCGACCTGCTTGGGGTAGGTCGACCTGCCTGGTGTAGGTCGACCTCCAGGTCGACCTGCCTTGGTATAGGTCGATCTGTAGGTTGACCTGTCTGGGTTATTTTACTATTTAATTTCTGAATTTCTCTTGAATCTTCCGAAGGCCATAATTCTATCATACGGAGTCCGATTTTCGAAAACTTGAACTCTATTCCAAGAAGAATTCCGATGCGAACGCAATGGTGATGTCCGTTTTACTTAATTCCTGATATTTAAATTAAGTATTCTTATTTTATTATCTTTTTTGTTACGCACACTGTTATCGAATTAATTTTTCCTTCTCTTCCATATATTAATTGATTTTCATTATACATCACCATTATTTACCTATCTATGCATATATATATATATATATATATATTTGCACATTTTTAATTATATTAAAAATGCGGGGTGTTACAGGTTTACCGTGCTTTCATGATTCAATGATCTTTTTATTAACGTTGATTCCCTCTTCCAGATCTGAATTTATAATCCTCCTGAACTAACATTTTCATTTCAGAATAGATTTGAGAAGAGAGAGAGAGGGGAAGCCATGGCAGAGCTCCAGCGCAGCCGCCAATTTATGATGTTTAGGGTTAGGTCTAGGGTCTTATTTATAGGTCCTCAAGACCTTCTCGTACACGCAGCGCGGAGTCATCATTGAACCCAGTTAAGAAAATAGTCCAGGTTCGCAAATGAATCTACCCAAATCTTATCGTACAAGCAGTGCTGAGTCAGCATTGGGTCCCGCAAGCTATTTTGGCGCAAAAATTTGAATTTTGAATGTTTGAATTATTTGGCGTAGAAATTTGATTTTTGAACTTTTGAATTTCTGGAATTTATTTAACTGTTTATTCTCATGAAATATTCTTATATGTATACAATTCCTCTACCGACCATTTTATGCACATATATACACGCACTTTTTTGTTTTAGTTTCAAAATTCAAATGATGTTGCACCATTATTTGATTCTTGCCATATTTCATTGACTATAGCCTTATCTTGAATTTTATCTTTTGTATACATATATTTATGCATACATATATATATTCTCATATATATACATATATTTTCTTTATTTCCTTATATGTATGTTCTTATCCTTTCAAAATTTGAATTTGTATACGTACATATATTTGCATGCTCAGTTGGCCCTCTCTAACAAAAAGATAAAAATTATGCCACCGTCGGGGGTTCGAACCCCCGACCTCCATGTTATAAATCCAATTCCTTAACCATCTGAGCTATGAAGTCTTTTGTTAATAAGTCTTATAACAATGATAATTATTGTTCTCTCCTTACTTCTCATTTTCATGTTAGTTACAATACTTAAATTAAACCATTGCATGAATCTTTTCTTTTAATATTAATGCATTATGTTTGCAAATCAGTGCATGCAACATATTTACATTGCATGCAACCAGTCCCTTCTTTCTTTCAATGCATGCATTACATTTTTTTTCAGTGCATGTATTTATTACATGCAATCCTTATTTTATTCTTTATTTCACATTTTAATTTGTTTGCATATATATATGTATATATGTATATATATATATATATGTGTGTGTGTATATATATATATATATATATATATATTTCTCTTGTGCGTATACAAACATCTAGGCTTAATAACTTCTTCATATGATGTCCGTTTTACGCAAGCCAGGTGTCTATCTTGACCAGAATTCCGAGACGGACACAATGGTGCAGTCCGTTTTACTTAATTGTCATTATTTAATTAATTTATTCCTATTTTATTATCTTAAAAATAGGGGGTGTTACATTCTCCCACCCTTAGGAAATTTCGTCCCTGAAATTTAATAAGGGTAAAATCAATTAACCCTCGCATAATATACATCCATCATGTGTGCATCCAATTTTAGCAAACATTGTGCAATTGTGCAAAGTGAAATACAACATAATAATGCATGTATGGCTAAGCGGTACCTCCTATGTGTATGCAAAATTTTCAAAAATCCTTTTTAAAATATTATGCTCATATCCTTGATATACTGGCAGTTCTACATGAATGCAATATTTTGAAAATCAAAAATATTTTTTCATTCAAAATTTTCCTACACTCTTACTGAGTAAGAGCATAGTTCATCCAATTGTTGCATCCATAATCCTACCAACCAACTTTATTTTTTGAATTTTAGAAAAATCTAATTTTCTAAATTCGATTTCTTATGTTACAAAAAGGTGGAAAATAGAAAATTTTACACCTTTCGTTTTTCTTTTAACAACTAGAGAAATTCACATATTTTTCACAATTCTTTTGGTTATGTCTGATACTTTCTTCTTTTTATGTTGTTATATGTAATGATGGGGATGGCATACTTGGAATCAGCAGAATTCTCTATACATTTTTCCAACCGTATTTGGATTTTATGAAACAATGTATAAAGATTTCCTATTTTCCTATCCAAGCACATCCCACATAAGAAAATTTTCTTTGTTGTAGCTTTTCTTTTTCGTCTTATCTTGCAAAAAAAATTCAAATCGCAAAACCGGAGTAGATCCAGACAACTATTTTCCTTAATCGGGTTTATGACTTGTTCTTACCTATAAGATCAGTTCAGTCTCCTACTACAAGGTGCCAACATCCACTCTATTCTCATTTTCTACAACTTATTTTCTCCACCCAACAAAATTCTCTTTTAAACAATTTATCAAAAATAATTTTCAAAAGAATAGAGACTTCAACACTTTCTTGATTAAAAATTCTTGTATGAAATATAACTAGAAAAACTAGCGAGCTATACATGCTCTATAATATGAACCTTTTACTGAGAGAATTTTACTTTAAAACTCAATATGCACTTCTTTACATATTTTAAAACTATAACTTTTAAGATTAAAACTTGAAAACACCATAAACCATTTTTTCCAAACTTTTATAATCTCAAGTTCTTAAAAGTTAATAATGGGATTAGAATCAAAGCGGGTTTCCAATTTTTCTAGGCTCTCCTAGACACTCCCCAAGGTCAATTTCCTCAACTATATATATTCCTAATCCATTTTTCTCTATTCAACCTTTTCCAAAATACTAATCATATGGGATTTAATTTCCTTCCGTACAAAGTATATTGTACACTTCCCAACCAAACTTCCTAAGGGTCTCACATTTCTTTATTCATTCCCTTAGTGTACAAAACAAACATCCCATTTCATACCATATTATACTCTTTTCATTTAGTGGGTTCCTCTACGAGTCTAGATATATATATATATAATATATTTATATTTTTAAAAATATAAATACGTTCACTCACTATATATATAGGAAATCTAAACCTAAGCTCTGATACCATATGTGACAACCCCAATTTCGACCGACCGAATTTTTTTTCAAAATTCCAATCTATCGTAACTCAGATTGGTTTGCTCTGGTATCCTGCAGAAAAGACAGAGACATAAAACAAGTCAGAGCTCAGAAAAATATCTAATAGCGGAAAGGATAAAATATAGTGTATTCAAAAGATAGCCTTACCGTATTATTAATACTGTCTAACCAGTATTCAAAGCTATCATGTCTCTGCCACAATCTAACCTGCGAGTGTGTTATGAGGTGGGGGTCAGAACACAAGTTCTGGTGACTGGATTTAAACTATACACTTTGGATAATCTTACATATACCGTTCAATCATATTGTCTTATTTATTAGGTTACTTGGGTTAACAGCACTCAAGGCTTACACACACGTCGTACCCATTTACTTCCCAGTGAATTAACCTAATACAGTATATGTAGCTATTTCTCAATATTGAGATACACCCCATGGTACCCCACTCGCACGGTCTCCATCGTATCATCGCGGGAATATAGCAGTCCCTAATCCTATGCCCGAATGTCGTACGGATTTCTATATATATGTCAACGCTACGTCTGCAAAGAACCACTACTTCTATATTACGTAAGCGTTCGGACTTCCATCTTTGAACCATTCGATCGAATTAGGTTCCATCCTCGAATAATGCCCTCTAGTCTTATGATACACCACCCAGAGCGACATGTGTGTACCTAGACTTTCCCACGTACATATCGCCAATCATTCTCGATGTCTATTGCACATGTTCTCTATATGTGCGCCCGAGTCCCGTGGCAGGGCTAATCAAGAAACGTGGAACTCGGTCGGGAGCTTTCAGATATCTGCCGATTGCAGATGCTAAGGTCTGCTTTTATAGTGGCTATGGTCCCACTAGAACCCTCGCTCAACTAATGAAAGGCACCCAAGAATACCAAGAATGAGGACTTAACCCGGCCCCCTATGCCCTTCAAACCTATTGGCCAACCTCACCCATAACTAGACTGTAACACCCCACCTCCACTAGGATCACTCCTTAGAATGTACTAGCTTTGGAGGGGCGTTATTGTGAAGGTAAACTTGCACAGAGATATCGCAAGACAGAATATATATAAATAAATATAAGTAAAGCAGCGGTAGCAGATAAAAACCCATCATCATCATCTCAGAAAACCAACATAGTTAAGTACATAATATCAAAAATGTCATGATCCAAAATACAACATCAGTCTAGATACGTGATAACAAAACACATGGTAAAACATCAGTGCTAATCCCCAGAAATAAAAGATAAGCCACAGCTAGCTCAGATCCATACATGAGCTATCCAACAAGCAAGTCAAAGATCCACTAAGCAGATGTAGCCCCTCCCTGAGAACCTGTGGGGGGGGGGGGAAACGGAAGAAAAGAAGCGAAAGAAAACAGGTCAGTCAAAAAGACTGGTAAGCCCTACTACGATCAATCTATAAACTAATAAAGTTAACAGTATGATGGAAACTGAGATGAACATACTGGCAATAGATAAAGGTGACATCACATAGATGAGATTAAACTTTGCACCACAGTGTACTAGCAAACCCACAAAACAGATCTTGATCTCTTAGCCCAAGCTTTGGCCCAATAACATGAAGTGACCTTAGTATAAGGTCCAGCCCAACGGTCTAGTCGATCGGCTCCCTATAAACCTAACACGTCAAGTGTTGGTGTCCATACGACCCCCATGGATGTAGTCAGACTGTGCTGGGTCCACCTTCGGGTGTATCAAGCCCTAAGGTGTCAACCCCAGACACCTAAGCAATAATGCACAGTCTAAGCTACTGGTACCCGTGCCTCGAGTTTGTCCAACATCGGACTACGTGCACGTCCGTAGCCCGCCGGACCCGCACCGCTGTACCACTCAGCCGTCGCTTTGGTCGCTTACATCAGTCCAGTAATCGTGCCCCGCCCTAGCCTAGCCTCTAGGGTTGTGAATGATACCAAACTGGGATTACTGCTGGAACAGACCACGTTGCTAGGGTTTCTAAGAGGGTTAAGTGTGGTTTTAACCCCTCACTAATCCTGGATTAAATTAGTTAAGTGTAACCACTTAACCCCATCTAATCCTCGCATCCCCATTATTGGTTAAGTATTAGTGGGCCATGACTTAACCCTAATCATGAGGCATTAATTACTTAACGCACCCAACCTCTCACATTAGACATCCGTGGTTACCTGGGAAGATTTACACCACGTCTAAGTCTAACCTCGGGTCTTATGGTGCAACATGACCAACTACCCACATTAGACCCCACGTTGTGGTTACCTGGGAAGATTTACACCACAACTAGGTCTAACCTCGAGTTGGCCATATCATGTTATCTAATGTCATGTCCACTTTTAAACACATTTACAAGTTAACATATACTTGGGTAGACCTAACTTAATAGGTAAATTCCCAAGGGGTAGACCTAACTTAATAGGTAAATTCCCAATCTTTTAGTTTCATGTATTTTTAAGTTTACCCAAACCCTCCCAACGTCATTATCTCGCTTACATATTCGTCATAACGCATAAGGGTATAAAAGGTAACTTAGCATAACATACATGATGAACTTCACATATCACAATAAATACGCATACATGTTAAACTTGCAAATCATGTCATAGTGAACTCGCATAAACATGCATAGCTTATTAAATATGCATAACATGGTAAGGTGAACATGCATAATCCATTTAAACTTGCATAACATGGTAAGATGATCTTGCATAAGCATGCATAATCCATTAAACTTGCATAACATGGTAAGGTGATCTTGCATAAACATGCATAACCCATGAAACATGTAGAACATGACATAATAAGCTCGCATAAGCATGCATAACTTGTGAAACATGTAAAACATGGCATAGAAATCTCGCATATGCATGCATAACTTATGAAACATGTAAAACATGGTATAGTGAGTTCGCATAAGCATGCATAACTTATGAATCATATAAAACATGACATAGTGAGTTCGCATAAGCATGCATAATCAACTAAACTCACATAAAATCTCAACTTTCACCAAACATTAACTTTAGAGTTTGTAAAGTGAAGGTAAGAGGGCTTACAAATATAAACAAGCCACAAATCCACCAAATAAGATGAAGAAGCCCTTTTAAAAACTCAAAACAAAGTCTCGAATAAGAAAACCCTTTTGCAAAATCCCAAAACACAAACTTTAGCAAATCAAACTTGCTACTTAATGAAGTATGCAAGTTATTAAGCATTCATACAACATAGAAAAGGTTGTATGATCATCATATCTTCATAGGGTTTAACTTTGAGGAAGGTGGAGGCTAGGTTTTAGGTGGAGGCCATTTGAGGATTCAATTTGGCATAGTTTAGTTGCTAGATTGATTAATGAGGCTTTAGGGTAGGATTAGGGGTATATTTATAGAAGATTAGAGTGTTTTTAGCCCTAGGATTAACCCTAGGTTAGTTTTTGCCCGTCAGATCTTAGAATTCTCCAGAACCAAGTCACAAGACCCAACCCAAATCAGAAATGGTGCACCAGGCTGAACTGCCTGGGCACCCCCTGTCGACAGGGCTGTCGACACCCTGGGTGCCCTGTCGACATGCCTGTCGACATGGGTCCCCCTGGCGGGAATTCTCCCGCCTAACCCAGATTAGCCCTAATCCCTGTTTTTAATTTGAAATTTAAATCTGTCTTTAGCATAGAAATTTCTGAAAACTTCAATGGGCCTTAACTGGGTCATACGGACTCCGATTTTCGAAAACTCGGACTCTATTTCGCGTATTTTTCCGAGACGAACGCAATGGCATAGCCCGTTTCCCCTGATTCAGATTTTTGAATTAAATTCTGCCTCAATTTATGTTATAACAGTTTATTGAAAATACGGGTTGTTACATTCTCCCCTCCTTAAAGGATTTCGTCCCCGAAATCTTCAAGTTAGGAAGAACATATCCTACCATCCCACATCCATCTACTCAAAACATCATCCACGAGCAACCATTGTCCTTAAAGGATTCTAAATGCTGTATGAACATATGCAAAAGTGTGTGTATATGTACCTATCTAATGCAATGATCAATGCAAAATATGTTAGTGAAATGTATCCATATGTATGCAAATCCCTATCATAATGTATAGTATCTATATGCGTGCTCAACCATACACCCATATGCAACATCCATGTGATTGCATACAAAGTTCATCCAAGAATAAGCATAAACACTCATGCACATGCAATATGAGGAGTGTGTGAGCCGATCTAGTGCCTAATGTGTATCATGCATCCACGAGTAACCACTTGCAAACACTTGCAACCACTTGCAACCATCAAACATAACATGTCTCAAGCACATGTTTCATCCAAAAGGGTTTCTACCTAAGGTTCTCATGACAAGCTTAGCACGACAACTTAGATAAACATGGATAGCAAAGAGAAAGTTACGCTAAATAAAGGAAAGAGATTGAGAGTGTACCCTCAAAAAGAAATGGATAAAGCCCACGCATCTTCTCCTCGGTTTCCCAAGTTGCGTCTTCTTCGGCTTCACCCCATTGAACTTTCACCAATCTGACCTCACGATTCCTTAGCTTCTTGGTCTCTGTCCCCAAGATACGAATCGGAGCTTTTCTTAAAGTTGCTTCTTTCTCTACTTCCACGTCTTCAAGCATGCTAGGTTCAACCACCTCAGCGGACTCATGCAGGCACTTTCGGAGATGCGAGACATGAAAGACATTATGTACTCCGAACAACTTCTCGGGCAATTGCACTTTATAAGCCATCTTCCCAATTCTCTCAATGATGGGGAAGGGTCCAACAAATCTCGGTGCTAGCTTCCCAACTGCTCCAAATCGGACCACATTCCGCAAAGGAGAAACCTTCACGAAAACCTTGTCCCCAACCTCAAACTCCAATTCGGACCTTCGCCTGTCAGCATAGGATTTCTGCCGGTCTTGGGCCGCTTTCATCCGTCTTCTAATCAACTCAACCTTCTCAGATGTATCCCTAATCATGTCGGGTCCAAGTATAAGCTTATCCGTGGATTCCCACCAACATGTAGGTGACTTGCACGGCCTCCCATATAAAGCCTCAAAGGGTGCCATCCCTATGCTCGCCTGATAACTGTTGTTGTATGCAAACTCGACAAGAGGAAGATGGTCTTCCCATGCACCACCAAAATCCAGAATGCAAAGCCTCAACAAGTCCTCAAGTACCCTATTCACCCTTTCTGTTTGGCCGTCTGTTTGTGGGTGATAGGCTGTACTCAGGTTCAATCTCGTGCCCATAGCTTCCTGTAAACTGTTCCAGAACTGACTAGTAAAGATGGGGTCTCGGTCACTGACTATGCTGGAAGGGACTCCATGTAGCCGCACTATCTCACGAAGATATACTGATGCTAGTCCAGGTGCGGTTCTTTTGCTCTTTAATGGGATAAAATGAGCACTCTTTGTGAGCCTATCCACAATGACCCATATGCTCGTGTTCCCCTTCCTGGACCTTGGAAGCCCATCAATAAAGTCCATAGAAATGCTCTCCCACTTCCATAGCGGAACCTCTAGCGGATGTAATAGCCCACCGGGCTTCTTTGACTCAGCTTTTACTCTCTGACAAATAACACATCTCGAGACAAACTCCGCTACATCCTTCTTCATCCCAGGCTAGAAGAAAACGCGCTTCATGTCCTTATACATCTTATCACCACCTGGATGTATGGTCATCTTGGAGCGATGTGCTTCCTCAAGAACTTTCCTCACCAAGTCTTCTACCTTCGGAACACAAAGCCTTCCATCTCTCCTTAGCCAACCCTTATTGTCTATAGAATATCGAGCAAGGTGACTAGATGTCTCCCCTCGAACCAGCTTATCCATGATCTCCACTATCTGAGGGTCTTTCTTCTGTGAAGCCCCGACTTGATCTAGAAGGGTAGGCCTGAGCTCTAGAGATGCCAAGGAACCGGTTACTGACTCCATTGCCAAAGAGAAATCAAAGGTCGCCAAGAACTCTAAATTCTTCATTTCAACAAATAGAGGACTTAGTGTCAACCTTTTCCTACTCAACGCATCCGCTACAACATTCCCCTTGCCAGGGGTATAGGATATCTCAAAATCATAGGAAGCCAAAAATTCCATCCATCTCTGCTGTCTTAAGTTTAGATCTTTCTGCGAAAAGAGATACTTCAAAGACTTATGATCAGTATATAGCTCAAATCTCTCTCCCAGAAGATAATGACGCCATGCTTTGAGCGCATATACAATCACTGCCAGCTCTAGATCATGAGTGGGATAATTCCTCTCATGCACCTTAAGTTGCCTCCCACCAAAACATATAACTCTGCCCTCTTGCATCAGAACGGCACCCAATCCCGTGCCACAAGCACCAGTGTACACGGTAAATATCTTACCACCATCGGGTAAGGCTAGAACTGGTGCGGAGGTAAGGGCTCTCTTGAGCCTCTGAAAAGCAAGCTCACAATCCATATACCAAGCAAAGACTAAGTTTTTCTTTGTCAACTTAGTAAGAGGAGCGGATATCTTCGCGAAGTCCTTGATGAACTTCCGATAGAAACCCGCAAGACCCAGAAAGCTCCTCACCTCGGTTGCATTCCTTGGGGTCTTCCAATCCTGAACTGCAACCACCTTAGCGGGATCCACTGCCAAGCCTTGCTTGGATACGATATGCCCAAGAAATCTGACTTCCCTTCTCCAAAAGTGGCACTTGGAGAACTTGGCTTTTAACTGGTGTGCTCTGAGTGTGTCCATCACCTCTACTAGGTGCCTCGCATGCTCTTCCTCATCCTTGGAGAAGACTAGAATATCATCAACAAAGACCACGACAAACTTATTCAAGAACTCCCGAAACACCCTACTCATCAAATCCACAAAATACACGGGTGCATTCGTCAAACCGAACGGCATAACAAGCCATTCAAAGAATCCGTCTGGAGTTCTGAATGCAGTTTTGTCTATGCTGTCTTCAACCACTCTGAGCTGATGAAAACCCGTAGCAAGATCAAGCTGAGAGAAAACAGAAGTACCAACAAGTTGATCAAAGAGATCGTCGATCCTCGGTAACGGGTGTCTGTTCTTCTTAGTCAGCTTATTCAATTCTCTATAATCCACACAGAGTCGAAGAGAGCCATCTGCCTTAGTCGCAAACACCACAGGCGCTCCCCATTCGGATATACTCCTTCTGATGAAGCCCTTCTCAAGCAATTCTTTCACTTGCTTGCTCAGCTCCCGTCTCTCACGCGGAGCCATATGCCGAACGGGCAAAGAAACAGGTTTAGCATTATCTACCAGATAGATGCGAAAGTCAATCTCTCGTTTAGGGGGCAACCCCTTAACTTCTTCAAACACATCTGGATAATCCCGGACCACCCTTACAGACTGAAGGGCCTCCTCTGATGAGTCGAGAGATTCTAGATAACATAACATGACGGGATTCTTCGGATTGCATGAAATCTCTAAGGTGTTGCCCAGGCGAGTCACAAGCCTTACAACCCTATGCTCACAATCCAGAATGGCTCCATATCTAGACAGCCAATCCATGCCCAAGATCAATCCGTATCCCCTGAAACCTAGAACATACGCACTACACAAGAATTCAACGCTGAGTATAGAGATCCTTAGATCCTCACATATCATAGATAGATGAGCAGAACCCCCAATGGGATTCGAAACACAAACGGGATCATCCACTAAGCTAGTACTGAGGTGCAAGCCATCGACAAGATCAGATGAAATAAAGCTATGTGATGCACCAGAATCAAACAAGGTACGTACTGGAAGATCAGAGATATAAACAAGGTTCTCAACAGAAACACTACCTCGCTCGGGAACTGAAGCGGTATTGAGAGCATGAACTTGCCCTCCTGAAGATCCAGCCTGTCCTTTCTTCTTTGGGCATTCTTTGCTGAAGTGCCCAGTCTCTCCACAAGAAAAGCATCCACCACTAAGCTTCCTTTTCTTCTTCCTGCAATCCTTAGCAAAGTGCCCAGCTATGCCACAGTAATTGCACTTCCCCTTGCCTTTGTTGTTGCCCTTCTTGTTCTTATTCTGATTTCCTTGACTGCTTTGACCTTGGTTGCCTTTGCCTTGAGAATCAGCCTTCTTTGCTTGAGTATCGCCCGACTTGACTTCCTTCTTTCCCTCTCCCTGAAGCAGAGCCATATTGACCAAACTCTCGAAAGTGGCTCCATGCGGAATATGTGACATCGCCAAGCCCTGTAGCGGCTCATTCAATCCTCTGGCAAATCGAAGAGCCTTCTTCTCCGGGGTGTTCACTATATCCAAACCAAAGCGGGCCAGCTGATTAAACTTGTTCACATACTCCTTGATCGACATATCACCTTGCTTTAATGAAATGAACTTCTCCATTTGTAAATTCGCCTCGGCTGAAGATAGAAACTTGGTCACAAATCTAGCCCTCAAATCGGCCCAAGTCTCAACGGGCCTCGTCCCATTGGTGACCTCCCACCAATAGGCCGCCTCATCCTTCAAAAGCCATACGGTCAATAAGATTTTCCTCTCGTCATCAATTCCAAAGATAGCAAACAAGTCCTCCGTGTCCTTCAGCCAATTCCTAGCTTCAACGAAAGATTCCGTGCCTAGGAAATTCTTGCCTCCCATTGCCTTGAAGTCTTTACAAACCTTTGTAAACTCAATCTGAGGATGCTGAGGGGGAGGAGGAGGAAGAGGAAGAGGAGCCTCAGCAACGGGAGGGGGAGGAACATTAGCAACGGGAGGGGGAATATTAGCTGCTGGAGGAGGGGGAGCAGGAACCACCGGAGGAGGGATATTAGGGATAGGATTCTCAACTACGGGAGGAGGAGTGGGAGTAGGGTTGGCGGGACCGGCTGCCGCCCTAGCTTCTTGGAGTCTCCTATACCAGAGTGGTATGTTCACTCCATCTGGGATGTCAAGATTCTCAGCCATACTGAAACAAAAGATAAGATAAGATCAGGTCAAGGGAACGAATGATAATGCTGATGGCTTTTGGGGATTAGCCTTAAAATAATCTAGACTTTATTTTGGAAAATACTTAGTAGGTTTTTGAAAATAGTTTTTCAAAAGGGTTTTTTTTTTCAAAAGTTTTGTTCAATCTTGTTAACCTCGTGCTCTGATACCAAATGTAACACCCCACCTCCACTAGGATCACTCCTTAGAATGTACTAGCTTTGGAGGGGCGTTATTGTGAAGGTAAACTTGCACAGAGATATCGCAAGACAGAATATATATAAATAAATATAAGTAAAGCAGCGGTAGCAGATAAAAACCCATCATCATCATCTCAGAAAACCAACATAGTTAAGTACATAATATCAAAAATGTCATGATCCAAAATACAACATCAGTCTAGATACGTGATAACAAAACACATGGTAAAACATCAGTGCTAATCCCCAGAAATAAAAGATAAGCCACAGCTAGCTCAGATCCATACATGAGCTATCCAACAAGCAA
The DNA here is from genome assembly GCA_030737875.1 of Allium sativum. Taxonomy (NCBI): domain Eukaryota; kingdom Viridiplantae; phylum Streptophyta; class Magnoliopsida; order Asparagales; family Amaryllidaceae; genus Allium; species Allium sativum. The sequence continues at coordinate 1,021,070,718 of CM060920.1, forward strand.
GTCAAAGATCCACTAAGCAGATGTAGCCCCTCCCTGAGAACCTGTGGGGGGGGGGAGGGGGAAACGGAAGAAAAGAAGCGAAAGAAAACAGGTCAGTCAAAAAGACTGGTAAGCCCTACTACGATCAATCTATAAACTAATAAAGTTAACAGTATGATGGAAACTGAGATGAACATACTGGCAATAGATAAAGGTGACATCACATAGATGAGATTAAACTTTGCACCACAGTGTACTAGCAAACCCACAAAACAGATCTTGATCTCTTAGCCCAAGCTTTGGCCCAATAACATGAAGTGACCTTAGTATAAGGTCCAGCCCAACGGTCTAGTCGATCGGCTCCCTATAAACCTAACACGTCAAGTGTTGGTGTCCATACGGCCCCCATGGATGTAGTCAGACTGTGCTGGGTCCACCTTCGGGTGTATCAAGCCCTAAGATGTCAACCCCAGACACCTAAGCAATAATGCACAATCTAAGCTACTGGTACCCGTGCCTCGAGTTTGTCCAACATCGGACTACGTGCACGTCCGTAGCCCGCCGGACCCGCACCGCTGTACCACTCAGCCGTCGCTTTGGTCGCTTACATCAGTCCAGTAATCGTGCCCCGCCCTAGCCTAGCCTCTAGGGTTGTGAATGATACCAAACTGGGATTACTGCTGGAACAGACCACGTTGCTAGGGTTTCTAAGAGGGTTAAGTGTGGTTTTAACCCCTCACTAATCCTGGATTAAATTAGTTAAGTGTAACCACTTAACCCCATCTAATCCTCGCATCCCCATTATTGGTTAAGTATTAGTGGGCCATGACTTAACCCTAATCATGAGGCATTAATTACTTAACGCACCCAACCTCTCACATTAGACATCCGTGGTTACCTGGGAAGATTTACACCACGTCTAAGTCTAACCTCGGGTCTTATGGTGCAACATGACCAACTACCCACATTAGACCCCACGTTGTGGTTACCTGGGAAGATTTACACCACAACTAGGTCTAACCTCGAGTTGGCCATATCATGTTATCTAATGTCATGTCCACTTTTAAACACATTTACAAGTTAACATATACTTGGGTAGACCTAACTTAATAGGTAAATTCCCAAGGGGTAGACCTAACTTAATAGGTAAATTCCCAATCTTTTAGTTTCATGTATTTTTAAGTTTACCCAAACCCTCCCAACGTCATTATCTCGCTTACATATTCGTCATAACGCATAAGGGTATAAAAGGTAACTTAGCATAACATACATGATGAACTTCACATATCACAATAAATACGCATACATGTTAAACTTGCAAATCATGTCATAGTGAACTCGCATAAACATGCATAGCTTATTAAATATGCATAACATGGTAAGGTGAACATGCATAATCCATTTAAACTTGCATAACATGGTAAGATGATCTTGCATAAGCATGCATAATCCATTAAACTTGCATAACATGGTAAGGTGATCTTGCATAAACATGCATAACCCATGAAACATGTAGAACATGACATAATAAGCTCGCATAAACATGCATAACTTGTGAAACATGTAAAACATGGCATAGAAATCTCGCATATGCATGCATAACTTATGAAACATGTAAAACATGGTATAGTGAGTTCGCATAAGCATGCATAACTTATGAATCATATAAAACATGACATAGTGAGTTCGCATAAGCATGCATAATCAACTAAACTCACATAAAATCTCAACTTTCACCAAACATTAACTTTAGAGTTTGTAAAGTGAAGGTAAGAGGGCTTACAAATATAAACAAGCCACAAATCCACCAAATAAGATGAAGAAGCCCTTTTAAAAACTCAAAACAAAGCCTCGAATAAGAAAACCCTTTTGCAAAATCCCAAAACACAAACTTTAGCAAATCAAACTTGCTACTTAATGAAGTATGCAAGTTATTAAGCATTCATACAACATAGAAAAGGTTGTATGATCATCATATCTTCATAGGGTTTAACTTTGAGGAAGGTGGAGGCTAGGTTTTAGGTGGAGGCCATTTGAGGATTCAATTTGGCATAGTTTAGTTGCTAGATTGATTAATGAGGCTTTAGGGTAGGATTAGGGGTATATTTATAGAAGATTAGAGTGTTTTTAGCCCTAGGATTAACCCTAGGTTAGTTTTTGCCCGTCAGATCTTAGAATTCTCCAGAACCAAGCCACAAGACCCAACCCAAATCAGAAATGGTGCACCAGGCTGAACTGCCTGGGCACCCCCTGTCGACAGGGCTGTCGACAGGGCTGTCGACACCCTGGGTGCCCTGTCGACATGCCTGTCGACATGGGTCCCCCTGGCGGGAATTCTCCCGCCTAACCCAGATTAGCCCTAATCCCTGTTTTTAATTTGAAATTTAAATCTGTCTTTAGCATAGAAATTTCTGAAAACTCCAATGGGCCTTAACTGGGTCATACGGACTCCGATTTTCGAAAACTCGGACTCTATTTCGCGTATTTTTCCGAGACGAACGCAATGGCATGGCCCGTTTCCCCTGATTCAGATTTTTGAATTAAATTCTGCCTCAATTTATGTTATAACAGTTTATTGAAAATACGGGTTGTTACATAGACAACAAAGTATATTGTAAGAACCCGTAACTTCCCCGTGAAGGAAGGCGCGGATACTTTGAGTACAAGACAAAATAGAACACAGACGGAAGAACATTTCATTGTTATTACAACAATTCCATCAGATACAAGAATATACAGATTATAAATGAATAAATTACATTCGATAAATATCAGAGATTATAATAAATTACATAGCGGCGGAAAATAATACAAAACACAACTGAAAGTAATACACGGATACAGAGCTTTCCGAGCATCGTCCCAGCTGTAAATCAGGATCCTGTGAATATAAATCTGCAAAACCAAAACTACTAGCTGCCCGTGTCGAAAATAAGGGCACCCAGAGTTTAGGTTAAAACAATAAACTCCAGGTTAGTCATGTGACTGGTGTGAGAACTAAACCAGTTATTTAAAACTTTACTTTAAAAGAGAGTAATTCAAGGGACCACGCCGTATAACACGGAACGGGTTTCCTCCCAAGAATACCAGTGCATAGAATAAACAGCGCAATGCTTTTTGGAAAAATGAAGCTATTATAAGACCCAGGTCCCATCACACAATGCAACACAAGCCGGAGGATAGGGTTTTCCCTTATAATAGCCAAACATGCTTGGTACGTTTAAAACAAATCATTTGATACTATAATAAGTGTATAGTATCAAAACATTTTCAATCATAAATATAAATCATAGATGGCATAGCATCCCATGCTACTATGTCGCCATACTAGGCTCTACAAATAAAGCCGAAATATCTCGTATTGGAAATTGGATTTCCGTCATGAGTCGAGGCAAGGGGCAAGCTCCTCTCCGCTTTCGAGACACTCTAGCAAATGCCTCGGGACTACACACTCTGGTTAACCCCTGGATGCTTCAGGGCTGGTCCTCTCTTACATTTGAGGATTAGTTATTCCTGAACACACGTTTCTCGGTCCTTACAGACCTAAAATCAAGGCGCCTCATCCAACAACCACATAGGTGAAAAGTATATAAATGTCAGGGCTGGTAAGTCACTGACACCACCAAAGCTAGAAAGAAACGTCGTGCTCTCCCTGCAGTCCTTATACCGTTTTAAACTCATACCAAGGTGTGAGGCTCGTGAATCCACGCTATACGCAAAGCTATGCCACAAAGGCCGTGCTTTGATCATCAACCACATGACTTTGCTTTTCAACAGAAGCCTTGATCCATGCAACTCAGCATGCCACACAAGCAATTCATGCCATGCGACTGATGTCCATCGATATACAACCTCTGAGCTCGGACGTCTCAGAGAAGGGCGTTAAGCAAGAGAATAAATTCTCCGCCGCCAAACAGATGTATATTTAATAGAGATCAATCAACACAGAATAAAGTCCAATGTCAGACACACGATCCATTTACAAGTTCGTTCTGGGTCTGAACGAAACCGGAGGCACTTTCCTCGCATATCCATCGATCTCCAAGTACGTCTGGACAACCACCAACTATTTCCATCCTCTTGGGTGTACAGCCCAATCAGGATCATCAGTAATTATCCAAACGATGTGAAGACTTCCGGTCTTCGACCACCGTCATCATCTTCAACTTATCGTCGAATCGGTTATTCAGAATGGGTATAAACCCGGCCTTTCTGCACAACCCTCGTATATTTAAAAACAAATGTTACACAAACACAACATACGCCTCATTCTAATTCATTAGTTACTAACCGTAAATCAGTAAGAGAGCAATTCCCCAAATATTAATCCCGAAGGCCGAAACCAACATCAGATCAATATCCAGGAAACCATTCTTCTTAACTAACCTACAGCTAGTTTCTAAATCTCAATCCTTAGGGAAAGGTTCCCATTAATTTTATCTAAGATAAATTCTTTAAATTTTATTCTTTAATCTTCCATTGAATGTCGTATCAAACCAAATTATGGTTTTTCCAAACTAGTCGAGATTAGCGAACCACACCGAAGTAATTATTTATTTTATTTCCCAATCCCAACCTATTCATCCCATGAAGCAAAACTGGTAATACTCCATATTTAACACCACAGTGTTGTCGGTAAAATTAATTACCATTCCACGTTCAAATCTAATTAAAGATTTAACTATCGCTTTGGTGCAAAACTGGTAATACCCCATTCTTGCTCACTTTCTAAATTTGATAATTTAAATTATCAATTCACATTTCAATCTAATTACAGATTCATTAAAACTCCCTTTACTGGGTTAAAGAACTAATGTCATTTAAAAACACAGTTCACGACAAACCCAAATCACATTCTATTTATTATCGGGCTAAAGAACAAATGTTATTTAAAACACCGTCCACGATAAACCCACAAATCAATTCTGTTTAACACCCATTTCAAATCCAGTTTATTTATTTAAAAATAAACGGGTTTAATTTTAGTTCAAAACTAGTTCATTTCGATAAAAATCTATTTTTATCTTTTCAAATATGGAGTTTTTCATCCCAATTTTTCCCAAATCATTTATTTTGATTTTACACAAATTATTACTATTTTTATTAATTTTATCAAGGCCCGTACAGTCGATTTCCAACAACGGCCATCGAACTGCACTTACAACGAACTTATCCAAATTTGATTTGGACGTATCTCCAAATCCAACCGTTAGATTTCAAATTTCTAATATTCGTTAGAAAGCTCTTTTCGATACCAACCCAACGGTTCCGATTTTAGGAGAATCCGACGGTCGGATCTCCCGTAATGTCCGTTCGAAGTCAATGGTCGAAATTCGCGAACTGCCGCAGCGCGGCGCGTTCTATTCAGGCCATTATATTATATATATAATATATATAATATATACTTCGTCGATTTCTGTTCAAAACGAATTTTATAAATAGTTTTAAATTCGTTTTAAAAACATTTTCGACCTTTATTTCAAATTCAAATCAAAATTGAATTTTCTATTATAAATCCTTTTTACTTTCATTTCTATTTGATTTCAACTCAAATCGATTTTAATTCGATTCGAATTAATTTTCTTTTCAATTCAATTCAATTCGAATTTGTTTTCTTTTCAATTCAATTCGAATTCGTTTTCTATTCAAATCAAATTCAAATTCGTTTTCTATTCGATTCAATTGAAATTGGTTTTCTATTCGATTCAATTCAAATTGGTTTTCTATTCGATTCAATTCAAATTGGTTTTCTATTCGATTCAATTCAAATTGGTTTTCTATTCGATTCAATTCAAATTGGTTTTCTATTCGATTCAATTCAAATTGGTTTTCTATTCGATTCAATTCAAATTGGTTTTCTATTCGATTCAATTCAAATTGGTTTTCTATTCGATTCAATTCAAATTGGTTTTCTATTCGATTCAATTCAAATTGGTTCTCTATTCGATTCAATTCAAATTGGTTTTCTATTTGACTCAATTCAAATTGGTTTTCTATTCGATTCAATTCAAATTGTAAAAACGAATATAATCGATATAAATATCGTTCGCGTCAAAATAGCGCATCTCTAATCAATAGTGCTTTATATATTTCAATAATCCCATTATTATATTCGACAAATGAACCTATATTTTTGTCAACACGTGACTAATCCCAACGAATGAGTACTGTCCACGTGTGACTATTTTTGTTATTTAATATATTTTATAAAAATTATGGTATCTATCGTTTGATATCAAATCAGACTCCAACCGTAAATTAGTAAGAGAATGATTCCCTGAATATTAACCCCGAAGGCCGAAACCAACATCAGATCAATATCCAGGAGACCACTCATCTTATCTATTTTCCAGTTAGTTTCTAATTTTATATATGATAAAGATGTAAATTTTATTGTTAAAATATTTCGTTCAACACATGACTAATCTCAACGGATGAGTATAGTCAACACATGAACCTTTACTTTATAATATTCTTTATTTTCTAAATTGGAACGAGGCCCAATCAATTACCATACAAAGTTAATTATATGGATTCCATACCACACATGTATATAATAGAAACGACAAATAATCAACCATCATGCAATGTGCACTACACTGTATAAGCATCAAATATAGGCATCTAACGCTTATAACAGCCTGTCAATCAATCGATCGACATACAACTAATTATTGGGATTAGTGTATGTCGTATTTTATCCCAATACCCGTGTGGGGTTTCAACAAACACAGATTTTATTTGTGTAGTTGGGCGATGTGTAAAATTTATCGACCCAATCAATATCAGTCAAATCAGTGTATATAAACAAATCGGCCGATTTGTTTATAAATATTTATTTATTCACTTTCACGTTAAAAAATATATTTTTAACGATAATTAATTTATTTCAACACATGAATCTCTTTATCTATTTCACATCAATTTCACAAACAAATTTTCACAACATATCAATCAAACAAACAAGCCATCCATGGTCTGTGGATGACGGGTGTCGGGTGCTACTAAGCACCGTCTGCATCCTAGTATAAATATATATAACTAGAAAAAGATATTGAAAGGTGAGAAATTCTCACTGATAGCTATCCCAATTCCACGACTCTTCTTATGTAGAAAATCTTGTCGTTCTTGCCTTTTGTCACTTTTGCTGCCCGTAGTTACTACATATATAAAAATCACATTTTTATATACTGATGTCTTTAAAATAAAAATCACATCTTTATTTGTTCACTTTCAATTTAAAAATCATATTTTTATAATAACTCCATATGGATAAATTCTATTTTTACTTCGCTACTATATAGATAAAAATTCTATTTTTATCACGCTATTCAATATATAAAGACTTCGCCTTTTCACATATAAAGATTTTATTTTTATTTCTTCTAGAATATAAAAATCATATTTTTAACTTCTATAACTCTGTTACATATATAAAAATCGAATTTTTACTTCGCTATTCAATATATAAAAATCGAATTTTTACTTCGCTATTCAATATATAAAAGTCGAATTTTTACTTCGCTATTCAATATATAAAAATCGAATTTTTACTTCGCTATTCAATATATAAAAATCCTATTTTTACTTCGACTTCAATATAGAAATCTAATTTTTCTTCACCTTCTTATATGGAAAAATCTAATTTTTACTTCAATAAAAATTCTATCTTTCTATTCTGAAAATCCGCCATTTTCTATTATAAAAATTCTACCTTTTCAAATATAAAGATTTCGCCTTTTTAAATATAAAGATTTCGCCTTTTCAAATATAAAGATTTCGCCTTTTCAAATATAAAAATTTAATCTTTTCTATTTTAAAAATCTAATCCTTTCTTTATTAAAACTCTTATCTAAGGCAAGATCATATCTTTACATTATAAAAATATCTTCTCTGTATTTATAAAAATTCCTTCTGTGTATTTATAAAAATTCCTTCTTTGTACTTATAAATTATTCCTACAAAAAGAACTGAAATTTAACTAAATTAAATTAGTTAATAACTGATTAAATAAGTAAATTAATTACCTCATTAACGTAGCTCAAACAAATCAGGGTTAACTGCTGGTAGAAGGGCTGCGGCGTTCATCAGGGTGGCGGTGGAGGTGTTGGAGCGTCAGTAGGAGTGGGAGGACGAGGTGGAGCGGGTGGCGTGGCGTTCGATGTGGGCCAGGGGGCTGTCGCGAGGCAAGGGGGGCGCAGCGAGGGAACAGGGAGGGAGGAGGAGGAAGGCGAAGCGGGAGGAGAGGCGGTGGCCCACGCCGTCACTGGCGGCGGCGCGTTGATCGAGGGGGGGGGGCTGGAAATCGCGATCCCCCCTTCTCTTTTTTTTTTATATTACTGAATCGATCTGAAGTATAAAGGGGGGGGCAGAGGAGATAAGGGGAAGAGGGTTTTAAATATTTTTTTATTTAATTATTATTTTTTTCAAAAAAGTGGACTTTTACATACGACCTCTAAACGAGGCCCACCGCCTGTCGTCCATAGCTAATTACCCCCATTCCGAACACAATGGAATATGTATCGTAGGCTGATTCGATCATTTCGATCAGTTTCCATCAAAATCCACATATACTTATATATATTTAATTTGAACGCACATTTCATTTTACCGGGGTCACATACTAACTAGAAAAATTCCAGAAAAATACTTTCTAGCTTCGTATTGACAATACAGTCCTAACAAAACTAGTTTCATCGAATTCTGAGACCATTAGAAAAATGGCCAATTTCCAGTCGATTAAAATCAACTGAAACTGGTCAAACGCGTTTTCCTTTGCCACGCTCACATATTGATTCGAAAAATTATGAAATTTGAAACCTAGCAATAATTTGACATCACGGACCCAACAAAAGTGGTTTCATCGAAATACGAGGTCGTTTGCAAAATTCCCATTTTTAAGGGCCTGAATTCCATAACGACTATTCAGAATTTTCAACTGGACATATCTTTTGATTCCCGCTATAAAATTTCGATTTTCCGGATTCGTTGGAAAGATATCCTCAAATAGATCCTAATGTTTTTGGTTTAACTAAGATCCGGTTTGTTTTGCACCCGGTATGTTCAATTGAAGTTTGAAATCGAATTATCGAACTACCGCGCCATTTTCAATTCTATTTTAATTATATATAATTATTTATATTCTAACGACGACGTATATAACATATACGTTCGAATTAGATTCAAAATAAATTTCTCATTGATATTATTTAAAATAATTCATTTTAAATATTCAAAATTCGCTAAAATTGCCAAAATAAAAATTTTAAACTGGCTCGCATTTTCGGGTTATTACATATATGGTCTTTTGGAGTTCTCCACCTTTCCGCTTTACGTACTAACTGAAGATGGTAGGTAGACGACGAGGTGCTATCACAGGGCACTAACTGGTCTGCCCGAATCACGCTGGTCCATCTTAGTCTTTTGATTGCCCCTTATTATTGCAATCAAGGCATACTCACTGGTTCACCTACACAGACCTAACCTCTGTAAGTACAAGCGGATCATCTGCCACTTACAGAGGAATACCAAGAGTACCCTACGTCCCCGGAATCCGCGTGCTTCCCCTTCTAGTCCTTTGGAGCCGTCAAACAATCAGATGAATGTGCGCTCCCCTCGTGCCTTATAACATCTCGATGATCTACCCTGTTGGGTTATTTACCCTCAACCGTACGGACTGGTCTAAGCAGCTTACTTTAGCTTGTTGTTAGACCCTATGTCTAAACATTCTTTTACGCGCTTGTCTCACCTCACCTGGTTTCCGGTTAACTTAGTTATTCCAATTCATATTGAATTCTTATTCAAATTACGAAGTTTCTCTTTCTTTTTAATTTCAGTCATATAACTTAATTCATTTAAGTTTATTAATAAGCTTACAACATGTTATTCCCTAGATTGTGTCCCAAGGTCTGTGATACATAATCCTTTTATATTCTTGTTTGATTTCAATAACATGTTTAACTTAATATGTAGTTAAGTATATCTAATTCACATGTTTCCAATTAACATGTCACTTACCATTTATGATTATATATAACTTATTTCATTTCATAAGTTTTCCTCATCCTCTCTCATTTAATCATAATTCCACTTTACGTCGTCAATACGACTTATCGTTGTTTACTTATTAACTTAGTTCTATTAACTAAGGCCCATTAATAAGTTTCTCTACCCATTTATTATAATATATGTTATAATTTCCCCTTGTCCCTAGGACAAGTCTAAACATGTTATTCTTACCAACGGGTTTCAGACTCCCAGACTAAATTTATAATCAAGTACAATATATTTCCCCCCTTTTCTTAACTTGTTTTTGGTTTTCCCCTTTTCTGATTACTTAATTTACAATTAAGTGTCACTTAACGTAATTCACCAGTTATCCCATTCCCTTACTAGTTTATTATAACCTAAGTTATAATATTCACTTGTCTCTAGGACAAGTCTACCTATTATACAACATTTTCATTAATGTTATTTATTTATAATAGGTTATTATCATTCCCCTTTTAAACCATTTACCATTGTAAACCATTATTCTTCATTCTTCTTAATATATGTTCCTTATTATATTAAGGAAAACACTTCACGCACCTTATCAGTTTGATACTAGGAACTAATGATTTATTTTCATAACGTTTTCCCATCTAAATCCGTGGTAGCAAGTAATTTCTTTACTTTTCTATATTTATTGTGGCTTACTTGCAATAACGTTTTCAGAAATTAGTCATTTAGGGAAATACATCACTTTTCCCTCTTATCACACTAACTCAATTCATTACATCCCTTCCTTTCTTATTTTCTGAGTTAGACATTTAATTAGCATCCTTGCCATTTATTCATATCTTGTTATATACATATATTTATTTATATATATATATATAAGCACTAGACCTCTCACATTAAGCCTACACTTGTGGACACTGGATTTGTTGGGCGGGTACGGGCAGACTTCTACCACAACCTGACTTAACCTCGTGTCTTAGCACATGTTGTTAATTCTTGCACTTAGGCCTCTCACATTAGGTTCAACATTAGTGGCTGCCAGATATTCCGGTTGGGTCCGGGCAGACTTCCGCCACTAATGCAACCTAACCTCGTGCCATAATTGTATTTACAATTTCTAATTGTAATCCTTGGCATATTCATTTTCATTCAATCACTTATGTTCATATCAAATTGCGCTTCCAAGTTTAAATCTCAAAACATATTATATATTATGTTCATTACATGAAAATTTTAGACATATAATCCTTTTTACTGTAATATAGTTTACAGTAATCTAATTTACATGTCGTCCAATTTTTGCCTATATTTTGTCGCATGTCATTTTCAACATATGTTTAATTCTACTAGGACATGTAAACATTCAACTGGGTAATTATTTTAACATGTCACTCAATCAATAATATGTCCCAAGTAAAGCATGTAATTACAATCACAGAATTGGCTATTCATATCCTAACAAGTTTATTTTCTCCAACATGTAAACATTCAATAACTTAACCAATTCAACATAGGAATTTCCTGGCATATTTATATCAACATTTCAATTCGTTACAACAGCAATTTATAATTAAATTGGCCATTTCAAAATTTATTAAAAAGGGGAATGCTAAATGATAGTCATAACATTATCAAAAGGCTATAACTTAAACCCACTCACCTTTAAGCTTTCCCCAAATTTTAGATTTGATCCGTTATATCATCCATAGTTTTCCTTTTCCCTTTAATTTGATTCACGACCTAACGACCATGGATTTATTATTTCATGAAAAGAGAAGGGAAAGAGAAATAATTTAAATATACTAGTTCTTAGAGGTTTACCTTGCTTTCATGATTAAATAATCTTTTTATTAACGTTGATTCCCTCTTCCAGATCTGAATTCATAATCCTCCTAAACTAACATTTTAATTTCAGAATAGATTAGAGAAGAGAGAGAGAGAGAGGGGAAGCCATGGCAGAGCTCCAGCGCAGTCGCCGAATTATGAAGTTTAGGGTTAGGTCTAGGGTCTTATTTATAGGTGCTTAAGACCTTCTCGTACACACACTGCTGAGTCAGCATTGAACCAAGTTAAGAAAATAGTCCAGGTTCGCAAATGAATCTAGCTAAATCTTATCGTAAACGTAGTGCTGAGTCAGCATTGGGTCCCGCAAGCTGTTTTGGTGTAGAAATTTGAATTTCGAATGTTTGAATTGTTTTGGCGTAGAAATTTGATTTTTGAACTTTTGAATTTCTGGAATTTATTTAACTGTTTTATTCGCCTGAAATATTCTTATATGTATACAATTCCTCTACCGAACATTTTACGCATATATATATACACAATTTTTATTTTAGTTTCAAAATTCAAACGATGTTGCACCGTTATTTGATTTTTGCCATATTTCATTGACTGTAGCCTTATCTTGAATTTTATCTTTTGTATACATATATTTATGCATATATATATATATATATATATTCTCATATATATATATACATATATTTTCTTTATTTCCTTATATGTACGTTCTTATCCTTTCAAATTTCGAATTTGTATACGTACATATATTTGCATCCTCAGTTGGCCCTCTCTAAAACAAAGATAAAAATTATGCCACTGCGGGGGTTCGAACCCCCGACCTCTATGTTACAAATCCAATGCCTTAACCAACTGAGCTATGAAGTCTTTTGTTAATAAGTCTTAGAACAATGATAATTATTGTTCTCTCCTTACTTCTCTTTTTCATGTTAGTTACAATACTTAAATTAAACCATTGCATGAATCTTTTTCTTTTAAGGTTAATGCATTATGTTTGCAAATCAATGCATGCAACATATTTACATTGCATGCAACCAATCCTTTCTTTCTTTAAATGCACGCATTACATGTTTTTTCCAGTGCATGTATTTATTACATGCAATCCTTATTTTATTCTTTATTTTACATTTTAATTTGTTTGCATATATATATATATACACATATATATATTTCTCTTGTGCATATACAAACTTCTAGGCTTAATAACTTCTTCATATGATGTATGTTTTATGCAAACCAGGGGTCTAGCTAGACCAGAACTTCGAGATAAACGCAATGGCACAGTCCATTTTACTTAACTCATATTATTTAATTAATTTATTCTTATTTTATTATCTTAAAAATACGGGGTGTTACAGTCTAATTAGGAAAAGGCAAAGGAAAAGCCGATGTCAAGAATGACCGCAACACTCGTTCCCGTTGAGTGCCCAGATATGAAAAATACACCAAACTCAGTGCTTCATTGATCGACATTTATATGGACCGTAACAGTGCCATCTCCAACCCAAAGCCTCCAAGGAGGGAGCCATCACAAAGAGAACGTGATTGTGGAAAACATTACATGTTCCATGATATGGATGTACATGACACAAATGAATGTAGGAACTTACGAGATCTGATTGAGGAGTGGGTTAGATGTGGAGAGCTGCCTAAGCATCTGAATTAACCAACAACACATGCACCCGCGCTACCAACTCCTGCACCAAGGAGTGGAAATGGTCCTGGATCGTGCTCTCGTAGGATCATCATCAACTGATCTGGATGAGATCAGCTTTCATTTTCTATATTTCTTGGGTTTTAAGATTTGATTTTGCTTTCGTTAGGTTTTCCGATTGATTGAATCGGAGTACACATGTACGGGGTTAGGACGTAGCCCAAAAGTGTGCTCTGGACTCTATGTCAAACCAATCATGATTTGCGTTGGTTTTGCATTTTGAATAAAATAAGGAAGTATTTTTCCAACATGGCTTGTGTTTGGTAAATTCAAGTGTCTTATTATGTTGTGGCAAGAATCTCAATCTCGGCAAAGTATGGCTTATACTTATTATGGAACTCTAGGTATGGATTATGCCTAGGGATGGACTATCTTGTCAGGCTGTGGCAAGCATGGCTCTACTTCAGGTCTGAGTATGGTTTACACTCACTTTGTAATCTTAAGTATGGATTATACTTAAGGAACAACAAAAGGTCTTGTCAGGATGTGACAAAAGAAATCGCGTATGGATTATACTCGATTTTGACTTCTTGGTATGGATTATGCATAGAATGTTGGCTCTTGCCAGGATGTGGCACATTTGTATTACCTCTATCTTTTTCAGGTACGGATTTCTAGGATTATCGAGAACACATCTTCCTTCAACCAGCAAGATATGTTTTGGGGGGTAAAATGTTGACATGCTTTTTAGTCAAAGCTGACAGACGTGAAATCTCCATTTAACAATACGTTCAAGTATTGACAACAACGTCAGAGGACAAGAAGCGACTTGGTTGAAATTGCATCATAAACAAAGAATGGCTCCAAACTCCAATCAGATGACTTCTTTTCGGCCTGAAAACAACAATTTTGGTGTTTTGCATGGTTAAACCTGTAGTCCTTTGAATTAACTTCAAGTAGAGCTTTCGTTTGGCGTAATTGGACTTACGGTTTGGAAATTATGCTTTTTTCCGTGAAAGGGTGCAACCTGGAAATCAGTAGGCCTCTGGTTCGTGAGCAGGGACCCGGCTCGTCCCCTTGGCTCGTAGACTAGCCCCGGCTCGAAGACTGGCTCGTGAAGACCCCCCTCCCACGATTAGTGGTGCACCGCTAGACCATAACCCAACCTGACCATCTCCACTAGCTTCTCACCATATCTCGTCACACCGGCTCGCCACCTCGGTTCGCTTATAGGGGTCACGAACCACCTGGATTGGACCCGCATTTGCTCATGTATTGACCAATTCTAAAGGCTATTTTCACTCCAACGTGCACCGATATGATTACACATGGCATATCATGACTTAGAGAGTATTTTTGGATGTTTATCACCTCATTTCTATATTTTTGGGATGCCTGCCACGTGTCTCGTGAACCGGCATTAGGAAATGGCTATAAATACACCATTTGAGGGCATTTTCAGGGGATTCTCTTGGCTTTTTGGCACTAACACCTACTAGCCTCCATTGCCAAGTACACAAGGACTTTTGTACTCCTCAAGTCAATCTAACACGAGGATTTCGTGTATAAAATCTTTCTCTTTTCTCCTCTTCTTCATTGAAATTCAAGGATGTTGTATGTAATTGGATCACATGGTTTGTGAGATGACATTGTAATTTTAGTTTCTTAGGATTTAAGGAATTATAAAGTGGACGTAGGTTGGGTTTAACCCGAACCACTATAAATATATCGTGTGTCCCTTGTTTTTACTGCTTTATCTGCATTCTGTGATCTGATATTTCTGATTGTGAGGACTTCGCACTAAATTTGGGTAGTAGGCCCAGATTTTAGTTTAACATTTTGGCTCTCCAAGAAGGGGGCACAAGACAACTTCTCCTTTCTGCTTGGATTATTTGGCTTTTGTATCAATGGCAATTAAAAGGAAGAAAACTAGAACTTCCTCTCATGCTGAGGATGTTGAAGCTGAAGGAACAAGGAACGAGGAAAACCAGGAGTCTTCCTCTCATGGAGATCCTTCTACATACTTGACTAAAGAAGAGATGGATGGCTGCTCAATGAATTGAGATCTCAAATGGCAAGGTAAGATGATCTCCTCCGAATACAACAGGAGACGATGGACGGATTCTTCGCTCGGATGGATGGTAGGCCAAGCGGCAATGAATAACGCACTGGAAATGAAGCCACTGAAGTGGCTTATACATCACATGGACTTGGGGGCAACCCCCTTGCTCTTGGAAATGGTCAGGCTCGACCGACTTTAGCTCCGATTTGATGGAAACCAGAATGCAAGCCCACGCTCAACAGTAAGAAGCGGTTCGTGGTGGGGCTCCAAAACCCGATCGGTTCGCCCCTCCTGGCTCATGAACCGATCTCCACGACCCACGATCAGGTTGGGGCACCCCCTCGAACCGAGAGCCACGAACCGCGACCCCTAGGCAGCGGTTCCTCAGCAACTCCCTTCTTCTCTTGCATTCAATGATGGGGGCACCAGCTATAACCTTGACAACTTGCAGCAACTTTTTAAAGGAAATTGGCTAGCAGATCTAATCGAATGCCTCTCAAGAAGCCGAACTTATCAGAATGAAGTGGATGACATTAATCATAATCCGTTCATATAGGAAATCAGGAATTCCTGCAATCCCCCTGATTTTAAACTTCCACAGCTAGAGCCATACAACGACAGGATAGATCCTACCGTGCACCTGATGCGCTACAAATGGCATATGGAAGTTCAGTTAGTGTCAGAAAATGTCATGGCTAAATGCTTTCTTCTCTTTCTGACTGATGTAGCTGCTATGTGGATTCGACAGCTAGAATCTGAATCGATCAACAGTTGGAACATGTTAGTCGCTCACTTTATCGAGTAATTTCGGGTCCACGTTGCTCGATCCAAGAACGTCATGTCGCATACTACTATCAAGCAGAGGCCTAGGGAAACTCTCCGCTCATTTCTGGAAAGATTCAACGTTGTAGCCGCGTTAGTTGATCGCCCTGAACCATCGATGGTACTGATGACAGCAGTATCTGATGTTCTGGATAACTCAGAATTCAAAAAAACTTTGTACCGAGATCCATCGCGAAATCTCGATGAATTATATCTTGAACCAGATAGATTTCTGCAGGAAGAAGATGCAACTTATAAGAAATGCATTCTCGACATCGACATGCTTAAAGATAGAGAATCGTCTGATTTTGGAAAAGGCAAAGGAAAAGTCGACGTTAAGAATGACCGCAACACTCAGCCCCGGAAAGGCCCAAATATGAAAATACACCGAACCCAGGGCTTCACTGATTGACATTTATATGAGATCATCTTTCATTTTCTGCATTTCTTAGGCTTTAAGATTTTTTTTTTTGCTTTCACCAGGTTTTCCGATTGGTTGAATTGGAGTACATATGTATGGGGTTAGGACGTAGCCCAAAAGCGTGCTCTAGACTCGATGTCAAACGAATATGGATTTGCTTTGGTTTTTCATTTTGAATTGAATAAGGAAGGATTTCCCAAGCATAGCTTGTGTTTGTTAAATTGAAGTGTCTTGTTGGGTTGTGTCAAGATTCCCAATCTCGACAAAGTATGGCTTATACTTATTATGGAATTCTAGGTATGGATTATGCCTAGGGATGGACTCTCTTGTCAGGTTGTGTCAAGCGTAGCTCTCCTTCAGGTATATGTATGGTTTATACTCAATATGGAATCTTAAGTATGGGTTATACTTAAGGAATTACAAACGGTCTTATCAGGATGTGACAAAAGAAATTGGGTATGGATTATACTCGGTTTGAATTTCTTGGTATGGATTTTGCCTGGAAAGTTTGGCTCTTTCCAGGATGTGGAACATTTGTATTATCTCTATTATTGTACAAATATGGATTTCTCGGATTATCCAGAACATATCTTCCTTCAACCAGCAAGATATGTTCAGGTGGGCAAAATGTTGACATGCTTTTTAGTCAAAGACGTCACATGTGAAATCGCTGGCTAACAATACGTTGAAATATTGAGAACAACGTCAGAAGACAGGAAGCGACTTCGCTGAAATCGCATCACAAACCAAGAATGGCCTGAATCTCCTATCAGACGATCTCTTTTGGGCCTTAAAATAGCAATTATGATGCTTAGCATGGTAAAACTTGTAGCCCTCCGAATTAGCTTCAAGTAATGCTTTCGTTTGGCTTAATCGGACTTACGGTATGGAAATTACTCTTGGTTGCGTGAAAGATTGCAACCTGGCAATCAGCCGACCTCCGGTTCGTGAGTAGGGACCCGGCTCGCCCCCTTGGGCTCGCCTCCTGGCTCGTGGATTAGCCCCGACTCATGAAGACCCCCTCCCCCGGTTCGTGGTGCACCACTAGACCATGACCCAACCTAACCATCTCCACCGGCTTCTCACCACGGCTCGTCATACCGGCTCGCCACCTCGGTTCACTCATAGGGGTCATGAATTGCCTGGACCCGCATCTGCTTATGTTTTGACCTATTCTAAAGGCCAGCTTCACTCCAACTTACACGAATCTGATTACACATGGCACATCACGACTTAAAAAGGATTTTCGGATGTTTTCCACCTCATTTCGAGATTTTTGGGATGTGTGTCGTGTGTCTTGCGAACCAGTATCAGGAAATGGCTATAAATACACCATTAGAGGGCATTTTCACTGGATTCTCTTCGCTTTTAGACACTAACACCTCCCAGTCTCCATTGCTAAGTACACAAAGATTTTGTGTACTCCTCAAATCAATCTAACATGAGGATTTCGTGTATAAAATCATTCTCTTTTCTCCACTTCATCACTTAAGTACAAGGATTTTGTCTGTAATTTGATCTCACGGTTTGTGAGATGGCATTGTAATTGTAATTTATTAGTATTTAAGGAATTATGAATTTGATGTAGGCTGGGTTTGAGCCGAACCACTATAAAAGTCTCGTGTGTCCCTTGTTTTTACTGCTTTATCTGCATTCTGTGATCTAAGATTTTTGATTGTGAGGACATCACACTGAATTTGGGTGTTAGGCCCAAATTTTGGTCTAACATTTTGGTGCACCAGGAAGAGGGCACACGACAACTTTACCTTTCTGCTCGGATTATTTGGCTATTGGATCAATGGCAATTAAAAGGAAGAGAACTAGAACTTTCTCTCATGCTGAGGATGCTGACGTTGAAGGCACAAGGAACGAGGCAAGCCAGGAGGTGTCCTCTCATGGAGATCCTTCTGCATACTTGACTAAAGAAGAGATGGATAGAGTTCTCATTGAACTGAGAGCTTAAATGGCAAGGCAAGATGATCTCCTCCGAAAACAATATAAAATGATAGACGGATTCTTCGCTCGGATGGATGGTTGGCCATGCGGCAATGAACAATGCACGGGAAATGAAGCCACTGAAGAGGCTCATGGATCACATGGACTCGTGGGCAACACCCTTGCTCTTTGAAATGGTCAGGCCCGACCAACTTCAGCTTTGGTTCGGATGGAAACCAGAATGAAAGCTCACGCTCAACAACAAGATGCGGTTCGTGATGGGGCTTCAGAACTCGATCGGTTTGGCCCTCTTGGCTCGTGAACCGACCTCCACGACCCATGATTGGGTCGGGTCACCCCCCCTCGAACCACGATCCACGAACCGCGACCCACAGACAGCGGTTCACGAAGCAACTACCTTCTTCCCTTGCATTCAACGCTGGGGACACCAGCTCTGACATTGGCAACTTGCAACAATTTTTGAAGGAAATCGGCTTGCAGATCTGATTGAATGCCTCTCGAGAGGCCGCACTTATCAGAATGACGTGGATGACATCAATCACAATCCGTTCACACAGGAAATCAGGAATTCCCGCAATCCTCCTGATTTCAAACTTCCACAACTAGAGCCATGCAACAACATGACGGATCCTACCATGCACCTGATGCCCTACAAACATCATATGGAAGTTCAGTCTGTGTCGGAAAACGTCATAGCTAAATGTTTTCCCCTCTTTCTGATTGATATAGCTTTTATGTGGATTCAACAGCTGGAATTTGAATCGATCAATAGTTGGAACATGTTAGTTGCTCGTTTTTCGAGCAATTTTGGGTCTACATTGCTCGACCTAAGAACGTCATGTCGCTTACTACAATCAAGAAGCGGCCTAGAGAAACTCTCCACTCATTTCTCGAAAGATTTAATTTTCATTTCTGGAAAGATTCAACGTTGCAACAACATCAGTTGATCGCCCTGAACCATCGATGGTACTGATGGCAGTGGTATCCGGTGTTTTTGATTACTCCAAATTCAAAAAAATTTATACCGATATCCACTGCGAAATCTCGGCGAATTCTACCTTGAAGTAGACAGATTTCTGCAAGAAGAAAATGCAACTTCCGAGAAATGCATTCTCTACGTCAACATGCTCGAAGACGGAAGATCGTCTGATTCTGGAAAAGGAAAAGGAAAAGTCGACGTCAAGAATGACCGCAACACTTAGCCTCGGAAAGGGCCCAGATATGAAAAATACACCGAGCTCAGTGCTTCATTGATCAACATTTATATGGATACTAACGGTTTCATCTCCTACCCAAAGCCTCCCAGGATAAAGCCATCACAAAGAGAACTAGATTCTGGAAAACATTGCATATTCCATGATATGGATGGACATGACACAAATGATTGCAGGCACTTACGAGATTTGACTGAGGAATGGGTTAGATGTGGAGAGCTGCCCAAGTATGTGAAACAACCAACTGCGCATGCACCCGCGCTACCACCTCCTACTCCAAGGAGTGGAAATGGTCCTGGATCGAGCTCTCGTGAGGTCATCATCAACTGATCTGGACGAGATCAGCTTTCATTCTCTGCATTTCTTAGGCTTTAAGATTTTTTTTTTTGCTTTCATTAGGTTTTCTGATTGGTTGAATCGGAGTACACACATACGGGGTTAGGACGTAGCCCAAAAGCGTGCTCTGGACTCGATGTCAGACCAATCACGATTTTCTTTAGTTTTTCATTTTGAATTGAATAAGGAAGGATTTCCCAAGCATGGCTTGTGTTTGGTAAATTCAAGTGTCTTGTTAGGTTGTGGCATGATTCTCAATCTCGACAAAGTATGGATTATACTTATTATGGAACTCTAGGTATGGATTATTCCTAAGAATGGACTATCTTGTCAGGATGTGGAAAGCGTAGCTCTACTACAGTTCTGAGTATGGTTTATACTAACTTTGGAATGTTAAGTATGGATTATACCTAAGGAACTGCAAACGGTCTTGTCAGGATGTGACAAAAGAAATTGGATATGGATTATACCCGGTTTGAACTTCTTGGTATGGATTATGCCTAGAAGGTTTGGCTCTTGCCAGGATGTGGCACATTTGTATCACCTCTATATTTGTACAGATATGAATTTCTCAGATTATCCAGAACATATCTTCCTTCAACCAGCAAGATATGTTCCGGGGGGTGGGGGGGATGTTGACATGCTTTTTAGTCAAAGCCGTCACATGTGAAATCTCTGGTTAACAATACGTTCAATAATTGAGAACAACGCCAGAAGACAGGAAGCAACTTGGCTGAAATCGCATCACAAACAAATAATGGCCCGAAACTCCTATCAGACGACCTCTTTTGGGCCTGAAAACAACAATTACAGTGCATCGCACGGTAAAACCTGTAGCCCTCTGAATTAGCTTCAAGTAGAGCTTTCGTTTGGCTTAATTAGACTTACGGTTTGGAAATTACGCTCGTTTCCATGAAAGGGTGAAACCTGGCAATCACCAGTCCTCCGGTTCGTAAGAAATGACCCGGCTCGCCCACTCGGGCTCAACCCCTTGGCTCGTGGATTAGCCCAAGCTCATGAAGCCGCCCCGGTTCCTGGTGCGCCCCTAGACCACGACCCAACCAGACATCTCCATGAACTTCACACGACAGCTCGTCACACCATCTTGCCACCTCGGTTTGCTCATAGTGGTCACGATCCTCTTGGATTGGAGCCGCATCTGCTCATGTATTGACATATTCTAAAGGCTATTTTCACTCCAACTTGCACGGATCTGATTACATATGGAATATCACGACATGGAGAGGATTTCTAGATGTTTTCCACCTCATTTCGAGATTTTTGGGATGCGTGCCATGTGTCTCCCGAACCAATATCAGGAAATGGCTATAAATACACCATTTGAGGCCATTTTCAGGGGATTCTCTAGGCTTTTTAGCACTAACACCTCCTAGCCTCCCTTGCCAAGTACACAAGGACTTTGTGTACTCCTCAAATCAATCTAACATGAGGATTTCGTGTATAAAATCATTCTCTTTTCTCCTCTTCTTCACTGAAATACAAGGATGTTGTATGTAATTGGATCTCACAGTTTGTGAGACGACATTGTAATTTCTTAGGATTTAAGGAATTATAAAGTTGACGTAGGCTTGGTTTGAGCCGAACCACTATAAAAATATCATGTGTCCCTTGTTTTTACTGCTTTATCTGCATTCTATGATCTGAGATTTGTGATTGTGAGGACTTCACATTGAATTTGGGTGTTAGGCCCAGATTTTGGTGTAACATATTGGCGCGCCAGGAAGGGGGCACATGACAACTTCACCTTTCTACTTGGATTATTTGGCTATTGGATCAATGGCAATTAAAAGGAAGAAAACTGGAACTTTCTCTCATGTTGACGATGTTGACGCTGAAGGCACAAGGAACGAGACCAGCAAGGAAGCTTCCTCTCATGGAGATCATTCTACGTACTTGACTAGAGAAGAGATGGATGGCATTCTCAATGAACTGAGAGCTCAAATGGAAATGCACGATGATCTCCTCCGAAAACAACAGGAGATGATGGATGGATTCTTCGCTCGGATGGATGGCAGGCTAAGCGGCAATGAACAACGCACTGGAAGTGAAGCCACTGAAGCGACTCATACATCACCTGGAATTGGGGCAACCCCCTTGCTCTTGGGAATGGTCAGGATCGATCGAATTCATCACCGGTTCAGATGGAAACTAGAATGCAAGCTCATGCTCAACAGCAAGAAGCGATTCGTGATGGGGTTCCAGAAACCGATCGAGTCGCCGCTCTTGGTTCACCAACCAGCCTACATGACTCACGATCGGGTCGGGTCGCCCCCTCCAACCGCGAGTCGTTAACCGTGACCCCCTGGCAATGGTTCACCAACAACTCCCTTCTTCTCTTGCAATCAACGCTAGGGGCACCAGCTCTGACCTTGGCAACTTGCAACAACTTTCTAAAGGAAATTGGCTAGTAGATCTGATCGAACGCCTCTCGAGAGGCCGTACTTATTAGAATGACGTGGATGACGTCAATCACAATCCGTTCACACAAGAAATCATGAATTCCAACAATCCCCTGGATTTCAAACTTCCATAACTGGAGCCATACAACGGCAGGACGGATCATACCGAGCACCTGATGTGCTGCAAAAAGCATATGGAAGTTCGATCGGTATTGGAAAACGTCATGGCTAAACGTTTTCCCCTCTTTCTGACTGATATAGCTGCTATGTGGATTCAACAACTGGAATTTGAATCGATCAACAGTTGGAACATGTTGGTCGCTCGCTTTATCGAGTAATTTCGGGTCCACATTGCTCGACCCAAGAACGTCATGTCGCTTACTACAATAAACCAGAGGCCCAGAGAAACTCTCCGCTCATTTATAGAAAGATACAATGTTGTAGGAGCGTCAGTTGATCGCCCCAAACCATCAATGGTACATATGGCAGTGATATCCGGTGTTTTGGATAACTCAGAATTCAAAAAATCATTGTACCATGATCCACCGCGAAATCTCGGAGAATTCGACCTTGAAGAAGATAGATTTCTGCGGGAAGAAGATGCAACTTCTAAGAAACGAATTTTCGACATTAACATGCTTAAAGATGGAGGATCATCTGATTCTGGAAAAGGAAAAGGAGAAGCCGGCGTCAATAATGACCGCAACGCTAAGCCCCGAAGAGGGCCCAGATATGAAAAATACGCTGAACTCAGTGCTTCATTGATCGACATTTATATTGACACTAACGGTGCCATCTCATACACAAAGCCTCCCAAGAGGGAGCCATTGCAAGGAGAAGGTGATTTTGGAAAACATTGCATATTCCATGATATGGATGGACATGACACAAATGACTGTAGGCACTTACAAGATCTAATTGAGGAACCAGTTAGACATGGGGAGCTGCCCGATTATGTGAAACGACCAACAACGCATGCACCTACGCTACCACCTCCTGCTCTAAGGAGTGGAAATTGTCCTAGATCGAGCTCTCGCGGGATCATCATCAATTGATCTGGATAAGATCAGCTTTCATTTTCTGCATATCTTAGGTTTTAAGATTTGTTTTTGCTCTCATTAAGTTTTCCGATTGGTTGAATCGGAGTACACATGTATGGGGTTAGGACATAGCCCAAAAGCGTGGTATGGACTCGATGTCAAACTAATCAGGATTTGCTTTGATTTTGCTTTTGGAATTGAATAAGGAAGAATTTCTCAAGCATTTCTTGTGTTTAGTAAATTCAAGTGTCTTATTAGGTTGTGGCAAGATTCTCAATCTCGGTAAAGTATGGCTTATACTTATTATGGAACTCTAGGTATGGATTATGCCTAGGGATGGACTATCTTGTCAGGCTATGGAAAGCGTAGGTTTACTTCATGTCTGAGTATGGTTTATACTCACTTTGGAATCTTATGTATGGATTATACTTAAGGAACTATAAACGATCTTGTCAGGATGTGACAAAAGAAATCGAATATGGATTATACTCGGTTTGAACTTCTTGGTATGGAATATGCCCAGAAGGTTTGTCTCTTGCTAGGATGTGGCACATTTGTACTACCTCTATCTTTGTACAGATATGGATTTCCGAGATTATTCAGAAAACAACTTCCTTCAACTAGCAAGATATATTCTGGAAGGCAAAATGTTGACATGCTTTTTAGTCAAAGCCATTGTAACACCCCATAATTTTAACATAAGGGATAATTAAAGAATAATTATTTTTTATAAGAAGAATTAAGGGAAACGGGTTGCGCCATTGTGTTCATCTCGGAATCTCGCTTGGGATAGAGTCCAAGCTTACGCAAAACGGATACAGTATAAAGAAGTTATGAAGCTTAGAAGAATTCAAGAATTAGCAGAATTTAATAATAATTAAATAACAAATCAAAAATGAATTCAAAAATCAAAATTAGCCAAATCTAAGTGAGTGAGAAATCTCCGACTCTAGGGTGTCGACCCCCCTTTAGGGTAGCCGATAGTGGTGTTGGCCCCCCTATAAGGGTGTCGACCCCATAGGCCAAGATCTGGCCTGACGAGTTTTGTGGTCTGGACTGATACATGGTCTTCTAGGATTGGCTGGATGACGTGTTTTTCTGGTTTGGATGGTTCATATGGGTTCTAATCTAATCTAAGGGTCCTAATTCGCCTAGAGCATTTATAAAATTCCTCTAAACCTAACCCTAATGTCATTGTTATTCATCCATGGCGCCTCTACGCTGCTCTAATCTAAATTAACCAAGCCTTTCTTCTCCAACCAAAATCAAAGTAGAGATTTAGAGATAGTTCTTCTTCAACAATCAAATTAGAAGATCAAATCTACATCAATCAAGTAGAGATTATTCAAGATCCGAATTGCTACAACAATGCCTAATTTTCTAAAAATCCTATCACCGTGAGTCTATGTCACTTTTACATATAATTGAATATAAAAAGTAATTGTGATATGATTGTGAATTGGATTTAATGAATATGCCTATGACTGAGATGAATCTTATAAAGTTTGTAAATCATTATCCTTTAAATTCATACCCATAATTTTGCCATATGACTTTCTGATCCAGTTTATCGTTATAAGCTTGTTTATGTTTATATGCCTGTTCTTATGTTTATGCCAATTATGATGTTGATTCTCTTCTCCTCTTCTTTTCCTTTTTTTTATGAGATTAAGCTAACTTCGAGCCTAACATATTGCATTGAGATTTGCATACGAATAACGTTTGAACGATTGGGAAAAGTTTGGGGAAATTTGTAATAAAATGAGATTATTGGCATAAATCAATTTGAGCATAATTTTGTATAAATTGTATACATGAGATTTGGCCTAAGTTGGATTGGGCATAATTGGATATAATTTGCATACATGAGGTTTGGGATAAATTGTTAGTAACAATAAACGCAAATTAATTTGGGCGTAATTTGGCATAACATGTATACATAAGATTATAGGCCTAATTTGGATTAAAATTATAAACATAATTTAGATTGGAAATTATGGGTAAATGGAATATATTTTAATCCAAGATTTAAAATTGGGACTTGAATCAAAAAAGTGATAATGAGTGCCTAAGACACGATGTTAGACTCGAATTGCGGTATAAGATTGCCCGTAACCGCCCGGCACATCCAGCAACTGCAATTTGGTAATCTAATGTGAGAGGTCAAAGGCAGAAATTAGATAGGTAGTAATGCAAAGACACGAGGTTAGATTCGAATTGCGGTATAAGACTGCCCGAAACCGCCCGACAGATCCAGCAACCGCATAACGACAATCTAATGTGGGAGGTCTTGCAAGATTACGATTATAATGAATTAATGAAAACTTAACCAAGATAAGACATGTGGTAAGACATGGGAATGATAAAAGGGTTAAGTGGGTAACATGGGTAGCATGTGATACATAATTAAAACACTTAACCAAGATTAGACATGAGATTAGACATGGGATAAAGAGGGGTTAAGTGGGAATTCCTAGTGGGGACCAAGCTTAGGAGGGAAGCTTGTGTCAAGTGGGTGGACCCTTTTCAACCAGTAACCCATTTTAGTATCTATATTAGCTCGAACTAGGTCGAGGGCAGGGACACGCTTACTGGGGTTGATTGTAAGAGGTCAATAAAGAGTTAGCGATGGCGGTGCAAGTTCAACGGAGTCATGTGCGTGCGTGGGTCTGGGCTGGTAGGTAAGACATTGTTGCATCGTGTAGGTATAAGCTGTGCATTTTAGTAGTATCGGGTTGCCACTTTAGGAAGTGATACACTCTAATGTGGGACCAGCACGGGTATCTACGAGTTAGTGAGCCGATAGAATGTGGAGGGTTGTGGGTACAACCAGTGGAGATAGGATCAGGCGGCACCTATGACAGCAGCTAGGAGTACATGAAACTACCATCATTACTATTATTATTATGTTTAGTAAGAGGGATCAACTTCCAATATGGAACTAGTATTGGTGCGGTGTAGTGATTATCTTATAGTGATTAGAAGCGCAATCAACGTTAAATCTTGTTCATCTTGTTTACCTTGTCACATCTGCTTGTGTTACAGTCATTTGTTATATCCAGTTTATGTTCTTATCCTGTTACTTTACTAATTATATTCTTAAAGTCACTAGACTTTCCAGACTTTATGTTTGAATCTTTTTGGTTTGCCTCTTTTCTTTCCTCTCCCCCCCAAGTCCTCAGGGTAGGACCAGTGGAGCTTGACTTGGATTTCTTTCTTCTTGAAGTGCTTGGAAGTCTTGAAAGTACTGCTCACCTTTATCTCTTTTCATTATAGCTATTTGGAGTGGGATTATGGTTTTGCTTTTATGTACTTTGATAATAATTTTGTTCAAGATGGATATTTGTGTCCTTGGCTTAGTATATGGTTTTGATGTTGTAACCAGACATGTTTTACTTTTCCGCGGCAATGAATTTTTTTTGAATTTGTAAGTACCATTTTATATACCTGTCTTGTGATATTCTATTATATACTCTTATAACGCTCCATGAAGGTTAATGCATTCCCTTAGTGAGTGACATTAATGGACGTGCGGTGTAACAGCCATCACACGTGAAATCTCTGGTTAACAATACGTTCAAGTACTGAGAACAATGTCAGAAAACAGGAAGCGATTTGGCTAAAATCGCATCACAAATAAAGAATGGCCCGAAACTCCTATCAGACGACCTCTTTTGGGCCTAAAAACACCAATTACGGTGCTATGCACAATAAAATCTATAGCCCTTTGAATTAGCTTCAAGTAGAGCTATTGTTTGTCTTAGTCGGACTTATGGTTTGGAAATTACGCTTGTTTCCACGAAAGGGTGCAACCTGGCAATCAGCAGACCTTCGGTTCATGAGCAGGGACCCCGCTCGCCCCCCGGGCTCATGGACTAGCCCCCGCGAATCCCCCCCCCCGGTTCGTGGTGTACCACTAAACCATGATCCAACCTGACCATCTCCACCATCTTCTCACCATAGCTCACCACATCGGTTCGCTCATAGGGGTTATGAACCACCTGGACTTGACCCGCATCTGCTCATGTACTAACCTATTCTAAAGGCTATTTTCACTCCAACTTGCACGGATCTGATTACACATGGCATATAATGACTTGGAGAGGATTTTTGGATGTTTTCCACCTCATTTCAATATTTATGGGATGCGTGCAGCGTGTCTCGCGAACCGGTATCAGGAAATGGCTATAAATACACCATTTGAGGGCATTTTCAAGGAAATCTCTTGGCTTTTTTGCACTAACACCACCCAGCCTCCCTTGCCAAGTACACAAGGAACTTGTGTACTCCTCAAATCAACCTAACATGAGGATTTCATGTATAAAATAATTCTCTTTTCTCCTCTTCTTCACTGAAATACAAGGATGCTGTATGTAATTGGATCTCCCAGTTTGTGAGACGGCATTGTAATTGTAATTTATTAGGACTTAAGGAATTATTAAGTGGACGTAGGCTTGGTTTGAGCCGAACCATGGTAAAAGTATCGTTTGTCCCTTACTTTTACTCCTTTATCTGCATTCTATGATCTGAGATTTGTGATTGTGAGGACTTCACACTGAATTTGAGTGTTAGGCCCAGATTTTGGTCTAACATTTTGGCGCGCTAGGAAGGGGGCACATGACAACTTCACCTTTCTTATTGGATTAATTGGCTATTGGATAAATGACAATTAAAACGAAGAAAATTGGAACCTTCTCTCATGCTGGGGATGCTGACGCTGAAGGCACAAGGAACGAGGCAAGCCAGGAGGCTTCCTCTCATGGAGATCCTTTGCATACTTGACTAGAGAAGAGATGGACGACGTTCTCACTGAATTGAGAGATCAAATGGCAAGGCAAGATGATCTCCTCCGAAAACAACATGAGATGATGGATGGATTCTTCGCTCGAATGGATGGCAGGCTAAGAGGAAATGAACAACGCACTGGAAATGAAGTCACTTAAGCGGTTCATACATCACATGGACTCGGGAGAAACTCTCTTTCTCTTGGAAATGGTCAGGCTCGACCTACTTCATCTCTGGTTTGGACGGAAACCAAAATGCAATCTCACGCTCAACATCAAGAAGCAGTTCGTGATGGGGCTCCAGAACCCGATCGATTCGCCCCTCCTGGCTCACGAACCGGCCTCCACAACCTACGATCGGGTCCAGTCACCCCCTCGAACCGCGACTCCCAGGCATCGGTTCACCAGCAACTCCCTTATTCTCTTGCATTCAATGCTGGGGGTACCATCTTTGACCTTGGCAAATTGCAACAACTTTTTGAAGGAAATCATCTAGTAGATCTGATCGAACGCCTCTTGAGAGGGCGCAGTTATCAGAATGATGTGAATGACGTCAATCACAATCCGATCACACAGGAAATCAGGAATTCCCATAATCCTCCAGATTTCAAACTTCCACAACTGGTGCCATACAATGACAGAACGGATCCTACTGTGCACCTGATGCGCTACAAACGGCATATGGAAGTTCATTCGGCATCAGAAAATGTCAGAGCTAAATGTTTTCCCCTATTTCTGAACGATATAGCTGCTATATGGATTCGGCAGCCAGAATTTGAATCGATCAATAGTTGAAAGATGTTGGTCGCTCAATTTATCGAGCAATTTCGGGTCCATATTGCTTGACCCAAGAACGCCATGTCGCTTACTAGAATCAAGCAGAGGCCCAGAGAAATTTTCCGCTTATTTCTGGAAAGATTCAACATTGCAGCAGCGTTATTTGATCGCCCTGAACCATTGATGGTAATGGTGGCAGTGGTATCCGGTGTTTTGGTAACTCAGAATTCAAAAAATCTTTGTACCGAGATCCACCGCGAAATCTCGGCGAATTCTATCTTGAAGTAGATAGGTTTCTATGGGAAGAAGATGCAACTTTTGAGAAATGCATTCTCGACATCAACAGGCTTAAAGACGGAGGATCATATGATTCTGTAAAAGGCAAAGTAAAAGCCAACGTCAAGAATGACCGCAACACTCAGTCACGGAGAGGGCACATATATGAAAAATACACCGAACTCAGTGCTTCATCGATCGACATTTATATGGACGCTAACGGTGCCATCTCTTACCCAAAGCCTCCCAGGAGAGAGCCATCGCAAAGAGAACATGATTCTGGAAAACATTGCATATTCCATGATATGGATAGACTTGACACAAGCGCTTACAAGATCTGATTGAGGAACGGGTTAGACGTGGATAGCTGCGCGAGTATGTGAAACAACCAACAACGCATTCACCCACGCTACCACCTCCTGCTCCAAGGAGTGGAAATGGTCTGGATCAAGCTCTCGTGGGATCATCATCAACTTATCTGGATAAGATCAGCTTTCATTTTCTACATTTCTTAGGCTTTAAGAATTGTTTTTGCTTTCTTTAGGTTTTTCGATTGGTTGAATAGGAGTACACTCGTACGGGGTTAGGACGTAGCCCAAAAGCGTGCTCTGGACTCGATGTCAAACAAATCAGGAATTTCTTTGGTTTTGCAATTTGAACTGAATAATGTAGGATTTCCCAAGCATGGCTTGTGTTTGGTACATTCAAGTGTCTTGTTAGGTTGTGGCAAGATTCTGTATCTCGGCAAAGTATGGCTTATACTTATTATGGAACTCTAGGCATGGATTATGCCTTGGGATGGACTATCTTGTCAAGATGTGGAAAGCGTAGCTCTACTTCAGGTCTGAGTATGGTTTATAATCACCTTGGAATCTAAAGTACGGATTATACTTAAGGAACTGCAAACGACATTGTCAGGATGTGTAAAAAGAAATCGAGTATGGATTATACTCGGTTTGAAATTCTTGGTATGTATTATGCCTAGAATGTAACACCCCACATCTGTTAAGGTCACTCACAAAGGGAATGCCTTAACTTCAATGGAGTATTATGGGTACTGGAACAGAAATATTACAAGACAGACATATATAAAACAACAGAAAATAAAGTGGAAGTACTTCAAATCATTTATTAAATATAAATGTTTACAAGAAAAGCCCATCAACTTCCAATACCCAATTTCATAGTTAAAATATCTGTCTTGCTCAAAAACAAAGAAGCATAAAAACAAACTGCAGTATTCCCCAATAAAGCAAAGCAATCTATAGCCAAGAGAAATCCAAGCCATACATGAAAGAGCCTTGGAGCTTGGTAAGATCCGAACTAAGCTGTATACCCACCCTGTGAACCTGGGGGGGGGGGGAGGGGGGAAACGGAATAAAAAGAGGCGAAACAAAACGGGTCAGTCATAAAGACTGAGTAAGTCCTAGTGACTTTCAACATAAAAATGAGTAAAGATAACATGGCATGAATAAACTGAAAGTAAACATAAGCATGATGACAAGGTAGGCAAGATAAACTAAGATAACATGATAAACTATGATAACAAGATAAACTAAGGTAACAAGATAAACTTCGGGCACGATGAAACAAGTATAACATCCCATAATTCCTATCAAGTATCCCACCTTAAGGTTTCCAAGCTTTACCATTAAAACGATATCTATTTGCTCTGCACCACCTAACTAGCATCCTCATAAGTGTCTTACATTGAAAGATCCGTATTCCTACTAGTGTCCCAACTAGTGTCCTGTATATATAATAATTACAACGTGATCCCAATCCCCGCTATTATGGTAGCCTTCAGGTGTACATCGATTATGAGGATTCCACCTCGATCACCCCAATGGCCATGTATATATTCGATGCACCCTTACTACCTTATCAATCGGCTCCCTACTTGACCTAGTTCTCGTCTGTGTCACTCGGCCCCCTACTTGTAGATACCTGTGCTGGTCCCACCATGGGGTGTATCAAGTCCCATGGTGGCAACCCTGACACAATCAAGATGCACAACTTTATACCTACTGATGCCCAGTGGCTAAATTTTCTGCGCCGAAGTGTGTGCATGCCCGCACTCCGTTAGAACCTGCACTGCTGCACCAACCGCCGCTAATTTGACCTCTTATAATCAGCCCAGTAATCATGCCCCACCCTGCCTAGCTCAGGGTTCCGTTGATACCTAATGTGGGTTACTGCTGAAATGGGTCCCCGTTACTAGGTTTTTCTAATGGTTAAGTCTGTGGGACTATACTCTCTGATATTACCCACCAACCCTGATGTGTACTTAACCCCGCTACTGATTCAAGCATGTGTATTTAATGGTTCAGTGTATGTGGGCCTATATTTACTAATATTACCCACCAACCCGATATGTACTTAACCCTTCTACTCGTTATGTTACTATGGTTAAGAGTTTATCTTAGTTAACTTAACCTTTCTCGCTTATTATGTTTGATTGGTTAAGTGTGGTTTATTAACTTAACCCCGTTCGTCTATCAGGTTACATTGGTTAAGAATTTTCTTGTTAACTTAACCCCATGTGTTACTTAACCCTACTACGCATCACATCAGATTGGTTAAGTGCATGTTAACTTAACCCCATCCACTAGTCATATTATAATGGTTAAGTGTTATCAACTTATTCAAGTTAACTTAACCCACCCGCTTGTCCTGTTATGTTGGTTGAGTGTTACTACTTAACCGCAACCACTTGTCTAATTAACCCATTGTATTAGTTAAGTGTTCTCATTAACTTAACCTCACTCTCTAGTCCAGTTTAATCATGTTATAATGGTTAAACATTTTCTTAACCTTACCCACTCCCGTAGTCAACTTATTAAATTGGTTAAGTGTCCATATTAACCTAATCATATTACTTAACCCACCCATTTATATCATATTGGTTAACTGTTCTTATTTACTTAACCCTACCCACTGGTCTAATTACCATGTTACGTTGGTTAAGTATTACTATTCGTATTTCCACATGTCACCCACTTAACCCCCCATGTTCCACCACATGTTTATCTGGTTAAGTATTTCTTAATTCATTAAGGCCGTAACCTTATAAAGACCTCTCACATTAGACTGACATTTATGGCAGCTGGATTTGCCGGGTGGGTTCGGGTAGTCTTACACCATAAAAGAGTCTAACCTCGTGTCTTTACAACTGTTACGCTTTTAATTTGGGCCTAGGACCTCTCACATTGAGCTGACATTTGAGACTACTGGATTCGTCGGGCGGTTCCGGGCAGGTTTACGTCACAAACGAGTCCAACCTCGTGTCCTAAGCATTGATTATTACTTATAATTTTTTACCCCAATTTGAATTTATTTCCCTTATTCAAATTATCAATTTATTCCTAATTTAACGATGTCCATAATTGACTCAATTTTGTCCATCAATTAATGGTATGCAAAATCATACAAATTTTACCACAATTTATCTTAGGCCATTAAAGGTAACTTATCTCAATTTATATTTATCCCTCTTTTAAGGCTATTACATGCCAACTACCCAAAACCTAATTAGGCGTGTTCATATTAGCCCCTTTTCAAGACATAAATTATCATATGTGTTTCAACCACAAATTTCACCTATTTAACATATGCCCAAGTTCTAGATTACATGTCCGTTTTACATATGCCTAATTCATACCAAATTTATATATGTTCAATTCATGCCTATTTACATGTATGCCAAATTTATATATGCCTAATCTTAGACAATTTTACATATATACCAAGTTTCATGCCTTTTTATACATATATCAAGATTCATAGTTTACATGTTTACGAAGCTATGCCCAATTCACATAGATCAATTTTTAGCCAAATATATGTATCAGTATTCTTGCCATATTTTACATAGGTCAAGTTTCATACCAACTACATGTATTTCATGTTTACCCCAATTTACCCAAGCTAGCAAAACTTTAATTATAACGATAATACCCAAATTCAAATTTCGTGTTAATGGCAATAATAGTACCCAAGTATCCAGTTTTCATATTATGCCTTCGATTCTACCAAACACATATATCCAACAAGGCAATATCCCAATATTTCCCCCGTATTCAATCGCACGCAAATCGCAGTTTAGGCCTAGGTCCGAAATTGACCAAGGTTCATCAAAGAAAACAAATAGGGGAAAGGTAGAATTTTGCATCAAAATAAGATCGGAGAGAAAACATCATCACAGGCATATTAAGATTACAACAGGCTTAATAGATTATGAACTAGACATGAGAGTGAAAATAGAAAAGTTTCCAATATCCAAGAAGAAACAAGAATAGATCTGGATCGATAAACATACTTAATCCAATTCCACTTTAATTCATGGCCATATTATAATTAAATTTTTAAATCGGAAAGCAACTAGAACTTACAGAGAACGGCATATGAATTAGGGAGTGAATTTGTCGTAGAAATTTGTAGTGTCATTGATCTATCCTTTTGAATTTGTTGTAGAAGCATTGATCTTTGATTTGATTTGGGTTTGAACGCTTAAGCTTTAATTTGGAGACGGCTGCCATGGCTCAAGAGAGATTCCAGCAGCATTTAGGTGTAAGAATGATTTGTTATGAATTAGGTTAGGTCTAGGTGTTATTTTATAGGTGTAGCAATTCATTTCAGCCATCGGATTATCCCTAAAACCCATCCGGACCATCAAAACTCGTCCCGGGCCTCAAAAATGGGTTCTGGACCACCCCAAGCCGACCAGGCCGACCTGTACAGAGGGGGGGCCGACACTATAGTCGACCTGGGGGGGGGGGGGGGGGGGGAGGTCGACTATAGTGTCGAGACTATGGTCGACCTGGGTCAGTCTGCCAGAAAATCTGCTGAAATCTTGTTTTGGCCATATCTCGGTCATACGGACTCCGATTTTCGAAAACTCGGACTCTATTTCGCGTATTTTTCCGAGAGAAACGCAATGGTGATGTCCATTTTACCTAATTCCTGATTCTTGAATTAGTTATCCTTATTTTACTATCTTTTCCGTTACATACGCCGTTATCGAACTAATTTTTCTTCTCTTCCATGTATTAATTAATTCTTCTTATGCATCACCATTATTTACCCATCATAAGCATATTTTTATATATTTTATTTTATTTTTAATTATATTAAAAATACGGGGTGTTACATTCTCCCCTCCTTAAAGGATTTCGTCCCCGAAATCTTCAAGTTAAGAAGAATGTGTCCTACCATCCATCATCCATCTACTCAATCATCAATCACAGGCATTCATTGTCCTTAAGAGATTTCTAATGCTGTATGAACATATGCAAGAAGTGTGTGTATATGTTCCTTGTCTAGTGCAAATGATCAGGCCTGATTGATATTCTAAATGCAAAATATGTTTAGTGCCATGAGTCCAACATGTATGCAAATAGTCCTAGTCACATAAACACTATATGTGTGCACAAACATCCATCCATATGCAACATTCATATGATAACACATTCAATTTCATCCACAGACAAGTGTAAACACTCATGCATATGCAATATGAAAGGTGATTGAGCCGATCTAGTGCCTAATGTGTGTAAATGCATCCACGAGCAACCACTAGCAACCACTTGCAGCCACTTGCAACCATCAATCATAACATGTCTCAAACACATGTTTACACCCAATTGTTCCTATCTAAAGGTATAGTCGAATGATAGAAGCAAGTAAAAACTTTGTGCCCATTAGGCAATGTCAAAACTGGAAATCTATGCCACATATATATTGATTAGGAGAAGAACTCTCTAAGCATCCGCCCCGAAGACCAAAATCAACATCAGACCGACACCCAAAGAATTAGTCATCCTAACCAATATATATGATTCTAGGAAACTAAGCATGATGGACTCCTTTTAGGTCACAAGGGAATCCCTTCCTAAGACCAACCCGTATCCTATAAAACCCAAAAAAAAGTTTAGTCAAACCAACGAACACCCTCAAGCCCCAACATGTGTTACTAACAGATGAGTCATACTCACTATGAGGTTCGCAATAGAAATAGGATTGAGAATAGGACCGAGAGGATATACACAAAAGATAGCATGTGAGTAAGCTCTACAGGAAAAGATGAATTAAGGATATACTCTTAAAAAGAGATATGATGCGCGAATCTAGTCTTCAATCTTCTAAGTCGCATTTCCTTGAGCTTAACTCCATTGTGCTTTGACCGTCTTTAACTTCACAATTTCGTAGCATCTTAATTCTTGTTTCCAAAATATGAGTTGGAACCCATTTCACTGTTGCCTCTCGTTCCACTTTTGTAACAACCCGGAATTTTGGAACCAATTTAAAAATTTTATTTCAGGAAGTTTTATTAGAAAATGCGTCAAAAATAATAATAATAATAATGAACATTGGTTTAAATAGGAAAGTTGATGTAACATAAAAACTCACATTTTCATGTAATAATATGATTCATTAAAAAGTTACACTTTAATGTAAAAAGATTCGTTACTGAATGATCGCTATTGAAAGAAATTTGGTTAACCTTAAAAACACATTTTTAATGTAAGATGAAACATATAAAAAGTTGCACAACTTAATAATCAAAGAAAATGAATCAAACATTAATATAAAAAAAAATTGAATGAAATATGTGTGGTCCCATCATGCCTAGTCAACGAATTAGATTTCATTTGTCACCTACTACATATGTAGGGACAAGTGAAAGATAAAATTTAAAATATATATAACCAACCAAAAAAAAAAGAAGAAGTTATCAATGCATGATTGGAAAGTAGTAACAGTCCATGCAAAAGGAAATATGACAAGATTTGGGTCAATGAACATTTAATAAAAGTTATATTTTAAATTAACGCAAAGAGAGGGCATTAATTACTCTTTTTTCTGAATAAACTGAGGTTAGAATAAAAGTTGCATTTTTTTTTTAAAAAACATGAATATATCTTAATAGGATGTTTGAAAAGTAAACATGTACACATAGTATTATACTATAGGAAATGTATACGTAAAGATAACGTGTAATGGAAATTAATTAATATCAATCAATTTCAAATTGATTGTATTAATTAAATGATGGGAGGTGAACTTACTAAGTTATAGCAGTTAATAAAATAATTTGGCATGATGTAATAGTTTCATTAGATGAAGAAGAGAGAAAATGGTAATGAACATATTTAGGCAAATATTACAAGAGTAAATGAATAGCGAATAAATAGCCATTAATGAGGGTAATGTTAGTTAACATTTTCAGTATAAACTAATTCATAGTTAAAACCTGTTACATCAGCTAAATATTAATGTGAAATACTTTATGCAAATAAATAAGCTGGATATAAATAAAAGGACGTTTTGTTAGATAAATCTTCACTTAATTTCTTTAATAAGTGTAATAGGAAACAAATTTGGGAAGAATATTAAGATGGTAACTATTTATTAATTTCTGACATGGGAGAATATTAACATGTTATTGTTTTAAAAATGGAAAATTATTACCATGTTAATTGTTTTTTGCAACCATGGGGAAGTTTGGGTTGTTTCAACTTTCACTTATTCTCCTTCTAGTATACTCGGCTCAAACATAACTGCGTACTCATGGTTTCATGCAAGCTCTCCAAAAATTCACTAGTGAATCTTGGATCTCGTCCACTTACTATCAGGTATTCCACGCAGAAGAACTATCTCTTGAAAATAAATTCCAACCATGCTGCCAAATGTACTTACTAAGGTGATTCTCTACAACTCATGCATAAGCGAAATGACCCATCCTCCTTAGTGGCGAACACTACTCGATCGGATTACAAATTACCAATAAATGTGTCAAGAGATTCTAGGAAACAAATCATGATAGAACCCTAAAGGTTACTTGCGACTTCGAGGGTATTACCGAGACAAGTCAAGAGTCTAACTACCCTCTTTTCAAAACCGAGAAGGTCACCCTTACTGGATAACGACTCCATCGCTAGAATCAACCCATAGCCCAAAACATAAACATTACTTCTAGACTCAACACTTAGCATAGACATTCTCAAATCCAAACAAGTCATGAATAAATGAGCCGATTTCCCCAACAGGATTTGAGAAAAAAAAGGGGATCCTCTACCATGCTAGTACTAAGGTGCAGAGACTCAACTTTCGAAGCAGAATTAAAAGGATGCGATGTACAAAAACAAAGTTCTAGTGGGATGATAGAAAAGAAAAGCTAAACTTTTAACAGAAACGTTACCACTCTCTTAGGTACACTAGTAGTGAGAGCATTCAATTGCCCTCTCGATGATCTTGTCCCTTACCCTTGTCCTATAATACTTAACTGCATGTCCCTTCTCACTAAAGACACTCTCTCTTGTCATGGGTTTTTCTATTCTTTCACTTAGGCCTCTTTCCTTTCACCTTTTTCCTCCTTCGCGGATTAAGCTATAACAACTAGTTCCTTGTTCTTACTGTCCTTGTATAGTTTGTTGACAGGTCTCTCGAAGCTACCTCCAACGCACGACATCTCTACCCAACTTGAAATAAGATTAGATGCAGATGGAACTACTGTGGCTACAGATGGAGGTTGGGCACTCCTTTGCCCTCCGACCTGTGTCGGATGCCTACGAAACTATGGTGAAAAGAGAGAGAATAGATTTCAAGAGAGAATCAAAAGATAGTGCATATGACTTTGGGGAATATGCCTTTTAATTAAAACAAAATTTTCTTGAAAATTTGCTTCTTTGTAAATGTTTTGAAAATAATTTCAGAAGGTTTTTGAAAACTTTTGCCCAGTCTGGTAACCTTCTGCTCTGATACCAAATGTAACACCCCACATCTGTTAAGGTCACTCACAAAGGGAATGCCTTAACTTCAATGGAGTATTATGTGTACTGGAACAGAAATATTACAAGACAGACATATATAAAACAGTGGAAAATAAAGTGGAAGTACTTCAAATCATTTGTTAAATATAAATATTTACAAGAAAAGCCCATCAACTTCCAATACCCAATTTCATAGTTAAAATATATGTCTTGCTCAAAAACAAAGAAGCATAAAAACAAACTGCAGTATTCCCCAATAAAGCAAAGCAAGCCATAGCCAAGAGAAATCCAAGCCATACAAGAAAGAGCCTTAGAGCTTGGCAAGATCCGAACTAAGCTGTATTCCCATCCTGTGAACCTGGGGGGGGGGGGGGGGGGGACGGAAGAAAAAGAGGCGAAACAAAACGGGTCAGTCATAAAGATTGAGTAAGTCCTAGTGACTTTCAGCATAAAAATGAGTAAAGATAGCATGGCATGAATAAACTGAAAGTAAACATAAGCATGATGACAAGGTAGGCAAGATAAACTAAGATAACAAGATAAACTATGATAACAAGATAAACTAAGGTAACAAGATAAACTTCGGGCACGATGAAACAAGTATAACATCCCATAATTCCTATCAAGTATCCCACCGCAAGGTTTCTAAGCTTTACCATTAAAACGATATCTATTTGCTCTGCACCACCTAACTAGCATCCTCATAAGTGTCTTACATTGAATGATCCATATTCCTACTAGTGTCCCAACTAGTGTCCTGTATATATAATAATTACAACGTGATCCCAATCCTCGCAATTATGGTAGCCTTCAGGTGTACATCGATTATGAGGATTCCACCTCGATCACCCCAATGGCCATGTATATATTCGATGCACCCTTACTACATTATCGATCGGCTCCCTACTTGACCAAGTTCTCGTCTGTGTCACGCGTCCCCCTACTTGTAGATACCTGTGCTGGTCCCACCATGGGGTGTATCAAGTCCCATGGTGGCAACCCTGACACAATCAAGATGCATAGCTTTATACCTACTGATGCCCAGTGGCTAAATTTTCTGCGCCGAAGTGTGTGCACGCCCGCACTCCATTAGAACCTGCACTGCTGCACCAACCGCCGCTAATTTGACCTCTTATAATCAGCCCAGTAATCGTGCCCCACCCTGCCTAGCTCAGGGTTCCGTTGATACCTAATGTGGGTTACTGCTGAAATGGGTCCCCGTTACTAGGTTTTTCTAATGGTTAAGTCTGTGGGCCTATACTCTCTGATATTACCCACCAACCCTGATGTGTACTTAACCCCGCTACTGATTCAAGCATGTGTATTTAATGGTTAAGTGTATGTGGGCCTATATTTACTAATATTACCCACCAACCTTATATGTACTTAACCCTTCTACTCATTATGTTACTATGGTTAAGAGTTTATCTTGGTTAACTTAACCTTTCTCGCTTATTATGTTTGATTGGTTAAGTGTGGTTTATTAACTTAACCCCGTTCGTCTATCTGGTTACATTGGTTAAGAATTTTCTTGTTAACTTAACCCCATGTGTTACTTAACCCTACTATGCATCACATCAGATTGGTTAAGTGCATGTTAACTTAACCCCATCCACTAGTCATATTATAACGGTTAAGTGTTATCAACTTATTCAAGGTAACATAACCCACCCGCTTGTCCTGTTATGTTGGTTGAGTGTTACTACTTAACCGCAACCACTTATCTAATTAACCCATTGTATTAGTTAAGTGTTCTCATTAACTTAACCTCACTCTCTAGTCCAGTTTAATCATGCTATAATGGTTAAACATTTGCTTAACCTTACCTACTCCCGTAGTCAACTTATTAAATTGGTTAAGTGTCCATATTAACTTAATCATATTACTTAACCCACCCATTTATATCATATTGGTTAAGTGTTCTTATTTACTTAACCCTACCCACTGGTCTAATTACCATGTTACGTTGGTTAAGTATTACTATTCGTATTTCCACATGTCACCCACATGTCAACCACTTAGCCCCCATGTCCCACCACATGTTTATCTGGTTAAGTATTTCTTAATTCACTAAGGTCGTAACCTTATAAAGACCTCTCACATTAGACTGACATTTATGGCAGCTGGATTTGCCGGGCGGGTCCGGGCAGTCTTACACCATAAAAGAGTCTAACCTCGTGTCTTTACAACTGTTACACTTTTAATTTGGGCCTAGGACCTCTCACATTGGGCTGACATTTGTGACTACTGGATTCGCCGGGCGGTTCCGGGCAGGTTTACGTCACAAACGAGTCCAACTTCGTGTCCTAAGCATTGATTATTACTTATAATCTTTTACCCCAATTTGAATTTATTTCCCCTATTCAAATTATCAATTTATTCCTAATTTAACGATGTCCATAATTGACTAAATTATGTCCATCAATTAATGGTATGCAAAATCATACCAATTTTACCACAATTTATCTTAGGCCATTAAAGGCAACTTATCTCAATTTATATTTATCCCTCTTTTAAGGCTATTACATGCCAACTACCCAAAACCTATTTAGGCGTGTTCATATTAGCCCCTTTTCAAGACATAAATTATCATATGTGTTTCAGCCACAAATTTCACCTATTTAACATATGCCCAAGTTCTAGATTACATGTACGTTTTACATATGCCTAATTCATACCAAATTTACATATGTTCAATTCATGCCTATTTACATGTATGCCAAATTTATATATGCCTAATCTTAGACAATTTTACATATATACCAAGTTTCATGCCTTTTTATACATATATCAAGATTCATAGTTTACATGTTTACAAAGCTATGCCCAATTCACATAGATCAATTTTTAGCCAAATATATGTATCAGTATTCTTGCCATATTTTACATAGGTCAAGTTTCATACCAACTACATGTATTCCATGTTTACCCCAATTTACCCAAGCTAGCAAAACTTTAATTATAACGATAGTACCCAAATTCAAATTTCGTGTTAATGGCAATAATAGTACCCAAGTATCCAGTTTTCATATTATGCCTTCGATTCTACCAAACACATATATCCAACAAGGCAATATCCCAATATTTCCCCCGTATTCAATCGCACGCAAATCGCAGTTTAGGCCTAGGTCCGAAATTGACCAAGGTTCATCAAAGAAAACAAATAGGGGAAAGGTAGAATTTTGCATCAAAATAAGATCGGAGAGAAAACATCATCACAGGCATATTAAGATTACAACAGGCTTAATAGATCATGAACTAGACATGAGAGTGAAAATAGAAAAGTTTCCACGATCCAAGAAGAAACAAGAATAGATCTGGATCGATAAACATACTTAATCCAATTCCACTTTAATTCATGGCCATATTATAATTAAAATTTTAAATCGGAAAGCAACTAGAACTTATAGAGAACGGCATATGAATTAAGGAGTGAATTTGTCGTAGAAAGTTGCAGTGTCATTGATCTATCCTCTTGAATTTGTTGTAGAAGCATTGATCTTGGCAAGAGCCATGGCTCAAGAGAGATTCCAGCAGCATTTAGGTGTGAGAACGATTTGTTATGAATTAGGTTAGGTCTAGGTGTTATTTTATAGGTGTAGCAATTCATTTCAGCCATCGGATTAACCCTAAAACCCATCCGGACCATCAAAACTCGTCCCGGGCCTCAAAAATGGGTTTTGGACCACCCCAGGCCGACCAGGTCGACCTGTACAGGGGGCGGGGGGGGGTCGACACTATAGTCGACCTGGGGGGGCAGGTCGACTATAGTGTCGACACTATGGTCGACCTGGGTCAGTCTGCCAGAAAGTCTGCTGAAATCTTGTTTTGGCCATATCTCGGTCATACGGACTACGATTTTCGAAAACTCGGACTCTATTTCGCGTATTTTTCCGAGAGGAACGCAATGGTGATTTCCATTTTACCTAATTCCTGATTCTTGAATTAGTTATCCTTATTTTACTATCTTTTCCGTTACATACGTCGTTATCGAAATAATTTTTCTTCTCTTCCATTTATTAATTAATTCTTCTTATGCATCACCATTATTTACCCATCATAAGCATATTTTAATATATTTTATTTTATTTTTAATTATATTAAAAATACGGGGTGTTACATAGAAGATTTGGCTCTTGCCAGGATATGGCACATTATACCTCTATCTTTGTGTAGATATGGATATCTCGAATTATCCAAAGCACATCTTCCTTCAACCAGCAAGATATGTTCTGGGGGGCAAAATGTTGACATGCTTTTTAGTCAAAGCCGTCACACATGAAATCTATGGTTAACTATACGTTCAATTATTGAGAACAACGTCAGAAGACAGGATGCGACTTAGCTGAAATCGCATCACAAACAAAGAATGGCCCGAAACTCCTATCAGACAACCTCTTTTGGGCCCGAAAACAATAAATACGATGCTTTGCACAGTAAAACCTGTAGCCCTTTGAATTAGCCTCAAGTAGAGCTTTCGTTAGGCTTAATCGGACTTATGGTTTAGAAATTACGTTGATTTCCATGAAAGGGTGCAACCTGGAAATCAGTAGACCTCTGGTTCGTGAGAAGGGACCCGGATCCCGCTCTAGCTCGTGGACTTTCCCCAACTCGTGAAGACCACCTTAGTTCGTTGTGCACCCCTAGACCACGACCCAACCTGACCGTCTCCACCATCTTCTCACCACAGCTCATCACACCAGCTCGCCACCTCGGTTTTCTCATAGTGGTCACAAACCACCTGGACTGGACCTGCATCTGCTCCTGTATTGACCTATTCTAAAGGCTATTTTCACTCCAACTTGCACGAATCTGAATACACATGGCATATCATGACTTAGAGAGGATTTCTAGTTGTTTTCCACCTTATTTTGATATTTTTGGAATGCGTGCCATGTGTTTCGCGAACCGGTATCAGGAAATGGCTATAAATACACCATTTGAGGGCATTTTCATGGGATTCTCTTGGCTTTTTGGCACTAACACCTCCCAGCCTCCATTGCCAAGTACACAAGGACTTTGCATACCCCTCAAATCAATCTAACATGAGGATTTTGTGTATAAAATCATTCTCTTTCCTCCTCTTCTTCACTGAAATACAAGGATGTTGTATGTAATTGGGTATCACCGTTTGTGAGACGACATTGTAACTGTAATTTCTTAGGATTTAAGGAATTATAAAGTGGACGTAGGATTTGTTTGAGTTGAACCACTATAAAAATATAGTGTGT
This sequence comes from Allium sativum, assembly GCA_030737875.1. Taxonomy (NCBI): domain Eukaryota; kingdom Viridiplantae; phylum Streptophyta; class Magnoliopsida; order Asparagales; family Amaryllidaceae; genus Allium; species Allium sativum. The sequence continues at coordinate 1,021,114,263 of CM060920.1, forward strand.
CCCTTGTATTTACTGCTTTATCTGCATTCTATGATCTGAGATTTCTGAATGTGAGGACTTCACATTAATTTGGGTGTTAGGCCCAGATTTCGGGCTAACAGATATTATTATATATAGTATATATACATACTTAGGAGGGATCGACTTGAGTTATACAACTAACTATTTTAACATCCGATCAAGTTTTGATTATCAACCTGTTATATTAAGATAAGTAAGTATGAGTACTTATGCACAAAGAGGTCGAGCTAGTGGATCCACCACTACCAATGGTCGTAACTCTACTCAGGATCCATTAGAAACCTTGGAAGAATTTGCGCCAGTTTAACCTAGAACAAAATTTGTGACTATCTGTAAGGATTATAACACTATAGGAGGAAAAGTTTTCAAAGGAACCAAATTCTTCATTGAAAGCATGGATGAGGTCTTTTGAGAAGATTTTTAAAGGACTAAAAATGAATGATGAGCAGAAACGTCTTTTGGCTTCATGATAACTTCAAGGAGTTGCTGCAAGCTGGTGGGACACATAGACAATGAACGTTCCTAAATATGACTTTACTTGGGAAAAATTCAAAGAGGAGTTCGAAGCACAGTTTCTCCCCGCAGTAGTAAAACCTAGGAGGTATCTGGATTTCATAGATCTTAAGCAAGGAAACATGCCGATAGCAAAATACGAGAATAAGTTTAATGCACTCTCTAGTTTTGGGCCATAACTGACCCAGTATTCATACTTGTAGTTTCTTGTATGCCTTGGAAGCACCACAATAAAATCCGGACACCGTAGAAATTATCAGAGATTTCTCTGACATATTTGAAGAGGTTGCCATTTTACCTCCACGTCGCGAGATAGAGTTCCGAATCGATTTGATTCCAGAAGCAAGACTGTTAGTCCAATCTAAAAGATGAATGGCACCTAGAGAAGTCATGGAACTTGAGTGGAAGACTCAAGATTTATTGGCTATAGGATTAATCAAACCAAGTTTTTCGAGCTGGGGTTCATCAATAGTTTTTGTGGTTAAGTCTGATGGTTCACTAAGATTGTGTGTTGACTATAGAGAATTAAATAAAGTGACCATTAGAAATAAATATCATTTACCCCAAATTGACGATCTTTTCGACCAATTGAATGGAGCTATAGTATTTTCCCAAATGGATGTAGCAACAGGTTTCCACTAAGTAAGAATTTCTAAAGATAGTATTTCCTTTGACTGCTTTCAAAGGACTGAATTTATTTTATGAATTGTTAGTAATGCCATTTGGACTAACCAACGCACTTTCATATTTTGTTGACCTGATGAACCGTGTCTTTAGGAAAATTATAAACAAGTTTGTCCTAATTTTTATTGATGATATTCTAATTTATTCAAAGATTGAAGAAGAACACCGATATCATCTTAGACTAGTATTGGAAACTCTAAGGAAGCACGTATTAAAGGAAAACTTTTCCAAATGCCATTTCTGGCGATCCGAAGTGAGATTCTTAGGGCATATTGTGAATGGAGATGGTATCTCTATGGGCCTAATCAAAGTAGAAGTAGTGCAAGAATGGAAACAACCCCGAACACCGATAGAAGTCCGTAATTTCCTAGGATTGGCATGATACTTCTGGAGATTCATCTAGGATTATTCTAAGATATCCTCTCATCTAACTAAATTAAATAAGAGGGGTGGGAAATTTATTTGGACTCCGAAATGTGAAGAGGCTTTCAAGGAATTAAAGGAGAAGTTAACAGAAGCACCAGTTCTAGTTGTTCCCAATGGAAAGAGTGGATTCACGGTATATACTGACGCTTGTGGAGTTGGACTTGGCGCAGTCTTAATGCAAAATAGACGTGTAATTGCATATGCTAGTAGACAATTGAAACTTCATGAGAAGAATTATGCTACACACGATTTAGAACTTTTGGCAGTTGTCTTTGCATTGAAGATGTGGAGACGTTATCTGTTAGGAGAGAAGTTCGAGCTTTTCACGGACCATAAACCATTGAAGTATCTATTCACGCAGAAATATCTAAATCTAAGGCCATAAAGGTGGTTAGAGCTCCTTGCAGCATATGACCTAGATATTATCAATACGCCAGGAAAAGTTAATGTTGTGGCAGATGCTCTAAGCATAAATGCAATCTTATCTCTTTTAGAAGTCACTTCAACGCTCCAAAGAATAATAATGGAGAGTCAATGAAGAGAAGCTATTCTGGAAAATCAAATCAAAGAGTTATGAAGGAAAGGGAGTCAGATTTTAAATTAGATGATCAAGGTGTTCTCAAGATAAATGGAAGACTGTGTGTTCCTGATATTTACGGGCTAAGGCAAGAAGTGTTAACCGAATGCCATAAATCAAAGTTGAGTATTCACCCAGGAGTTCACAAAATGTATAAAGACATGGGACGAGTATTTTGGTGGCCTAGATGAAGACGGACATTATGACTCATGTGAATAAGTGTTTATGTTTCCAGCAAATCAAAGGTGATCATTAAAAAGCAGTAGGATTACTGCAACCTTCGAAGATTCCAAATTGGAAATGGAAAATGATATCAATGGATTTTATCAATGGGTTACCGCAGATTAGAAGGGGATATGAAGGAGTTTGGGTTACAGTAGACCGACTGATGAAGAGTGCACATTTCATTTCGGTGAAACTGACATGAACTATAGCTTCGGTAGTCAAGATTTTTATGAGAGAAATTGTACGAGTGCATGGAGTTCCAAAGTGCATTGTAAGCGATAGAGATCCCATTTTTACTAGTAAATTCTGGGAAGCGCTTCAAACGACTTTGGGTACCAAGCTGAATCTGAGCACAACTTACCATCCTCAAACAAACGGCCAAACGAATAGGGTGAACCGGGTTTAGAAGACCTGTTGAGAGCGTGTATTCTTCACTTTGATGGATCATGGGAAGATCACTTGAATCTAGTAGAATTCTCCTACAATAACAGCTATCAAGCCAGTGTAGGTATGGCACCATATGAAGCCCTCTATGGAAGGTCTTACAGATCACCAACTTATTGGGTTGAATCCAGTAGTAAACTTGTTCTCGGCTCGGATATGATTCGAGAGGCAACGGAGAAGGTGGAGTTAGTTAAAGGTAGGATGAAAGAGGCCCAGGATCGACAAAAGAGCTACGTAGACAGGAGGCCAAGGGATCTTAAATTTTCTATTGAAGATCTAGTGTTTGTAAATATTGCACCTATTAAAGGAGAAATCAGATAGGGTAAAACAGGGAAGTTAGCTCCACGATATGTAGGACCTTTCCATGTTCTTGAGAATATTGGATCTCTTGCTTATAAAATGGAATTACCAGAAAGGATGGCAGGAATTCACAATATTTTTCATGTGTCCCATCTTCGGAAATGTGTTCACGACCCGTCTTTGATTTTGGAACCATTCGTTCAGGAAGATCTGGAGATTGAACCAGACATGACTGTGATTCGATATCCAGTCTATGTTGTTGATAAAGAAGAGAAGCGACTCTGGAGCAAGATTGTGAAGCTAATCAAGATACAATGGAGCGAGAACCCAAGTGACTGTACCTGGGAAATAGAGAAGCATATCAAGGAGATATATCCAAACTTTTTTTTGAACTAGGTGTTAGCTTATCACGTGTTTCGATTTAGATGTTTTCATATGCTAGATGATATTATATGTATTGTTTTGGATGTTACCCTATGTCTGGAAATGAAATTATGGACTTTTCATTTTATTAGCGTATGTTTATTTAGGATTCAGTTATTCTTAGGGCTTATGAACTTTTTACAGTTTATTTTCACTTATTATGATATCTATTCCTTATTATCAGTTGATACCCATGTTCAAAAGGACTGCTAGGAAGAAGTTAAGACCCTTATAGATACTGAGGATCCGTGTCAGTGTTAGTATTGATGAGGTAGTGGATTCTAGGAATAGGAATGAGACAGTACAACCCCAGGATGATAAGGGTAGAGACGTGGATTCAGAGGAGTCCGGCGCAGGCCATGCAGAGCCTATGTCAGAGGAGGAGAGCATGGAGATTCCTGAGGATCAAGATGATGTAGAGGACGAGGTAGGCCAGGAGTAAGGTTATGATGGTGATGGAGAGGGTGATGATAGTAGCGATGACGATGACGACACGGATATGGGATTGGAGGAGATAGATGAAGAGATGGAGGAGGAGGAAGAACCGGAGGAAGAAGAGGAGGTCATACCGGAGCCGATGCTAGTTGACCCAGTAGTAGAGACTTCACCAGGGGAGCCAGACGACCAGTTGGCTGCTCTATGGAAGCAGATTATACATGACTTGTTGGAATTCCAGGTTGCAGGAGTTAATCTGGAGATACCAGTGGATTTTGCATATTTGGATATGATGTTGTACCCGCCTTCACCTATTGAGGTCATTTACATATCAGATGATGAGGATGTTGAGGAAGAAGATGATGTAATGGAGGTGATCAACATTTCAGACTACGAAGTGGATGACGTGATTGAGATCAGTAGTGATGACTCCGAGCAGGATAGTATGTTATGTTTGTACATAGGGATTTTATCTGACTATAACTCGAGCTAGTGGAGTATTGCACTTACTATCGTACTATCTGTAGTAATTGGTATAATGGTTTGTGATATATCACCTTTTGGCTTTACATATCCGTTATTTACAAATTTCGGGGACGAAATTTTTATAGGGGGGGTATATTTTAATGTCTTAAGGTTTTTAAACTAAATATTTCTAAAACCGTAAATCAATGATTATATTAATAACTAATTTAATTTGTAGAGATTTTTTCTTACATGAAAAAAAATGTAACTAACCTTTTCTATACACTTGTATATGCAGTTTTGTAACTTATGTATGCATGACCATTTTTAAATGTATAGTCAGATATCTTAGTTCACATACTAACTAAAATCCAATTTATTTAAGAACTAAGTTAATTTAGTAAAAATTTAAATGGTTACTTGATGCATAAGAGTAACGGTGACATGAAAGATAAACACTTAATTGTTTAAAATAAGATTGATGGATGTTAGTTTGTCTTCCCATTTCATGAAAGACTGGACATTTTCTTTCCAAGGAGCATTAAATGTAAGTATACTTAACAACTAAGAATGTATTTAAAGCTAAACATATGAATATGTGGAAAATAAACATACTACCGAATGATGGTAAAAAGAACAGAGCATCTAGCTAGTTGGGAGAACAAATCTTATTTGTTCCATCAAATTATGTAAGAAGAATATTTATTTATTGCCATAAGGTACCATGGTATTTACTGTTTTTGGCAAATTGAAAACAAGAATGGAAATTGGATGACTTTGTTGTATATTTTGTACACAAATATATCATGCGCAAGCACTTCCCGGACAAAACTAGGCATCAAGTATAGGAGAAACATTTCACTTCTTTACATCTGAACATTTTTGTGCATATTAAAGGAGTGCCTTTCCCATGCTAGCTGTAACACCCCGCATTTTTAATATAATTAAAAATATGTAAAAATATGTATATATGCATAGATAGGTAAATAATGGTGATGTACAATGAGAATTAATTAATACATGGAAGAGAAGGAAAAAAAATTAATTCAATAACAGTTTGTGGGACGGAAGAGATGAGAAAATAAAGATACTTAATCTAAATATCAGGAATTAAGTAAAACGGACATCACCATTGGTTTGTCTCGGAATTCTTATTGGAATAGAGTCCAAGTTTGCGTAAATCGGACTCCGTATGAAGGAGTTATGGCCTTTATAAGATTCAACAAAAATTCAAAACAATTCGAAATTCGACCCAGGCAGCTGGGCGGGAAATTTCCCGCCAAAACCAGGCTGGTTGACCTGGGGGTCGACCTGGGGGGTCAGGTCGACCGGGAGGTCGACCTACCCCTAGGGAGGTCGACCTGAGGGTCGACCTATCCCCAGATCTGGGCGATTTCAGTTCCTATGATGTGTTTTGATGTGCTGTACGGGTCGGATTGCTTTTAGGTTAATCTAAAGGCTCTAGAACTCTCTCTACACCTATAAATACATAGCAAGACCTAACCCTAATTCATAACAATTCCTTAAGACGCTTCCATGCTACCAAACTTCAACCAAACATAGCCGCCGCCCCAAAACTCTAAATTAAATTGCAAGTTCTTCATCAACTTTGGAGTTTAGTCAAATCAAGTAGCAAAGTTCTTCATCAACGATTCATGCTCTTCACCAATAATCAAATAAGAAGATTAAATCAGCATTCTACATCAACGACAAATCGCTTATTTCTCTAATCCAGTCAAGGTGAGTGGGATTACAATACACTTCATGCATAATACTATTATTATCGTTCGTCATTCCTCTATTAAAATTCATATTGCAATTTAAAATAATCTGTGTATGCTTAATCTATTCCTCTTCCCTATTCTTCCTTTTTATTTTTGAAACTTTGGCTACCTTCGAGCCAAATTCGACAGCGTCAAAATTATAGTTAATTGGGAAGATCTTGAGAATTAATCAATGAATTAGGAAATTTGGGTAAAAATATTATTTCAGGAATGGTTGTATAAGCAAATTAGAAATGGGTTAAGTAACGCTTGAAATATGAATAAACTTAACCAACATATGAGGAATGATAGTAACCTATTAGGAACACATGTATGGAAAAATTGGAATAATAGGTATAGCCTATTAATGGGATTATAAGCATGAACATAAATTGGGGTTTTTGGGTAAAGCTTGAATTTGAGACTTGGAAATTGGATATGCCATTAAGATCCTAGAAACATAATTAAAAATGGAATATGTTGGACAAACCATGTTTTTATGCAGTTATGGAACTCGACACATGACATGAAATTGACACTATAGGCATAACTTGAACACAAACATGATTTGGAATTGATAATTGACATATGACATCTAGAATAAACAAGAACATGCTTGTGAATTGATAATTGACATATGACATCTAAAATGGACATGAACTAAATATGAAACATGGCTAACTCGAGGTTAGAATGAGTTTGCAGCGTAATCCAGCCCGGAACCGCCCGGCACATCCAGTGACCGCAAGCAACAGGTTATAATGTGAGAAGGTAGTCATAAAGTGCTTGAACCGGTGGTTTGATTGAGTTGTGGTGTAATCATGCCCAGAACCAACCGGCACATCCAGTAACCGCAACAATAGGTCTAATGTGAGAGGTTGGGCATTAATAATTAATTAATGCTAATGACACATGCTAGTATGGTAAGGTTAAGCCAATATGAAATACTAGACAATGCTTAACCAATTTGACATGATATATGGGTGGGTTAAGTCAACGTGAACCACTAGTTAACACTTAACCAATTTGACATGATATATAGGTAGGTTAAGTCAACACGAACTGATAGATAACACTTAACCAATTTGACATGATATATGGGTGGGTTAAGTCAACGTGAACCGCTAGACAACACTTAACCAGTTTGACTCGATATATGGGTGGGTTAAGTCAAAGTGAACTGCTGGATAACACTTAACCAATTTGACATGATATATGGGTAGGTTAAGTCAACATGAACTGATAGATAACACTTAACCGATTTGACATGATGCATGGGTTGAATTGAATACGTGATTGGGGGTTAAGTCAACTTGGACACATAGGGAAACTTAACCAATATAACAGTATCAAAGCAAGGAAAAGTGGGGAATGATAGGATTAAATAATAGATAAACTTATCCTAGGGATTAGAAATGAATATGACTTAAGATGTAACACAAGACTCGAAGGGTGGGACGACTTATACCATGAAATAAGTTAATCTAAGCTGGAAATGTGGGAGAACACCCGTACGCTTTCATTTGATAAAGAGAACTTAAGTCATTCTTGAATTCATAGATAAACCTTAGTTAAAAGGAACTAAGTAACAAACCTTAGTTAAAGAGAACTAAGTAACAGAAACTAAGTATCAAACCTTGGTTAAGAGAACCAAGTAATAAACCTTATTTAAGAGAACTAAGTAAATAACGAGAAAGAGAACTAAGTAGTAAACCTTAGTTAAGAGGACTAAGTTGTAAACCTTAGTTAAGAAAATGAAAGATTAAGATAAACTAAGTAGTAAACCTTAGTTAAGAGGACTAAGTTGTAAACCTTAGTTAAGAAAACGAACGATTAAGAGAAACTAAGTAGTAAACCTTAGTTAAGAGGACTAAGTAGTAAACCTTAGTAAGAAAACGAACGATTCAGGAAACTAAGTAGTAAACCTTAGTTAAGAGAACTAAGTAGTGAACCTTAGTCAAGAAAACCAAGTAGAACACGAGGAGGAGAGAACGTCCATCTGATCATGAAGAAGGCTCCAACGGTCTGGGTTACGAAGCACGCGGCTTCGAGGGGAGGTGAGGGTACTCTTGGTATCCCTCTGTGAGGTTGCAGATGATCCTCTTGGGCTCACAGAGGTTAAGGTCTGTGTTAGAAGAACCAAGAGTATGCCTTGGTTGCAATATAAGCAACCTAAAAACTAGGATGGACCAGTGTGAGGCGGCGATATCTTGTTTAGCCCGGTGATAGCACGTCGTCGTCTACCTACCATCTTGAGTCAATCGAGAAAGTGAAGTGGAAAGGAGGAGAAATCCAATAGAACATATACTTGCTATCTAGTTATTAGTAAGGTTTGGCCAATAGGTTTATGGGGCATAGGGGGCCTGCGTATAGTTCTCACTCTTGATTTTCTTGTGTTTGAGGGAGGGGTCAAGTGGAACCATAGCCACACACAGATAAAAACAGACCTTAGCATCTGTGTCGGAAGATAACTTAAAGCTCCCGACCGAGTTCCGTGTTTCTTGATTAGCCCTGCCACGGGACTCGAGCAGCACATATAGAGGGCATGTGCAACTAGACATCGATAACGATTCGCGACACATACGTGGGGAAAGTCTAGGAACATATATCGCTCTGGGTAGTGTGTCCTAGACTAGGGGGCATCGTTCGATAGGTAGCATAATCCCTAGTTGGACCTAGGTTGCGTAAACCCTGAAGCCGAGAAGCATTCAATAGGTAGCATAAACCCCAGTGGCCCTGGGTAGCGTAAACCCTGGTTGAATCTAGGAAGCGCTCGATAGTAAACCTTAGATTAGATCTATATGATACAGGAATCTTGCAAGATCGAGAGTGGCAGTCCAAACGATTTCGAGAATGGTGGCACTACACTATAGATTTACATGATGAAGCCCGTACGACATACAGCAAGGGATTGTATATATACATGGAAAGGATTAGTCGAGTTGGGGGTATCTACATATAAGTTGTATTAGGTTAACCTATTAGTGGGACATGAGTATAGCCTAGAGAGATAATATCGTGAATAACCTAATAAGCAAGAAAATATAACTGAAAGGTATATGTAGGATTATACAGAAGTTTATTCTAAGTCCAGCCACCAGAACTTATGTTCTGACACCCTCCTCATTACATACTTCTAGGTAAGGTTCATGACAGAGATGGTATAGCTTTGGATAATGGTTAGACATATGATACATAATGTAAAGCTATTTTTGAATATATTATATTTTAATTCCTTCCACTGTGAGATGCTTTACGAGTTCTGACATGTTTCTTTATCTCTGTCTTTTTCTGCAGGATACCAGAGCACCCAACTCAGGTCTCAATCGACAGAATTTGAAAAATTCGGTCTGTCGGAATTCGGGTTGTCACATCTAGTATCAGAGCTTCGGTTTAGTGATCTTAGGGAGATAATGAGTGAACGTATTTGTATTTTTTATAAAAATAAAAATATATTATATATACATAGGCTTAGATCCATATAGTAGCCCACTAGACATGAAAAGAGTTGGGATATCTAGTTTGTATACTAAAGGAATGAATATAGGAATTTTGAGACCCCTAAGAAGATTGGTTGGAAAGTGTAAAATATGATTTGATGTTATAGAAATAAAATATCCCATAGGATGGAAACTGAAATGTTAGTATTTCAGAGTAGTGGGTTTAGAAGTGAATCCTTAGGAACTAGAAATGGTTGAAAAATAAAAAATGGATTAGGAATATATATATATAGTCGAGAGAATTGAATTCATGAAAGTGCCTAGGAAAGCCTAGTGAGTTGAAGACCGGCTTTGAGTCTAACCCAATGATAAGCTTTTAAGAACTTGAATCTGTAAAAGAGTTTGTGGTATTTTTCCAAGATTTAATCTTAAAAGTAATTTGATAAATGCACGATGGGTTTTAAAGTAAAGTGGGGTATATTGCGTAAAACAATGATTTCTTGTTTTAAAAGAATTCTCTCATGAAAAGGTGCATATTATAGAGCATGTATAGCTCGCTAGTTTTCATATATGAAAGGATTGAAAAGATGTTTTGAAATCTCTATTCGGTTAACAATAAATTTTGATTATTGTTTTAAAAAGAAATTTTTGTTGGGTGAACAAAATAAGCAGTAGAGTGTAAGAATAGAGTAGATGCTTGCACCTTAGCAGCCAAAGTTAACATTGTAAATAGGAACGATGTTACCTCGATAGTTGTCCTTGTCTACTCCAGTTTCGTGATTTGAAGAAAATGTTTTGCATTATATTTTGTGACATGTTTTTTATGGTTTGGCAAAAGCAAGTTTTTGAGAAAAGAATAAAAGTTTTACCACTTTTAGTTTTTGGAAGAAGAATGTAATTAAAAAAAGAAGGCCAAACCATGTTTTAAAAATGGAGTAGTTAAGGATTAAAGCCTAGAAAGAACGAGATAAAGTTAAAGCTATTAGAACCAATTGGGGATTGGTTGAGTTGATTAATTCTTTGAGTGTCAATCTGATGTTGATTTCGCTGTTCGAGGTTGATACTTAGGGAGCTATTTTCTTGCCAATTTATAGTCAGGGATTAGATAATATTAAACTAATGGAAAATTTCCCGTAGAATGCATAAGCGTTGAGAAACCTAGCTTTGTTGTTGGAGAAAAAGAAAAAAAGGATAGGCTAGTCATACACAGCAAGGACTAGTAGTGACTAATAAGTAGTAAAGGGCAAGTAAGTGTGTAGACCTGTTGTGTGTGGACTCGCAATTATCTAAGATGAAAAAATCCTAAGATTCTTGGCCCATAGTAGTAGCTGTGTAGGATGCTGTTTGAGTTGAAAACAGAAAAAGCTTATTTGAAATAATAAACTTAAGTAATTGGATTAAGTCAAATAAGCTAAGAAAGAGAAAAGCCTAGCTAACAAGAAACAATAAATTCAGTAAGGCAACAAATGTGACGGAAAAAGAAAATGGAAATCTTAAGATAAAGATGAATAAATATGAAATTTTTCCAAGATAAGTGGAAAAAGAGAAGAAATTTTCTTATGTGGTTGTGCTTGGATAGGAAAATAGGAAATCTTCACAGAATAGTCATATAAAAATCCAAGTACGATTAGAAAAGAAAAATGGAGGATGTGAATTTTTCCAATTTATACCTTTTCGTAACATAAGAAATCAAATTTGGAAAATTAGTTTTTTCTAAATTTCGAATTTAATGATGGATGGTAGGGTTTTGGATGCGACAATTGGGTGAACTATGCTCTTATTCTATAAGAGTAGGGGGGAAATTGGATGAAAAATATTTTGATTTTTCAAGAGTATTGCATTCATATAGAACTGCAAGTATATTTGGATGTGAGCATCATGTTTTGAAAGAGTTTTTAAAATTTGCATACATACAGGTGGATCCAAATTAGGCATACGTACTTTACTGTAATGTATCTCACTTTGCACATGTGCACAATGTTTGCAACAATTGGATGCACACTTGATGGATGGGTATTGCGAGGGCTTATCTATTTTACTCTTATCGAATTTCGGGGACGAAATTCTTTAAAGGGTAGGAGAATGTAACACCCCGCATTTTTAATATAATTAAAAATATGTATATATGCATAAATAGGTAAATAATGGTGATGTACAATGAGAATTAATTAATACATGGAGAGAAGGAAAAAAATTAATTCAATAACAGTGTGTTTGACGGAAGAGATGTGAAAAAAAGATACTTAATTTAAATATTAGGAATTAAGTAAAACGGACATTACCATTGCGTTCGTCTCGGAATTCTGCTTGGAATAGAGTCCAAGTTTACGTAAATTGGACTCCGTATGAAGGAGTTATGGCTTTTAGAAGATTCAACAAAAATTCAAAACAGTTCGAAATTCCACCTAGGCAGCTGGGCAGGAAATTTCCCGCCAAAACCAGGCAGGTCGACCTGGGGGTCGACCTGGGAGGTCAGGTCGACCAGGGGGTCGACCTACCCCTAGGGAGGTCGACTTGGGGGTCGACCTATCCGTAGATCTGGGCGATTTTATTTCCTATTACATGTTTTGATTTGCTGTACGGGTCGGATGGCTTCTAGGTCAATCTAAGGCTCTAGAACACTCTCTAAACCAATAAATACATAGCAAGACCTAACTCTAATTCATAACAATTCCTTAAGATGCCTCCATGCTGCCAAACTTCTAACAAACATAGCCGCTGCCCCAACACTCTAAATTAAATTGCAAGTTCTTCATCAACTTTGGAGTTTAATCGAATCAAGTAGCAAAGTTCTTCATTAACAATTCATGATCTTCACCAATAATCAAATAAGAAGATTAAATCAGCGTCCTACTTCAAAGACAAATCACTTATTTCTCCAATCCAGTGAAGGTGAGTGGGATTACAATACACTTCATGCATAATAGTATTATTACCATTCATCATTCCCTTGTTAAAATTCATGTTGCAATTTAAAATAATCTTTGTATGCTTAATCTATTCCTCTTCCCTATTCTTCCTTTTTATTTTTGAAACTTTGGCTACCTTCGAGCCAAGGCCGACAGCGTGTAAATTATAGTTAATTGGGAAGATCTTGAGATTTAATCAATGAATTAGGAAATTTAGGTAAAAAGATTATTTCAGGAATGGTTGTATAATCAAAGTAGAAATGGGTTAAGTAGCACTTGACATATGAATAAACTTAACCAACATATTAGGAATGATAGTAGCCTGTTAGAACACATGTATGGAAAAATTGGAATAATAGGTATAGCCTATTAATGGTATTATAAGCATGAACATAAATTGGGGGTTTTGGGTAAAGCTTGAATTTGAGACTTGGAAATTGGATATGTCCTTAAGATCCTAGAAATATAAATAAAAATGGAATATGTTGGACAAACCATGTTTTCATGTAATTATAACTCGACACAAGACATGAAATTGACACTATTGGCATAACTTGAACACGAACATGATTTGGAATTGATAATTGACATATGACATCTAGAATAAACACGAACGTGCTTGTGAATTGATAATTGACATCTAGAATGGACATGAACTAAACATGAAACATGGCTAACTCGAGGTTACAATGAGTTTGCGGTGTAATCCTGCCCGGAACCGCCCGACACATCTAGTGACCGACAACAATAGGTTCTAATGTGAAAAGTTAGTCATAACGTGCTTGAAACCCGAGGTTAGATTGAGTTGTGGTGTAATCCTGCCCGGAACCAACCGGCACATCTAGTGACCGCAACAATAGGTCTAATGTGAGAGGTTGGGCATTAATAATTAATTAATGCTAATGACACATGCTAGTATGGTAAGGTTAAGTCAACATGAAATACTAGACAACACTTAACCAATTTGACATGATATATGGGTGGGCTAAGTCAACGTGAACCACTAGATAACACTTTACCAATTTGACATGATATATAGGTAGGTTAAGTCAACACAAACTGATAGATAACACTTAACCAATTTGACATGATATATGGGTGGGTTAAGTCAACGAGAACCGCTAGACAACACTTAACCAATTTGACTCGATATATGGGTGGGTTAAGTCAGCGTGAACTACTGGATAACACTTAACCAAATTGACATGATAAATGGGTAGGTTAAGTCAACATGAACTGATAGATAACAATTAACCAATTTGACATGAAGCGTGGGTTGAATTGAATATGTGATTCCGAGTTAAGTCAACTTGGACACATTGGCAAACTTAACCAATATAATAGTATCAAAGCAAGGAAAAGTGGGGAATGATAAGATTAAATAATAGATAAACTTATCCTAGGGATAAGAAATGAATATGACTTAAGATGTAATAAAAGACTCGAAGGGTGGGATGACTTATGCCATGAAATAAGTTAATCTAAGATGGAAATGTGGGAGAACACCCGTACGCTATCATTTGATAAAGAAAACTTAAGTCATGCTTGAATTCATTGGTAAACCTTAGTTAAAAGGATCTAAGTAACCAGCCTTAGTTAAAGAGAACTAAGTAACAAAAACTTAAGTATCAAACCTTGGTTAAGGGAAACAAGTAATAAACCTTAGTTAAGAGAACTAAGTAAATAACGAGAAAGAGAACTAAGTAGTAAACCTTAGTTAAGAGGACTAAGTTGTAAACCTTAATTAAGAAAATCAACGATTAAGAGAAACTAAGTAGTAAACCTTAGTTTTTTTTGAGGTAGACGGTTGTGCCGCGCATGGCTACACAGCCGATTAGCATAATATTAATAATAAAGTGGTCCGGTCGATAGGCCCAACCAGTGGCACTTAGATACAGACGGTGAGTGTCTGCAAAATAAAGTCTAGGTAGTTATATTACATAGAGAAACTAGGTAGTACATCAAAATACCAACGGCATAACATAATAACTAAACCATAAAGCATCATAAGCATGTAGCAAAAACGCAGACTGGATAGCATGGTGAAGCCTAGTGTATCATCCACGGTGGGCTGAGCTACTGCATTGAGTGCCCGGAGAAGGAGGCGCTTGAAGGGTGTGCCTGAAGCGGGCGTGCCTTGAGATTCCTGTATATGTTTCAAAATAATAAAGGATGAAGCTTCATGTGTCGTAGTAAAGTCTCTTTTGTTTGTTAAAGACGTGAGCATTACGCTCAGCCCAGATTCCCTAACTAAAAATCATCAAAAAGGAGTCAAGCATTTGATCGGGTGGATTGTGTTGCCAGTATTCGAAGAACGAGGTAACAATGGGGACAAAACCCAGGAGAAAAGAACTAGTTGCAGCCCAGATTCTGTAAGAGAAATCACAATGGAAGAAAAGGTGTTTGATTGATTCATCGTGTGTATTACAGATATTGCAGCAGGGATTATCAATCATGTGAAGATTGAAGAGCCTGTTTTTGGTGTTGACTCGGTTGTGCACCAGGCACCATTGTAGGAAGATCATGCGTGGAGACAATCAACATTTCCAAAGACGAGGAAAGGAGAAGATGCGTCCTGGGTGAGATAGGAAACTGTAGCAAGAAGAGACGGAGAAGGTTTTGTTATGGTTGAGGGCCCACGAGTATTTGTCGGGTACAGAAGAGAGGTTTACACGAGAAGCAAGATTTTGAATTTGTTGTGTATCAGATAAGGTATGCAAGTCAAAAAGGCCTGAGGGATATAGGCTATTTGGGCCAGAGCCCAAAACAGTTGAAACAGAGGAGAAAGGCCCATCAATTGAGGAGATAATACTTGGAAAAAGTTTTGAGAGAGGTAAGTGGCTACACTAAATATCAAACCAGAAAAGGCAACCTTCGCCAGAACCTAAATTAACTTGAAAAAGTGATTTGATTCTAGGGATTATAGAAATTATGCCTGCCCAGAAAGATGATGTCCTGGCTGACGGTATACAGTGAAGAACTAGGTGGGGATTCGAATCATAATGTCAGAATAAAATCCAATCTTTCCAAACGAAGTTGCCAGGGGAGATTATACGCCATAACCATTTATCCAGCAATGCTTGGTTGAAGAGGAGAAGGCTGTGAATGCCCAACCCACCGTGTTCCTGGGGCATGCAACATGTTCGCCGATTAATTAGGTGTTTGATTCCTCTTCCATTCCAAAGAAAGGAGAGACGAAGGGTATCGATTTTTGAAATAACACAAGATGGAAGTTTGTGAGACGACATCCAGTAGGAGGGAATTAAGGACTGAACATATTTGACTAGAGTGAGTCGACCAGCCGAAGATAGCGAATTGGCTTTCCAAGCGGCCAGCCGATGCTCAATTTTTGCGATGAGGGGCAACCAGTCTATTTTTAGGAGTTTCGTTGAACGTAAAGTGACTCCAAGATAGTTTATCGGAAAATGATCAAGCTTACAGTTGAGACAGCTAGAGATGGAGGGACCAAGATCATTTGTGTTTCCTAGCATGATGATGGAGCTTTTGCTGTAGTTTATAGATAGCCCAAATATAAGTTCGAAGGTGTAGAGGAGCACTTTTAGGTAGTGAGTGTGGTTGGGTGAGGGGGAGAAGAAGAGAATGGTGTCATCAGCGAATTGGAGGTTTGAGATGATGGGGCCATGGTTTGGTAGACAGAGACCATGGAGGAGGTTTTTGGATATGGTCAGTTTAACCATGCGATTGAATACGTCGGCGATAAGGACAAAAATGAGGGGTGAGAGTGGGTCTCCTTGTCTGAGTCCACGGTTCGATTTTATGAGTCCTCCCTATTCTCCATTGACACAGACCGAGGAGAAGCTTGTGTTTAGAATGTGTTTAATCCAGTTGCACCATTTGGGTGGGAATCCTCGGTGAGACATTAGGTCAAGAATGAAGTTACAGTTCACGGAGTCAAAAGCTTTGGAGAAATCGAGTTATAGTAGAACACCTGGAGTGAATGTAAAGTGGCAGTAAGAAATAGCTTCTTTCGTAGCAGCTACATAGTCCATTATGTTACGTCCAAGGATGAAGGCTGATTGTTCGGGACCAACGAGGGAATCAATGAAGGATTGCAGCCTATTAGCAAGAACTTTGGTTATAATTTTGAAGGTAGTATTGAGAAGGCTGATGGGGCGGAAAGAGGATAAGGAGGCAGCGCCGGTAGTTTTGGGGATGAGGGTAATGTTGGCATAATTGAGTTTGGCAATGGAGGAGGGGTTGGATTGGAATTCATAACACATAGAGATGATGTCTTGTTTGATGGTGGGCCAGAAATTTTTGAAGAAGGCTGGGCCGAAACCGTTTGGCCCAGGAGCCTTATCATTTTCCATAGACTTGATCACAGCCCAAATTTCGTCTTCAGCAAAAGGAGAATCAATATTAATGGAGGAGGGTGAAGGGTAAAGTAAGTTCCAATCTATGGTTAGGAGGAGAGGGGAATGCTTACCAAGAATATCACAGAAGAAATTACTGAAAAGGAGGCAGATATCGAAGGGATCGGTGTAGATTGAGTTAGCACGATGGATCTCAGAGATATAAGAGGATCGACGACGACCATTAGCTATTCTATGGAAATAAGCGGGGTTTCTATCTCCTTCATCAATCCATTTTGTTTTGGCTCTTTGCTTCCATCCCATTTCTTCTTGTTTTATTAATCGATGTAATTCTGATTCTAATTCATTGAGATGAGGTAATTCCAGGTTGTCTAGAGGGCGTGATTCATGGATGATATTCAGGGAGAGGATTTCATCTTGTACGGAATTTATTCTGGTTTTAATCGAACCCCAAATCGATTTTGCCCATAGACGAATGATTTTGTGAAGGGAACGAAGTTTGGTGACAATGGTGGCGATGGGACAGGTGGTATGCATAGGTTGGGCCCAAATATGTTTTACACAGGCATCAAAGGAGGGTTCAAGGAGCCATAACTTCTCAAATCTGAATGGGTGCTTAGTGGGAGCGTTTCAGCCAGAGTCCAGCAACAAGGGACCG
The DNA here is from genome assembly GCA_030737875.1 of Allium sativum. Classification (NCBI taxonomy): domain Eukaryota; kingdom Viridiplantae; phylum Streptophyta; class Magnoliopsida; order Asparagales; family Amaryllidaceae; genus Allium; species Allium sativum. Next base: position 1,021,131,880 of record CM060920.1, read on the forward strand.
TGGTCAGACAAGACTGTAGCTAGACCAGAAACAAGAGATAGGGGTGCGTGTCTTCCCAGTGAAGGTTAAAAAGGAAGCGATCAAGTTTAGCTAATGATGGGTCAACACGGCGGTTTGTCAAGGTGAAAATTCTATTGGTAATGGGAGGTTCAATTAGGGAGCAGGAATGGATGAAGGTATTAAAGGCCAAAGAGTCTTGCGAAAAATTTCCAGAATTTCTTTCATGGTTATTTCAAGTTGTGTTGAAGTCACCTCCGATGAGCGAGGGGTCGTTGATTTAGGAAGATAGATTTTCACAGAGGGTCCAGATCTCTTCTATCTCATGGGGGTCAGTTAGGCAGTAAACATTGGTGAAATGGTAAGTGGTATTTGTATGATTGTGTTAGAGTGTTACGTGAAGAATTGATGCATGTGAAACAGAATGACGAAGAGACCATGCATTTTCATCCCATGCAGTAATTAAACCACCACGTGTTGCGATGGCATCTACGTGGGCCCAACCAGTTAAAAAAGGGCCACAAATATTTCTAAAAATAACAGTGGAAGGGTTGGATAGTTTGGATTCTTGCAGGAGTAAGATATCTATATGGTGTGGGGACAGGATCAGGTTGATGGCGCATTGTTTTGTGTGGTCCCCAAGCCCTCTGACATTCCAGGATACTCTTTTCATTGGGAAAGGTTAATTCTCTGTGTTTCTAAAGTTTGCATGGCACTATAGTGTTCATCACGGAAACTCACCACCATGCATTTAGCTAATTTTTTGTTTAACTGTTTATTAGTAGAAGAAAAAATGACAGTTTCATAAAAACTACCAGAGCCTCCAGGAAGTGATCTGGCACGGTTGATTCTAGCACTTCTGCGAATGTCAGTTGGGGTGAGGTGTAGGGTGTTGGACACCTGACGATCTGGTTCAGGTAAGCCTTGGATCTGGAGGTGCAGAGGCGTGGAGAGGTCGAAGTCAGCAAGGGGGTCCCATATCGGTGTGAAGTTGTCTCTGGTTACCCTGTGAAGCAGCACAAGTGAGGCATCTAGAGGGGATTGCTGATTGCAGGGAATGTTCAGGTTTGCTTCTTCAATCATAACATCTTGACGATCTTCCTCTGGAGGGCTACTTGTTGGTGTTATATCATGGAAGAGGTAGCCACCGTAATTGTAGTCAATTCCCATCAAAAGTGTCGCTGGTTTCTTGCAGGGGTGGGAGTGCTCCCACTTTTCAACACAAAGTTTGACATTTTTGTTATTGAGGCAAGCTACATAATGAGTGACATCACTAATTCCTTCAAAAAATTGGATTTTTACGTACAGATAGCAATGGTCGATATTGGACCAGTCATAATCGTCTACCCCCATGAAAAGACCGACTTGTTTGAGAGCCTCTTTGATCGCCTCGTCATTGTGGCGGAGAAACTCAGGGATGCCTTTAACTCTAGCCCAGGATTCAGGTAGAAGGGTGGGATGGGGGGGGGAGTCTGGATCAAGGCATGGTTGGAGGAGGAGGCTAGCGCCGCAGCGGTAAAGAAGCCTGAGGGAGAGGGCATGGTTTATGGTCTCGATGTTCGGGCAGTCTATGAGGAAAACATTTTCTTCAATAAGCCATATGGCCCACCTGTCATGGTTGAGCGACGAAGTCAGAGCTTGCTCCACTTGTTGTGCTGTTCATAATCCGTCCACAATAGTGCCAGTGATGAAGCGATGTAGGTTAGACATTAGACGGAAGGAAAGGGGAATTGGGGAAGAAGATTTAGGGTTATGAGTGGTGAGTGAAGAAGAGGATGTTTTAAGGGAAGTGGAATGGTTAAATTTATCCTTTTGAGAGTAATTATGGTCTGAGCTTCGATTAGATTTACGAAGTGACGCCTGCACCCATTTTTCTTGCGCAGACTGAAAAGTTGACTCGTGACGACTTTGTATTCGAGCATGTGTGTTGAGACCTCGCACAATATCTTTTCTCTTTTTGTTGGGATAATGCGATGCTGAGTGGCCAAAATAAGTGCAGATGTAGCAAATCATAACATTTATGCAGGCACGTGACACGTGTCCTCGATCGGAACATCGAAGACAACAGCCGTTGGACTTCAGGAAGGAGACCATCGAGTGTATCGTTGTGAAGGTGGGGAGGCACTGACGAGGAGGGGGAGGATGGGAAAGAGGCTGGGGATGAGAAGGAGGTTGGGCTACCACCGCGGCGTATGGTTTGCTCGACGATGGGCGAAGCTGATTGGGTGGCGGAGGGCCAAGAATGGAGGGTAGGGCGGAGACTATGGGCAAAGAAGAAGCTGGCGGAGGGGGGATGGTGACAGGAGGGGGTTGCACTGGCGGAACGGAGGAAGATGGTGGCGGGACGGAGGACTCTGGTGGGGTAGCGGGATTTGGGTAGCCATTGGAGTTGGAAGCCATTAATACTACAATTCTATGTGTAGTAAACCTTAGTTAAGAAAACGAATGATTAAGAGAAACTAAGTAGTAAACCTTAGTTAAGAGGACTAAGTAGTAAACCTTAGTTAAGAAAACGAACGATTCAGGAAAATAAGTAGTAAACCTTTGTTAAGAGAACTAAGTAGTGAAACTTAGTCAAGAAAACTAAGTAGAACACGAGGAGGAGAGAACGTCCATCTGATCATGAAGAAGGCTCCAATGGTCTGGGTTACAAAGCACGCGACTTCGAGGGGACGTGAGGGAACTCTTAGTATCCCTCTGTGAGGTTGCAGACGATCCTCCTGAGCTCACAGAGGTTAAGGTATGTGTTAGAGGAACCAACAGTATGCCTTGGTTGCAATATAAGCAAACTAAAGACTAGGATGGACCAGCGTGAGGCGGCGATATCTTGTTTAGCCTTGTGATAGCACGTCGTCGTCTACCTACCATCTTGAGTCAATCGAGTACGTGAAGCGGAAAGGCGGAGAACTCCAACAGACCATATACTTGCTATCTAGTTATGGGTGAGGTTTTGCGAATAGGTTTGTGGCGCATAGGGGGCCTGCGTATAGTTCTCATTCTTGATTTTCTTAGGTGCCTTTCTTTAGTTGAGGGATCGCTCAAGTGGGACCATAGCCACTCACAGATAAAAACGGACCTTAGCATCTGTGTCGGCAGATAACTTAAAGCTCCCGGCTGAGTTGCGTGTTTCTTGATTAGCCCTGGCATAGGACTCGGGCCGCACATATAGAGGACATGTGCAACTAAACATCGATAACGATTCACGACATGTACGTGGGGAAAGTCTAGGAACATATATCGCTCTAGGTAGTGTGTCCTAGACTAGGAGGCATCGTTCGATAGGTAGCATAATCCCTAGTTGGACCTAGGTTGCGTAAACCCTGAAGCCGAGAAGCGTTCAATAGGTAGCATAAACCCCAGTGGCCCTGGGTAGCATAAGCCCCGGTTGAATCTAGGAAGCGCTCGATAGTAAATCTTAGATTAGATTCAGATGATACATGGAATCTAGCAAGATCGAGAGTGGCAGTCCAAACGATTTCGAGAATGGTGGCACTTTACCTAAGTAGTATAGATTTACATGATGATGCCCGTACGACAAACGACTGTATATATACATGGAAAGGATTAGACGAGTTGGGGGTATCTACATATACGTTGTGTAAGGTTAACCTACTAGTGGGACTTGAGTATAGCCTAGAGAGCTAATATCGCGAATAACCTAATAAGCAAGAAAAAATAAATGAACGGTATATGTAGGATTATACAAAAGTTTATTCTAAGTCCAGTCACCAGAACTTATGTTCTGACCCCCTCCTCATTACATACTTCCAGGTTAGGTTCATGACAGAGATGGTATAGCTTTGGATATTGGTTAGACAGTATGATATATAAGGTAAAGCTATTTTTGAATATATTATATTTTAATTCCTTCCGCTGTGAGATGCTTTTCGAGTTCTGACATGTTTCTTTATCTCTGTCTTTTTCTGCAGCATAGCAGAGCACCCAACTCGGGTCTCTATGGATAGAAGTTGAAAAATTCGGTTTGTCAGAATTCGGGTTGTCACACTAGCATTAAATACATTATTAGTTTAATATTATGTTGCATCTATAAATAGAAGCATACACCTACATGTTTTTTCACCTCATTTTGATCTAAGGAGAACTGAAACCAGAAAATTCTTATTCAAAGTTCAGCTAAAAAGCGAGTAAACACTCACTAACAAATTACGTAAACAACGCCATTCAAGTTTATTTTACTTCTATATGCCGTGCTATTATGACTGAATTGATGAAACCATGCTAAGACTCAAACCATTTTAATCATTAGCCGAGACACCCTATAATGCAAGTTTATGTACGCAATAAGATATTTCTCTGCTTAAACCGCCATTCCAATGTTAGCGAAATTTTACCTTGCTGAGTAGCACTTGTTTGATATTATTTAAACCCATGTGGAAATCATGTTGTTGTCACATTTACCTATACTATAAACATGCATTGTTTTTCTTAGTAATCCTCCATGCTTTGTTCCAATACATAGGAACTTTAATTCCTTTATGGAAACTGCTTTGTTCAAATTCAGGGGAACCTTGATCTCTCATAAAATCTGATTCGTACATTTCCGATTATGATTAAAGAGAAAGATTTGTTAGTGGATAGGTTGCTTCTTATTTGGACGATATTACAAAACCTTATCAAAAGAACCATATTTGTTGTGAGGGCGTTTACTGTTATTAAAACTGTGCAGATAATTTGAATGGAAATATCACTCTGTTTTGCCACATTCCTATGTCTTGTTTGCAGAGGATATGTTAGACCTTAGCGCTATGAGTAAACCAGGACTATTCAGTGTTGATTATATTTTATAATAATAACTTAGAACACTAAAAATAATAATATGTATATGCTTTTTAAAAACATGAAAGTAAAAATAGTTCTGAAAACTATTTCGTTTCGAGGGGACCAAGTGTCGGGAAGCTCGGGTAGGTTACGGCATCGGCAAAACGTTGCGAGAGTTTGAGGTTGATCGATGATGAGCATTGACGGCGTAAACCATTTCTTTAAAACATAAATGGATGTTTTGTTTCGGCAAAGCCCCATCAAAGTATCTGTTTCCAAAACAGACCGTCGAAGGGGTCCGAACAGTGGGAGATAGCTCCAATCCAGATCGTATGCATGTACAGTCCGTGAAGAGGCTGGGTTACGGACTAAACTGTGTGTTCGTGTGCACCTTTTAAACGTGCACATGGGGAAGCTAAGGGAAGCAAGTTATGGATGAACACATAGCCGGTCTCGGCATTTCCTTTTAAAAACTGGGATGTTTGTCTTGCGCATTTTTACAGCATAGTAAAATTTTAAGACATAGTTTTTAAAAAATCAGTTATTTAAAATAAAAAGGGATGGGAATGTTTTACTTATTGTGTACAAACAAGAAAAGAATGGCAGTAATTAACCAAAGAGGGAGAGAGAAACTGTGAGCATATCTGTGAGTGGATGGATGAATGGAGAACACAGTAGTTCACCAGAATTCGAAGAAAAGGTGGAGAAATAGTAGATTATGGCAGAGAGGAGATTGGAGCAACAAGGTGTGAACTGGAAAATGGGTAAGCATCAGGAAGTGGGAAGAAAAAGTGGGAGAATAATTCAATAGCAGGTCTTAGAAATTTAGAAATACAAATGGTGTGTGGACTTAGGAATGTTGGTTCTTTTCTTTGCATGGATAGTAACAGGCCATGCAAGTAAGGTTTACAGGCTTCAAAGGGAATGGGCTTGCACATTCTTGGCCATGTAAATAAAATCAAAAGTGGTTTAAAATAAATAGAAAAGAATTTAGGCCATAAGGGTTAGGCTGCGAAAATAGGCTATAAAAATTAAATAAAAGAACGGGCCTATGGGCCGTGGAACCTAGGCTCTAGAATTTAAATAGAAAAGGGGTGTTAATCTTGATTTAATTTAAACATTTTCCATTAGCCTGATAATCATTTTGTTTAATAAATTTATTATTTTAACTTTCCTAAGTTTATAAAAATAAATTAGATAATATAAAGATATAATATACGATTGTAAAGTAGATTTCGTATACACTTATAAATGTATATTTATATGAAGTCAAAGTGTATTAGTTTAATATTAATTATTCATGTGAATAATTTAATTAAATAAAAAGGAATAAATTATCAAATAATTTCAAGACGATGTGGTAAATAAAAAGTTGATGAGTTAATTAAACTCAATGATCTACCAAGATTAAAGGAAGGTGATTTAACTGTCGATGATAATTCAAAAGTTTTGAGTAAAACATCGAAGTAATATTTTTTCCAACTTAAGTCTAGAAATTTTTTCAATATTTAATGAATGAAATTAATGATAAATAAAAGTGAATATTAAAGGTCAAATTTTATATAATAATCTGATCCATTTAAATATCACTTGTCCCTAAAAGATATTAACGTCGATTGTTTCGAAGATCCCGGAATATAGATTCCACTTTGATTCGATCTTTACGTTTCAAGGAGAATATTAACAAAGATAATAAAAGATGGAGTTAGACAAGAGTTGTTTTATAAATTCTAGGTAGAAATTTCCTAAGATGAGTTTATAAAATAATATCTTCGGTTTGTCCAGTTCCAGGACACCTTGTATGGACGAATGTCTGACAGAGTATTCCAAACTAATCACGTACATTGATCTTTTCAAACGTAGTTATGTGATGGTAGAGGAATTTGTTTCTCTGGCTTTATACCTATAATATATTTTTGGAGAAGTCAATTAGTGATTAGCAGGTTTGACGACGTGATGTTCAAGAAAATAAAAAGTGTTTTGTCAAGGTAAGTTTAGCCTTAAGCTTCACAACCAGAAAATGACAAAAATCGGGCAGGCAGCATGGCTATGTGGGTAGCTCCCATTAGGGTGTATTATCACCTATTTAGAGATATTTCTTTTTCCTTATTCTATCGATGTTGTCCCACTCGGGAAATGGTTGTCGTACACAACCATTGGTGATATACATTCGATACGCTCAAGAGAAATGAGTGGTCGGTCATGTGTGGCCGGGTCACAAGAAGTTCTTGTAAAACCCAGTATATTCCTCTCTTGAGATACACTATCGGAAGATGGTTCCATACCATGTCATAGTTGGAAATCCATTATCCATAAGAGTTAAGAGGTTTTATTTGTATATTCGGTAAGTAGAAATGTAAGATGAAAACATTTCTATTAGATTCTAAATTATTTGTGGAAACCCTAGACATTATCATAAAATTTGATTTAAATATAAAAACTGTTTGATTCTCATAAGGTAAAAATTCAATCCGTATTCAAGGCATGGCCTTATGAGCATGATTTTATTTTTTAACTTGTTTTAAAATCGTTTACTCACACCAGTCCCAGACTGACCTAGAATTTATTTTTCTATGTCTTCCTTCAAATCTTGGGTACTCATTACACTTGTTATGGGTAGACAAGTGATCCACGTCTTGACTTAACTTTTAGAGTGGCTGGATGGAAAGGATCTGAATGTTGGCCTATCTATCATGCTTATATATAATTATCTGCAAGTTGGTTTATCCATGATGTTATGTATAATTATCTGCAAGTAAGTTTATCACAAATGTTAAGTATGTAATTTGTGATGACATGTATCCGTATGTATGAAGTACTATAATGTACTTGACTTATGATATGTAATATTTTGGGTTATTTGTTATGTTTAAGTTCCGATGTGAGATTTTGATGTTTTCTTTAGTTTTATCCTTTATCTATCTTTTATTCTTATATAATGATACAACTTCCGAGGTGTTCGAAAGTTGGGTTGTTATAGACTGGATCCTTCTTGATTACTTCCCAATGCTCGTCTTCTTTGGTTGCCGGAGCCTGTGAGAGATTGTTATCTTCATCTTTGAAAAGAGAAGAGATTTTCCATCACATTGCATCAAAATGTTTCTTTTTTGCTTAAACAACTTTATTTGGCTTAGTTCGAGATGACGCTGGTTTCGTAGAATTATAGAGAGGATATTCTTGAAAGAATTCAAGGTTTCTTCTAGATTTTCACAAAGATTATGAATAGGATTTGCCACGGAATTGATGAGAAATGAATAAGGAAGAAAAAGAAATAGAATAACGAAATTTTTTGGAAGAAATAGGCTCAAATAGGGTCTGGAATTTGTTGGATTTTGAATGGACATGAGTAGTTATTTAATTTTAAAATTTGAAACATTTTGAAAATCCGGCAGTTATATGTCAACATATACATAATTGTATGTCGACATAGCTATTAGAAATTTTGAAAAATTTTAAATTTTGAATCTTTTGAATTTATTTAAATTATAATTAATTTTATAATGATTTAAAAAAAGTTAAACAGAAATAAAACTCCATTCATTACTTGGTAGAAAGCGAATACAACCAACTAATTTAACACATAATAAGCGATATTCGAAAACAAATACAAGAAAATATAAGCAAACACATAAAGATAGATTAAACTAGATAGTCTAGTTTTCAGCGGATGATGATGTGGAAGATGAAATTCCAAGCTTCCACCTATCTTGACCATGAACATGGATATTTCGGAGTGATTCTTGCTGAGCTTCTTTTGATTGTGGACAATTATCACTAGATTTAGAACAATTGCTCCTATGAAAATGTGTTTAGTGTTGGATGGACACTCAACACTTTCTATAGAAGTCTCTTCTTCTTCTTCGACTTCCAATGGATCTTGTTCTTGTTGCATTAGAGCTTTTTTGGCCTCGAATGTCTCATACGGTTTGAAAGTGAGAGGAATTTGCATGAGATGAATGTTTCAAGAGTCAAACACTTTTATAGATACATACTCTTTTCCATAAAGATCAATATTAAAGTATTTGTAAATATGTATAACGAACGCGATTTTTCGACCTCGAAAATCGACACACAACACCATGTCGACTATTTAAGAATCAAAAATACTAGAAAGTTTATAGAAAGAAGTTAGAGGGTGAGAAGTAGATAAGATAGAAATTAGAATAGAAGAAGAAGACAACTACAACATCAGAGTAACATGAATCTCACAGCAGAACAAATAAATGTAGTATACAATATAACTTTGAAACGAAAATCTGTATTTGTATATTAGAGTAAAACACTTACATCATAGCGGAAATAAACAATAGCTATATAACCCTGAAGCCTCCTGCTCTAGCTCTCGCAGTATATCTATAAAATCCCGAGTACTTGACTGCCCGTACAAAATTGGCCACCCAAGAGTTTAGGGAAAGCAAAACAAAATAAACTCTGGGTCAGTCATGGGACTGGTGTGAGTAAACAATTTAAAACAGTTTGAGAAAATAAACGATACCTCATAAGACTGCGTCGTATGACACTGAACGGGTTTTTCCTTTATGAGAATCCAAAACACTTGATTTAACTTTCAAAATCCTTTTGAAAGAAACGATAATCTTTATATCAAACTCTTTTGATATTATAATAATGTCTATCAACCATAACTAAATAATCTTCTAGCAGAACGCTTTCGTCTCACGTTTCACATACATAATATATAATCAAAAAACGTGGGCGCTTATTGGGTAATGCATTCCAACCGGCAAGGTATGGGACCACCTTCCAACAGTGTATCTCTAGAGAGGAATACACCGGGTTCAACAAGAACATCTTGCAATCCAGGCTAAACATGACCGGTCACTCATTTCGCTTGAGTGTACCGAATGTATTATCACCAACGGTTGGGATCAACAACCATTTCTCGAAAGGAAAAGCATCGAAATAGATTATATAATTAAGTAGAATTTCTCTAGATCATGTGACAATACACCCTAATTGGTAGCTCACCGCTTAGCCATGCGACCTACCTGATTTTATACCATTTCATGGTTAAGAGGCTAGAGGCCATAACGTATAGATCACACCTTTATTTACTTTGAATGTCATGTCATCATACCTACCAAATAACAAATTGATTTCCCTAAAAATACAACGGGTATACAGCTAAGAGAAACGAATTCCTCCACCACCATACATAAATACATTTGAAGAGATCAACTTACGCGATATATTAAATATACTCTGTCAGACATTCTTCCATACAGGTTGTCCTGGGACTGGACAAACCGAAGGCACTATTCTGTAAATCCATCTTAGGCAATTTCTACCTAGATTTTGCTAGAACAGCCCTTGCATAACTTCGTCTTCAATTTTCTTCATTATATTAGATATGCAACGCTAACACCCATACGGAGTGGTTTTCAGATAATAAATCTGATCTCGGTCTCTCCGTATTGACGACGGAAAATGGTCAAAACTTTGATAGTCAGTTATTTAACTATCAAAGGAAAACATACATACACTCAACGATCTTATTTCTAAATGTAAATTTTATCGATCAATCATCAATCAACATTTTTCTCTTTAAATTAATTTATCATTAATTTATTCGTTTCCCCATTTCCCGTTTCCATATATTCAGAAATCCTTATTTTCTAAATTCAGAAAATAAATGGTATTACCATTGGAAAACGTTTCCATTTCTTGTTCATGCATCTATACCCTCCCATATCTATCAGTCTCTAACGGTAAACTAGTAAGAGAACAATTCCCTAAATATCAACCCTGTAGGCCGAAACCAACATCAGATCGATACCCAGAAAGCTATTCAACATAACTAATCTCCAGTCAGTTTCTAATTTCCTTAACTTCGTTTCTTATCTTCTTATCAAATCATTGCTTACGCAACTCTCGGATTCAGTTTACGAATCCAATTCTTTTATGAAAAACATTGGTTACAACGATAACTTTATAATCCCTACTTCCAAAATATCTAACTTTAAATAAAAAAATCAAACCTTAATTTAAATAAATAAACAATTTTTAAATAAATAAATCTTGATTTAGAAACCGGAAAGTAAATAGTACTTTTATACATTCGGTATAGTCGAATCCTAATGTATAGTTCTTTATCGAATAATCTCTATTCGATAATTCTCTTTCGAATAAACTATATTCGACAATCTCACTTTCGAATAAACTATACTCGATAACTCTCTTTTTGGATAATCTCTCTTTCGAATAAACTATATTCGATAACTATGACGACCCTGATTTTCAGAACCAATTTAAAATTTTTATTTTAGCTATTTTATTGGATTTTGAATATTTAAAATGATTTATTTTAAATAATAACGATTTAAAATTTATTTAACTCGAAGTTAGAATATATGTATACTTAATTTAATTATAAAAGAAGTTTGAAATGGCGCGGTAGTTTGAAAATTCAATTTTAAATTTTAAATGAATGTACAGAATTCAAAATAAATCGGATTTCAGTAAAAATAGAAATATTTGAATATGTTTAATTATATCTTTCTAAAGAATGTGAAAAATTCAAATTTCATAGTATAAATTGAAAGCTATGTCCAGTTTAAAATTCCTAATAGTTGATATGGAATTTATATATATTTTAAATAATATAAATCCCTTAAAAATAGCCATTTTGCAAACGACCTCCTTTTTTGACGAAATCATTTTTGTTGGATCCGGATGTCGAATTATTGTTGGGTTTCAATTTTCACAATTTTTGTACTTAATATGTGAGCATGGTAAATTTAAACATGTTTTGACAGTTTTAGTTTGGATTGGATCGACCAGAAAATGGCCATTTTTCAAACGGTCTCTAAATTCAACGAAATTAGTTTTGTTAGGACCGTATCATCAAAACATAACTATTTTTATTTTTCTGTTAATTTTTGGAGTCAGTATGTGGTCCTGGTAAATTAAAATGCACGTTTAAATTGAATATATACTGATTTATATTTTATTTTTAATCAAAAATGATCGAAACTGTCGAATTGGCTTGCGGGACATATCCCATTTTGTTCGAAATAGGGGTATTTAACTAGAGGCGACAGTCGCTGGAATTTGTTTGGAGTTCAAAATGCTAAACTTCAAAATTGAACAATAAAACAAAATAAAAGAATTGAATAAACTAATATATATCCTACCCCATATATTATCATTTTTATCCCAAACCCTACAGACAAATTCCATGCCTCAACAAGCCTCACGCTGCAGTCATTCTTCCATAAACAGTGAAATCATAGCTTCAAAAATTCGAAGAAATGCAAACAAAAATCAATAAATCTTGAAACAATATTCCTTTGACTACTGTCAGCAAGATTGTCGAGTAAGCATCAATTTTGTGTGGTTCAAAAATTGTTTTAGGTGCTGCAAAAATTACAACGCAGGTATTATCGACTAAGGGTTGGAGAATTTGAGTGGTACAATCATTAGTACCATTTTTGGTCATCGTTTTTGGTATTATTGAGGAGAATAACACTTAGGTGTGAAATTTGGAAGGATTCTATGCTAAAAAAATTCGCAAGCTGCTTGTTGCAGCATTTGAGCACCTGTTCGACGCATCCAAAAAGGTGAGGTCAAGTTGTTTGATTTTAGTATGGAATTGTAGTGGATTTGTAGAGAGGAATTATGGTGAATTTTCCTTGATTTTTAGATGGGAGTGGAAGGAGTTTGAGTGGGATAAAGGATTGGAAATGGCCATGTATTTGGTTCGGCAGCAGGTCAGCGTGAAGAAGAAGATGAGGAGCGGGATTAGTTAATTAGGTGATTAGTTAATGTTTAATTAAATTAATTATTATTTAAATTATTTATTAATATAATTAACACTTAAACTATCATAGCTCTTTCAAACAGACACAGAATCGCCCGATTTCAAAAGAGTTGGAATCCTCTTGAAGAGCTCTACAATATGGAACAAATCCGGACAAATTCAGAAGCATTTGGAATTTTTAATAAAATTAAACATCTGTTTAATTCTATTAAAACGATTCGTATTAACACCAAATAAAATTCTACATTTCAGAACTGACGGAGTAGAACCCATAGTGAGTTTTCTCACACCTGCAAAAATATTCACATTTTTGTGAAATTGAAATTAGGGATTGATTTGAATATTTTGTTGTTGGTTGCAATTTTAAATGGACATCTAATTTAAACTCTTAGAAATTAAATTGACAATTATTTTTATTTTTTTGAATTAAATTGCTGGTTAAACCCCAACACATATAATAAGTTAATTATTGCAAATTGAACTGTTTTGAATGATGGGTGTTTATTTATGGATATATTGAACTGTATGGATGTTGTCTATATTTTTATATCAGTGTTATCACCTTGGATGTTACAGGCATCATCATAAACTATCATTTCGAATAAATTAAGAAATAGGTTGAAATGATATACCTATGACATTTGACCTTTGACCTTTGGATTGAAATGATATATAGCCATTCCTTGAAATTAAAATTTAAAATTAAAAATAACTGATCACTTAGCCATAGAATAGATAATTATTATACGGACATCAAATTGGTTAAATCTATAAATTTTAGAATTTGTGAAACCGATTTATATAAGTGATTCTATGTAAAGAAAATGTAACAACCCGCACCTCCGTTCACGCAAGATATTGTTCCCAACCTAGCCACCGTATAGGTGTGGGGTTTTGTTTCTCAAAATGCCTCGGCATTAGTAAGAGATGGGCTCTACTATATAAGTACCCACTTCACACAGGCTTCCACGATGTGGAACTTAGGGGTGTTACATTCTTCCCTCCTATAGAGCCCAACGTCCCCGTTGGTTCACAAACACCTCACCCAGGCGCTGTGGTCCACATAGGAGCCATGATTCCGACTTGTATTGGCTCTGATATCACCATACAAGTATACAACTAAAACCGTAAGCTCGTATTGGTAAATTAGATTTCCAGCATGATGGCTGCTGATTCGAAAGATCAATCGCATCATGTGTCTCCACCGCTTACGTCTCGGCAAGAGAAAACACCGAAAAACATATAGTACGCACTTTGGACGTGCAGCAATCTGAAATATCCTCATGAGATAAATGACCTATCCCACTTCTAGAGTGGAGCGACCACCTTAGCCCCATTGGCTGACCCCAAATCCGTATAAAGTATATTGGTCAAACTGAACATTATCAAACAAATCGTTCACCATCATACTGTGGTGTGTGAGGCTCGCGAAGTCTCGTTGTATCCAAAACGGCGCTATATAAAAGCTATGCTTTGGTCTTCATCCACAAGGCTCTGCTTTTCAACAAAAGCCCTGATCATATGCATCTTAGCATGCCACATTATCAGACCATACCATACCATTGATCATCTATTGATATATAACAGCGTGTTAAGAAAGAGAATAAATTCTCCACCACCAAACAACTATATATTTAATAGAGATCAACAAATACAATATAAAGGAATACAATGTCAGACACACAATCCATTTGTAAGTCTGTTCTGGGTCTGAACGAAACCATATTCAGTAGATCTCCATATACGTCTGGATGATCACCGATATGCTCTCATCTTAGGTGTACGGTCCAATCAAGATATTGGAAATCATCCATACAAATAGGAAAATCCCCCGGTCTTTAACCATCGTCTTCATCGCCGATCTTCAATCGTCGTATGAATTATTCAGAATGGGTTGAACCCGGTCATTCTGAATACTTCGCGCATATTAAATTCATGTGCTATGAAAACACAACCAACGCCTCATTCCAATCAAGAATATTCTTTGATTTAACTTAAACCAAATTAAGGTTCAATCAACTAGTCGGGATTAACGCCTTACCGAAGTAATCATTTATTATATTATCCCTGTCCCAACCTATGTATCCCATGGAGTAAAACTGGTGGTACTCCATATCTAACACCCAATGTATTTCGGTAAATTTAATTACCGTTTTATTGTTTAAATCAAATTAAGGATTTAACTAACGCATGGAGCAAAACTGGTGGTACTCCATTCACGGTCACTTATTGAATTTAGTAAATTCAATTACTTCATTTCTACTTTAATTCTAATTAAAGATTCATTAAAACACTATTTGGTTTTAATCTTCCAAAAATCATTATCTAATGATTTTTATTTTATTTTAAGGAATATATCTTATCTTAACTGGATTAAAGAACAAATGTCACTTAAAAACATAGTTCACGATGAACCCAAAAATCCTATGTCCTTAAATTTCAATTTAATGTATCAAATTGAAAACTTCGCTTTAGAAAATTCCATTAAATCTTTAGTTAAAAGATTAATGAATGAAAAATCAAAATTTCACTTTTGATTTGGATTTCAAGAAACAATGTCTTTTAAAACATTGTGCACAATCAACCCACAATCAATTTCCTTTTAATTTCAATTATGTTTAATAATTTGAAATCTCATTTAAATCTTATTTAAAAGATTTATTCTTTACTCAAATAGGTTTAAGAACGGTGTTATTTAAGACACCATTCATGACAAGCCCAAAATCTAATTTGATATTTAATATAAGGTTTTGAATAGGATTATATCGACTTATATTCAATATCAAATTCTAAAACTAACGGATATCATATCGGAAATAACGATATGAAAAATCTTCCAAATTTCCAAAATAATATCCTATAATCACAGAATCCAATATTGAAATAATCCGTAGATAATTTCCATTCAAATCCATTCCAATATATTTATTGGAAATCTTGGTTACATTAAAACCATTTTAAATTCCTTTTATTTATTTATAAAAATAAATAAATCACCAATTCTGATAAAAATATCTTTTACCTTTATAAATTTGGAATTTTTCATTAAAACCTCTTTAAATCATTTATTATGATTTTTCACAATTTTTCCTATTTTTATTTAAAAATAGGCCTTTTCAGCTAAATGACGTGTCAAGTCGTTTAACGGCACTGGCGCTGTTTTTATTCAAAATTGAATTTAACATTTCTCAAAATTTAACCATTGGATTTCAAAACTTAAATACTGATTTGAAAGCTCTTTTTGATATGAACCCATAGGTTTCGATTTCAGAAGAATCCGACGGTCAGATCTTCCGTTATGTCCTTTTAAAGTCAATGGTCGAAATTCGCGAACGGTCGCTGTGCGAAACGTTCTATTCAAACCTTATAATAAATATATATATAATCGTCAATTTTCATTTATAAAATATTTTATAAAATATTTTATAAAATCCTACGATATTAAAAATATGAATTTTTAATATAAATCATTTTCATATTCCTAAATGACATTAAAAAGATGAGTTTTTAATGTAAACCATATTCTGACATAAAAAAGAATGAATTTTTTTATGTAAAACATTTCCTGTTCTTACATAACATTAAAAAGAATGATCTTTTAATGTAAAACATTTTCTGACATTAAAAGAATGAATTTTTAATGTAAAACATTTTGTGTTTCTGAATGACATTAAAAAGATTGAATTTTTAATGCAAATCACTTTGGGTTCCAACATAACAATAAAAAGATGATTTTTTTTATTGTAAACCAATTATGACCAATTTATATTTGTTAAAAATAAATAAAATTGATTGCAATATCCGTTTACGTTAAAATGTCGCAAATCTACCCAACTCGGCTTCATTCACTTTAAATATCATCAAAAACCAAATTTTGGTTTATAACTGAAAATTATTTGAAAAACATTCGTTTATTCTAAATTGGAATGAGACCCAATCAATTACCATATAATTTTAATTATATGGACTCCATACATTGCATATATTTCATTTTAATGATAAAAATTCATTACACATCCAAAAACAACCAGAGTGCACATTACAGCTTATCACAAGGGAGATGTGTGATCAGAATTTCATCCCAAGACTCGTGTGGGGTTTTAACCAACATATGACAAAATAATATATTATTTGTGCACTTGGGCGATGTGTGAAAAAAATCAGCCCAATCACATATGCATGTCAGACAACTTGTATATGGCAGTGTAATCATAATTACATAAATAAAATAAAATAAAAAACAATATTATTTTAATGTATCGCAATATTACAAATTTCATCACCACATCACATCACATACATACATAACAATTCATCTTACAATATAGTTCTTAAGAAAGATGAGATTTTAACACGTGAATAAACAAATAACATGAATCTCAAATAAAGATGAGATTTTTAACGCGTCATCAGATCTAAAATAAAGGATATGGAATAAGGAATAAATTACAACAAAAAAAATCAAATCTAGAAAATTGAATCTGAAATAAAGAGTAAACTTTCAACGCAAAATAAGATCTAGAAAATTGGATCTGAAATACATAATAAATTTTCATCGCAGAACTGAATCATATCGTTCATATACATAATTTAAAGGCGAGAAAATAATTAAAAATTAATTTTAAATAAAAAAATCAGAGTTCTCACCTTGCTTTTACGTAGATCTAAAATTCAGAGAGACTCAGAATCAATCTCTATCAGTTCTAGAAAGTCGTGTTCGATATCACGGTTCCAACGTTTTT
This sequence comes from Allium sativum, assembly GCA_030737875.1. Lineage (NCBI taxonomy): Eukaryota > Viridiplantae > Streptophyta > Magnoliopsida > Asparagales > Amaryllidaceae > Allium > Allium sativum. The sequence continues at coordinate 1,021,149,175 of CM060920.1, forward strand.
GAAATTGTTCAATTTGACATCCGTATGAATAGAATATCACTTTTATAATTAAATCAACAATTTGTAACAGATTAAAGTGTGGCAATTCAATTTATTTTAATATACCATTATTTTTCAGAATACGTTCAAAACTTCAATCTCTGATTTCACGCAAACCGATGAACTAGGTGACGATCGGGTGGTTGGAGGTTGGAGGGGGGCGAAGGCCGCGTCGGCGGTGGGTTTGGGTAAATTCGAGGTTGGAGGAGAGGAGGAGATAGGAGGGGAAAAAAAGAAGGATGGAGAAGAGGAGGAGGGAAAGAAAGAGAAGGAAGGAGAAGAGATGGAAGAAAAGAAAAGAGAAGGAAGGAGAAGAGGAGAGCCGCCATGGAAGGAGAGAAGAAGAGGATTAGGATTTGTAGAATGTCAGGGTTAGGGGTGGTTTAGAGATATTACATAGAGATTAGAATTTTTTGTTTAAGCCCTTGTCTATTTTTAACTTATTAAATAATAACCTTTATGTTATTATTTTCTTCAATTTTTAGTCCTTGTATGTTGTAGGAGTTACAATAGCATTTATATACTATTCGGAAAAATATGATACTAATTTAACAACTGTATTCATTTATCGATTTCCCAAATAAGAAATTTATGTATCAAATGGATGGACATTCAATGGAATTCATACGAATCATTTTTGATATGTTCAAGAAAAAAAATGACAATAACCTATTGATTATGTCAGCTTAATCTATAAGTTTAGATTTCCTAGCAAATGTGCGATAGAATAAAAACAAACTTATAAATATTTGATTTGCTTTAAATGATTTTATGGGCATTAAATCATACAAATGATTTATTACTTATTTTGGTTCCCTCTAATTTCTTCGTTTGAAAAGAGAATTTGTATACATAAGTCTTTCATTGATTAACCTACTATTTTGTCTATTAATGAAAAATCGTTTTCATTCATGATAGGTTTATTATCGAGATTGATTAACATAAGGAAACAAGGAGAATTCATGAAAAAAATGCAACCTTTGTAATTAAGATAGAAATGTATATTTGATTCCGTTTAGTTTGTCTAAATATTGAATTTTCATTCGCAGAATGTTAAAAAGAAAAGTATTATTAATTTCCATATATGTTATTAATTTTATACAGAGTCATTTAATGGAAATTAATAGCATGCAACATTTGTAATTCTAAGGCAATAATATGTATATAGAATAAAAACAAATGCCTTCTAAAAGGTAACCGAAATTATAATTATTTTTCTTTGAAAAGAATTAATCTAGAAAGAAATTATTTTAAAATTAATGAAAAATTACATGAGATATAAGTGAAAAGGAAAAGAAAAGAAGGAAATACAATGCAATATTTATGAGAGGATAAATAAGAAGAATATGTCAATTTGGAAGGAGATGAATGGTGTAGTATTAATGAAACAATGAAGAAATGACACTGAAATAAATGCAGCTATTCACATTTAAAAATAAATTTTTGAAGGTCTGAACCGTTTCAAATTCCTGCACATTACATTTTGAATAGATAAGGAAATAATTAAAGACAATGGCCAAAGATATATATATATATATATAGCCAATTTTTTTTTTCATTTAGAACCTGCACATTATTTGCAATACAAAATTAGTCTTTATTTATAAACTTCAAATTTTAAACTGTCAACAAAAAAGAAAATTTCTTTCTTATTATTCTCTTCCTTTCCCTTAAATTCAAATATAGAGTAAAACGTTTTCTTTTGCCAAACGTTCATATTAAAGGTTCAAATCTACAAGATATTCCAATATTAATTTGGCGTTCTTATCATGCCATTTATACTTAATGTCATATTAAATATAATTCATTATGATTAATATGTTTTTCCAATAAGATTACTTAAGTCATATTAAATACAATTAATTTACTTTTCAATACTAACGTACTTTCCAAGTTAACATAGAATGAACATGTTTCCCATATTAATGTTAATTAACATGAATGTCTAATTAAAATTAGCATGCCTTCTTTAATGTCAATTAACATAAATTATCGTGTTTCTCAAAAATTTACTATCCTTAATGTTAAATTACTATGTTCAACATATTCTCCTTAATATTTAATTAAGCTTAACTTATTTTTACCAAAATTCTTCTTTTAAATTGGTTCTAATTTTCCAGGTTGTTACAATCTCCCCCACTTAAAAATCTTTTCGTCTTCGAAAAGGAACGGAGCTAAAAGTTTTTTTTTTACTCATCAACTCAACTTTCATTATGGCTTAATTTATCATTCATTCTCATATTGGTTTTATTATTCCAATATTTTATTAGTTAAACTAATAATCAAGCAACACAATGTTCGTCACTTTCCTATGAATTAGAAAAGCGTGAATTTTAAATTAAATACTGCAAGCGCACAGGTCGCGTAATATGCAAGTCGAATCACATGGAGGTGTTTAAATCTTATTATTTATCTATTCTTAGGCGAGTTAGGCAAATTTTGGAGAAGTTTTTGTTTGAATTAATGTTATTAAAACTACTATGAATCTGAGTCTAATCAAACCGATGTCAAATTCAACAACTGAAAAGAAGGGAATCAATTACTAGAAAAAGACAATAATAAGTAGAACAATAACAGAAAATTAAAAGCAAAATGTACCGTTGAATCTAATCAAATGGACATTCGCTAACATGTAGTAATAAAAGAAAATAACAATATGTGTTCTATCAAAACTAATTGAGTAGACACACAAATCGTTATAGAAGAAAAAGGCAGTCAACTAACATGAAGATAAACGTTTTATTAATAAACGAGAATACAAAATAGTGGAGAGAAAAATGGAATACTTTTTACAATGATACAATGGTCCTTTTATACAGGATGTAGCCTTCTCCTTTTTTTTGAATACAAGGCCCACAAAATAAATATATGAAAATATCCTTTCCAAAGATGAAGGAATAATCCTTTCATGACACTTGATTGGCGACCTGTAATCAATGTCCTTCCTTTTGATGCATTGCACGGTCAGTGAGAAGATAAGGATGTGTTTAATTGAAGATGTGTAATTAAAACTTTCCCGTTCTCTTTGCATGATAATCAAATGTGATTTATTGGATTTCAATTCTTGAGAGGATTACGCCAAAATTCAAAAAAATCTTCATTAAGTGCATATTATATATATATATATATATATATATATATATATAAAGATAGATGCATTATTGTGACTATATATATAATATCACTTAGTTCATTTATTCTTCGAAACGCATAAGGCAGGGTGTGAATGCATTCATGTTCCTTTCTTCAAAAAAATATAGCACTTGCCAAGGATCGAATTCAGGCCACTTTGTACACAATTCTATGTCTTTACCAGTGGGCTACAACTTCTTTTGCAATTGAGATGGCTTTGATATGGGGAAGAAGCTTTTTTTCTTTGTAGTTGGCCTTTAATTTGAAACGAAGGAGCCATCACTTGAAATCTGTTAAAACACATAAAAATACCTAAAGTATCATTTATTTATTTACAAAAGATAAAATATAAGAGCATAAAATAAACACATTTCTATGTTAATCACACAACCAGCAATCATTTTGTTGATTAAATTTCCAAACACATAACTTCTATATATATACTCAAAAATTATATTTTTGATGCCAAGTCACAACAATATCTAAGTTTTGGTTCTGTAATGACCCGGGGTTTTCGGACAACTAATTTCAAATATTTAAAATGGATTGAAATATTTAGTTGATAATATAAATGTTTTTTTATATTTATGTTATCGATTTAAATATCGATTTCGATTTAATATCGAATATATTAAATTATCAAAATAAGGAATCAACGAATAACTGAATTCGAAGTTAAAACTGATTTGAAAACAGTTCGGATAATTAATTCAAACTTTTTTTTTGAATTAGAATAATAATATTAAATTATTATCGAAGAATTTAAATGGTTTGAAATTTAATTTATGTCAGTTTAAATTAATATCTTCTACAGGTGATCAAATGGGGTTTGGATACCTGTCCCAGTGTGTTCAGAATAGCGGTTTTAACCTAGAAATGGCAGTTGTTGGAATCAGAAAGGAGTTCGAAACCAATGTGATAATTTAAATATAAGGATACGATTTAAAAACTAATTAAAATAAAATTTAATGTTAGAAAATTCCTTCTTCCTTTTGTGGATTTAATCTAAACAGCAAGGAGGAAATAGCTGGCCTTGCTGCTCATTTCCAAACCGCAAGAATAAAAAAAATTGGTGGCCTCTTCCTCTCCACCCGTTGCTCAAACCTCTCCTATATAAAATACTGGCCACATCTCAAATTCAACAATGACTTTAAGACGTGCTTTCTTTATGTTCTTTTTGCCTCAGTAAATCGAGTTCGTCCCTGTTCAAAATGAAATACGAAAATCGAAAAGCCAGATAAAAAGAAGAAAGCAACCAAATCAAGTATCGCGGTTCCATTCGCCATCGTGTGGTCTCGGATCTCGACCCTAGTTCGATGCACTCGTAAAGGAAAACAAAGGGAGTTCGAAGGTGTTGAACTACGGTGATAAAGGGGGTCGCGATGCTGCTATTCTTCTGGAAATCGGAACCAGGTCTTCAAGCGCCTGGGAGTGGAACTGTTGCGGTTAAGAAGGGGTTGCGCAACAGTCTGAAGCAACGAATTTGGGTTTGTGATTTTTGGAAGTGGATCTGCAATTCGAACTGATGTTGGCTGGAGCGATTTGGCTTTGTGATTTTTGGGGGAGAAGGGCATCGATCGTTATTAGGAGGAAGGAGGGTGCGTTGGACTCCTGGCACCGTGAAGTTGAAACAGTGAAAAATGGAGGGGTTTTCCTAAAGCCGTGAATCCTTAAAAATTTATTAAGGCGAATATAAGATCAAATGGAATCATCCGTGTGAAGTTCGAAGGCGCGGAAATCGATGAATAGGAATTGAAATTGGTACAAGTGCAAATTAAAATCACGGTGAGTAAATCTCACCTGTTTGTTTAGAATTATTTTTATATCGTTAAAAATAATTGTTATGCTTGTTTGAATGCTATCTGATTGTTTTAAAATATATATTAGTTGTTTAGGATATATATATATATATATATATATATATATATATATATATATATTGGGTTGATGATTGGTTGGATTCCCGCAGTTTCATTAGCGGATGCCAGCGGTACCATAGCGGATGATTACCCTATACGCCCCACGCTATGATTAGTGGATGACCTTCTATACCGCGATATTCTGCCTCGAAGCAGGATGGGTATTACTATGTTGACTAGCGTTTGTGTATGCAGGAAAACAGGTTGGAGGAATCCAACTGGATTCCTCAAAAATATATTATCTGTTGTTGTTTGTTTGATTTCATATATATTCATATATGATGTGTTAAAAATCAAATGATTGAAAATTGGTTGATTGATTGTTTAAAATATCACTGGGGCTTGGGATATTGATTTATAAAAATACCAAAAAGGGTATTTGAAATTTAAAAGGGGAATTCTATTTTTATAAATAGAATTTGAATATTAAAATGAAGTATAGAAACATTAACTTGTTTTGAATATATATATAAACAAGTAATTGAATTTATAAACTTTGTTTATAAATGGAAATGTGGAATTTGAATTGAATTTATAAACGTTGTTTATAAATGGAAAGATGGGGTTTGAATTGAATTTATAAACGTTGTTTATAAATGGAAAGGTGGGATTTGAATTGAAGTTATAAACGTTGTTTATAAATAATGCAGAGAATTCAAATAGATTTGAATATAGAAATTCAAATGGACTTTAACTATAGATTTGAATATAGAAATTCAAATGGACTTTAACTATTGATTTGAATACAGAAATTCAAATGGACTTTAACTATTGATTTGAATATAGAAATTCAAATGGACTTTAACTATTGATTTGAATATAGAAATTCAAATGGACTTTAACTATTGATTTGAATATAGAAATTCAAATGGGATTTATAATAAATAGATTTGGATAAAATGAAGGTGAAATAGACTGAAAAGTTAAGTAACAGATTTAATTAACAAATTGAGTTAAAATGATTGGTATATTTAAAATAGATTGGGCAGGTATAGATACAGGAGACAGGTTTGGAATAAAGTATAGAAGTGAAATAAATAGAATGCCCGACAAAAAGGTACGTATTTAATTCATACATGAGATTTTATGCGCCGTATCGGCTAGCCGCTTGGCTTTTTCTTTTTCTTTTTGAGATGAGAAGGACCGGGAAAGCTATTTGAAATTTCCCGATGCTCCCGGTACAAAGGAGGTTATGGCGAATTTTTCCGGGAATTTAGGGAGATAGAATATTTTTAAGATAATTTGATAGTTAGGAATTAACATATCAAAATATATAGAAGTCGATTAGAAAACGAACTTAGAAATAGAATAGTATAATCAAAAAGGAAGTATAAGAATAAAATCTAGTAAGAATAGAAAAGGGAAGTGTATACGTGTTTAAAAGTAAATCAGTAGTTGTATGGAATTGATTTGTTCGAGTAAGTAGTCTTGTCTGTTTTGACGTTAAATGTTATTCAGTCAAGGTCTGAGAGGTAATTATACCCCAACTCGGTTGATTTCATGATATACCGATAAGTAGCAAGATTCAGGCTCGAAGATCAATGTGGAATAAGAATTCGTTAAATACTGTATTTGGGTTGTCGTAACGACGTTTTACACAACATCTGTTTTAACCCAAATATGTGCAAAGCTTGGAAATAGAATAATGAATATTTCTAAAGCTAGAAATAAAAGAAGGCGATATATGGAAATGTTTTCAAAGAGCGTAAAAGGCCAATATGGTTATTGAAAATATTTGGTTAACAAATATTGATAAAGAAATAGAGAATAGATTTAATTAATGGAATATTAATTAAAGTTTCAGAAGATTGTTGGATGTTTGGATGAACACTGGTTTTATTCGATAGTTAAATCACCGACTATCGAAGCACTTGTTTTATTCGATAGTTAAATCACAGACTATCGAAGTTTTGACCATCGTTGTCAATATGGAGAGACCGGTTGGATTATTATCCGAAGAACCACTCCATATTGGCAGTAGCGTGCGAATCAGATTATATAAAGATAATCGAAGACGGAGTAGAGTGCAAGGACTTTTTCTATTTATAGAAATAGTACCTTCGGTTCATCCTGTTCCTGGGTGACGTGTATGGATGAATGTCTGACAGAGTATTTCCAGAAAGGTCACGTACATTGATTTCTTCAACCGTACCAAGAGTGGAAGCGGAGAAGGAAACTTCTTTTAGCTAATACGTAATGTACTGTTGAGGACGTCAATCGGTGATTTGATGGATTTGACGATATGGCATTCGAAGTGAATCTGGTGTGATGATAAAGCGTAGCTTCTAGCCTCATCATCCGGTAAATGACAGAAATCGGGCAAGCAGCATGGCTATGTAGGTCGCACCTATTAGGCTGTATAATCACCTGATCTAGAGTGTCATTTACTTCTAAAAATCTATTGTCGATGCTGACCCATTCGGGAAACGATTGCTAATCCCAATCGTTGGTGATATACATTCGATACACTCAAGCGAAATGAGTGGTCGGTCATGTGTGGCTGAGTTGCAAGATGTTCTTGTTGAACTCGGTGTATTCTCCTCTAGAGATATACCAGCGGAAGGTGGTTCCACACCTTGTCATAGTTGGAAATCCATTACCCAATACGTGCTTGCGGTTTTGAATGTATATTATATAAGTGGAACGTGAGATGCAAACGTTCCACTAGATTGTTATTTACTTGATTTAGACATTATTATAATATCAAAAGAGTTTTGATATAAAGTTAAATCAAGTGTTTGGATGTTCATAAGGGAAAAACCCGTTCCGTGTTATACGGCGTGGTCTTATGAGATATCATTTAGTTTTCTGAAACTGTTTTTAAACTGTTTACTCATACCAGTCCCATGACTGACCCGGAGTTTATTTGTTTTGTTCTACCTAAACTCTTGGGTGCCTAAATTTGTACGGGCAGTCAAGTAGTTCAGGATTTTTCAGATATATCTAAAGGAGCTTGGAGCAGGAGGCTTTAGCGTTACCTAGTTATAGTTTGTTCCGCTATGTTGTAAGTGTTGTACTCTGATAAGTGTATGTTATACAGTTAAGATTTTGTATTTCAAAGATGTGATATATTATATTTTGTTCCACTGCGATGTGAGATTCTGTGTTGTTATTTCTGTTCTTCTTCTACCTCTTTCTTCTAAAAAAAAAATGTCTCGTATTTTCGTGATATTTGGGTTGGACGTATGATGTATATAGTCAACTCTGATGTTGCGGATTTGCGGGTCATTACAGGTTCTCACACCAGTTAATTGGAAATATATAGATATCCCACTTTTGCATTCGAACATAAATACTGGTGATGTAGCTACAATCATCAGAATCATCCCCGGCTACTAGAGTGTGATTCTATATCTACCTAGTATACTCAAGACTCGATATACAACTGGCCAGGCGTATATACAAGTTCTACTAATACTTGATAGTCCAAAATAAATTAAAATATAATACTCAAATACGTATAATAAGTTATAAATTCTCAAAACTAAATTGATTTTTAATAAAAACACTCTTTAGACCCATCCTAGGATACTACGGATCCTATCTCTAACGAGTTATTCTTATAGGATATTACTATTCCTATCTCCGATGAATTCTTTTGTTTGGTTCTAATGGTCTTGTTCTCGAGCTTTGTAAAACAAAAGTTCTAATGTGGTATCAGAGCCAAGACCCAGCTGGAATTGTGGCTCCTGTGTGGACCACAGCGCCAGGGTGAGGTGTTTGTGAACCAACGGGGATGTTGGGCTCTGTAGGAGGGAAGAATGTAACACCCCTAAGTTCCACATCATGGAAGCCTGTGTGAAGTGGGTACTTATATAGTAGAGCCCATCTCTTACTAATGTCGAGGCCTTTTGAGGAACAAAACCCCACACCTATACGGTGGCTAAGTTGGGGACAATATCTTGCGTGAACGGAGGCGCAGGTTGTTACAGAAATGTAACACCCCTAAGTTCCACATCGTGGAAGCCTGTGTGAAGTGGGTACTTATATAGTAGAGCCCATCTCTTACTAATGCTGAGGCCTTTTGAGGAACAAAACCCCACACCTATACGGTGGCTAAGTTGGGGACAATATCCTGCGTGAACAGAGGTGCGGGTTGTTACAATGGTATCAGAGACAATACCCAGCTGGAATTGTGGCTCCTATGTGGACCACAGCGCCTGGGTGAGGTGTTTGTGAACCAACAGAGACGTTGGGCTTTGTAGGAGGGAAGAATGTAACACCCCTAAGTTCCACATCGTGGAAGCCTGTGTGAAGTGGGTATTTATATAGTAGAGCCCATCTCTTACTAATGCCGAAGCCTTTTGAGGAACAAAACTCCACAAGGTGGCTAAGTTGGGGACAATATCTTGCATGAACGGAGGTGCAGGTTGTTACAGAAAATAAATTGAAATTATTTAAACTGAATTATGCATTGGAATTTGAATTTGAAATGTTGAAATTGAATTGTTAAAAGAATTTGTAAAGGAAAATTTTAAATTATTAATAAAGGTATGATTTGGACTTATCAAATTTGAATTATTTCAAAGGTTTAAATCTTTATTTAAATTTTGAAATTTAATTCGAATTGAAATGATCTAAATTTGTTATTTTGAAATTTGAACTAAAATTGATTATAATTTAAATTATTTCAAATTTTTAAATCTTTATTTAAACTTTGAAATTTAATTCGAATTGAAATGATTTAAATTTGTTATTTTGAAATTTGAATTGAAATTGATTATAATTTGAATTATTTGGAAGGTTTAAATCTTTATTTAAACTTTGAAATTTAATTCGAATTGAAATTATCTAAATTTGTTATTTTGTAATTTGAACTAAAATTTGTTATAAAATTGAACTATTTTTAAAGTTTAAATCCTTATTTAAACATTAAAATTAAATTCAAATTAAATGGCTTAGAAAAATATTATGAACTTGAACTTGGATTTGATTTGAATCGAATAGATTCAAATAATATTTTGAAATTGGAAGTTATCCTTTAAAATGGGATTGTTCTCAAATGAATTTGATTTTGGAATCGATTTGGATTGGATAATTGGAAATCGTTTTGGTTTGTTTTGAGATTTGAACTTAGGTTCAGATTTATTGGAAATGGAAAGAAACAGCTGATTTTAAATTATTTCTATATAATCTATTTAAATATAAAATATTTTCTGAATTTTATCCCTTTGATATATGGGGCATTTTATATAAATTGTTTCCAAAGCCTATTCTTTCTGCATATATATTTAGTAGATATTTTATAAAACATTCAAATATACATAACCATTTTCAATACTCAAGCTGTTTTGATTTCCAGACTATTCCAAATCTCCCAACTATTTACAATTATTCAAAAATTTATTTAGACCCCAAAACTATTTCAAACTTATAAACTGTTTAAAAAGAGGAAATTGTTTACATTTAAATCTCTGATTTAAAAGTAAATATGATTATTTTGATGTTAAAATCAAAAATGAATTAAAAATTATTTTTGACGTAAATTGAATGATTCGAATGAAATGTGGTTAATTGAAGTTATAACCAATTATTAAATTTGAAATTTATCTCAAAGTGAATATGAATTTTGAAAGTAAATATTTTTGTGATTAAAATAATATGATATTTTAAAGTGAAATTTGTTTAGGTGAATATGATATTTTGATATCATAATGATTCACTTTTGAAATATAAAAGTATCAATCGATGTGTAACATGACGTTTGGTTGTTAAAGAGACCGGGGCCTCTTATTGACATACTCTCTGTCAATGTTGGAACCACTTTAACAACTGTGTACGCGGTGGAGTTGCAGAAATAAAGTAGGATGAATTTGGAGGCAATTACTAGATTTGAAGAAAGTGAACGATAATGGATGACCCCGACACTTGTGTCGATTTGAAATGACCAAAACAGGAGCCGTGCCAGACCAAATGAGGCTTGACTACCTCTTAGTGGACATATGCTCTTCGATTTTCCTAGGCCTCGGGTCCATACTATTACTATTCAGTTGTTGTTGTTTTCTTGGTGCCTACTCTTGATATGACGTATTTCCCTTTGATTCGATATAGGGTGGATGTCTACGGTAGGCCGTTAGGGGTAACCACCAGTCTGGATCAGGCAAACTGGAAGTATACTACCTTAGGTATTGCCTCATGTGCCTTGTCATACGTTTATCCTTATGTGAGACAACTACGATTTTGATATTGTCATGGGTCTATAGGGGACTCACTGGCTACCAACATTCTACTAGTTGTGTTACAGGACCTGCGTAGACCATGTGCTTGTAAACTGTGTAAGGGTAATCAATGTAACCCCGCTTACACTATTTTACTGACAAGTATTTGTGAATAGACACTGTTATAATAGCCAAATTATATTATATAATATCTAGTTTGATGGATCCTTAAGAGATAGAAATTCTTGTATAATCTCTTGAGTTATGTGTGTGCATGTTCATATGATGTCAATTTGACTTAGATGAGAATATTTTTGCCTGATCCGAGCTTGTTTTATTTTCACGGTATTACGCTCGGGTCAAATTTGAGCATCCTAGTTTCAAAGGTTATCTTCTGAAGGATGAAGACGAAGACAGTATACTATTATTACTATTGTATTCCACTACTATTCTGCTGCATTACTCTGTATTATCAGTTATGTATATAAATTATGTAATTCTAATGATAATGTAAAACTCTGATAAATGATGTAAAATGATAAAATGTTTATTTTAAAACAGCTTCATGAATTGTTATTTGATTATTATATTTTGTTCATTCCGTTGCGAGATTATGTGCTAGTTTTCTTCTTTATTTCTAGTTCTAAATTAATTCCCTTGATTATCTATATTTTTTATTATAATGGTTAAAGATGTGGATCGTCATTTAACAATCTATAAATACGTACAGTTTTGAGTTAGACATGTGTGGATTATTGTCGATTCAAAAGGTACGGATTTCCTAGTCATTACAATAACTCTCTTTGAATAACTAATATTCTACTAACTCTATTCGAATAACTAATATTCAACTAACTCTATTCGAATAACTAATATTCGACTAACTCAATTCAAATAACTAATATTTAATTAACTTTCTTTGAATAACTAATATTCGATTAACTCTATTTGAATAGATAATATTCGATTATCTCTATTTGAATAGCTAATATTCGATTAACTCTATTTGAATAACTAATATTCCATTAACAATATTTGAATAACTAATATTCGATTAACTCTATTTGAATAACTAATATTGGATTAACTCTCTTTGAATAACTAATATTGGGTTAACACTATTCGAATAACTAATATTGCATTAACTCTCTTCGAATAACTAATATTGGATTAACTCTATTAGAATAACTAATATTCAGTTAACTCTATTTGAATAACTAATTTTATTTAAACCCTATTTCCTATCTCATTCGAATTCCTATTTGGATTCCTATTTTAAAACCCAGTTTTCCTTGAAAATGTTTTAATTTATAAAATAGTTATTTTACTCCATTATTCACATCAAATGTGAAAAATGTTTCTTTTATATAATCAATCAGTTTGAAATTTCATTTTAAAATAATATCCCATTTCCAAATTCTATTTATACTTCTATTTATAGAATTAATTACACAAAATCCCCTTATTTCTAACACTAAAAGTCTCATTTATAATTCTCTTTATAAATGCTAAGTTCAATTTCTATTTAAATTATCGGTGTTAAAACCGATTTCTACTCCTCTATATAAATTCAGGCTTATATATTTGTTAGATCCAAAATTGGCTCTAGCACCCAAACTAATAATGATTCTACTGAAATGAAATCAAAAAACGAAGAAAACGCACAATTTATAGTGGTTCGACGTTAAATAGCCTACGACCACTTTCTACTCTTTGAATTGATGATTTGAATGCAAGTACAACAATAACTTTCAGTCAATTTTCACTCATACAATGTATTGGTTCACTCAATTTCCTACACAATATGCTTCAAAAGGTGATTGTAATCTGAATAAGTTGATGAAATTTGGATAGCAAAGGAATTTGTGTTCTAAAAATGCAAAAAGATCCTTCCAAATGTCCCTTGATGGTGTATTTATAGGTGGAAAATGCTCCTGGAATGGCTTCGGTTCGGATCCACGTGGCATCCATCCCGTTACAATCGGGTTCGGATGGGATACGATAGGGACAACACACCAGGTTAGTGGCAAACATGGGTAGAACGTGTGTATAACCACTCCGAGTCTTAAGGGAACGTGGACACAGCCTCTGGAGTTTCAAGTGCATGGGATCGAATCGGATATACTTCAATTGGGGGGAGGGATCGGATTTTACCGAACCGATCCGATTCAGCTTGTCCGCCTTCTTCTTCACTTTGTGCCTTTTGCTTTGACCAGATGCACTCCGATCCGATCCGATTTTGGTTTGAGTGGATGCTCTTCATTATTTGATCTTTTATCTTTGTGTAGCCTAATTCACAAAGTATGCTAACATTTTTCCCCCTTGAAGGATGCTTCTATTGAAGATGGAGCAGCCTCAACATTATCTGCTCATTGGTTTCTGAATTTGAATCATTAAATAGTTGCTTCCATTCGTTTATAGGGACGTGTTGTGTCTCTTGCATCCTATAAATACACCAAAAAGTTACGGATTTCCTTCTTCGTTTCAAACAGCATTGAGAACTCTGAATTTTGTCCACCGACTCCTCTAGGTAAGCTCTTTGTTTATTTTTATTTTCATTTGAATTTAATTCATTTGCCAAATCAATGTGCATGATTCCATCTGGATCCAATTTCTGATCCGATCCAAACGTCTTCTCTTTCACCCCACTACCACTAGATCGATCGGCCTAATATATATATATATATATATATATATATATATATATATATATGGGCTTGCATACCGGTCCTAGCGGGATGGAAGGTTGGGAATACAAAGGGCCATTGTAAACTCATAAAAATCCGATGTCTCTCCTGTTCTTCCTACTATCCTTTTATTATTTTCATCTTCCAGATTTTAGAGAAAAGGAAAAAACCCTAATTCTCGATACTTCAGAATACCCTTCAATTCTCGAATCGTTTACATAGGCAGGTTAAAAACTTTAGTTAATTCCTTTTTAATTGATTTCGATTCAAATCCATGGATGATTTGGACGATTTGAGCATGGTACTTAGCTGATTCTGACGCCATGACCTCCCCCCTCGCCATCGTCGTTAATGGCTTCGTCGCCATCTCGAGGTAGTAACGGAGGGGATTAGAATCTAACGTTGAACGTGCCAGCACACAAGTGCTTGGCTTCGATTTGGGTGTTTGGCACGAGACTGGGCTCGGTGTTGATTAAGGAAGAGAGAGGATTGAGAAGAAGAAGAGGGAAATGTTTGGGATCGGTTCGGTTGAAGAGGCATAGGAGTGAAATATGAGGAAGGGGTCCATCTGACTGGGTCCAGTTGAAATGAAAAATAAAGAGAAGGAGAAAAACTAGGTGTGCCCAACCGGGTCGGGTCAGAGTGAGAGAAATAGTCATGGAAAGATATGGGTACTTGGACCGATCCGGACTGCTTAAAGTACCAACTTCCGAACCGAACCGATTTTCTTGTAATGCATTAACTTCTGCTTTGGACCACACATGGTCCTGCCTCCGGTCCGAACCCTTTTTTCTGTGGGCGTCCGATCCGATCCCAACAACATATATATCCGAACCAAACTGGAACATCCAACTTAATGTACAAGAAATGTCCAACTTGCTCAATCAATGTTTGCCGTGACTTACAACTTAATGAACAGTTAGAATAGTACCTTGTGAACATGAGCAAAAATTTAAGGTTATTCTGAACATTACTGCTTCACCGAACCTTTGCATTATGCTCTTATGTGTTTACTTTGCATCTCTTGCACACATCGCACACTTTAGTTCACACACGTGCACGGGGGGGTACGGTCTATTTTACTCTAACTTATGCTATTGCTTCTTCAGTAGTTTAGCGACCATGGCAGAGAGACATTCATCCAGATTAGCAGAAAAGGGAGAAGTTACATAAACATCCGAGAAACTCACTCTTGATGACATATCTTCTTCCTCAGACCCTGGATTGGATGATGAGGGCCAAGATTATGAAATGGAAGCGCACAGTAGTGAAGTATCTTTCGGGAGTGAAGTTTCTCTTGGTAAGGAAGAGGAAGGAGAGATAGGAGATGATCGTGCTCCCGACGAGTTTGAAACTGCCACTATATTGGAGTTACCCAAATATTCTGTTGAGTTGACGATCGATGATGATAGACTCATCCGAATATGTCTAAAGCATGGGATATTAAAAAGTGATACCCTGGTGCCTTCGTAAGTAGATCGCCCCCACAATCCACCGAAAGGATTTATTGCAATTACCCGATTAATGTGTCTGGTTGGGGCAATACCTCCGTTTCTGCCTTTTGTCGTCGATTTTGTGGGACATATGCGGATTGCCCCCATGCAATTACATCCCAACTCTTATCCTTATTTATAAACCTTGTATATAGCATACAAAGAGATTTTAGGTATAAAACCTACATTCGATGACGTCCATTTCTTTAATAATTTCAAGCATCGGACTCAAGAGACTCCCTGCTTCTCATACTTTGAATCAGTCCCAAAAAGGAAAATTATTACTGTTCCATATAGCAGCAAGGCTGGTGATTCTAAACCTGAATGGTTTTATATCAGACAGCAACCATGGTGCGCCAGGAGGTGGACTAAATCAAGTAAAGCACCGACTTTCTAGATTTCAACTTTAAATGCTCATGCCAACACATTAATTTGCTTTCTTTTTCATTTGTAGTTGATAACCCAAAGCAAATATCGAGTCAATTATACTTTGATCGTTTGCATCAGCTGCTCAATGGTGACCAAAAGTTCTTAACCATCGACGAAGTTCTTAAGGATGAGTATCTCCATCATTACGGGTTACTATCTATTAGCCGTAGTATAGGTCATAGGACTGGTCCATATGTGTACATACCCCCGGTCGACATTATTCTTGAGATGGGTGAGGGCTCGAGAGGTCTAACGATACCTTTTAGGACTCCTCCTTCTCCATCCTCAACTTAGGACGATGAATTAGCCAACATAGCTGAAAAGCACAGAGAAGGGTATACCATTCCTGATGACGCCATTTCTCCTGAAAAGTCAACATCCCCTAAAGAGCTACCACTAGACGCTTCTCAAGGAGATGCTCCTACTACCGACGATTCCACATTTAAGGGTTTAGAAAATCTTCCCATGCCCGAAACTATTTATACTTCAGAGGACTTTGGAACGAATCCTTTAACTTTCACTTCTTCAGAGGAGACTACTCCTGTGAAGACCAAAGAGCCTACTCATGCTAGTCTGGCCTCAGGCTCGGGTTTGTTTGGGGGAACGTCACTTAGGATGCACATAACACATTAGCACCGCATGTCACAACACTTATGCCTTATATGAATGTCGACTCTGAACTCCACTTATATTGTTGCGTAGGTACAATGTCACGCCCTTGCTATGATGTCAGGAAGATTCGCCGTAGCATGTCCAGACCTCCTTCTGACACCGAGCATGATCGCCATAAGAACCGGGGAAGAGATGACAGAAGGCCTCATGATTCTCACCGACCTCACACTTCATGCTCTTGTTCTCATGTTCGGTCGGATCCGGACAGATATAAGAGCTACCAAAGTCATTGTGGAGGAGACACATCACAATCCAAAGACCGAACTTCTCCCCAAGATAAATACAATCGAGAAAAAGTCCACCGAAACACACTGATTCGCGAGACAAGCACAAGGCTTCTGAGAAGCGATCTGAAAAAGGCGATGCAGCCATCGTCCTTGCTAAACGGAAACATATTGTACTATCATATTGCAAACCCCTACCACTGGACGCTGATTCCAAAACGAAACTAGCATATCTGGAGAAGCAGTTCCCAGATCACGACTTTGAGAATTTAACTTTCTTACCTGCACTCGAGCCTATTTCTTCAAAGTGGGCAGATGAGGCTAAGGCAAAGATCGACGTAGTAGAGAAACGGTACTCGGAAATGTACAAGTATTCACGCAATCTCTCCAGAATCATTTGGGCCTTAATTAAAGACATCGATGCAATGAAGAAAGTTGCAGATTCCGATGAGAATGCTTTGAAAAATCTGGAGAATGACTTAGAAGATACACAGGCTCAACTTGTCATTGCTCAACGAGATGCCAACAACTTCAAAAAGCAATTTGAGGAATTACAAAAGCGTTATCGTGACCTACTGGAATCTTATAGTCAAGGGGGTTTAGAGTTGAAGAAACAGGCTGAAGATGCTAAGTCAGATAGTGTCAAAGTGCATCTAGCTTACAATACTCTTGAGCAAGAAAAGGCTGAGTTAGCGAGGAAGAATGCTTAGTTGGAGAAACGAAATGCTGACTTGGAGTCCAAGTTAATGGAAGCCGAGACTAGAGCTGCCTTAGCTGAGGGGAATGTGGATAGCGCTATTAAGTCTGCTGATGAAACTCATAAACAGCTATCAGAGGCTCAAAAAGAGGTGCATGGCTTTGGCGAACTGATGATTGAATTCTTTGCACACATAATCTGTCGCCGAAACATCTCTTGGATCGAAGACTATCCGACTACCTTAGTTCATGTATGGAGTCAAATCATCGAATGGGAAAAAGATGAGCTTAAGGTAGACTTTGTTGATGAAGACAAACTCATGGAGAAGTATCTAAAAGATGATGAACCGGCACGTCTGGCCGAGGGACATCGCCTTATTGCTGCTGCCATGGAGGAGGAAAAACGCCAGGCTAAAGAAAAGAATATCCTTGAAGTTGGTTCCTTACCATCGAAGCTACTGGAGTCGAGGAATATGATCCCGAGAATCCAGGAATTCCTAGAGCGTCTCTTTTATCTCCTATACCCGAATCAGCATCAAAGACAGTAGCTACCCCAACTGAGAAATCATTAGAAGGTATTTACACCTTTTCACCCCAATTTGTCAAGACAATCTCCACCTTTCGTCACGTCATTGGGCAATCAATCGAGGATTCTTTGTTTTCTCCTGAGTTGATATCTGTTGCTTCTCATTCTGTAGGTGCTGAACCAACCGAGAAGACTGACGAGCATCAGGGAACCACCGTTGCAGAAAAATCTTTGGAAGAGACTCGGGGAGGACAGGATAAGGCTACCATCGTTGACTCCAAAGGGGGAGCTAAAGGTAAAAAGGTGGAGGCTCTCAATAAGACTCCTATACCGCCAAACGCTGACACTTCTCATGATGATGAAATGATAGACACTTTGAAAGATGACGATGGCAATGATTGTCATGAAGAAGATCCTGATGTTCCTATAATTGGGGATTCGAAAAATGATGATGACATGACTTTGGCTGAAATGAAAGCCAAACAAGACAAGCGCATGTAGTTGAAAGTCGAGGAGATAGACCCCGAAAGCCTTAAGCCCCTTGCAGTGGTGGATGATGGATCGAAGTTAGCTGTTAAGCTTTCAACTAGGTCAATTACAGAGGAGCTTGCTAAAAAATCTTCTCTTGATCCCAGTGCTCCGACTTCAGGGAAAAAATCTATCGACTCTAGTTCCTCAATTACAGAAAAGAAGAAACCAAAGCATCTCATGTCCGATGCTGAAAAAGAAGCTAAAAAAGCTATCAAGGCTGCCAAGAAGTCCAAGTCTACTCCAAAGCCCAAGTGACAATGCGCTTTATTTTCTTTCATTTTTATTTTTTTTATTTTGATATTCCACTGGTCCGCTATTGTTGCAGCAAGTGCGGCCCTCGCATCCTTTGCTTAGCTTTCCTGTATAAACTCACGCGTTTTTAAATAAAGTAGTTTGTTCCCTACAATGTCTGATATTCGTAAATTTAGCATTTAAGTAAAAATGCAAATGAACAGCATGCCATATCACAGTTATATTATAAAGTCACTACTAAGGGGAACATGTGTACATATATATGCCCCCAATCAACCTTCGATAATTGATTAAGACTTATTCAAGGTTGATTAAATTCAAAATCCAGTTTCCCCCGATTCTCTAATGGGGCCATGTTCCTTTCGTCATTGATGCTTGTTCTTTTTAGCATCTTTATACTCTCCTTTCTCATAACCAGGTTAGAGTATTACTGAGGCGGTCTCTTATCGGGGTGCACCTTCGCGCCTCAAGGGACGTCGTCTTCCCGTCCTTTATACTCTCTCTCGTTTCATGAGAAGTAGAGCTAAGAATGTCGTCTTCCCATTCTTTGCATCTTATCATGCAAGCGGTCATTTTGTTCGCTCCTGCACATAGGTTATCTCTAATTTTCCAAATCTAATTTAATGTTTTGTGTTACATAGTCATGATAGAATAATTGTTGAAGATAGAAATAATGCAGGAAAGTAAATGACACACGATATTTTTATAGTGGTTCAGCTAAGTCGTAGCCTACATCCACTTCATAATCCTTTGTTCATATAAACAGACTTTTTAAGGCAAGTCGTGCCTTTTTACATAGTCTATAAAAAAAGGAAGAAATTTCATATTTAGCTCAGGTATCGTCGCAAGTGCTGAGAATTCCAAGCTCTGGGAATCTCTCCACCGTCCACCTTCCTTAGCTTGAATGCTCCTATATCAGCTTCCGTTGGATGGCGCATGGCCCTTCCCATTTTGGATCCAATTGGGTTGAATGCGGGAAGACTCGTTTCAATACTAAGTCTCCTGGTTCAAAGGTTTTGAAGTGAACTTTACGGTCATAATAACGTGCCACTTGATGTCGATGTCTTGAGGCACGCTAGTCTGCTTCGTCTCTTTTTTCTTCAACCATATCAAGAGACTCTAGGAGGAGTGTTTTATTCGTCATCGGGTCATAGTATGCTACTCGATGAGAAGGGACTTCTAGTTATATCGGGGTTACTGCTTCTGACCCGAAGGAGAGTGAAAAAGGGGTATGGCTAGTGGTCATCTTAAAGGTTGTCCTGTAGGCCCAAAAAGCTAGTGGGAACTCTTCTACCCATCTAGCTTTGGCCCGCTCCAACCGCTTTTTGAGAATAGATTTAATGACCTTGTTTATTGCTTCAACCTGGCCGTTTGACTACGGGTGAGCTACAGCGGTGTATCGTTTATCAATCTTGTACTTCTGGCAGAAGTTTTTGAATTCGACGTTGTCGAACTGTGTCCCATTATCAGTTATGATGGTCTTTGGTATCCCAAATCGACAGATAATGTTTCTGACCACAAAACTAATCACCTTCCTTGCCGTGGTCGTGGTTAAAGGTTCAACTTCCATCCATTTCGTGAAATAGTCCACAGCGACGATCGCGTACTTTGCTCCCACTTTGGCAATAGGTAACACTTCAATAGTATCAATTCCCCACATGGCGAACGACCATGGGCTTACCATCGATTTAAGCTGAGTTGGAGGTGCTCTGGCACTTTTGGCGAATCTTTGACATTTGTCGCAGCGTCGTGAATAATCAGCCGTGTCTTTATTCACGGTAGGCCAAAAATATCCATACCGCAACACTTTCTTTGCTAGGGTTTGGCCCCTGGTGTGGTCCCCACACTCACCTTCATGTACTTCCTATAGTACACGCTTGATGTCGTCATGTGTGATGCACTGTAGTAGGGGCATTGAAAAGCCTTGGCGATAAAGGACGGTGTCCTGTAAAACGTATCTAACAGCCTTACGTGTTACAGCTCGTCTTACCCTTTTATTCAATGGGAGGGTTCCACTTTTGAGAAAATTCTTGATTGGTGTCATCCATGATTCTCTCTCCGGATCAACATCTAAGGCTAGTTCACCTCCATCAGGTCGAAACTCAGTGATTCCAAAACCTCTATCAGAACCATTTCAGTTTCTTTGGGATTATCAGAACTTGCTAGTTTTGCCAACCGATCTGCTTTTTGGTTCTCCATTCTTGGAATGTGCGTTATGCTGTAACGCTCAAAACTACCCAACAACTCCTTTACCTTTTTGAGATAAATAACGAGTCGAGGCCCTTTAGTAACAAACTCCTCCCGTAGCTGGCATACAACTATCTTAGAGTCGCAGCATATATCCAGTGTCTTCACTCTTAGTTCTTTGGCGAGTTTCATCCCGGCAATCGGGGCTTCATACTCGGAATCATTATTGGTAGCAGCAAATTCTAATCGCAATGCATAGTAAATAGATCGTCCTTCAGGAGTGATTAAAACAACTCCGGCGCCTGACCTTCGATCATTTTTGGCTCCATCCGTATGTAACTTCCACGGACTAAGCTCCAATTCTTGGTCTAAAGTAACCACCTTGTCACCCACCTTTTCCTCTTCGGGATTCGTGAATTCAGCTTTGAAGTCGGCCAATGCCTGCCCCCTTATTGATCTCCGTGGCTGAAAATTTAAATCGGATTGACTCAACTCGATGTTCCATTTAAGTAACCGCCCCGATGCTTTGGGTTTTTGCAATATTTGTCTTAAAGGTTGATCGGTGTATACAACTATCGGGTGAGCCTGAAAGTAATGACGAAGTTTTAGGAAGCAATCAGGAGGCTATAAGCAAGTTTTTCTATCTTCGGATAATTACGTTGTGCAGCAGTTAGCTTCTTGCTCATGTAATACACAGGCCTCTGGACTTTATCTTCTTCACGTACCAACGCTGTACTAACGGCATGAGATGATACCGCTAGGTAGACAAACAAATCCTCATGTTCCACGGGTTTTGATAATATTGGAGGCTTTTCTAATAAGTCTAATAAATTCTAGAAAGCCTCCACACAATCAGGGGTCCACTCAAAATTTCGTTTCCCTCGTTTTATCAGATCGAAGAAAGGTACGCACTTATCTATGGCTTTGGAGTTAAACCTGCTCAATGCAACAACTTTTCCGACCAGGCATTGAACATCCTTAATCTTACGTGGTTCTTCAATATTCCTTATTGCTGCTATTTGACTAGGATTTATCTCAATTCCTCGAGAACTCATGATAAACCCAAGGAATTACCCAGATGCGACCCCAAACGAGCATTTGAGGGTGTTTAACTTCATCCCATACCTTCGAAGAATGTTGAACATTTCGGCAAAGTCCATTGTATGGTCGGAAGATTGTCTAGACTTCATAAGCATGTCGTCCAGATAAACCTCCATGGTTTTTCCAATTTGATTATAGAACATGCGGTTGACCAAACGCTGATATATGGCTCCTGCATTCTTTAATCCAAATGGCATTACCACATAACAATATAACCCCAAGTCTGTGACAAAACTTGTGTGCTCCTGATCAGATATGTGCATTGGAATTTGATTGTACCCCGAATAGGCATCCATAAAGGATAAAATCTCGTGTCTGGCCGTCGATTCTACTAGTTGATCAATCCTGGGAAGAGGAAAGCTATCCTTCGGACAAGCCTTATTCAAGTCAGAGAAGTCAATGCATGTACGCCACTTCCTGTTAGATTTTTTGATCAGGACAGGATTTGATATCCAGTCGGGATATTTCGAATACTTAATGAATCCATTATCCTTTAATTTCTCTACCTCTTCTTTCAAACCTGCTGACTGCTCTGGGCCTAACATCTGTCTCTTCTGCTTGACCGGCATGTGCTTTGGATTAATGCATAAAGAGTGGCTCATAATAGCAGGCGAAATCCCACACATGTCAGCGTGAGTCCAGGCATACACATCTAAATTTGCCCTTAAGAAATCATCCAACTCTTTCGCTCGAATTGGATCTAGCTGCGAGCCAATCTTTAGTACTTTTGTCGAATCTGCCTCAACAATAGGTATATCTATTGTTGTCTCGTTGGGAGTCTCCTTTCTATCCTCGGGTTCTTTATCCTCTCTGGGATCTATATCCTTGAGAACATCTAAGGGCAACTCTCTTGGGTTTGGACCCCTTAATATCTATGCTGAGTTTTCCTTCGAAGTGGGAGAACCGTCCTTAGATTCTATATTCAACCCCTTCATTAGCATCTTCAACTCCGTCATGTAACAAGCTCGTCCCGTAGCTTGGTCGCCTCTCATTACGCCTATTTTCTGTGTCAGTCGGGAATTTAAGCAGCAAGCACCAAGGTGCAATACATGCCCTAAACTCGGCGATGGCCGGTCGGCCTAGGAAAGCGTTGTAGGGTGACTCTACATCCAAAACTACAAATGGAAGGATCCTCACTCTCTAGCGATCTCCTTGTCCTAATGTCACTGGTAATTCTACGTAGCCCATTGGAGCCGTTGACGCCCCATTGAAGCCCCGTATCCATCCTTCGTAGGGCTTTAAATCTTTTGCTTCAAGTCTCATTTTTTCAAAAGCTTTCTTGAAGAGGTATTGACTGAACTCCCGTTGTCCACCAACACTTTATGGACTAAGGCGGGGCCGATGGCCGTGGTAATTATAAGTGGGTATTCAGTTGGTGATTGAATTCCGGTATCATCTCTACTACGGAATATGACGTCGTCTGACATCGTCTTTTGTTGTTTTAATGGAGTAATGTCTTCGAGGTTACTGCATTCCCCAACCTCAAAGTGCTTGGCAGCATTAAAGTACCGGTCCATTGCTTTGAAACTACGGCTAGCTAGATGGGGTCCACCTATAATAGTATTGATAACGATCCCCTTACCTTTCTGCTGGGCTGTGGGTTTAGAAGTAGGCTGGTTTTGGTCCGGGGCTTGGCCCCTGTCCCTTGGGGCAGCCTTGTACTCGTCTAACTTCCCTTCCCACAGCAATCTTTCAACTACATCTCTCAAATGATGGGATTTGTTGTGGAATGACCGTGGGTTCCATGGAACAAACAAAACTTTCCCGTTGCGATCTCTTTTTCAGTGGAGTCTCTGGGTTGTGACTTTTTGTATTGCAATATGTTGTATGTGTCCAAATAAATGTTTTCCAAGGTATCATTCAATGGCGAATAGTTTTCGAAAGTTTGGAATAGTTTTCGAAAGTTTGGAATCGAGGTCTTTTACTTGAATTGTTCCCTCGGTTCCTACTCCTCCTATTGCCGTTCCCATTCTTGTTGTTATTACCTCCGTTCCGGTTTCCAATGTTCACTTGAACCTTCCCTGAACTGTCACCGGATTGTTTCACAACAACATCACTTTGGACACCTTCCCTCGAGGCCCCTTCGGACTTTGTCTTCCTATTTGCATGAGCTTCTTCTCGCCTTAAGCGTATATTAGCCTTTTAGTAGAACAATTCCCTAGTGAGAGGCAGTTTCCCGAATAGATAATCCCTAAATTCTGTGTCCGGGTCAACTCCTTCTATTAAAGCCATCAGAATAGTGGGTTCATGAGGGTCACTAACTTCGGTGACAACCAGGTTGAAGCAGTCCAAATATGATTTCATAGATTCGCCCGGAGCCTGTTTAATCCTTGACAACTATATGACGCTTTTGGATTCTCGGGCGTGAAGTCGAAACTGGTTCATAAAGCGCTCACTTAATTCTGTGAAATTTGACACTGACTGTGGAGGGAGTTGGGTGAACCACATTAATGCCACGTCTTCTAGATAAATCGGAAAAGCCTTGCATTTTATAGCATCTGGAGCTTCTGCGGCATTCATGAACCATGCATATCTCATCAGATGTTTTCCTGGGTCCGTTCTCCCTGAATGTTGATCCATTTGTGGCAAGTTGAATCGCCAAGGGAACTGGAAGTCCAATACATCATCTGTGACGGGGGGTATGTCTTCACTCAATGCCCCAGTCCTCATTAGTGTATCGTCGGCTTTCGGACATAATCTGACGGACAATTGCCCATACATCGGCATTTGTTAATGTCTGCATAGGTTCTCTAGGTCTGATATTCGGATTACCCCTGGGTTCCTGATTACGGGATAACCTCCTATTTCTAGCGGCGGCTGCTCTACATTCCTCCCTACGCTCCTGGTCGATCTCAGGAGGAAGGGGTTAGAGAAGTTGCTGTTGCGTAGGATTAGTAATATTAGGATCCTTGGGTAGAACGTAGGATCCACGCAAGGGCAACAACATAGGCTCTCTCAAGCTCGGGTCAACAGGCCCTAACACACGAGCGGCGTCTTCGCGGGATCCTAAAGATCCAAAAGTTAACTGATCATGGTTCTGAGGTCACTCAAGCGACCTTCTTTCACGAGGACGTCCCTCATCTGAAGAAGATGAAGAATCTACAGCAAGGCGGCGTGTTGGGGAAGGTGTCTTTTGCCTCCGGAGCTCCTTGAGTTCCCTACTCATGGTGATCATGTTCTCTTGCATGCGAAGACGGTCACGCTTATGGGCTTCCAATGCCTCCTTAGTACTCTGGAGTATTCCAAGAAAGCATGAAAAATATCTTTGTGTGACGGGTGCAGATGGGTTAGGCTGATCATTGGTCATAGCGGCTGGAATCGGAGCACTGGTAGGAGCTCAAGTAGAAGTTCCAGCTTCACTTTGATTCGGGTCGGATTGGAGCACAGTGATACAGCCGGACCAGTTCGGATGGGGAGAGTGGGCAACCACAACATCATTAGATCGGCTCGGATCGGTGTCTTCTGTTCGGTTCGGACCTTCCTGACCGGAGCGGCCTGCTCCAAAGTCTTGTCCATGGACCTCGTCATGACCATTGTTTGCTGATCTTCATTAAATTCATTCTCCCGATTACTTTGGATTTCTTTGCCTTTTCCTTTGGCCATAATCTCCAATTCTTCAGTGATTAACCAACAGGTACTTAAAGATGTCGAAAATAGAGGATTAACTTCTTTGTACTTGAAGGTCCAAATAGTAGAATGATAATCCCAAAAAGTGGAGAATTCTAAAGTTCTCAGTGAAAGCACCAAAATGTTAGATCCAAAATTAGCTCTAACACCCAAACTAATAATGATTCTACTGATATGAAATCAAAAAAACAAAGAAAACACACAATTTATAGTGGTTCGGCATTAAATAGCCTACGTCCACTTTCTACTCTTTGAATTAATGATTTGAATGCAAGTACAACAATAACTCTCACTCAATTTTCAATCATACAATGTATTGATTCACTCAATTTCCTTCACAATATGCTTCAAAAGGTGATTATAATCTGAATAAGTTGATGAAATTCGGATAGCAAAGGAATTTGAGTTCTAAAAATGCAAAAAGATCCTTCCAAATGTCCCTTGATGGTGTATTTATAGGTGGAAAATGCTCCTGGAATGGCTTCGATTCGGATCCACGTGGCATCCATCCCGTTACTATCGGGTTCGGATGGGATACGATAGTGACACCACACTAGGTTAGTGGCAAACATGAGTAGAACGTACGTATAACCGCTCCGAGTCTTAAGGGAACGTGGAAACAGCCTCTGCAGTTTCAAGTGTATGGGATCGGATCAGAAATACTTCAATTGGGGGGGCGGATCGGATTTTACCGAACCGATCCGGTTCAGCTTGTCCCCCCTTCTTCTTCACTCTGTGCATTTTGCTTTGACCAGATGGACTCCGATCCGATCCGATTTTGCTTTGAGTGAATGCTCTTCATTATTTGATCCTTTATCTTTGTGTAGCCTAGTTCACAAAGTAGGCTAACAATATTCAATTTATACCATGATAAATTATTTACTTAATTTATAAAACATTATTTATAAATTAATCTTCTCAATTTATCTGTTAAAACAGATTCTATTTAATATCTACTTTAAATCCATTCCATAGTTCATTTATATCTCGCCAATTTCCTTTTTATAATTCTATTTATTTCCCAAATAATTCATTTTATAATTCTATTTATTTTATATAGACACTTTATATTTAATATACATTTTGAAAATTTTGTTTTTACGTTCCATTATTTCTTGTGGTATTTAAAATACCAGATAACAAGACAAGTGTCATCATAACCAATCACAGATTTTATATCCCATTATATAACTCAATTTACAAAAAAAAAACAGTATTATAAATATTGAGGAGAGGAATCCAGTTGGATCCCTCCAACCTATTTCCCTACATCAAAGATGTTAAACAATATAAATAACATCAATCTCATTTCAATATGAAATATTCAAATAAATAGAATCAATATTTGATTAATGATATATATATATACTACTAGATCTATAATTTTAACCAATCAATTAGCAGTTCATTCAAACAATCAACACACAACAATCAACCATCATTTATCAATTCTAAAAATATGTTATAAAAAATATAAACTGATCAGAATTAGTGAGATTTACCCACCTTGGACATTTATCGTTAAATAACGATAAACGGTCATTGATGCAGATCAGGAAATTTATTTCGCTATAAATTGTAATGAGCTCCAATTCACTCCCAGTCAGTTCCGTTATGTAGTCGTTGTCCATACGATCCCATTAGATCTTGTTTCGCTGAATTTGGATCGCATATGCAAGAGATATTGATTTTACAAGTTAAATTTAATTCAAACTAAACTAAGTTTAAACAAAGTTTATATTTATATGGGCCTTACTCCTTTTAAAAACTTGGCCCACCTTTTCATTTGAGTACCCAAACCCATAATACATAGTACCATTCTTCTCAAATGAAACTCGAGCGCGCTGATGCTTCCATCCTAGCGTATCTTACCTTCCCCTTCACCTCTTTACAAATCAACAAAAGTCCAAAAGGATCACACCACACAACTCCTATTGGAATACACTTCACCTTCATCACAATGAAATGAAGCTCGCACCACTCTTATCTGATGCGGTTCCCAATTTTGCAATGCACCATTGCATGCTTAATTGTCACCGAATTCAACAATATTTGGCCAAACCTCTCTATTCGATCTCAGCAACTCAAATCTCAACTCCGTTTCATCCAGGAAAGCCACTCATCCTCTTCTTCCCGAACCTTACACAGCACCTCACCTCAAAACAACTCCATTACAAACTTTCTCACATCAGTTGTTCTTCTCTACTCTGTTAAATTCCAAACTAAAATCAACAAAAACATTCTTTCTAAAGTCTCTCCTCCCCTATACCAATATGATCAAAATCGCACTACCTCCTCACTCAACTCGCGACAAATTTCTACCATATCATTCCAAAAATGCACAGTAAAGGCATGGCCATTGATGTGTTCTTCATGCTCCCTACATCTCTCAATTCTCGACGAACTCAAAACCAGTCACCACCTTTCCTTATCTTTTCCCGGGCTCCTTACATTCATCACCACGAATTCGAGTTTGAGACTACCATGTTCATCGCGTGCCAGATCTCGATTCCGATATCATTTCGCCTCTTATTTCCTCTCTGGATCGTGAACTCGAACCCAACATCACGCTGTGAAAATGCTGGGCATTTGGAAATTGGTGCGCATGATCCATACTTATAATGTGTTGAAGCTTTTGTCGAGAGGAGTTTAATGGAGATAGTTTCGAAATTTTAAGTGGTGTATAGAATTTTAAATAAATCAATGAAGCTAAACCATGATATTTTCCTTTCTCTAATTTATTTATACGATGGAAAGCTTCGTTCTAACCTGCTGCTTGAAAATCCTGCCCCTCCCCCTGTATTTATTACTAAACCCCAAATTTTGCAGTAGAAGTTTTGGTAAATGCTTAGAGGCTAAGGTATAGAAGACTTAAGTGGAAAGATATAGAGATGGAACTCGTAGGTCTGCATACAACATTGATTAATCACTTCATAGGCTACATCATATGTACACGCATAGTATGTATATATTTATTCTTTTATCATATTATAAATTTTATAAAATAAGACTTGCGTCTTCATTGTTGTATGGTATTGAACTTTAGAATAATATAACGAGTCAGGTTATGTGATCTTTTATGACAAAAACATTCCTCTTGTACAGTTGTAAAGAAGAAATCATATATTCCCATTGTGCACTGCTTGCATCATCATAGAATGGAGAGACCACGCATGTTATTGACAGCTTCAAAGTTTAGGCTCTATTTGGCTTTTTCTTTTTAAAACAAAATTGTATTAGCGATATCTATTGTACAAATGTAAACGATGAAATTAATATTTGAAACAGAAACAAGTCAATTTGATTTGTTGCCTTTTTATTTTATCCACTCTTCAACGAAATGATCATGTTTATGTTACTTAATGTAAATAGAAAGAAAGAATCTGTAGTATAAGTGAAACCATATATGTTTGCAATTTATTTGATATTCGCTAACAACATCTATTACATTAAATTCGTTCATTTAAGGACCATTATCGGCAAAAATAAAAATGCCGTTGTGACGAGCAATGTGCCACGATCCCAAAATAATAATATAGACTAGTTAATTTATTCTGTGAAACCCCAAAATGCTGATATAGGGTGTAAAATACTTAAAAATAAAAATTGCTTATTTTCCAAAATAAAAATTACAGTAAAATTCTAAAAATTATGCTATAACTATGTCTCAAATATCTCGCCCAATTTCGGAATAAACAATTTGTAATAATTAAAATATCGTTATGGTTTATAATGATTCCATAACGACTATTTGGAATTTTAATTTGGATATAACTCACAATCTATAACCCGAAATCTCGATTTTTCTCTTCTATTTGAAAAATATAGCTCCCCAGATCCGAACGTTCTTGTTTCACAGAAATCTGACTTAAAACGGATTCTATATATTCAATTGAAGTTCAAAACACAATATTACGAACTACCGTGCCATTATAGGGCTTGATTATAATTATATTATAATTAATACGCTCAACCATTGTTATTTAAATATATTCGTTATTATAATTCAATTCTAAACTGAATTAAATTAGTTAAATCATCTGATTCACACAACATTTCGAAATCTACTATTTCCAACTATTTCGGAATTAAATATATTATTCTATTATTAATATTAAGTAAATATTCAATATTATTTAATTAAACGACCATTTAAATCTCTAAATCACTATTTAAATAATTAAATAAATTAATTATTCAACAGTAAAAATACGGGACGTTACATTCTTTCCACCTTAAAATAATTTCGTCCTCGAAATTTCTAAGGTAGAATACAAACCCTATTAACTGGGTTAAAAATTATTAGTTTACTTCTTTACTTCAGTTTCAACTAAACCAATTAGTTTCAATTAAAATACTAATTCATTTCGAATAACCAAAATTTTCAAAAATTATGAATATTTTCTAACACCTAAAATTTTCAAAAAATTTCGCCAGCGTCTCCTTTGTATGGCTCAATCAGTAAACAACTTGCCCCTCTAGGCCTCCTCCAACCCAAAAATAAATAAATCAAATAGCCAAGCGGCTTGCCACATCAGCTCATAAAAATCTCATACCCATATGAAATATAAACTTGTACTTTTTGCCGGGCATTCAACTCTATCATTTTCATTTGCTACCAATTCAGCATATACCAATGCCATCCCAATGAAACTCCAGTTAGTTTTTATCCTCAAACCCCAATCATTCGCTTATACCTAAGTCGAATTCAATTTCAAATACAAGTTTCATTCTCAATTCTAGACCCTTGATTCACCAGTCCAATATACTTAACCTTGTTAAATTTCATCCCCATATTTCATTAACTAATTAATTCCTCTAATCAGTTATCTCCATCCCAAAATCACAATACTGATTTTTATTCCAAAAATCAATCCATTTACTCAACCGACTAATTATATTTAAGAATACCATTTTCCCTTGATATCATTCTAATCCAATTCAATTTCTACTTAACTGGCTTCAATTCAATTCCAATTTGTTTTTTGCAAATTCCTATTTATTTTGTTTTTAATTCAAGCAGTCTCTTCCGAGGAGTTTTAAACCACCTTTCTTTTCTCAAAAATCAAACGTTCCTTTACAAAATTCATAACAGCTTGTTTTTCTCAAAACAATTCAAAACAAAATCTTTGGTAGTAATCCATCACTTAGAACTCGAAAATGAACACTGATGATGTGGCCAGTATCATCAGAATTATTTCCCAGCGAATGAAGTGAGTTCAATACTATATCACTTTTCAAAATCATATTTAAACACTTCTATTTTGAAATATCTCAAAATATTCTTCCCAACACTTGTAGGACAATAAATCTCCTAGGATTTTAAAATTTCCTTATATACTTAACCCAAATTAATTTTTAATACCTTTCCAGGTTTCAAGGTTCTAAATTTTCAATTCTGATTTAGATTCGACTTAATTCATCTGATTTCATATATTTCTCCTATATAAATAATGATTGGTTATATCTAACGTTTTCACTTTCTATAGTCTCGTTTGATTATAATCACAACAATATATATCCAATATATTATAAACATTTCAATATCAATCCTTTATATCAAAACTTAACTTGGGTAAAATTATTTCATTTACCCTTTTTTCAAAACATACTGTGTCGATTCATCGTATTCGAGCGTTTAGAAACTCCTACCGATATAGTGGATCAAACTGATCAACCGGAACTCATAAACAACTCAACCAATAAATCTCCATAATATAAAACAATTTAATAAAATCTACAAATATGTTCTCTCATATATATACACTCAACTCAATCTCGGGCATTACTAACCCCATCTTTGTCGGGTCAGCCATAGAGCCAAGGTAATTACTTAACCTTCAGCTCTAATACCACTATAACGAACGCGATTTTTTGACCTTGAAAATCGACACACAACACCATTTCGACTATTAAAGATCAAGAACACCGAAACGTTAATAGAAAAAAGTTAGAAGGTGAGAAATAGATAAGGTAGAAAATTAGAATAAAAGAAGAAGAAGACAACCACAACATCAGAGTAACACGAATCTCACATCGGAACGAATAAATATAGTATACAACATAACTTTGAAACACAAATCTGTATTTGTATATTTGAGTACAACACTTGCATCACAGCGGAAATAAATAATAGCTATATAATCCTAAATCCTCCTGCTCCAACTTTACCAGTATATCTGTAAAATCCCGACTACTTGACTGCCCGTACAAAATTGGGCACCCAAGAGTTTAGGGAAAACAAAACAAAATAAACTCTGGGTCAGTCATAGGACTGATGTGAGTAAACAATTTAAAACTGTTTGAGAAATAAATGATATCCCATAAGACCACGCCGTATGACACAGAACAGGATTTTTCTTTATGAGAATCCAAAACACTTGATTTAAATTTCAAAATCATTTTGAAAGAAATGATAATCTTTATATCAAAATCCTTTAATATTATAATAATTTTATCTACCACAACTAAATAATCTTCTAGAAGAACGCTTTCATCACACGTTCCACATACATAATATATAATCAAAAACCATGGGTGCTTATTGGGTAATGAATTCCAACTGGCAAGGTATGGGACCCCTTCCGACGGTGTATCTTTTGAGAGGAATACACTAGGTGCAACAAGAACATCTTGCAACCCAGGCTAAACATGACTGGTCACTCATTTCACTTGAGTGTATGGAATGTATTATCACCAACGGTTGTGATCCGCAACCGTTTCCCGAAAGGAACAACATCGAAATAGACTATAGAAGTAAATGGAATTTCTCTAGATCAGGTAACAATACACCATAATTTGCAGCTAACTACTTAGCCATTCAACCTACCCGATTTTATACCATTTCTTGATGGTGAGGCTAGAGGCCATAACGTATAGATCACACCTTTATTTACTTTGAATGTCACATCGTCATACTCGCCAAATCACAAATTGTTTTCCCCAAAAATACAATGGGTATACAGCTAAGAGAAATGAATTCCTCCACCACCAAACGCAAATACTTTTGAAGAGATCAACTAATGCGATATGTTAAACATACTCTGTCAGACATTCTTCCATACAGGTTGTCCTGGGACTGGACAAACCGAAGGCACTATTCTGTAAATCCATCTTAGGCAATATCTACCTAGGATTTTCCAGAACAGCCCTTGCATAACTTCGTCTTCAATTTTCTTCATCATATTTGATTCGCAACGCTAATGCCCATTCACAACGCTAATGCCCATACGGAGTGGTTTTCAGATAAAAATATGATCCTGGTCTCTCCGTATTGACGACAGCAGAATGGTCAAAACGTTGACAGTCGGTTATATAACTATCAAAGGAAAACATCCATACACTCAACGATCTTATTTCCAAATGGAAATTTTATCGATCGGTCATCGATAAACATTTTTCTCTTTAAATTAATTTATAATTAGTTTATTCATTTCCCCATTTCCCGTTTCCATATATTCATAAATCCTAATTTTCTAAATTCAGAAAATATACGTTATTGCCAATGTAAAACGTTTCCATTTCTTGTTCACCTATCTTTACCCTCCCATATCTATCAGTCTCTAACTGTAAACTAGTAAGAGAACAATTCCCTGAATATCAACCCCGTAGGCCGAAACCAACATCAGATCGATACCTAGAAAGCTGTTCAACATAACTAATCTCCGGCCAGTTTCTAATTTCCTTAACTTCGTTTCTTATCTTCTTATCAAATCAATTCTTACACAACTCTCGGATTCAGTTTACAAATCCAATTCTTTTATGAAAAACATTGGTTATAACGATAACTTTATAATCCATACTTCCAAGATATCTAACTTTAAATAAAAAAATTATACCATAATATAAATAAAAAATAAATAAATAAACGATTTATTAAATAATTGAATCTTGATTTAGAAACCGGAAAGTAAATAGTACTTTCCTACATTCGATGTAGTCGAATCCCAATGTATAGTTCTTTCTCGAATAATCTCTATTCTATAATTCTCTTTCAAATAAACTATATTTGACAATCTCTCTTTCGAATAAACTATAATCGATAATCTCACTTTCGAATAAACTATATCCAATAACTCTCTTTCGAATAAACTATATTCGATAATCTCTCCTTCGAATAAACTATATTAGATAACTCTCTTTGAATAACTAATATTCGACTAACTCTATTCGAATAACTAATATTCGACTAACTCTATTCGAATAACTAATATTCGAATAACTAATATTCGATTAACACTCTTCGAATAACTAATATTCGATTAACTCTCTTCGAATAGCTAATACTCGATTACCTCTCTTCGAATAACTAATATTCGATTAACTCTATTCGGATAGCTAATATTCGATTAACTCTATTTGAATAGCTAATATTCGTTTAACTCTGTTCGAATAACTAATATTCGATTAACTCTATTCGAATAAATAATATTGGATTAACTCTCTTCGAATAACTAATGGATTAACTCTATTCAAAAAACTAATATTGGATTAACTCTCTTCGTATAACTAATATTGGATTAACTCTATTCGAATAACTAATGTCAATTAACTCTATTTGAATAACTAATTTTATTTAAACCCTATTTCCTATCTCATTCGAATTCACATTTGAATTCTTATTTTAAAATCCAATTTTCCTTATAAATGTTTTAATTTATAAAATATTTATTTTATTCCATTATTCACATCGAATGTGAAAAATGTTTCTTTTATATATTTAATCAGTTTGATTTTTCATTTTAAAATAATATCCCATTTCCAAATTCTATATATACTTCTATTTATATAATTAATTATACAAAATCCCCTTATTTCTAACACTAAAAGTCTCATTTATAATTCCCTTTATAAATGCTAAGTTCAATATCTATTTAAAATATCGGTGTTAAAACCGATTTCTACTCCTCTATATAAATTATGGCTTATATATATTCAATTTATACCATGATAAACTATTTAGTTAATTTATAAAACATTATTTATAAGTTAATCATCTCAATTTATTTGTTAAAACAAATTCTATTTAATATCTACTTTAAATCCATTCCATAGTTCTTTTATATCCCGCCAATTTCCTTTTTATAATTCTATTTATTTACCAAATAATTCCATTTATAGTTCTATTTATTTTATATTAATATTTTATTTTTAATTTACAATTTGAAATTTCTCTTTTTATGTTTCATTATTTCTTATGGTATTTAAAATACCAAATAACAAGACCAGTGTCATCATAAACAATCACAGATTTTATATCACATCATATAACATAAAATGTGAAAAAAAAAATAGTATTGTAAATATTGAGGAATCCAGTTGGATCCCTCCAACCTGTTTCCTTGCATCATAGATGTTAAACAATATAAATAACATCAATTTCATTTCAATATGAAATATTCTGATAAACAGAATCAATATTTGATTAACGATATATATATCTAGATTTATAATTTTAACCAATTAATTAGCAGTTCATTCAAAATATCAACACACATCAATCAACCGTCATTTATCAATTCTAAAAGTATGTTATAAAAAATATAAACTGATCAAAATTAGTGAGATTTACTCCTTATCATTAAATAACGATAAACAGTCATTGATTCAGATCAGGCAATTTATTTCGCTATAAATTGTTACGAGCTCTAATTCACTCCCAGTCAGTTCCATTGTATAGCCGTCGTCCAAACGATCCCAACGGATCTTGTTTCGCTGAATTTTGATCACATATGCAAGAGATATATATTTTACAAGTTAATGTATTATTTAATTTAAACTAAACTGAGTTTATATTTATATGGGCCTTAATCCTTTTAAAAACTCGGCCCACATTTTCATTTGAGTACCCAAACCCAGTATACACACTACCCTTCTTCTCAAATGAAACTCCAGCACGCTGATGCTCCCATCATGGCGTATCTTACCTTCCCCTTCACCTCTACACAAATTAAAAAAAGTCGAAACGGGTCACACCACACACCTCCTCTTGGAACAAACTTCATCTTCATCACAACGAAATGAAGCTCGCACCACTCTTATCCGATGCGATTCCTAGTTCTGCAACGCACCAGTGTGTGCTTAATTTTCACCGAATCCAACAATATTTAGCCAAACCCCTCTAATCGATCTCAGCAACTCAAATCCTAACTCCGTTTTATCTAGGAAAGCCGCTCATCCTTTTCTTCCCGAACCTTACACAACACCACACCTCAACACAGCTCCATTACAAACTTTCTCACATCCATTGTTCTTCTCTACTCTGTTAAATTCCAAACTAAAATCACTAAAAACCTTCTTTCTAAAATCTCTCCTCCCCCATACCAGTATGATCAAACTCCCACTACCTCCTCACTCAACTCGCGACAGACTTCCACCATATCATTCGGAAACTGCACAATAAAGGCATAACAATTGTTGTGTTCTTCATGCTCCCTACATCTCTCACTTCTCGACGAACTCAAAAACAGTCACCACCATTCATTATCTTTTCCCGAGATCCTTACAATCATCACCATGAATTCGAGTTCGAGAGCACCCTGTTTATCTCGTGCCACAATCTCGAATTCGACAACATTTCGCCTCTTATTTCCTCTCTGGATCGACAACATCACACTGTGAAAACGCTGGGCATTTCGAAATTGGTGCACATGATCCATACTTATAATGTATTGAAGCTTATGTCGAGAGGAGTTTAATGGAGATAGTTTCAAAATTTTAAGTGGTGTATACAAATTTAAATAAATCAATGAAGCTAAACCATGATATTTTCCTTTGTCTAATTTATTATACGATGGAAAGCTTCGGTCTAGCCTGTTGTTCGAAAATGCCCCCCGCCCCTCCCTCCCGTATTTATAACTAAACCCCAAAGCTTGTACTGGAAGTTTTGGTAAATTTTAAGGACCCGTAGCTTCCCCGGTAAGGAAAGCCCGAATACTTCGAGAACAACACACAAAAGAACGCAGACAGAAGAACATTTCATTGTTAATTACAACAATACATCAGAATACAAGAATATACAAAGTATAAACAAATAATATACATCAGAAAAATATCAGAGATTACAATACATTACATAGCAGTGGAAAGTAATACAAAACACAACTGAAGGAGAAATACGGATACAAAGCTTTCTGAATATCATTCCAGCTGTAAACCAGGATCCTGTGAATATAAATCTGCAAAACCAAAACTACTAGCTGCCCGTGTCGAAAATAAGGGCACCCAAAGTTTAGGTTAAAACAATAAACTCTAGGTCAGTCATGTGACTGGTGTGAGAACTAAAACAGTTATTAATCTTCATTTTAAAGTCCGGTAAATCAAGGGACCACGCCGTATAACACGGAACGGGTTTCCTCCCAAGAATATCAGTACATAAAACAACAGCGCAATGCAAAATAAAGAACAATGAAGCTATTATAAGACCCAGGTCCCATAACGCAATGCAACACAAGCCGGAGGATAGGGTTTTTACCTTATAATAGCCAAAGAATGCTTGATACGCTAAATTTAATCTTTTATTATTACTATAAGTGTACAGTGTCAAAACAATTTCAATTATAAGTATCAACCATAGACGGCATGGGTACCATATATCATGTCGTCATATATAGGTTTATAATCAAAACCGCAAAGTCACGTATTTGAAGTTGGATTTTCATCTGTGAACCGAGGCAAGGGATCGTCCTCACCGCTTCGAGACTGTCTAGCCCGAGCCTCAGGCAAGCACGCAGGAAAGCCTTGGAGCAACAGGGCCAGTCCACTCGATGTGGATTAAACATAAACCCTAGACAATACGTTTCCTCGCCCTATGGGGCGTAAATGAGCCAACGAATGACTCCATCGGCTCCACACAGTTACCGATCTATCCGAGGCGCCTCGCAACCCAACAACCACATAAGTCAAACTCGTCAGGGCGTGTAAAACCACTGACGACACTTCTAGCTAGAAGGAATCGCATGCCCTCCCTGAAGTCCTCTCCCGTTTCTAGTTCACAACCAGGGTGTGAGGCTCGTGAATTAACGCTACACAAAGTTGTGACACACAGGCTGTGCTTTGATCATCAACCACAAGACTTTGCTTTTCAACAGAAGCCTTGATCATTTGCATCTTAGCATGCCACACAGGCAAACCACTCTATGCAACCAATATCCATCAATCACACAGAATGATATCCAATGTCAGACACACAGTCCATTTACAAGTCCGTCCGGGGTCTGAACGAAACCGGAGGCACCTTGTACCTCGCATATCCATCGATCTCCAAGTACGTCTGGACGATCACTAACTGATTCCCTCGTCTTGGGTATATGGCCCAATCAAGATCATCAGTAATTATCCAAACGACGTGAAGACCTCCGGTCTTCAACCACCGTCTTCATCTTCGACTAATCGTCGAATCAGTTATTCAGAATGAGATAAACCCGGTCTTTCTGAATAACTCGCGTATATAATAAACAAGTGTTACACAAACACAACATACGCCTCATTCCAATTCATCAGTCACTAACCGTAAATTAGCAAGAGAATAATTCCCCAAATATTAACCCAGAAGGACGAAACCAACATCAGATCAATACCCAGGAAACCATTCTTCTTAGCTAACCTATAGTTAGTTTCTAAATTTCGCATTCTTAGGGAAAGGTTCCCATTAATTTTATCAAAGATAAATTCTTTTAAATTTATTCTTTAATCTTCCTTTGAATATCAAATCAAACTAGTCGGGATTAGCGAACCACACCGAAGTAATCATTTATTTTATTTCTCAATCCCAACCTATTCATCCCTTGAAGTAAAACTGGTAATACTACGTATCTAACACCACAGTGTTATCGGTAAATTCAATTACCATTTCACGTTCAAATCTAATTAAAGATTTAACTATCGTCTGGAGTAAATCTGGTGGTACTCCATTCTCGATCATTTCATGAATTTGATAATTTTAATTATCAAATTCACTTTTCATTTCCATTAGTCTTTAACCGTAAATTAGCAAGTGAACAATTCCCTAAGTAATAACCCCGAATGACAAAACCAACATCAGATCAATACCCCGGAAACCATTCAACTTAACTAATCTCCAGTTAGTTTCTGATTTTCTTAACTCTGTTGGGTCTAAGAACAGTATTATTAAAGATACCATTCACGACAACCCAAATCACATTCCATTAATTATCGGGTTAAAGAACAAATGTTATTTAAAACACCGTTCACGATAAACCCAAAAATCAATTTCAATTCAATTCCAATTAAATATTATTTAATTGGTATACTTCATTAAATCCAAATAAAAAGATTTAATCTTTTTCTCAACTGGGTTTAAGGACAATGTTAATGAAGACACCATTCACGACAAACCCAAATCACATTTGATATTAAATACAAGGCTCTGAATAGAAAATATATCGGCTTCTATTCAATATCAAATTCTACAACCAACAAATATCGTATTGGAAATAACGATATTAATATATCTTTCAAATTCCCATAACAATATCTGTATCATCACGAAATCCAACATCGAAATATTCCAAAGACGATTTCGATTCTAATCCATTCCAATTAAATTATTGGAAATTCTGGTTATTTTCAAAACCATTTCAAATCCAATTTATTTATTTTAAAAATAAATAAATTATTATTCTAGTTCAAAATTAGTAGATCCAAGGTGAATAATAGTAGATTCAAAATAATAGATCCAAAAGGAACAATAATAGACCCAAGATATACAATGATAGATCCAAGATAATTATCATACTTAGGTTCAATTTCAATTTACAACATGTCCATATTAAGTTTAAAGTTTAGATCTAAAAGTAACTGGGGCTTACAGATCGTGGTTTGAGAATTAGAAAACAAAGAGGCGATGTTGAATCTCGAGTCTAACAGAAATCCCCCAAACAGAAAAACTCTACACGTAGTCTTGTTAGAGAAGAAGCAATCCCTTTCTCTAACTTTTCAACCAGAGTTTTAGCAGCATAATACCAGAGAGAATTCGTGTAGAGAGACTAGAGTTAGGGGCTGGTTATATAGGGTCAGATCAACGAATTTAGACAGAAATCAGACTAGAAACATCAGAGTGAATTCTGACTGAAAAATGGGCTCGGCAACCAGGTCGACACCCAGGTCGACTCTATGGTCGACCTTGTCCTGGGCAGGTCGACACTATGGTCGACCTGGTCCTGGGTGGGAAATTTCCCGCCCAGTCCGTTCTGGGGTTTGAATTTCGAAATTTGAATTCGAATTCTGAGCTGTTTTTGAACTTGAAAGTTCCTGAAACTTCGAAGGGTCATAACTTGGTCATACGGTCTCCGATTTTCGAAAACTCGGACTCATTTCCAAGAAGAATTTCGAGACGAACAAAATGGCGTAACCCGTTGCCATTGATTCTTATTTTAAAAATTAATTCTGCCTTGATTTATAGTTATAACACGTTATCAAAATATGGGTTGTTACATTCTCCCCTCCTTAAAGGATTTCGTCCCCGAAATCTCTAAGTTAGGGAGGATGTGTCCTACCATCCATCATCCATCTACTCAAAACATCATCCACAAGCAACCATTGTCCTTAAAAGATTTCTAGTGCTGTATGAACATATGCAGAAAGTGTGCGTATATGTACTTATCTAATGCAAAAGATCAGGCGGTTACTGATTCAGTAGACCTCCTTAATGCAAAATATGTTAGTGTAATGAATCCAACATGTATGCCAAATATCTAACATACTTTATAATCTCTACATGAGTGCACAAACATTCATTCATATGCAACATCCAAGCGATAGC
Source organism: Allium sativum (assembly GCA_030737875.1). NCBI lineage: Eukaryota > Viridiplantae > Streptophyta > Magnoliopsida > Asparagales > Amaryllidaceae > Allium > Allium sativum. Next base: position 1,021,189,630 of record CM060920.1, read on the forward strand.
ATAACAGGTTCCATCCATGTACAAGTATAAGCACTCATGCATATGTAATATGAAAATGTGACTGAGCCGATCTAGTGCCTAATGTGTGTCATGCATCCACTAGCAATCACTTGCAAACACTTGCAACCATTTGCAAACATCAACCATAACATGTTTCAATCACATGTTTACATCCATATGGTTCTACCTAAGGTTCTCAAGACAAGATCGAGGAGATAACAAGGCAAACATAGGTAGTGAAAGCATGATACGAAGGTTTTCAAGTTTATAGGAAAAGAGATCGAGAATGTACCCTAAAAAATAAATGGGTAAAGCGTGCGTATCTTCTCTTCGGTTTCCCAAGTTGCGTCTTCTTGGGCTTCACTCCACTGTATTTTAACTAGCTTGACATCTCGATTCCTTAGATTCTTGATCTCCGTTCCTAAGATACGAATTGGAACTCGCCTCAATGTTGCTTCTTTTTCCACTTCTACGCCTTCAAGGATGCTCGGCTCAACCACTTCGGCCGACTCATGTAAGCACTTTCGGAGATGCGAGACGTGAAAGACATTGTGTACTCCGGTTAGCTTCTCAGTAAGTCTACCTTATAGGCCATCTGCCCAATCCTTTCAGTGATAAGGAACGGTCCTACGAACCTTGGTGCTAGCTTTCCTGCCGCTCCAAAACGAACCACATTGACCATATCTCTGACTTCGAATTCTAGGTCTGTCCTTCCCTTGTCCGCATAATATTTCTGTCTATCTTGGGACGTTTTCATTCGTCTTCGTATCAACTCAACCTTCTCGGAAGTGTCCCTTATCATGTCGGGCCCAAGTATAAGCCTGTCTGTCGTCTCTCACCAACAAGTTGGCGACTTGCACGGTCTTCCATATAGGGCTTCGAACGGTGCCATTCCGATTCTAGCTTGGTAACTATTTTTATATGCAAACTCCACGAGAGGAAGTTGGTCTTCCCAAGTACCACCAAAGTCAAGAATGCATAGCCTCAAAAGATCCTCTAGTACCCTATTTACCCTTTCGGTTTGTCCATCCGTCTGCGGGTGATAGGCCGTGCTTAAACTCAGTCTTGTACCCATTGCTTCTTGCAGACTATTCCAAAAGTGGCTAGTGAAAATGGGGTCACGATCACTAACTATACTAGAAGGAACCCCGTGCAACCGTACTATCTCTCGAAGGTAAATAGACGCTAGCCATGATGCGGTCCTCTTGCTTTTCACCGGAATGAAGTGAGCGCTTTTCGTGAGTCTATCAACTATGACTCATATGCTAGTATTTCCCTTCCTTGACCTAGGCAGTCCATCCACAAAATCCATTGAGATACTTTCCCACTTCCATTGCGGAACCTCCAAAGGATGTAATAGCCCACCGAGCTTCTTCGACTCGGCCTTTACTTGTTGGCACACCATGCACTTTGAAACGAACTCTGCCATGTCCTTTTTCATTCCAGCCCAAAAGAAAATGCGTTTCATATCTCTGTACATCTTATCCCCTCCGGGATGTATAGTCATCCTCGAGTGATGCGCCTCTTCGAGAACTTTATTTACTAATTCTCCCACTTGTGGGACACATAGCCTTCCATCGCGTCTTAGCCATCCCTTTTCATCTATGGCATACCTACCGAGGTGACTTGACGTCTTACCACTATTTAACTTGTTAATAATCTCGACTATCTGTGGGTCTTCCTTTTGTGAAGTCCCTACTTGATCTAGAAGTGTAGGTCTCAACTCAAGAGATGCTAACGTAACAGTCAATGACTCAACAGTAGGTGTGAAATCAAAGGTTGCTATAAACTCTAGACTCTTCCTTTAAATAAACAAGGGGCTCAAGATCAACCTTTTCCTACTTAGCGCATCCGCCACCACGTTACCCTTGACAGGGGTATAAGCTATATCGAAGTCATATGATGCCAAGAATTCCATCCACCGTTGTTGTCTCAAATTCAAATCTTTCTATGAGAAGAGGTACTTAAGCGATTTGTGGTTGGTATACAGCTCGAACCTCTCCCCTAGAAGATAATGGCGCCAAGATTTAAGTGCAAAAACGATCGCCGCCAACTCCAAGTCATGTGTGGGATAGTTCTTCTCATGAACTTTAAGTTGTCTATCCCCATAGCATATCACTTTCCTTTCTTGCATTAGGACGGCGCCTAATCCTGTGCCACACGCATCTGTGTACACCGTAAACATCTTACTTCCGTCGGGTAATGCCAAATTGGAGCTGTGGTGAGGGCTCTCTTGAGTCTCTGAAAAGCAATCTCACATTCTATGTCCCATCTAAACGCTAGGTTTTTCTTCGTTAACCTAATAAGAGGGGCTGAAATCTTAGCGAAGTCCTTAATGAACTTCCTATAGTAGCCTGCCAAACTGAGAAAGCTTCTCACCTCCGTTGCGTTCTTAGGAATTTTCCAGTCTTGTACCGCAACTACCTTTGCGGGGTCCACGGCTATGCCTTGCTTAGAAGCTAGATGTCCAAGAAACCGAACTTCCTTCCTCCAAAAATGGCAATTGGAGAACTTAGCCTTTAACTGGTGTGCTCTAAGCGTATCCATGACTTCCTTGAGATGTCTAGCATGCTCTTCTTCATCCTTTGAGAAGATCAAAATATCGTCCATGAAAATCACTGCAAACTTGTTAAGGAACTCCCGAAACACCCTACTCATCAAATCTACAAAGTACGCGGGTGCATTCGTTAACCCAAACGGCATAACGAGCGATTCGAAGAAGCCATCTGGAGTCCTGAACGCAGTTTTGTCAATGCTATCCTCAGCCACCCTAAGCTGATGGAATCCTTTGGCTAGATCGAGTTGAGAGAAAACAGATGCTCCTACAAGCTGGTCAAACAAATCGTCGATTCTTGGTAGTGGGTGTCTATTTTTCTTAGTTAGCTTGTTTAACTCACGATAATCTACGCATAGACGAAGCGAACCATCCGCCTTAATAGCGAATACCACTGGAGCACCCCATTTAGAAATGCTTCGCCTTATGAAATTTTTCTCAAGCAACTCCTTAACTTGTTTACTGAGCTCTCTTCTTTCTCGCGGGGCCATGTGCCTAACGGGCAATGAAACTGGCTTGGCATTATCAACAAGATGAATTCGGAAGTCTATCTCGCGTTTAGGAGGTAACCCCATCACCTCCTCAAAGACATCTGGATATTCTCGGACCACTCTTACAGATTGCAAATTGTCGATGGACGAGTCAAGAGATTCAAGATAACACAACATGACCGGACCCTTAGGGTTACAAGAAATTTCAAGGGTATTACCAAGGCGAGTCATGAGCCTCACTACCCTTCGTTCACAATCAAGAATGGCTCCATAATTGGACAGCCAATCCATACCTAGGTTCAAACTGTATCCCATAAATTCGAGAACATAAGCATTACACGTGAATTCTACGCTTAAGATAGAAATCCTCAAATCCACACACATCAAAGATAAATGGGCGGAGCCCCCAATTGGATTTGAAACACTAACGGGATCCTCAACTAGACTAGTACTTAAGTGCAGATTTTCAACAATATCAGAAGAAATAAAAGTATGCGATGCGCCAGAGTCAAATAAGGTTCGAACAGGAAATTCAGAAATGTAAACAAGGCTTTCTACAGAAATATTACTACCTCGGTCAAGAGCTGAAGTGGTGTTGAGAGCATGCAACTGCCCTCCAGAAGGTCCTTCTCGCTGGGCCTGCCCTTTCCCCTGCCCTTGCTTCTTAGGGCAATCTTTGCTGATGTGTCAAGTATCTCCACAGTGAAAGCATTCACCCAACTTTCTCTTCTTCTTTCTATAGTCCTTGGCTATATGCCCCGTAATCCCACAAAAGTTACACTTCCTTATCTCACGTGCCTTGTTATTATTGTTGTTGTTGCCCTTGTTATTCTTGTTGCCTCCCTTCTTGAAGCCAACTTTCTTATTCTAAGTCTCATTAGGCTTAACCTCCTTCTTGCTATTCTTGTCTTCCTCATGAAGTAGGGCCATATCCACCAAGCTTTCAAAGGTCGCCCCCATTGGTATATGAGTTATGGCCAAACTGTGTAGTGGCTCGTTCAATCCTCGAGCAAAGCGTACAGCCTTCTTTTGAGCTGTGTTAACCAAGTCCAATCCGAACCTAGCAAGCTGATTAAACTTATTCACGTACTCCCTAACGGTCATGTCCCCTTGCTTAAGTGCTAGGAACCTCTCCATATGAAGGTTATCTTCTACTGACGATAATAATTTAAGCCCAAACCTCTCTCTAAAGTCTTCCCAAGTCTCAACTGGCCTGGTAGCGTTGGTGACTTCCCACCAAAATGCAGCTTCCTCTTTCAACAACCATGCTGCCAACTGAACTTTCCTATGATCCTCCACATCGAAGATAATAAACAAGTCTTTAATCTCCTTTAACCAGTTTCATGCCCCAACGAAGGTTTCAGTTCCAACGAAGTTCTTGCCACCCATTGCTTTAAAGTCTTTGCATATTTTGGCAAAGGCGGTACCAAGGGGAGGAGAAGGAACCGCGACCACCGGGGAAGGAGGAGGAGGGATGTCTGCCGGGCCTACGCCGTTGGCCCTAGCTTCTAAGTACCTTCGGAACCATCCAGGTACGGGTACTCCCTCAGGAAGGTTAAGATCAGACATGCTGAAAAACGAAAAGAAAAAGATTCAAACGAGGAAACAAAGGAAAGTGCTAATGGATTTTGGGGAATAGCCTTTTTTAAACATAAAACTTTTATTGAAAAATGCTTCTTTATAAACGACTATGGAAAATAGTTTTAGAAGGTTTTCAAAACTTTGGCTCCATCTGGTAACTTCTGCTCTGATACCAAATGTAACACCCCACCTCCGCTAGGGTCACTCACAAAGGGAATGCACTAGTTTTGGTGGAGTATTATCTAGGTAAATGTAACACCCCGCCTCCGCTACGGTCACTCGCAAAGGAATGCACTAGCTTTAGAGGGGTATTATTGGTAAACATGCACAGAAATATCACTAGACAGAACATATATAAATAGCGGAAGTAAAATCAAACTTTCATAACATGAATAAATAAGGTCTAAAGCCTTTTACATCAGAGTACATCAAAACCTGTCTTGCAATAGTAAAGAAGCATAAAGACTTTTTAATAAATTATTCCCCAAGTAAAACAGTAAAGTAGCCATAGCCAAGAGAAATCCAAGCCATCCATGATAACCTTCAAGCAGAAGAAGTCCGAACTAACCAGCATTGTTTCCTCCCTGAAACCTGGGGGGGGGGGGGAAACGGAAGAAAAGAGGCGAAACAAAACGGGTCAGTCAAAAAGACTGAGTAAGTCCTATCTACTTCCAGTATAAAAACAGGTAAAGGTAACATGACATGCATAAACTGAAAGTAAACATAAGGGTAACTACAAGATAGATAAACCAGGGTAGCCGGTTGAACTACTGCGGCAAGGTAAACTAAGGTATCATGATAAACTACGGTGTTATGATAAGTCAAGGTATCACCTCGTCAGATTTCTATCGAGTACATTATCCCAAGCTATCTACCCCGTCTAACATCCCGCGGTATCTATTATGTATATTCTTCCTCGTTCTAACATGTATATTTGCTCTGCACCTCTCGTACTGGTATCTCTACCCGCGTCATGTGTTAACCATGAATGTCCCGTGCTCAAAGTCGTGTAATGGTCCATGTCAACCTAATATCGCATATATAGGTTACTCAAATCATATGTTTCTTTCCATGTATATAAGTTCAGTCTTTTGCCGTACCTCGTACGGGCTTCCTCATGTCGTATTATCCTTGAAATCGTTTGGACTGTCACCCTTGTTCTAGCTAGGCTCTTCCATATGAATCATCGTTTGAACTACTAGGACTTACACCACCTTAGGGATTACGCTTACCTATTGCACGCTTTCGTATTTCGGTTTGGGTTAAACCACCTAGGCCACTAGGGATTACGCTAACCCTCAACCGCGCCCTTTTTCCCACGCATTCATCGTGAATCGTTTTTCTATAACTGTATGCACATGTATCACATCGTGCCATCCGAGTCCTGTCACAGGGCAAACCAAGAAATACAGGACTCGGTCGGGAGCTTTAGATTTATCTACCGATGCAGATACTAAGGTCTGCTTTTCTACACGTGGCTATGGTCCCACGAGACCCCTCCCTCAACTAGTGAAAGGCAACACAAGAGAAAATCTTGCATAGTGTCATAAGGTAATTTGGCCACAAACATGCATATTATCAAAAAGGGTTTGGCCATAAACATGCACAACTTAAAAGAGGGGATTGGCCACGAGCATGCATAATCTCATAAAGGATTTGGCCACAAACTTGCATGTTAGCATAAGGGGTTTGGGTTCATAAACATGCATAAGCCCCAAAATCTTGTCTTAGCCAATGTTTCACAAGTAAAGTGGTTCCTAAAGGTTCATGCTAGCATTTCATGCATAAAGATCCAAACTTGCAAGTTAAACTAGGTTATGCATAGCATGAGAGGCATGATTAAGTCACTCACATAGCCTAAAATCGTAAACATGAACACAAGAGGCAAGGTAAGGTTCATATAGGTTCGCATAATCATGTTTAGCCTCATTTTATCCCATGTCATTATCAAAACTACCGTTTCCATCTAAAAGTAGCTAGAACTTACATAGTTAGGCCTAGGGAAAGGAGCATGAATCATCTTGGCTAAGAAAGGTGCCTCCTTTGTAGAAGAATCGTCATGGAACTCGCATAGCAATGTTGATTTGGCCTTGATTTGGTGTAGCAAGCTTGCACCTTTTGATTTGAACTTGATTTGAGTGCATAGGCTCTAGGGATTTGAGATGGAGGCCATGAGAATAGAAATTTGGCCATAGTTTAGTTACATGAGTGAATAATGAGGGTTTAGGGGTAGGTTTAGGGCCTTTTTATAGAGATTAGGATAGTTTTAGGCCCTTAGATTAACCCTAGGACCAACCTGAACCGTCAGATTTCAAACCAGGCCCAAAAAACCTTGCCAAGATAGAAAATAGGTGCACCAGACCAGAATCAGCCGACAGGGCAAGTCGACAGCCCTGTCGACATGCCTGTCGACATGCCTGTCGACATGCATGTCGACATGCTTGTCGACATGCCTGTCGACATGCCTGTCGACATGTCTGCGCGGGAATTTTCCCGCCTGGCCCCATTTCTGCATGTTTCGAAAGTCAAATTTCCCGAAAACTTCTTTGGGCCTTAACCGGGTCATACGGACTCCGATTTTCGAAAACTCGGACTCTATTTCGCGTATTTTTCCGAGACGAACGCAATGGCATAGCCCGTTTTACTTGATTCAGAATTTAAAATTAAATTCTGCCTTGATTCTCGTTTTAACATGTTATTGAAATACGGGTTGTTACATTCTCCCCACCTTTTAGGATTTCGTCCTCGAAATCTCTAAGTTAGGAAGAACATATCCTACCATCCATCATCCATCTACTCAAACCATCATCCACAAGCAACCATTGTCCTTAGACGACTCCTAATGCTTTATGAATGTATGCAAAACGTGTGTGTACATGTTCCTTAGCTAATGCTAATGATCAGGCCAGAAAAAATCTTTTGAATGCAAAAATATGTTTAGTGCTATGAATCCATCATGTATGCAAATAGTCCTAGTCGTATACACTATATGCGTGCACAAACATTCAACCATATGCAACATCCGCATGATAACACATTCAATTTCATCCATAAACAAGTATAAATACTCGTGCATATGCAATATGAAATGTGACCGAGTCGAGCTAATATCTAATGTAAATTCGCGCATCCACGAGCAACCACTTGCAACCATTTGCAACCATATCAACCATAACATGTTTCAAATACATGTTTACATCCATAGGGTTCTACCTAAGATTCCTTGAAACAGGGTCGAGAAGATAAACAAGACAAACTCCTTACGGGGTTTGTAACAGAAAATAGGACTGAGAGGATGTCCACAAAAGATAGCCTACAAGTAAGCTCTACAGAAACAGGGATCAAGGATATACTCCCAAAAAGAGATATCATGCGCGTTATCTAGTCTTTGACCATCAAAGTCGTATTTCCTCGGGCTTACTTCCATTGTGCCTTGACCGCCCTTTAACTTCACGATTTCGTAGCTTCTTATTTCCTGCTTCTATAACATGAGCTGAAACTCATTTCTTCGTCGCCTCTCGTTCCACTTGCACTTATCCTTTTTCTAGAATACTTGGCGCAAACATGACTACGTACTCATGATCTCATGCAAGCTTTCCAAAATTCACTAGTGAATCTCGGACCTCGTACCACAAGGTATTCCACGTAGAAGAACTTTCTCTTGAAAGTAAACAGATGCCAACCAGGTTATCAAGCGCACTTACTAGGGTGATTTCTATAACCCACGCATAAGTGAAGTAAACCATCCGTCTTATCGGCGAACACCACTCGATCGGGCTTCAAATTTCCAATAAAGGCATCAAGGGATTCTAAGTAACTAGTCATGACAGAACCTCAAAAAGGTTACCCGGTACTTCGAGGGCATTACCAAGGCTAGTCAAAAGGTCTAACTACCCTCCTATCAAAACCGAGAGTGGCACCCCCTACTGGATAACCACTTCATCCCTAGAATCCATCCATAGCTTATAAACATAAGCATTATTTCCAAACTCAACACTTGGCATAGACATTCCCAAATCCAAACAAGTCATGTATAAATGGACTGATTCTCCAATAGGACTTTGAGACAGAAATGGGATTCTCTATTACGCTAGTACTTAAGGTGCAGAGACTCAACTATCGAAGCGGACTTAAAAGATGCGGTGATCAAAACAAAGTCCCGACAGGATGATAGAGAAGAAAAGCTAAACCTTTAACAAGATCGTTACCCTCCTTCTGAGGTACCCTAGAAATGAGAGCATACTATTGCCCTCCCAATGATCTTGTCCTTGTCCCATGATACTTAACTATCTATCCCGCTTCACTATGCCAAAGGTACCCTCTCGTCATGGGTTTCATTGTTCATCTTTCTCCCTCCTTTTAGGACTCAGCCATACCAACATGTTGCTTATCCCTGAGCTCGTATCCTTTATCCTTGTTCTTACTATCCTTTCATGCATAACTCTGCAACGGTCTCTCGAGAACCACCTCCATCGTACGGGAAACACTTACGCAGCTAGAAAGACTAGTCGCAGTCAAAACCACTATGACTACAGATGGAGGAAAGAAAGGAAAAGAGATTAAATCAAGGAAACAAGGATGATGCTAATGGCCTTTGGGGAATAGCCTTTTTCTTTTTCTTTTTTAAAGAAAATTTTCTCGAAAAATGCTTCTTTGTAAACGGTTTTCCAAATAATTTTCAGAAGGTCTTTAAAAACTTTTGCCCAGTCTGGTAACCTTCTGCTCTGATACCAATGTAACACCCCGCCTCCGCTAGGGTCACTCGCAAAGGAATGCACTAGCTTTAGAGGGGCATTATTGGTAAACATGCACAGAAATATCACAAGACAGAACATATATAAATAGCGGAAGTAAAATCAAACTTTCATAACATGAATAAATAAGGTCTAAAGCCTTTTACATCAGAGTACATCAAAACCTGTCTTGCAATAGTAAAGAAGCATAAAGACTTTTTAATAAATTATTCCCCAAGTAAAACAGTAAAGTAGCCATAGCCAAGAGAAGTCCAAGCCATCCATGATGACCTTCAAGCAGAAGAAGTCCGAACTAACCAGCATTGTTTCCTCCCTGAAACCTGGGGGGGAACGGAAGAAAAGAGGCGAAACAAAACGGGTCAGTCAAAAAGACTGAGTAAGTCCTATCTACTTCCAGTATAAAAATAGGTAAAGGTAACATGACATGCATAAACTGAAAGTAAACATAAGGGTAACTACAAGATAGATAAACCAGGGTAGCCGGTTGAACTACTGCGGCAAGGTAAACTAAGGTATCATGATAAACTACGGTGTTATGATAAGTCAAGGTATCACCTCGTCAGATTTCTATCGAGTACATTATCCCAAGGTATCTACCCCGTCTAACATCCCGCGGTATCTATTATGTATATTCTTCCTAGTTCTAACATGTATATTTGCTCTGCACCTCTCGTACTGGTATCTCTACCCGCGTCATGTGTTAACCATGAATGTCCCGTGCTCAAAGTCGTGTAATGGTCCATGTCAACCTAATATCGCATATATAGGTTACTCAAATCATATGTTTCTTTCCATGTATATAAGTTCAGTCTTTTGTCGTACCTCGTACGGGCTTCCTCATGTCGTATTATCCTTGAAATCGTTTGGACTGTCACCCTTGTTCTAGCTAGGCTCTTCCATATGAATCATCGTTTGAACTACTAGGACTTACACCACCTAGCACCCCTAGGGATTACGCTTACCTATTGCACGCTTTCGTATTTTGGTTTGGGTTAAACCACCTAGGTCACTAGGGATTACGCTAACCCTCAACCGCGCCCTTTTTCCCACGCATTCATCGTGAATCGTTTTTCTATAACTGTATGCACATGTATCACATCGTGCCATCCGTTTCCTGTCACAGGGCAAACCAAGAAATACAGGACTCGGTCGGGAGCTTTAGATTTATCTGCCGATGCAGATACTAAGGTCTGCTTTTCTACACGTGGCTATGGTCCCACGAGACCCCTCCCTCAACTAGTGAAAGGCAACACAAGAGAAAATCTTGCATAGTGTCATAAGGTAATTTGGCCACAAACATGCATATTATCAAAAAGGGTTTGGCCATAAACATGCACAACTTAAAAGAGGGGATTGGCCACGAGCATGCATAATCTCATAAAGGATTTGGCCACAAACTTGCATGTTAGCATAAGGGGTTTGGGTTCATAAACATGCATAAGCCCCAAAATCTTGTCTTAGCCAATGTTTCACAAGTAAAGTGGTTCCTAAAGGTTCATGCTAGCATTTCATGCATAAAGATCCAAACTTGCAAGTTAAACTAGGTTATGCATAGCATGAGAGGCATGATTAAGTCACTCACATAGCCTAAAATCATAAACATGAACACAAGAGGCAAGGTAAGGTTCATATAGGTTCGCATAATCATGTTTAGCCTCATTTTATCCCATGTCATTATCAAAACTACCGTTTCCATCTAAAAGTAGCTAGAACTTACATAGTTAGGCCTAGGGAAAGGAGCATGAATCATCTTGGCTAAGAAAGATGCCTCCTTTGTAGAAGAATCGTCATGGAACTCGCATAGCAATGTTGATTTGGCCCTGATTTGGTGTAGCAAGCTTGCACCTTTTGATTTGAACTTGATTTGAGTGCATAGGCTCTAGGGATTTGAGATGGAGGCCATGAGAGTAGAAATTTGGCCATAGTTTAGTTACATGAGTGAATAATGAGGGTTTAGGGGTAGGTTTAGGGCCTTTTTATAGAGATTAGGATAGTTTTAGGCCCTCAGATTAACCCTAGGACCAACCTGAACCGTCAGATTTCAAACCAGGCCCAAAAACCTAGCCAAGATAGAAAATAGGTGCACCAGACCAGAATCAGCCGACAGGGCAAGTCGACAGCCCTGTCGACATGCCTGTCGACATGTCTGGGCGGGAATTTTCCCGCCTGGCCCCATTTCTGCATGTTTCGAAATTCAAATTTCCCGAAAATTTCTTTGGGCCTTAACCGGGTCATACGGACTCCGATTTTCGAAAACTCGGACTCTATTTCGCGTATTTTTCCGAGACGAACGTAATGGCATAGCCCGTTTTACTTGATTCAGAATTTAAAATTAAATTCTGCCTTGATTCTCGTTTTAACATGTTATTGAAATACGGGTTGTTACAGTAAACATACATAGAGATATCACAAGGCAGAACATAAATAAAGCAGCGGTAGAAATTAAAAACCAAATTTCATTACTTTCAAGAAAAGAGTCAAAACCTCATATATCCAAAGTACAAATTATTCCATTACATCAAGTTCTAAATAAAGAAGCATAAACTGAAGATAACAAAAGTAAATTATTCCCCAAAAATAGCAGAAAGTGCAGCCATAGCATAGCTCAAGACAAAACCGTACATGAGCTAACAGAAAGCAAGCTAAATCCAAGCTAAGAGCTAGCGTTTCCTCCCTGAGAACCTGGGGGGGGGGGGAACGAAAGAAAAAGATGCAAAAGAAAAAGGGTCAGTCATAAAGACTGGTAAGCCCTAGTGACTTTCAGTATAAAAACTAGTAAAGTTAACAAGACATGAGTAAACGGAAAGTAAACATAGGGATGATAATAAGTCTGGCAAGACAACTAAGACAACAAGATAAATCAAGTCTAGCATCGCATATTCAAGATTCGCTGCACCAACTGTACTATTATTATAACCCATGTCAAGTATTAACCATGAAATGATCCCTTGGCCCAATATCATGAAATGACCCATTATGGGGTCCTACGGTACGATCTACTAATCGATCGGCTCCGTACAAGTTCTAGCTCGTCATGTGTCCGTGTCATACGACCCAATCACGAAATGTAGTCAACTGTGCTAGGTCCACCATAGGGTGTATCAAGCCCTATGGTACCAACCACCGACACGAATCAAGCACGCACAGTGTAAACCTACTAGTGCCCAATGCCTGCTTTTTCAACTCCGGACTACGTGCACGACCATAGTCCGCCTGAACCTACAATGGCGCACCTACTCAGTCGTCGTTCTGGTCGCTTACAATCAGCCCAGTAATCGTGCCCCACCCTGCCTAGTCCCAGGGTACCGTGATACATCTAAGTGGGTTACTGCTGAAAAGGACCGCGTAACTAGGGTTTCTAATGGGTTAAGTGTTGTCATTCAAATTCGTGACTTAACCCTATCCAAATCATGTATCAAGTTGGTTAAGTGTATTCAAGTGGTTCATGACTTAACCCTAGCTAATCATCGTGTCAAATTGGTTAAGTATATTCAAGTGGTTCATGACTTAACCCTATCCTGTAGCATAAATTCATTAATGCACCCTAACCTCTCACATTAGACTAGTTGTTGTGGTCAATGGATTTGCCGGGCGGTTCCGGGCAGATTTACACCACAACATAGTCTAACCTCGGGTTTTAGGTGCGATATGACAACTACCCACATTATTGTTTGCAGTCACTGGATTCTCCGGGCAGATTTACACTGCAAACTCAACCCAACCTCGAGTTGGCCATTTTCAAGTTTATTCTAAGTGTCATGTCCAGGTTCAAGTTTCGAGTCTAAATTCATGTCAAGTTTCATGTCAAATCGTGTCAAGTTCATGTCTATATCCAGGTTCAAGTTATAACAATGTTCATGTTTCAAGTTTATAGTAAATTCAGGTTTGCCTAAACTACCCAAGTCGTATTCTCATCGCACGTGAATTCAAATCGATACAAACAAATCTAATTAGGGAATAACATCGAAAGGACGGGCATAAGGTGGCAAAAGTGATTATAAGTCAAGCATGGTATAACTTGAGATAAATGACTACAACAATACTGGCATATGGAATAGTGGTCTCAAATATCTAACGTAGCAAAATAGGGTGATAGTCATGGTAACAGTTGACATAAGATAATAACCCCAAACTTGTGAATAACAATTAATTCAACATCACAGGCATGTTAACATCATGGACATGAGGGGTTTAGGTTTACAACATGTTTAGGCCCCAAATCAATTTCTTAAAAATATTCCCACAAGTCAAGATTCAAAATGAATGGATCCAAGGTGAATAATAGTAGATTCAAAATAATAGATCCAAAAGGAACAATAATAGACCCAAGATATACAATGATAGATCCAAGATAATTATCATACTTAGGTTCAATTTCAATTTACAACATGTCCATATTAAGTTTAAAGTTTAGATCTAAAAGTAACTGGGGCTTACAGATCGTGGTTTGAGAGTTAGAAAACAAAGAGGCGATGTTGAATCTCGAGTCTAACAGAAATCCCCCAAATAGAAAAACTCTACACGTAGTCTTGTTGGAGAAGAAGCAATTCCTTTCTCTAACTTTTCAACCAGAGTTTTAGCAGCATAATACCAGAGAGAATTCGTGTAGAGAGACTAGAGTTAGGGGATGTTTATATAGGGTCAGGCCAACGAATTTAGACATAAATCGGACTAGAAACATTAGAGTGAATTCTAACTGAAAATTGGGCTCGGCACCCAGGTCGACACCCAAGTCGACTCTATGGTCGACCTGGTCCTGGGAAGGTCGACACTATGGTCGACCCCCAGGTCGACCTGGTCCTGGGTGAGAAATTTCCCGCCCAGTCCGTTTTGGGGTTTGAATTTCGAAATTTGAATTCGAATTCTGAGCTGTTTTTAAACCTGAAAATTCCTGAAACTTCGAAGGGTCATAACTTGGTCATACGGACTCCGATTTTCGAAAACTTGGACTCGTTTCCAAGCAGAATTTCGAGACGAATGTAATGGCGTAACCCGTTGCCCTTGATTCTTATTTTAAAAATTAATTCTGCCTTGATTTATAGTTATAAAACGTTATCAAAATACGGGTTGTTACAACAAATTAGAACGCAAACAGAAGAACATTTCATTGTATATTACAACAATTCCATCAGAATACAAGAATATACAGAGTAAGAATAAATATTACACAGAAAATACCAGAGATTTAAATTACATTTAAATACATCGCAGCGGAAAAATAATACAATACACAACTGAAGGAGATATACGGATACAAAGCTTTCCGAATATCATTCCAGCTGTAAACCAGGATCCTGTGAATATAAATCTGCAAAACCAAAACTACTAGCTGCCCGTGTCAAAATAAGGGCACCCAGAGTTTAGGTTAAAACAATAAACTCCAGGTCAGTCATGTGACTGGTGTGAGAACAAAAACAGTTATTAATCTTTATTTTAAAGTTAGTAAATCAAGGGACCACACCGTATAACATGGAACGGGTTTCCTCCCAAGAATACTAGTGCATAAAACAACAGCGCAATGCTAAATAAAGAACAATGAAGCTATTATAAGACCCGGGTCCCATCACACAATGCAACGCAAGCAGGAGGATAGGGTTTTCCCTTATAATAGCCAAAGAATGCTTGATACGCTAAATTTTTCATGTTTTATTATTACTATAAGTGTATAGTGTTAAAACAATTTCAATCATAAATATCAATCGTAGACGGCATGGGTACCATATATCATGTCGCCATACTAGGCTCTATAATCAAAACCGCAAATGTCACGTATTTGGAAGTTGGATTTCCATCTGTGAACCGAGGAAAAGATAGTCCTCTACCGATTCGAGACGCTCTAGCCCGTGTCTCAGGTTAAGGCTCGAGTGACCTTTGGAGCGACAGGGCCGGTCCACCGATGTGGATTTAAATGCCTGAACACTGCGTTTCCCCACCCTTTGGGGCTTAAATGAGCCAACGAACGACTCCATCGGCTTCACATAGTCACCGATATATCTGAGGTGCCTCACAAACCAACAACCACATAAGTCAAACTCGTCAGGGCGTGTCAAACCACTGACGCCACTTCTAACTAGAAAGAAACGCATGTCCTCCCTGAGGTCCTTCTCCCGTTTTTAGTTCCTAACCGGGGTGTGAGGCTCGCGAATTCATGTTACACAAAGCTATGCCACACATGCCATGCTTTGATCATCTACCACAAGACATTGCTTTTCAACAGAAGCCCTGATCATTTGCATCTTAGCATGCCACATAGGCAAACCACTCCATGCAACCGATATCCATCAATCACACAGAATGATATCCAATGTCAGACACATAGTCCATTTACAAGTTCGTTCTGGGTCTGAACGAAACCGGAGGCACCTTGTACCTCGCATATCCATCGATCTCCAAGTACGTCTGGACGACCACTATCTGGTTCCCTCCTCTTGAGTGTACGGCCCAATCAAGATCATCAGTAATCACCCAAACGACGTGAAGACCTCCAGTCTTCAATCAACGTATTCATCTTCAACTAATCGTCGAATCAATTATTCAGAATGGGATAAACCCGGTCTTTCTGAATAACTTGCGTATATAATAAACAAGTGTTACAAAAACACAACATACGCCTCATTCCAATACATCAGTCACTAACCGTGAATTAGCAAGAGAATAATTCCCCAAATATTAACCCTGAAGGCCGAAACCAACATCAGATCAACACCTAGGAAACCATCCATCTTAACTAGTCTTCAGTTATTTGTTAAATTTCACATCCTTAGGGAGAGGTTCCAATTAATTTTATCAAAGATAAATTCCTTAAATTTATTCTTTAATCTTCTTTTGAATATCAATTCAACTAGTCGGGATTAGCGAACCACACCGAAGTAATCATTTATTTTATTTTCCAATCCCAACCTATTTATCCCATGAAGTAAAACTGGTCATACTTCATATCTAACACCACGGTGTTATCGGTAAATTCAATTACCATTTCACGTTCAAATATAATTAAAGATTTAACTATCACCTGGAGCAAAACTGGTGATACTCCATTCTCGATCTTTTCAATCTAATTAAAGATTCATTAAAACTCCACTTAGTTTTAATCTTTAACTGGGTTAAAGAACCGATGTCATTTAAAACATGGTTCACGATAAACCCCAAAATCACATCACATTTCAATCAGTCTCTAACCGTAAATTAGCAAGTGTGCAATTCCCTAAGTATTAACCAAGAAGGCTGAAACCAACATCAGATCATTACCCAAGAAACCATTCATCTTAACTAATCTCTAGTTAGTTTCTGATTTTCTTAACTCCGTTGGGTCTAAGAACAGTATTATTGAAGATACCGTTCACGACAACCCAAAATCACATTCCATTAATTATCGGGTTAAAGAACAAGTGTTATTTAAAATACCGTTCACGATAAACCCAAAAATCAATTCAAATTCAATTCCAATTAAATACCATTTAATTGGTACACTTTATTAAATCTAAATAAAAAGATTTAATCTTTTTCTCAACTGGGTTTAAGAACAGTGTTAATGAAGACACCATTCACGACAAACCCAAATCCCATTTGATAATAAATACAAGGCTCTGAATAGAAAATATACCGGCTTATATTCAATATCAAATTCTATGATCAACAAATATCGTATTGGAAATAACGATATTAATATATCTTTCAAATTCCCATAACAATATCTGTATCATCACGAAATCCAACATTGAAATATTCCGAAGACAATTCCGATTCAAATCCATTCCAATTCAATTATTGGAAATTCTGGTTATTCTCAAAACCATTTCAAATCCAATTTATTTATTTTAAAAAAATAAATAAATTATTATTCTAGTTCAAAACTAGTTCATTACGATAAAAATCTATTTTTATCTTTTCAAACATTGAGTTTTTCATCCCAATTCTTTCCAAATCATTTCTTATGATTTTACACAAATTATTACTATTTTAAATAATTTTATCAAGGCCCGTACGGTCGATTTCCATCAACGGCCATCAAACCGCACTTACAACGACCTTTTCCAAATTTGATTTGGACCTAATTCCAAATCGAACCGTTAGATCTCAAATTTCTAATATCCATTGGAAAGCTCTTTTCGATACAAACCCAACGGTTCTGGTTTCAGGAGAATCCGACAGTCGGATCTCCCGTAATGTCCATTCGAATTCAATGGTCGAAATTCACGAACTGTCGCGGCGCGGCGCGTTCTATTCAGGCCATTATATATATATATATATATATATATATATATATATATATATATATATATATATATATATATATTTCGTCGATTTCCTTTTAAAACGTATTTTATAAATCGTTTTAAATTCGTTTTCGAAACGATTTCAACTTCATTTCAAATTCAAAATTAAATTTTTCCTTATAAATTCGTTTTAAATTCATTTCAAATTGATTTCAATTCAAATTGATTTCAATTCAAATTGATTTCAATTCAAATCAATTTTTAATTCAATTTCAGTTCGTCTTCGATTCAATTTGAATTTCAAATTTATTCAATTCCATTTCGAATTCATTTCTATTCAATTTCAATTCGAATTCAATTCTATTCAATTTCAATTCGAATTCATTTCTATTCAAATTCAATTCGAATTCATTTCTATTCAATTTCAATTCGAATTCATTTCTATTCAATTTCAATTCGAATTCATTTCAAAATATTTGATTTTGAAATTACTTTCAATATTCATTATATAATCGACAAAATTCCCGTTCTTGTTAAAATGGCGTGTAACTACTTAGCACGGCTTCACATTTCAATATTCAAAGAATATTATTTTTAAATTATTCGATAATTCTGAACTGGAATCAGACACAGTCAATTACCATAAAATTTCAGTTATATGGATTTCATCAAATTCATATATACAACAATGACGATAAACACCCAACCATCATCCAAAGTGCGTTCTACACTGTATAAGCATCAAATATAAATATTCAACGCTTATAATAGCCTGTCAATCAATCGATCGACATACCTCTAATTATTGGGATTAGTGTATGTCATATATCATCCTAATACTCGTATGGGGTTTCAAACAATCAAACACATATTTTATTTGTGCAGTTGGGCGATGTGTAAAATTTATCGTCCCAATCAATATCAGTCAAATGTGTGTATATAAAAAAATCGTCCGATTTGTTTATATTTATTTATTCACATTCACTTTAAAAATTATATTTTCAACTATAAAATATTTTTAACTATATAAATATTTTATTTCATTTCACATCACACAATCAACTACACATCAAAATCAAACAAACAAGCATACAAGCCGTCCATGGTCTGTGGACGACGGGTGTCAGGTGCTGCTAAGCACCGTCTGCATCCTAGTGTATATTTCAAACTAGAAATAAATTAAAGGTGAGGAGTTCTCACGGAGGGTTCCACTCCGCCGTGCTTTGCTTCTGAACTGCTGAACCGTCTGGATCTATTTGAAATTCCAATGCAGTTCTTTTCACGTTGTTCATAATAAGAATTATATTTTTATCACTTCATTTCAATAAATAAAAATCATATTTTTATTTCTACTTAATATAATTTTACAACGCTTCTTCTTATATAAAAATTATATTTTTATATTTCTACTTCTTATATAAAGATCGAATTTTTATATCATCGCTATAAAAATCACATTTTTATTTTGTTGCTTTATAAATAAAAATTCTATTTTTACACCGCTACTATATAGATAAAAAAAATTCTATTTTTCTCTCGCCATTCTCTATATAAAAATCGTATTTTTATACCTCTGCTACATATGTAAAAATCACTCCTTTACAACGCTACTTCCATGATAAAAATTATATTTTTATCTTGCTAGTAATATAATAAAAATTATATTTTTATTCTTCCTATGATATAAAAATCATATTTTTACTATCATACTGATATAAAAATCATATTTTTAATATGCCACTAGTATAAAAATTATATCTTTAACCTTTCTATGATATAAAAATTATATTTTTCATTGTATAAAAATTCTATTCTTCTTCCTATAAAAATGTAATCTTTCACATAAATAAAAAATCCCATTTTCATATCTTTCGTCATCTAAAAATCATATCCTTACTCTTTAAAAAATCAAAGCTTTATCATGTTAAAAATCAAAGCTTTAGCTTAATTAAAAATCGAATCTTAGTTTTCGAAGCTATTTCTATAAAAACCATATTTTTACTCTGAAATTATTCGTATAAACCCCATATTTTTAATTATACGCATAAAATAAAAATGAGAATAAAGACTCACGGTGGAAATTAGGGGGGAATGGCCACGTCGGAGGCTTCAGGTGACGGAGGGAGGGGCGTAGGCCGTCGCAGGCGGTGGGTGGTCGGACTGTGGGGTCTAGAAGCGACGGGTTGTGTGCGTTTTGGGGACTACGGTCGTATCAGAAGGGGGGAGAGAGAGAGGAGAGAGGGAAGGAGGAAGAGAGGGGAGGTGCGGACTTGGCGGAAGGCGGCGGTGGCCCACCCCCGGCGCCGCGGCTGCCTCCCCGCCTCTAAATCGAACCCACCGCCTGTCGTCCATTGCAAATTAGCCCCATTCCAGACACAATGGGATATGTATCGTAGGCTGATTCGATCTTTTCGATCAGTTTTCATCAAAATCAAAATATAACTCTATATACTGAATTTGAATGTAAATTTCAATCTACCGGGGCCACATACTAACTGGAAAAATTCCCGAAAAATATATTCTAGCTTCGTATTGTCGATATGGTCCTAACAAAACTAATTTCGTCGAATTCTGAGACCGTTTGAAAAATGGCCATTTTCCAGTCGATTAAAATCAACTGAAACTGGTCAAACGCATTTTTCTTCGCCACGCTCACATATTGATTTGAAAAATTACAAATTTTAAAACCTAGCAATAACTAGATATCCCGGATCCAACAAAAGTGGTTTCGTCGAAAACTGAGGTCGTTTGCAAAATTTCCATTTTTAAGGGCCAGAATTCCATAGCGACTATTCTGAAATTTCAACTGGACATAACTTTTTATTCCCACTATGAAATTTCAATTTCCTGGATTCGTTGGAAAGATATTCTCATTTAGATTCTAATATTTTTGATTTCGTAAAAATCCGGTTTATTTTGCACCCGGTACATTCATTTGAACTTTGAAATCGAATTTTCGAACTACCGCGCCATTTTCTATTCCTTTTATAATTATAAATAAATATTTATATTCTAACGACGATTTATATAAATATATACGTTCTAATTCTTTTCAAATTAAATTTATCGTCGTTATTATTTAAAATGATTCATTTTAAATAACCAAAATTCAATTAAATTGCCAAAATAAAAATTTTAAATTGGCTCGGATTTCCGGGTTATTACAAGAATCCGACGGTCGGATCTCCCGCAATATCCATTCGAAGTCAATGGTCGAAATTCGCAAATTGCCGTGGCGCGGCGCGTTCTATTCAGGCCATTATATTATATATATATAATATATACTTCGTCGATTTCCTTTCAAAACATATTTTATAAATCGTTTTAAATTCGTTTTTTAAAAACGATTTCAACTTCATATTCAATTTCGAATCAAAATTGAATACTCCACATCATCGATATACAAATGATAATATTTTCAAAATGTTATATTTTGAAATCAATTTCTTTTCTATATTCATTATAAAAATGAGTAAAATCGATATAAATATCGTACACGTCAAAATGGCATCAATCTAATCAACACAGCTTTTATTCAACACATGAATGTTTTCAATTCAACACATGAATTTGTTTTCTATTCAACACATGAATATTTATTCTATTCAACACATGAATTAATATTTCTTAATTTCCAAATTGGAATGAGGCCCAATAAATTACCATATAACGTTAATTATATGGATTCCCTACAACACATGTATATAACAGCAATGATAAATCATCAACCATCATCCAGAGTGCACCACACAACTATATAAGCATTAAATATAAATAATTAACGCTTACACAGTCGGTCAACCCATCGATTGACATACAACTAAACAATCGAGATTAGTGTACGTCAAATATCATCCCAATACCCGTGTGGTGTTTCAAATCAACAAACACAGATTTTTATTTGTGTAGTTGGGCGATGTGTAAAATTTGTCGTCCCAATCAATATCAGTCAAATCAGTGTATATAAACAAATCATCCGATTTGTTTATAAACATTTATTTTATATACACGTTAAAAATTATATTTTTAACTATAAAGTATTTTCTTCCATTCCACATCACACAATCAAATTTCACAACATAGCGACCAAACAAACAAGTCATCCATGGTCTGTGGACGACGGGTGTCGGGTGCTACTAAGCATCGTCTGCATCCTAGTATATATTTTAACTAAAATTTAAAGTAAAAGTGAGGAGTTCTCACCGACTAGCTAAACCAAACGCCACGACTCTTCATATGTAGAAAATCTTCGTCGTGCTTCCAACGAGATCTGTTCAACACCGTTTGTGTTAAAAATTATATTTTTAACAACGCCACTTCCTATATAAAGATTATATTTTTATATTGTTGCTTCATACATTAAAAATCATAATTTTCTGACATTAACCTCATATCTTTACCTTCAATGCAAAATCATATTTTTCTTCAATGCAAAATCATATTTTTCTTCAATGCAAAATCATATTTTTCTTCAATGCAAAATCATATTTTTTTTTCAATGCAAAATCATATTTTCATATAAATGAAAAATCATACCTTTATTCCAATGAAAAATCATACTTTTTATACAATGAAAAATCATACCTTTCTTCCTTAAAACCCTATCTTTTCTATCTAAAAAAATAAGATTTTTATACAATAAAATAAAATAGAATCAAGTAAAAGGACTCACTGTCAAAGAGGGAAGGGGGTATGGCTTGATGTCGGCGCCGGGATCGTCGGAGGTGAGGGAATGGGGTGCGCTTGCGGTTCAGTGGTAGGGGAGGCGCGCTGGCGGTTCATGGAGGGCTGGAGTGCGGTTTTCTACTAATTTGGGGGTTAGGGTTTTTAAGGATTGAAGAGAGAGAGAAGGAGGAGGAAGAGGAGGAGAAGGGGGCGGCTCCGGCGGCTGGAGGGGCGCTCGACGACGGTGGGTGGCGGCGGTTGTCTGGTGGGAGCGGATTTCGTGAGTTACGGTTTTTTTTAATTTATTTACAACGTTGACTGAAGTGAGAAAGGAGAGAGAGGAGGGAGTATATAAATATTTATTTAATTTTTAAATTTCAAAAAGTAACTTTTAATTTCGAACTCGAAATCGAACCCACCGACTTTCATCCATAGCTAATTACCCCCATTCTGAACACCATGGGATATGTATCGTAAGCTGATCCGATCGTTTCGATCAGTTTTCGTCAAAATCAAAATATAACTCTATATATTGAATTTGAACGTGCATTTCAATCTACCGGGGCCACATACGGACTTTAAAAATTCCCAAAAAATATTTTCTAGCTTCGTATTGACGATACGGCCCTAACAAAACAAATTTCGTCGAATTCTGAGACCGTTTGAAAATGGTCAATTTCAGGTCGATCGAAATTAAGTTAAACTGTCAAAACACGTTTTACTTTGCCACGCTCACATATTGATTCGAAAAATTATTAATTTTGGAATCTAGCAAAAATTTGACATTCCGGATTCAACAAAAGTGGTTTCGTCGAAAACAGAGTTTGTTTGCAAAATTTCCATTTTTAAGGGCCAGAATTCCATAGCGACTATTCTGAATTTTCAACTGGACGTAACTTTTGATTCCCGCTATGAAATTTAAATTTTTCGAACTCGTTGAAAAGATATTCTCAAATAGATTCAAATATTTTTGGTTTCACTAAAATCCGGTTTATTTTGAACCCTGTACATTCATTTGAACTTTGAAATCGAAATTTTAAACTGTCGCGCCCTTTTCAATTCCTTTTATTTTTATAAATGAATATTTATATTCTAACGGCGACGTATATAAATATATACGTTCTAATTCTATTCAAAATAAATTCCTCATCGTTATTATTTAAAATAATTCATTTTAAATAATCAAAATTCGCTAAAATTGCGAAAATAAATTTTTTAGATTGGCTCGGATTTCCGGGTTATTACAATCTTTCCCACTTAAAACTTTTCTACCCCAAAAAGGAACGAAGCCGAAAGTGGTTTAACTAATCCACTCAACTTTCATTGTTTTCTTTACGGCTTATGTTCTTCAACTTTTTAGTTTCTAAGAACTTTTCAAATTTTTCAAAAATTTGGCTAACACCCTAAATTTTTGAATTTTTTTGCCATAACCTCCCCCGCACCAGGGACTTCGGGATATTTCAAATAGCCTCCCATGGCCCTCATCAATCCAAAAAGAAAAAGAAAGAGCCAAATGGCTAGCCAATCGGCTCATAAAATCATCCAAGCCCAAAGAAATACAATAAACATGTACCTATTTGTCGGGCAAACAATTTTATTCTTCTACTCTAGCCTCTTTGCTATGACCTGTTCAATGTAAGTACATGTATATGCATGAAAATGCAACAAATTTTAATACAATTCTCTATTTGGTTCAATTTGGCTATAGGTTCAACATTTAATTAATTAAACAACACAACCAGCAATCAATTAGTTGATTAGCTTTTCAAATTCATAATTTTGAATACATAGTCAAAAAATCACATTTTTGGTGCCAAATCACAACAATATATTCTAACTATATTTTGGTTCTCACACCAGTCAATTGGAAATATATAGAAATCCCACTTTCGTCACTCAAACATAAATTCTGATGATGTTTTGAACCACCATCAGAACATCCACGGGCGACTAGAGTGTGATTCTATATCTGTCCAGTATATTAAAACCTCAAATACACGCGGATCAGATGTATATGCAAAATCTTTATATACTGGCTTGTCCAAATCAATATAATTCAAATACGAATTATTGAATTAAATTTTCAAAACAAAACTTGTTTTCAATTTTATTTTTAAAAACAACACTCTTTACACTCGTCCTAGGATAATACTGATCCTATCTCTAACGAGTCATTCCCATTGGATATTACTAATCCAATCTCAGATGAATTCTTTCGTATGGTTCTAATGTGTCTTGTTCTCGAGCTTTGTAAACCAAAGCTCTGATACCACTTTAAGGACCCGTAGCTTCCCCGGTAAGGAAAGCCCGGATACTTCGAGAACAACACACAAAAGAATGCAGACAGAAGAACATTTCTTTGTTAATTACAACAATACAATAGAATACAAGAATATACAGAGTTTAAACAAATAATATACATCAGAAAAATATCAGAGATTACAATACATTACATAGCAGCGGAAAGTAATACAAAACACAAATGAAGGAGATATACGGATACAAAACTTTCCGGATATCATTCCAGCTGTAAACCAGGATCCTGTGAATATAAATCTGCAAAACCAAAACTACTAGCTGCCCGTGTCGAAAATAAGGGAACCTAGAGTTTAGGTTAAAACAATAAACTCCAGGTCAGTCATGTGACTGGTGTGAGAATGAAAACAGTTATTAATCTTCATTTTAAAGTTCGGTAAATCAAGGGACCATGCCATATAACACGGAACGGTTTTCCTCCCAAGAATACTAGTGCATAAAACAATAGCGCAATACTAAATAAAGAACAATGAAGCTATTATAAGACCAGGTCCCGTCACACAATGCAACACAAGCCGGAGGATAGGGTTTTACCTTATAATAGCCAAAGAATACTTGATACGCTAATTTTCATCTTTTATTATTACTATGAGTGTATAGTGTCAAAACAATTTCAATCATAAGTATCAATTATAGACGGCATGGGCACCATATATCATGTCGCCGTATATAGGTTTACAATCAAAACCGCAAAGTCACGTATTGGAAGTTGGATTTCCATCTATGAACCGAGGCAAGGGATCGTCCTCACCACTTCGAGATTGTCTAGCCCGAGCCTTAGGCAAGCGCGCATGCAAGCCTTGGAGCAACAGTGCCGGTCCACTCGATTTGGATTAAACTTAAACCGTAGACAATACGTTTCCCCGCCCTAAGGGGCATAAATGAGCCAACGAATGACTCCATCGGCTCCACATAGTCGCCGATATATCCGAGGAGCCTCGCAACCCAACAACCACATAAGTCAAACTCGTCAGGGCGTGTAAAACCACTGACGCCACTTCTAGCTAGAAGGAAACGCATGCCCTCCCTGAAGTCCTCTCCCGTTTCTAGTTCACAACCAGGGTGTGAGGCTCGCGAATTAACGCTACACAAAGCTGTGCCACACAGGCTGTGCTTTGATCATCAACCACAAGAATTTGATTTTCAACAGAAGCCTTGATCATTTGCATCTTAGCATGCCACACAGGCAAACCACTCTATGCAACTAATATCCATCAATCACGCAGAATGATATCCAATGTCAGACACACAGTCCATTTACAAGTCCGTCCTGGGTCTGAACGAAACCGAAGGCACCTTGTACCTCGCATATCCATTGATCTCCAAGTACGTATGGACAATCACTAACTGATTCCCTCCTCTTAGGTGTACAACCCAATCAAGATCATCAGTAATTATCCAAACAACATGAAGACCTTCGGTCTTCAACCACGGTCTTCATCTTCGACTAATCGTCGAATCTGTTATTCAGAATGAGATAAACCCGGTCTTTCTGAATAACTCGCGTATATAATAAACAAGTGTTACACAAACACAACATACGCCTCATTCCAATTCATCAGTCACTAACCGTAAATTAGCAAGAGAATAATTCCCCAAATATTAACCCCGAAGGCCGAAACCAACATCAGATCAATACCCAGGAAACCATTCTTCTTATCTAACCTACAGTTAGTTTCTAAATTTCACATTCTTAGGGAAAGGTTCCCATTAATTTTATCAAAGATAAATTCTTTTAAATTTATTCTTTAATCTTCCTTTGAATATCAAATCAAACTAGTCGGGATTAGCGAACCACACTGAAGTAATCATTTATTTTATTTCCCAATCCCAACCTATTCATCCCATGTAGTAAAACTGGTAATACTTCATATCTAACACCACTATGTTATCTGTAAACTCAATTACCATTTCACGTTCAAATCTAATTAAAGATTTAACTATCGTTTGGAGTAAATCAGGTGGTACTTCATTCTCGATCATTTCTTGAACTTGATAATTTTAATTATCAAATTCACTTTTCATTTTCATCAGCCTTTAACCGTAAATTAGCAAGTGAACAATTCCCTAAGTAATAACCCCGAAGGCCGAAACCAACATCGGATCAATACCCAGGAAACCATTCAACTTAACTAATCTCTAGTTAGTTTCTGATTTTCTTAACTCCGTCGGGTCTAAGAACAGTATTATTAAAGATACCATTCACGACAACCCAAATCACATTCCATTAATTATTGGGTTAAAGAACAAATGTTATTTAAAACACCGTTCACGATAAACCCAAAAATCAATTTCAATTCAATTCCAATTAAATATTATTTAATTGGTATACTTCATTAAATCCAAATAAAAAGATTTAACATTTTTCTCAACTGGGTTTAAGGACAGTGTTAATGAAGACACCATTCACGACAAACCCAAATCACATTTGATATTAAATACAAGGCTCTGAATAGAAAATATATCGGCTTATATTCAATATCAAATTCTACAACCAACAAACATCGTATTGGAAATAACGGTATTAATATATCTTTCAAATTCCCATAACAATATCTGTATCATCACGAAATCCAACATCGAAATATTCTAAAGACGATTTCGATTCTAATCCATTCCAATTCAATTATTGGAAATTCTGGTTATTTTCAAAACCGTTTCAAATCCAATTTATTTATTTTAAAAATTAATAAATTATTATTCTAGTTCAAAATTAGTTTACTTTGATAAAAATCTATTTTTATCTTTTCAAATATGGAGTTTTTCATCCCAATTATTTCCAAATCATTTCTTATGATTTTACACAAATTATTACTATTTTTAATAATTTTATCAAGGCCCGTAAAGTCGATTTCCATCAACGACCATCGAACTGCACTTACATCGACCTTTTCCAAATTTTATTTGGACATAATTCCAAATCCAATCGTTAGATTTCTAATTTCTAATATTCGTTAGAAATCCCTTTTCGATACGAACCCAACGGTTCTTGTTTTAGGAGAATCCGACTGTCGGATCTCCCGCACTATCCATTCGAAGTCAATGGTCGAAATTCGCAAACTGCCGCGGCACGGCGCGTTCTATTCAGGCCATTATATTATATATATATATATAATATATGATATATACTTCGTCGATTTCCTTTCAAAACGTATTTTATAAATCGTTTTAAATTCGTTTTTAAAAACGATTTCAACTTCATATTCGATTTCGAATCAAAATTGAATACTCCACATCATCGATATACAAATGATAATATTTTCAAAACGTTATATTTTGAAATCACTTTCTTTTCTATATTCATTATAAAAATGAGTAAAATCGATATAAATATCATTCACGTCAAAATGGCGTCAATCTTATCAGCACGGCTTTTATTCAACACATGAATGTTTTCAATTCAACACATGAATTTATTTTCTATTCAACACATGAATATTTATTCTATTCAACACATGAATTAATATTTCTTATTTTCCAAATTGGAATGAGGGCCAATCAATTACCATATAACGTTAATTATATGAATTCCCTACAACACATGTATATAACAGCAATGATAAATCATCAACCATTATCCAGAGTGCACCACACAACTGTATAAGCATTAAATATAAATAATTAACGCTTACACAGTCTGCCAACCCATCGATTGACATACAACTAAACAATCGGGATTAGTGTACGTCAAATATCATCCCAATACCCTTGTGGGGTTTCAAATCAACAAACATAGATTTTTATTTGTGCAGTTGGGCGATGTGTAAAATTTATCATCCCAATCAATATCAGTCAAATCAGTGTATATAAACAAATCATCCGATTTGTTTACAAATATTTATTTTATATACACGTTAAAATTATATTTTTAACTATAAAATATTTTCCACTATAAAATATTTTATTCCATTCCACATCACACAATCAAATTTCACAATATAGCAACCAAACAAACAAGTCATCCATGGTCTGTGGACGACGGGTGTCGAGTGCTACTATGCACTATCTGCCTCCTAGTATATATTTTAACTAGAAATTAAAGTAAATGTGAGGAGTTCTCACCGACTAGCTAAACCAAACGCCACGACTCTTCATATGTAGAAAATCTTCGTCGTGCTTCCAACGAGATCTGTTCAACACCGTTTGTGTTAAAAATTATATTTTTAACAACGCCACTTTCTATATAAAGATTATATTTGTATATCGTTGCTTCATATATTAAAAATCATATTTTTCTAACGTTAACCTCATATCTTTACCTTCAATGCAAAATCATATTTTTCTTCAATGCAAAATCATTTTTTTCTTCAATGCAAAATCATATTTTTCTTCAATGCAAAATCATATTTTCATATCAATGAAAAATCAAACCTTTCTTCCAATGAAAAATCATACCTTTTATACAATGAAAAATCATACCTTTCTTCCTTAAAAATCTTAGCTTTTCTATCTAAAAAATAATAAGATTTTTATATAATAAAATAAAATAGAATCAGGTAAAAGGACTCACTATCGAAGAAGGAAGGGGGTATGGCCTGATGTCGGCGCCGGGATCGTCGGAGGTGGGGGAATGGGTGTGCATGCGGTTCAGTGGTAGGGGAGGCGCGCTGGCGGTTCATGGAGGGCTGGAGTGCGGTTTTCAACTGATTTGGGGGTTAGGGTTTTTAGGGATTGAAGAGAGAGAGAGAGAAGGAGGAGGAAGAGGAGGAAAAGGGGGGCGGCTCCGGCGGTTGGAGGGGCGCTCGACGACGGTGGGTGGCGGGGATGGTCTAGTGGGAGCAGATTTCGTGAGTTACGGTTTTTTTTTTATTTACAACGTTGACTGAAGTGAGAAAGGAGAGAGAGGAGGGAGTATATAAATATTTATTTAATTATTTAATTTTTAAATTTCAAAAAGTAACTTTTAATTTCGAACTCGAAATCGAACCCACCGACTGTCGTCCATAGCTAATTACCCCTATTCCGAACACCATGGGATATGTATCGTAAGCTGATCCAATCGTTTCGATCAGTTTTCGTCAGAATCAAAATATAACTCTATATATTGAATTTGAACGTGCATTTCAATCTACCGGGGCCACATACGGAATTTAAAAATTCCCAAAAAATATTTTCTAGCTTCGTAATGACGATACGGTCCTAACAAAACTAATTTCATCGAATTATGAGACCATTTGAAAAATGGCCAATTTCGGGTCGATCGAAATTAACTAAAACTATCAAAACACGTTTTACTTTTCCACGCTCACATATTGATTCGAAAAATTATGAATTTTGGAATCTAGCAATAATTTGACATCCCGCATTCAACAAAAGTGGTTTCGTCGAAAACAGAGGTCATTTGCAAAATTTCCATTTTTAAGGGCCAGAATTCCATAGCGAATATTCTTAATTTTCAACTGGACGTAACTTTTGATTTCCGCTATGAAATTTAAATTTTTCGAACTCATTGGAAAGATATTCTCAAATAGATTCAAATATTTTTGGTTTCACTAAAATTCGGTTTATTTTGAATCCTGTACATTCATTTGAACTTTGAAATCGAAATTTCAAACTACCGCGCCCTTTTCAATTCCTTTTATTTTTATAAATAAATATTTATATTCTAACGACGACGTATACAAATATATACGTTCTAATTCTATTTAAAATAAATTCCTCATCATTATTATTTAAAATAATTCATTTTAAATAATCAAAATTCGGTAAAATTGCCAAAATAAAAATTTTAAATTGGCTCTGATTTCCAGGTTATTACATAAATGCTTAGAGGCTAAGGTATAGAAGACTTCAGTGGTAAGATATAGAGATGAAACTCGTAGGTCTGCATACAACATTGATTAATCAATTCATAGGCTACATCATATGTACACGCATATGATGTATATATTTATTCTTTTGTTATATTATAAATTTTGTAAATCTAAGACTTGTGTCTTCATTGTTGTATGGTATTGAACTTTAGATTAATATAACGAGTCACGTTATATGATCTATTATGACAAAAACATTTCTCTTGTATAGTTGTATAGAAGAAATCATATATTCCCATTGTGCACTGCTTGCATCATCAAAGAATGGAGAGACCATGCATGTTATTGACTGCTTCAAAGTTTAGGCTCCATTTGTTTTAAAACAAAAGCGTATTAGCGGTATCTATCATACAAATGTAAATGATGAAATTAACATTTGAAATAGAAACAAGTCAATTTTATATGTTGCCTTTTTGTTTTATCCACTCTTCAACAAATTGATCATGTTTATGTTACTTAGTCTAGATAGAAAGCAAGAATCTGTTGTACAAGTGAAAACATATATGTTTGCGATATATTTGATATTCATTAACAGTATCTGTTACATTAAATTCGGTCGTTTATGGACCACTATCGACAAAAATAAAAATGCCGTTGTGATGAGCAATGTGCCATGATCCCAAAAATATAATAATATAGACTATTTAATTTGTTCTGTGAAATACTAAAATGCTGATATAGGGTCTAAAATACTTCAAAATAAAAAGTCCTTATTTTCCAAAATAAAAATTACAGTAAATTTCTAAAAAATTAAGTTATAATTACTTCTGAATTATCTTTCCCAAATTCTAAATAAAAAATTTATAATACTTACATTATCGTTATAGTTTATAACGATTCCATAGCGACTATTTTGAATTACAATTTTATAACTCACAGTCTATATACAGAAATCTCTATTTTTCTCTTCTATTTGAAAAATATAGCTCACCAGATCTGAATGTTTCTTGTTTCACAGAAATCGGACTTAAAACGGATTCTGTATGTTCAATTTATGCTCAAAACACAATATTATGAACTACCGCGCCATTACGGGTTCGATTATAATCATATTATAATTAATATGTTCAACCATCGTTATTTAATTATATTCATTATTATAATTTAATTCTAAACTGAATTAAATTAGATAAATCATCTTATTCGCACAACATTTCGAATTCAACTATTTCCGACTATTTCGGAATTAAATATATTATTTTATTATTAATATTAATTAAATATTCAATATTTTTTAATTAAACAACCATTTAAATATCTAAATCACAATTTAAATAATAAAATAAATTAATTATTCAACCGTAAAAATACGGGATATTACAATACGAGCGAGATAAACACCATAGTAGAGAGTGTTTTCTCTTGATGATAATTCTATGGGCTTAATTTCATTTAGGATCATTTCGGCCCAATTGATAGTATAGCCACCCATAATAGCAAAGAGAGCCTTTTGGACTTTGAGAGATTATTGAAATTTCCAGAATGGAAAGTGATGGTATATTGGAGGAGAAGGTTGACAATTCTTGTTTTTGGACGAAAGAAGCGATTTTTGAACTCCATTGGAGCATCATCTTCAAATATGTCGTGAAAGGTTTCCAAATCGGTTTCGTCGACAACAAAATCCAAAAAATTCAAGCCGTTGCTTCTACAATTCATAATAGTGCCTAAGATTTCAGCCTCGAGAACAATTTGCGTGCCTTTGACGCTACTCCAAATTTGATTTTCATTGCCATCGTAAAATCCGCGATTAAGATTCGCATAGAACATCTTGACGAATTTGGGATAACATACTTCGTCGTTATCATGAGGGTCAAATTCATTGTGATGAAAGAGAGATGTAAGATCATAGGAAGGGAAAACTCCACATACAACGAATGTATCCGCGTTGACTTTAGCCTTTGTTAAATAGTTAGTACAAATTTTGATAGCCTTTTTGTCATTATGAAGATAACCTTTGACAGTTTTGGTTATTTTTAGTTTTTGAGACGAACTAGACGAAGCCATTGAATTGATAATTTTGAAGAGGATAGATATAAAGAATGTTGTTTTGAATTGTGAATGAAAGGTAGAGTGAATAGATGTATACATAGAAATTGAATGGATATGTATTGAATAGGCACAACTTTTCAGATTGAAATTACACCTTTTCCGACATTAGGAGTTGGAGGGAAGTTTGAAAGTTTAAACTATTGAACTTCAAATTTTGAATTTCAAATTACTGGTCAAATATGTCGACATATACATATATATATGTCGACATATATGTCTATTTTCAAAGAGAACTAAATTTTTGTGAATCGAAATTTATATTTTCGATTTATGTTTCAGGTTTAACGGTTTCCTGAAATAATTCTAGTCCTAGTAAACACACAAACAATTTATTTTATTATTTTATCTGTTATTTGTTATTTATTATTATATTATTATTTTGAATTTCAAAACTCAAATTTCAAATTTCAAGTTTAAATTTTGAATTTTTTTAATTCAAATCAAAGCAAACAAACAAAGCAACCATTCAACCAAATAAAAATAGAAATTAATTAAGGCATACTCGGTTTTTAGATCCTTTTCTTCGAAATTTTTTGAACTCTGAATTGCCGTAAAGCATATATTCGTACTTCCGGTTTCTGGTTCTTCATCACTTGATGATGAATATGAATCATCAAACGTTGATGTGTATGCTTTCTTTCTCTTTATCGATGAATTTCTATTGTCTACTTGTTGAGTCGATTTGTTTGGATATGGACACATTTTCTTTATATGGCCTAGTTTTTTGCAATTATAACATCGACCATCATAATTTTTTGAACTTCCTTGGTATAATTTCTCCTTCTATATCTCAGAAATTTTGTAAAATAATTTGTCATGAGAGTTGTTTCTTCATTATCTTCACTACTCGAGCCAGAAACATTTGATGTTGCTTTTAATGCTTTAGATTTCTTCTCTGTTGACCTGTTTTCTTTTCTTTTCTGTAATTGGACTTCGTATGACATCAGATTTCCAATTAACTCTTCAAGCTTAATTTCATTGACATCATTGGCTTCTTCAATTGCCAAAGTTTTCTGATCCGATTCAAGATTCAACGAGCTCAATATTTTTCTGACTTGATCTGCTTCAAAATAGGTTTTTCCAAGTGCTGTTAATGAATGCACTATTTCTTAAAATCTGCAATACATATCTGAAATTGACTCATTCTCATTCATTTTCAATAACTCAAACCGATTTACTAACATTGCTATTTTAGTTTGTTTGACTTTACAAGTTCCTTCATGCGTAACTTGTAAAGTTCTCCAAATTTCATAAGCAGTTTTACATACTGACACTCTATTAAACTCATTCCTATCTAATTAACAGAATATCATATTCATGGGTTTAGAATTGCTTTATACATCTGTCTTTTGTTCATTTGTCCATTGTGAAAAAGCAGTTGTGGGTTCAACAAATTCATTTTGTGTAATATTCCATGTGTCTAATCCTACTAACTGTAAATATATTTTCATTCTTCATGCCCAATATGGATAATTACTACCATTGAATAGTGGTGGTCTAACAGTTGACTGGCCCTCTACAAAAGAACTATTATTGCTACCAGTGTGGGTTTCCATTATCACTATTTTCAAAAATTAGATTATGAAATTTTTGAAAGACCTTGCTCTGATACTTATTATTAGGGATTGCGGAATGGATCGTTAAGGCAAAACAAAAACTAGAAGGAGGGTGAATAGTGTTTTTGAGAATTTAATCAAAATATAAAACTTATGTGAATTACTATATGGATCAAACACAATTACAAACACAAAATCAAACACAAACATAAATAGAAATAAAATGCAGAAAAGGAAAGAACACACCGCATTTAATACTGGTTCGAAATCGCTCCTATGTCCAGTCCTACGCAACGCTGGATTGCGCAGAGTTTTATTACTATATCAATAGTCAATTACAACCTCCTTGATTTCACGGCTACAAGAGATACCATCGATTCTAACCTACTTGATTTTATGACTACAAGGGATACTACTGATTAATCGTCCTTGATTTTACGGTTACAAGGGATACCACCGATTACTTTACTCAACCCAAACAATTAGAACCAACACTATAACTCTTCGATAACACTGATTCAGAGTGTAATGTGTAGAGAGTGTAGAGAGAAGAAGATTAGTGAAAACAGAATTGAATTCGGTAGAGTATAGGTGTAGAAATCATAAAAACTATAAGAAATAATGGTGTAATGAATGAGTGTGAAAGTGGAGAAGAAGAAGTAGTTAAGAATTCGAAATCAGCCCCTTTTATAGTGTGTGAAAGGTTGCTACGCTTCAAAACCATCACAAATAGTGAAAAGCCACTTCCTTTCAAAATTGAAAAAATGACAGTTATATGTCGACATGTATGTATGTATGTCGACATATATCTGTGTAAATTTGAAATTTGAACATTTTTCAAGTGTTTTGGCATATACATACATATATATATATGTATATTTCTTGAATTAAAAAGTAGAAAATCGTATGATAATATAAATATAACCTATATAAACATATTTATAAAATTATTAAGTTCAAACTATATAATTATAAAGTACAAAAATATAAATATATAAAACTTATAAAAATTGGGTTTGAAAACAAAAGTAAAGTAAGAAAGGAAAAAAATAGAAAAGATACAAAATAAAATAGAGAGGATAGAAATTGATGATAGAATATGAAAAACAGAATTTGAATTTGAATTTGAACCTGGAGTGCTATTCAGAGTCTTACATAATCTAGACTCTATAATTATATTAGTCTTGAACTCTTGAAATCTTGAATACTCATGAGTCTTGAAATATCTCTGAATTCTGAATCTCTAATATATTTAAAATTATACAGTCTTCAGTATATAATACCTGTATACAAATCCTACATATATGGGTGTGTGTGTGTGTGTGTGTGTGTGTATATATATTCTAGACAAAGGTGTTAATATACATTTTATAATCAATTAATATTGAAATAAGGTTGTTATCATCAACACTCCATTCTCTAATAGTTTTTTAAAAATATACCAAGTATGGTAGCGAAGAAGGAGACTTATCTTAGCTTAACACCCTGAGTATATTTGCATAAATCAAATGATGATTGGTGGATCTTACAATGAGGCATTCAAAGTGGAATGTGATGTTTCTGAAAAGGTAATCGTAGCATCAAGCCTCATTAATCGGGAAAAGACTAAAATCGGGCAGGCAGCAGGGCTATATAGGTCATACCCATTAGGTATATCATCTCTTGATTTAGATAAACTGATTGTCCCTTTTGTATGCTTTGAAATATACAGTTGTTGATCCCAACCGTGGTGATGATATATTATGTACACTCAAGTTGAACGAATGGCCAGTTTTGTGTAGTCGGGTTGCAAGATGTTCTTATTGAACCACAATGTTTTATCTCTAGAGGTCACTGATCGGAAGGTGGTCCCATGCCTAGTCATTTTTGGAAATCCAAACACCAATACGAGCCGTACGTTTTCAGACGTAAACCAACTACGTCCAAACGTGAGATGCAAGATTTTCGGCTATATTCCTATTTTATTTTTGAATTTTTAGACATTATTATAATATCATTGATTTTGATATAAAAAGTAGTTTAGTAATCATAAGGGAAAAATATGTGCTATGTTTATGTGTGGTCGTGTCTTACGAGAGTTCCATTCTTTCAACGGATTTTTAAAAGTTAAGTAAATTTATTTTTATGTAAGTTTTATCACTAAAAGTATGCTAGACTAATCTAGTGATTTTTCTTTCCTCAAAATGTGCTTAGGTCAGACCGAGTATATTTTTCATGTAGCATTTGATTTTTTTTCTTTGAGCTTCAGAAAAGGAGCTGGAGTCGAGATGTGTTCCCGTATTTTCTGGTATTAATTCATTTCCGCTGTGTGTGATGTATTTATTGGCTTTATATAGGCTGAACTAGTTGTATACTCTGGTTGAGTAATCATATATACAGTTTTGTCTTTGTGTAAAGAGTATTGATATATTATATTTTATTCGTACCGTTGTGAGATTTTATTCTACTTTGATTTTGTAGCATTGATGTTCTTCTTCTTATATCATAACATTTCTTTCTTTCTTCTTCTCACCCTCTAACGTCTTTCCTCTAACTATCTGCTTTCCTGTTCCTTTTGACTTTTACATGTGTGGTTAAATGCCAGCTTGAATGGTATGGAAAAGTTGGGTTGTTACAAATTGGTATCAGAGTTGAAGGTTGAACTAAAGGTTAAGTAATAATCTTGGCTCCGTGGCGTAACTCAATAGAGATGGAGTTAGTAGTACCCTAGATTTAGTTTGATTATATATGTTTATATATGAAAGAGCATACTTTTTAGTGTTATAAAATTCTTTTATATCGTGTTGATTGATTTTTTGAGTGGTTTATTAATTTTGGTTGACACAAAATGTACAACTATATCGATAAGTATTTCTAAACACTTGAACAGAGCAATTTGATACTGTATGTTTTAAAGTGGGTAAATGAATTAATTTTACCTAAAATTATATTTTTGATATAAAGAAATAATTTTGTGAAATTATTGATGTGATTGGTTGTTGTTATTATAATCAAATGAGATTATAATATTGAGATGGTTGTATTTAACCAAATAAAATTTTTATAAGAAAGGATCATACAAATGAGTTAATTTGAAAATTAGATTCAGATCAGAATGGAGAATTTAAATCTCAGATGTTTAGAAATATTTTCTGAAGTATTATAAATTAATATAGCATTACTTCAAAAGGAATTTTTGAATAAAAATTTTTTTAAATGGATTCTGATAATGATAAAGCACTAAACTCACTATGGTCTCTGGAAAATAGTTATGATAATGACTACAACATTATTAGTACTCATTTTCGAGTATCTGAGTGACGGATTGCTTCTACCATAGTAAATTTACTAATGGAAATTTGCTTGAGAAAAAAAAGTTTTTTTTCTAAAAAAATTTGAAATCAAAGCCAAGAATTGAATTCTGAAATTTAAATTTAACCTGTGCAAGTTAAAAAGATTGAAATGATAAAAGTAAATCAAATGGATTAAAATTTAACTTAAGTTGGGTTTATTGAAGCGACCCAAACTTCCCCTGTCTCCGAAGAGAAGAGAAAGAATGGATTGTTTGAGAACATGACAAATCAGAACACAAATAGAAGAACATTTCATTGCTATTACAACAATTTACATCGGAGTACAAGAATCTACAGAGTATGAACAAATAATATACATTTGATAAATATAAGAGATTTGTAATTTACAATGCAACGGAAAATAATACAAAACACAACTGAAAGAGATACACGGATACAGAGCTTTTAGAATATCATTCCAGTTGTAAACCAGGATCCTGTGAATATAAATCTGGAAAACCAAAACTACTAGATGCCCGTATGGAAAATAGGGGCACCCAAAGTTTAGGTTAAAACAATAAACTCCAGGTCAGTCATGTGACTAGTGTGAGAACTAAACAGTTATTTTAAAACTTTACTTTAAAAATAAGGTAAATCAAGGGACCATGCCGTATAACATAGAACGGGATTCCTCCCAAGAATACAAGTGCATAAAATAAACAGTGCAATGATTTTTAGAAAAATGAGGCTATTATAATACCCAGGTCCCATCACACAATGCAACGCAAGCCGGAGGATAGGGTTTTCCCTTATAATAGCCAAACATGCTTAGTACATTTAAAACAAATCATTTGATACTATAATAAGTTTATAGTGTCAAAATAGCTTCAAATATAAATGTATCAACAATAGACGGCATATTTTCCCATGCTACTATGTCCCTATACTAGGCTCTACAAATAAAACCGAAATGTCGTATTGGAAGTGGGATTTCCATATGTGAACCAAGGCAAGGGATCGTCCTTACCGCTTCGAGACACTCTAGCCCGTGCCTTAGGAATAGCCGCAACTGCACCTAGATCATCAGGGTCGGTCCACGCGGAGTGGGTTAAAATACCTGAACGATACGTTTCCTGTAACAATCCGAAATCAGAGCCAATTAAAATTTTTATTTTGGCTAAATTATTTAATTTTGAATAGTTAAAAATAAATTATTTTAAATAATAATGATTAAAAATTTATTTAAATTGAAGTTAAACGAATATATTTATGTCAATTTTTAAAGGAGTTAGAAATAGCGCGGCAGTTTGACAATTTGAATTTGAACTTTGACTGAATGTACAAGATGCAAAATAAATCAGATTTTAGTGAAACCAAAAATATTTAAATCTGTTTAAGAATATCTTTCCAATGAATCCAAAAAATTAAAATTTCATAGCGGGAATCAAAAGTTATGGTCATTTGAATATTCAGAATAGTCGTTATGGAATTTAATATAATATATAGCCCGTATAAATAGCCCTTTTGCAATCGACCTCCGTTTTCGACGAAACCACCCTAATTGGATCCGGAATGTCAAATTATTACAGGATTCCAATTTCCATAATTTTTGGAATTAATATGTGAGCGTGGAAAATGAAAATGTGTTTTGTCAACTTTAGTCAATTTCGATCGACTAGAAAATGCCGATTTTTCAAACGGTCTCCGAATTCAACGAAATTAGTTTTGTTAGGACCGGATCGTCAAAACATAGCTAGATTTATTTTTCGGGAATTTTTAGAGTCAGTATGTGGCCTCAGTAAATTAAAATGTACAATCAAATTAAATAATTAAATATTTTATATTTAAATTTAAAGAAAAACTTATTGAAATAATTGAATTGGCCTACGAAACATATCCCATTGTGTCCGGAATGGGGTATTTAGCTAGAGGCGAGAGTCATTGGATTTGATTTGGAGATCGGGTGAGTAAAGATTAATTTTTGAAATTAAAAGTATTAAATAAATTAAAATATTTTATTATAAAATCCCAATTAGCCAACTTGATCTTCCTAAACTCTAAATAAGAAGTCGCCTTCTTTATCATGGAGGATCATGATCTTCAGATATTAAATCCCTAAATTCTCCTTATACACTAAATATCTCCAAACAATTCCAGTGGCAAATTTGTTCATCTCGTTGAGATCTCCGACGCCAACGGCTATGATCGTCGTTGGTCATATGTAGTGGCTGAATTTGTACCAGGAAGAGGCATCGTTCGGAGGGGTTTCACAAGCATTTGCGGGGTGCGAGCTCAGCCTTGGGCTCGGAGGAGGTCAGCGGCACTTCAGGGCGTCTTGGGGTGAGGTCTGATCATCATCGGGGCGAGCGATTGAAGCGCGGGCTGAGGCCCTACTATTCGACGGTGGGTTTGGAGTATCGATATGGAGTTTGAAAGTTGTCGGCTGCAATTTGAATATAGAAGAAGGCGTAATATTTTAATTATTAATTAATTTTGTTTAAATTGTTTACAACCTTCGTAAAATCATATCTTCGTCATGCGATAACGAAATTCGATGAAACAGGAAGCGTTGGAATCCTTGAATCGAGATCTACATTTCAGAAGAGACCGCAGAATTTTTGGAGCATTCGAGAATTTTAGAAGAATTAAAACAGCAATGTCAGATTTTTGAATCCGAATTAATTAAATAAAATTATATTAGGATGCAGACGGAGTTTAGAAACTCCCGACACCCGTCGTCCAAAGACCATGAACGACTTCATTGTTTTGTGGTATGTAATTGGTTGATTTTTGGTGTTTGATTGTGGTTGAAAAATGAAATTGATTGATATTACGGCATTAGACTGCCTAGAAAAATGTATTAGGAAATTAAACCCCTGGTAAACACCGCGAGGCCTAAGGTAGTGCGAGGAGCCGTACATCGGGACGGTGCCGGTTTTAATTACCCTGCCATTGTGCTGCCGAACTTTTTGAAATATTTTTGTGTTAATTGTTTGAATGACATAAAAATTATATTTTTAATATATATATATATATATATATATGAAAATTATCATTATATGTCAACATAGAATTCGTGTTTTGTTGTATATCAAAAATAGTCATTTGTTAAATAAAAATGTATTTACATTTGAAATTTACATTTTTAATGTAAATAAAATAGTAAAAATAAACATTGGAATATAAAATGCATTTACATTGCATTTTACATTTTCAATGTAATGCAACATTAAATAAACATTTTGGAAATAAAAATGTTTTGATATTGGATTTTACGTTTTTAATGTATATACAACATTAAAAATAAAATAATGTAATATGAAATGTATTTACATTAGATTTACATTTTAATGTATATGAAACATTAAAATCAACATTTTGATATAGAAATGTACTACATTGGAAATCTTCTTTTTAATGTAAATGAAACATTAATATAAAACATTGTTATATAAAATGTTTACATTGAATACATCATTTCTAATGTAAATGAAACATAAAAAGATTACAATATTTTAATGTAATAAAAGAAATGTATTGATATGGAATTTATATTTTTTTTAATGCATGCCAACATTAAAAATAAAAATTGATAAATGAAAATGTATTGGCATTGACATATACATTTTAAATGTAAATGCAACATTTAAAAATAAACATTTTGAAAATAGAATGTATTGCCATTGAAATTTACATTTTTAATGTAAACAAAACATTGAAAATGACCATTGTTATATAAAAATGTCTTTATTTTAAAATATGTATTTTTAATATAACCCAACATTTAAAATAGTCATTTGTTAAATAGAAATGCATTTATATTAAAATGTACATTTTAATGTAATGCAACATTAGAAATAGCCATTTGTTATATAGAAATGTATTGATATTGAATTATAATTTTTTTATGAAAATGCAACATTTAAGAATAAACAGTTTGAAATAAAATGTATTGATTTTGAAATTTACATTTTCTTCCAAATGAAAATTTAAAAATGTCCATTGTTATATAAAATGTCTTTTCTTTGAAAATCTACATTTTATTGCAAATGAAAACATTAAAAATGACTGTTGCTATATAAAATGTGTTTACATAGAAATTTCACATTTTTAATGTAAGAAAAGATTACAAAAACATTTTACATTTTTCAATGTGAAATAGGAATTTTACATTTTTCATTGTAAATAAAGAATGAAGTGAAAATTTACATTTTTCAATGTAAATAAAGATTGAAATAAAAAGTTACATTTTTCAATGTAATAATATTTAGAATAAAGATTACATTTTTAATGTAATCAAAGGAAAAAAATAAAAAAATTACATTTTTATGTGATCAAAAAAATGAATAAAAGGTTTCATTTTTAATTTTATAAATGAAGGATAAAATAAATTACATTTTTATGTAATATATGAATCATATAAAAGATTCAACGTTATAAGAAATGGAATTACATTAAAATTTTCATTCTTAATGTAATATATGATTTCATATATAAAAGAAATCAATATTAAACTGGAAATGGTTTGAAATCTTTGAACGAATTATATTTATATATATAAATATAAATTAAAATTGAAACACCGCACCTCCGTTAAGGTCACTCACAAAGGGAATGCATTAACTTTGGTGAATCATTTTAGGTAAAAGATACAGATAATTTACAAGACATGCATACAAACAGCGGAAAAACTGAAATCATTTCATAAGCAGCGTGGTTCAGTCAAAACATTACAACCATTGTCTCAAAACCCAACTTCCAAATCATTACAATAAAACGTCTGTCTTGATTCAAAACTCCAAATACATAAAGAAGCATAAAACAGTAGTAAAGTAGCATAAATCCCCAATAAAAGTGTAACCACAACCATAGCCTAAGAGAAGAGAATCCAAGCAATACATCTACTCTCTTCAAGCTGGAAAAGGTCTGAACTAAGATGAAGTATTCCCTCCCTGTGGACCTTGGCGCGGGGGGGGGGGGGGAGGGGGTGGGGGGAATGGAAGAAAAATATACCAAAGAAAACGGGTTAGCCATAAAGCCTGGTAAGCCCAGTGATTTTCAGCATGTAAACAAGAAAAAGGATCATGACATGAATAAACCAAATATAAGACAATACCATAGTAACAAGATATCATAAGACAAGATAAGGCAAGATAAACTGAATACGCTATCGCACCCATTTCTATTTCTCTGCACCTACTAACAATTGTTTCAACTAGCCTCCTGTGTTCATAATAAAATGATCCCTTTATCGATCGGCTTCTACTCGCATGTATTTATTACTTGTGTCATTCGGACCCGCTTGTTTGTAGATACCTGTGTTGGTCCCACCATGGGGTGTATCAATCCCTATGATGGCGACCCGACACAATTCAAGATGCATAGTGTATAACTACTGATGCTCAATGCCTGATTTTTCTACTCCGGAGTACGTGCACGCCCGTACTCCTTCGGAACCTACACTGATGCACCACCTGCCGCTATTTTGACCGCTTATAATCAGCCCAGTAATCGTGCCCCACCCTGCCTAGTTCAGGGTACCGTGATACATCTATATGGGTTACAGCTGAAATGGGTCCCCGTTGCTAGGGTTTTCTAATCAACATGTTATTGTGGTTAAGTGCTCTCAATTTAACCTAACCCCACCCATTTGTTTAATTAACATGTTGCATTGGTTATGTGTCGGCTATTCATATGTTACTTAACCTTACCATTCTAAGCATGTCTGTTCATTGGCATTAATTAATTTATTAATGTACCAACCTATCACATTAGAACTGTTTTTTGCGGTTGCTGGATGTGCCGGGCGGTTCCGGGCAGACTTCTACCGCAAACTCATTCTAACCTCGGGTTTTGGGCTTGATGCTCTAACCTCCCACATTAGACCTGTTGTTGCGGTTGCTGGATGTGCCGAGTGGTTCCGGGTAGTCTTACACCGCAACTCAATCTAACCTTGGGTTAGGCATGTTCATCTTTTAACCAATTTATATATTTACCATTCATGTCCAAGTCTAGATTTTGTGTATGCCAATTATCCACAATTGTGGTCAATTCAAGTTATGTCCAATATACTTGTTATGTCCAAAATCACTCCAATCGGTTATACCCAATTCCCCATGTTACAACCGCACGTACAACAAGATTAAACAAGGTTTCCAAATTCCAAGTACTCATAAAATAAAACGGAAAGGGGATAGAGAAGAAACACAAGAATTGACATAAGGGAAAATAGGCATGTAAAGGTGTACCAAACACAAGAATCATGGTTCCAATAGGCATGTT
Source organism: Allium sativum (assembly GCA_030737875.1). Classification (NCBI taxonomy): domain Eukaryota; kingdom Viridiplantae; phylum Streptophyta; class Magnoliopsida; order Asparagales; family Amaryllidaceae; genus Allium; species Allium sativum. The sequence continues at coordinate 1,021,233,179 of CM060920.1, forward strand.
GTACATTAACAATGAATATGAGCAAACTAAGGAAAATACATCATAGGTATACAGATTCGATAGGACTGAACACAAAGAAATTACTAATTTGATGTACAACATGATAGGTTCAATCACAACAGTCTCATAGGCATAGCTAATTTCAGATTTGACAAAAGAACAAGCATGCATCAGAATTGATTATCTTACAATTAGGCATAGTTCTAGATTCGATTCATTACAGTCATGATTTCTATTATGTGTTCAAATCTGAATAATAACTGAACTTACAGCGATAGGATTAGAAAAAGAGAATTAGTTGATGTTGTAGCGATTCTAATCTTTCTTTGTTGATCGAAGCGGAAAACCTTTTCTTCAATTTGAAGCTCTCTAATTTGATTTCTAGTTTGGAGAAGAAGGAGGATAGGCTAGTTTAGAGATGGACATCATGGAGGCACCATAGAATAGGGTTATGAGGTTAGGGTTAAGTTTAGATATGTATTTAAGGATGTGTTAGACAAACTATGGCCTTTAGATTAGCATATGAGTCATCAAAGCTATCCAAACCAAAGAGACACGTCACCCAGCCAACCACAGCGCGACACATAAGCCCTAATCCTTCAGAAGTCGTCACCCAGATCTGGTAAAATATGGGTCGACACCCCTATAGGGGGGTCGACACCCTCGGGCGGGATTTTTCTCGCTAATCTTTTATTGGCTGATTTTCGAAATTTGAATTGGTTTTCTGATTTTTAGTTATTATTTAATTTAATTCTACTTTGAACTGAAATCTTCTAAGCTTCATAACTTCCTCATAAGGAGTCCGATTTACGCAAATTCGAACTCTATTCCAACCAAAATTCTAAGACGAACGCAATGGCGCTACCCATTTTACTTAATTCCCACTTTTAAAATTAAGTATTCTTTAATTTGTATTATAATATTCATAGAAAATACGGGGTGTTACATTCTCCCCTCCTTAAAGGATTTCGTCCCCGAAATCTCTAAGTTAAGAAGAATGTATCCTAACATCCAACATCCATCTACTCAACCATCAATCACAGGCATCCATTGTCCTTAAAAAGATTTTCTAATGCTTTCATGATCAAATGCATAGTGTGTGTATGTCCTTATCTAATGCAAAATCAGGCGGTCTACTGATTTAGTTGACCTCCTTAATGCGAATTATGTCAGTGCCATGAGTCCATCATGTATGCAATTATTCCTAATCGTCCTTTATAACTTCTACATGAGTGCACAATCATTCATACAAATGCAACATCCATATGATAACACATCAAATTTCAATCCATATACAAATACATATATGCTTATGCAATATGAACGTGACTGAGCCGATCTAGTACCTAATGTGTGTGTATATGCATCCACAAGCAACCACTTGCAACCATCAATCATAACATGTTTCAAATACATGTTTACATTCATTGGTTTCTACTTAAGGATCAAGAATAGGGCCGAGGAGATATACTTAAAAGATAGATACACGCATGCATAAATTTAAGAAAAAGAGATCAAGGATGTACCCTCAAAAAGAAAAGAGTAGGCTGCACGTATCTTGTCTTCTGTCTCCCAAGTCGCGTCTTCTTCAGCGTCACTCCATTGTACTTTAACTAGCTTGACCTCATGATTGCGTAGTTTCTTAACTTCAATTCCAAAGATAGGAGTTGTAACTCTTCTCACCATCGCTTCTCGTTCCACTTCTACTTCTTCTAGTATGCTCGGCTCCACTACTTCCGCAGACTCATGTAAGCACTTTCGTAGATAAGAAACATGAAAAACATTATGAACTCCAGCCACTCTTTCGGGAAACTCTACTCTATAAGCCATCGTTCCAATCCTCTCAATGATAGGAAATGGCCCTACAATTCTTAGTGCCAATTTTCCTATGAATCCAAAGTGAACGACATTCTTCAAAGGAGATACTTTAAGGAAAACCCTGTCCCCAACCTCAAACTCAAGGTCGGTCCTTCTTTTATCCGCGTAGGAATTCTGTCTATCTTGTGCGGTCTTCATTCATCTTCGTATTAAGTCCACCTTCTTCGAAGTCTCTCTGATCATGTCGGGCCCAAGTACGAGCTTGTCTGTAGATTCCCACCAACAAGTTGGAGATCGACATGGTCTTCCATATAAAGCCTCAAAGATTATCATGCCTATGGTGGTTTGGTAGCTATTGTTGTAGGCGAAATCCACTAAAGGAAGATAATCTTCCTACATTCCTTCAAAATCAAGAATGCACAATCTCAAAAGATCTTCTAATACTCTGTTCACCCTTTTAGTCTGACCATCGATTTAAGGGTGATAGGCAGTGCTAAACATGGCTGTGTGCCTACAGCCTCTTGCAAACTCTTCCAAAACTCACTCGTAAAGATAGGATCTCGATCACTTACTATGCTAGAGGTTATCCCATGCAGTCGAACTACTTCTTTAAGATAAATGGATGTTAATGATGAGGCAGTCCTCCTACTCTTAACAGGTATAAAGTGTGCGCTTTTAGTGAGGCTGTCAACTATTACCCAAATACTGGTATTGCCCCTTCTTGACCTAGACAACCCATCTATAAATTCCACCGAAATGTTATCCCATTTCCACTGTGGGACCTCTAGAGGATAAAGCAGACCACCAGGCTTCTTCTTATCCGCTTTGACTTGCTGGCATATTAGGCACTTAGAGACGAATTCAGCTACATCCTTCTTCATGCCATTCCAAAAGAAAACCCTTTTTATGTCTTTATACATCTTATCTCCACCTGGGTGTATGGTTAATTTAGAATGGCGTGCTTCTTCAAGAACTGTCTTCACCAAATCCCTTGCTTGTGGGACACATAGTCTTCTATCCTATCTCAACCAACCCTTGTCATCTATGGATTATCTATTGAGGTGACTAGAAGTCTCACCTCTAATTAAATTATCCATCACATAAACTATCTGAGGGTCTTCACGTTGCGCGGCTCCTATTAAGTCCAAAAGCGTAGGCCGCACCTCTAACAATGCTAACAAACCAGGTACAAACTCAAAGGAGGGTCTAAAGTCAAAGGTTGCTATGTACTCCAAGTTTTGCCTTTCTACAAAGTGATGACTTAAGGTCAGCCTTTTCCTACTTAAGGCCTCTGCTACAACATTAGCCTTGCCAAGGGTATAAGCAATCTCAAAATCGTATGAGGCAAGTAATTCCATCCACATTTGCTGTCTAAAGTTAAGATCTTTTTGTGAGAAAAGGTAATTTAATGATTTATGGTCAGTAAACAATTCAATCCTTTCTCCAAGTAGGTAATGACGCCATGACTTAAGAGCGAAAACAATGGCAGCTAGTTCCAAATCATGAGTTGGGTAGTTCTTTCCATGTACCTTCGATGGCCTTCCTCCATAAAAAACTACCTTACCTTCTCGCATCAAGACAGCGCCTAACCCCATGCCGCATGCATTTGTGTATACTGTAAACATCTTACTTCTATCAGGCAATGTCGGAACTGGAGCTTTTGTCAGAGCCCTCTTCAATTGTCGGAAAGCAACATCACAATCCAAATCCTAAGAAAAAGTGTAACAACCCGTATTTTCAATAACCTGTTATAACAGAAATCGAGGCAGAATTTAATTTATAAATCTGAATCAAGGGAAACGGGCTATGCCATTGCGTTCGTTTCGGAAAAATACGCGAAATAGAGTCCGAGTTTTCGAAAATCGGAGTTCGTATGACCCGATTAAGGCCTGACGAAGTTTTCAGAAAATTTCTAAGTAAAAAACAGATTTCAAATTCAAATCTGAATTTGGAAATTGGGCCAGTTTGGGCCAAGCGGGAGAATTCCCGCCACAGTACCCAAGTCGACAGCCCTGTCGACTTGGGAGTCGACTGGGTCTGACCAGGTCGACAGCCCTGTCGACTTGGCTGTCGACTTGGCTCAGACGCCCAGTTCTTCTTGGTGCACCACTTTGGGTTTTGTGTTGAGCTTGGGGGCCAGATTCGATTTGGAGGGTTGAGATGAGAACTAGGGTTTAATCCTATGGTCTAAATCACTAGCTTAATCTATAAATAAGACCCTAACCTACCCTAAATCATCATTAATCTATCCTACAACTAAACTATGGCAAAATCAAACCTCTCATGGCCTCCACTCTCTTCCTACAATTCCTAAACAAATTTCTAAGAGATTTCCATGCATACAAGTGGATTTAGGCTTGCATGATCCTCTTTAGCTTGCATTAAAGTCTTGTTTCTCTATTGGCATCATAAAGGAGGAGTCTTGATCAAGTTTGCTTGCATTTTTGGGGTTTTAATTTGTTGCATAAGGGGTTTCTTACATTTGCTATACTCATTTGAGTCCGCATAAGCATAGTAAGCCCTATTCCTTTCATACTTGAACTTTAAAGTTAAATGTATGATATGCAAGTTTCCTATGATGTGTCATGCAAGTTTTGTTATGCAAGTTGATATGCAAGTTGTCATATGTTATACAAGTTTTGTATGCAAGTTTGATGTGCAAGTTGTCATATGTTATACAAGTTTTGTATGCAAGCTTGATGTGCAAGTTGTCATATGTTATGCAAGTTGATATGCAAGTTTATCATCTGGTAATATGCAAGTTTATAGGCAAGTATGTCATGTTATGGTATGCAAGTATGTTATGCAAGTTTGGGTTGAACATTTTGTTCATGCTATCATGTTATGCATGCATATGAACACTATGCAAGTTAAAATGATGTTATGCATGCATATGAACTTTATGCAAGTTGAAACCATGTTATGTATGCATATGAACACTATGCAAGTTAAAATGATGTTATGCATGCTTATGAATATTTTGCAAGTTGATAACAAGATATGCAAGTTTATGATCACATCTTTGTCCCATATGCCACCATGTTTAACTTGTGGCTCCAACACCTCTATGTCATGATTATGCCAAGTTCCCTCTTTCTATCCTTTATGCGATATTGCGATATGTAAGCGAGGGGATTGCGTTTGGGGCTGGGTAAACTTAAAGGACATAAAAACGTAAGCTTGGGAATTTACCTATTAAGTTAGGTCTACCCATTGGGAATTTACCTATTAAGTTAGGTCTACCCAATCGCTTGAAAAACTTGTAATGTGTTTTGGAAACATGGTGGACATGACACTTAGAAAAGATAAGTGTGACCAACTCGAGGTTGGGTTGAGTTTGTAGCGTAAACCTACCCGGAACCGACCGGCTTAACTAGTTGCTACAAACAATAGGACCCAATGTGAGAAGTTGGTCATGTTGTACCTTGAACCCGAGGTTAGACCAAGTTGTGGTGTAAAGCTACCCGGACCCGCCGGCTTAACTAGTAACCACAACAAAGTCTAATGTGAGAGGTTAAGGCGCATTAATTAATTAATGCCTTGTGATTAGGGTTAAGTCATGGACCGCTGGAATACTTAACCAATGAAAAACACGATGGGTTGGTAGGGTTAAGTCATGAACCTTGGGTACACTTAACCAACTTGGTACTTGAATGAGTTGGGTTAACCACGTTAACCCATTAAGGAAACCCTAGTTGCGTGGTCCTTTGCACCAGTAACCCTCTTAGTTGTATCATGACACCCTAGGGACTAGGCTAGGGAGGGGCACGATTACTGGGACGACATGTAAGCGACCAAAACGACGGCTGTGTAGGTGCGCCGGTGTAGGTTCAGGCGGGCCATGGTCGTGCACATGGTCCGGAGTTGAAAAAGCAGGCACGGGCACCAGTAGGTTTAAAACTGTGCGTGCTTGGTTTGTGTCAGTGGTTGACACCCTAGGACTTGATACACCCTAGGGTGGACCTAGCACAGTTTAGCTACACTTCGTAGTTGGGCCGTATGACACAGACACTTGACGAGTTAGGCTTTAGGGAGCCGATCGACTAGACCGTGCTAGTTGGACCTTGATTTAGGTCATTCATGATGTTGGGCCAAACTTGGGCCTGGGGATCACTTCTTGTTTACACTTTGGACCTCGTATTGGAGTCACTTCATGTTATTGGGCCAAAGCTTGGGCCAAGAGATCAATACTTGTTTATTCAAGTCATGTTAGTTTACTAGTACACCTGTGGTGCAAAACCTTAATCCTGATTATGCGATGACACCTTTATCTACCTTGATAGTTAACCATCATGCTAGTATGTTGTTATCCTTATGTTCATCCCTTGCTGCCCATACCAGTTAACTTTATCAGTTTACATTGATTGTAGTAGGGCTTACTCAGTCTTTTTGACTGACCTGTTTTCTTTCGCCTCTTTTCTTCCGTTTCCCCCCCAGGTTCTCAGGGAGGGAACGCCGACACTTAGCTTGGATCTTAGAAGATTTTCTTGGATAGCTCATGTATGCTTTGGACTTGAGCTCGCTATGGTTTTCTACCTTGGGGATAGCTACTTTATGTTTTCCTTTCCAGTTTCTAGTTTTATGTTTCTAGACTTTGTTTATGGAAAATAATGATCAAGTACTGTGTTGTAACTTAACTTATGGTTTGGATATACTAGTTTTTATCCGCTGCTATTTACTCTGTTTTTACTTATATGTTTTGTCTTGTGATATATGCATGCATGTTTACCTTGTTTAAACGCCCCTCCAAAGTCAGTGCCCTTGCAAGAGTGGCACTGGCGGAGGTGGGGTGTTACATTTGGTATCAGAGCATAAGGTTTACGAGATTGGAGCAAAAAGGGTTTTAAAGTTACTTTTAAAAGCTATTTTCAAAACCAATTAAGTATTTTCCAAAGAAAAGTCTAGTTTATTTTGAAAGGCTATCCCCCAAAAGCCATAAACACTATCCTTCGTTTCCTCGTTCTAAATCTATCTTTTCCCTTTTTCAGCATGGCCGATCTCAATCTTCCTGAGGGAGTCACCATTCCCGGATGGTTCCGGAGGTACTTGGAAGCTAGGGCCAACAATGCAGGCCCAGCAACCACTCCCACTATCACTGAGGTTCCACCCTCTCCTCCTCCTCAGCAACCGCAAGCCGATTTCGCCAAGGTTTGCAAGGACTTCAAGGCCATGGGTGGCAAAAATTTTATTGGGACAGAGACTTTCGTGGAAGCAAGAAACTGGTTGAAGGAAACCAAAGATCTCTTTGCCATCTTTGATATAGAGGACCGTAGAAAGGTTCTGTTGGCGGTTTGGCTACTAAAGGAGGAAGCTGCTTATTGGTGGGAGGTCACCAATGCTACTAGGCCCGTAGAAACCTGGGCCGACTTTAGGGCAAGGTTTGGGCTTAAGTTTCTATCGTCTGCAGAGGCGAATTTGCAACTAGAAAAGTTCATAGCCTTGAAGCAAGGAGACATGACAGTGAGAGAGTATGTGAATAAGTTCAACCAGCTTGCCCGATTCGGTTTGGACATGGTCAATACTCCCGAGAAGAAGGCTCTACGTTTTGCACGAGGGTTAAATGAGCCATTACAAGGTCTAGCCATGTCACACATACCCATGGGGGCCACTTTTGAGAGCCTAGTAGATATGGCATTGCTGCAGGGAGAGGATAAGAATGGGAAGAAAGAAGTCAAGCCCAATGAGACTCAGTCTAAGAAGACAGACTCCAAGTGGGGAGGGAATCAGAGTAATCAGAATAACAAGAACAACAAGAACAACAAGGGAAACAAGAACAAGGCAAAGGACCCGAGAAAGTGCAACTTCTGTGGGATTGTTGGGCACATAGCCAAGGACTGTAGGAAGAAGAGAATGAAATTGGGTGGGTGCTTTCACTGTGGAGAGACAGGACATTTTAGCAAGGATTGCCCTAAGAAGCAGGGGCATGGACAGACTCAACGTGCAGGTTCATCCGGAGGGCAAGTGCATGCTCTCAACGCCGCTCCAGTTCAGGATCGAGGTAGCATTTCTGTAGAAAGTCTTGTTTATATTTCTGATTATCCTGTTCGTACCTTATTTGATTCTGGCGCATCGCATAGTTTTATTTCTTCTGACATTGTTGAAAGTTTGCACCTAAGTACTAGCTTAGTTGAGGATCCCGTTTGTGTTTCGAATCCGATTGGGGGTTCATCCCATTTATCTATGATCTGTATGGATTTGAGGATTTCTATCTTGACCGTAGAATTCTCGTGTGATGCTTATGTTTTCGGGTTCACGGGATACGGGTTGATCTTGGGCATGGATTGGTTATCCCGTTATGGAGCCATTCTCGATTGTGAGCATAGGGTGGTGAGACTCATGACTCGCCTTGGTAATACCCTAGAAATTTCTTGCAACCCGCTAGATCCCGTCATGCTATCTTGAATCTCTTGACTCGTCTATCGATGATCTGCAATCTGTAAGGGTGGTTCGAGAATACCCTGATGTTTTTGAAGAAGTTAAGGGGTTACCCCCTAAGCGAGAGATAGATTTCCGCATTTATCTGGTTGATAACGCTAAGCCAGTCTCCTTACCAGTTAGGCACATGGCCCCGCGTGAAAGGAGAGAGCTCAGTAAGCAAATCAAGGAGCTACTTGAGAAGAATTTTATTAGGCGAAGCATTTCCGAATGGGGTGCTCCTGTGGTGTTCGCTACTAAGGCGGACGGCTCGCTTCGTCTATGTGTTGATTATCGAGAGTTGAACAAGCTAACCAAGAAGAATAGGCATCCATTACCGAGGATAGATGACCTCTTCGACCAGCTTGTTGGTGCTTCTGTTTTCTCTCAGCTTGATCTTGCTACTGGATTCCATCAGCTCAGGGTAGCGGAAGACAATATAGACAAGACTGCGTTCAGGACTCCGGATGGATTCTTCGAATGGCTTGTCATGCCGTTCGGCTTAACTAATGCACCCGCATATTTCGTGGACTTGATGAGTAGGGTGTTCAGGGAGTTCTTGAACAAGTTTGTCGTAGTCTTCGTGGATGATATTCTGATCTTCTCAAAAGATGAGGAAGAGCATGCTAGACATCGCAGGGAAGTGATGGATACGCTTAGAGCCCATCAGTTGAAAGCTAAGTTCTCCAAATGTCACTTTTGGAGAAAGGAAGTCCGGTTTCTTGGGCATATAGTTTCTAAACAGGGTATAGCTGTGGATCCCGGGAAAGTGGTTGCAGTTCAAGACTGGAAGACTCCTAAGAATGCAACCGAAGTGTGAAGCTTTCTCGGTCTGGCAGGCTATTATAGGAAGTTCATTAGAGACTTCGCTAAGATTTCGGCCCCTCTCACTAGATTGATGAAGAAGAACTTAGTCTTTGCATGGGACTTAGAGTGTGAGCTCGCTTTTCAAAGGCTCAAAACGGCCCTTACCACAGCTCCAGTTTTGGCATTACCCGATGGCGGTAAGATGTTTACCGTGTATACCGATGCATGTGGCACGGGGTTAGGCGTTGTTCTGATGCAGGTGGGAAGAGTGATATGTTATGGGGGTAGGCAACTTAAAGTTCATGAGAAGAACTACCCCACTCATGACTTGGAGTTGGCGGCGATTGTCTTTGCACTCAATTCCTGGCGCCACTATCTTTTAGGCGAAAGGTTTGAGTTGTATACTGATCACAAATCACTCAAATATCTCTTCTCGCAGAAAGATCTGAATCTTAGGCAGCAAAGGTGGATGGAATTCTTGGCATCATATGACTTCGAGATAGCTTATACCCCTGGCAAGGGTAATGCTGTGGCTGAGGCATTAAGCAGAAAGAGGTTGACCCTAAGTCCTCTATTCGTTGAGATGAAGAATTTAGATTATGTGGCAACCTTTGATTTCTCTTTGGCGATTGAGTCAATGACCGGTTCTTTAGCATCTCTGGAACTCAGACCTATCCTTCTTGATCAAGTTGGGGCTTCGCAGAAAGAAGACCCTCAGATAGTTGAGATTATGGATAAGCTGATTCGAGGAGGGACGTCTGGTCATCTCGCTCGATACTCTGTTGATGACAAAGGTTGGCTAAGGAGAGATGGAAGGTTATGTGTTCCAGTGGTAGAAGATCTAGTAAGGAAAGTTCTTGAGGAAGCGCATCGCTCTAAGTTGGCTATACATCCAGGCGGAGATAAGATGTATAAAGATATGAAGCGTATTTTCTTTTGGCCTGGGATGAAGAAGGATGTAGCAGAGTTTGTTTCTAGATGTATCATTTGCCAGCAAGTTAAGGCCGAGTCGAAGAAGCCCGGGGGGCTATTGCATCCTCTAGACGTTCCACTATGGAAGTGGGAGAGTATTTCCATGGATTTTATCGATGGGCTACCAAGGTCAAGGAAAGGGAATACGAGCATTTGGGTTATTGTGGATAGACTTACGAAGAGTGCTCATTTCATTCCGGTGAAGAGCAAGAGGACCGCATCTTGGCTAGCGTCTGTATATCTTCGTGAGATTGTGAGACTTCATGGAGTCCCTTCTAGTATAGTCAGTGACCGTGACCCAAACTTTACAAGTCAGTTCTGGAAAAGCTTGCAAGAAGCCATGGGCACGAGGTTGAATCTAAGTACGGCTTATCATCCACAGACGGACGGTCAAACCGAAAGGGTGAATAGGGTATTCGAGGATCTGTTGAGGCTTTGTATTCTGGATTTTGGTGGTACTTGGGAAGACCATCTTCCTCTTGTTGAGTTTGCATATAATAACAGTTATCAGGCAAGCATAGGGATGGCACCATTTGAAGCTTTATATGGGAGGCCGTGCAAGTCGCCTACATGTTGGTGGGAGACTACAGATGAGCTTATACTTGGGCCTGATATGATCATAGATACATCCGAGAAGATCGAGTTGATTCGGAGACGGATGAAAGCGACCCAAGACCGACAGAAATCCTATGCTGATAAGCGAAGATCTGATTTGGAGTTTGGTGTTGGAGATATGGTTTTCGTGAAGGTTTCTCCTTTGCGGAATGTGGTCCGATTTGGAGCCGTGGGGAAGTTAGCACCGAGATTTGTTGGACCCTTCCCTATTATAGAGAGGATCGGGCAGATGGCTTATAGAGTGAAATTGCCCGAGAAGCTTGCCGGAGTACACGATGTTTTTCATGTTTCGCATCTCCGGAAGTGTTTACATGAGTCAGCAGAGGTTGTTAAGCCAAGTGTTCTGGAAGATGTGGAAGTGGAGAAAGAAGCTACTTTGAGGAGAGCTCCGATTCGTATCTTAGGGGCGGAGACCAAGAAGCTAAGGAATCGAGAGGTCAGGTTGGTGAAGGTTCAATGGGGTGAAGCCGAAGAAGACGCAACTTGGGAAACCGAGGAGAAGATACGTGGGCTTTATCCATTCCTTTTTGAGGGTACACTCTCAATCTCCTTTCTTTGTTAACATATCTTTCTCTTTGCTATCCATGTTTGTCTAGTTATCGTGCTAATCTTGTCATGAGAACCTTAGGTAGAAACCCTTTGGATGAAACATGTGTTTGAAACATGTTATGCTTGATGGTTGCAAGTGGTTGCAAGTGGTTACTCGTGGATGCATTATACACGATTAGGCACTAGATCGTCTCACACACTCCTCATATTGCATATGCATGAGTGTTTATGCTTATTCATGGATGAAATTTTTTTGTGTTATCACATGGATGTTGCATATGGATGTATGTGATGTGCACACATATAGATGTTATACATTATGTTAGGAATTGCATACATATGGGTTCATTTCACTAACATAATCTGCATGGATGATATTTGCGTTAGATAAGTACATATACACACACCTTTGCATATGTTCATACAGCATTTAGAATCTTGTAAGGACAATGATTGCTCGTGGATGATGTTTTGAGTAGATGGATGTTGGATGGTAGGATACGTTCTTCCTAACTTGAGAATTTCGGGGACGAAATCCTTTAAGGAGGGGAGAATGTAACAACCCGTATTTTCAATAACCTGTTATAACAGAAATCGAGGCAGAATTTAATTTATAAATCTGAATCAAGGGAAACGGGCTATGCCATTGCGTTCGTCTCGGAAAAATACGCGAAATAGAGTCCGAGTTTTCGAAAATCGGAGTTCGTATGACCCGAATAAGGCCCGACGAAGTTTTCAGAAAATTTCTAAGTAAAAAACAGATTTCAAATTCAAATCTGAATTTGGAAATTGGGCCAGTTTGGGCCAGGCGGGAGAATTCCCGCCACAGTACCCAAGTCGACAGCCCTGTCGACTTGGGAGTCGACTGGGTCTGACCAGGTCGACAGCCCTGTCGACTTGGCTCAGACGCCCAGTTCTGCCTGGTGCACCACTTTGGGTTTTGTGTTGAGCTTGGGGGCCAGATTCGATTTGGAGGGTTGAGATGAGAACTAGGGTTTAATCCTATGGTCTAAATCACTAGCCTAATCTATAAATAAGACCCTAACCTACCCTAAATCATCATTAATCTATCCTACAACTAAACTATGGCAAAATCCAACCTCTCATGGCCTCCACTCTCTTCATACAATTCCTAAACAAATTTCTAAGAGATTTCCATGCATACAAGTGGATTTAAGCTTGTATGATCCTCTTTAGCTTGCATTAAAGTCTTGTTTCTCTATTGGCATCATAAAGGAGGAGTCTTGATCAAGTTTGCTTGCATTTTTGGGGTTTTAATTTGTTGCATAAGGGGTTTCTTACATTTGCTATACTCATTTGAGTCCGCATAAGCATAGTAAGCCCTATTCCTTTCATACTTGAACTTTAAAGTTAAATGTATGATATGCAAGTTTCCTATGATGTGTCATGCAAGTTTTGTTATGCAAGTTGATATGCAAGTTGTCATATGTTATACAAGTTTTGTATGCAAGTTTGATGTGCAAGTTGTCATATGTTATACAAGTTTTGTATGCAAGCTTGATGTGCAAGTTGTCATATGTTATGCAAGTTGATATGCAAGTTTATCATGTTGTAATATGCAAGTTTATAGGCAAGTATGTCATGTTATGGTATGCAAGTATGTTATGCAAGTTTGGGTTGAACATTTTGTTCATGCTATCATGTTATGCATGCATATGAACACTATGCAAGTTAAAATGATGTTATGCATGCATATGAACTTTATGCAAGTTGAAACCATGTTATGTATGCATATGAACACTATGCAAGTTAAAATGATGTTATGCATGCTTATGAATATTTTGCAAGTTGATAACAAGATATGCAAGTTTATGATCACATCTTTGTCCCATATGCCACCATGTTTAACTTGTGGCTCCAACACCTCTATGTCATGATTATGCCAAGTTCCCTCTTTCTATCCTTTATGCGATATTGCGATATGTAAGCGAGAGGATTGCGTTTGGGGCTGGGTAAACTTAAAGGACATAAAAACGTAAGCTTGGGAATTTACCTATTAAGTTAGGTCTACCCATTGGGAATTTACCTATTAAGTTAGGTCTACCCAATCGCTTGAAAAACTTGTAATGTGTTTTGGAAACATGGTGGACATGACACTTAGAAAAGATAAGTGTGACCAACTCGAGGCTGGGTTGAGTTTGTAGCGTAAACCTACCCGGAACCGACCGGCTTAACTAGTTGCTACAAACAATAGGACCCAATGTGAGAAGTTGGTCATGTTGTACCTTGAACCCGAGGTTAGACCAAGTTGTGGTGTAAAGCTACCCGGACCCGCCGGCTTAACTAGTAACCACAACAAAGTCTAATGTGAGAGGTTAAGGCGCATTAATTAATTAATGCCTTGTGATTAGGGTTAAGTCATGGACCGCTGGAATACTTAACCAATGAAAAACACGATGGGTTGGTAGGGTTAAGTCATGAACCTTGGGTACACTTAACCAACTTGGTACTTGAATGAGTTGGGTTAACCACGTTAACCCATTAAGGAAACCCTAGTTGCGTGGTCCTTTGCACCAGTAACCCTCTTAGTTGTATCATGACACTCTAGGGACTAGGCTAGGGAGGGGCACGATTACTGGGACGACATGTAAGCGACCAAAACGACGGCTGTGTAGGTGCGCCGGTGTAGGTTCAGGCGGGCCATGGTCGTGCACATGGTCCGGAGTTGAAAAAGCAGGCACAGGCACCAGTAGGTTTAAAACTGTGCGTGCTTGGTTTGTGTCAGTGGTTGACACCCTAGGACTTGATACACCCTAGGGTGGACCTAGCACAGTTTAGCTACACTTCGTAGTTGGGCCGTATGACACAGACACTTGACGAGTTAGGCTTTAGGGAGCCGATCGACTAGACCGTGCTAGTTGGACCTTGATTTAGGTCATTCATGATGTTGGGCCAAACTTGGGCCTGGGGATCACTTCTTGTTTACACTTTGGACCTCGTATTGGAGTCACTTCATGTTATTGGGCCAAAGCTTGGGCCAAGAGATCAATACTTGTTTATTCAAGTCATGTTAGTTTACTAGTACACCTGTGGTGCAAAACCTTAATCCTGATTATGCGATGACACCTTTATCTACCTTGATAGTTAACCATCATGCTAGTATGTTGTTATCCTTATGTTCATCCCTTGCTGCCCATACCAGTTAACTTTATCAGTTTACATTGATTGTAGTAGGGCTTACTCAGTCTTTTTGACTGACCTGTTTTCTTTCGCCTCTTTTCTTCCGTTTCCCCCCCAGGTTCTCAGGGAGGGAACGCCAGCACTTAGCTTGGATCTTAGCAGCTTTTCTTGAATAGCTCATGTATGCTTTGGACTTGAGCTCGCTATGGTTTTCTACCTTGGGGATAGCTACTTTATGTTTTCCTTTCCAGTTTCTAGTTTTATGTTTCTAGACTTTGTTTATGGAAAATAATGATCAAGTACTGTGTTGTAACTTAACTTATGGTTTTGATATACTAGTTTTTATCCGCTGCTATTTACTCTGTTTTTACTTATATGTTCTGTCTTGTGATATCTTCATGCATGTTTACCTTGTTTAAACGCCCCTCCAAAGTCAGTGCCCTTGCAAGAGTGGCACTGGCGGAGGTGGGGTGTTACAAAAAGTTAGGTTCTTCTTCGCCAATCTAGTAAGTGGGGCTGAGATCTTCGCAAAGTATTTAATGAACTTTCTGTAATAGCCCCTTAGTCCGAGAAAACTTCATACTTCGGTTGCATTCCTTAGAATCTTCCAATCTTGCACTGCCACTACTTTTGCGGGATCCATAGCTATCCATTCTTTGGACATCACATGTCCAAGAAACCTTACTTCTTCTCTCCAAAAATGGCATTTAGAGAATTTTGCTTTAAGCCGATGTGCTCGAAGAGTATCCACAACTTCCCTTAAATGCAAAGCATGCTCTTCCTCACTTTTTGAGAAAATCAAAATGTCATCCACGAAGACTACTACAAATTTATTAAGGAACTCCCTAAACACCCTGCTCATCAACTCTACGAAATAGGCGGGTGCATTTGTCAAACCGAAAGGCATGACAAGCCATTCAAAGAAACCATCCGGAGTCTTGAACGAAGTATTGTCGTTGCTGTCTTCAGCCACTCTTAGCTGATGAAATCCGATAGCCTGATCTAGTTGGGAGAAAACTGATAAACCTACGAGCTGGTCGAACAAGTTGTTTATTCTTGGAAGTGGGTGCCTATTCTTCTTGGTCAGCTTGTTTAGCTCCCTATAATCCACGGACAGGCGAAGTGAACCATCCGCTTTGGTTGCGAACACTACTGGAGCACCCCATTCAGAAATACTCCGCCTTATGAACCCCTTTTCGAGCAACTCTTTAGCTTGCTTGCTGAGCTCCTTCCTTTCACTTGGAGCCATGTGAAACACCCCACCTCCGTTAAGGTCACTCACAAAGGGAATACGTTAACTTTGGTGAAGCATTTTAGGTAAAAGGCACAGATAATTTACAAGACAGACATATAAACAGCGGAAAACTGAAATCGTTTCATAAATAACATGGTTCAGTCAAAACATTACAAGCATTGTCTCAAAACCCAACTTCTAAATTATTACAATAAAACATCTGTCTTTATTTAAAACTCCAAGTACATAAAGAAGCGTAAAACAGTAGTAAAGCAACATAAATCCCCAGTAAAAGTTTAACCACAGCCATAGCCCAAGAATAGAGAATCCAAGCAATACATCTACTCTCGTCAAGTTGGAAAAGGTCTGCACTAAGATGAAGTATTCCTTCCCTGTGGACCTAGGGGGGAACGGAAGAAAAGAAGGCGAAAGAAAAACGGGTCAAACATAAGTCTGGTAAGCCCAATGATTATTCAGCATGTAAACAGGTAAAAGATTCATGACATGAATAAACTGGACATAGGACAATACCATAGAAATAAGATAACATAAGATAAGGCAAGACAAACTGAATATACTATCGCACTCATTTCCATTTCTCTGCACCTACTAACGAATGTTTAAACAATCATCGTGTGTTCATAACAAAGTGATCCCTTTTCCGATCGTCTTCTACTCGCATGCATTTATCCCTGTGTTGGTCCCACCATGGGCTGTATCAATACCTATGGTGGCAACCAGACACAAATTCAAGATGCACAGTGTATACTACTGATGCCCAGTGCCTGCTTTTTCCACTGCGGAGTACGTGCACGCCCATACTCCGCCGGAAACTACACTGCTGCACCACCCGCTGCTATTTTGACCGCTTATAATCAGCCCAGTAATCGTGCACCACCCTTCCTAGTTCAGGGTACCGTGATACATCTATGTGGGTTACCCCTGAAATGGGTCCCCGTTACTAGGGTTTCCTAATCAACATGTTATAACGGTTAAGTGTTCTCAAATTTACCTAACCCCACCCATCTGTTTAATTAACATGTTGTATTGGTTAAGTGTTTCCTTAATTAACTTAATCCTATCATTCTTAGCTTGTCTGTTCTTTAGCTTTAATTGATTCATTAAAGCACCAACCTCTCACATTAAATCTATATTGTTGCAGTCGCTGGATGTGTCGGGCAGTTCCAGACAGTCTTACACCGCAACTCAATCTAACCTGGGGTTTTTGGGCTTAATGCGCTAACCTCTCACATTAGATCTATATTGTTGCGGTCGCTGGATGTGCCGGGCGGTTCCGGGCAGTCTTACACCGCAACTCAATCTAACCTCGGGTTAGGCATGTTCAACTTTAGCCAATTTACTATTTGTCATATGTGTCCAAGCTTAGGTCTTTTTATGTCAATATTTCCCAAGTGTGGTCAGTACAAGTTTTATGCCACATTCACATGCTATGCCAAAAATTTACTATATAAAATTGTAACCAATTTTCCGGAGTTTTAATCACACGTTCAACGAGATTCAATCTAAGTTCCGAATGAACTTAGTATTCGTAAAAGAAAATAAAAAGGGGAAAATAAAGAAGGAGCATAAGAATTGACATAAGGAAAAATAGGCATGTAAAGGTATACCCAATTCAAGAATCATGTTTCAATAGGCATGTTGTACATTAATAATAAGTGTAGGCAAGCTAAGAAATTTTACACCATAGGTATAAAGATTAGATAGAGTTGGATTTAAGAGAATCACTAATTTGGATGTACAACATGATAAGTCCAATCATATCAATCACAACAGTCTCATAGGTATGATATGTTCCATTATGTCAATCGCAACAGTCTCATAGGCATGATAGGTTTCATTATGTCAGTCACAACAGTCTCATAGGCATGATAGGGGTCATTACATCAATCACAATAGTCTCATAGGCATAGGCAATTCAGATTTGACAAAAGGATAAGCATGAATTAGAATTAGGCATAGTTCTAAATTCGATTATTACAGTCATGATTTCTATTAGGTGTTTAAATCGGAATAATAACAGAACTTACAGAAAAAGGACGGATCATGTATTCTGGGATTTGATTTCTAAATTTGTTAAGCTAATCCTTTGATGTAGACATTTGATTCTCCAGTTTGGATTTGGTTTGGAGCTTTCTAACTTGATTTCTAGTTTAGAGAAGATGGAGGCTAGGCTAGCTTTGGAATGGACAGCATGACGGCTTCATAAATGAGATTGTGATGTTTTGGGTCAAGGTTTGAGGTGATTATATAGAATTCTAGGATTAATTCTAGCCTTTAGATTAGTCTAGGAGTAATCAAAGCCATCCAAAACAAAGAGTTGTGTCATCCAGCCAACCACAGCATGACACATAAGCCCTAATACCTCAGAAATTAGTCATCGGGCCAATTAGAGAAGGCCACATTAGCTCAGGGCTAAAAAAATTCGTCATAGGGACTGGATCTCAAAATTGTTGACTCCCTACAGGGGGGTTCGACACCTATGTCGACACCCCTATAGGGGGGTCGACACCTATGTTGACTCTCCCTTGGGGGGTCGACACCTTTGAGCAGGAATTTTGCCGCTCTGCCCGCTCTGACTGAATTTCGAATTTTGAACAGTTTTTGACCTTTAATTATTATTTTAATTTAATTTCTGTTTAAACTTAAAATCTTCTGAACTCCATAACTTCTTCATATGGAGCCCGATTTACGCAAAATCAGACTCTATCTCAAGCAGAATTCCGAGACGAACGCAATGGCGTAACCCGTTTCACCCAATTCTTCTTCTAAAAATTAAGTGTTCTTAGATTTGCTAATTTTAATATTTACAAAAAATACGGGGTGTTACATTCTCCCCTCCTTAAAGGATTTCATCCCCGAAATCTCTAAGTTAAGAAGAATGTATCCTAACATCCAACATCCATCTACTCAACCATTAGTCACAGGCATCCATTTTCCTTAAGAAGATTTTCTAATGCTTTCATGATCATATGCATAGTGTGTGTATATGTCCTTATCAAATGCAAAATCAGGCGGTCTACTAATTTAGTAGACCCTCTTAATGTGAATCATGTTAGTGCTATGAGTCCATCATGTATGCAATTATTCCTAGTCGTATTTTGTAACTTCTACATGAGTGCACAATCATTCATACAAATGCAACATCCACATGATAACACATCAAGTTTCAATCTATATATAAATACATATATGCATATGCAATATGAAAGTGACTGAGCCGATCTAATACCTAGTTTGTGTGTGTATATGCA
Organism: Allium sativum; assembly: GCA_030737875.1. NCBI lineage: Eukaryota > Viridiplantae > Streptophyta > Magnoliopsida > Asparagales > Amaryllidaceae > Allium > Allium sativum. The sequence goes on from CM060920.1 coordinate 1,021,252,001, forward strand.
TCCACGAGAAACCACTAGCAACAATTTGCAACCACTTCCAACCATCAATCATAACATGTTTCAAATACATGTTTACATTCATTGGTTTCTACCTAAGGATCAAGGATAGGACCGAGGAGATATACTCAAGAGATAGATACAAGTATGCATAAACCTATGGAAAAAGAGATAAAGGATGCACCCTCAAAAAGAAAAGGGTAGGATGCGCGTATCTTGTCTTCAATCTCCTAAGTCGCGTCTCATTCAGTGTCACTCCACTGTACTTTAACTAGCTTGACCTCACGATTGCGTAGCTTTTTAACTTCTGTACCCAAGATACGAGTTGGAAATCTTCTCATCGTCGCTTCTCGCTCCACTTCTACTTCCTCTAATATGCTCGGCTCCGTAACTTCCACGGACTCATGTAAGCACTTCTGTAGATGAGAGACATGAAAAACATTATGAACTTCAGCCAATCTTTCGGGCAACTCTCTTTTATAAGCCATCTTCCCAATCCTCTCAATGATAGGAAACGGCCCTACAAATCTTGGTGCCAATTTTCCTACGGATTCAAAGCGAACGACATTCTTCAAAGGAGATACTTTAAGAAAAACTTTGTCTCCAACCTCAAACTCAATGTCGGTCCTTCTTTTATCAGCGTAGGACTTCTGTCTATCTTCTGCGGTCTTTAATCGTCTTCGTATCAAGTCCACCTTCTCTAAAGTTTCTCTGATCATGTCAGGCCCAAGTACGAGCTTGTCTGTAGACTCCCACCAACAAGTTGGTGATCGGCATGTTCTTCCATATAAAGCATCGAAGGGTGCCATGCCTATGGTGGCTTGGTAGATGTTGTTGTAGGCGAACTCCACCAAAGGAAGATGATCCTCCCATGTTCCCCCAAAATCAAGAATGCACAATCTGAAGAGATCTTTTAATACTCTGTTTACCCTTTCCATCTGACCATCGGTTTGAGTGTGATAGGTAGTGCTTAAGCATAGTTGTGTACCTAGAGCCTCTCGCAAACTCTTCCAAAACTCGCTCGTAAAGATAGGATCTCAATCACTTACTATGCTAGAGGGTATTCCATGCAGTCGAACCACCTCTTTTAGATAAATGGATGCTAATGATGTGGCAGTCCTCCTACTCTTAACAAGTATAAAGTGAGCGCTTTTAGTGAGCCTGTCCACTATTACCCAAATACTGGTATTGCCTCTTCTTGACCTAGGCAACCCATCAGTAAAGTCCATCGAAATGCTATCCCATTTCCACTGTGGGACCTCTAGAGGATGAACTTCTGCTCTACCTTGAATTGCTGGCATATCAAGCATTTAGAGACAAACTCAACTACATCCTTCTTCATGCCATTCCAGAAGAAAACCCTTTTTAAGTCTTTATACATCTTGTCCCTACCTGGGTGTATAGTCAACTTAGAATGGTGTGCTTCTTCGAAAACGGTTTTCACCAATCCCTTGCTTGTGGGACGCATAGTCTTCCGTCCCATCTCAAACCAACCCTTATCATCGATGGAGTATCTACTGAGATGACTAGAAGTCTCACCTCTAATTAGCTTATCCATCACATCAACTAGCTGAGGGTCTTCACGTTGCGCAGTTCCTATTGAGTCCAAAAGGGTAGACCGCACCTTTAGCGATGCTAACAAACCAGGTACAAATTCAAAGGAGGGTCTAAAGTCAAAGTTTGCTATGTACTCCAAGCTTTGCCTTTCCACAATGAGAGGACTTAAGGTCAGCTTTCTCCTACTCAAGACATCTGCTACCATATTGCCCTTGCTAGGGGCATATGCAATCTCAAAATCGTATGAGGCAAGAAACTCCATCCACCTTTGTTATCTTAAGTTAAGATCTTTTTGTGAGAAAAGGTATTTTAATGATTTATGATCAGTAAATAATTCAAACCTTTCTCCTAGCAGGTAATGATGCCATGACTTAAGATTGAAAACAATGGCAGCTAGTTCTAAATCATGAGTTGGATAGTTCTTCTCATGTACCTTCAACTTCCTTCCCCCATAACAAACTACCTTGCCTTCTTGCACCAAGACAACGCCCAATCTTGTACCGCAAGGGTCTGTGTATACTGTAAACTTTTTACTCCCATCAGGCAATGTCAGAACTAGGGCTGTTGTCTGAGCCCTTTTCAGTCATTGAAAAGCAACATCACAATCCAAATCCCAGGAAAAAGTTAGGTTCTTCTTCGTCAACCTAGTAAGTGGGGCTGAGATCTTCGCAAAGTCCTGAATGAACTTTCTGTAAAAGCCCGCTAGCCCGAGAAAACTTCGTACTTCGGTTGCATTTCGTGGGATCTTCCAATCTTGCACCGCAACTACTTTTGCGGGATCCACATATATTCCTTCTTTGGACACCACATGTCCAAGAAACCTTACTTCATCTCTCCAAAAATGGCATTTGGAGAATTTTGCTTTCAACTGATGTGCCCGAAGAGTGTCCATGACTTCCCTTAAATGCAAAGCATGTTCTTCCTCACTTTTTGAGAAAATCAAAATGTCGTCCACGAAGACCACTACAGATTTATTAAGAAACTCTCTGAAAACCCTACTCATCGAGTCTACAAAATAGGCTGGTGCGTTTATCTAGCCAAAAGGCATGACAAGCCATTCAAAGAAACCATTTGGGATCCTGAACGCGGTTTTATCTATGCTGTCTTCAGCCACTCTTAGCTGATGAAATCCGGTGGCCAGATCTAGTTGGGAGAAAACCGAGGCACCTACGAGCTGGTCGAGCAAGTCGTCTATTCTAGGAAGTGGGTGCCTATTCTTCTTGTTCAGCTTGTTTAGCTCCATATAATCCATGCACAGGCGAAGTAAACCATCCGCTTTGGTTGCAAACACCACTAGAGCACCCCATTCAGAAATACTCCGCCTTATAAACCCCTTTTCAAGCAACTCTTTAACTTGCTTGCTGGGTTCTTTTCTTTCCCTTGGAGCCATGTATCTAACGGGTAAAGCAACAGGTTTTGCATTATCAACAAGGTATATGCGGAAGTCTATCTCTCGCTTCGGAGGTATACCCTTTACCTCTTCAAAGACATCTGAGTATTCACGGACTACTCTAACAGATTGCAAGTTTTCAACAGAAACGTCAAGAGATTCTAGGTAGCTAAGCATAACAGAGTTCATGGGATTACAAGAGATTTCGAGAGTGTTACCAAGGCGAGTCATAAGTCTAAACACTCTCTTTTCACAATCAAGGATGGCACCATTACTGGTTAACCAATACATGCCTTGAATCAACCCATAGCCCGTGAAACCCAAAACATAAGCATTACATCTAAACCCGAAGCTTAGTATGGAAATTTCCAAATACAAACAAATCATTGACAAACATGCCAAACCCCCAATTGGACTTGAAACAACCATGGGATCCTCTACTATACTGGTATCTAGGTGTAGAGATTCAACTAAAGCAGTAGATATAAAAGTGTGCGATGCGCCAGAATCAAAAACAGTACGAACTGGATGATAAAAAGATAAACTAAATTCTCAACAGAAATATTTCTACCTCTTTCTTGCAGAGGTGCTATGAGAGCGTGAATCTGCCCACCTTAGGTAGATCTAGTCCTTTGCCCTTGCCCTTGCCTTCTTGGGCAATCCTTAGCCATATGTCCTGTCTCGCCGCATTGAAAGCAACCACCCATCTTCCTTTTCTTCTTTCTACAGTCCTTAATCAGATGTCCAGATATGCCACAAAATTTACACTTCCTCTTGTCGGGTTCGTTATTCTTCCCGCCTTTCTTGGAATCTGTCTTCTTATTCTGCGATCCCTCCACTTTCTTGTCTAGAGGTCCTTCTACCTTTGCCTCTTTCTTGCCATCCTTGTCTTCCTCCTGTAACAGTGCCATGTCCACCAGTCTCTCAAAAGTCGCGCCCATAGGTATATGGGACATAGCTAGGCCGTGCAGTGGCTCATTCAACTCTTTAATGAAATGGAGAGCCTTTTTATGTAGAGTGTTTGCTAGCTCCAGTCCGAATCTAACCAGCTGGTTGAATTGGTTGACGTATTCCTTTACCGATAGGCTTCCCTGTTTGAGTGCTAAGAACTTCTCCATCTGTAGGCATTGTTTAGCTTGCAAGAGGAACTTCATTTCGAATCTCATTCTGAAATCCTCCCAAGTTTCAAATAGTCTCTCAGCATTAGTAGCTTCCCACCAGTAAGAGGCTTCGTCCTTATGTAACCATACAACCAATTGTATCTTCTGCCTATCGTCCACTTCGAAGATAACAAACAAATCTTCTGTTTCCTTGAGCCAGTTTCTTGCTTCCGCTAATGACTCAATCCCATTAAAGTTCTTTCCACCCATAGATCGAAAGTCTCTACATATCTTCGAGAAAGCATTCACACGCGGAGGAGGAGGAGGAGGAGGAACGACTGCAGTTAGGGGAGGAGGAACTTCTGCTGGGCCTGCGTCATTAGCCCTAGCCTCGAGATACCTTCTGAACTAGCCAGGTATCGGTACGCCCTCGGGAAGATTATGATCCCCAGACATGCTGAAATGAAAAGAAATGGTTCAAAACAAAGGATAAAAAGATAGTGCATATGGCTTTGGGGATTATGCATTTGAAATAAAACAACACTTTTCTTGAAAATGCATCTTTAAACTTCTTTTTGAAAAATAGTTTTTAAAAACTTTTATCTGTTCTGGTAAACCATCGCTCTGATACCAAGAGAAACACCCCACCTCCGTTAAGGTCACTCACAAAGGGAATGCATTAACTTTGGCGAAGCATTTTAGGTAAAAGGCACAGATAATTTACAAGACAGACATATAAACAGCAGAAAACTAAAATCATTTCATAAATAACGTGGTTCAGTCAAAACATTACAAGCATTGTCTCAAAACCCAACTTCTAAATTATTATGATAAAACATATGTCTTGATTTAAAACTCCAAGTACATAAGGAAGCATAAAACAGTAGTAAAGAAGCATAAATCCCCAATAAAAGTGTAACCACAGCCATAGCCCAAGAAAAGAGAATCCGAGCAATACGTCTACTCTCTTCAAGATGAAAAAGTCTGCACTAAGCTGAAGTATTCCCTCCCTGCAGACCTGGGGGAGGGGGGAACGGAAGAAAAGAAGGCGAAAGAAAAACGGGTCAAACATAAGTCTGGTAAGCCCAATGATTATTCAGCAAGTAAATAGGTAAAAGAATCATGACATGAATAAACTGGACATAGGACAATACCATAGAAATAAGATAACATAAGATAAGGCAAGATAAACTGAATATACTATTGCACCCATTTCCATTTCTCTGCACCTACTAACGAATGTTTCAACTACCATCATGTGTTCATAACAAAGTGATCCCTTTTCCGATCGGCTTCTACTCGCATGCATTTATTACTTGTGTAATTCGGCCCCGCTTGATTGTAGATACCTGTGCTGGTCCCACCATGGGGTGTATCAATTCCTAGGTGGCAACCCGACACAAATTCAAGAGGCACAGTGTATACTACTGATGCCCATTGCCTGCTTTTTCCACTCCGGAGTACATGCACGCCCATACTACGCTGGAAACTACACTGCTGCAGCACCCGTCACTATTTTGACCGCTTATAATCAGCCCAGTAATCGTGCCCCACTCTTCCTAGTATAGGGTACCATGATACATCTATGTGGGTTACTGCTGAAATGGGTGCCCGTTACTAGGGTTTCCTAATCAACATGTTATAACGGTTAAGTGTTCTCAAATTTACCTAACCCCACCCATCTGTTTAATTAACGTGTTGTATTGGTTAAATGTTGCCTTAATTAACTTAACCCTACCATTCTTAGCCTGTTTGTTCTTTAGCTTTAATTCATCCATTAAAGCACCAACCTCTCACATTAGATCTATATTGTTGTGGTCGCTGGATGTGCTAGGCGGTTTCGGGAAGTCTTACACTGCAACTCAATCTAACCTCGGGTTTTTGGGCTTAATGCGCTAACCTCTCACATTAGATCTATATTGTTGCGATCGCTGGATGTACCGGGCGGTTCTGGGCAGTCTTACACTGCAACTCAATCTAATATCGGGTTAGGCACATTCATCTTTAGCCAATTTACGTATTTGTCATATGTGTCCAAGCATAGGTCTTTTTTTTCAATATTTCCCAAGTGTGGTCAATACAAGTTTTATGCCACATTCCCATGCTATGCCCAAAATTTACTAAATTAAATTGTATCCAATTTTCCTACGTTATAATTGCACATTCAACGATATTCAATCTAAGTTTCGAATGAACTTAGTATTCGTAAAAGAAAATAAAAGGGGGGAAATAGAGAAGGAGCATAAGAATTGACATAAAGAAAAATAGGCATGTAAAGGTATACCCAATTCAAGAATCATGTTTCAATAGGCATGTTGTAAATTAATGATAAGTGTGGGCAAGCTAAGCAATTTTACACCGAAGGTATAAAGATTAGATAGAATTGGATTTAAGAGAATCACTAATTTGGATGTACAACATGATAAGTCCTATCATATCAATCACAAAAGTCTCATAGGCATGATAGGTTCCATTATGTCAATCGCAATAGTCTCATAGGCATAATAGGTTTCATTATGTCAGTCACAACAATCACATAGGCATGATAGATGTCATCACATCAATCACAATAGTCTCATAGGCATAGGCAATTCAGATTTGACAAAAGGATAAGCATGAATTAGAATTAGGCATAGTTCTAAATCCGATTATTACAGTCATGATTTCTATTAGGTGTTTAAATCGGAATAATAACTGAACTTACAGAAAAAGGACAGATCTTGTATTCTGGGATCTGATTTCTAAATTTGTTAAGCTAATCCTTTGATGTAGACGTTTGATTCTCTAGTTTGGATTTGGTTTGGAGATTTCTAACTTGATTTCTAGTTTGGAGAAGATGGAGGCTAGGCTTGCTTAGGGATGGACAGCATGACGGCTTCATAGAATGAGATTGTGAGGTTTAGTTTTAAGGTTTGAGGTGATTATATAGAAGTCTAGGAATAGTTCTATCCTTCATAATAGTCTAGGAGTAATCAGAGCCATCCAAACCAAAGAGATGTGTCATCCAGCCAACTACAGAATGACACATATGCCCTAATACCTCAGAAATTAGTCATCAGGCGACATCAGCTCAGGCCTAAAAAAATTCATCATAGGGACTGGATCTCAAAATGGTCGACCTCCTACAGGGGGGTCGACACCTATGTCACCAACCTATAGGGGGGTCGATACCTATGTCGACTCCCCCTTAGGGGGTCGACACCTCTGAGCAGGAAATTTCCCGCTCAGCCCGCTCTGACTGAATTTCGAATTTTGAACAGTTTTTGACCTTTAATTATTATTTTAATTTCTGTTTAAACATGAAATCTTCTGAACTCCATAACTTCTTCATACGAAGCCCGATTTACGCAAACTCGGCTATCTCAAGTAAAATTTCGAGACAAACGCAATGGCGTAACCCGTTTCACCTAATTCTTCTTCTAAAAATTAAGTGCTCTTAGATTTGTTAATTTTAATATTTACAAAAAATACGGGGTGTTACACCATGTGTCTAACGGGTAAAGCAACTGGTTTTGCATTATCAACTAGGTATATGCGGAAATCTATCTCTCGCTTTAGAGGTAAACCCTTCACTTTTTCAAAGACATCCAAGTACTCACAGACTACTCTAACATATTGCAAATTTTCAACAGACGCATCTAGAGATTGTAGGTAGCTAAGCATAACAGAATTCATAGAATTACAAGAGATTTCGAGAGTATTACTGAGGCGAGTCAAAAGTCTAACCACTCCCTTTTCACAATCGAGGATGGCACCATTACTGGATAACCAATCCATGCCTAGAATCAACCCATAGCCCGCGAAACCCAAAACATAAGCATTGCATCTAAACCCAGCGCTTAGTATAGAAATTTCCAAATCCAAACAAATCATTGATAAATAAGCCGAACACCCAATTGGATTTGAAACAACCATAGGATACTCTACTACACAGGTATCTAGGTGCAGAGATTCAACTAAAGTAGTAGATATAAAAGAGTGCGATGTGCCAGAATCAAAAAGAGTACAAACAGGATGATCAGAAAGATAAACTAAACTCTCAACAGAAATATTTCTACCTCTTTCTTGCGTAAGTGCTCTGAGAGAGTGAATCTGCCCTCCAGAAGTAGATCCTATCCTCTGCCCTTGCCCTTGCCTTCTTGGGCAATCCTTAGCCATATGTCCTGCCTCGCCACACTGAAAGCAACTACCCATCTTCCTCTTCTTCTTTCTGCAGTCCCTAATCAGATGTCCATGTATGCCACAAAAATTACACTTCCTCTTTTCATGGGGTTTGTTATTCTTTCTACCCTTCTTATAATCCGTCTTCTTATTCTGCGATTCCACCACTTTCTTCTTTAGAGATTCTTCCATCTTCACCTCTTTCTTCTCGCCGTTGCTTTCCTCATGTAATAGTGCCATGTCCACCGGTCTCTCATAAGTCGCACCCATAGGTATATGGGACATAGCTAGGCCGTGTAGTGGCTCATTTAACCCTTTAGCTAAAGGGAGAGCCTTTTTATGTGGAGTGTTTACTAACTCCAGTCCGAGTCTAGCCAACTGGTTGAACTTGTTGACGTGTTCTTCAATCGATAGGCTTCCGCGTTTGAGTGCTAAGTACTTCTCCATATGTAGGCTTTGTTCAGCTTGCGAGAGGAACTTCACCCCAAACCTCATTCTGAAGTCCTCCTAAGTCTCAACTGGTATCTCAGCATTAGTAAATTCCCACCAAAAAGAGGCTTCGTCCTTAAGTAACCATACAGCCAGCTTTATCTTCAGCCTATCGTCCATTTCGAAGATAACAAATAGATCTTTTGTTTCCTTGAGCCGGTTTCTTGCTTCCACGAATGATTCAGTCCCATTAAAGTTCTTTTTGCCAATAGCTCAAAATTCCCTACATATCTTCGAGAAAGAATTCGAACACGAAGGAGGAGGAATGGCGTCTGCAGCTGTGGGAGGAGGAGGAACAACATCTGCGTCTAGGGGATAAGGAGCGTCTTCTTGTCCTTCGGCAGAGGTCGTAGCCTCTAAATACCGACGGAACCAGGCGGGTACTTGCACTCCCTCTGGAAGATTAAGATCCCCAGACATGCTGAAACGAAAAGAAAAGGAGTCAAAACAAAGGATAGAAAGATAGTGCATATGGCTTTAGGGAATATGCCTTTAAAATAAAACAACACTTTTCTTGAAAATGCTTCTTTAAAAATTCTTTATGAAAAATAGATTTCAAAAATGTTTATCTGATCTCGTAACCATCAGCTCTGATACCAAGTGAAACACCCCACTGCCGTTAAGGTCACTCACAAAGGGTATGCATTAACTTTGGTGAAGCATTATAGGTAAAAGATACAGATAATTTACAAGACAAACATACAAATAGAAGAAAAACTGAAATCATTTCATAAGCAATGTGGTTCAGTCAAAACATTAAAACCATTGTCTCAAAACCCAACTTCCAAATCATTACAATAAAACCTCCATCTTGATTCAAAACTCCAAATACATAAAGAAGCATAAAACAGTAGTAAAGCAGCATAAATCCCCAATAAAAGTAACAGCCATAGCCCAAGAAAAGAGAATCCAAGCAATACATCTACTCTCTTTAAGCTAGAAAAGGTCTGAACTAAGCTGAAGTATTCCCTTCCTGTGGACGTGGGGGGAGGGATCGGAAGAAAAGAAGACGAAAGAAAACGGGTCAGACATAAAGCCTGGTAAGCCCAGTGATTTTCAGCATGTAAACAAGAAAAAGGACAATGGCATGAATAAACAAAACATAAGATAATACCACAGCAACAAGATATCATAAGACAAGATAAGGCAATATAAACTGAATATGCTATCGCACCCATTTCTATTTCTCTGCACCTACTAACAATTGTTTCAACTAGCCGCGTGTGTTCATAATAAAATGATCCCTTTATCGATCGGCTTCTACTCGCATGTATGTATTACTTGTTTCATTCGGCTTCGCTTGTTTGTAGATACCTGTGTTGGTCCCTCCATGGGGTGTATCAATCCCTATGATGGCGACCCAACACAATTCAAGATGCATTAACTACTGATGCCCAGTGCCTGATTTTTCCACTCCGGAGTACGTGCATGCCCGTACTCCGCCGGAACCTACACTGACGCACCACCTGCCGCTATTTTGACCGCTTACAATCAGCCCCGTAATCGTGCCCCACCCTGCCTAGTTCAGGGTATCGTGATACACCTTTGTGGGTTACTGCTGAAATGGGTCCGCATTGCTAGGGTTTCCTAATCAGCATGTTATAGCGGTTAAGTGCTCTCAGTTTAACCTAACCCCACCTATTTGTTTAATTAACATGTTGCATTGGTTATGTGTCGCTTATTCATATGTTACTTAACCTTGCCATTCTTAGCATGTCTGTTCATTTGCATTAATTAATTTATTAATGCACCAACCTCTCACATTAGAACTGTTGTTTGCGGTTGCTGGATGTGCCGGGCAGTTCCGGGCAAACTTCTACCGCAAACTCATTCTAACCTCGGGTTTTGGGCTTGATGCGCTAACCTCTCACATTATACCTGTTGTTGCGGTTGCTGGATGTGCCGTGGTTCCTGGTAGTCTTACACCACAACTCAATCTAACCTCGGGTTAGGCATGTTCATCTTTTAACCAATTTACATATTTACCATTCATGTCCAAGTCTAGATTTTTGTATGCCAATTATCCACAATTGTAGTTAATTCAAGTTATGTCCAATATACTTGTTATGTCCAAAACTACTCCAATCGGTTATACCCAATTCCCCACGTTACAACTGCACGTACAACAAGATTCAACAAGTTTTCCAAATTCCAAGTACTCATAAAATAAAACGGAAAGGGGATAGAGAAGAAACACAAGAATTTACAAAAGGGAAAATAGGCATGTAAAGTCGTACCAAACACAAGAATCATGGTTCCAATAGGCATGTTGTACATTAACAACGAATATGTGCAAACTAAGGAATATACATCGTAGGTATACAGATTCGATAGGATTGAACACAAAGAAATTACTAATTTGATGTACAACATGATAGGTTCAATCACAACAGTCTCATAGGCATAGGTAATTTCAGATTTGACAAAAGAACAAGCATGAATCAGAATTGATTATCTTACAATTAGGCATAGTTCTAGATTCGATTCATTACAGTTATGATTTCTATTATGTGTTCAAATTTGAATAATAACTAAACGTATAGCGATAGGATTAGAAAAAGAGAATTAGGTGACGTTGTAGCGATTCTAATCTTTCTTTGTTGATTGAAGTGGAAAACCTTTTCTTCAATTTGAAGCTCTCTAATTTGATTTCTAGTTTGGAGAAGAAGGAGGCTAGGCTAGTTTAGAGATGGACAGCATGGAGGCACCATAGAATAGGGTTATGAGGTTAGGGTTAAGTTTAGATATGTATTTATAGATGTGTTAGAAAACTATGGCCTTTAGATTAGCATAGGATTCATCAGAGCCATCCAAATCATAGAGACACTTCACCCGGCCAACCACAGCGCGACACATAAGCCCTAATCCTTCAGAATTCGTCACCCAGAACTGGGAAGATAGGGGTCGACACCTTTGTCGACGCCCTTAGGGGGGTCGACACCCTCGTTCAGTATTTTTCCCACTCATCTTTTATTGGCTAATTCTCAAAATTTGTATTTGTTTTCTTATTTTTAATTATTATTTAATTTAATTCTGCTTTGAACTGAAATTTTCTAAGCTTCATAACTTCCACATACGAAGTCCGATTTATGCAAACTCAGACTCTATTCCAACCAGAATTCCGAGACGAATGCAATGGTGCTATCCATTTTACTTAATTCCCACTTTTAAAATTAAGTATTCTTTAATTCGTTATTATAATATTCATAGAAAATATGGGGTGTTACAAAAACAAAACGAATCGCGCTGCTGTAGTTTGCGTTTTGAAATCGTAACTACAAAAGATTATACCTAAAGATCTGACCATCGGATTTTCCCAAAATTGGAACCATTGGGTTCGTTTTGGAAAGATCTTTCCAATGATATAAAATTTGCTAAGATCCAATGGTTAGATTTTGACAAATGTGTAAATCAAATTTTGATGAAAACAATGCTAGGGCCATGTAATGACCCGAAGCGTCATTTAATTGAAAATGGCTATTTTAAAATAAATAAAAATAGTGATAAATCGTTATAAATTATTATAAATGATATGGAATGAAAAGAATTGATTTAAATTACATATATTTGAGAATTATTTGAAAAGTCCGAGTTAACTCTCATTTCAAATAATTATACGACGATCAGAAGTCGAAGATTCGAAGACGGTGATTGAAGACCGGCGATCTTCACATCGAATGGATGACTAGTTATTCCTTTGGTTGGAGTTGCTGCCTTAAGAGGGTTATAGTGGTAGTTGTCCGGACGTACTTTTTGATTGTCTGAATTAGCAAGCACCTTCCGTATTGGACAAATGGGACGAGGAATAAGGTGTCTCTGGTTTCGTTCTGACCTAGAATTGACTTGTAAATGGATGTATGTCTGACATTGGATTTTTTCCCATGCTAATTGATTTCTATTTAATATATATATCTATTTGGTGGCAGAGAATTTATTCTCTTTCTTAACACCCTTCTCTGAGACGCACGAGCTCAGAAGTTATATATTGATAGTTATCGATCGCATTGCGTGAATTGTCAGCATGGCATGCCAAGGTGTAAATGATCAAGGCTTATTGTTGAAAAGCAGAGCCTTGTGTTGATGATCAAAGCACAGCTTTATTGTAGCATAGCTTTGTGTATAGCGTTACTTCGCGAGCCTCACACCCCGGTATGAACCAGAAACGAGAGAAGGACCCCAAGGAGAACATGCGTTTCTTTCTAGCTAGAAGTGGTGTCTGGGTTTACAAGCCTAGATATTTTTACTTATGTGGACGATGGAAAGCGAGGTACCTTGGATTTGAGTCCCCAGTGGCTCTATTTTACGCCCCATAGGGCGGGGAAACATATTGTTCAGGCATAACCAATCCACTAACATATTTGTGGACCGACCCTGGGGATCCAAGGCTCACTCGAGCTCTGAGCCTGAGACACGGGCTAGTGTCTCGAATTCGTTAAGGATGATCCCTTGCCTTGGTTTATGATGGAAATCCAACTTCCAATACGACCCATACGGTTTTGATTGTAAACCTATATTTGGCGACATAGTATATGGTAGCTATGCCATCTATGATTGATACATTATTATTGAAATGTTTTGGAAAGCATACATACACTAATAATAATATCAAATCTGTTTTATCATATCAAGCATTTTTGACCGTTATAAGGTAAAATTCTATCCTCCAGTTTGCATTGCATTGTGTGATGGGACTTGAGTCTTATAATGGTTTCATTTTTCTAAAAAAGCATTGCGTTGTTTAACGATTTACTTTATTTATGCACTGGCAATCAAATGGAGTAAACCCGTTCCGCGTTAGCGCTGTGGTCCTATGATTAGCCTTAATATTAAAGAGGTTAAATAAGATTTCTCATACCAGTCTCATGACTGACTTGTAGTTTGTTTCACTTTGCAAACTCGGGTGCCTTATTTTCCACACGGGTAGCCTTGTATATAGGTTTTAGCAGATTCATTCTGGATAGAAATGAGCTAAAGATGGATATTATCATTTCTATTATGCTGTTCAGACTTCATTTAGTATATTATGTTTGATTCCGCTGTAGACATTTTATATTAAGTTGAAAATTGTATTATGTACTAAGTATGATCCTATTACGCTGTGTAACTCTGATGATATATTATTCCTAGTGTAATTTGATGTACATTATGTGTTGTAATTCAATATTTTTGTTCTGTGTTATTGTTTATGTGTTATATTCCAAAGATTATCCTTGCTTTCGTACTACGGGAGTTTGGAGTTATCACAGTTGGCATCAGAGCTTTGGTTAAACTTAGCTCAGAATATAACATATAAATAAACCGGATAGAAGTAGAATTAGCACTATTCTAAACCGAATAACTCATCATAAATAAGACTAGTAATGTACTAGAATGAGTATAGCGGAATAAATACACCCCCATAAATTCATTTACATTTAAATACATGTCTCTATGTTTTATAGTATCTATTTTGTTGGCCTGACACTTTGTCTGCTATTTGTAGACATAGTAAAAATGAGTGGCAGAAAAAGAAGATGTAATTCTATGGCTCGACAATCTAATGAGCCAATCATGCTCCCACCACCAATAGATCTAGAAGCTCTAGTAATGAAATATCAAAATCTGGGTGGAGTACAATTCTCGGGCAAAGAATCCGTGATTGAAACACAGGCATGGATGTGTTCTTCTGAGAGAATCTTTCAAGGCTTAAAGTTGAGAGATGATCAGAAAAGACTACTGGCATCTTGGGCACTTAAAGACGAAGCTCTAATCTGGTGGGAAACTGTTACAGAGGAAAATCCAGAAGGTAATATTACTTAGGATAGATTTAAAGAAATTTTCAAAAAAAGCTTCATTCCTCCAGAAGCAACTGAGCGGCTATATGATGAGTTTTACAATCTGAAACAAGGAGATATAACCATCCAAGAATATCATAATAAATTCAATGAACTTTCTTGCTTTACCCCAGAACTAATTCAAGATCTTATAAGGAAGAATCTGAGATTTAACAAAGGACTACAAAAGAAATACGAAGGTATAGTACTTGCTTATGTGAAGCTCCCTTTTTATGAGATGATACAAATGGCTTACCGCTTGAGTATGATGATAAGCAACATGGTTGGGAAGATGATGAAGAAAGCAGTTCCAGTAGAAAAAGAAAGTTTGAAACTAATAGCCCTGAGGCAAGTACAAAGCCTAAGGTCAGTAAGAAGCCGAAAGTCAATAAGAAAAGGCCAAGATCTAAGAAAGAACCGTTAACCACTGCCACATGCTCTAACTGCAATAAGCAAGAACATTTGGCGATATATTGCAGATCTCTAAAGAAACAAAGAAAGGATGGACCTAAATCTGATAAGAGGTCTCGAGAGGGCAAAAATTGCCATAAGTGTCACCAGTCGGGTCATACTGCGAAGAATTGCCGGCTATCAAAGGAGTCTGTAGTAGCTCATGTAAATGAAGTAGCAGAAACTCCAACACCCTCGGCTAGTCAACAAAAGCCAGATATTTTGGAAGGTACTCTCACTATCCACAATATTCTAGTTAAAGTATTGTTTGATATGGGCACGTCACAAAGCTTTATTTCAAGCAATATTGTTAAGAAGTTGAAAATTAAACTAAGGAACCTTAAGGAATCAGTTAGAGTTCATAATCTGATAGGAGGATCTCTTATTCTCGGTGTGTATTGTAAAGTGCACGTCTCTTTTTTTCCATTATAGGTTCCTTGCACCTTGATTGTCATGGATTTTTATGAATTTGATATCATTCTTCGGCTGGACTGACTAACCAAATACGAGGCCAAAGTTAAGTGTGCAAAAACAGTTGTCAGAATTAAAACCAAGCTTGCCAATGTTGTTATACCTTGTGTAAGCTCAGATTCAGACAGAAAAGAATTTTGGGCTGCTCTTGAGGTTTCCCGCACTGCTATTGAATATATTCCTATTGTTAAGAACTATGTGGATGTGTTCGAACAAGTTGACAGCTTACCTCTGCGAAGAGAAATTGACTTCAAGATTGATTTAGTTCTGAATGCAAGGCCAGTCGTGCATCCTATTCGAAGAATGACATGGAAAGAGAAAGAAGAATTGGGCAACCAAACTAAACAGTTTTTATGGAAAGGTCTGATCAGGCTTAGTGTTCAATAGTAGTGTTTGTTCCAAAGTCAGACGGTACTCTCAGATTATGTGTTGATTACCAACATTTAAATAAGAAGACACTCAAGAATAAATATCCATTGCCCCGCATAGATGATTTATTGGATCGTTTGAATGGAGCTAAAGTATTTTCTAAAATGGACCTAGCTATAGGTTTCCATCAAGTGCGAATTGCCGAAGAGTGTGTTCCTTTGACAGCTTTCAGAGATCCAGACATATTTTATGATGTTAGTAATGTCGTTCGGCTTATGCAATGCTCTAACTTAATTTGTCGATTTGATGAATCGAGTATTCCGCGATATCCTAAATAAATTTGTGTTGGTTTTCATCGACGACATTTTAATCTTCTCTAAGTGTGTATTTTGGCAAGAAGAAGTGAAGTTCCTTGGTCATTGTAACACCCCGTAATTTCTATGAATATTAAAATAACGAATTAAGAACACTTAAATTTTAAAATATGAATTAAATAAAACGGGTTACGCCATTGCGTTTGTCTTAGAATTCTGCTTGAGATAGAGTCTGAAGTGGCGTAAATCGGACTTCGTATGAAGAAGTTATGGAGCTTAGAAGATTTCAAGTTTAAGCAGAATTGGGCTGAGCAGGAAATTTCCTGCTCAGAGGTGTCGAGCCCCCCTAGGGGGAGTTGACACAGATGTCGACCCCCTTATAGGGGTGTTGACATAGGTGCCGACTCCCCTATAGGGGAGTCGACACCTATCAGCCAAGTTGGGCTGACGTGTTCTAGTGACGATTTTTCTAATTTTAGGACTTATGTGGCTTCAATTGGTTAGTTGGGTGACGTATCTCTTTGGTTTGGATGGCTCTGATGACTCCTATGCTAATCTAAAGGTCATGGTTTGCCTAACACATCTATATATACATATCTAAAGTTAGCCCTAACCTCATAACCCTATTCTATAATGCCACCATGTTGTCCATCTCTAAACTAGCCTAGCCTCCTTCTTCTCCAAAATAGAAATCAAATTGGAGAGCTTCATATTAAAGTAAAGGTTTTCCGCTTCAATCAACAAAGAAAGATTATAATCGCTAAAACATCAACTAATTCACTTTTTCTAATCCTATCACTGTAAGTTCAGTTATTATTCAGATTTAAACACATAATAGAAATCATGACTGTAATGAATCGAATCTAGAACTATGCCTAATTATAATGATAACCAATTCTGATTCATTCTTATTCTTTTGTCAAATCTGAGATTACCTATGCCTGCGAGACTGGTACTAATGATACAATTGAATCTATCTTGTTGTGCATCAAATTGGTGATTCTTTTATGTTCAGTTCTAGCGAATCTTTATGCCTATGATGTAACTTGCTCAGTTTGCTCATATTTATTATTAATGTACAACAAATCTATTGGAACCATGATTCTTCTGTTTGGTACACCTTTACATGCTTATTCTCTCATGTCAATTCTTGTGTTTCTTCTCTATTTCCCTTTTCGTTTTATTTTATGAATACTACGTTCATGTGGAAACCTAGTTTGAATCTTGTTACACGTACGATTGAAACGCGGGGAATTGGGTATAACTTAATTGAATAAGTTTGGGCATAACAAGTAAATGTGGCATAACTTGAATTAACTAAATTGTTGTATAATTGACATGCAAACTTGAACATGAATAATAAATATGTAAATTGGCTAAAAGATGAACATTCCTAACACGAGGTTTGATTGAGTTGCGGTGTAAGGCTACCCGGAACCGCCTGGCACATCTAGCGACCATAACAACAGATCTAATGTGAGAGATTAACACATTAAGCCCAAAACCCAAGGTTAGAATGAGTTTGCGGTAGAAGTCTTTCCTGAACCGCTCGACACATCCAGCAACTGCAAACAATAGTTCTAATGTGAGAGGATGGTGCATTAATGAATGAATTAATGCTAATGAACAGACATGCTAAGAATGGTAGGGTTAAGTAAACGTAGGTAACACTTAACCAATGGAATGTGTTAATTAAACAAATGGGTGGGGTTAGATTAAATTGAGAACACTTAACCGTTTTAACATGTTGGTTAGGAAACCCTAGTAAAGGGGACCCATTTCAGCAATAACCTACAAAGATGTATCACAGTACCCTGAACTAGGCAGGGTGGGGCACGATTACTGGGCTGATTATAAGCGGTCAAAATAGCAGCAGGTGGTGCGTCAGTGTAGGTTTCGACGGAGTACGGGTGTGCATGTGCTCCGGAGTGGAAAAATTAGGCACTAGGCATCATTAGTTATACACTTTGCATCTTGAATTGTGTCGAGTTGCCGTCATAGGGATTGATGCACCCCATGGTAGGACTAACACAAGTATCTACAAACAAGCGGGGCCGAATAACACAAGTAATAAATACACGTGAGTAGAAGCTAATCGATAAAGGGATAATTTTATTATGAACACATGAGGCTAGTTGAAACAAATTATTAAACAGATTCTAATATTTTTGGTTTCACTAAAATCTGATTTATTTTGCATCCTATACATATAGTCAAAGTTTAAATTCAAATTTTCAAACTACCGTGCTATTTCTAACTCCTTTTAAAATTAAGATAAACATATTCGTTTTAACTTCGATTTAAATAAATTATTAAATCGTTATTATTTAAAATAAATTATTTTAACTATTCAAAATTCAATATAATAACCAAAATAAATTTTTATAAATTGGTTCTGATTTTCCGGGTTGTTACTATCTCCCCCACTTTAAATCTTTTCGTCCTCGAAAAGGAAACAACAGTAAAGTAGGAAACAAAATGGAAAATGTAAAATATTGTAAATGTACTTTGCACTAGAGTTTGTCAGAGATATCCACTCTGCATTGGGGATAAGCCTGTTTGATGCTATCCTCGGTTTCCCATGTATAGTCTCTAGAATCTCCGCTCTACTGCACTTTGAATAGATGGATTCTTTTGTTCCTCAGAACTCGGGTTTCTTTGCCAATGATCTTTACCGGCTCCCTTCTTACTGCTAAGCTCGGGGTAATCTCCAAAACTTGTTGTGCATCTTCCTCCACAATCAAGTCTGGATCATGTACATGTTTTCGAAGTTGAGACACATGGAATACATCATGTACCCCTGGCAACCAGTCATGCAACTGAACCCTGTCAGCGAGAGTTCCAATTCTTTCGAGAATAGGAAATGGACCAATGAATCTAGGAGCCAACTTACCAATCTTCCCGAAATAAACTACTCCTCTCAACGGGGAAACCCTCAAGTATACATAATCACCAACAACAAATTCTAAATCCCTTCTTCTTGAATCTGTGTAACTTTTCTGTCGGCTCTGAGCAGTTAGTAATTGCTTCTTAATGAAATCAACTTTATCTAAAGCTTCACGAATCATGTCGGGACCCAATACTAGTCTATTGCCTGGTTCAACCAAACATGCGGGACATCTACATGGCCTGCCATATAATGCTTCGAATGGAGACATTTGCAATCTTGCTTAGTAACTGTTATTATAAGAGAACTCGACCAAATGCAAGTGATCTTCCCATGATCCGCCAAAGTCAAGAATACATGCCCGCAAAAAGTCTTCCAGTTTACAATTCACCCTCTCAGTCTGGCCATCTGTTTGAGGATGATAAGCGGCACTCAGATTCAACTTTGTCCCCAGCTCTTCTTGGAATGTTTCCCATAATTTACTAGCGAGTATCAGATAATGATCACTAACAATGATAATGGGAACTCCATGTTGTTTAACGATTTCTTTGAAATAAATTTTCGCCAGATTTTGAGCTGTTCTAGTAGATCTGACAGGAATAAAATGGGCAGACTTCGTGAAACGATCAACGATCACCCAAATACTGTCATTGCCTTTTCTGGTTCGGGGCAAGCCATCAATAAAATCCATGGAAATTTAATCTCACTTCCAATGGTTGTAACAATCCGGCAAGTTTCTGCTGATCACTTTTGACTTGTTGACAAGTAGAACACCTGCTGATATAAACGGAAATGTCTCTTTTCATAGATTTCCACCAGAACGTGTGCTTGAGATCGTGATACATCTTACTCACCCCGAGATAATACAAAGCTTGGATTTGTGACATTCATCCATTACTTCTCTTCTAAGCTCAGGGATATTCGGGACACAAATTCGGCCTTTCAACCTCAGAACTCCCTTACTATCAATCTGGAAACTCGAGGGTTCGCCTTCCCAAACTCTTTTGCTAATTCTATGAATAAATTCATCATCTTTCTGAAGAGTAGAGATTTTGTCGATCAATATAGGTATGATGATGTGATTGGCGATGACCGCATTCTTCCTGCTGAGTGCATCAGCTACAACATTGGCTTTCCCTGGA
Source organism: Allium sativum (assembly GCA_030737875.1). Classification (NCBI taxonomy): domain Eukaryota; kingdom Viridiplantae; phylum Streptophyta; class Magnoliopsida; order Asparagales; family Amaryllidaceae; genus Allium; species Allium sativum. The sequence goes on from CM060920.1 coordinate 1,021,272,141, forward strand.
GTATACAAGATGTCCAGGTCATTGGCCGCAAGAAATTCTAGCCATTGTTGTTACCTAAAATTAAAGTCCTTTTGGGTGAACATATACTTCAAGTATTTATGATCTGTATATAATTCAAACTTCTCATCCAAAAGATAATGCCTCCATATATTTAAAGAAAATATGATGGCCATCAACTCAAGATCATGAGTGGGATATATTTTCTCATGCGGCTTCAACTGATGGCTTGCATAAGCAACTACTTTGCCTCCTTGCATTAATACCGCACCAATACCTTCAATAGAACCATCAGTATAGACTGTCAAATCTTGATTGCCATCAATAATGGTCAACACGGGAGCAGTGGTCAACCTCAATTTTAGATCTTGGAAAGCTGCCTCATTCAAGTGTCAAATTAAACTTTGTATGTTTCTTTGCAAGCTTTGCTAGTGGACATGATAGCTTCAAAAAATCTTTAATGTATTCCCGATAATAGCCAGCCAATCCTAGGAAACTTTTGACTTTTGTAGGAGTGCTAGGCTCCTTCCAATCTTGAATGGTTGTGATTTTACTGGGATCCACTGAAATTCCTTCCTTCGATACTACATGACCGGGGAACTTCACTTCTTCTTGCCAGAATATGCATTTATAAATAAATTCCTTTAATACATTCTTTCTCAGAATTTCCAAAACTTTTTCCAAATGCTTCTCATGCTCGGCAGTTGATTTAGAGAAGATTAAGATGTCGTCAATGAAGACCAACACAAATTTATTTAAGACATCGTGGAATACTCGATTCATCAAATCCACAAAATAAGCAGGAGCATTGCATAAGCCGAACGACATTACTAACCATTCATAAAATATGTCTAGACCTCTGAAAGCTGTCAAAGGAACACATTCTTCGGCAATTCGCAGTTGATGGAAACCTATAGCTAGGTCCATTCTAGAAAACAGCTTTGCTCCATTCAAACGGTCCAATAAATAATCTGTACGAGGCAATGGATATTTATTATTGAGTGTCTGCATACTGAGGTCTCAGGAATCAACATATAATATGAGACTACCGTCCGACTTAGGAACAAACACAACTACTGCAGCCTAATTTGAAAAGCTAGGCCTGATCAGTCCTTTCCATAAAAGCTGTTTAGTTTGATTACCCAACTCATCTTTCTCTTTCCATGTCATTCTTCGAATAGGATGCATGACTGGCCTTGCATTCGAAACTAGATCAATTCGGAAGTAAATTTCTCTCCTCGGAGGTAAGCTATCAATTTCTTCGAACACATCCGCATAATTCTTAACGACAGGAATATCTTCAATAGCAGTGGGAGAAACCTCAAGAGCATCCCAAAATTCTTTTTTGTCTGAATCTGAGCCTACGCAAGGTATAACAACATTGGAAAGCTTCGTTTTAATTCTAACAACTCTTTCTGCACATTTAACTTCGGCTTCGTATTCTATTAACCAATCTAGCCCAAGAATGATGTCAAATTCAGAAAAATCCATAACAATCAAATCAAAAGAAAACCGGTAACGGGAAAAGGAAACATATACTCTACAACAGATACCGAGAATAAGAGAACCTCCTATCTGATTATGAACTCTAACTGATTCCTTATGGTTCCTTAGTTTTAATTTCAACTTCTTAACCGTATTTCTTGAGATAAAGCTTTGTGACGTGCCCATATCAACAATACTTTAACAAGAATATTGTTGATAGTAAGAGTACCCTCCAAAACTCTGGCCTTTGCTGACTAGCTGAAGGTGCCAGAGCTTCTGCCACTTTATTGACTTGAGCTTCTTTGGTCGCTTTCAAAAGTCCGCAATCTCTACTTATATGACCAACTTATGGCAAATACTGCATTCTCTATTCTCTTGAGACTTCTTGTTGGATTTAGGTCCATCCTTTCTTTGTTTCTTCGAAGATTTGCAGTTTCTTAACAAATGCCCTGGCTTATTACAGTTATTGCATATGGCGTTCATTAACGGTTCTTTCCCCGATATAGCCCTTTTCTTATCAGCTTTAGGCTTCTTACTGACCTTAGGCTTTGTACTTGCCTCAGGGCTATCGATTTCAAACTTCCTTTTGCTGCTAGAACTGCTTACCTCTTCATCTTCCGAACCATGTTGCTTATCAATATACTTATAGCGGTAAGCCATTTGTATCATTTATAAAAAAGGGAGATTCACATGAGCAAGTACTCTACCTTCGTATTTCTTTTGAAGTCCTTTGATAAATCTCAGATTCTTCCTTACAGGATCTCGAATTAGTTCTGGGGCAAAGCGGGGAAGTTCATTGAATTTATTTTGATATTCCTTGATGGTCATATCTCCATGTTTCAGATTGTAAAACTCATCATATAGCTGCACAGTTGCTTCTGGAGGAATAAATCTTTCTTTGAAAATTTCTTTAAATCTATGCCAGGTAATATTACCTTCTGGATTTTCCTCAGTAACGGTTTACCAACAGATTAGAGCTTCGTCTTTGAGTGCCCAAGATGCCAGTAATCTTTTCTGATCATCTCTTAGCTTTAAGCCTTGAAATATTCTCTCAGAAGAACGCATCCACGCTTGTGTTTCAATCACGGATTATTTACCCGAGAATTGTACTCTACCCAAATTTTGATACTTCATTACTAGAGCTTCTAGATCTGGTTCTAGTTGTGTAAGCACGATTGGTTCATTAGATTTTCGAACCATAAAATTACTTCTTCTGTTTCTACCACTCATTTTCTACTATGTCTGCAAATAGAAGGCAAAGAGTCAGGCCAACAGAAAGGATATTGTAAAGCATAGAAACATGTATTCATATGTGAATGAATCTATGAGGGTGTATTTTATTCTGTTATACTCATTATAGGACATTAATGATCCTATATATAATGATTTTTTTGCCTTAGAATACTACCGATTCTATTTCTGTCAAGTTTGTAAATATGTTATATTCCGAGATAAGTTTAACCAAAGCTCTGGTACCAACTGTGATAACCCCAAATTCCCGTAGTACGAAAGCAAGGATAATCATTGGAATATAACACATAAACAATAACAGCAGAATATAAATATAGAATTACAGCAGATAATGTACATCAAATTACACTGGAAATAATATATCATCAGAGTTACACAACATAATAGGATCATACTTCAGTACATAATACAGTTTTCAACTTAATATAAAATGTCTGTAGTGGAATCAAACATAATATACTAAATGAAGTCTGAACAACATAATAGAAATGATAGGATCCATCTTCAGCTCCATAGATATCCAGAATTAGCCTGCTACAACCTGAATACAAGGCTGACCGTATGGAAAGAGGGCACCCGAGTTTGCAAAGTGAAACAAACTACGAGTCAGTCATGGGACTAGTAAGAGAAATCTTATTTAACCTATTTAATAATAAAACTAATCACAGGACCACGCTGCTAACGCGGAACGGGTTTACTCCATTGGATTACCAGTGCATAAATAAAGTAAATCATTAAACAACGCAATCACTTTTTAGAAAAACGAAACCATTATAAGACTCAAGTCCCATCACACAATGCAACACAAACCGGAGGATAGAGTTTTACCTTATAATGGTAAAAAATGCTTAATACGATAAAACAGATTAATATTATTATTAGTGTATATATGTTTCAAAAACATTTCAATCATAATGTATTAAACATAGACGACATAGCTACCATATACTATGTATCCAAATATAGGTTTACAATCAAAACCATATGGGTCGTATTGGAAGTTGGATTTCCATCATGAACCAAGGCAAGAGATCGTCCTTACCGAATTCGAGACAATCTAGCCCATGTCTCAGGATCAGTCGCAACTACACCTAGGAGCACCAGGGCCGGTCCACAAATATGTAAGTGGGTTGGTAATGCCTGAACAATACGTCTCTCTACCTTATGGGGCGTAAATAAAGAGCAACTAGGGACTCAAATCTGAGGTATCTCGCTTTCCAACATCCACATAAGTAAAAATGTCTGGGCTCCATACCATGACACCACTTATAGCTAGAAAGAAACGCATGCTCTCTCTAGGGTCCTTCTCCCGTTTCTAGTTCATACCGGGGTGTGAGGCTCGTGAAGTAACGCTATACACAAAGCTATGCAAAAATAAAGCTGTGCTTTGATCATCAACCACAAGGCTCTGCTTTTCAATAATGAGCCTTGATCATTTACATCTTTGCATGCCACAATGACAATTCACGCCTTGTGACTGATATCAATCAATATATAACCTCTGAGTTCGTACATCTCAGAGAAGGGTGTTAAGCAATGAATAAATTTTCCACCACCAAACAGATATACATTAAATAGAAATCCATCAGCACAGAATAAAATCCAATGTCATACATACATCCTTTAACAAGTCCGTTCTGGGTCTGAACGAAACTAGAGACACCTTGTTCCTCATTCCATATGTCTAATACGGAAGAGAGGCTTTCGCAAATCCGGGCAATCAACAAGTACGTCCAGACAACTACCGTTGTGACCCTCTCAAGGCAGCAACTCCAATCAAAGGCATCAGTTGTCATCCATTTGATGTGAAGATCACCGGTCTTCAATCACTGTTTACAAATCTTTGACTTCCAATCGTTATATAATTATTTGAAATGAGATTTAACACGGCCTTTTCAAATAATTCTCGAATATATATAATTTAAATCATTTATTTTCATTCCATATCGTTTATAATATTTTATAATGATTTATTGCTATTTTTATTTATTTAAAAATAGCGATTTTTAATTAAACGACGCTTCAGGTCATTATATGGCCCTAGCGCTGTTTTCATCAAAATTTGATTTACACATTTCTCAAAATCTAACAGTTGGATCTTAGTAAATTTTATATCTTGGAAGGATCTTTCCAAAGCGAACCCAACGGTTCTAGTTTCGGGAAAATCCGATGATCGAATCTCTCGGTATAATCATTTGAAGTTACGCTTCCAAATCGTGGACTACAGCTGTGCGATTCGTTTTATTTTAATTTATATATATATATATATCTATATATATATAAATTAATTCGTTCGACGATTTCAAATCGTTTTCATTTCAACATTGATTTCTTTTATATGAAATCATACTAACATTAAAAATGTAATTTTTAATGTCATAAACAATTTCATTTCAACACTGATTTCTTTTATATAAAATCATAATAACATTAAAAATGTAATTTTTAATGTCAATACATTTTATTCAAAACTTGAATAAATTAATGATTCTATCTTACATTAAAAAGAAAATGTAATCTTCTTAATCATTCATCTATTACATGAAAAAATGTAATCTTTTTTTATTTAATCTTTTATTACATGGAAAATGTAATATTTTTCTTCATTCTTGTATTACATGAAAAATGTAATCTTTTCTTATATAATCGTTTATTACATTAAAAATGTAAATTTCTTATGTGATATTTTATTACCTTAAAAATGTAACATTCTTATGTAATCTTTATTACATTAAAAATGCAATCTTCTTATGAAATATTTGTTACATTAAAAATGTAAATTTATTTTATAAACACATTTTATATAACAATGGACATTTTTAATGTTTTATTTACTATAAAAATGTAAATTTCAAAGAAAGACATTTTATATAACAATGGACATTTTTAATGTTTCATTTACAATAAAAATGATATTTTCAATGCCAACATTTTTATTATTGCAATGGCTATTCTAAAAGGTTTAGTTACATAAAAATGTAAATTTCAATGTAAAACATTTTTATTATAACAATGTTTAATTTTTAATGTTTCATATACATTAAAAATGTAAAATCCAATGTGAATACATTTTTGTTTAACAATTTTATTTTTTTAATGTTTCATTACATTAAAAATGTAAAATCCAATGTGAATACATTTTTATTTAACAATGTTATTTTTATTGTTTCATTTTCATTAAAAATGTAAATTCCAATGTCAATACATTTTTATTTTCAAAATGTTTATTTTTATTGCTGCATTTACATTAAAAATGTAAAATCCAATATCAATACATTTCTATTTCAAAATGTTTATTTTTAATGTTGCATTTACATTAAAAATGTAAAATCCAATATCAATACATTTCAATTTCAAAATGTTTATTTTTAATTTTTATATACAATAAAAATCTATTTTTTTATTGTTCAAACAATTTTATATCATAACATGAATATTTCACAACATACAAATATTTCAGAAAATTTCGGCAGCATAACGACATGGTAATTAAAACCGGCACCGTCGCTAATATGGCTCATTGCTCTAATTAGGCCTCGCGGCTATACAAGGGTATATTTTTCCTAATACAATTTTTTCTACACAATTTGATTTTCCACAAACACGATCAATTTCGTTTCAATCAAAATCAGTCACCAAAAATCAACCAATTCCACATTATAATACAATCAAGTCGTCCATGGTCTATGGACGATGGTGCCGGGAGTTCCTAAACTTTGTCTGCAACCTAATATAATTTTATTTATTTAATTCGGATTCAAAAATGTCACGTTGCTTTTTTATTCCTTCTAAAATTGTAGGAAGCTCCAAAAATTCTTTGGTCTCTTTTTGAATGTCATGTACAACGCCACGAGACCAATGTCTCTGGTTTCACAGGATTTGGACAACATACGAAAAAGATATGAATTTTATTCGATAAAATTAACTTTGCAACAGTTTTAAAGCGTCGCAAGCCTTTGAATTATGAACTGTCGTGTATCAGTTTTCAGGTTCAAATCTAGGTTCGGATTTTCCGAGCGATTGGAGCAAGGTAGTGTCGATCGGATTGCATGACGTGGGGTTATGGGAGGCGCGTCTTCACCAAGAGTGGAGCCCAGTTCGATGCGGGCACGACAGCGTAGGAACGGACGAGGTGGAGCAACTTTGGTGGCCCGATTCTCGATGCACATGCGACGGTTTGGGTTGAAATCGGTATGGATCCAAAGCTCTCGAAATTCTCTACAAAATCCTCTAAAGGTTTGCTAAATTTCGTTGAGTGGTGTAACACCCAGAAAAATCAGAACCAATTTAAAATTTTATTTTGGCAATTTTAAGGAATTTTGAATATTTAAAATGAATTATTTTATATAATAACGACAAAAATTTATTTTGATTAGAATTAGAACGTATATATTTATATAAATCGAAATTGGAACATAAATATTTATTTTAATTATAAATGGAACTGGAAATGGCACGGTAGTTTGAAAATTTGATTTTAAATTTCAAATGAATGTACAGGGTTCAAAATAAACCGGATTTTAGCGAAACCAAAAATATTAAAATCTATTTGAAAAAGTATTTCCAACGAATCCGAAAAATTGAAATTTCATAGCGGGAATAAAAAATTATGCCCAGTAGAAAATTCAGAATAGTCGTTATGGAATTATAGCCCTTAAAAATATCGATTTTGCAAACGAACTCCGTTTTCGACGAAACAACTTTTGTTGGATCCGGGATGTCGAATTATTGCTAGATCCCAAAATTCATATTTTCTGAAATTCATATATGAGCATGGTGAAGTTAAATGTGTTTTTTCAATTTCAGTCAATTTGGATCGACCAGAAAATGGCCATTTCTCAAATGGTCTCCAAATTTGACGAAATCAGCTTTGTTGAGACCATATCGTCCCAACATAGCCAGATTTATTTTTTGGAATTTTTCGGGTCAGTATGTCGCCCCGGTAAATTAAAATGTATGTTTGAATTGAGCATATATTGATTTACATTTTAATTTTGATGAAAACTAATTAAAACGGTCGAATTGGCTTATGAAACATATCCCATTGCATTCGGACTGCAGGTAATGTGCTATGAGCGACAGTCGTTGGGTCTCATTTGGAGTTCAAAAGAAAAGTCAACTTTTTGAAGAATTAAATAATATATATATATATATATGTATGTATGTAACTTCTTTCCACCTAACCCCTCTCTCTCTCTCTCTCTTCAGTTTTGAAATCAAACGAATAAAGAAAAAAAGAAAGAAAATGAAGCAGCCGATTCTCGTCAGCCCTCCCCCCTTTCGCCGTCGTCGCAGCGAGCCTCACCACCGGAGGTACCCCTCCGATCTCCCCTGCACCTATGCCTCCTCCTCCCATCGCCTCTCTCCACTCGAGCAACCGTAGCCCCAAAACCCGATCCCTTTCAACAAAACCTCACCCCTCCGATCTCGTCAGCCGCCACATCGGGGGACCGCCGCCGCTGGCACCCCCTCTTGCCTCCGACCCCCTTCTCTCTCTCCTCCCTCTAAACTCCAATCCGCTCACAAGCAGCCCCGAACCCGAAGAAAGACCACCGCCACAGCCTCCCAACTTCGACGCAGCCCCTCCCCTTCTCAATTCAACCTGATCGGCATCCAGCTGCTTCTGGTGGCGCACCCAAGTAGGAATTGAAATCGAAGATGTGGTTTTGGATTTCCAGATGCTAAACGAGAAAGGGGGTAAGGTTTAATTAGTTTTAATTTAATCAAATAGAATTGTTTTAAATTTCAAATCTTGTATAAATAAAAGGATTCGATTTTTGAAAACGAAAGATTAGATTTTTTTAACATGAACAAAGATTAGATTTTGTTTATAGAAAAAGATTAGATTTTGTTTATAGGAAAAGATTACATTTTGCTTATAGAAAAGTTTAGATTTTTATCACATGGAAAGTAGGATTTTTATTATAAAAAGGTTAGATTTTTAAAAGTAAAAAGGTTAGATTTTTAAAACTAAAATGGTTAGATTTTTAAAACCAAAAATGTTAGATTTTTTTTAAACTGAAAAGGTTAGATTTTTAAAACTGAAAAGATAGGATTTTTAAGTACAAAAAGCTATGATTTTTAATAATAAAAAGATTTGAATTTTAGTTAGAAGAAAAGAAGTGACTTTTATGAAGAGTAATAAAAATATTCTTTTTATTATATGAATAACAAAATAAAAATGTGATTTTATAGTGTTGAAATAAAAACGTAATTTTTAATATAAAAATCGTGTGAAACAGAGTAGGGTGGAACCGACCGGAATCCGAACTGTTCAAAAAAAAGAATGGCGGAGTAGATCACAAAGGTGAGAACTTCTCACTTTAATTTTATTTTCTAGTTAAAATATATACTTGATGTAGACGGTGCTTAGCAGCACCCGACACCCGTCGTCCACAGATCATGGACGACTTGTTTGTTTGTTTGATTGTGTTGTAAAAAATGTTTGTGATGTGAAATGGACTGTATAAAATATTCATGTGTTAAATAAAATAATTTATAGTTAAAAATATAATTTTTAAAGTGTATATGAATAAAATAAATATTCATCAACAAATCGGATGATTTGTTTATGTATACACATTTGACGGATATTGATTGGGAAGATATATTTTACACATCGCCCAAATGCACAAATAATATCCAGTATTTGTTTATTGAAACCCCGCAGGGGTACTGGGACGATATTTGACATACACAAATCCCAGTATTTAGTTTTATGTCAATCGATTGGTTGACAGACTGTTATAAGCGTTAAATATTTATATTTGTTGCTTATGACGTGTAGAATGCAATCTGGATGATGGTTGACTGCGTTTAATTGTTGTTCGATACATGTATTGTATAAAATCCATATAAATCACATTATATGGTAATTGACTATGTATGATTCCAGTTCAGAAAGAATAAATATTTTAAAATAACGAATATTTTAAAATAATGAATATTTTAAAATAATATTCAGTAAAAGATCAAAATCTAATTTTGATGTCCGATTTGGGATGGACACGAAAATATGTAAATATATAAAGCCGTGTTGACTAGATTAACGCCATTTTGACGTGAATGATATTTATATCGATTTTATTCATTTTTATAATGAATATCGAAAAGGAAGTGATTTCAAAATCTAATGTTTTGAAAATACTATCATTTATATATCGATGATATGGAATATTCAATTTTGATTTGAGATTGAATATGAAGTTGAAATCGTTTTGAAAGCGAATTTAAAACGATTTATAAAATACGTTTTAAATGGAAATCAAGAAATATATATAATATACATATATAATATATATATATATAATGGCCTGAATAGAACGCGGCAAACCGCGGCAGTTCGCGAATTTCGACCATTGACTTCGAATGGACGTTACAGGAGATCCGACCGTCGGATTCTCCTAAAACCAGAACCATTGGGTTCGTATCGAAAAGAGCTTTCTAATGAATATGAGAGATTTGTAATCTAATGGTTGGATTTCGAATTATTTTAAAATCAAATTTGGAAAAGGTCGTTGTAAGTGCAGTTCGATGACCGTTTATGAAAATCGACAGTACGGGCCTTGATAAAATTATTAAAAATATTAATAATTTGCGTAAAATCATAATGAATGATTTGGAAAAAAATAGGCTGAAAAATTCCATATTTAAAAAGATAAAAATATATTTTTATCGAAATGAACTAGTTATGAATTATAATTATAAATCCAATATTTTTAAAATAAATAAATTGCGTTTGAAATGATTTTAAAAATATCCAGAATTTCCAATATATGAATTGGAATGGATTTTAATTGAAATTATCTTCGGAATATTTCGATACTGGATTCCGTGATTATAAGGATATTGCAGACGAATTTGGAAGATATATATATATATATATATCGTTATTCCAATACGATATTTGTTTATTTGAGAATTTGATATTGAATATAAGCCGATATATTTTCTATTCAGAGCCTTGTATTTAATATCAAATGTATTTTTGGGTTTTTCGTGAATAGGGTCTTCACTAACACTATTCTTAAACCCAGTTGAGAAAAGATTAAATCTTTTATTAAGGTTTAATGAAGTTTACCAATTAATTAATATTTAATTGGAATTGAATTGAATTGGATTTTTGGGTTTATCGTGAATTGTGTTTTAAATAGCACTTGTTCTTTAACCCGATTAACAATGGAATGAGATTTTGGGTTTGTCGTGGATGGTATCTTTAATAATACTTTTCTTAAACCCAATGGAGTTAAGAAAATTAGAAACTAATTGGAGATTAGTTAAGTTGAATGGTTTCCTGGTTATTGATCTGATGTTGGTTTCGGCCTTCGGGATTAATACTTAGGGAATTGTTCTCTTACTAATTTACGGTTAAAGACTGATGGAATGAGATTTTGGGTTTGTCGTGAATCGTATCTTTAATAATACTATTCTTAAACCCAATGGAGTTAAGAAAATTAGAAACCAATCGGAGATTAGCTAAGTTGAATGGTTTCCTGGGTATTGATCGGATGTTGGTTTCGGCCTTCGAGATTAATACTTTGGGAATTGTTCTCTTACTAATTTATAGTTAGAGACTGATGGAATGTGATTTTGGGTTTATTATGAAATGTGTTTTTAACGACATTCGTTTTTTAAAACGATTTACGGTGAAATTGGATTTGGAATATATAAATCTTTTATTAAGATTTAATACAAAGTAAAGTTTTCCAATTTAATGTATTAAATTGGAATTGAATGGAATTCGATTGATAATAATCGAAGTGAACTTTTGTGGAGGAAGACTGTTAATACATATGGAATTTAAAAGGCTTCACCGTTATTCCATTTATATTATTAGTTGGATACGGAAATTGATATCGATTATATATTGATTTGTTTTTCCGTGAAGATTCCATAATAAATGGAATGTGATTTGGGTTTATCGTGAACTTTGTTTTAGATGACATTATTTCTTTAACCCAGTTAAAGGTAGGATTACATGTTAGTCATTGTATTTCAAACTGTATGGTTTATCTCTACTAAATATACATCTGTTTGGTGGTAGAGAATTTATTCTCTTCCTTAACACCCTTCTTTGAGACGTACGAGCTCAGAGGTTATATATCGGCAGAAATCAATAGTATGGTGTAGATTGTCGATGCGACATGTTTGTGGTTCCAAAGTTAAGTAATCATTAATATTGATTTTTGGGAAGATTAAAACTAAGTGGGGTTTGAATGAATCTTTAATTAGATTGAAATAGGAATTGATGATTTAAATTATCAAATTTGGGAAATGATCGAGAATGGAGTATCGCCAGTTTTGCTCCAAGCGATAGTTAAATCTTTAATCAGATTTGAACGTGAAATGGTAATTAAATTTACCGATAACACCATGGTGTTAGATATGGAGTATTACCAGTTTTGCTCCATGGGATTAATAGGTTGGGATTTGAAAATTAAACAAATGATTACTTCGGTAAGGTGCGCTAATCCCGACTAGTTTAGAAAACCTTAATATGGTTTGAATTGATATCCAAAGGAAGATTAAAGAATAAATTTAAAGAATTTATCTTTGATAAAATTAATGGGAATATTTCCCAAAGGATATGAATATTTAAAAAAAAGAAAATTCAGAATTGGAATGAGGCATATGTTGTGTTTTTATAACACTTGTTTATTATATACACGAGTTATTCAGAAAGGCCGGGTTGATACCCATTCTGAATAATTGATTCGACGATAAGTCGACAATGAACAGGTATTCGATAGAAATCAATAGTACGGTATAGATTGTCGATGCGACATGTTTGTGGTTCCAAAGTTAAATAATCATTAATATTGATTTTTGGGAATATTAAAACTAAGTGGGGTTTTAATGAATCTTTAATTAGATTAAAATGGGAATTGATAATTTAAATTATCAAATTTGGGAAATGATCGAGAATGGAGTATCTCCAGTTTTGCTCGTAGCGATAGTTAAATCATTAATAAGATTTGATCGTGAAATGGTAATTAAATTTACTGATAACACCATGGTGTTAGATATGGAGTATGACCAGTTTTGCTCCATGGGATTAACAGGTTAGGATTTGGAAATTAAACAAATGATTACTTCGGTAAGGTGCGCTAATCCCGATTAGTTTGGAAACCTTAATATGGTTTGAATTGATATCCAAAGGAAGATTATAGAATAAGTTATAAGAATTTATCTTTCATAAAATTAATAGGAACCTTTCCCAAATGATATGAATATTTTAATAAAAGAATATCCAGAATTGGAATGAGGCGTATGATGTGTTTTTATAACACTTGTTTATTATATATGCGAGTTATTTAGAAAGGCCGGGTTGATACCCATTCTGAATAACTGATTCGACGATTAGTCGACGATGAAGACAGTGGTTGAAGAACGGAGGTCTTCACATCGTTTGGATGATTACTGATGTTTTGATTGGGCTGTACACCTAAGACGAGGCAATAAGTGGTGATCGTCCAGACGTACTTGGAGATCGACGGATATGCGAGGGCCTCTCTCCTGTAATGGACATATAGGACAAGGAATAAGGTGCTTCCGATTTCGTTTAGACCTAGAACGAACTTGTAAATGGACTGCGTGTCTGACATTGGATTTTATTCTGCGTTTATTGATTTCCATTAAATATATATCCGTTTGGCGGCGGGGAATTTATTCTCTTGCTTAACGCGCTTCTCTGATATATACGAGCTCACAGGTTATATATTGGCAGATATCAATCGCATGGCATGAATTGCCTGTGTGGCATGCTGAGTTGTAAATGATCAATATTTCTGTTGAAAAGCAGAGTCTTGTGGTTGATGATCAAAGCACGACTTTAATATAGCATAACTTTGTGTATAGTGTTAATTCACGAGCCTCACACCTCGGTATGAGTTAAAAACGGGATAAATGACTCAAGGAGAACATAATGTTTCTTTCTAGCTGTGGGTGGTGTCAGCGTTTCCAAGCCCTGACATTTATATTATTTTTACCTGTGTGGTTTTTGAAATGGGAGGCACCTCGGATATATCGGTCTCTATGGAGCCGATGGATAGGTCCTATAGGACCGGGGAACGTGTGTTCAAGTATAATTAATTCGCTATGTATGGACCGGCCTTGGAGGATCCAAGGGATCGCTGTGTGTGACCCTGAGGAACTTGCTAGAGTGTCTCGAAGCCGGCGAGGAGTACATCCCTTGCCTCGATTCATGACGGAAATCCAATTTCCAATACGTGACATTTCAGTTTTGATTTTAGAGCCCAATATCGGCGACATGATAGATGGTACCCATGCCTCCTATGGTTGATACATTTATATTTGAAGTTGTTTTGATACACTTTAAACTATAATAGTATCAAAACGATTTGTTTTAAACGTACCAAGCATATTTGGCTATTATAAGGTAAAACCCTATCCACCAGCTTGCGTTGCATTGTGTAATGGGACTTGGGTCTTATGTTAGCTTCATTTTTCCCAAAAGCATTGCTTTGTTTATAACTGTTTATGCACTGGTATCATGGGGAGGCAACCCGTTCCGTATTATACGGCGTGGTCCCTTGATTTACCAAACTTTAAGAATCAAATTAATAACTGTTTTAGTTCTCAAACTAGTCACATGACTGACCTGGAGTTTATTGTTTTAACCTAAACTCTGGGTGCCCCTATTTTCCATATGGGCAGCTAGTAGTTTTGGTTTTGCAGATTTATATTCACAGGATCCTGGTTTACAACCGGAATGATATTCGGAAAGCTCTGTATCCGTATATCTCCTTCAGTTGTGTTTTGTATTATTTTCCGCTGTATTGTAATATGTAAATCTTTGATATTTCTCTGAAGTGTAATATTTATTCATACTCTGTATATTCTTGTACTCTGATGTAAATTGTTGTAATAAGCAATGAACTGTTCTTCCGTTTGTGTTCTTATTTGTCGTGTCCTTAAAGCAATCCGGGCTTTCCTTTACGGGGAAATTCGGGTCGTCATAGTTTGGTATCAGAGCTTTGATTTATAGAGCTCGGAAAACAAGACACATTAGAACCGAACGAAAGAATTCATCAGAGATTGGATCAGTAATATCTAATAAGAATGACTCGTTAGAGATAGGATTAGCAGTGTCCTAGAACGAGTGTGAAGAGTGTCATTTTTAAAATTAAAAATGAAAACAAATTTTGTTTAGAAAATTTAAGCCAAATTATTCGTATTTGAATATTTATTTTAGATTGATTTTGGACAATCGAGTATATACAGATTTTACATATATGCCTAACTAGCGTGTATACGAAATCATAAATATACTATGTAGATATAGAATCACACTTTAGTCGCCTGGAGATGGTCCTAATGATCGCTATAGCATCATCAGCATTTATGTTCGAGTTTTGAAAGTGGGATTTCTATATATTTCCAATTGACTGGTGTGAGAACCAAAACATGATAGTGTCCATTGTTGTGACTTGGCATCAAAAATGGATATTTATATATATAAAAGTTATGTGTTTGAAACGATAATCAACTAATTGATTGCTGATTGTGTTGTTTGATTCTTGGTTTAATTAATTAAAATTTTGAACCATTAAGCCAATTTAGTCAAATTTGAACTGAATTGCAAATTGTTTGAAATTGTATGCATATACATGTATATACATTGAACTGGTCATAGCAAGGAAGCTAAGGAGAGGAATAAAATTGTATGCCCGACAAATTGGTACATGTTTACAAATTTATTAGATTTGGTTGATTTAATGAGCCAATTGGCTAGCCGCTTGGCTTTTTCTTTTTCTTTTTTGAGATGAGAGGGCTTATGTGGCGGTTTGGGGATTTTCCCGGTGCTCCCCATACAAAGGAGGTTATGGCGAAATTTTTCGAAAATTTAGGGTGCTTACCAAATTTTTGAAAAATTAGAAATTCTTAGAAACTGAAAAGTTGAAGAATGAAAGCCAAATTGAAAATTGAGTTGATTAGTAAAAAAACTTTCAGCTCCGTTCCTTTTCGAGGACAAAAAGATTTTAAGTGGGGGAGATTGTAACAACCCGGAAAATCAGAACCAATTTAAAATTTTTATTTTGGAAATTTTAATGAATTTTGAATTTTAAAATGAATTATTTTAAATAATAACGACAATAAATTTATTTTCAATAGAATTAGAACGTATATATTTATATAAATCAAAATTGGAATATAAATATTTATTTTAATTATAAAAGGAATTGGAAATGGCGCGGTAGTTTGAAAATTCGATTTCAAATTTCAAATGAATGTACAGGGCCAAAATAAACCGAATTTTAGCGAAACCAAAAATATTAGAATCTATTTGAAAAAATATTTCCAACGAATCCGAAAAATTGAAATTTCATAGCGGGAATAAAAAGTTATGCCCAATTGAAAATTCAGAATAATCGCTATGGAATTATAACACTTAAAAATAGCGGTTTTGCAAACGACCTCCGTTTTTGATGAAACCACTTTTGTTTGATTCGGGATGTCGAATTATTGCTAGATTCCAAAATTCATAATTTTTGAAATTCATATGTGAGTGTGGTGAAGTTAAACATGTTTTGTCAATTTCAGTCAGTTTGGATCGACCAGAAAATGGCCATTTTTCAAACGGTCTCCAAATTTGGAAATCAGCTTTGTTGAGACCGTATCATCTCAACATAGTCGGATTTATTTTCTGGAATTTTTGAAGTCAGTATGTGGGCCCGGTAAATTAAAATGTACGTTTGAATTGAATATATAATGATTTATATTTTAATTTTGATGAAAATGGTCGAATTGGCTTACGAAACATATCCCATTGCGTTCGGAATGGAGGTAATGTGCTATGGGCGACAGTCGTTGGGTCTCGTTTGGAGTTCAAAAGAAAAGTCAAATTTTTGAAGAATAGTTAAAATAAATATATATATTTATATATAACTTCTTTCCACCTAACCCCCCTCTCTCTTCAGTTTTGAAATCAAACTAATAAAGAAAAAAAAGAAAGAAAATGACGCAGCCGATTCTCGTCAGCCCTCCCCCCTTTCGCTATCGTCGCTGCGAGCCACACCACCGGAGGAGCCCATCCGATCCCCCCTACACCTAAGCCCCCTCCTCCCATCGCCTCCCTCTACTCGAGCAACTGTAGCCCCAAAACCCGATCCCCTTCAGCAAACCCTCGCCCCTTCGATCTCGTCACCCGCCACATCAGGGGACCGCTGCCGCTGGCACCCCCTCTCGCCTCCGACCCCTTGTCTCTCTCTTCCCTCTGAACTCCAATCTGCTCAAAAACAGCCCCGAACCCGAAGAAAGACCACCGCCGCCACCTCCCGACTTCGACGCAGCCCCTCCCCATCTTAGTTCAACCTGATCGACGTCCAGGTGCTTCTGGTGGCACACCCAAGCCGGAATTGATATCGAAGATGTGATTTTGGATTTCCAGATGCTAAACGAGAATGGGGGAAGTTTTAATTAATTTTAATTTAATTAAATAGAATTGTTTTAAATTTCAGATCTTGTATAAATAAAAAGATTCGATTTTTGAAAACAAAAGATTAGATTTTTTAACATGAACAAAGATTAGATTTTGTTTATAGAAAAAGATTTGATTTTGTTTGTAGGAAAATATTTGATTTTGTTTATAGAAAAAGTTTAGATTTTTATCACATGGAAAGTAGGATTTTTATTATAAAAAGGTTAGATTTTTAAAACTAAAAAGGTTAGATTTTTTTAAGACTAAAAAGGTTAGATATTTAAAACTGAAAAGATAGGAATTTAAATACAAAAAGCTATGATTTTTTATTATAAAAAGTTTTGAATTTTAGTTAGAAGAAAAGAAGTGATTTTTATTTAGAGTAATAAAAATATGATTTTTATTATATGAATAACAAAATAAAAATGTGATTTTTATAGTGTTTAAATAAAAACGTGATTTTTAATATAAAAGTCATGTGAAATAGAGTGGGGTGGAACCGACTGGAATCCGAATTGTTCAGAAATAAAGAATGGCAGAGTGGATCCC
Organism: Allium sativum; assembly: GCA_030737875.1. Classification (NCBI taxonomy): domain Eukaryota; kingdom Viridiplantae; phylum Streptophyta; class Magnoliopsida; order Asparagales; family Amaryllidaceae; genus Allium; species Allium sativum. The sequence continues at coordinate 1,021,289,863 of CM060920.1, forward strand.
AAAAGTGAGAACTTCTCACTTTAATTTTATTTCTAGTTAAAATATATACTAGGATGTAGACGGTGCTTAGCATCACCCGACACTCGTCGTCCACAGACCATGGACGACTTATTTGTTTGTTTGATTGTGTTGTGAAAATTGTTTGCGATGTGAAATGGACTGTATCAAATATTCATTTGCTAAATAAAATATTTTATAGTTAAAAAATTAATTTTTAAAGTGTATATGAATAATATAAATATTCATAAACAAATCAGACAATTTGTTTATGTACACACATTTGACGGATATTGATTGGGATGATATATTTTATACATCGCCCAAATGCACAAATAATATTCAGTATTTGTTGATTGAAACCCCACACAGGTATTGGGATGATATTTGACATACACTAATCTCAATATTTAGTTTTATGTCAATCGATTGGTTGACAGACTATTATAAGCGTTAAATATTTATATTTGATGCTTATGCAGTGTAGAATGCACTCTGGATGATGGTTGACTGCGTTTGATTGTTGTTCGATACATGTGTTGTATGAAATCCATATAAATCACATTATATGGTAATTTACTGTGTCTGATTCTAGTTCAGAAAGAATAAATATTTTAAAATAACGAATATTTTAAATTAATGAATATTTTATAACAATATTCAGTAAAAGATCAAAATCTAATTTTGTTGTCCGATTTGGGATGGACACGAAAATATTTAAACATATAAAGCCATGTTCATTAGATTAACGCCATTTTGACCTGAACGATATTTATATTGATTTTATTCATTTTTGTAATGAATTTCGAAAAGGAAGTGATTTCAAAATCTAGTGTTTTGAAAATACTATCATTTATATATCGATGATATGGAATATTCAATTTTGATTTGAAATTGAACATGAAGTTGAAATCTTTTTGAAAACGAATTTAAAACAATTTATAAAATACGTTTCAAATTGAAATCGATGAAATATATATAATATATATTATATATATAATAGCCTGAATAGAACGCGTCGCGCCGCGGCAGTTCGCGAATTTCGACCATTGACTTTGAACGGACATTACGAGAGATCCGACCATCGGATTCTCCTAAAATTGGAACCGTTAGGTTCGCATCGAAAAGGGCGTTCTAACGAATACGAGAGATTTGAAATCTAACGGTTGAATTTGGAATTATGTCCAAATCAAATTTGGAAAACGTCACTATAAGTGCAGTTCGATGACAGTTTGCGGAAAACGACGGTACAGGCCTTGAGAAAATTATAAAAAATACTAATAATCTATGCAAAATCGTAATAAATCATTTGGAAATAATTGGGCAGAAAAATTCCATATTTAAAAAGATAAAAATATATTTTTATCGAAATGAACTAGTTATGAACTATAATTATAAATCCAATATTTTTAAAATAAATAAATTGGATTTGTAATGGTTTTAAAAATAACCAGAATTTCCAATACATGAATTGGAATGGATTTGAATCGAAATTATCTTCGGGATATTTCGATATTGGATTCCGTGATTATACGGATATTGTAGAGGAATTTTAAAGATATATATATATATCGTTATTGCAACATGATATTTGTTGATTTGATGATTTGATATTGAATATATGCCAATATATTTTCTATTCAGAGCCTTGTATTTAATATCAAATTGATTTTTGGGTTTGTCGTGAACGGTGTCTTCACTAACACTGTTCTTAAACGAAGTTGAGAAAAGATTAAATCTTTAATTAAGATTTAATGAAGTTTACCAATAAATTACTATTTAATTGGAATTTAATTGAATTGGATTTTTGGGTTTATCGTGAACGGTGTTTTAAATAGCACTTGTTATTTAACCCGATTAACAATGGAGTGAGATTTTGGGTATGTCATGAGTGGTTTCTTTAATAATACTGTTCTTAAACCCAACGGAGTTAAGAAAATTAGAAACTAATTGGAGTAGCTAAGTTGAATGGTTTCGTGGGTATTGATCTGATGTTGGTTTCGGCCTTCGGGATTAATACTTAGGGAATTGTTCTCTTACTAATTTACGGTTAGAGACTGATGGAGTGAGATTTTGGATTTGTCGTGAATGGTATCTTTAATAATACTGTTCTCAAACCCAATGGAGTTAAGAAAATATGAAACCAATCGGAGATTAGCTAAGTTGAATGGTTTCCTGGGTTTTGATCTGATGTTAGTTTCGACCTTCCGGATTAATACTTAGGGAATTGTTCTCTTAAGAATTTACGATTAGAGACCGATGAAATGTGATTTTTGGTTTATTGTGAACTATGTTTTTAACGACATTCGTTCTTTAACCCGATTTATAGTGAAATTGGATTTGGAATATATTAATCTTTTATTAAGATTTAATGGGATTTTCCAAAGTAAAATTTTCCAATTTAATATATTAAATTGGAATAAGGAATTCGATTGATAATAATCGAAGTGAACTTCTGTGGAGGAAGACTGTTAATACATATGGAATTTAGAAGGCTTCGTCGTTATTCCATTTATATAATTAGTCGGATACGGAAATTGATATCGATTATATATTAACTTATTTTTCCCTGAAGATTCCAAAATAAATGGAATGTGATTTGGGTTTATTGTGAACTGTGTTTTAAATGACATTAGTTCTTTAACCCAATTAAAGGCAGGATTACATGTCAGTCATTGTATTTTGAACTGTATGGTTGATCTCTGCTAAATATATATCATTTTGGTGGCGGAGAATTTATTCTCTTGCTTAACACCCTTCTCCGAGACGTACGAGCTCAGAGGTTATATATCGGCCAAAATCAATAGTACGGTGTAGATTGTCGATGCGACATGTTTGTGGTTCTAAAGTTAAATAATCATTAATATTGATTTTTGGGAAGATTAAAACTAAGTCGGGTTTGAATAAATCTTTAATTAGATTGAAATGGGAATTGATAATTTAAATTATTAAATTTGGGAAATGGTCAAGAATGGAGTATCGCCAGTTTTGCTCCTAGCGATAGTTAAATCTTTAATTAGATTTGAACGTGAAATGGTAATTAAATTTACCGATAACACCGTGGTGTTAGATATGGAGTATGACCGGTTTTGCTCAATGGGATTAATAGGTTGGGATTGGGAAATTAAACAAATGATTACTTCGGTATGGTGCGCTAATCCTGACTAGTTTGGAAAACCTTAATATGGTTTGAATTGATATCCAAAGGAAGATTAAAGAATAAATTTAAAGAATTTGTCTTTGATAGAATTTATGGGAACCATTCCCAAAGGATATGAATATTTAAATAAAAGAATATTTAGAATTGGAATGAGGCATATGTTGTGTTTTTATAACACTTGCTTATTATATACGTGAGTTATTCGAAAAGGCCGGGTTGATACCGATTCTGAATAACTGATTCGATTATAAGTCAACGATGAAGACGGTGGTTGAAGAGCGGAGGTCTTCACATCGTTTGGATGATTATTGGTGTCTTGATTGGGCTGTACACCCAAGACGAGGTAATTAGTGGTGATCGTCCAGACGTACTTGGAGATCGACGGATATGTGAGGGCTTCTCTACTGTATTGGACATATGGGACGAGGAATAAGGTGCCTCCGGTTTCGTTCAGACCCAGAATGAACTTGTAAATGAACCGTGTGTCTGACATTGAATTTTATTATGTGTTGATTGATTTCTATTAAATAAATATCTATTTGGTGGCAGGGAATTTATTCTCTTTCTTAACGCCCTTCTCTAAGACGTTCGAGCTCAGAGGTAATATATCGATAGATATCAATCACATGGCATGAATTGCCTGTGTGGCATGCTGAGATGCAAATGATCAAGACTTCTATTGAAAAACAGAGTCTTGTGTTTGATGATCAAAACACGGCTTTAATATAGCATAGCTTGGTGTATAGCGTTAATTCGCGAGCCTTACACCTCGGTATGAGATAAAAATGGGATAAGGGACCTAAGGAAAACATGACGTTTCTTTCTAGCTATGGGTGGTGTCAGCGTTTACAATCCCTGAAATTTATATTATTTTTACCTTTGTGGTTATTGGAATGCGAGGTGCCTCGGATATATCGGTCTCTACGGAGCCGATGGATAGGTCCTATAGGACCAAGGAACGTGTAATCAGGTATAATTAATCCGCTATGTGTGGACCGGCCTTGGAGGATCCAAGGGATCGCTGTGTGTGACCCTGAGGCACTTGCTAGAATGTCTCGAAGCTGGCGAGGAGTACATCACTTGCCTCGATTCATGACGGAAATCCAATTTCCAATATGTGACATTTCGGTTTTAATTGTAGAGCCTAGTATTAGCGACATGATAAATGGTACCCATGCCGCCTATGATTGATACATTTATATTTGAAGTTGTTTTAATACACTTTACACTATAATAGTATCAAAATGATTTGTTTTAAACCTACCAATCATATTTGGCTATTATAAGATAAAACCCTATCCTATGGCTTGCGTTGCATTGTGTGATGGGACCTGGGTCTTATAATAACTTCATTTTTTTCCAAAAGCATTGCGTTTTTTTATAACTGTTTATGCACTAGTATCCTTGGAAGGAAACCCATTCTGTATTATACGGCGTGGTCCCTTGATTTACCGAACTTTAAGAATTAAATTAATAATTGTTTAAGTTCTCACACCTGTCACATGACTGACCTGGAGTTTATTGTTTTAAACTAAACTCTGGGTGCCTCTATTTTCCACACGAGCAGCTAGTAGTTTTGTAGATTTATATTCACACGATCCTGGTTTACAGCTGGAATGATATTAGGAAAGCTCCGTGTCCGTATATCTCCTTCAGTTGTGTTTTGTATTATTTTCCGCTGCATTGTAACTTGTAAATTTCTGATATTTCTTTGAAGTGTAATATGTATTCTATAACGACCACGGATATTTCGACCCCGAAAATCGACACCAAAACACCATGTCGAACATTCGAGCACCAAAATCACCGGAATGTTATTAGAAAGATATTAGAGGGTGAGATCAGAAATAAATAAATATTAGAATAGAAGAATAAGAAGAAGAATCAACATAGAATCAGAATCTCACATCTCAGAGGAATAAAATTTAATATAGAAATAACTTTTATTGAGAGCTTGAAATAGTACTTACAACATCAGAGCACATCAATACCTCTGGACTGTTATAATAGCCTGTCCTCATATACACAACACACAGCGGAATAGTAAAGGTATAACAACATCTGTTTGAACTCTTTCATCTCGCATTTGGACTTCACAACGTCCAATAATGTGAACCTGTACACCTCGGTCTAACCCGAGCATTTACAAAACATCGGGTCAGTCTGGTGAACCAGAGTGTGATAAATTCGCTAAGTTTTAAGGGGAATCATCCAACTTGATTTTAAAGTTCGAAAATCTTTTCGATAGAAAAGGATATTCGTAAGACCAAATCCACACATAAATACAAACGGTTTTTACCTTACGATAACCCAAAACATTTTTGAAATCAATATCTTATTCTGATATTATTATAGTGTCTAAATGCAAATAAATAGAATCTAGTGGGAGGCTTGCATCTCACGCTCCCCATATAAAGTATACAAACAAAACCGCATGCGCTTATTGGAGATTGGATTCTAACTATGACAAGGTATGGGACCACCTACCAATAGTATATCTCTAGAGGCGAGTATACTGGGTTCAACAAGAACATCTTGCAACCCGACCCACACACGATCGACCACTCATTTCACTTGAGTGTATTGAATGTATATCACCAACGGTTGGGCTCAAACCACCGTTACCCGAAAAGGGACAGCATCGAAATAGATTAAAGAATAAAATGGATTTTCTCTAGATAGGTGATTATACACCCTAATGGGAGCTACCCACATAGCCATGCGGCCTGCCCGATTTTTGTCATTTACCGGTTGATGAGGCTTGAGGTTATAATCGACATTTGGAACTTCTAGCCACCATTCACATTGTCCATATAAGTCATCCAGGAACAGGATGAACCGAAGGCACTCTCCTACCACATCCTAGGGATCACCCTATAGATCAGTAGCGAGTAGCCCTTGCAATCAATAGATTTCAGCCATGACAGAACCACAGTATACCTCTGGGGATCAGCCAGAGATTGTAAGTAACTCTTCCGTTTTATGAAGACCTATGGTCTTCAATTTGCACCATCTCGATCAGCATCTCCGACGTACTCATATTTATTGGTCGAAATGGTTTTCGAATATAAATTCGATTTCGATCCTTCCGTGCCAACATCGCATTGGGCATGATTTTGATAGTCGGTTATTTAACTATCAACATAAACAACCATAAAAATAAAATAGAACCATGGGTTGAGTACATAGTATCACTTGGCCACTAAGAATAATATTTCCATTTATTATATTAATGTTCTCAAATCATGTTTAATATATTAACATCCTCAAATCATTTATATATATATATATATATATATATATTGTGAAAAATATCTTAAAACCATATTCAAATTTGAGTTAACTACTACTTCAAAACATTTTCTATCACTTATCATCTATAATTGGAAATCGATTCCATTTATTATCGTAAAACAATCGTTACCCAATCTCTTTTATTTCCGTTATTAGAAATAAAACAATCGTCACTTATCCTCATTTTACATCTCATCGTCTTACTTCTGAAGTATATCATTATACTTACACAAATCCCTTTTTATCTCTTTATTATGGAAATATCATTCCATATTCTCATGCCCCTCTGTATTTCTGCTGCTTTGGAAATATCAGTATTCATTTCTTCAAAATCTTTTATTTCCTATAATTTGGAATCTCTCTATCTATCCTCAAATCTTTCAAATAATGTGACACTGTATATTCAAAAAAATAAATCTCTTCTAACACTTTTACCATTACAACTAATACCATCTTTCGATAACCCTTAAGGCGTTCAAGTTGGGGTATTTTAATTACCTCTCAGACCTTGATCAACATCATTCTTATCTTAAGATAAATATGAATTGTAATTCAAAAACCCATATCCATTCTAATACCAACAGTTACCATTTCATTATTTACTTAAATATGGTTTCATAAAACCTTCTTACTTTTGAAATCTCCCCTTTTAAAAATATATTATTATTACTAAATCTGCTAATTTCGTAATGATTGATAAATCACCAACCTTTAGATTTTAGCTTCTTTAAAGTATTTATTTAATTACTTGAAGCTTTGTTGTAATTTCTTTTACTCGACTTTTTACCAAATTAAATTACAATAATCCTTTTCTAAACATTTTAATCATTTCCCTTAGGAAATCTTATTTAAAAAAACTCATCCATTCTACTTTATACCATCATTAAGTAATGTTAATTTAAAATTAACACTTTAACTTCCCATCTCTTTTTATAATCTCGTTTATACAACTGTGGTTTAATATAAACCCTTTTTGTCTCGATTTCCCCTTCTTAATTCAAACAGTTATTTAAGTTTATCGCATTTGCTTAAAAATCTCCTTTAAACTTAATTGATCCAACTTGGTTTAAATATAAACCCGTTCATAAACTCACTTTGAAATTTGATTTATATTCATTACTAACTTCGATTTCTACTTAAAAATAATTAATTTGAGTTATTAATTGTTACATAAATACTTACCTGCTTGTTTAACAATTCTAGTAATATAACCATTAGCTTTATTAATCATTACATAGTTAAGCTGAGGCACGTGCTTAGCACACCACATATTTTGATAAATCATTTACTAATTAAGATGAGGCGTGTGCGTCGCACACGGTAGATTTTGGTAAATCATTTCATAGTTAAGATGAGGCACGTGTTTCGCACACGGTAGATCTTGGTGAAAAAAAAAATGATCAGAACAATCAATAGATAAATACGGTTGGTTTAATTTCCTTTTATGAACTTCATTAAAAAAAATATTTCAAAAATTTATATTCAGTTATAAAATAAATTTCATAACTTTATTTCTATTGATTCATTTGATGATGAATCAATCTTTATAAAACGGTTTGCATTTTGGCCATCTGCTATAAATTCCTCAACCAATATCACCCAAGGGTTAATACCAAAACAAATGTTGAATTTGGATTCAACAATCAGTAACCAAATCAATAATCCAATCACATGGGTTAAACAGTTCATATAATGATCATATGCAGAGAAATAAATCTATTTAACTGATAGCTATCAATTAACAATCATTTAAACATCCAATTTAATTTGGAAGCGTTTATATTATTATAAACGTAACCAACAAGGTAAGCTACCTCTATTGGAATTTATCGTTAAAATAGCGATGTCATTTTGTTTAAATTAAACAACCGTTTAATTTAAACAATATATAAATAATATTTAGCAATCAATCAATAATCAACAATCAGTCAGTAAATAGCAAACATAGCACACAAATATTAAAACCCGACTTATAAAGACATAAGTGGGATAACTGAGTGAGTTTAACTCACCTGAGTTTGATTCTGTCGTTAAAGCGAGTTGTTTTAATAAAATTAAACACTCGTTTAACATTATCAAAAATACCGGTAGCTTCAAGTGTTGTCCAGATGAGCTTCATTACGTTATACTCATCTATACCATCTCGGCGTTACTTGTTTTGTCTGAATCTGATAATGAACGAGCAAGTTATTATCGTTCTTAAATAAATTAAAATTTAATTAATTATAGATTTACTACTTATATAAATAAATATAAAACCGGTTATTACCTTAATTAGCAAAATAACACTTTGACTTGATATTGTGCCGATCCACATCGCCATTCATTTGCTCAGGTATGAACCGATTCCACCCTTAAAACTCTTCTGTTCAGACCGTTGTACACCATATCAAAACATACGAACAGCTCTATCCATCCTTTTCTCCTTTTTTATTTTTTTATACTCCATCGCCCAAAATACTACTGCATCTCACGATCTCACTACGACTCCTGTTTTCGTTTCTACTCCACCCCTGTGAACTGCAAAACTACCCTAACTCACCGTTCAACATACCTCAACGAAATCGCCCCCCCCCCCCCACTTCCTTTTTTTTTTTGCCAGCAACTCACCCCATGCTTTCAAACTTCCAACCCCCATTCCATGCGTGAAATGCATGAAAAACTTCCCATATCTTTTTACCAATTAGCCAGCGCCAGTATATACTCCTCCCATCATGCCACTTTGTATTCCTTCAATGTATCATTTTTTTCTCTTTTTTTCTTCTTTTTTTTTCGAACGGTATATCTCCCTGAAGCTTTACTTCCCCATCTAAAGCTTGCTGAAGCTTTTTATTCGATCCCTCCTGTGTATATTTCGAAGCTTCCTTCCATATCCACTACTTCACCGTTCACTTAACTTCACCAATGTCTTGAACGTATTCACACTACTGGTGCATGAAAACTCACCTCCACACTCACACCAATGCCTGTCACCGCCCCATTTCTTCTTTACATCCTTTTTTTAAATTCTCAAACTGCCGAAGGCTTGCTCGAGTCCATCCTGTACACGTCCTATGCATAGCACCACCGCTTCATGCACCTGCCTTCTACTCTTTCTTCCCATTTTCCCTATTTCTACTTGCTGAAAACGTTTCATGAACCCATCCATGCACCAACAGACACCGCTGAAAATTTCCCCAAACTCCTGTACGTCATGTCTACTACTTCCCAACTTTCTACTTCAACTATCTAATGCTGCGTTTGAAACCGCACCAACCTCCGGCTACAAGAACATCACCATTTGACCCAACTCGGCCCCCTTCCTATTCTGATCAGCGCCTCCTCCTGACGGTGGCTCGCGATTCGCTTAGGTTCCGGCTCCTCTCTGACGTCAAACAAACCGAAACTTGGGCGCGCTGGATGATCGACACCAACGAGAAAGCTTGGTTTGGATTTTTACTATTTTTACACTTGTTTTTTTTTTCAATTTTTCTTTGCTGTTGAGAATAAAAAGAAATGGACAATACAGAAGAAAGAAATGAAGTAGGGGAGAGATCGAAGGGTAATGTTTAAATAGAGAAGAAACCGTGGTCCTCAAGTTTACGTGGGAAGCACGCTTGAGCAAGTTTGGCCATCAAGAAAAACGCAGCGTGCTTTGAAAGGGATTGAAAGTATAGCTTGCATTGAAAGGAATTGAAATTACAATGTGCCTTTGGACTTAGCCTTACAGAAGAAAAGTAGGTAGCTGCATGTGGCTTCCATGCGTTCTTTTCATGGTTATGTGCATCGCAGATACCTAGGAGCTGCAGTGTCCTCATTTTCTTAGGCATGTGTTGATAAGAAGGGTTCATAAATTTCGAGAAACTTAAGAAAAAAAATGTGTGTCATTCCCATTCTTTGAACAACCATACATTCATACAAATAGGGGTTGACAAAATTTAAAATTTTATTTTTAGCTTACGGTTAAAGTTTTAATTTACTTACATTTCATACGGTTGCTAAGTTTAGCGCTATTTTACGTTGTCCGTTGTATTTGCATCGTCACACCATTTCGAGTTCATTTTATATTAAATACAAATTTAAATGTTCAATCGTCTTTTAAATAAATGAATTCAATATTGATAATCCATTAATATTCCAAATAAATATTTAAAATAAATTTAAATATTCGGAAAAAAATCCGGGTCGTTACATTCTTTGCCCCTTAAAATAATTTCGTCCCCGAAATTGCTAAGTTAAGAAGAATGGCGAGACGACCCCAAACCCCAACTGACGGTGGCAAGGGTAATACGTGGAATATAACACAGAAACAGATAATAGTAGAATAGAAATAAATAAATACACCAGATAATGAACAATAGAATATACTGGATAAACATAATCATCAGAGTTACACAGTATACAGGATCATACTTAGTACAAATACAGTTCAGCTATACATAAATGTCTACAGCGGAAATAAACAAAATATGTACAATAGGAGCTGAACAGCATAAAAAGGGATAAATAATAGAATCCATCTTCAGCTCAAGCTATCCAGAAAGAACCAGCTAAACCTAAATACAAGGCTGCCCGTGTAGAAAAAGGGGCACCCGAGTTTGAAAGTGAAACAAACTACGAGTCAGTCATGGGACTGGTATGAGAAATCTTCTCAACACATATATAATTTGGCTAATCACAGGACCACGCCACTTTCGTGGAACGGGTTTACTCCATTGGATTGCCAGTGCTTTAAAACAAATCATTCTTTGAAACAACGCTATGCTTTTTATAAAAATGAAGCCGTTATAAGACTCAGTTCCCATCACACAATGCAACGCAAACCGGAGGATAGAGTTTTTACCTTATAACAGCCAAAATATGCTTGATACGAACAAAACAAAGGCATTTGATATTATTGCTAGTGTTTATATGTTTCCAAAACAATTTCAAATCATAACTATCAATCATAGACGGCATGGGTACCATATATCATGTCGCCATATATATATACAATCAAAACCGCACAGTCACGTATTTGGAAATTGGATTTCCGTCATGAACCAAGGCAAAAGATAGTCCTTACCGAATTCATGACTCTCTAGCCCGAGCCATAGGTACAGCCGCGACCATACCCTGGATCGTCAGGGCCGGTCCACACGAAGTGGATTATAATGCCTGAACAATGCGTTTCTCCACCATTTGGGATGTAAATGAGCCAACGAATGACTCCATCGGACCCGGATCGTCCGATCAAACCGAGGCGCCTCGCAATAGCAACAACCACATAGGTGAAAAGTATATAAATGTCAGGGCTGGTAGGTCACTGACACCACCCTAGCTAGAAAGAAAACGCACATCCCCCCTGAGGTCCTGCTCCCGTTTCTGGTTCATACCGGGGTGTGAGGCTCACGAATTCGCGTTATACACAAAGCTACGCCACACAAGCGGTGCTTTGATCATCACCACAAGGCTTTGCTTTTCAACAGAAGCCCTGATCATTGCATCTTAGCATGCCACACAGGCAATTCATGCCATGCGACTGATGTCCATCGATATACAACCTCTGAGCTCGTGCGTTTCAGAGAAGGGCGTTAAGCAAAAGAATAAATTCTCCGCCGCCAAACAGATGTATATTTAATAGAGATCAATCAACATAGAATAAAATCCAATGTCAGACACACAGTCCATCTACTAGTCCGTTCTGGGTCTGAACGAAACCGGAGGCACTATATACCTCGCAAACCCATCGATCACCACGTACGTCTGGACGATCACCACTCATTATCCATATTTCGGGATGCCTCCCAATCAGGACCTCGGTTACCATCCAAACGAGGTGAAGATCTCCGGTCTTCGATCACCGTCTTCATCTTCGAATTTCACTCGTCAGTCAATTATTTGAAATGAGAATTAACTCGGCCTTTTCAAATAATTCACGTATATTTAGAATTTCAAGTTAATTTATTTCAATGGTTAAATCATTCGACAACACCAATTTTGTCCTTTAATGTAATTTTCACACCAAACACATTCAACCATCAAATACCACATAAATCGAGCAAATTCAGTTTATTTCCATTCCATATTGTTTATGGTATTTTATAACGATTTATCGCTATTTTTATTTATTTTAAAATAGCCAATTTATTCAAAACGACGCTTCGGGCCATAACGCGGCCGTGGCGCTGTTTTTCTTCAGATTTGATTTACACATATCTGAAAATATAACCGTTGGATCTTCACACAATTTATATTATTAGAAAGATCTTTTCAAAACGAATCCAACGGTTCCAGTTTCGGGAAAATCCGACGGTCGGATCTCCCGGTACAATCGTTTGAAGTTTCGATTTCAAAATACGAACTGCAGCGTCGTTATTCAATTAAATATAATTATATATATATATATATATATATATATAAATAATCGTTTCTGGCGCTGTTTTTCTTCAGATTTGAATTAAACATTCCAGACAATCCAACCGTTGGATTTTTACAAGGTTGGTGCCGTTGGAAAGATATTTCCAAGGCGAACCCGACGGTTGCGGTTTCGGGAAAATCCAACGGTCGGATTTCCCGCACTAGTTGTTTGAAATCACGGTTTCAAAACACGAACTGCACGGCCACGTTTCGTTTTAATTTTATTTATATTTATATATTTATATAAATATAGTTCATTCAACAATTTCAATATCGTTTTCACTTCAAATATTTCACTAACGCCTTTAAATTCTGGAAAATTTCGCCATAACCTCCTTTGTACGGGAGGGGCTGGGAAAATTCCCAAATAGCCACACGGGCGTCTCATGTCAAAAAGAAAAAGAAAAAGCCAAGCGGCTAGCCAACAGGCTCATAAAATCATCACCCAAACAAAACAGTAAATGTGTACCTATTTGTCGGGCACAAAATTTTATTCCTCTTCTCTAGCCCCTTTGCTATAACCTGTTCAATAGATATGTATGTACATATATACAGTTCTTATCATTTATCATTTTCCATTCAACTTCATATTTGATTCCATTTGGTTTAAAAACACCATTCATTCTAATGTTGCATGCATAGGCAAAAATCATATCATTAGCTAATTAATGAATATTTCGACTCATGCATATTTATTTGAACGAGTTGCTATATTTAACACTTCACATTTCAACAAATCATGTATATAATAAAAATGTGATTTTTATTGTAAAACAAATTATTTCAAAACACTATTTTTTTATATAGTTTATATAGGTGATAAAAATAGGATTTTTATTAGGAAACAATTTATTTCAAAATATGAATACCATTCAACACATGAATTTCAATTCAACGAATGAATATCGATTCAACACATGAAGGTTTTCTATAGTTTCTATATATGGATAAAAATGTGATTCTTATATTTAAAACACGAATACCATTCAACACATGAATTTCTAATCAACGAATGAATATCAATTCAACACATGAAGGTTTTCTATTCAATGAATAAATATAGTTTCAGCAAATGAAAATAATTCAAACACATGAATATTATTCAAAATTTCAGCAGCATAACAGCAGGGTAGTTAAAACCGGGACCGTCCCTAGTACGGCTACTCGCTCTACCTTAGAACCTCGCGGTTTTTGACAATGGGGATCATGCATCTAGTTCGCACGCAGGCGGCATGTATATATTTATTTCATTTCCACAAACTAATCCAATGTGGTTTCAACCAAGTATTTCTCAACCACAAACGGGTATTTTTCAACCACAATCAATCAATATCAACCACAAACAATCCCAAACAACCATTCGCTATCAATCAATTTTCACACCAATCACAATCAATAAATATCGTCCATGGTTTGTGGACGAGGGGCGTATATATATATATATATATATATATTTATATATAGCAATTCAATTTTATTTCAACACATATATAATTTTTGCAACGCATATATAACTTATACATCGAATGTACAACTTATACAACGCTTATACAAGAGGTGTACAACGCTTATATAACTCATACATCGACTATATAATTTATACATCGTCGTTTTCCATATTGTTTTTAAATCAGAAATCTCACATTGGGTTCCACTCCACCAAAAATAGCAGAAGGCTCAGAAAAATATGCGGTCTCTTCTAAAATGTAGAAGACGTCCACATGGTCACGATGTTTCCTGTTTCATCGAATTTCGTTAACACTGCAAAAAGATATGATTTTTCAAAGTTTGCAACGGTTTTGAACTGTCGAAATCAGTTAAATAATTAACAGCCGAACCTCCACTGTTTTGTTCGAAACTAGGTTTCGATCTCTCGTGAAATCCGTGAAGCTAGAGGACGATCGGCCTTCGAAGCGTCGAAGGGCTAGGAGAGGGCTTCGCGCGCGTGGGGGAGTGGGCCAGCTCGGTGGACCCTGGTGATAGCGGCGGCGGTTGAAAGGCCACGACTTTGAAGGCCTGGATCTTGCGATTCACCAGACGAGAGGGGGTGCCACGACCATGGATTTGAAGCTTGAGGGGAGCTCTTCAAAAACCCCAACTGGGTCGAAGGCTATCGATGCGTGTAGGAGGAGAAAACGAGGGGGAAAGCTCGGAACCCTCTTCCGTCGTTCGCGATTTAGAAATGTCGGGGAGAGAGAAAAGATATCGGCCAATCATATTTTTTCTTTTATTTATATATTTTTAAAATTTCTAAAATACCCCTTGTCACACACGAACACCAATCCAAACCCAACGACTGTCGTTCCTAGCGTTTTACCCCCATCCCGAACACAATGGGATATGTTTCGTAGGCCCATTCGACTGTTTCAGTCAGTTTCCATTCAATTTAAAATATATAACATTCAATATTTGATTTGAACGTACATTTCAATTTGCCAGGGCCACAAATTAATTCGAAAAATTCCAGAAAAATAAATCTGGCTATGTTTTGACGGTACGGTCCCAACAAAAGTGGTTTCGTCGAATTCTGAGACCGTTTGCAAAAAGGCCCATTTCTGGTCGATCCAATTTAACTGTAATTGGTCAAAACACGTTTTCCTTTGCCACACTCACATACTAGCTTCAAAAATTATGAAATTTGAAACCTAGTAATAACTTCACATCCCGGATCCAATAAAAATGGTTTCGTCGAATTCCGAGGTCGTATGCAAAATGGCCAATTTCACGGGCTATATAAATTCCATAGCGACCTCTCTGAAAATTCATTCGGCCATAACTTTTGCTTTCAGCTATGAAAATTCGATTTTTCAGATTCGTTAGAAAGGTATTCACTAACAAATTTAAATTATTTTGGTTTCACTAAAATCCGCTTTGTTTTGCACCCGGTACAGTCCGACAAAGTTTGAATTCAATTTTTGAAACTGCAGCGCCTTTTCAGGCCTTGTTTATAATTATAATTAATTATATTCGTTTTCAATTGTCGATTCAAACTCAGTTTTCATCGCCATTATTTAAAATACTTATTTTAAATATTTAAAATCCATTATTTTAGCCAATTTAAAAATTTTAAATTGGTTCAGATTTTCTGGGTCGTTACAATCTCCCCCACTTAAAACTTTTCGTCCTCGAAAAGGAACAAAGTCGAAAGTGGTTTGATTAATCAACTCTACGTTTGATCTGGCTTCAATTCTCCAACTTTTCAGTTTCTGAGAAATTTCAAATTCTTCAAAAATTTGTCTAACACCCCGAATTTTCGAAAAATTTCGCCATAACCTCCCTTGTACGGAGAGAGGTTTGGAAATTTATTGGGCCGTATTAGGTACCCAATAAATCCTAATAAGCATACACATATTTATAGTGATATATTCTGGTGTTTACAGGGGAGCATGTATTGATAATAACTCCAGAGAATAAATTCTCGTCACCCTGCCCCATGTGGGAAATAAATAGTCCATGTGCCGTATCTAATAACTAGAGAGACGTGATTATTGTCAACTCCAGACCCGTGTGGGGTTTTTATTAATTTGGCAATTTAATCGTTACTATTTAAATAGTCCATATCAGTCATCAGTTCAACCTGTAAAATATAGTCATCACCATACAAGCCTCTCGCTCGCATGGTAAATCTTCCACCTCGTCACACAAGCTCCAAATGCTTATGTGGTATATGATGAAGTATGCCTATCTTCAGAAGTATGCCATGTAATGTAGTTCAAAATTAATTGTTACTATCCTATAGCGACGTTTATTATTTCACACAGAAAAACCAGCACTCTGCATCCAATGGCATTCACAGGAGTTGATATAATAATATTTCGCATCCAACTCATTAAGGTTTACCTAATTGTCGGGCACACAAATAAAATCTTTACTCAACAGCTAATCCATTTACCTGTTCAAACATATATAATGCAGAAGTATATATATTTCCATCTATTTTTAAATCAGTTCAATGTGTGATTTAATCAGATAAATTCTACCATTCAATCTCCTATTAATAAAATTAACTGTCATTTCGATAATCTAATTAATCTAATTTACTATCACACAACACAAACAACAATCGAATGATTTTTTTCTTTTCAAAATCATACCAATCAATTCCTATATTCTTTTAAAATCATTCAGACTATAGAATTAAAAGTGCACATCCATGGAAAGAAAATAACATTAGAATAGAGAATTAAATGGTGATGCAAAGGATGGTAAATATACCTTGCACCGGAGTCAATCAGAGATATCCACTCGGCATCTAGGATAAGATTTCTGAATGCTCTCCTCAGTTTCCCAAGTACAATCTCGCGGATCTCCACTCCATTGCACTTTGACTAAGTGAACCTTCTTGTTCCTCAGCTCTTTGGTTTCTTTGCCGATGATCTTTAGCGGCTCTCTTCTCACAACTAATTCAGGGGTAATTTCAATATCATGTTGAGCTGCTTCTTCTACGATCAAGTCTGGATCATGAGCGTGCTTTCGAAGTTGAGATATGTGAAATACATCATGCACTCCAGGCAACCAATCAGGAAGTTTGACCCTATAAGCGAGGGTTCCGATCCGTTCCAGAATAGGAAACGGACCAATGAATTTGGGCGCTAATTTTCCAGTTTTACGGAACCGGATAACTCCTCTCATCGGCGATACTTTCAAATATACATTGTCGCCAATAGCAAAGGATATATCCCTTCTTCTTCTATCGGCGTAGCTCTTTTGTCGGCTTTGAGCGGTGAGTGATCGCTTCTTAATAAAATCGACTTTGTCGGCAGCTTCTCGGATCTTATCAGGGCCCAACACAAGTCTATTACCGGGTTCGACCGAACAAGCAGGAGATCGGCACGGTCTACCATACAATGCTTCGAATGGCAACATTGTTAGACTCGCCTGGTAGCTGTTGTTATAAGAGAATTCAGCCAAATGTAGATGGTCTTCTCATGATCCACCGAAATCTAGAACACAAGCCTGTAATAGATCTTCTAAAATACGATTCACCCTCTCAGTCTGACCGTCTGTCTGAGGATGATAAGCGGTGCTTAAGTTCAACTTCGTTCCCAGCTCAACTTGAAATGCTTCACAGAATTTGCTATTAAATATTGTATCTCTATCACTGACTATACTGATCGGCACTCCATGTAGTCTAACTATTTCCCTGAAGTAAATCTGCGCCAGACTCTGAGCAGTTCTGTTTGATTTGACAGGTATTAAATGGGCGGTCTTCGTGAAGCGATCTACGATCACCCAAATACTGTCATTCCCTTTTCTGGTTCTGGGCAGACCATTAATGAAATCCATAGAAATATGTTCCCACTTCCAACCAGGAACTTCTAGCGGTTGTAATAATCCAGCTAGTTTCTGTTGGTCGCTCTTCACTAGTTGGCAAGTAGGGCATAAGCTAACATATAAAGAAATGTCCCTCTTCATCGACTTCCACCAGAAAGTGCGTTTGATGCCATTATACATTTTGCTCACTCCCGGATGGATACTAAGTTTCGACTTGTGGCATTCATCCAGTACTTCCTTTCGAAGCTCAGGAATGTTAGGAACACATATTCGACCTTTGAGCCTTAGAATCCCATCATCATCAACTTGAAAACTCGAGGGTTCGCCTTGTGGATTATCTCTCTGATCTTCTGAATGAAGTGATCATCCTCCTGAAGAGCAGATATTTTATCTAGCAATGAAGTCGTGATAATAAAACTGGCGATCATTTCATTCTTTCGGCTTAACGCATCGGCCACGACATTGGCTTTCCCTGGAGTGTATATAATTTCAAAATCGTATGCTGCAAGGAACTCTAGCCAACGTTGCTGCCTCAGATTCAAGTCCTTCTGGGTGAACGGATACTTTAACGATTGGTGATCTGTAAACAGTTCAAATCTCTCACCCAGAAGATAGTGCCTCCAGATTTTCAAAGCGAACACAATAGCCAATAACTCAAGATCATGAGTTACGTTGTTCTTTTCGTGCGGCTTCAACTGACGGCTAGCATAAGCAATCACTTGGCCCCTTTGCATTAACACTGCGCCCAGGCCTTCTCTAGAAGCATCAGTCCAGACCTTTAAATCCTGGTTGCCATCGATGATGGTTAACACTGGAGCTGTCATTAATCTCAACTTTAGCTCTTAAAAAGCCTCCTCACTTTCTGGAGTCCATTTGAACTTAGAGTGCTTCTTTATAAGTTTCGTTAAATGACCAGATATCTTCGAAAAGTTTTTAACGAACTTCCGGTAATAGCTAGCCAATCCGAGAAAACTGCGGACTTCAGTGGGGGTACTGGGCTGTTTCCAATTCTGAATAGCTATGATTTTGCTTGGATCCACAGCGATTCCTTCTTTCGATACTACGTGGCCCAGAAATTTCACTTCATCTTGCCAGAATATACATTTGGAAAACTTTGCTTTCAATACATTCCTTCTTAGAATTTCTAGAACCTGCTCCAGATGCTTTTCATGTTCGGCCTTTGATTTAGAGAAGATTAGAATATCGTCAATAAAAACCAGAACAAATTTATTCAATACTCCTCTGAATACTCTGTTCATCAGATCGACGAAGTAAGCGGGAGCGTTACATAAGCCGAACAGAATTACTAACCACTCGTAGAATAAGTCGGGACCTCTGAATGCTGTCATTGGAACACACTCTTCGGCAATTCGAAGATGATGGAAGCATGTAGGTAGGTCCATTCGTGAAAATACTTGTGCTCCATTCAATCGATCCAACAAATCATCAATCCGCGGCAAAGGATATTTGTTCTTTATTGTCTGTTTGTTCAGATCACGATAATCCACACATAGACGTAGAGTACTGTCAGATTTCGGGACAAAGACCACTGCTGCACCCCAATCAGAGAAACTAGGCCTGATCAGACCCTTCCATACTAGCTGTCGTGTTTGATTGTCAAGTTCTTCTTTCTCTTTCAAGGACATTCTTCGAATAGCGTGAACTACCGGCCTTGCATTTGGAATCAAAGCAATCTTGAAATCTATTTCTCTCTGCAGAGGTAAGCGAACAACTTCTTCGAAGACATCCGCATAGTTCTTGACGACAGGAATATCTTTCACTAGGTCAGGAATATTCTCTGTGATTTCTGGGATATTTTCTATTTGGGCTGGAGAAACATTCAAAGCTGCCCAGAAATCTTTTCTATTAGCATTCTGACCTTCACAGGGAATGGTTATATAATCACCTAATTTAATCTTTCCCTTTACGACTCTGTCGGCGCATTTAACTTCAGCTTCATATTTGGTCAACCAGTCTAACCCCAAAATAAGATCAAACTCTTTAAAATTCATGACGACCGTGATGGTAGGAAACCGATAATGAGAGAAAGAAACCGGCACTCCGCAAACCCAACTGAGGTCAATGGAACCCCCAACCGGATTCTGGACAGTCATTGGTTCCTTGAGCTTCTTCAAATTCAAATCCAGCTTCTTAGCTGCATCCTTTATAATAAAGCTTCGTGACGCGCCTGTGTCAAACGGTACTTTGACTGGAATGTTTTTGACAATTAGTGTGCCTTCCAAAACATCTGGCCTCTCTTGAATAGCGGTGGGCTCAGAAGCTTCTGTTACTTCATTTACCTGAGCTTCTTTGGTTGTTTTCAACAGCCGACAATCTTGCTTTACATGACCAAACCAATGGCATTGATTGCATCTTTTACTTTCCCGGAGCTTCTTGCCGGATTTAAACCCATACTTTACTTGTTTCTTTAGAGATCTGCAACTTATCGAGAGATGTCCTTGCCTATTGCAGTTACTACATACCGCTGTCGTTACAGGTTCTTTCCCAGATTCAGCCCTTTTCCTCTTGGCAGTGGGCTTCTTACCGACCTCAGACCTCGTACTAGCTTTAAGAATATCAGTTTCCGACTCTTCTTTGTCACTACAACAGACTTCTTCTTTGTCACACAACATTCCTTTCTTATGGAGATCTTCATACTGATAAGCCATATAAATCATTTCAGAGAAGGGAAGTTTTACATTCCTCAGTACACTATTCTGATACTTTCTTTGCAGGCCATGAATAAACCTCAGATTTTTCCTCTTTGGATCTTGAATCAGATGAGGAGCAAAGTGAGCAAGTTCGTTGAATTTCTTATGATATTCTGGAATGGTCATATCACCTTGTATCAAATAAGAAAATTCATCACATAACCGCTCGGTTGCTTCGGGAGGAGTAAATCTTCCTAGGAAAATCTCTTTGAATCTATCCCAGGTGATATCACCTTCTGGATTATCTTTTATGATTGTTTCCCACCATATTAAAGCTTCTCCATTGAGTGCCCAAGATGCTACTAATCTTTTCTAGTCGTCTCTCAACTGGAAACGCTCAAATATTCATTCTGCAGAGCTCACCCAAGCTTGAGTTTGAATAATAGATTCATTGCCCGAGAATTGTGCTCCACCCAGATTCCGATATCTCTTAAATAGAGCCTCCAGATCGGGTTCTGCATTTCTCCTGTTTCTGACACTCATTTTTTTTTAGTACTTCTGCAAATGGCAGATCAAGTGTCAGGTCACAGAAAATATATTTCAAAATATAGAGACAAATACTTCAATGTAAATGTGTCTATCGAGGTGTAATTTCATTCTGCTTTATTCATACTAGGATATTGCTGATCCTATCTGTATAGAGTTACCCGTCCTAGAACACTACTGGTTCTATTTCTGACGAGTTCGTTCAAATGTTATATTCCAGAACTAAGCTTAACCAAAGCTCTGATACCAAAATGAGACTACCCCAAACCCCAACTGACGGTGGCAAGGGTAATCCGTGGAATATAACACAGAAACAGATAATAGCAGAATAGAAATAAATAAATACACCAGATAATGAACAATAGAATATACTGGATAAACGTAATCATCAGAGTTACACAGTATACAGGATCATACTTAGTACAAATACAGTTCAGCTATACATAAATGTCTACAGCGGAAATAAACAAAATATGTACAATAGGAGCTGAACAACATAAAAAGGGATAAATAATAGAATCCATCTTCAGCTCCAGCTATCCAGAAAGAACCAGCTAAACCTGAATACAAGGCTGCCCGTGTAGAAAAAGGGGCACCCGAGTTTGAAAGTGAAACAAACTACGAGTCAGTCATGGGACTATTATGAGAAATCTACTCAACACATATATAATTTGGCTAATCACAGGACCACACCACTTTCGTGGAACGGGTTTACTCCATTGGGTTGCCAGTGCTTTAAAACAAATCATTCTTTGAAACAACGCTATGCTTTTTATAAAAATGAAGCCGTTATAAGACTCAGTTCCCATCACACAATGCAACGCAAACCGTAGGATAGAGTTTTTACCTTATAACAGCCAAAATATGCTTGATACGAACAAAACAAAGGCATTTGATATTATTGCTAGTGTTTATATGTTTCGAAAACAATTTCAAATCATAACTATCAATCATAGACGGCATGGGTACCATATATCATGTCGCCATATATATATACAATCAAAACCGCACAGTCACGTATTTGGAAATTGGATTTCCGTCATGAACCAAGGCAAAAGATAGTCCTTACCGAATTCGTGACTCTCTAGCCCGAGCCACAGGTACAGCCGCGACCATACCCTGGATCGTCAGGGCCGGTCCACACAAAGTGGATTATAATGCCTAAACAATGCGTTTCTCCACCCTTTGGGGTGTAAATGAGCCAACGAATGACTCCATCGGACCCGGATAGTCCGATCAAACCAAGGCGCCTCGCAACAGCAACAACCACATAGGTGAAAAGTATATAAATGTCAGGGCTGGTAGGTCACTGACACCACCCTAGCTAGAAAGAAAACGCACGTCCCCCCTGAGGTCCTGCTCCCGTTTCTGGTTCATACCGGGGTGTGAGGCTCGCGAATTCGCGTTATACACAAAGCTATGCCACACAGGCGGTGCTTTGATCATCACCACAAGGCTTTGCTTTTCAACAGAAGCCTTGATCACTGCATCTTAGCATGCCACACAGGCAATTCATGCCATGCGACTGATGTCCATCGATATACAACCTCTGAGCTCATGCGTTTCAGAGAAGGGCGTTAAGAAAAAGAATAAATTCTCCGCCGCCAAACAGATGTATATTTAATAGAGATCAATCAACACAGAATAAAATCCAATGTCAGACACACACTCCATCTACAAGTCCGTTCTGGGTCTGAACGAAACCGGAGGCACTATATACCTCGCAAACCCATCGATCACCACGTACGTCTGGACGATCACCACTCATTATCCATATTTCGGGATGCCTCCCAATCAGGATCTCGGTTACCATCCAAACGAGGTGAAGATCTCCGGTCTTCGATCACTGTAACGACCCGGAAAAATGCGATCTTGGTTATCCGATATACAACACATATCGAACATCCAAGGATCGAAAATAACCGAATAGTTAATGAAAGAAATTAGAAGGTGAGAATAGATAAGATAGAAACTTAGAATAGAAGAAGAAGAAGAACACAACATCAGAGTAACACGAACCTCACAGCGGAACGAATAATATATAATAGATAACATAACTTTGAAATATAACAGTTATGTATACAATAGCACTTATCAGAGTACATCACTTACAACACAGCGGAAATAACTATAGCTATATGATCTTGAAGCCTCCTGCTCCACGCTCTTCCAGTATATCTGCAAATTCCTGACTACTTGACTGCCCGTACAAATTTAGGCACCCAAGAGTTTAGGGAAAACAACAAAGTAAACTCCGGGTCAGTCATGGGACTGGTATGAGTAAAACAATTTAAACATGTATATGAACAAGTAAATGATATCTCATAAGACCACGCCGCATAACAGAACGGGTTTTTCCTTATGAGAATCCAAAATATCTTTATATCAAAACCTTTTGATATTATAATAATGTCTATGTACAAATAGATATCAACTAGCAGAAACGCTTTCATCTCACGTTCTACATATATAGTATACAATCAAAATCACAAGCACGTATTGGATAATGGATTTCCAACTATGACAAGGTATGGAACCACCTTCCGATCAGTGTACTCTAGAACGATACACTGGAGTTCAACAAGAACATCTTGTAACTCAGCCACACATGACCGACCACTCATTTCGCTTGAGTGTATCGAATGTACATCACCAACGGTTGGGATCAGCAACCGTTCCCGTATATATATGGGACAACATTGATAGATTTTAGAAACAAATGAATATTCTCTAGATAGGTGATTATACACCCTACTTCGGTGCGACCGACTTAGCCATGCTGCCTACCCGATTTCTGTCATTTACCGGTTGATGAGGCTAGAAGCTACGCTTTATCACTACATCAGATTCACTTCGAATGTCACATTGTCAGATCCATCGAAAATCACTAATTGACGTCTACAACCACACATTACGTGTCAGCTAAAAGAAGTTTCCTTCTCCGCTTCCACTCTTGGTAGGGTTGAAGAAATCAATGTACGTGACCTTTCTGGAAATACTCTGTCAGAAATTCATTCATACAAATCATCATCATTCACTTAGAATGTCACATCGTCATACCCGCCAAATCACAAATTGACTTGTCCGAAAATAACACGGGTATACAGCTAAGAGAAACGAATTCCTCCGCCACCAACGTGAATACGTTTGAACAGATCAACTTACGCGATCCATTGGATATACTCTGTCAGACCTTCGTCCATACAAGTTGTCCTGGGACTGGACAAACCGAAGGCACTATTCTGTAGACAGGATAGTCCTTGCATTTTACTCCGTCTTCAATTATCTTTGGCATATATGATTCGCAATGCTTATGCCAATACAGAGTGGTTCTTCGGATAATAATCCAACCGGTCTCTCCATATTAACAACGTTAAAATGGTCAAAACTTCGATAGTCGGTGAGTTAACTATCAAAGAAAACAAGTGTGCAAACAACGATATTATTTCCAAATGGAAATTATATCGAACAAACATCATTTAACATTAATCTCTTTAATTCATTTATTTACTTATCTCCTGTTTCCCTATATCTAAATTCTTATTTTCTTTTATCAGAAAACATTTCTGATTCTCGTTTGGAAAACATTTCCAAAACTCCTTTACGATCAAACCTTACCATTTCTTAGTTAAGAAGGAAGTCACACAAGTTGGGGTATAATTACCTCTCAGACCTTAACTGAACAACGTTATAACTTCGAAATGGTCAAAGTTTATCTTTTAATCTTTAACAACTTCTTTACGCCTTTCTCGGATTCAATTTTACTAATCCACTTCTATATTTAAAACATTGGTTATAACGATAACGTTATAATCCCTCCTTTCGAATTATCTAACTTTAATTATAACTTCTATTCTTATTAGTGAATAATTAACCTAACACTTATTTATTTATAAATAAATAAATCTCTATTTAAACACTGGAAAGTATAAGTACTTTCCTGAATTCGATATAATCGAATTTGCCGATTAACTCTCTTCGAGAAATCCCTATTTGATTAACTCTTCTTCGAATAACCTATATTCGATTAACTTCTTCTCGAATAAACGATATTCGATAATCTCTCTTCGAATAACTAATATTCGATAACTCTTCCTTTTCAAATATCTCATATTTGAAAATCTCACTTCGATTAAACTATAATCGATAACTCCCTTCGATGAAACTAACATCGATAACTCCTTTCGATGAAACTAACATTGATTAATTTAACTCGACGAACTTAACTCGACTCACTTATCTCGATAATCTAACTCAAGAACTTAACTCCTATCGAATAACTAATATTCGATTAAACTCCATTCGCTTGACTCTAGATCGCAGCGATCACAATGGTTACGCCTGACTCCCTCGGGAAACATCCGACCGCCTTAGGCTATTTACAGCCCTGCGAATTACGCTAGCAGTCGTACGAGATGGCAACTTATCCTGAATACTATGTTTGACTAACTCTGTCTCAAATAACTATATTTGATTAACTCTAGTTCGTTTTAACTCTAATCGATTAACTCTAACTAATTAACTCCAACTGGTTAACTCTAACTGATTAACTCTAACTGGTTAACTCTATTTGACTAACTCGACTTGACTAACCCCTTTCGAATAATATATTCGATTAACTAACTTTCGAATACCATATTCGATTCACTATCTTCGAATACCATATTCGATTTCTCCTTTCGAATACCATATTCGATTAACTAACTTCGAATACCATATCCGATTAACTAACTTCGAATACCATATTCGATTAACTAACTTCGAATACCATATTCGATTAACTAACTTCGAATACCATATTCGATTAACTAACTTCGAATACCATATTCGATTAACTAACTTCGAATACCATATCCGATTAACTAACTTCGAATACCATATTCGATTAACTAACTTCGAATACCATATTCGATTAACTAACTTCGAATACCATATTCGATTAACTAACTTCGAATACCATATTCGATTAACTAACTTCGAATACCATATTCGATTAACTAACTTCGAATGTCTATATTCGATTAACTAACTTCGAATACCATATCCGATTAACTAACTTCGAATACCATATCCGATTAACTAACTTCGAATACCATATTCGATTAACTAACTTCGAATGTCTATATTCGATTAACTAACTTCGAATACCATATTCGATTAACTAACTTCGAATACCATATTCGATTAACTAACTTCGAATGTCTATATTCGATTAACTAACTTCGAATACCATATTCGATTAACTAACTTCGAATACCATATTCGATTTACTTTATTCACTTCATAAAGATTTCCTTTTTAACATCGTTTTATTCATTTGAAAAGATTTACTTTTAAATAACGGTTCTACACTTTAAAAATGATTTCCCTTTTATAACGTTTCCTTTTCAATTCTATTTGTAAATGGTTTACAAATATTTCCTTTTCAAATTTATTCTTGAAATATTCTAACTCCTTAAATTTCCGGGAAAATTCGCCATAACCTCCTTTGTAACGAGAGCATCGGGAAAATCCCCAAACCCGCCACACAGGCCTTTCCATTCAAAAAGAAAATAGTTTGAAATTATTTCCTTTTTGAATATCTCCTATTTCTTAATATTCCCATTTATAAATATCGCTTATTTATAAATATTCTAGTTTATAAATATTCTATGTTCAATATCACTTTGAAAATCTCCTTATCAACATCCCGTATGTTATGGTATTCAATCATATCAAATCACGATGTTCAATATCGTCCATACACACACAATCAACAACAGGTTATAATTCACATCATATATCAAAATATATGAAAAACAATAAAATAACTGTTGAGGAATCCAGTCGGATTCCTCCAACCTGTTCCCCTGCATCACAGATGTTAGACAATATAGATAACATCACTTTCAGTTCCATATGATATATTCTGTTAAACAGAATCAATATAGAAATTTAACTAACTGACTAGCAGTTCAATCAAACAAATCAACACACAGTAAATCAGACAAATTTCTAACAGTTCTAAAGATACAACATGAAATTATAAACTGTTTAGAGTTGGTGAGATTTACTCACATTGGACTGTTATCGTTAAAAACGATTAACTGTCTTTGATTTAAACGGACAATTTATTTTGCAATAAATTGTAACGAGCTCGGATGGACTTCCAGTCAGCTTCATCGTGTAGTGTCCGTCCATACGATCCCATCGGATCCGACCGTTCGAAAAACCGATTCTGTATGAGTTAAATATTGAAATTACAAGTTCATATGCTATTAAACTTAAATCAAACCAATATATATTTTGTTTTCAATCCATTGGGCCTTTACCTCTCCAACATCGGCCCACTAAACAAATCAGGCCCGCCCCTCTTGCTTTCTTTCTTCCCTGAAGCATTAACAGGATGATGCTCTTGTAAACCAAATCTGCCCCTTTTGATCCCATCCTTCTTCCTTTTTCTTAATTCGTTTTGCCTTCTAAAAATCTGTGTGATCACATATGATACTCAAAACTCACCAAACTGGATATCCAGCTACAGTTCGACATTGCGGTTCCAACGAAACTGGTTTCGTCGAATTCCGACTTCGTATGCTCACATAGCGTATTTTTAACTATCAAAATACTGACTGTTTCTCACTCTAAAAATCCGTACGGTCACACAGTGACTCTAAAAATCACCAAACTGGAAATCTAACAACTATTTGATATTGCGGATCCAACAAAACTGGTTTTGTCGAAAACGGAGGTCGTATGCAAAACTGGCTATTTTTCAAGCGTTGAACAGACCGTTTAAATATATAAATATATTTAAATATAATTAAATAAAATATTAATAAATTAATATTATCGTATATATTCACAGTGGAATACCATACAGCTCCAGGGTAATTATATTCTCGCTATTTCGAGTCCAGATTGATTCGATATTCAATTTACATTGAAAAATCCTTTAATAACGTATATAAAGCGTTACGAATTATAAAGGAATTCCACAGCGACTTTTCTGAAATTTGATTTGGACGTGAATCAAAATCTACACGACGAAATCCAGATTTTTCTCTTCCATTAGAAAAATATACTCCACCAGCTCCACACGTTTCTTGTTTCACAGAAATCCGATTTAAAACGAACCCTGTATATTCAGTTGAAGTTCAAATCGCCAAATAGCGAACTGCCGTGCCATTTCAAGCTCTATTTTAATTATATTATAATTATACGTTCAAACCGTCGTCGATTGAATATATTCGTTATTATATTTCGAATCGAAACTCCACCAAATCTCGTATGCTATTCAATTCACATGATATTGTGAATTTCACTATTTCCGACTATTTCGACATTATAATATATTATTATATTATAATTATTTATTAAGTATTCAATATTATTTAATTAAACGATCATTAACTTCTCGAAATCACCAATTATATAATTAAATAAATTAATTATATATCGCAGAAAATGCGGGTCATTACATTCTTCCCCACTTAAAATAATTTCATCCTCGAAATTGCTAAGTTAGAGGACGACCCTATCTATTGGAATTCCTAAGATTTGTTTACCCCTTATTTCTAATTTCAACTGAACCAATTAATATCGATACCAACTGTAACGACCCAAGTGATTCAATACTTTATCATTTCAAAACCCTTACTAAATACATCCATTTTGAAAACATTTCAAAATCTCCCAGGAACTTAAAATTTCCTTATTTTAATTCCAAATCTGATTTAAATTCAAATTTAATTCATACTATTTCATATATTTTACTTATATGAATTCTGATTAGTTATTTATAACCATTTCACTTTTATAATCTCATTCGATTATAATTACAACCAATATATCTAATATATGATAATATATTACATATCCATACTGTGTCGGTCCATCGTATTCAAGTATTTATTTACTCCTACCGATACAGTGGATCAAACTGATCGACCAGAACTCATAAACAACTCAGCCAATGAATCTCCACAATATAAAACCATTTTTTTAATATCAAATACAAATACGCACTCGTATATATACACTCAAACTCAATCTAGGGTATTACTAACCCTATCTCTACCGAGTCACGCCACAGAGCCAAGTAATTCTTAACTTAAGCTCTGATACCAACTGTAACGACCCGGATTTTCGGCGGCTTTGGTTATCGACGTAAGTTCGACGTCGATAACCAAACCATCGAAAAAACCGAATAGTTAATGAAAGAAATTAGAAGGTGAGAATAGATAAGATAGAAACTTAGAATAGAAGAAGAAGAAGAAGAACACAACATCAGAGTAACACGAATCTCACAGCGGAACGAATAATATATAATAGATAACATAACTTTGAAATATAACAGTTATGTATACAATAGCACTTATCAGAGTACAACACTTACAACACAGCGGAAATAACTCTAGCTATATGATCTTGAAGCCTCCTGCTCCACGCTCTTCCAGTATATCTGCAAATTTCTGACTACTTGACTGCCCGTACAAATTTAGGCACCTAAGAGTTTAGGGAAAACAACAAAGTAAACTCCGGGTTAGTCATGGGACTGGTATGAGTAAAACAATTTAAACATGTATATGAACAAGTAAACGATATCTCATAAGACCACGCCGCATAACGGAACGGGTTTTTCCTTATGAGAATCCAAAATATCTTTATATCAAAACCTTTTGATATTATAATAATGTCTATGTACAAATAGATATCAACTAGCAGAAACGCTTTCATCTCACGTTCTACATATATAGTATACAATCAAAATCGCAAGCACGTATTGGATAATGGATTTCCAACTATGACAAGGTATGGAACCACCTTCCGATCAGTGTACTCTAGGAACGATACACTGGAGTTCAACAAGAACATCTTGTAACTCAGCCACACATGACCGACCACTCATTTCGCTTGAGTGTATCGAATGTACATCACCAACGGTTGGGATCAGCAACCGTTCCCGTATATATATGGGACAGCATTGATAGATTTTAGAAACAAATGAATATTCTCTAGATAGGTGATTATACACCCTACTTCGGTGCGACCGACTTAGCCATGCTGCCTACCCGATTTCTGTCATTTACCGGTTGATGAGGCTAGAAGCTACGCTTTATCACTACATCAGATTCACTTCGAATGTCACATTGTCAGATCCATCGAAAATCACTAATTGACGTCTACAACCACACATTACGTGTCAGCTAAAAGAAGTTTCCTTCTCCGCTTCCACTCTTGGTAGGGTTGAAGAAATCAATGTACGTGACCTTTCTGGAAATACTCTGTCAGAAATTCATTCATACAAATCATCATCATTCACTTAGAATGTCACATCGTCATACCCGCCAAATCACAAATTGACTTGTCCGAAAATAACACGGGTATACAGCTAAGAGAAACGAATTCCTCCGCCACCAACGTGAATACGTTTGAACAGATCAACTTACGCGATCCATTGGATATACTCTGTCAGACCTTCGTCCATACAAGTTGTCCTGGGACTGGACAAACCGAAGGCACTATTCTGTAGACAGGATAGTCCTTGCATTTTACTCCGTCTTCAATTATCTTTGGCATATATGATTCGCAATGCTTATGCCAATACAGAGTGGTTCTTCGGATAATAATCCAACCGGTCTCTCCATATTAACAACGTTAAAATGGTCAAAACTTCGATAGTCGGTGAGTTAACTATCAAAGAAAACAAGTGTGCAAACAACGATATTATTTCCAAATGGAAATTATATCGAACAAACATCATTTAACATTAATCTCTTTAATTCATTTATTTACTTATCTCCTGTTTCCCTATATCTAAATTCTTATTTTCTTTTATCAGAAAACATTTCTGATTCTCGTTTGGAAAACATTTCCAAAACTCCTTTACGATCAAACCTTACCATTTCTTAGTTAAGAAGGAAGTCACACAAGTTGGGGTATAATTACCTCTCAGACCTTAACTGAACAACGTTATAACTTCGAAATGGTCAAAGTTTATCTTTTAATCTTTAACAACTTCTTTACGCCTTTCTCGGATTCAATTTTACTAATCCACTTCTATATTTAAAACATTGGTTATAACGATAACGTTATAATCCCTCCTTTCGAATTATCTAACTTTAATTATAACTTCTATTCTTATTAGTGAATAATTAACCTAACACTTATTTATTTATAAATAAATAAATCTCTATTTAAACACTGGAAAGTATAAGTACTTTCCTGAATTCGATATAATCGAATTTGCCGATTAACTCTCTTCGAGAAATCCCTATTTGATTAACTCTTCTTCGAATAACCTATATTCGATTAACTTCTTCTCGAATAAACGATATTCGATAATCTCTCTTCGAATAACTAATATTCGATAACTCTTCCTCTTCAAATATCTCATATTTGAAAATCTCACTTCGATTAAACTATAATCGATAACTCCCTTCGATGAAACTAACATCGATAACTCCTTTCGATGAAACTAACATTGATTAATTTAACTCGACGAACTTAACTCGACTCACTTATCTCGATAATCTAACTCAAGAACTTAACTCCTATCGAATAACTAATATTCGATTAAACTCCATTCGCTTGACTCTAGATCGCAGCGATCACAATGGTTACGCCTGACTCCCTCGGGAAACATCCGACCGCCTTAGGCTATTTACAGCCCTGCGAATTACGCTAGCAGTCGTACGAGATGGCAACTTACCCTGAATACTATGTTTGACTAACTCTGTCTCAAATAACTATATTTGATTAACTCTAGTTCGTTTTAACTCTAATCGATTAACTCTAACTAATTAACTCCAACTGGTTAACTCTAACTGATTAACTCTAACTGGTTAACTCTATTTGACTAACTCGACTTGACTAACCCCTTTCGAATAATATATTCGATTAACTAACTTTCGAATACCATATTCGATTCACTATCTTCGAATACCATATTCGATTTCTCCTTTCGAATACCATATTCGATTAACTAACTTCGAATACCATATCCGATTAACTAACTTCGAATACCATATTCGATTAACTAACTTCGAATACCATATTCGATTAACTAACTTCGAATACCATATTCGATTAACTAACTTCGAATACCATATTCGATTAACTAACTTCGAATACCATATTCGATTAACTAACTTCGAATGTCTATATTCGATTAACTAACTTCGAATACCATATCCGATTAACTAACTATGAATACCATATTCGATTAACTAACTTCGAATGTCTATATTCGATTAACTAACTTCGAATACCATATTCGATTAACTAACTTCGAATACCATATTCGATTAACTAACTTTGAATGTCTATATTCGATTAACTAACTTCGAATACCATATTCGATTAACTAACTTCGAATACCATATTCGATTAACTAACTTCGAATACCATATTCAATTTACTTTATTCACTTTATAAAGATTTCCTTTTTAACATCGTTTTATTCATTTGAAAAGATTTACTTTTAAATAACGGTTCTACACTTTAAAAATGATTTCCCTTTTATAACGTTTCCTTTTCAATTCTATTTGTAAATGGTTTACAAATATTTCCTTTTCAAATTTATTCTTGAAATATTCGAACTCCTTAAATTTTCGGGAAAATTCGCCATAACCTCCTTTGTAACGGGAGCATCGGGAAAATCCCCAAACCCGCCACACAGGCCTTTCCATTCAAAAAGAAAATAGTTTGAAATTATTTCCTTTTTGAATATCTCCTATTTATTAATATTCCCATTTATAAATATCGCTTATTTATAAATATTCCAGTTTATAAATATTCTATGTTCAATATCACTTTGAAAATCTCCTTATCAACATCCTGTATGTTATGGTATTCAATCATATCAAATCACGATGTTCAATATCGTCTATACACACACAATCAACAACAGGTTATAATTCACATCATATATCAAAATATATGAAAAACAATAAAATAACTGTTGAGGAATCCAGTCGGATTCCTCCAACCTGTTCCCCTGCATCACAGATGTTAGACAATATAGATAACATCACTTTCAGTTCCATATGATATATTCTGTTAAATAGAATCAATATAGAAATTTAACTAACTGACTAGCAGTTCAATCAAACAAATCAACACACAGTAAATCAGACAAATTTCTAACAGTTCTAAAGATACAACATGAAATTATAAACTGATTAGAGTTGGTGAGATTTACTCACATTGGACTGTTATCGTTAAAAACGATTAACTGTCTTTGATTTAGACAGACAATTTATTTTGCAATAAATTGTAACGAGCTCGGATGGACTTCCAGTCAGCTTCATCGTGTAGTGTCCGTCCATACGATCCCATCGGATCCGACCGTTCGGAAAACCGATTCTGTATGAGTTAAATATTGAAATTACAAGTTCATATGCTATTAAACTTAAATCAAACCAATATATATTTTGTTTTCAATCCATTGGGCCTTTACCTCTCCAACATCGGCCCACTAAACAAATCAGGCCCGCCCCTCTTGCTTTCTTTCTTCCCTGAAGCATTAACAGGATGATGCTCCTGTAAACCAAATCTGCCCCTTTTGATCCCATCCTTCTTCCTTTGTAACACCCCACGCCCGCTAAGGTCACTCACAAAGGGAATGCCTTAGCTTTGGTGGAGTATTTTTAGTGAGTATAGAACAGAAAAATTACAACAGGACAGATATAAGTAATACTTGAAAATTTAAAACATCATTTCATTAACAAAACATGTTTGGTTACATCACAAAACCGTAACAAGAGTCCAGTACATAATATCCATCCTGATAAAATAGAAGTACATAATCCCATTACATAGACAATAGCCATAATAGAAAAGATAAACCGAGCTTTACTTCTACGATCCAAGCCCAAAAGATAGATATAGCAGTCTGATCCAAGCCCACTAGTGCTAGGCCCACTCTGATAACCTGAGGGTTGGGAAAAGGATAAAAACAACGGGGTCAGACATAAGTCTGAGTGAGTCCTATAACCCTAACAATACAACCATTAAAGTAATTAGGGTATGACATAAATAAGGTACGGTACCTCTGGGGATAATGACTACACTATGTAGCCAACTAAACACCGGATGTACTACGATAACCGAAAAGACGCATTTATCCACCCAAGGATAATTCTTACACCACCCCAGACTTATTCACCCAAGGGTAATTCCTACACTGCACCACACCAGTTCTACCCACCAAGAGTAATTCCTACTTAAAGGTTGATCCCATCTAAAGTCTTGGAAAATATAACTAGTAGTTTCTGGTACTTCTAGCTGACCACGTAGGTGCCGTCTGCCCCTACATCCATTAGGTGTATAACTGACCACGTAGGTGCCGTCTGCCCCTACATCCACTAGGTGTACCTAGTAATCTTACCCAGTAGTTTCGTGTACCCCTACACAGGTGCCGTCTGCCCCTATCTTTACTAGGTGTACCTACTACTACCCATCGATCGGCTCCCTACCGTAGATACCCGTGCTGGTCCCACGATTGTGGTGTATCATTCCCCTAAAGTGGCTACCAGATAATATCACGGTGCACGGCTTTATATCTACACGATGCAACAACGACTTACCAACCAGCACGGGCCCACACACGCATATGAAACCCGTTGGTCCCGCGTTGCCACCGCTAACCCGTTTTGGCCTCTTATAGTCAAGCCCAATATGCGTGTCCCGTCACTCGACTTGAGTCGAGCCTACAAAGATACGTTTGGGATATTGGTTGAAATGGGCCCCCACAAGCTACTACTTAAGCTTGTCATTTAATCTAGTGCATCCCACTTAACCCTTTAACCATGTCCCCTTACATGTTATAAATCTTGGTTAAGTCCTTTAATCATATTTCGATTGCCACTTAGGGCACCCACTAGATTTCCACATGCCACCCATGGCACTTACTTAACCCCTTAATCATGTTTAATTACATGTTCCACCTTGGTTAAGTATTCTAATCGTATTTTTCTATTGCCACCCAAGGCAACCCACTAGTCTCATCGTGCCACCCCAAGGCACCCACTTAACCCCTCATGTCCCACTACATGCTAATATGGTTAAGTGTTTCTTAATTAATTAAGACCGTGATCTCCCATAAAGACCTCCCACATTAGACTGGCTGTTATGACCGCCTGGTTAAGCCGGTAGAGTCCGGGCAGTCTTACGTCATAACAGAGTCTAACCTCGTGTCTTTACCTTAATCACATATTTAATTTATGGCTAAGACCTCTCACATTGGGCTGACATTTGTAGCAACTGGTTAAGCCGGTCGGGTCCGGGCAGTTTTACACTACAAATGAGTCCAACCTCGTGTCTTAGTCGATTAATTATACCTAATTAATCACCCCCATATTAATTATCCCTAATTAATATCAAGTTTTCCATAACATGGGTAGACCTAACTCAATAGGTAAATTCCCATGGGGTAGACCTAACTCAATAGGTAAATTCCCACTTATGGTAATTTATTTTTATGGTATGCTTAATCATACCCAATCATACTTTTATTAACATATTTATTACCCCATCGTTCCCCACGTAAATCGTTCTCATTTCACGACATAATAAAGGGAAAGATCCATCACAAATATCATGGGTTTAACATATAACTTTGTCATGGGTTAAGAGAATGTCAACTTGCATATATGAACATATATTAACCCAACTACATATAACCCAAACTTGCATATTATCATACACATGATTTGCATAACATGTTGAACTTGCATATAGGCATTCTCATAACTTGCATAACATGTTAATCATGCATTTAAGCATACACATAACTTGCATAAGCATTCATATACTTGCATAAGCATTCACATACTTGCATAAGCATTCACATACTTGCATGAGCATTCACATACTTGCATGAGCATTCACATACTTGCATGAGCATTCACATACTTGCATGAACATGCATAATTTGCATATCACATTAAACTTGCATTTAAGCATATACATAACTTGCATAACATCACGCTCATAACTTGCATAATCTCATAAACTTAACTTGCATAACATTATGCACACAACTTGCATACCCTCATACACATAACTTGCATAATATGTCGAATCTTACATATATGACTTGCATCTTAAAGGAGGGTAAATATGCATAGCATATAAGGGTGCCATCTTGCATATGTATATACCATATTTAAAAGGGTAAACTTGCATGTCATGATTTATGCATAATACCAAACACTTAGCATGCATATAACCACTTACTTATCATGCATAGAATCAAATACTTATTATGCATAAAATCAAATACTTATTATGCATAAAACCAAATACTTATTATGCATAAAATCAAATACTTATTATGCATAAAATCAAATACTAATTATGCATAAACCCACCACTTAACTTGCATAAGCCCAAACACTTAACATGCATAAAACCCCATACTTAGTATGCATACAATCAAATACTTATCATGCATAACGTCAAATACTTTAGCATGAATAACATCAAATACTTAACATGCATAACACCAACTACTTAGCATGCATAAAATCACATGCATAACTTGCATATCATGTTACATATAACTTGCATATATCCTCACATATAGTTTGCATAACATGTCACATATGCATAAATGTTTAACATGGTGTTTTGCATCATAAAACATGGCCTTAACTTGCATTTAACATAAAACTTGCAAATCACATATCATACAAACTTGCATAAATACATTTATCCACAAACATAGCCATGTCTTATCACATCCTACCATAATCAATTTAACAATTGATTATTAAAGCCATAGAAACTCACCAAAACAAGATTAGCAAGTTAAATGAAGCAAATCCCAATGATTAAGTAGAAGAAGATGTAGATTAGCTTGCAAACCCTCTTAGGATTTTTAGTGGAGGCTCTCCAATTTTCTAAGTGGTGGCATAATGGCCTTAGATCTATTTTTTTGGTAAGGATAAGGGGGTATTAGGGTGTATATATAGATTAGTTAGATGTTTTAGGACCATAGGATATACCCTAGAACCAATCCTAGCCTTTAAAGCATGTCTTGGGGAAGAAGTCAAGTGTAGGAACCATTTAGGGCCCAAAAAAAAACAGCCCAAAACTCATCCCGGGCCTCAAAACATGAGCAGTTTTCGTTTTTGATTTTTCGTGAAACTTTGACGGGCCATAACTTGGTCATACGGACTCCGATTTACGAAAACTCGGACTCTATTTCGCGTATTTTTCCGAGACGAACGCAATGGCACAGCCCGTTTCCCCTGATTCAGAATATTAAATTTAATTCTGCTCTGATTTATGTTATAACAAGTTATTTAACATACGGGGTGTTACATTCTCCCCTACTTAAAGGATTTCGTCCCCGAAATCTCTAAGTCAAGAAGAACGTATCCTACCAACCAAACAACCATCTACTCAACCATCAAACACTGGCATCCATTGTCCTTAAAGTTTCTAATGCTGTATGAACATATGCAAAAAGTGTGTGTATATGTTCCCTATCTAATGCAAAATCAGGCGGTCTACTGATTCAGTTGACCTCCTTAATGCAAACCATGATAGTGCCATGCATCCAATATGTATGCGAAAGAACCCTATCGACACATACTATTTCTACATGCGTGCACAATCATTCACCGAATAAATGCATCATCCATATGATAGCACAACCATCATACATCCATTAATATAGCTACCTACACACATTTATATGCAATATGCAATATGAAGTGATTGAGCCGATGTAGTGCCTAAAGTGTGTGTATATGCATCCACGAGCAACCACTAGCAAACACTTGCATCCACTTGCATCCATCAATCATAACATGTCTCAAACACATGTTTCAACCATAGGTTTACCCTATCTAAAAGGTCAAAGGTGCTAACGAGAGGACATACTAAGGACAAGATAAGTACAAGATAGGCAATAAAGGAGAAGTTAAAGAACATACTCTCGAAAAGAAAAGGGTACAAAGAACGCATCTTCGCTTCCATCTCCCAAGTAGCATTGCTCTCGTCATCTCCCCATTGCACTTTGACTAGCTGAACCTCTCTGTTTCTCAACTTCTTAATCTCTGACCCAAGGATGCGAGTAGGAGCTCGTCGAATAGTCGCATCATGCTCTGCTTCCACTTCTCTAAGCAAACTTGGCTCTACCACCTCTGCGGTCTTATGTAGGCACTTCCTCCCATGGAATACATCATGTACACTACTAAGTCTGTCGGGCAGCTCCACTTATGGAAGATGCTCCTCCCATGTACCTCCAAAATCCAAGATACATAGCCTCAAAAGGTCTTCTAAAATATGATTCACCCTCTCGGTCTGGTTGTCCGTCTGAGGATGATATGCGGTACTCAAACGCAACTGAGACCCTACCGCCTTTTGCAAACTCCTCCAAAACTCTCTAGTGAAGATAGGATCTCGATCACTCACTATACTGGAGGGTACCCGATGCAATCGAACTATCTCTCGAAGATATACAAAAGCTAGCCATGGAGCAGTCCACTTACTCTTCACAGGTATGAAATGGGTGTTCTTAGTAAGTCTGTCTACCACCGCCCAAATTCCTGTATTACTCTTTCTCGATCTGGGTAACCTGTCAATAAAATCCAACGAGACACTGTCCCACTTTCATTGCGGAACCTCCCATGGGTGAAGCAACCCACCTGGTTTCTTTCGCTCCGTCTTCACTCGTTGGCACACCAAGCATCGAGCGACATGCTCGGCCACATCTTTCTTCATACCGGCCCAGAAGAAAGCCCTCTTCATGTCTTGGTACATCTTACCCCCACCGGGATGAATGGTCATCCTAGAACGGTGTGCGTCATCAAGAATAGCCTTCCTCAAACCCTCGTCTTGCGGTACACAAAGTCTACCGTCTCTACGCAAGCACCCTCTATCATCTAGGGTGTACCTACTCAAATGGCTGGACGACTCCCCCCTTATGAGCTTCTCTACTAACTCAACCAACTGTGGGTCGCCCCTCTGTGCTTCTCCAATCCGCCCCAAAAGAGTAGGTCTAACTTCCAAAGAAGCTAGCAAACCGGGTACAAAGTCAACGGAAGGTCTAAAGTCAAACTTAGAAATAAACTCTAAGCTCCGTCGTTCAACGAACAATGAACTCAAGGACAACCTTTTTCTACTTAAGGTGTCCGTTACCATGTTACCCTTACTCATAGGACGCTAAGGATCCCATCCACTTTTGTTGTCCTAAGACTATGCGCTCGAAGAGTCTCCAACACTTCCCTAAGATGTAGGGCATGCTCTTCTCCACCAGGATATCATCCAAAATCATCACAACTGTCTCCCACGCAGACCACCCTAGTCGAATTCGGCATCCCCCAAATGCAAGCCCTAAAGGCCTAAACCAATATCAGACAAACACCCAAGGGATACCTCCTTCGAATTCAGACGACCTACGTGAGATGATACTAGTAAAAATGGCTAAATAATTAAGCCCTCGTCCAATTCTGGATGTTCTCGCCAGTCTCGCTCCAAAACCGTCGTTTGTCCTATACTGGCTCTGCTCAGCCTATTGAGCACATACGAAAACTTATTTCGCTCCAGATGTCATCTACAAAGACCATCACGAACTTATTTAGGTACTCCCTGAACACCCTTCTCAACAAAGTATGCGGGGGCGTTCTTCAAACCCAATGGCATCACCAGCCACTCATAAAAGAAATCATCCGAAGTCTTAAAGACAGTCTTCTCTATACTATTCTCAGCCACTCTCAACTGATGAAGTCCCGTGGCTAAGTCCTACTACACAAAAAATACTGAGGCGCCAGCCAACTGATCAAGGAGATCATTAATCCTCGGCAATGGGTATCTATTCTTCTTTGTGAGTTTCTTTAGCTCTCTTTAGCCTACACAAAGTCTGAGGGACCCATCCGCCTTCATAACAAAAACTACTGGAGCGCCCCACTCCAATATACTTCGTCTTATGAACCCCTTCTCAAGCAAATCGCCTACTTACTTATGGAGTTCCCTCCTCTCACTAGGAGCCATGTGGCACACTGGCCAAGATACTGGTTTAGCATTATCCATCAGATATATTCGGAAGTCAATCTCCCGCTTCGGAGGTAAGCCCTTCACCTCCTCAAACACATCCGGATATTCCCGGACCGCTCTAGCAGATCGCAGACTCTAGACCAACGTGTCAAGCGATTCTAGATACCTTAGCATAACAGATTCTATGGGATTACAAGAGATCTCGAGAGTGTTACCCAGGCGGCCCATAAGCCTAACAACTCTTCCTTCAAAATGAAGAACAGCACTCCTACTGGATAACCAGTCCATGCCCAAAACTAACCCATAGCCCGTGAAGCCCAACAAGCATCACATCTAAACTCAATGCTAAGTATAGAAACTTTCAAACCCAAACATATCATGGAGCCCCAATTGGGTTTGAAACAACTAAGGGATCATCTACCAACTGGTGTCTAAGTGCAGTGACTCAACTAACCATGATGAGATAAACGAACTCGATATATCAGAATCAAATAAAGCTTGGATCGGATAATAAAGAAATCCAAATTCCAACCTAAACGGTCATATCCCCATCTGGTACCCAAGTCGTGAGGGAATACAACTACCCTCCAGAAGATTCCATACCTTGCCTTTGCTTCTTTGGACAATCCTAATAACGTGTCCTATTCCTCCCAAAAGGATAACTACCAGCCTTCTTCTTCCCTATTCTCCACTCATAACCTCCCACCAATGAGGTCTCATCTTTCATTAACCAAACAACTATTTGAGCCTTCCTCCCATCGTTTATCCAATAGATACCTACCAGTCCTCCTCCTTCTTGAACCAACTTCTAATCCGACTAACGTCTAAGTCCCTTGAAGTGGTTTTCCATCCTTATCTATCTTAGAAAGACCATCTATACGCGGAGGGGAAACTCAAAACGGGAGAAAGGAAGAGATTCAAAATGGAGAATTCGAAAGATATAGATATGGCTATTGGGGATTATGCTTTTCTTTCAAAAACTTTTCTCTTAAAAGACATGTTTTTGAAAATACTCCTTTCCAAAAATATTCTTAGAAAATAGTTTTTCTAAAAATTTTATCTGTTCCGGTAACCTTAAGCTCTGATACCACGTGTAACACCCCACGCCCGCTAAGGTCACTCACAAAGGGAATGCCTTAGCTTTGGTGGAGTATTTTTAGTGAGTATAGAACAGAAAAATTACAACAGGACAGATATAAGTAATACTTGAAAATTTAAAACAATATTTCATTAACAAAACATGTTTGGTTACATCACAAAACCGTAACAAGAGTCCAGTACATAATATCCATCCTGATAAAATAGAAGTACATAATCCCATTACATAGACAATAGCCATAATAGAAAAGATAAACCGAGCTTTACTTCTACGATCCAAGCCCAAAAGATAGATATAGCAGTCTGATCCAAGCCCACTAGTGTTAGGCCCACTCTGATAACCTGAGGGTTGGGAAAAAGATAAAAACAACGGGGTCAGACATAAGTCTGAGTGAGTCCTATAACCCTAACAATACAACCATTAAAGTAATTAGGGTATGACATAAATAAGGTACGGTACCTCTGGGGATAATGACTACACTATGTAGCCAACTAAACACCGGATGTACTACGATAACCGAAAAGACGCATTTATCCACCCAAGGATAATTCTTACACCACCCCAGACTTATTCACCCAAGGGTAATTCCTACACTGCACCACACCAGTTCTACCCACCAAGAGTAATTCCTACTTAAAGGTTGATCCCATCTAAAGTCTTGGAAAATATAACTAGTAGTTTCTGGTACTTCTAGCTGACCACGTAGGTGCCGTCTGCCCCTACATCCATTAGGTGTATAACTGACCACGTAGGTGCCGTCTGCCCCTACATCCACTAGGTGTACCTAGTAATCTTACCCAGTAGTTTCGTGTACCCCTACACAGGTGCCGTCTGCTCCTATCTTTACTAGGTGTACCTACTACTACCCATCGATCGGCTCCCTACCGTAGATACCCGTGCTGGTCCCACGATTGTGGTGTATCATTCCCCTAAAGTGGCTACCAGATAATATCACGGTGCAC
Organism: Allium sativum; assembly: GCA_030737875.1. Lineage (NCBI taxonomy): Eukaryota > Viridiplantae > Streptophyta > Magnoliopsida > Asparagales > Amaryllidaceae > Allium > Allium sativum. Next base: position 1,021,332,211 of record CM060920.1, read on the forward strand.
GGCTTTATATCTACACGATGCAACAACGACTTACCAACCAGCCCGGGCCCACACACGCATATGAAACCCGTTGGTCCCGCGTTGCCACCGCTAACCCGTTTTGGCCTCTTATAGTCAAGCCCAATATGCGTGTCCCGTCACTCGACTTGAGTCGAGCCTACAAAGATACGTTTGGGATATTGGTTGAAATGGGCCCCCACAAGCTACTACTTAAGCTTGTCATTTAATCTAGTGCATCCCACTTAACCCTTTAACCATGTCCCCTTACATGTTATAAATCTTGGTTAAGTCCTTTAATCATATTTCGATTGCCACTTAGGGCACCCACTAGATTTCCACATGCCACCCATGGCACTTACTTAACCCCTTAATCATGTTTAATTACATGTTCCACCTTGGTTAAGTATTCTAATCGTATTTTTCTATTGCCACCCAAGGCAACCCACTAGTCTCATCGTGCCACCCCAAGGCACCCACTTAACCCCTCATGTCCCACTACATGCTAATATGGTTAAGTGTTTCTTAATTAATTAAGACCGTGATCTCCCATAAAGACCTCCCACATTAGACTGGCTGTTATGACCGCCTGGTTAAGCCGGTAGAGTCCGGGCAGTCTTACGTCATAACAGAGTCTAACCTCGTGTCTTTACCTTAATCACGTATTTAATTTATGGCTAAGACCTCTCACATTGGGCTGACATTTGTAGCAACTGGTTAAGCCGGTCGGGTCCGGGCAGTTTTACACTACAAATGAGTCCAACCTCGTGTCTTAGTCGATTAATTATACCTAATTAATCACCCCCATATTAATTATCCCTAATTAATATCAAGTTTTCCATAACATGGGTAGACCTAACTCAATAGGTAAATTCCCATGGGGTAGACCTAACTCAATAGGTAAATTCCCACTTATGGTAATTTATTTTTATGGTATGCTTAATCATACCCAATCATACTTTTATTAACATATTTATTACCCCATCGTTCCCCACGTAAATCGTTCTCATTTCACGACATAATAAAGGGAAAGATCCATCACAAATATCATGGGTTTAACATATAACTTTGTCATGGGTTAAGAGAATGTCAACTTGCATATATGAACATATATTAACCCAACTACATATAACCCAAACTTGCATATTATCATACACATGATTTGCATAACATGTTGAACTTGCATATAGGCATTCTCATAACTTGCATAACATGTTAATCATGCATTTAAGCATACACATAACTTGCATAAGCATTCACATACTTGCATGAGCATTCACATACTTGCACGAGCATTCACATACTTGCATGAGCATTCACATACTTGCATGAGCATTCACATACTTGCATGAACATGCATAACTTGCATATCACATTAAACTTGCATTTAAGCATATACATAACTTGCATAACATCACGCTCATAACTTGCATAATCTCATAAACTTAACTTGCATAACATTATGCACACAACTTGCATACCCTCATACACATAACTTGCATAATATGTCGAATCTTACATATATGACTTGCATCTTAAAGGAGGGTAAATATGCATAGCATATAAGGGTGCCATCTTGCATATGTATATACCATATTTAAAAGGGTAAACTTGCATGTCATGATTTATGCATAATACCAAACACTTAGCATGCATATAACCACTTACTTATCATGCATAGAATCAAATACTTATTATGCATAAAATCAAATACTTATTATGCATAAAACCAAATACTTATTATGCATAAAATCAAATACTTATTATGCATAAAATCAAATACTTATTATGCATAAACCCACCACTTAACTTGCATAAGCCCAAACACTTAACATGCATAAAACCCCATACTTAGTATGCATACAATCAAATACTTATCATGCATAACGTCAAATACTTTAGCATGAATAACATCAAATACTTAACATGCATAACACCAACTACTTAGCATGCATAAAATCACATGCATAACTTGCATATCATGTTACATATAACTTGCATATATCCTCACATATAGTTTGCATAACATGTCACATATGCATAAATGTTTAACATGGTGTTTTGCATCATAAAACATGGCCTTAACTTGCATTTAACATAAAACTTGCAAATCACATATCATACAAACTTGCATAAATACATTTATCCACAAACATAGCCATGTCTTATCACATCCTACCATAATCAATTTAACAATTGATTATTAAAGCCATAGAAACTCACCAAAACAAGATTAGCAAGTTAAATGAAGCAAATCCCAATGATTAAGTAGAAGAAGATGTAGATTAGCTTGCAAACCCTCTTAGGATTTTTAGTGGAGGCTCTCCAATTTTCTAAGTGGTGGCATAATGGCCTTAGATCTATTTTTTTGGTAAGGATAAGGGGGTATTAGGGTGTATATATAGATTAGTTAGATGTTTTAGGACCATAGGATATACCCTAGAACCAATCCTAGCCTTTAAAGCATGTCTTGGGGAAGAAGTCAAGTGTAGGAACCATTTAGGGCCCAAAAAAAAACAGCCCAAAACTCATCCCGGGCCTCAAAACATGAGCAGTTTTCGTTTTTGATTTTTCGTGAAACTTTGACGGGCCATAACTTGGTCATACGGACTCCGATTTACGAAAACTCGGACTCTATTTCGCGTATTTTTCCGAGACGAACGCAATGGCACAGCCCGTTTCCCCTGATTCAGAATATTAAATTTAATTCTGCTCTGATTTATGTTATAACAAGTTATTTAACATACGGGGTGTTACATCCTTTTTCTTAATTCGTTTTGCCTTCTAAAAATCTGTGTGATCACATATGATACTCAAAAATCACTAAACTGGATATCCAGCTACAGTTCGACATTACGGTTCCAACGAAACTGGTTTCGTCGAATTCCGACTTCGTATGCTCACATAGCGTATTTTTAACTATCAAAATACTGACTGTTTCTCACTCTAAAAATCCGTACGGTCACACAGTGACTCTAAAAATCACCAAACTGGAAATCTAACAACTATTTGATATTGCGGATCCAACAAAACTGGTTTTGTCGAAAACGGAGGTCGTATGCAAAACTGGCTATTTTTCAAGCGCTGAACAGACCGTTTAAATATATAAATATAATTAAATAAAATATTAATAAATTAATATTATCATATATATTCACAGTGGAATACCATACAGCTCCAGGGTAATTATATACTCGCTATTTCGAGTCCAGATTGATTCGATATTCAATTTACATTGAAAAATCCTTTAATAACGTATATAAAGCGTTACGAATTATAAAGGAATTCCACAGCGACTTTTCTGAAATTTGATTTGGACGTGAATCAAAATCTACACGACGAAATCCAGATTTTTCTCTTCCATTAGAAAAATATACTCCACCAGCTCCACACGTTTCTTGTTTCACAGAAATCCGATTTAAAACGAACCCTGTATATTCAGTTGAAGTTCAAATCGCCAAATAGCGAACTGCCGTGCCATTTCAAGCTCTATTTTGATTATATTATAATTATACGTTCAAACCGTCGTCGATTGAATATATTCGTTATTATATTTCGAATCGAAACTCCACCAAATCTCGTATGCTATTCAATTCACATGATATTGTGAATTTCACTATTTCCGACTATTTCGACATTATAATATATTATTATATTATAATTATTTATTAAATATTCAATATTATTTAATTAAACGATCATTAACTTCTCTAAATCACCAATTATATAATTAAATAAATTAATTATATATCGCAGAAAATGCGGGTCATTACAATCACCATCTTCATCTTCGAATTTCACTCGTCGGTCAATTATTCGAAATGAGAATTAACTCAGCCTTTTCAAATAATTCACGTATATTTAGAATTTCAAGTCAATTTATTTCAATGGTTAAATCATTCGACAACACCAATTTTGTCCTTTAATGTAATTTTCACACCAAACACATTCAACCATCAAATACCACATAAATCGAGCAAATTCAATTTATTTCCATTCCATATTGTTTATGGTATTTTATAACGATTTATCGCTATTTTTATTTATTTTAAAATAGCCAATTTATTCAAAACGACGCTTCGGGCCATAACGCGGCCGTGGCGCTGTTTTTCTTCAGATTTGATTTACACATATCTGAAAATATAACCGTTGGATATTCACACAATTTACATCATTAGAAAGGTCTTTTCAAAACGAATCCAATGGTTCCAGTTTTGGGAAAATCCGATGGTCGGATCTCCCGGTACAATCGTTTGAAGTTTCGATTTCAAAATACGAACTGCAGCGTCGTTATTCGATTAAATATATTTATATTTATATATATATAATCATTTCTGGCGCTGTTTTTCTTCATATTTGAATTAAACATTCCAGACAATCCAACCGTTGGATTTTTACAAGGTTGGTGCCGTTGGAAAGATATTTCCAAGGCGAACCCGACGGTTGCGGTTTCGGGAAAATCCAACGGTCGGATTTCCCGCACTAGTTGTTTGAAATCACGGTTTCATAACACGAACTGCACGGCCACGTTTCGTTTTAATTTTATTTATATTTATATATTTATATAAATATAGTTCATTCAACAATTTCAATATCGTTTTCACTTCAAATATTTCACTAACGCCTTTAAATTCTGGAAAATTTCGCCATAACCTCCTTTGTACGGGAGGGGCTGGGAAAATTCCCAAATAGCCACACGGGCGTCTCATGTCAAAAAGAAAAAGAAAAAGCATAGCGGCTAGCCAACAGGCTCATAAAATCATCACCCAAAAAAACAGTAAATGTGTACCTATTTGTCGGGCACAAAATTTTATTCCTCTTCTCTAGCCCCTTTGCTATAACCTGTTCAATAGATATGTATGTACATATATACAGTTCTTATCATTTATCATTTTCCATTCAACTTCATATTTGATTCCATTTTGTTTAAAAACAACATTCATTCTAATGTTGCATGCATAGGCAAAAATCATATCATTAGCTAATTAATGAATATTTCGACTCATGCATATTTATTTGAACGAGTTGCTATATTTAACACTTCACATTTCAACAAATCATGTATATAATAAAAATGTGATTTTTATTGTAAAACAAATTATTTCAAAACACTATTTTTTTATATAGTTTATATAGGTGATAAAAATAGGATTTTTATTAGGAAACAATTTATTTCAAAATATGAATACCATTCAACACATGAATTTCAATTCAACGAATGAATATCGATTCAACACATGAAGGTTTTCTACAGTTTCTATATATGGATAAAAATGTGATTCTTATATTTAAAACACGAATACCATTCAACACATGAATTTCTAATCAACGAATGAATATCAATTCAACACATGAAGGTTTTCTATTCAATGAACAAATATAGTTTCAGCAAATGAAAATAATTCAAACACATGAATATTATTCAAAATTTCGGCAGTATAACGGCAGGGTAGTTAAAACCGGGACCGTCCCTAGTACGGCTCCTCGCTCTACCTTAAAACCTCGCAGTTTTTGACAATGGGGATCATGCATCTAGTTCGCACGCAGGCAGCATGTATATATTTATTTCATTTCCACAAACTAATCCTATGTGGTTTCAACCAAATATTTCTCAACCACAAACGGGTATTTTTCTACCACAATCAATCAATATCAACCACAAACAATCCCAAACAACCATTCGCTATTAATCAATTTTCACACCAATCACAATCAATAAATATCGTCCATGGTTTGTGGACGAGGGGCATATATATATATATATATATATATATATATATATATCAATTCAATTTTATTTCAACACATATATAATTTTTACAGCGCATATATAACTTATACATCGAACGTACAACTTATACAACGCTTATACAAGAGGTGTACAACGCTTATATAACTCATACATCGACTATATAATTTATACATCGTCGTTTTCCATATTGTTTTTAAATCAGAAATCTCACATTGGGTTCCACTCCACAAAAATAGCAGAAGGCTCAGAAAAATATGCGGTCTCTTCTAAAATGTAAAAGACGTCCACCCGGTCATGATGTTTCCTGTTTCATCGAATTTCGTTAACACAGCAAAAAGATATGATTTTTCAAAGTTTGCAACGGTTTTAAACTGTCGAAATCAGTTAAATAATTAACAGCCGAACCTCCACCGTTTTGTTCGAAACTAGGTTTCGATCTCTCGCGAAATCCGTGAAGCTAGAGGACGATCGGCCTTCGCAGCGTTGAAGGGCTAGGAGAGGGCTTCGCGCGCGTGCGGGAGTGGGCCAACTCGGTAGACCCAGGTGATAGCGGCGGCGGTTGAAAGGCCGCGACTTTGAAGGCCTGGATCTCGCGATTCACCAGACGAGAGGGGGTGCCACGACCATGGATTTGAAGCTTGAGGGGAGCTCTTCAAAAACCCCAACTGGGTCGAAGGCTATCGATGCGTGTAGGAGGAGAAAACGAGGGGGAAAGCTCGAATCCCTCTTCCATCGTTCGCGATTTAGAAATGTCGGGGAGAGAGAAAAGATATCGGCCAATCATATTTTTTCTTTTATTTATATATTTTTAAAATTTCTAAAATACACCCTTTCACACACGAACACCAATCCAAACCCAACGATTGTCGATCCTAGCATTTCACCCCCATCCCGAACACAATGGGATATGTTTTGTAGGCTCATTCGACTGTTTCAGTCAGTTTCCATTCAATTTAAAATATATAACATTCAATATTTGATTTGAACGTACATTTCAATTTGCCAGGGCCACAAATTAATTCGAAAAATTCCAGAAAAATAAATCTGGCTATGTTTTGACGGTGCGGTTCCAACAAAAGTGGTTTCATCGAATTCTGAGACCGTTTGCAAAACGGCCCATTTCTGGTCGATCCAATTTAACTGTAATTGGCCAAAACACGTTTTCCTTTGCCACGCTCACATACTAGCTTCAAAAATTAGGAAAATTGAAACCTAGTAAAAACTTCACATCCCGGATCCAACAAAAGTGGTTTCGTCGAATTCTGAGGTCGTATGCAAAATGGCCAATTTCACGGGCTATATAAATTCCCTAGCGACCTCTCTGAAAATTCATTCGGCCATAACTTTTGCTTTCCGCTATGAAAATTCGATTTTTCAGATTCGTTAGAAAGGTATTCACAAACCTATTTAAATTATTTTGGTTTCACTAAAATCCGCTTTGTTTCGCACCCGGTACAGTCCGACAAAGTTTGAATTCAATTTTTGAAACTGCAGCGCCTTTTCAGGCCTTGTTTATAATTATATTTAATTATATTCGTTTTCAATTGTCGATTCAAACTCAGTTTTCATCGCCATTATTTAAAATATTTATTTTAAATATTTAAAATCCATTATTTTAGCCAATTTAAAATTTTTAAATTGTTTCAGATTTTCTGGGTCGTTACAAATGGTCCAAACCCAATTAACTTCAAAATAAATAAAATATTTTCTAAGTTTAAAATTTTACGGAAAATATGCAAGAACCTCCTCTGTACTGTTCAATCCAAACAACTACAATTCGCAACTCTGAGCCTCCCATCAATCAAAAGAAAACAGAGCCAAGTGGCTACCCCACTCAGGGGTATAAAATTAATCACCCAAATCAATGTAATTAAGGTTTACTTATTTGTCGGGTGTAACAACCCGTAAAATGCGAGCCAGTTTGAAAATTTTATTTTGGCAATTTTAGCGAATTTTGATTATTTAAAATGAATTATTTTAAATAATATCGACGAAAATTTATTTTGAATATAATTCGACGTATATATTTATACGCGTCGTCGTTAGAATATATATAATTATATATAATTATAAATGGAATTGAAAATGGCGCGGTAGTTCGAAAATTCGATTTCTAATTTCAAATGAATATACAGAATTCAATATAAGTCAGAATTGAACGAAACAAGAAATATTTGAATCTGTATAACTATATCTTTGTAACGAAGTTAACAAACTGAGATTTCATCTTAGAAATGATAAGATATGTCCAGTTTAAAATTAGAAATAGTCGCTGTGGAATTTATATATATATAAGGCCCTTAAAAATAGCAATTTTGCAAATGACCTCGGATTTCGACGAAACCAGTTTTGTTGGGTCCGTGGTGTTAAGTTATTGCTAGGTTTCAAATTTCATAATTTTTCGAATCAATATGTGAGCGTGGCAAAGGAAAACGCGTTTGACCAGTTTCAGTTGATTTTAATCGACTGGAAAATGGCCATTTTTCAGACGGTCTCAGAATTCGACGAAATTAGTTTTGTTAGGACCGTATCGTCAATACGAAGCTAGAAAATATTTTTCTGGAATTTTTCTAGTTAGTATGTGACCCCGGTAATTTGAAATGTGCGTTTAAAATTCAATATAAAGATTTAAATGTAAATTCAATGGAAACTGATTGCAACGATAGAATCAGCTTGTGATACATATCCCATTGTGTTCGGAATGGGGGTAATACGCTATGGACGGCAGGCGGTGGGCCTCGTTTCGAGGTCATATGTAAAAGTCAACTTTTTAATAATTAAATAATAATAAAAAAAAAAATATTATTATCTTCTCCCCTTTATACTCCAGGCCCCCCCCCCCCCCCCCGTTAGAAATCCGTTCAGATCTAAAACAAAATAAAAAAAAAAAAAAAAAGATGAAGAAAATCGCGCTCCTCCTCCAGCCTTCCACCACCACCGCTGCTCGCCGCAACTCCCTCCTCAGCTTCCTCTTCCACCGCCGCTTCTCTCCTCCTCTCTCCGCCTTCTCCCTCCAGTCCCGAAACCCCCCATCTCCAATCGCGAGACCCCAGTCGCGAATCCAAGCCCCCCCCTCGACGAAGCCGATGGCCCCCCCCCCTCGACGAAGCCGATGCCCCCCCCCCCTCGACGAAGCCGATGGCCTCCCCCTCTTCGCATACGGTAAGCATTCCTATTTTTACTTTTATTTTATTTTTATTTTAGAGTTTAAAATTAAATAGGATTTTTTAAAAAACAAAAAAAAACTGAAAACTGATTTTAGATAAAAACTGAAAATTGGTTTTAGGTTAAAACTGAAAATTGATTTTAGTTTAAAACTGTAAATTTTAAAAAGTTTAAAACTGTAAATTTTAAAGAGTATTAAAAACTGATTTTTAACATAATTTAAAAACTGATTTTTAAAAGATTAAAACTGAATTGATTAAAAAAAAAAAAAAAAAAAAAAAAAAGCTTTGATTTTTATAAACGAGATGATAGGATTTTTCAAGGAAGAAAAATAGAATTTTCATATGTCGAACTTCGATAGAAAAATAGAATTCTTATATGTTGAACATCGATAGAAAAATAGAATTCTTATATGTTGAACATCGATAGAAAAATAGAATTTTTATCTATTGAACTTCGAAATAAGAATATGATTTTTATATACTGAACTTTGAAGTAAAAATTCGATTTTTATATATAGAACTTCGAACTAAAAATTCGATTTTTATATATTGAACTTCGAACTAAAAATTCGATTTTTATATATTGAACTTTGAAATAAAAATTCGATTTTTATATATTGAACTTTGAAATAAAAATTCGATTTTTATATATTGAACTTTGAAATAAAAATTCGATTTTTATATATTGAATAGCGAAGTAAAAATTCGATTTTTACATATGTAGTGGCTACAGGCGACGAAGCTGAAGAAGATGCGAAAACAATGAAGATTTCTATCAATGAAGTGCTGTGGAGCTAGGATAGCTATATGTGAGAATTTCTCACCTTTCAATTCTTTTTCTAGATATATATATATACTAGGATGCAGACGGTGCTTAGTAGCACCCGACACCCGTCCACAGACCATGGACTTGTTTGTTTGACTGTTTGGTGATTGATTGTGATATTGGTTTGAATGTGGTTTGTGGTGTGAAAAATCGAATCGATAAATTGGTTAGGATTAGACGTGCGCCGTTATAAGGCGAAGGAGTAAGGCTAGGTTAGACCCTTACTCCAAAGTTTGTGGTTTGCATAACGAATTGATTTGATTGATGTGTGAATGGCGTGGGCCTTCACTAGACCGGGGATAAGGCTAGGCCTTGTCCCGTTTCTAGTATCGTGCCGTTATGCCGCCGAAATTTTCTAAAATAAGTTAGAAAAATAAAAATAGCATTTTATTTAACGAATGAACTGAATATAAATTCATATGTTAAAATAAAATGTGTTATCGTTAAAAATATAATTTTTAACGTGAATGTGAATAAATAAATATTCATTTACAAACCAGACGGTTTGTTTATGTACACCTATTTGAATGACGTTGATTGGGTCGATAAATTTTACACATCGCCTAACTGCACAAATAAAATATGTGTTTGATTGTTTGAAACCCCACACGGGTGTTAGGATGAAATTTGAAGTTCACTCATCCTGATTTATTAAATATGTCGATCGATTGATTGACAAGCTGCTATAAGCGTTAAATGTCTATATTTGATGCTTATACAGTGTAGTGCACTTTGGTTGATGGTTGATTATTCATCGTTGTTGATATATACATGTGTTGTAGAAAATCCATATAATTAACATTATATGGTAATTGATTGGGCCTCATTCCAGTTTCGAGAAAAAAAAGAAATATTTGAAATAGAAATATTTGAAATAGAAATATTTGAAATAGAAATATTTGAAATAGAAATATTTGAAATAGAATATTTGAAAATAGAAATATGTGAAGCCGTGAGGATTAGATTGACGCCATTTTGACGTGAACGATATTTATATCGATTTTATTCATTTTAAAATGAATATTGAAACGTGATTTCGAAATCGAATATTTTGAAATGAATTGAATTGAAAACGATTTCGAAATGAATTGAATTGAAAACGATTTCGAAATGAATTGAATTGAAAACGATTTCGAAATGAATTGAATTGAAAACGATTTCGAAATGAATTGAATTGAAAACGATTTCGAAATGAATTGAATTGAAAACGATTTCGAAATGAATTGAATTGAAAACGATTTCGAAATGAATTGAATTGAAAACGATTTCGAAATGAATTGAATTGAAAACGATTTCGAAATGAATTGAATTGAAAACGATTTCGAAATGAATTGAATTGAAAACGAATTCGAATTGAATTGAAAGCGAATTGAAATGAATTCAAATTGAATTGAAATTTGAATTGAATAGAAATGAATTTTGAAACGAATTTATAAAGAAGAATTCAATTTTGATTTGAATTGAAAAGGAAGTTGAAATTGCTTTTGAAACGAATTTAAAACCATTTATATAATTCGTTTTAAATAGTAATCGACGAAATATATATTATATATATAATATAATGGCCTGAATAGAACGCGCCGCGCTGCGGCAGTTCGCGAATTTCGACCATTTGTTTCAAACGGACATTACGGGAGATCCGACCGTCGGATTCTCCTAAAACCGGAACCGTTGGGTTCGTATCGAAAAGAGCTTTCTAATGAATGTTAGAAATTTGAAATCTAACGGTTGGATTTGGAGATACGTCCAAATCAAATTCGAAAAAGGTCGCTGTAAGTGCAGTTCGATGGCCGTTAATGGAAATCGACCGTACGGGCCTTGATAAAATTATTAAAAATAGTAATAATTTGTGTAAAATCATAAGAAATGATTTGTGAAAGTTTGGGATGAAAAACTCCATATTTGAAAAGATAAAAATAGATTTTTATCGAAATGAACTAGTTTTGAACTAGAATTATAATTCTATTTATTTTTAAATAAATAAATTGAATTTGAAATGGTTTTGAAAATAACCAAAATTTCCAATGATTGCATTGGAGTGGATTTGAATCGAAATTGTCTTCGGAATATTTCGATGTTGGAATTCGTGATATTACAGGTGTTGTTATGGAAATTTGAAAGATATATATGTATATCGTTATTTCCAATACGACATTTGTTAATCGTAGAATTTGATATTGAATATAGGCCGATATAGTTTCTATTCAGAGCCTTGTATTGAATATCGAATGTGATTTGGGTTTGTCGTGAATGGTGTCTTCACTAACACTGTTCTTGAACCCAGTTGAGAAAAGATTAAATCTTTTTATTTAGATTTAATGAAGTGTACCAATTAAATGATATTTAATTGGAATTGAATTGGTATTGATTTTTGGGTTTATCGTGAACAGTGTTTTAAATAACACTTGTTCTTTAACCCGATAATTAATCGAATGTGATTTGGGTTTGTCGTGAATGGTGTCTTCACTAACACTGTTCTTGAACCCAGTTGAGAAAAGATTAAATCTTTTTATTTAGATTTAATGAAGTGTACCAATTAAATGATATTTAATTGGAATTGAATTGATATTGATTTTTGGGTTTATCGTGAACAGTGTTTTAAATAACACTTGTTCTTTAACCCGATAATTAATCGAATGTGATTTGGGTTTGTCGTGAATGGTGTCTTCACTAACACTGTTCTTGAACCCAGTTGAGAAAAGATTAAATCTTTTTATTTAGATTTAATGAAGTGTACCAATTAAATGATATTTAATTGGAATTGAATTGGTATTGATTTTTGGGTTTATCGTGAATAGTGTTTTAAATAACACTTGTTCTTTAACCCGATAATTAATGGAATGTGATTTTGGGTTTATCGTGAATCGTGTTTTTAAATGACACTGATTCTTTAACCCAGATAATGATTAAAACTAAGTGGAGTTTTAATGAATCTTTAATTAGATTGAAAGGATCGAGAATGGAGTATCACCAGTTTTGCTCCAGGCGATAGTTAAATCTTTAATTAGATTTGAACGTGAAATTTAGAAACTAACTGTCGGTTAGCCAAGCAGAATGGTTTTCTGGATATTGATCTGATGTTGGTTTCGGCCTTCGGGGTTAATATTTGGGGAATTATTCTCTTGATTAATTTACGGTTAGTGACTAATGAACTGGAATGAGGCGTATGTTGTGTTTGTGTAACACTTACTTAAAATATACGCGAGTTATTCGGAAAGACCGGGTTTATCCCATTCTGAATAACTGATACGACGATAAGTCGAAGATGAAGACGATGGTCGAAGACCGGAAGTCTTCACGTCGTTTGGGTGATAACTGATGATCTTGATTGGGCTGTACACCCAAGAAGATGGAAACAGTTAGTGATCGTCCAGACGTACTTGGAGATCGATGGATATGCGGGGTACTAGGTGCCTCCGGTTTCGTTCAGACCCAGAACGGACTTGTAAATGGACTGTGTGTCTGACATCGGATTTCATTCTGTGTGACTGATATCGGTTGCATAGGATGGTTTGCCTGTGTGGCATGCTAAGATGCAAATGATCAAGGCTTCTGTTGAAAAGCAAAGTCTTGTGGTGATGATCAAAGCACGGCCTTTGTGGCGTAGCTTTGTGTAACGTTTACCTCGCGTGTTTCACACCAGGTATGAACCAAAAACGGGAGACGGACCTCAGGGAGGACTTGCGTTTCTTTCTAGCTAGAAGTGGCGTCAGTGGTTTTACACGCCCTGACGAGTTTGACTTATGTGGTTGTTGCTGTTGCGAGGCGCCTCGGTTATATCGGTTTCGGCCGAATGCATTCTGGTCGGCTGACGGACCAGACTTACACCCCATAGGGTGGGGAGACGTATTGTTCAGGCATAATAATCCACTCCGTGTGGACCGGCCCTGACGATCCAAGGCTTGCCTGCGCGCTTGCCTGAGACATGGGCTAGATTGTCTCGAATCGGTTGAGGACTATCTTTTGCCTCGGTTCATAGATGGAAACCCAATTTCCAAATACGAGACTTTGCGGTTTTGATTGTATATCCTATATATGGCGACATAGTGGGATGGGGCGCTCATGCCGCCTATGATTGATACTTATGATTTGAAGTGTTTTATATACTATGCACTTATAATAGTATCAAATGATTTGTTTTAAACGTATCAAGCATTCTTTGGCTGTTATAAGGGAAAACCCTATCCTCGACTGCGTTGCATTGTGTGATGGGACCTGGGTCTTATAACAGCTTCATTTTTCTTTACTTAGCATTGCGCTGTTGGTTTTATGCACTGGTATTCTTGGGAGGAAACCCGTTCCGTGTTATACGGCGTGGTCCCTTGATTTACCTAATGATTTGAAATAAAGATTAATAACTGTTTTAGTTCTCACACCAGTCACATGACTGACCTGGAGTTTATTGTTTTAACCTAAACTCTGGGTGCCCCTATTTTCGACACGGGCAGCTAGTAGTTTTGGTTTTGCAGATTTATATTCACAGGATCCTGGTTTACAGCTGGAACGATATCCGGAAAGCTTTGTATCCGTATATCTCATTCTAGTTGTGTATTGTATTATTTTCCGCTGCTATGTATTTAAATGTAATTTAAATCTCTGATATTTCTGTGTAATATTCATTTATACTCTGTATATTCTTGTAATCTGATGCATTGTTGTAATATACAATGAAATGTTCTTCTGTATGCGTTCTGTTTTGTCGTGTTCTCAAACGATAGGGCGTTTCGAACGGTCTGGGTCGGTTTAGCGACTGGTTCGGACCGAGCGAAGTACCTTGCCGTCACATTTGGTATCAGAGCTTTGGTTTACAAAGCTAGAGAACAAGGCACATTAGAACCATACGAAAGAATTCATCAGATATTGGATTAGCAATATCCAATGGAATGACTCGTTAGAGATAGGATCAGTAGTATCCTAGAACGGGTGTGAAGAGTATATTTTTCAAATGAAAACATTTTGTTTTGAAAATTTAAATCAACTATTCGTATTTGATTATTTGTTTATATTGATTTTGGGCAATTCAGTATATAAAGAATTTGCATATACGCCTTGCAAACGTATATTCAAAGTTTTAATATACTGGATAGATATGGAATCACATTCTAGTCGCCCGGAGATGGTACTGATGATTGTCATGACATCATCCGTATTTATATTCGTGTTTCGAATGTGTGATTTTCTATATATTTCCATTAGGCTGGTGTGAGAACCCAAAACTTATATAGTTAGAATTCATTGTTGTGATTTGGCATCAAAACATGATTTTTTGTATATGTATCAAAATTATGAATTTGAAACTCTAATTCACTAATTGATTGATGTTTGTATTGTTTGATAATTTTGAATCATTATGCCTAATTGAATCAAATATTGAATTGTATTGAAATTTGGTCGCATTTGCTTGCATATACATATACTTACATTGAACAGGTCATAGCAAGGAGGCTAGAGACAGAGAATAAAATTTGTTTGCCCGACAAATAGGTACATGTTTATTACATAATTTACTGTTTTGTTTGGGTGATGATGATTTTATGAGCCTATTGGCTAGCCGCTTGGCTTTTTCTTTTTCTTTTTGAGATCTGAAGGACCGGGAACGCTATTTGCAATTTCCCGATGCTCCCATTGCAGGGGAGGTTATGGCGAAATTTTTCGAAAATTTAGGGTGTTAGCCAAATTTTTGAAATTTTGAAAATTCTCAGAAACTGAAAAGTTGGAGAATGGAAGCCAAATCGAATGTAGGGCTGAATAATCAAACCACTTTCGACTTTGTTCCTTTTCGGGGACGAAAAGTTTTAAGTGGGGGAGATTGTAACAACCCGTAAAATGCGAGCCAGTTTGAAAATTTTATTTTGGCAATTTTAGCGAATTTTGATTATTTAAAATGAATTATTTTAAATAATATCGACGAAAATTTATTTTGAATATAATTCGACGTATATATTTATACGCGTCGTCGTTAGAATATATATAATTATATATAATTATAAATGGAATTGAAAATGGCGCGGTAGTTCGAAAATTCGATTTCTAATTTCAAATGAATATACAGAATTCAATATAAGTCAGAATTGAACGAAACAAGAAATATTTGAATCTGTATAACTATATCTTTGTAACGAAGTTAACAAACTGAGATTTCATCTTAGAAATGATAAGATATGTCCAGTTTAAAATTAGAAATAGTCGCTGTGGAATTTATATATATATAAGGCCCTTAAAAATAGCAATTTTGCAAATGACCTCGGATTTCGACGAAACCAGTTTTGTTGGGTCCGTGGTGTTAAGTTATTGCTAGGTTTCAAATTTCATAATTTTTCGAATCAATATGTGAGCGTGGCAAAGGAAAACGCGTTTGACCAGTTTCAGTTGATTTTAATCGACTGGAAAATGGCCATTTTTCAGACGGTCTCAGAATTCGACGAAATTAGTTTTGTTAGGACCGTATCGTCAATACGAAGCTAGAAAATATTTTTCTGGAATTTTTCTAGTTAGTATGTGACCCCGGTAATTTGAAATGTGCGTTTAAAATTCAATATAAAGATTTAAATGTAAATTCAATGGAAACTGATTGCAACGATAGAATCAGCTTGTGATACATATCCCATTGTGTTCGGAATGGGGGTAATACGCTATGGACGGCAGGCGGTGGGCCTCGTTTCGAGGTCATATGTAAAAGTCAACTTTTTAATAATTAAATAATAATAAAAAAAAAATATTATTATCTTCTCCCCTTTATACTCCAGGCCCCCCCCCCCCCCCCGTTAGAAATCCGTTCAGATCTAAAACAAAATAAAAAAAAAAAAAAAAGATGAAGAAAATCGCGCTCCTCCTCCAGCCTTCCACCACCACCGCTGCTCGCCGCAACTCCCTCCTCAGCTTCCTCTTCCACCGCCGCTTCTCTCCTCCTCTCTCCGCCTTCTCCCTCCAGTCCCGAAACCCCCCATCTCCAATCGCGAGACCCCAGTCGCGAATCCAAGCCCCCCCCTCGACGAAGCCGATGGCCCCCCCCCTCGACGAAGCCGATGCCCCCCCCCCCTCGACGAAGCCGATGGCCTCCCCCTCTTCGCATACGGTAAGCATTCCTATTTTTACTTTTATTTTATTTTTATTTTAGAGTTTAAAATTAAATAGGATTTTTTAAAAAACAAAAAAAAACTGAAAACTGATTTTAGATAAAAACTGAAAATTGGTTTTAGGTTAAAACTGAAAATTGATTTTAGTTTAAAACTGTAAATTTTAAAAAGTTTAAAACTGTAAATTTTAAAGAGTATTAAAAACTGATTTTTAACATAATTTAAAAACTGATTTTTAAAAGATTAAAACTGAATTGATTAAAAAAAAAAAAAAAAAAAAAAAAAAGCTTTGATTTTTATAAACGAGATGATAGGATTTTTCAAGGAAGAAAAATAGAATTTTCATATGTCGAACTTCGATAGAAAAATAGAATTCTTATATGTTGAACATCGATAGAAAAATAGAATTCTTATATGTTGAACATCGATAGAAAAATAGAATTTTTATCTATTGAACTTCGAAATAAGAATATGATTTTTATATACTGAACTTTGAAGTAAAAATTCGATTTTTATATATAGAACTTCGAACTAAAAATTCGATTTTTATATATTGAACTTCGAACTAAAAATTCGATTTTTATATATTGAACTTTGAAATAAAAATTCGATTTTTATATATTGAACTTTGAAATAAAAATTCGATTTTTATATATTGAACTTTGAAATAAAAATTCGATTTTTATATATTGAATAGCGAAGTAAAAATTCGATTTTTACATATGTAGTGGCTACAGGCGACGAAGCTGAAGAAGATGCGAAAACAATGAAGATTTCTATCAATGAAGTGCTGTGGAGCTAGGATAGCTATATGTGAGAATTTCTCACCTTTCAATTCTTTTTCTAGATATATATATATACTAGGATGCAGACGGTGCTTAGTAGCACCCGACACCCGTCCACAGACCATGGACTTGTTTGTTTGACTGTTTGGTGATTGATTGTGATATTGGTTTGAATGTGGTTTGTGGTGTGAAAAATCGAATCGATAAATTGGTTAGGATTAGACGTGCGCCGTTATAAGGCGAAGGAGTAAGGCTAGGTTAGACCCTTACTCCAAAGTTTGTGGTTTGCATAACGAATTGATTTGATTGATGTGTGAATGGCGTGGGCCTTCACTAGACCGGGGATAAGGCTAGGCCTTGTCCCGTTTCTAGTATCGTGCCGTTATGCCGCCGAAATTTTCTAAAATAAGTTAGAAAAATAAAAATAGCATTTTATTTAACGAATGAACTGAATATAAATTCATATGTTAAAATAAAATGTGTTATCGTTAAAAATATAATTTTTAACGTGAATGTGAATAAATAAATATTCATTTACAAACCAGACGGTTTGTTTATGTACACCTATTTGAATGACGTTGATTGGGTCGATAAATTTTACACATCGCCTAACTGCACAAATAAAATATGTGTTTGATTGTTTGAAACCCCACACGGGTGTTAGGATGAAATTTGAAGTTCACTCATCCTGATTTATTAAATATGTCGATCGATTGATTGACAAGCTGCTATAAGCGTTAAATGTCTATATTTGATGCTTATACAGTGTAGTGCACTTTGGTTGATGGTTGATTATTCATCGTTGTTGATATATACATGTGTTGTAGAAAATCCATATAATTAACATTATATGGTAATTGATTGGGCCTCATTCCAGTTTCGAGAAAAAAAAGAAATATTTGAAATAGAAATATTTGAAATAGAAATATTTGAAATAGAAATATTTGAAATAGAAATATTTGAAATAGAATATTTGAAAATAGAAATATGTGAAGCCGTGAGGATTAGATTGACGCCATTTTGACGTGAACGATATTTATATCGATTTTATTCATTTTAAAATGAATATTGAAACGTGATTTCGAAATCGAATATTTTGAAATGAATTGAATTGAAAACGATTTCGAAATGAATTGAATTGAAAACGATTTCGAAATGAATTGAATTGAAAACGATTTCGAAATGAATTGAATTGAAAACGATTTCGAAATGAATTGAATTGAAAACGATTTCGAAATGAATTGAATTGAAAACGATTTCGAAATGAATTGAATTGAAAACGATTTCGAAATGAATTGAATTGAAAACGATTTCGAAATGAATTGAATTGAAAACGATTTCGAAATGAATTGAATTGAAAACGATTTCGAAATGAATTGAATTGAAAACGAATTCGAATTGAATTGAAAGCGAATTGAAATGAATTCAAATTGAATTGAAATTTGAATTGAATAGAAATGAATTTTGAAACGAATTTATAAAGAAGAATTCAATTTTGATTTGAATTGAAAAGGAAGTTGAAATTGCTTTTGAAACGAATTTAAAACCATTTATATAATTCGTTTTAAATAGTAATCGACGAAATATATATTATATATATAATATAATGGCCTGAATAGAACGCGCCGCGCTGCGGCAGTTCGCGAATTTCGACCATTTGTTTCAAACGGACATTACGGGAGATCCGACCGTCGGATTCTCCTAAAACCGGAACCGTTGGGTTCGTATCGAAAAGAGCTTTCTAATGAATGTTAGAAATTTGAAATCTAACGGTTGGATTTGGAGATACGTCCAAATCAAATTCGAAAAAGGTCGCTGTAAGTGCAGTTCGATGGCCGTTAATGGAAATCGACCGTACGGGCCTTGATAAAATTATTAAAAATAGTAATAATTTGTGTAAAATCATAAGAAATGATTTGTGAAAGTTTGGGATGAAAAACTCCATATTTGAAAAGATAAAAATAGATTTTTATCGAAATGAACTAGTTTTGAACTAGAATTATAATTCTATTTATTTTTAAATAAATAAATTGAATTTGAAATGGTTTTGAAAATAACCAAAATTTCCAATGATTGCATTGGAGTGGATTTGAATCGAAATTGTCTTCGGAATATTTCGATGTTGGAATTCGTGATATTACAGGTGTTGTTATGGAAATTTGAAAGATATATATGTATATCGTTATTTCCAATACGACATTTGTTAATCGTAGAATTTGATATTGAATATAGGCCGATATAGTTTCTATTCAGAGCCTTGTATTGAATATCGAATGTGATTTGGGTTTGTCGTGAATGGTGTCTTCACTAACACTGTTCTTGAACCCAGTTGAGAAAAGATTAAATCTTTTTATTTAGATTTAATGAAGTGTACCAATTAAATGATATTTAATTGGAATTGAATTGGTATTGATTTTTGGGTTTATCGTGAACAGTGTTTTAAATAACACTTGTTCTTTAACCCGATAATTAATCGAATGTGATTTGGGTTTGTCGTGAATGGTGTCTTCACTAACACTGTTCTTGAACCCAGTTGAGAAAAGATTAAATCTTTTTATTTAGATTTAATGAAGTGTACCAATTAAATGATATTTAATTGGAATTGAATTGATATTGATTTTTGGGTTTATCGTGAACAGTGTTTTAAATAACACTTGTTCTTTAACCCGATAATTAATCGAATGTGATTTGGGTTTGTCGTGAATGGTGTCTTCACTAACACTGTTCTTGAACCCAGTTGAGAAAAGATTAAATCTTTTTATTTAGATTTAATGAAGTGTACCAATTAAATGATATTTAATTGGAATTGAATTGGTATTGATTTTTGGGTTTATCGTGAATAGTGTTTTAAATAACACTTGTTCTTTAACCCGATAATTAATGGAATGTGATTTTGGGTTTATCGTGAATCGTGTTTTTAAATGACACTGATTCTTTAACCCAGATAATGATTAAAACTAAGTGGAGTTTTAATGAATCTTTAATTAGATTGAAAGGATCGAGAATGGAGTATCACCAGTTTTGCTCCAGGCGATAGTTAAATCTTTAATTAGATTTGAACGTGAAATTTAGAAACTAACTGTCGGTTAGCCAAGCAGAATGGTTTTCTGGATATTGATCTGATGTTGGTTTCGGCCTTCGGGGTTAATATTTGGGGAATTATTCTCTTGATTAATTTACGGTTAGTGACTAATGAACTGGAATGAGGCGTATGTTGTGTTTGTGTAACACTTACTTAAAATATACGCGAGTTATTCGGAAAGACCGGGTTTATCCCATTCTGAATAACTGATACGACGATAAGTCGAAGATGAAGACGATGGTCGAAGACCGGAAGTCTTCACGTCGTTTGGGTGATAACTGATGATCTTGATTGGGCTGTACACCCAAGAAGATGGAAACAGTTAGTGATCGTCCAGACGTACTTGGAGATCGATGGATATGCGGGGTACTAGGTGCCTCCGGTTTCGTTCAGACCCAGAACGGACTTGTAAATGGACTGTGTGTCTGACATCGGATTTCATTCTGTGTGACTGATATCGGTTGCATAGGATGGTTTGCCTGTGTGGCATGCTAAGATGCAAATGATCAAGGCTTCTGTTGAAAAGCAAAGTCTTGTGGTGATGATCAAAGCACGGCCTTTGTGGCGTAGCTTTGTGTAACGTTTACCTCGCGTGTTTCACACCAGGTATGAACCAAAAACGGGAGACGGACCTCAGGGAGGACTTGCGTTTCTTTCTAGCTAGAAGTGGCGTCAGTGGTTTTACACGCCCTGACGAGTTTGACTTATGTGGTTGTTGCTGTTGCGAGGCGCCTCGGTTATATCGGTTTCGGCCGAATGCATTCTGGTCGGCTGACGGACCAGACTTACACCCCATAGGGTGGGGAGACGTATTGTTCAGGCATAATAATCCACTCCGTGTGGACCGGCCCTGACGATCCAAGGCTTGCCTGCGCGCTTGCCTGAGACATGGGCTAGATTGTCTCGAATCGGTTGAGGACTATCTTTTGCCTCGGTTCATAGATGGAAACCCAATTTCCAAATACGAGACTTTGCGGTTTTGATTGTATATCCTATATATGGCGACATAGTGGGATGGGGCGCTCATGCCGCCTATGATTGATACTTATGATTTGAAGTGTTTTATATACTATGCACTTATAATAGTATCAAATGATTTGTTTTAAACGTATCAAGCATTCTTTGGCTGTTATAAGGGAAAACCCTATCCTCGACTGCGTTGCATTGTGTGATGGGACCTGGGTCTTATAACAGCTTCATTTTTCTTTACTTAGCATTGCGCTGTTGGTTTTATGCACTGGTATTCTTGGGAGGAAACCCGTTCCGTGTTATACGGCGTGGTCCCTTGATTTACCTAATGATTTGAAATAAAGATTAATAACTGTTTTAGTTCTCACACCAGTCACATGACTGACCTGGAGTTTATTGTTTTAACCTAAACTCTGGGTGCCCCTATTTTCGACACGGGCAGCTAGTAGTTTTGGTTTTGCAGATTTATATTCACAGGATCCTGGTTTACAGCTGGAACGATATCCGGAAAGCTTTGTATCCGTATATCTCATTCTAGTTGTGTATTGTATTATTTTCCGCTGCTATGTATTTAAATGTAATTTAAATCTCTGATATTTCTGTGTAATATTCATTTATACTCTGTATATTCTTGTAATCTGATGCATTGTTGTAATATACAATGAAATGTTCTTCTGTATGCGTTCTGTTTTGTCGTGTTCTCAAACGATAGGGCGTTTCGAACGGTCTGGGTCGGTTTAGCGACTGGTTCGGACCGAGCGAAGTACCTTGCCGTCACATCGGGCAACCCATACTCTAGTCCCAAAGCAAAGCAATAACAGTTCTTTCTCTTCCCGTTTGCACTTAACTCAATATAATGCAAATAACAGATACAAAGTTAAAGCATATCAGTTTCATTTCATACGTGATTATACTCGAATTCATTTTACTGAGATTTATTTTCTAGTTAAATTTTTCATTCCATTCAAGTATGGACGAATTCTATTAAATTAATCAAGCAACCAATAAAAAAAACATTTCACAATACACAATCGATTTAACCGAATCATTTCATTTTCCTTCTGATTTTATTTAACATACCTTCTGTTAAGTTTCAGATTTATTTAATTCCAATTTGAAGTTTTGATCCATAAATCCATAATTTAAATTCTCTTCTGGTTTGATTAAACCATGTAAAATTATAATCCAATTTGAATTCATTCAAATCAACCAAACACACCAATATATTAATAATTTAATAAAATTATTCTCTTCATATATAAAAATATATTTCGGGCAAAATTATTTCATCTACCCACTTTACAAAATAATATTGTATCAATTTGTCAGTTCAACTTGAACCAATCAAATAACACAATATAAAACATTTGTATATATAAAATTTACAAATATGCTCTCGTATATATATACACTCAACTCGATCTAGGGTATTTCTAACCCAATCTCTATCGAGTCACGCCACAGAGCCAAGGTTATTCCTAAACCATTGCTCTGATACCACTGTAACGACCACGTATTTTTCGACCTTGAAAATCGACACCAAAACACCATGTCGAACATTTGAGCACCGAAAACACTGGAACGTTATTAGAAAGATATAGAGGGTGAGATAAGAAACAAAGAAATATTAGAATAGAAGAACAAGAAGAAGAATCAACATAGAATCAGAATCTCACATCTCAGCTGAATAAAATATAATATAGAAATAACTTTTATTGAGAGCTTGAAATAGTACTTACAACATCAGAGCACATCAATACCTCTGGACAGTTATAATAGCCTGTCCTCATATACACAACACACAGCGGAATAGTAAAGGTATAACAACATCTGTTTGAACTCTTTCATCTCGTATTTGGACTTCACAACATCTAATAACCTGAACCTATACACCTCGGTCTAACCCGAGCATTTACAAAACATCGGGTCAGTCTGGTGAACCAGAGTGAGATAAATTCGCTAAGTTTTAAGGGGAATCATCCAACTTGATTTTAAAATTCGAAAATCTTTTCGAAAGAAAAGGATAATCGTAAGACCAAATCCACACATAAATACGGACGGTTTTTACCTTGCGATAACCCAAAACATTTTTGAAATCAATATCTTATTCTGATATTATTATAGTGTCAAAATGCAAATAAATAGAATCTAGCGGGACGCTTGCATCTCACGCTTCCCATATATAGTATATAAACAAAACCGCGGGCGCTTATTGGAGATTGGATTCTGAGTATGACAAGGTATGGGACCACCTGCTGCTAGTATATTTCTAGAGGCGAGTATACTGGGTTCAACAAGAACGTCTTGCAACCCGGCCCACACATGATAGACCACTCATTTCGCTTGAATGTATCGATTGTATATCACCAACGGTTGGGCTCAAACCACTGTTACCCGAAAAGGGACAGCATCGAAATAGATTAAAGAATAAAATGGATTTTCTCTAGATAGGTGATTATACACCCAAATAGGAGCGACCCACATAGCCATGCTGCCTGCCCAATTTTTTTCATTTACCGGTTGATGAGGCTTGAGGTTATAATCGACTTTTGGAACTTCTGGCCACCATTCACATTGTCCGTATAAGTCATCCAGGAACAGGATGAACCGAAGGCACTCTCCTACCACATCCTAGGGATCACCCAATATATCAGTAGCGAGTTGTCCTTGCAATCCATAGATTTCATCCATGAAAGAACCACAATATACCTCTGGGGATCAACTAGAGATTGTAAGTAACCCTTCCGTTTTATGAAGATCTATGGTCTTCAATTTGCACCATCTCGATCAGCATCTCCGACGTACTCATATTTATTGGTTGAAATGGTTTTCGAATATAAATTCGATTCCGGACTTTCTGTACCAACATCGCATTGGGCATGATTTTGATAGTCGGTTATTTAACTATCAACATAAACAACCATAAAAATAAAATAGAACCATGGGTTGAGTACATAGTATAACATGGCCACTAAGAATAATATTTCCGTTTATTACATTAATGTTCTCAAATCATGTTTAATATATTAACATCCTCAAATCATTTATATATATATTGTGAAAAATATCTTAAAACCATATTCAAATTTAAGTTAACTACTACTTCAAAACATTTTCTATCACTTATCATCTATAATTGGAAATTGATTCCACTTATTATCGCAAGACAATCGCTACCCAATCTCTTTTGTTCCGTTATTAGAAACAAAATAATCGTCACTTATCCTCATTTTACATCTCATCATCTTACTTCTGAAATATATCATTATACTTTCACAAATCCCTTTTTATATCTTTATTATGGAAATATCATTCCATATTCTCAAGCCCCTCTGTATTTCCGCTACTTTGGAATTATCAATATACATTTCTTCAAAATCTCTTATTTCCTATAATTTGGAATCTCTCTATCTATCCTCAAATCTTTCAAATAATGTGGCACTGTATATTCTCAAAAATAAAACTCTTCTAACACTTTTACCATTACAACTAATACCATCTTTCGATAACCCTGAAGTTGTTCAAGTTGGGGTATATTAATTACCTCTCAGACCTTGATCAACATCATTCTTATCTTAAGATAAATATGAATTGTAATTCAAAAACCCATTTCCATTCTAATACCAACAATTACCATTTCATTATTTACTTAAATATGGTTTCATAAAACCTTCTTACATTTGAAATCTCCCCTTTTAAAAATATATTATTATTACTAAATCCATTGATTTAGTAAATGATTGATAAATCCCCAACCTTTAGATTTTAACTTCTTTAAAGTATTTATTTAATTACTCGGATCTTTATTGTAATTTCTTTTACTCGACTTTTTACCAAATTAAATTACAATAATCCTTTTCTAAACTTTTTTAATCATTTCCCTTAGGAAATTTTATTTAAAAAAACTCATCCGTTCTACTTAATACCATCATTAAGTAACATTAATTTAAAATTAACGCTTTAACATCCTATCTCTTTTTATAATCTCGTTTATACAACTCTGGTTTAATATAAACCCTTTTTGTCTCGATTTTCCCTTCTAAATTCAAACAGTTATTTAAGTTTATCGCATTTGCTTAAAAATCTCCTTTAAACTTAATTAATCCAACTTGGTTTAAATATAACCCGTTCATAAATTCACTTTGAAATTTGATTTATATTCGTTACTAACTTCGATTTCTACTTAAAAATAATTAATCTGAGTTATTAGTTGTTACATAAATACTTACCCGCTTGTTTAAAAATGTAGTAATATAACCATTAGCTTTATTAATCATTTCATAGTTAAGCTGAGGCACGTGCTTCGCACACGACATATTTTGATAAATCATTTACTAATTAAGATGAGGCGTGTGCGTCGCATACGGTAGATGTTGGTAAATCATTTCATAGTTAAGATGAGGCACGTGCTTCGCACACGGTAGATCTTGGTACAAAAAAATGATCAAAACAATCTATAGATAAATACGTTGGTTTATTTTCCTTTTATGAACTTCATTAAAATAATATATTTCAAAAATCTATATTCGGTTATAAAATAAATTTCATAACTTTATTTCTAATGATTCATCTGATGATGAATCAATCTTTATAAAACAGTTTGCATTTTAGCCATCTGCTATAAATTCCTCAACAAATATCACCCAAGGGTTAATACCAAAACAAATGTTGAATTTGGATTCAACAATCAGTAACCAAATCAATAATCCAATCACATGGGTTAAACAGTTCATATAATGATCATATGCAGAGAAATAAATCAATTCAACTGATAGCGATCAATTAATAATCATTCAAACATCCAATTTAATTTGGAAGCATTTATATTATTATAAACGTAACCAACAAGGTAAGATACCTCTATTGGAATTTATCGTTAAAATAACGATGTCATTTCGTTTAAATTAAACAATCGTTTAATTTAAACAATATATAAATAATATTCAGCAATCAATCAATAATCAACAATCAGTCACTAAATAGCAAACATTACACACAAATATTAAAATCCGACTTATAAAGATATAAGTGGGATAACCGAGTGAGTTTAACTCACTTGAGTTTGATTCTGTCATTAAAGTGAGTTGTTTTAATAAAATTAAACACTCGTTTAACTTTATCAAAAATCCCGGTAGCTTCAAGTGTTGTCCAGATGAGCTTCATTACGTTATACTCGTCTATACCATCTCGGCATTACTTGTTTTGTCTGAATCTGATAATGAACGGCCAAGTTATTATCGTTCTTAAATAAATTAATATTTAATAAATTATAGATTTACTACTTAAATAAATAATTGTAAAACCGGTTATTACCTTAATTAGCAAAACAACACTCTGACTTGATCTTGTGCCGATCCACATCGCCATTCATTTGCTCAGGTATGAACCAATTCCGGCCTTAAAACTCTTCTGTTCAGACCGTTCTACACCATATCAAAACATACGAACAGCTCTATCCATCCTTTTTTCCTTTTTTGTTATTTTTTTTATACTCCATCGCTCAAAATACTACTGCATCTCACGGTCTCACCACGACTCCGGTTTTCGTTTCTACTCCACCCCTGTGAACCGCACAACTGCCCTAACTCACCGTTCAACATACCTCAACGAAACCCCCCCCCCCCCCCCACTTCCTTTTTTTTGCCAGAAACTCACCCCATGCTTTCAAACTTCCAACCCCCATTCCATGCGTGAAACGCATGAAAAACTTCCCATATCTTTTTACCAATCAGCCAGCGCCAGTATATACTCCTCCCATCATGCCACTTTGTATTCCTTCAATGTATCATTTTTTTCTCTTTTTTTTTCTTTTTTTTTTCGAATGGTAT
Organism: Allium sativum; assembly: GCA_030737875.1. NCBI lineage: Eukaryota > Viridiplantae > Streptophyta > Magnoliopsida > Asparagales > Amaryllidaceae > Allium > Allium sativum. The sequence goes on from CM060920.1 coordinate 1,021,359,693, forward strand.
ATCTCCCTAAAGCTTTACTTCCCTATCTAAACCTTGCTGAAGCTTTTTATTCGATCCCTTCTGTATATATTTCGAAGCTTCCTTCCATATCCACTACTTCACTGTTCCCTTAACTTCCCCAAAGTCTTGAACGTATTCACACTACTGGTGCATGAAAACTCACCGCCACACCCACACCAATGCCTGTCACCGCCCCCATTTCTTCTTTATATCCCTTTTTTTAATTTTCAAACTGCCGAAGGCTTGCTCGAGTCCCTCCTGTACACGTCCTATGCATGGCACCACCGCTTCTTGCACCTTCCTTCTACTCTTTTTTCCCATTTTCCCTATTTCTACTTGCTGAAAACGTTTCATGAACCCATCCATGCACCTACAGACACAGCTGAAACTTTCCCCAAACTCCTATTTGCCATGTCTACTACTCCCCAACTTTCTACTTCAACTATCTAATGCTGCGTTTGAAACCGCACCAACCTCCGGCTATAAGAACGTCAATATTTGACCCAACACGGCCACCTTCCTATTCTGATCAGCGCTTCCTCCTGACGGTGGCTCGCGATTCGCTTAGGTTGCGGCTCCTCTGTGGCTTCAAGCAAACTGATGCTTGGGCACGCTGGATGATCGGCACCAACGAGAAAGCTTGGTTTGGATTTTTACTATTTTCACACTTGTTTTTTTTATTTTTCTTTGCTATTGAGAATAAAAAGAAATGGACAATATAGAAGAAAGAAGTGAAGTTGTGGGAGAGATCGAAGGGTACTGTTTATATAGAGAAGAAACCGTGGTCCTCAAGTTTACGTGGGAAGCACGCTTGAGCAAGTTTGGCCGTCAAGAAAAACGCAGCGTGCTTTGAAAGGGATTAAAAGTACAGCTTGCTTTGAAAGGAATTGAAATTACAACGTGCGTTGGGACTTAGCCTTACAGAAGAAAAGTCGGTAGCTACATGTGGCTTCTGTGCGTTCTTTTCATGGTCATGTGCATCGCGGATACCTAGGAGCTGTAGTGTCCTCATTTGCTTAGGCATGTGTTGATAAGCAGGGTTCATAAATTTCAAGAAACTTTAGAAAAAAATGTGTGTCATTCCCATTCTTAGAACAACCATACATGCGTACAAATAGGGGTTGACAAAATTTAAAATTTTATTTTTGGCTTACGGTTCAAATTTTAATTTATTTACATTTCATATGGTTGCTAAGTTTACCGCTATTTTACGTCGTCCGTTGTATTCGCATCGTCACACATTTTCAAGTTCATTTTATATTAAATACAAATTTAAATGTTCAATCGTCGTTTAAATAAACGAATTCAATATTGATAATCCATTAATATTCCAAATAAATATTTAAAATAAATTTAAATATCTGGAGAAAAAATCCGGGTCGTTACATTCTTTGACCCTTAAAATAATTTCGTCCCCGAAATTGCTAAGTTAAGAAGAATGGTCCAAACCCAATTAACTTCAAAATAAATAAAATATTTTCTAAGTTTAAAATTTTACGGAAAATTTGCCAGCACCTCCTCTATACTGTTCAATCCAAACAACTACAATTCGCAACTCTTGGCCTCTCGTCAATCAAAAGAAAACAGAGCCAAGTGGCTACCCCACTCAGGGGTATAAAATCAATCACCCAAATCAATGTAATTAAGGTTTACTTATTTGTCGGGCAACCCATACTCTAGTCCCAAAGCAAAGCAATAACAGTTCTTTCTCTTCCCGTCTGCACTTAACTCAATATAATGCAAATAACAGATACAGAGTTAAAGCATTTCAGTTTCATTTCATACGTGATTATACTCGAATTCATTTTACTAAGATTTATTTTCTAGTTAAGTTTTTCAGTCCATTCAAGTATGGACGAATTCTATTAAATTAATCAAGCAACCAATAAAAAAACAATTCACAATACACAATCGGTTTAACCGAATCATTTCATTTTCCTTCTGATTTTATTTAACTTACCTTCTGTTAAATTTCAGATTTATTTAATTCCAATTTAAAGTTTTGATCCATAAATCCATAATTTAAATTCTCTTCTGGTTTGATTAAACCATGTAAAACTATAATCCAACTTGAATTCATTCAAATCAACCAAACACACCAATATATTAATAATTTAATAAAATTATTCTCTTCATATATAAAAATATATTTTGGGCAAAATTATTTCATCTACCCACTTTACAAACAATATTGTATCAGTTTGTCAGTTCAACTTGAACCAATCAAATACCACAATATAAAACATTTGTATATATAAAATATACAAATATGCTCTCATATATATATACACACACTCAACTCGATCTAGGGTATTTCTAACCCAATCTCTATCGAGTCACACCACAAAGCCAAGGTTATTCCTAACACATTGCTCTGATACCACTGTAACGACCACGGATTTTTCGACCCTGAATATCAACACCAAAACACCATGTCGAACATTCGAGCACCGAAAAAACTAGAACGTTATTAGATAGATATAGTGGGTGAGATAAGAAAGAAAGAAATATTAGAATAGAAGAATAAGAAGAAGAATCAACATAGAATCATAATCTCACATCTCAGCGGAATAAAATATAATATAGAAATAACTTTTATTGAGAGCTTGAAATAGTACTTACAACATCAGAGCTATCAATACCTCTGGACAGTTATAATAGCCTGTCCTCATATACACAAAACACAGCGGAATAGTAAAGGTATGATAACATTTGTTTGAACTCTTTCATCTCGTATTTGAACTTCACAACATCCAATAACCAGAACCTATACACCTCGGTCTAACCCGAGCATTTACAAAACATCAGGTCAGTCTGGTGAACCAGAGTGAGATAAATTCGCTAAGTTTTAAGGGGAATCATCCATCTTGATTTTAAAATTCGAAAATCTTTTCGAAAGAAAAGAATAATCATAAGACCAAATCCACACATAAATACGGACGGTTTTTACCTTGCAATAACCCGAAACATTTTTGAAATCAATATCTTATTCTGATATTATTATAGTGTCTAAATGCAAATAAATAGAATCTAGCGGGACGCTTGCATCTTGCGCTTCCTATATATAGTATACAAACAAAACCGCGGGTGCTTATTGGAGATTGGATTCTGACTATGACAAGGTATGGGACCACCTGCCGATAGTATTTCTCTAGAGGTGAGTATACTGGGTCAACAAGAACATCTTGCAACCCGGCCCACACATGACCGACCACTCATTTCGCTTGAGTGTATCGAATGTATATCACCAACGGTTGGGCTCAAACCACCGTTACCCGAAAAGGGATAGCATCGAAATAGATTAAAGAATGAAATGGATTTTCTCTAGATAGGTGATTATACACCCTAATAGGAGCGACCCACATAGCCATGTTGCCTGCCAGATTTTTGTCATTTACCGGTTGACGAGGCTTGAGGTTGGAATCGACTTTTGGAAGTTTTGCCCACCATTCACATTGTCCATATAAGTCATCCAGGAACAGGATGACCCAAAGGCACTCTCCTACCACAACCTAGGGATCACCCTATAGATCAGTAGAGAGTAATCCTTGCAATCCATAGATTTCAGCCACAACAAAACCACAGTATACCTCTGGGGATCACCCAGAGATTGTAAGTAACTCTTCCGTTTTATGAAGATCTATGGTCTTCAATTTGCACCATCTCGATCAGCATCTCCGACGTACTCATATTTATTGGTCAAAATGGTTTTTGAATATAAATTTGATTCCGGTCTTTCCGTACCAACGTCGAATTGGGCATGATTTTGATAGTCAGTTATTTAACTATCAACATAAACAACCATAAAAATAAAATAGAACCATGGGTTGAGTAAATAGTATCACTTGGCCACTAAGAATAATATTTCCATTTATTATATTAATATTCTCAAATCATGTTTAATATATTAACATCCTCAAGTCATTTATATATATATATATATATATATATATTGTTAAAAATATCTTAAAACCATATTCAAATTTAATATAACTACTACTTCAAAACATTTTCTATCACTTATCATCTATAATTGGAAATTGATTCCACTTATTATCGTAGAACTATCGTTACCCAATCTCTTTTGTTTCCGTTATTAGAAACAAAATATCGTCACTTATCCTCATTTTACATCTCATCGTCTTACTTCTGAAATATATCATTATACTTTCACAAATCCCTTTTTATCTCTTTATTATGGAAATATCATTCCATATTCTCACGCCCATCTGTATTTCTGCTACTTTGGAAATATCAATATACATTTCTTCACAATCTTTTATTTCCTGTAATTTGGAATCTCTCTATCTATCCTCAAATCTTTCAAATAATGTGGCACTGTATATTCCCAAAAATAAATCTTTTCTAACACTTTTACCATTACAACTAATACCATCTTTCGATATCCTTGAAGTCGTTCAAGTTGGGGTATTTTAATTACCTTTCAGACCTTGATCAACATCATTTTTATCTTAAGATAAATATGAATTGTAATTCAAAAACCCATATCCATTCTAATACCAACAGTTACCATTTCATTATTTACTTAAATATGGTTTCATAAAACCTTCTTACTTTTGAAATCTCCCCTTTTAAAAATATATTATTATTACTAAATCCTTTGATTTAGTAAATGATTGATAAATCACCAACCTTTAGGTTTTAATTTCTTTAAAGCATTTATTTAATTACTCGGATCTTTATTGTAATTTATTTTACTCGACTTTTTACCAAATTAAATTGCAATAATCCTTTTCTAAACTTTTTTAATCATTTCCCTTAGGAAATCTTATTAAAAAAAACTCATCCATTCTACTTAATACCATAATTAAGTAACGTTAATTAAAAATTAACGCTTTAGCTTCCCATCTCTTTTTATAATCTCGTTTATACAACTCTGGTTTAATATAAACCCTTTTGGTCTCGATTTCCCCTTCTTAATACAAACAGTTATTTAAGTTTATCGCATTTGCTTAAAAATCTCCTTTAAACTTAATTAATCCAACTTGGTTTAAATATAAACCCGTTCATAAACTCAATTTGAAATTTGATTTATATTCATTACTAACTTCAATTTCTACTTAAAAGTAATTAATCTGAGTTATTAATTGTTACATAAATACTTACCCGCTTGTTTAAAAATGTAGTAATATAACCATTAGCTTTATTAATCATTTCATAGTTAAGCTGAGGCATGTGCTTCACACACGACATATTTTGATAAATCATTTACTAATTAAGATGAGGCGTGTGCGTCGCACACGGTTGATTTTGGTAAATCATTTCATAGTTAAGATGAGGCACGTGCTTCGCGCACGGTAGATCTTGGTACAAAACAATGATCAAAACAATCTATAGATAAATACGGTTGGTTTATTTTCCTTTTATGAACTTCATTAAAATAATATATTTCAAAAATCTATATTCAATTATAAAATAAATTTCATAACTTTATTTCTATTGATTCATTTGACGAAGAATCAATCTTTATAAATCAGTTTACATTTTGGCCATCTGCTATAAATTCCTTAACCAATATCACCCAAAGGTTAATACCAAAACAAATGTTGAATTTGGATTCAACAATCAGTAACCAAATCAATAATCCAATCACATGGGTTAAACAGTTCATATAATGATCATATGCAGAGAAATAAATCAATTCAACTGATAGCGATCAATTAATAATCATTCAAACATCCAATTTAATTTGGAAGCATTTATATTATTATAAACGTAACCAACAAGGTAAGCTACCTCTATTGGAATGTATCGTTAAAATAACGATGTCATTTCGTTTAAATTAAACAACCATTTAATTTAAACAATATATAAATAATATTTAGCAATCAATCAATAATCAGCAATTAGTCAGTAAATAGAAAACATAACACACAAATAATAAATCCCGACTTATAAAGATATAAGCGGGACAACTGAGTGAGTTTAACTCACTTAAGTTTGATTCTGTTGTTAAAACGAGTTGTTTTAATAAAATTAGACACTCGTTTAACTTTATCAAAAATCCTGGTAGCTTCAAGTGTTGTCTAGATGAGCTTCATTACGTTGTACTCGTCTATACCATCTCGGCGTTACTTGTTTTGTCTGAATCTGATAATGAACGGCCAAGTGATTATCGTTCTTAAATAAATTAATATTTAATAAATTATAGATTTACTACTTATATAAATAAATATAAAACCGGTTATTACCTTAATTAGCAAACAACACTCTGACTTGATCTTGTGCCGATCCACATCGCCATTCATTTGCTCAGGTATGAACCGATTCCACCCTTAAAACTCTTCTGTTCAGACCGTTCTACACCATATCAAAACATACGAACAGCTCTATCCATCCCTTTCTCCTTTTTTTGTTATTTTTTTTATACTCCATCGCCCAAAATGCTACTGCATCTCACGGTCTCAACACGACTCCTGTTTTCGTTTCTACTCCACCCCTGTGAACCGCTCAACAGCCCTAACTCACCGTTCAACAGAACTCAACAAAATCCACCCCCCCCCCACTTCGTTTTTGATTTGCCAGCAACTCTCCCCATGCTTTCAAACTTCCAGCCCCCATTCCATGCGTGAAACGCTTGAAAAACTTCCCATATCTTTTTACCAATTAGCCAACGCCAGTATATACTCCTCCCATCATGCCACTTTGTATTCCTTCAATGTATCATTTTTTTCTCTTTTTTTCTTCTTTTTTTCCGAATGGTATATCTCCCTGAAGCTTTACTTCACCATCTAAACCTTGCTGAAGTTTTTTATTCGATCCCTCCTGTATATATTTCAAAGCATTCTTCCATATCCACTACTTCACTGTTCCCTTAACTTCCCCAAAGTCTTGAACGTATTCACACTACTGGTGCATGAAAACTCACCGCCTCACCCACACCAATGCCTGTCACCGCCCCATTTCTTCTTTACATCCCTTTTTTTAATTCTCAAACTGTCGAAGGCTTGCTAGAGTCCCTCCTGTACACGTCCTATGCATGGCACCACCGTTTCTTGCACCTGCCTTCTACTCTTTCTTCCCATTTTCCCTATTTCTACTTGCTGAAAACATTTCATGAACCCATCCATGCACCTACAGACACCGCTGAAACTTTCCCGAAACTCCTGTGCGCAATGTCTACTACTCCCCAACTTTCTACTTCAACTATCTAATGTTGCGTTTGAAACCGCACCAACCTCCGGCTATAAGAACGTCACCATTTAACCCAACTCGCCCCCTTCCTATTCTGATCAGCGCCTCCTCCTGACGGTGGCTCACGATTCGCTTAGGTTGTGGATCCTCTCTAACGTCAAGCAAACCCATGCTTGGGCACGCTGGATGATCGACACCAACGAGAAAGCTTGGTTTGTATTTTTACTATTTTCACACTTGTTTTTTTTTCGATTTTTCTTTGCTGTTGAGAATAAAACGAAATGGGCAATACAGAAGAAAGAAGTGAAGTAGTGGGAGAGATCGAAGGGTACTGTTTATATAGAGAAGAAACCGTGGTCCTCAAGTTTATGTGGGAAGCACGCTTGAACAAGTTTTGCCGTCAAGAAAAATGCAGCGTTCTTTGAAAGGGATTGAAAGTACAGCTTGCTTTGAAAGGAATTGAAATTACAACGTGCCTTGGGACTTAGCCTTACAGAAGAAAAGTAGGTAGCCGCATGTGGCTTCTGTGCGTTCTTTTCATGGTCATGTGCATTGCGGATACCTAGGAGCTGCAGTGTCCTCATTTTCTTAGGCATGTGTTGATAAGCAGGGTTCATAAATTTCAACAAACTTAAGAGAAAAAAAATGTGTGTCATTCCCATCCTTAGAACAACTGTAGATGCGTACAAATAGGGGTTGACAAAATTTAAAATTTTATTTTTAGCTTACGGTTCAAGTTTTAATTTACTTGCATTTCATACGGTTGCTAAGTTTACTGCTATTTTACGTCGTCCGTTGTATTCGCATCATCACACCATTTCGAGTTCATTTTATATTAAATTCAAATTTAAATGTTCAATCGTCGTTTAAATAAATGAATTCAATATTGATAATCCATTAATATTCCAAATAAATATTTAAAATAAATTTAAATATATAGGGAAAAAATCCAGGTCGTTACATATTCATACTCTGTATATTCTTGTACTCTGATGTATACTATTGTAATAAGCAATGTAATGTTCTTCTGTTTGTGTTTTGATTTGTCGTGTCCTCTAAGTAATCCGGGCTTTCCTTCACGGGGAAGTTCGGGTCGTCACAAGTGGTTTGTGAGATATTTGAGGATGAAGTTTCGAAGAGTTTTAGCCATTATCATGTACTAATGGCGGCGGGCACGATGAATGAATATGGTTTAGATTATTTTAATATTTATAATATTATATTATTAAACTTTCTAATTTTCCAAAAAGCCCGTTATCCTTACGAACTCCAATTCAGACCCAACGACTGAAGTTCATAGATAAATACGCTTATTCCAGACACGATGGAATATGTATTGTAAGCCCATTCGACTGTTTCAGTCGGTTATTCTCCAAATTAAAATATAAAACATTTAATATTATATTTGAACGTACATTTTAATTTACCGGGGCCACATACTAATTCCAAAAATTCCCAAAAAATAAATCTAGCTATGTTTTGACGATACGGTCTTAACAAAATTAATTTTGTTGAATTTGGAGACCGTTTGAAAAAAGGTCTCTGGTCGATCCAAATTGACTAAAATTCTCAAAACACCTTTTCTTTGGCCACGCCCACATATTAATTCCAAAAATTATGAAAATTAGAATCTTATAACAATTTGACATTCCGGATCCAATCAGTGTGGTTTCGTCAAAAACAGAGGTCGTTTGAAAAATGGCTATTTATACGTGTTGTATATTATATTAAATTCCATAGCGACTACTCTGAATATTCAACTGGCCATAACTTTTGATTCCCGCTATGAAATTTCAATTTTTCGGATTCATTGGAAAGATATTATTAAACATATTCTAATATTTTTGGTTTCACTAAAATCCGATTTATTTTGCATCCTGTACATTCAGTCAAAGTTCAAATTCAAATTTTCAAACTACCGCGGTATTTCTAACTCCTTTAAAAATTAAAATAAATATATTCGTTATAACTTCAATTTAAATAAATTTTTAAATCATTATTATTCAAAATAATTATTTTAACTATTCAAAATTCAATAAAATAGCGAAAATAAAATTTTTAAAATTGGTTCTGATTTTCCGGGTTGTTAGAAAATATCTATATTATAATGCGAATACCTTGAAATGAAGCTTTTGGAATTACCAAATTATCCCCATACGCAACAGTATTAACTCAAGGGCATAAATGTAACCTTCAATCCCACATTCTTTCCTTACAGTAGTAATGTGAAACGTTTTCCCCTGCTACCGGAAAACAAAAAACTGTAACTTACAATCGGTTTCTTCCTAAATCTACTTCTCTTTCTTCTTCGTATGTTCCTTCTCCTTCATCTAAGACTCCGATCTACACCCACCTATACTTGGCCTTAAATGCCTCCACCCCTCGCTGATTGGCGTAATCCGCTACCTTAAAATGAGTTCATCTCATCTACTGCCGATTGTGTCATCAAAGACCTAAACTGGGTTGGCGTTTGAAGGAAGTATGACTATTTGTTGGTGGAATCGGCAGAATCAACAGCCTAAAAGGGGGCGGTTGGTTGATTAAGGTAAAATAGGTAAGCTGTCATTGCTTAATATTTATACTCTAATTCAATGTGGTTGTTTTAACTTTTATTTATAAGTTTGTTTACTAACTAGATTTTGGGGGAGAAAAATTTTCAGTAATGCTAACCTGTTGGGATATTGGATTATTCTACGATGATGCACGTTTCAAAACTCCTGATGCTTACATTTGTGGGATGGACTCATATCTCATGTTTTATCTTTAATGACCAATTTGGAAATTAAGGTTTCCTACGATGGTTATGGTTTGAATAATTTCTGGCAATTTTAGATGCCTTCAAGTAGCAAATGGATTATGCAATTTGACTTTATTTCTTGTAGGTACCTGTGAAGTTAACAAGGGTTAGGTATGAAAAATTAGTTCAATAAGTTTTCAGAATCATTGCAAGCTTCCTCTAATTTTGGATGTACAACATTATTAGTTTAATATAAAGTCAGGGAACCTCGAAACGACAATTGCATATGCATAGTGTATTACGGTAAACATTCATTGCTGGAAGATTCACTAGAATAAAAGCAGGGAAAGCAACATCTTTTCAATAATATATATTTCTTTTATATTTGGATATGTTTGTTGTTGAATTTTGAAAATAACATGGTGTTTATTGCTAAGGTGCAACTGTTTAAGGTGTATATGGGAGAATAATAATTGAGGATATTGAAGTAAACCTCTTTATAAATCTGAAGTCCAGATCCAGGTATTATATGTCAGGTTGTATCACATCGATGTTTCATTTGCAAGTAAATCTCCATTAGTAAGCTATTTTATCTTTAATATATTTCGAACTTACCTGATTTTGAATTTCACTATTTTTTCCTACAAATTGAAATTATGCAGCCACTAGGATTACCTAGCTGTAGTGTTGTTGTCCAATTTTTGATGCATTTACTTTCAATTGTTTGTAAATTTTTGAAAAAACCTAAAAAAATGTGTGTGTTTAAATTTGATGCCATGTTAATTGGTGCTTATCTCATTTTTTATCAAGCAAGAACTGCGCTATTTTTACACTTGTATGTTTGAATTTGTCATACATTAATTTTTCTTACTGAACCGCTTAGAAAAAAGTTAGCTTTTATTCACTGCTCCACTTCGCTTGCCCTCCCTCTAAATATTGGATCTGTAGTGGTCAGTACTGACAATGTTTAGAAGGTTTCTTTTCCCTAATAATTATCTCGACTTACATATGTAAGAATATTCGTCATCCTTCTCTCAATATTGAATGGTCTTATTGTAACTTCTAATTTTTTCTGTTTTAGCGATTGCCTGTTTAAGCATAAAACTAAAAATCATTGGGGAATTCTACTGGTCACGAAGCGTAAATATTATCAGGCCAGGTCTTTACTTTTTATTTGTAGTTTCTTTGATTTTGGGATTAGAGAGCTACACAGGGTTGCTAAGGTTTGACTGCACAATAGGAATGGCTATGGTTACATCTTATTCTTTTCTTTTGCGTGGTGCGCGCATTCTGCAGGTTCAAAAAAAGAGTTAGAGGACATCGTTTAGGTGGTTCATGAATGCTGATCCATCCCACAGTAAGTATTAGATTATTCCTCTATAGTCTTTATTTTTTACACTATATTTCATTTGGTAAAGTTCAAGGCCATTTCCAGTATAACTCAAGTAAATCAAATATCATGATGATGTTTAGCACTCATATGCTTGACATTTGACATTTTCGGGCTGTCTATATGAATGAACAAGTTCTGATGCCTTTTTGTCTCTTTCTTGAAGGGGCTACACTACATAATAACAGACTAGCATGAGTCCATACAAAATTAAGAAATAATTATGCAATCCTTCAATATTATTTTCATGATGTACACATTTTCCATATGCTCACTGACCATTTTTTCTGTGCCTATTTAAGTTGTTTAATCTTCTTATTCTTTAATTGGTCTGTGCACTCTGTTTTATTTAATAACAGCACTAATAGGAATGGTGATAAAATTATCAGCACTCATTTTGATAGTTTAAGCTTAGTGGTTTTTCTTCTCTACTGAATTTTCTCTATGCAAAGGTATTCATTTCGATTTATTGGATTTTTGATTATTTGTGCATATAAGTTAAATCTATTTATATTTTTGTATAACTGTATATGTTTGAACTTTGAACGTTTAAAAGGAGTTTTCATTTGACTTGTCGGATGCATTAAGTAGAATACAGTGGTTGAAAATAGAGGACATAAGCTAGGATGAACTTTGTGGATATTTACTCTAAATTACAGATCCTATCTTCATTTTATGACTTTGATTTTCTTTAGTATGTACGTTGGAATATATTAGTAAACAATGATAATCCGTTTTCAAAGTTTAATGAATACAAAATGTTTGATTTCAGTGTGGAAAAAACTGACGATAGAAGAATTACAGAGTTGAAGCAAAAAAATGTGATCCTTTTGCGTATTTAAACAAACTCTGATCTTTAAACATACACCATATACACATACGCACACAAACACGCGTGTGTGTCGATACACACACACACATACATATAGTCAAAACCATTCATCAATTTTAAAATCCATCCATCGTCCTTCCACCGTCGCGCCGGACGGCGATCGTCACCCACCCTTCCATTCGTCTTGGTCCCCTCTCTCCTCGCCGGCAGCAGCTTCGCGCTCGGAGGCCTAGGCGCGCCGGAAATTGGCTAGAAATGGTAGTTGATTGAAACCCAAAATCGTCTACTACAGTGAACGATACTCCATCTCAGTCATTGAATTCATCGAACACACCAAGCTCTTCGATTTCATGTTTCGAATTTTTCCAATGGTAGTGTGGATTTAGAGAAAGGGAGGGGGAAAGATCTGGAAATCACATTTGTTGGTCTTGAGATGGGGGCGGCGGAAATATATGATCGAAGTGGGCTAGGGTTTGGATAGGAATGAGGGTGTTTATATAATAATTTTAAATAATATTTAATTCTAATTATTTCTTGAAAACAAATTTTCACATACGAACTCCAAATCAAACACAACGACTGTGGCCCCTGCTAAATGCCCTCATTTCAGACACAATAGGATATGTTTTGTAAGCCGATTCGATTGTTTAGATCAGTTTTTACCAAAATTAAAATATAAATCATTATATACTGAATTTAAACTTACATTTTAATTTACTGGGGCCACATACTGACTCCAAAATTTCCAGAAAAATAAATCTAGCTATGTTTTGACAATATAGTCCTAATAAAACAAATTTCATCAAATTTGGAGACTGTTTGAAAAACGGTCATTTTTCAGTCGATTAAATTCAAACTGAATTGACCAAACACGTTTAATTCACCACGCTCACATATTGATTCCAAAAATTATGAAAATTCGAATTCAGCAATAATTTGACATTCCGGATCCAACAAGAGTGGTCTCGTCGAAAATGGAGGTCGTTTGCAAAATCGCTATTTTTAAGGGTTATATATTATATAAATTGCATAGCGACTATTCTGAAGTTTCAACGGGACATAACATTTTATTCCCATTATGAAATCTGGATTTTTCACATTCGTTGGAAATATATTTTTAAACAGATTCAAATATTTCCGGTTTTACTAAAATCTGGTTTTTTTTAATCTTGTACATTCATTTGAAGTTTGAAACTGAATTTTCAAACTACCACACCATTTCCAATTCCTTTTATAATCAAAATAAATATTTATATTCTAACTTCAATTTAAATAAATTTATACGTTCTAATTCTATTCAAAATAAATTTCTAGTCGTTATTATTTAAAATAAACCATTTTAATTATTCAAAATTCAATAAAATTGCCAAAATAATATTTTTAAATTGGTTCCGATTTTCCGGGTTGTTACGTTAATAAAATTGGATTGGATTACAAATAACATCGAATGGGAGCGAAAATAGAAAAATTGAGTTGTAAATGATTTTATAACTTAGATATGAATTTGGGATGGAATATTCAATCGTCTCAGACATTCGAAATTTCCAAGTTAGATTAGAAAACCTAGCTTAATTTATATTGAAATATAGGAGAAAGGAGTTGAAATTTATTAGTTAAATGAAGTTTGAACGTATTAATTAAATTTAATTGAAAACGAGCTTGCTGTGTAGCGGTAGTTCGTGATTTTAAGTTTTAAACTTCAAATGGATGCATAGGGTTCAATATAAGTCAAAATTCTTTGAAAAGGGAATCTTCTAGATCTATTTGATTATAGTTTTCTAATGGAAGAGAAAAATGATGATTTCAACTTGTAAATTTTGAGTTAGGTCTCAAATTTCCAGAAAAATTGCGGTATGGTCGTTTATAAATGTAACACCCTGTAAATTTAAATATTAAAGTTAACAAGTTAAAGAATACTTAATTTTAAATGTAAGAATCAAGGGAAACGGGTTACGGCATTGTGTTCGTCTCGGAATTCTGGTTGAGATAGAGTCCGAGTTTGCGTAAATTGGACTTTGTATGAAGAAGTTATGGCTGTCGGAAGTTTCCAGAAAAATTAATTAAATTAATTTCAGCTTCAGAAAAAAATATAACAGGGACCAGGTCGACCTGGGGGTCGACTCTAGTGTTGACCTCCCCATAGACAGGTCGACCTTAGTGTCGACCTGCCACCCCTCGAGCAAATCTGAAAGATGACGATTTTGTGACTCAATGCTGAGTCAATTAGGGCTGAGGTGTCACCCTATCTTGGCTGATGGTTTTGATTGAATCTAGGTTGATCGAATGGCCTAAATTAATCCTAAATTCTATATAAACACATGTAGACTCAAACCCTAAAACAAAATAAAAATTAGAACCATGGCCGTCATGCTATCACCTTGCAACCTAGAGTAGCCGCCACCAACCAGAGAGAAAGTGAAGCTAATCAACTCAATTCAACTCAAAATTTATAAATAACAACAACAAATAGCAATGAATTTGTCTACTTCAAAGGCGATCTTAATCAACTTCAGAATTCAGAATTCAGATTCCAGATCTCAAGACCTTCTTTGAGTTGTGAGTTCAATATCTTTCATAAGATAATTAATAAGTTAATTGGGTTAAGTTATAAATTGGGTTATATGGCTGTGTTTGTGAGACATTGGAAAAATGTGATATTCTGTGAATATATGCTAGTTGTTCATAATGATAGTTTTGTTGTAGATCCCTTTTCATATGCCAAATCACCTCAACTTGATTCATGTTTGACATCATTCTATATGCAAGGTTGGGTGTAGATTATATGCTAGTTTCTATATGAACTGTACACATGTTTGGTGTAGATTATATGTTAGTTTCTATATGAATTGTACACAAGTTCACATGTGAATCAAATAAAGTGACTATATGCAAGTTTAGGTAGAAATTGGGTTCACATATATTCAAGTTTACACCTTAGATTTAGATCTATGATGTACATAGTTTTATGCAAGTTTATGACTATGGACTAAAACTATATTATATATATATGCAAGTTTACACCTTTGGATTTAGATCTATGATGAACATAGTTTTATGCAAGTTTGTGACTATGGCCTATGCATGTTTTGGATGAAAACTATATTATGTATATATGCAAGATCACACCTTTAGGCCTATGTTTAGATTCATGACAATACAAAGTTTATGCAAGTTATGTTGTAGTCCTTATTTGCAAGATTAGATCCATTTTATGTGTTATGCAAATTTGCGATGTTTCTTCCCTTTTTATGTGTTAGACTAATTTCTAGTCTAATATATATATATATATATATATATGTGTGTGTGTGTGTTTGTGTGTGTGTGTGTGTGTGTGTGTCATGATAAACGAACGAACAACGTGGGAACGATGGGGGTAATATTGAATATAAACATATTGAGAATTGGCATAATGGCCTTGTAAAAGGCATATGATTAAATTAATATACTAATTGGAAAGATTGGCATTTATGGACACAATTGAGACAATTATGGACATAAGTATATTTGGAATATTTACAAATTTTGAATAGGGATATTAATCCATTTTGGGGTTAAATAAAGATGTGTAATAATAAACCGCCTAAGACACGAGGTTAGACTCGTTTGTGGTGTAAGACTGCCCGGACCCGCCCAACAAATCCAACAGCCACAAATGCCAGTCTAATGTGAGAGGTCGAAGGCATGAATTAAATGCGTAACAGTTGTAAAGACACGAGATTATGCTCGTTTGTGGTGTAAGACGGCCCGGACCCACCCGGCAAATCCAACTGCCACAAATGCCAGTCTAATGTGGGAGGTCTTTACAAGGTTACGATGTTAATGAATTAAGAAACACTTAACCAGATAAACATGTGGTGGGACATGAGTGGGTTAAGTGGGTGCCTTGGGTGGCATGAGAAATACGATTAGATGCACTTAACCAAGATTGAAACATGTAAGAAGACATGAATAAGAATGGGGTTAAGTGGGGAAAAACCTTAGAGGGGACCAAGCATAGGTGGAAAGCTTGTGTCATGCATGGGGGTCCTTTTCAAACCAGTAACCCATTAAGTATCTTTGTGGGCTCGACCCAAGTCGAGGACGGGAAATGCGTATTGGGTTTGATTGTAAGAGGTCAAAACGGGTTAGCGGTAGCAACGCAAGTCCAACGGGGTCATATGTGTGTGTGGGCCCGGGCTGGTAGGTAAGACGTTGTTGCATCGTGTAGATATAAGCCGTGCATTCTGGTGGTATCGGGTTGCCACTTTGGGGAGTGAGACACCCCACTGTGGGGCCAGCACGGGTATCCACGAGTTAGGGAGCCGATCGAATGGGGGTAGTGGGTACACTTAGTGGAGATAGAAGCAGGCGGCACCTATGAAGGCAACTAGGGGTACACGAAACTACCATTATCATTATTAAGTTCTGTAGGCGGGATCAACTTTTAGGGTGTTTGGTGTGGTGCAGTGTAGTAATTATCCTATAGCGACTAGGTACGCCTTTAACGTTATCTTCGTTCATCTGATTTCCTTTGTTTGCTTTGTCAAACCCATTGGTTCACAGTCATTTCCTTATTTTCCAGCTTATGCCTTGTCCTAGTTACTTAATGATTATATTGTTAAATTTATTACACTCGCCAGACTTTATGTCTGACCCCTGTGTTTCCACCTCTTTTCTTCCTTCCCCCCTTCCGCCCAGGTGCTCAGGGTGGGACTAGTACTAGTGGAGCTTGATTTGGACTGCTTTATCTCTTTCTTTGGAAGTTGCTTGGATCGCTGAAGTAAAAGTTCAGCCTATCTTACTTATGGCTATTTTATGTGGGGTTATGTCTTTCATTTTATGTACTCTGATTTAGTCAAGATGGATATTATGTACTTGACTCTAGTCTTTGGTTTTTGATGATGTAATCAAACTTATTTGTTTACCGCTGCAATGAATGAAGTTTTAAATTTTTAAGTATTGTTTTGTATATGTCTTGTTGTTAAGTTTCTGTTCTATACACAATTAAAACGCTCCATAGAAGTTAATGCATTCCCTTTGTGAGTGACATTAATGGACATGGGGTGTCACAATAAACTAAAACAGTCTATTAAATAAAATGGAAAGTTGGCCAAGTAAATTTATGCAATGATTCATTAGAAAATGAAATGAATTGGGTTGTCATTTGACATAAACCAAAACAAATAAAATTGTGTGAACCCATTGAAAGTAAATAAATTGGTTTGAAACCTATTTTGAATGAACATGGATTGAATAAAAAATATTGATTGGAAATCATTCAAAACTAAATGAAATGGTATATAAATAGATTGAAATGAACAGTTGAATGATGAAATCCTGAGATTTGCTTATGAATATATGTGTAGCATGTAGAACATGGAAATTATATGTTTGAATTAAAAGAATGGGTGTTATTTAAACTTCATGTTATGAGACTTATGTGTTTCAATTGAGTAAACACACGTACATGGAGCTATATGGATTGTTTCGCTTGCATAAATTGCAAAAATATTAAGCAAACTCGCTTAATAACGCTTATATAAGATATGCCTATGTAAAAATACAAACAGGATATAGGAATTATTACAAATTGTGTTTTCCATCCGTGTGGGTCGATGTACATATATTTATCTCTCTTGTTATGTTGTCAAAGTCCCTCTATTATGGAAGACTCTGTTAAAAGATTTCGAAAATTTAGAGAGTTAGGTTTTTTTTGAATTTTTGGAAGAAAAAGATATGATTTTTAAACTGGGTACAATTTGAAGGATTTTTAAATTAGATAGGAAACTAATTATTTGCATGAAAACTAAAAGTTTTAAATGGAATTAAAGTTGTAGAAATGTGAAGTTTCAAGTATCAACTAAGTGAATTTTTGAAAAGTTAACGAGTTTGAAGCATTTTTCCTACCTTAGTAATTTCGAGGATGAAATTCTATTAAGGATTGAAGAATGTAACGATCCAGATTTTAGTGATTTAATATGGAACATTAAATTTGTTTTAAATTTTGAATTGAAAATATAAATGGATTTGTGTGTATATATATATAGTTTATCGATTTAATAAGTAGAATACGATTTAATTTCAAATGTATCGAATTATCGTAATACGAAAATGAGAAATAATTGAACTCTAAGATAAAATTAAATCGAAAATGATTCTAACGATTAATATATTCTATTTGAATTAGAACAATAATAATAATTTATTATCAATGGATTTGATTATTTTGAAATCGATTTAATTTAATATACAAAAATAGCCAATTTTCAAACGACATCAGATTTCAATGAAACCAATTCTAATAAATCCAAAATGGTTAATTATTATAAGATTTCCAATTTCGATTCAATTGGAGTTGTTATGTGACCGTGCGTGATATAAACGCGTATCGATTTACATTTTGAAACTAAAGTAGGATTTTTCCAAACAGTCTCAGAATTTGAAGAAACAAGCTCCCTTGGGTCTGAAATATTATGTTATTATAGTGTTTCAAATTTCATGGTGATCAAACATCATATGTGATCGTATGAACGGAAAACGTTCGAGTAAATTGTGCATGAATAGTGTTTTGAATCATACATACTTATATATATATATATATATGAATCCTAAACTAATAACCCTAAGTCAAAGAAGAATGTCTGGTAAATGTAAACAACGCCTCCACCTAACAAACGAACGAACATAAATCCTTCTAACAAAATCACCTCCGATCTCCACGACGATGCCATGATTAGCGAGGGGTTCTGAAGCACGTGTTTTTGACTTGGGGAGAGCTTCTCACAGCCGAAGGCACAGGGGTTTTGGTGGCTTGTGGTGGTCGTAATTGGTTTCAAAGTAGGGTGCAGCTTTGGGGTAAATCAAGGCGATGTGGTGGTTATGGAGAAGCCAAACCTAGGGAAATTCGAAGGCGGTGGAACATCGCTTGACTCGGCGGTGGGTGTTCGGGGTATGACGAAAGAAGGTGGTTGCGACATTGGGATGAAGGTGACGAGGTCTTCCGTGTGTTCATACCTGGGAATAGCGTGTATTAATCGCGTTTTTAAGCTTAATTGGGGTAATTAAAAGTGTTAATGAAGTAATTAATATATATAAATATTTTAGTTTAAATAAATTATTGTAACGCTTTTAACTTTGTCATACATTAACAAAATGGCACGAAGCGAGCGGCGTTGGGTTCGTATCGATGCATAATACGTGTACGAGCTGGTTTGGAATGATTTGGACCTAATCGCAAATTTGTCTAATTTTAAACGCTGGTTAGAAATTAGATAAATCGACTTGAAATCATCGATCGAAAATTAAATGTGAGTTAACTCTCACGCTTTATGAAATAATGTGAAGTGGTAAAATGCATATAGTTTAATATTTATCGTTGTTAGTATAAATTGGGTGTTTGGATGCTCTAGATGATTGTTGATCATTGATATTTTTATTTCTATTATTTTAAATGTGTTAGATTATAATGTCTATTTTATATGCATATGCATATATATATATATATATATATATATATATATATATATATAATGATATTATGAGCTGTGATGCAGGAAAAATAGGTTGGAGGAATCAACTGGATTCTTCAAATATTTTGTTGTTATTAGTTTGATATGATTCATATATGAACTATATAACCCAAGTTACGTTAAATTTGTTTGGATGTTGATATTAATCAATAAACAGTACTGATTAAGTGATGAACAACAGATGGTATAACATTCATCTTTTTAAGACGTTGATTTTTTCATCAGGCAAATCTACTATTTTGAGGTTATAAAATTTATTTTATAACTGAAGCAAAGTTTTCAAGTTTATTTTATATAAATGAGAAATTTTATGAATAAATCAATACTTTGCAATTGGATTTTACAAAGTAGTTATAAAATGTTTTTATTGTAAATTTTCTATGTTTTAAATAAGTTTTATAGAAAGCAAGTCAGAAAATTTCCTAAGGGTTAATAATTTGGAATAATTGTTTTTAAGAAATATTAAGTGGTATTATATTAAATTAATTAAGTTATTAATTAATTCAAGAGGAAGGATTTGTAGAAATCAGTTACTAAGTTAACTGATATTTTCAGTTGATTAAGTCAACTGTTTTAATTAAATTTGATTATTAAATTTATTTGTTTTCGGTTAATATAATAGAAATAGTTTTTAAATATATAGTCATTTAAACTAAATAAGGTTTTATAAAAAATTAATTAATCCATTAAATTACGGTGTTTAAAGATAACTATCGAGTAAATGATCATTAATGGAGTTAGTTATTATTTACATAACTTTCTAAAAGGAACTAGCTATTCTAGTTTTGGTTAATAAAGATGTCAACTATTTCTACTGTAATTAATGATGAAGTTTATTATTTACAATTAATAATAATCAAGGAAATTACCTTTTTAATTGGAGTTCAATTAAGAAAATAATCAAGTTTGTGATAAAATTTTAGTTGAATCTGGAAATGGGTTATAAAGGTATTTTAAAATAAATCCAATTTTATAAACAAAGTTTATAGAAAGGTTAAAATTAATACGATGGTTTAAATAAGCATTTACTTAATATTTGAACCAAGTAAAATGATCAAAATTGAAAAGAGAATTTCTAAAATGAAAAGGAAGGTTGCTTAAATGATTGGAATTGGTAAAGGATTTTTGGAATAAATCCAAGTTATAAATAAATTGTATTGAACGGCTTAAGGCTAAAAGGTTGGTAATTTAGTAAGAGTTTACTAAATAATCAAATTAAGTGAAAGTGACTATCAGAGAAGAGAGATTTTCAAAATTAAGTGTTGGTTTATAAAACTGTATTTAAATCGCATAGTAATTAGAACTTGTGATATTATTGCTAATATCATTTTTAGAGTTACAAACTTTTATCTATCTTAAGATAGTAATGTCATCGAGTTAAGGTCTAAGAGGCAAATAAAATACCCCAATTTGAACGACTTCACCATTTTCCAAAGGATGGTACTAGTTTGAAAAGAAGTTGGAAATTGTTTTATTTCCATAAGAGAAATATTCCAACTTTATTTGTGAAGTTTTGGAATATAATAAAACTGTAAGATTTTACAGTAAACAACATATGAATTTACATTGTTGGCCCAGATATGAAGTGTGACTATACTTATATCATTCGGTTAAGTATATAGCACTATTTTCTAAGTAGTGAAAATAGTCTAGTTTTTTTAATACACTTATTTCAAGTACTAAATAAATGGCTTAGATTCTCGAGGAAATGAGACAGGAGGTTATACGAGGTTGAAAACGAAAGTGTATATGGAAATTGAATTGTGATTTCCATAGGTTAAGTTTTCAACTTAATTGGCAAAGTTTTAAAGTTCGATTAACGGTTTGGGTTTATATAATAAACAATCGGGAATGTGTCATTGTTTTGACCCATATAGGATTTGGTGATTAGATCTATACCGTTTCTCTATGTATATATAATACTATTTTTGAAATAAAGGAAATAAGAAAAGTTTTGCAAATATGCTTATTCTGCAGAAATAAGCATATGGTTATGGTTTTCAAAGTAAAGAAAACAAGAGAGAATTGTGAATATAATTATCCGGTTTAGATAAGTATATTGAATAGATTATTAAGAATTAATGAAAGGTTTTTGATGAATGGTTTTAAATTAAAAAGGGCAGGATTTGCTGATGTACTTAAGTATGATGTTGTGATTTGATAGTTAAAGAACTGACTATTAGTGAATTCCTTAGACTTATGATGTGTTAGTTTGAGGAAACTGATATGTGAACTGGACCCAAAACCACTTCAAACCGACTTTGTGTTCAAAAAACTAAATTTGCAGAGATGCTTATGCGTATGAAGATGATTTGAAGACGTAGATGTTTGGAGCGAAAGGAATGCTCGTTGATGTCTTTGGTTACCTACTCGGATTAAACTTGTAGCAGTAATCCCTACGTTCTGGATTAAGTATGA
Organism: Allium sativum; assembly: GCA_030737875.1. Lineage (NCBI taxonomy): Eukaryota > Viridiplantae > Streptophyta > Magnoliopsida > Asparagales > Amaryllidaceae > Allium > Allium sativum. The sequence continues at coordinate 1,021,381,733 of CM060920.1, forward strand.
TGCAAGGACTTCTTGATAATAATCCTAGGGTTTATCTCGACAGGATGCAGTAAAAGAGTGCCTTCGGTTTGTCCAGTTCCTGGACAACTTGTATGGCCGAATATCTAACAAAGTATTTCCTAGAAACATGTACGCTGGTTTTTACAAATATACCAAGTATTATGGCGGAGAAAACGACTTCTCTTAGCTTAATACCCAGAGTATATTTGTGAAAATCAATTGGTGATTGGCATTCAAAGTTGAATGTGATGTTTCTAAAATGGTAATCGTAGCCTCAAGCCTTATCAACTGAGAAATGATTGTGTCATTTGACCATTTTATAATTTCTCAACTGGTAATCAAAGAAATTTGGTATTAACTAATATGAAAGAGGTTTATTTCTTATTTATTTTAGGATTTATTTTTTCTCCCTTATTAAATTCAAATAGTCATTTGACCCTTTTTCTATTAGTATATGGAAATTTACGATTTTGTCGTTGGTAATGGAAGATGCACTGCATTTTTTAATTTTAACTTTATATATATGTAAATTTATTTGAATTTTGTGCTATTTCATGTGGATTCTGTCAATGCAAAATTTTTACTGATTTTTCACTAACTTAACACCCTGGCTGTTTGTTTTTTTTAATGAATTTTCAATTTTCCATATGGGCTTCCACTTTTCACAACCTCATGAAAGCTTTATTAATATTTACTAGGCTATTTTGGGTTACACACACAAAAAAAGACCCAATTTTTTTAAACGGTTTTCGGTTTTTAGCTAATAAAATGTAAATAAATTTGTCATTCATGTGCTTACTACTGATCAATGATACATGAGAATTGATACTTCTTTCAATGCAGTTTGTAGTAGCTATGTACAATGATTAATAAATAGCAGAGGAGAAATTTAGTCCTTCCCTTAATAGTTGTATATTTATTACGTTGAAGGTAATGATCAAAGGTTAAGATAAAAGTTGTTTAATACATCCATCTGCATAATTGACTAGGGTTTGCTAACTGACTAGAGGGTTTCCTTTGAGATTACATGCAAATGCATTGAAACTGAAATTTGCTCTAATAAGAAAACATGCCAATTTTATTTTCCTATCTTTACTTATCCTTTAATTTGAATCTCTCTTGAGAATGGACATCAACTGTAGTAAAAGATTATTAAACAAAATGCTTTCCTGATTTGGAGAAGATTTGATTTCGCTAACTTTTCTCAACGAGGCACAGAACCTGCCTCTTGCATTGTCTTTCTCATAAATTTTCTCTTTCATGTCAAATTTTGTTCGTTTGAACTATCAATTATTATTTTAAGGATCTTACCTAATCAATGTTGTTGACTCCAAAAATTGGCGTAACACCCAAAGGAAGGGTTATGTAGAGAATAAATAAAGATTAATAATTAAAACGAATTGAAATAAATTGAAAATAGAGAAGATCACACACAAATTTATAGTGGTCGGTGTTAATGAGCCTACGTCCACTTTATAATCTCTTATGTACTATTTCAACTATTAGACAGAATAGTTTTAATGGCGGTACAATAAGAGATCAATAAAAAGTACTCAAGAGCTAGAGCTTCTCTACTTCCAAAAGTCCCTTCTTCTGAATTCAGAAGGGGTATTTATGGGTGTACAGTACTTGAGCCGGTTTGGACACATGTCGTGGGATCTACAAGAGTAGTTAAGTCTGAAAGGGTCGGTATCTCCATAGGAATTGGTATTCCTAGAATTATTGGCAAGAAGTGGCATCTGATCCATCTGATTCAGATGATTTGGAACGGGTAAGAACAGGGATGAGCAATTCTATAGGCAGGCTTTCGGTTCATAGTTGGATGCAGTGCGGCTGAGCATGCTTGGTCACAACGAGCTTCTCCTGGACCGTGCTTGGTATGGGAAGTAATTTTAAATGTGAGGCCTCATCGATTGACCCACTTCGAGCATTCAAGGTACGAGCCTACAACATTGTCGAGCATTGATGGGCTGCCCGAAAGGCCCATCAACACTTTGCCCCCCAAAGTATGGTACGTTGGAAATGGGGCATACTTTGTAAACATGTGAATTGAAGAAATATTTTCATATCAACCGAAAAATCTCATAGGTCGGTCTGAGTCATCCATTTAATGATCCTTATAAATCTTAATAAAACTATCAACCGTTTTGGAAACTTAAATGAGTTTAAACAGTAATGACGCCTCACCGTCATCCGTATTATCGGCTGATCCTTTATAAGGTCATGTCAGCCGAATTTTAATAGCCACTCCATCACGTTATAAAAAGAAAACTTCTTTCACCTTTTTCTCTTTACTTTTACTACTACAAGAACCGATTTACTGCTCTATAGGAAGAAAAAGAAGGACGATCACCATTTTCTCTAAAAGTCATCTTTTTTAAGTAGAAATCGATCCTTCAACCTTTTCAAAATACTTAGATGTCATTCTTGCATAGGATCTCTCTTTTCTCTGCTTTCTTGTTGCAGTTTGGGTTTTACCTGATCCGCGATTGGGATCATTAGCATCGGATCACCGGAGTTAGCGGCGATGCGATTGTTCATGGTGATACCGGTGTTATTTGAGAAGGATCTAATGGTGTCAGATCCGCTAATCTAATTGTATCATGGAAATAGAGAAATATCCTGCCCATTCATAGCATTTTGTGTACTAAGGTGTTGCTGAACCCTGGAACATGTGGTGGTACCAGAGAGGGTGGTAAAAAAAGGTAGTGATCCTTTTTATAATCTGTCATATGGGAACAAGTCATGATTTATACTGCTTGTCTTTTCCTGAGGTAGCACTGTAAAGTGGCACTAACCCCTTTTGAATTAACCTTTAATTTCATCTTTAAAAATCTTTTCATCTACCGATGGTTAAAGCACGTGATACCCATAAGCGAGGGTCGGGCAAGGAATTATCTTTTTCTATTAGCGTAGATAGCACTTCTGAGTCATCGGCCCAATCGAAACCTGAATCTGATAGCGACCATCGAAGTCGGTCGACAAATACACTACCTCCCCCCAAAGTAACGGTCGAGTTAAATGAAGCGGCAGGCATTCCCATAGCACCCGACATGCTTCCGGGTGTGGAAATCCTAGGGAACCCCCATATGCAGAAAGGACTACGATAACTCTTAAACGGCTATAGAATTTGATTGGTAAACATAACATTCCTTTCAACGACATTCTTCTCCCTCAAAAAACTGATCGACCTCACAATCCCTAGACGGTTATATAGCAGTATCTCTCCTAATGTGTAATGTAGGAGCCATCCCCCCTTTTCCCTCATTCATTATCAATTTTTTACGATGGATAAATTTGGCTTCGATGCAGTTCCATCCAATTTCTTATGGAAACCTGTTATCAGTTTATTACCTGTACATGAGGTATTTGGGTCACCCTCCGACCTTTGATGACTTGGCTTTCCTTTTCCACTTTAAACACAATGGGAAACAGTCCCCCTCCCATCTTTACTTCGAGGCTGCCTGGGTTTGGAAGATTATTGAAGAAATCCCAAGCAAGGTAGGTGATCCAAAGTGGGAATGGTTTTGGATTAAAGGGCATTCGGGATGTGCTCGATATTGGCTTCAATGCAATAAGTCTCTTTGTTGGTTGATACTCCTGTAGTAAAGTTTCTTATGTCGATCATTTTTTTAGGGATGGCCCAACAAGGCCTAAGGCGGAAGTGTTTGAGGAATGCCATAGGTGATTGATCTAGTTGGACCACTGAAACGACCCGGAACTTCCCCGTAAAGGAAAGCCTGGATTGCTTTGAGGACAAGACGAATCAGAACTCAAACAGAAGAACATTTCATTGCTTATTACAACAATTTACATCAGAGTATAAGAATATACTGAGTATGAACGAATAATATTCATTTAATTAATATCAGAGATTTACAAATTACAATGAAGTTGAAAATAATACAAAAACACAACTGAAAGAGATAAACAAATACGAGCTTTCCGAATATCATTCCAGCTGTAAACCAGGATCCTGTGAATATAAATCTGCAAAACCAAAACTACTAGCTGCTCGTGTGGAAAATAGGTGCACCATAGTTTAGGTTAAAACAATAAACTCAAGGTCAGTCATGTGACTGGTATGAGAACAAAAACAGTTATTAATCTTTATTTTTAAAGTTAAGTGAATCAAGGGACCACGCCATATAACACGGAACAGTTTTCCTCCCAAGAATACTAGTGCATAAAACAAACAGCGCAAAGCTAAATAAAGAACAATGAAGCTATTATAATACCCAGGCGCTATCACATAATGCAACGCAAGCCGGAGGATATGGTTTTACCTTATAATAGCCAAATAATGCTTGATACGTGAAATTTAATCTTTTATTATTACTATAAGTGAAGAAATCAACTTCAAATATAAATGTATCAATCATAGGCGGCATAAGCGCCCCATCCCACTATGTCGCCATATATAGGATTATAACTAAAACCGAAATGTCGTATTGGAAGTTGGATTCCATATGTGAACCAAGGCAAGGGATCGTCCTAACCGCTTTGAGACTGTCTAGCCCGAGTCTCAGGATCAGAGCTCGAGTGACCCTTGGATCTTCAGGGCCGATCCACACGTAGTGGATTAAAATGCCTGAGCAATGCGTTTCCCCACCCTATTGGGCTTAAACTGGTCATATACCGACCAAACCATCCATCGACACCTTAGTGATCGATATAACCGAGGCGCCTCTCTTTCCATCATCCACATAAGTAAAATGTCAGGGCTTGTAAACGCTAACACCACTCATAGCTAGAAGGAAATTCATGTCCTCCACGCAGTCCTCTCCCGTTTCTGGTTCACACCGGGGTGTGAGGCTCGCGAATTAACGCAACACAAAGCTATGCTATATTAAAGTCGTGCTTTGATCATCAACCACAAGACTCTGCTTTTCAATAGAAGCCTTGATCATTTGCCACTCAGTCATGCCACACAGGAAATTCATTCCATGTGACTGATATCTATCGATATACAACCTCTGATCCCGTACGTCTCAGAGAAGAGTGAAGTAAGAGAATAAATTCTCCTTCACCAGGTAGATGTATATTTAATAGAGATCAATCAGTACAGAACAAAATTCAGTGTCAGACATACAGTCCATTTACAAGTTCGTTCTGGGTCTGAACGAAACCTGAGGCACCTTATTCCTCGTCCCGTATGTCAAATACAGGAGAGAGGCCCTCGCATATCCGTCGATCTCCAAGTACGTCTGGATGATCACCACTTATTACCTCGTCTTGGGTGTACAGCCCAATCAAGACATCAGTAACCATCCAAACGAGGTCTTCAACCACCGTCTTCATCTTCGACATATCGTCGTATCAGTTATTCAGAATGGGTATTAACTCGACCTTTCCGAATAACTTGCGTATTTTATAAACAAGTGCTACACAAACACAACATACACCTCTTTCCAATCCAGAATATTCTATGATTCAAATATTCACATCATTAGGGAATAGGTTCCCATTAATTTTGTCAAAGATAAATTCTTTTAAATTTATTCTTTAATCTTCCTTTGAATATCAAACCATATTAAGGTTTTCCAAACCATTCGAGATTAGTGATCCTTACCGAAGTAATCATTTATTCAATTTCCCAATCCCAACCTATCCATCCCATGGAGCAAAACTAGTAATACTCCATATCTAACACCACGGTCTTATCGGTAAATTTAATTACCATTTCACGTTCAACTCTAATTAAAGATTTAGCTATCGCCTGGAGTAAAACTGGTGGTACTCCATTTTCAATCATTTTCTTGAATTGATAATTTTAATTATCACATTCACTTTTCGATCTAATCAAAGATTCATTAAAACTCCATTTAGTTTTAATCTTCCCAAAATTCAATATTAATGATTATTCAAAGCTAAGATATTAATCTTATCTGTAACTGGGTTAAATAACCAATGTCATTTAAAACAAGGTTCATGATAAACCCAAAATCACATTCCATTCATCAGTCTCTAACCGTAAATTAGTAAGAGAAAAATTCCCTAAGTATTAACCCCGAAGGCCGAAACCAACATCAGATCAATAACCAGGAAACCATTCAACTTAGCTAATCTCCAGTTAGTTTCTAATTTTCTTAACTCCATTGGGTTTAAGAACAGTACTATTAAAGATACCATTCACGAAAACCCAAAATCCCATTTGATATTAAATACAACGCTCTAAATAGAAAATATATCGGCTTATATTCAATAGCAAATTTTGAAATCAACAAATATCGTATTGGAATAATGATATATATATATATCATCCAAATTCCTCCATAATGTCCGTATAATCATGGAATCCAATATCGAAATATTCCGAAGATAATTTCGATTCAAATCCATTCCAATTAATATATTGGGAATTCCAGTTATTTTAAAAACCATTTCAAATCCAATTTATTTATTTAAAAATATTGGATTTTTAATTCTAGTTCATAACTAGTTCATTTCGATAAAAATATTTTTTTTATCCTTTCAAATATGAAATTTTCCAATTCCTTCCAAATCATTTATTATGATTTTACACAAATTATTGATATTTTTAATAATTTTATCAAGGTCCGTACAGTCGATTTCCATAAACGATCATCGAACTGCACTTATAGCGAACTTTTCCAAATTTGATTTGGACATAATTTCAAATCCAACCATTAGATTTCTAATTTCTTGTATTCGTTAGAAAGCTCTTTTTGATATGAACCCAACGGTTCCGGTTTTAGGAGAATCCGACAGTCGGATATCCTGTAACGTAAATTCGAAGTTAATGGTTGAAATTCGCGAACTGCCGCAGTACTGCGCGTTCTATTCAGGCCATTGAATATATAATATATATATATATATACATTATATTTCGTTGATTTCAATTCAAAACGTATTTTATAAGTCGTTTAAATTCGTTTTCAAAACAATTTCAACTTCATATTCAATTTTAAATCAAAATTGAATATTGCATATCATTAACATATAAATGATAACATTTTCAAACATCAGATTTTGAAATCATTTCATTTTCAATATTTATTGTAAAAATGAATAAAATCGATATAAATATTGTTCAAGTCAAAATGGCACATATCTAATCAATACGGCTATATATATTTAAATATATTCATGTCCATCCCAAATCGGACATCAAAATCATAATTTGATTCTTTTCTGAATATTATTTTAAAATATTCATTATTTTAAAATATTCGTTATTTTAAAATATTCCTTCCTTCTGAACTGGAATCAAACACTGTCAATTACCATATAATGTTGATTATATGGATCTCATGCAACACATGTATAGTACAACAATGATAAACAATCAACCATCATACAGAGTATATTATTCACTGCATAAGCATTAAATATAAATATTTAACGCTTACCATAGTTTGTCAACCAATCGATCGACGTACAACTAAACAATTGGGAGTAGTGTACGTCAAATATCATCCCAATACCCATGTGGGGTTTCAATCAATAAACATTGAATATTATTTGTGCAGTTGGGCGATGTGTAAAATTTATCGTCCTAATCCATATTAGTCAAATGGGTGTACATAAACAAATCGTCTGATTTGCAAATGAATATCTATTTTATTTCAACACATGAATATTATATACAATCTATTTCACATCACAAACCAAATTCACACAAACAAATCAATCCAAACACACAACAAACATGTTGTCCATGGTCTATGGACGACGGGGAGCAGTTCATATATGCAGTTATGAAATAATTAACTGTATAACAATAATTTTGGTGAGAAGTTCTCACCTTGGGGTTCCACTCCGCCATTCTTTAATTTAACGGTTTGGATTCTGTTCGCTGCCCGTCAGTTCCATCCCATCTATTTTACGCGGTATATATATTAAAAATCATATTTTTAATACGATGCTATATATAATTAGAAATCACATTTTTATTTAAGACATTTCTTTATAATATTACATTTTTCTAACAATGTCATTATATCGAAAATTCACATTTTAAACATTGCTTTACATTTTAAAAATCATATTTTTATATTTTTAAAACCATGTTATTTTATATTTTCAGAAACAATGAAAAACAAGGCTCTTTTCATATTTTTAAAACAATGTATACTTTTATATTTTCAAACAACGTATTTTTTTATATTTTCAAGCAACGTATATTTTTATATTTTCAAACAACTTATGTTTTTACATTTTCAAACAACGTATATTTTTATATTTTCAAACAACTATATTTTTATATTTTCAAACAACGTATATTTTTATATTTTCAAAACCAAAAATAAATCAATGCAAATTTATTTACAAAAACAACGCTAATTTATTTTTATCACAATGTTATTTTCTTTAATGTTTTAAATAATTTTAATCACATTTATTATATAATTTAATAAACTAAATCTAATTAAAAATTTATAATTTGCCTTAATCCACAATCAAAGAAATCAGGCCGTTGTTTGCTCTTTATCGTTCTGCACATGTCGAACTTGGCTTTGCTACTAGGGCTTGGAAATGCCGCCGCTAGACTTCGTCGGAGCTGGGTCCGAGGTGCTCACGAGGTGCGCCGGAGCGTGCTCCCCCATCACCAACAGTGGCTCGAGGTCCGGCACCTCCAATCATCCCCAGAATTCGGGCGAAGTCGATCACTTTCAGCTTGATTTTCGAGCGCCTCAATCCACGAGGGTCAATCCCACTGGTAGGGAATTGAAGATCGGAGAGTGCACTTTGATTTTGTCTTCTGGAGGTTGGGAATTTATAGCGTGGATTTTTTGAAAATTTGGAATGAATTCCTGATTATTTTCCGTTATTCACTAAAGAAGGGGGCGCTGTTTTGAAGACGTTGACCACGTAATTGAGTTTGACCATGGATTAGGGCTTGGACCTTATTATTTATACCCTATATTTAATTTTATTTAATTCAAATATCCTTGTCTATCGTAACGAACTCCAAACAAGACACAACGACTGCCATCCCTAGCTAATTACCCCCATCCGGAAGATAATGGGATATATCCGGCAAGCCAATTCGACTACTACGATCAGTTTCCATTAAATTTAAAATATAAGACTATCTTTTTAATTCAAACGCACATTTTAAATTACCGAAGCCACATTCTGACTCTGAAAATTCCAGAAAAATTATTTCTAGCTTCGTATTGACGATACGGTCTTAGCAAAACTAATTTTGTCAAATTTGAAGACCGTTAGAAAAATGGCCATTTTCTGGTCGATCCAAATTGATTGAAACTGCTAAAACACATTTTCCTTTGTCATGCTAACATATTGATCCAGAAAATTATGAAAATTGGAATCTAAGAATAATTTGACATTCCAGATCCAACAAAAGTGGTTTCGTCGAAAATGGAGGTCGTCTGCAAAATCGCCATTTTTAAGGGTTATATTTCCATAGCGACTATTCTGAATTTTCAACTGGGTGTAACTTTTAATTCCCGCTATGAAATTTTGATTTTTCGGATTCGTTGGAAAGATATTTTCAAATAGATTCTAATATTTTTGGTTTCACTAAAATCCGGTTTATTTTGAATCATATACATTCATTTGAAATTTGAAATCGAAATTTCAAACTACCGCTCCATTTCCAATTCCTTTTATAATTAAAATAAATATTTATATTCTAACTTCGATTCAAATAAATTTATATACGTTCTAATTCTATTCAAAATAAATTTCTCGTCGTTATTATTTAAAATAATTTATTTTAAATATTCAAAATTCATTAAAATAGCCTGAATAAAATTTTTAAATTGGTTCTGATTTTCTGGGTTGTTACAGCGGCGATGGTTTTAAAATTGCTTGTCTAACAAACACTTACATTGATATGCTCTTCTTGATGAGGATAAAACAATCGGGTCACTGAAGCAGGGATCTGAGTCAACAACACCGAGCCAGGACGTGATGCCACCAACCAAGAAGAAATCCCGGGGTACGCAGACGACTCATTTGGTTTAGGGACCTTCAGTTCATTCCTCGCCCAATGAGAAAAAGAAATTCCTCCAAAAGAAGCCTACTTTCAAAAGACGGGCTCAAGAGGCTGAGCGTCGAGAAGCCGAGCGTCGAGAAACCGAGCGCAAGAAAAGAGAGGAGGTTCCTGCCAACAAATTTCCGAAGATAATGCAAGGGTGCCAGCCGAAGAGAGCCCTACCGAGGATCGCTCGAGAGATTTTGAGGTCGAGAAAGATCACCCCTTCGTTCATGATTCGCAAGAAGAACATGCCGCATCCCCTCTTCCTAGGTTGAAAAAATTGCATATGCCAAATATCATTCTTTCTCCTTAGAGCTTAGACCCGAACCAATTTTTTGCCAATCAGTCCAAGGGATGTCTTTCCTAGTTGAACATAAAGTTGTTGAAGGTACCGGCTTACTCTTAGTACAGGGTCTAACTAAATAATTGGTCACATAGCATTCGCACTGCATGTCACGTTACTATTTTATCTTATGCAAATTGAATATCGATTGTTTTAATCATGGTCGTTCTCCTTTTCTCAAAGGACATCGATGAAGAATTTTGTGGCAATCTTCTTGCCTCGCTTCCAATGGATATCAAGCCAGACGAGCCCACTTTGCAACACGTTGGACAAGGAGACGATGATGAAGATGATGGCAGCAAGAGAAAGAAGGAGAAGAAAGACGGAGATGCAATAAGAGACAAAGAAAGAGATAGAGAGAGAAAGGGAGAAAAAGGACAAAAGCAAAAAGAAAAAGAGAGAGACAGGGAGGGAGAAAGAGTTGATTCGAGATTAGAGAAAGCAAAAGAAGAGAAGTTTGGCAAAACATGATCGGACATCGGAAGACAAGAAAGAGATGGGGAGCTTGCCCAAAAAGAAAAAAAGGGAATAAGTCCTCCAAGCTTCAGCTCTCTCCCCATCCTCATAAAAAGACCCCCAGGAAAGGCGAGACAACTGAAAATTCTCGGGTTGTGTTGAGTCGCCCCAGACCCTCGGTCGAACCTTCTTCACCGATCGAGTAAGAGAATTGGAACAAGATTTTCCTAACTCTTCTTTACAGGGATTGAACCTTCCTCCGAGTTATAATCATCATCGTGTAGCCTTTGTTGTTATATTCGCAACAACCACGACTATGCTCTTTCTCAATATGACACATTGCGTGAGTACATCGGACAAGTTAGTGGAGTTTTGAAGGACAAGCTGACCGAGATTGCTAGTCTGAAGAGAGATATAGCTTGTGATAAGAAGACCTTTGAGTTTTCTAGGAAGAAAATTAAAGATCAGGAGTCGCAGCTAGCGGCCGATATGGAGAGATATGAGAAAGCAGCCGAGGATTTGAATGCCCAAGTTCAACAGAAAAGTCAGGAGTGTGACTCTATGAGGGGCGAAGTTGAATCTTTAGGGACAACGAAGCTCGATTGGGTCTAGAGGTACAGAATCTCAAGGCCACCCTTCATTCATCAAATTGGCCAAAAATCTGGTCGAAGGGAATGTCGCCGTTGTAATTGAATCAGCAAATAACTTAAAGCTTCAAAATGATGTCAACATTCAAACCATCAAAGCCGAGCATACTCAGGAGATTCTCAAATAAAAAAGAATCATGGTCGTCAAGCTCTCTCGTTCTTCGCAAGGTTCCTTCGTCATAGGGATCTATCTTGGATGCTGAGATATTCCACTGTACTGGCCAATACATGGAAACTAGTTTTGAGGGAAGAGAGAAAGGCGGCTCATGGGCAACCAGTGGATGAGGAGACTTTGATGGCTCAAATTTTAAATGAAAAGGAACAAGAAGTTTTGGCTGAGAGGAGAAGCCGATAAAAGAGCGCGGCAGAGGCGGAACGCCGCAGAGTGAAGGGGAAGTTGATCCCCGAGAAAGAAGTTGGTAGCAGTTGGACCAAGGCATCCATCTCTTTCGCTTCTGCAAGCATTGAGAAGGGTTCGTCATCTTCCCTCCATTCGAACCAGCCAGAGTCGTAGAAGAGAAACTAATTAAGTCCAATATCGGAGGTAAGCTTGTTTGATAATTTTAAGTTTATTTGTCACATCTTGACTTGTACTTTTCTTTTTCTTTTTGTGGCAGGTGCTTCATTAGGGAAGAAGAATGTAGAGGAAGAAATTGTTGTTGGAGAGAAGAGCAGCATTGAGGATGTAACCAAATCTCGAGGGAGGAGAGGATCAACATAAAGTCATCATAGGACGACGATATCGAAATTGTCGGGGAGTCTAAAAGAGATGACCGTTGGTCGAGATCAAGGCTCAGAGTGAGAAGGACTTTTTTTTTTAATAAAGCCCGAGCCATCCGAGGATACTTTGAATGTTCAGCCCATCCAAGCTATTCCTCGACCATCCTTTCTTTAGCCGAGGTTCCCCCTTTCACGGATTCCATCAACCCATAAGTCTCAACTTTCGTTCCCCGTTCATTTGGCAGTACACTTTGGGGTCAAGGTGCAGATTGAGCACCGAGGAAGCGGTGAAGTTGGTCAAGCAGAAAGAGCTAGGAGATATGATCGATCATGGGGATATGGAACCTCCATTTTAAACTTCTTTTTTTGTAATTTTCTTTTTAGGCCCTCTAGAAATCTCATGCGAGTGCGGCCCTCGTGTTTTTGTTATTATCAAAATTTGTACCTTTGGGGATGATGTTTAAACCGTACCTGTCATGCAGCAACATTTTGTAATCATGCCATGGTATCGTAAATGAAAATATATTTGTCTGCAAATACTCGTGTCAATTATATGTAAAAAATGTCATTTGGATTTCTTATCTTATTTCATCCTTTGAGGTTACGCAAATGCTACCCAAGTTCGGGTTATTTACCAACCCTCTTGCCCCTAGTGTCCTGGTAGGTTGTTCGGATAATGAGCTCTCCAATCATACTCAAGTAGATCCAACCCTGGTCAGGAGCCAGATGCCATTAGGAAGGGGCGCTTTTAGTCTTTTATACTCATCCTTTAGTTGAAATGGTGTAAAGTTTATAAGGATTGAGCGGTCTTTTGTTGGGGTGCACCTTTATGCTTTTCCATCGTTTATACTCATCCCCAAGTCGTAGGGATTAGAGTTAAGTCCAAATAGTCAGTCGATATGTTCGATTAGGTGTTAACCCTTCTTTGAGTCAACAAATTAGGAGTCAAAAGCTGTTCGATCAGTCTAAGTTTAAGATTAATGCTTTTGCTATGGTTGAGCCATTATTCTCTCAAAGGTGTTGGTCCTCTTTGTCCTGGGCCAACACATTAGAGTGTCAGGACGTAAGCTACGATTGGTCGAGTAACAACATTTAGCTTTTATAACAACGAAGCAGAGCAGGAAAGGAAACTTTTATTCATATGCTACTATAATTGATAAATGATCGCTTATCACAATACTAAAACAAATGAAATGGTAAAGAAACTAAGAAATTATAAGAAAGATAACGTCGTAAGTACTTAGCATTCCACACTCTTTGAAAAGGTTCGCCATCAACAGTTGATAGCTTGAACCTTCCATTATCAAGTTTTTGTTGAATGACGTAGGGTCCTTCCCACTTGGGGCCCATGTGAACAGGGATTAGGAAGACCCGCTTCAAATCAAGGTCGCCTATATCGAAAGTCTTTGGTCGGACCTTCTTATTTTAATATCGTTCGATCCTTCGTCTGTGGGCTTTTGCACGAAGGTTTGCCTCTTCTCTTTTTTCATCAATCATGTCTAACAATGTCAAGAGAAGAGTTTAATTAGATAAGGGACCGTAGTAAGTTGTCCGATGAGATGGTACTTCGAGTTCTATCGGGAGCTGCTTTCGAACCGTAGGATAGGGCGAAAGGAGTATGAGCAGTAGCCGTCTTATGAGTGGTATGAAATGCACAAAGAGCTAGAGGTAGTTCATCGACACATTTTCCCTTAGCTCGCTCTAGTCATTTTTCAAAATGGTTTTGATAATTTTATTAACCACTTTAAACTGACCATTAGACTAGGGATGCGCAACTGCATATACTTCTTCTCGATGTGATACTTCTTGCAAAAATCTCTGAACTCCAAGCAGTCAAACTGAGTTCCATTATCTGTGATAATGGTTCGGTATCCCATATCGGAATATGATGTTTCTAACAATAAAATTAATGACTCTCTTTGTCGTGATCATAGTCATCTGCTCAGCTTCTGCCCATTTTATGAAATAGTCTACTGCCACGATCGCATATCTAGCGCCTCCCTTTTAAATGGGCAAGGTTCTGATAATGTCTATTCCCTAAACAGTGAATGGCCAGGGGCTATCCATTTGGGTGATCTCTTTCGAAGGAGATCATTGGATATGCGCGAATCTTTGGCATTTGTCACATCTTTTGGAATAGTTAGCAGCATCTATGTTGACAGTCGGCCAGAAGTATCCATATCGTAGTACTTTTCTGGCTAGGGTTTGTCCCCCAATATGTGCTCCGCAGTCTCCCTCATGAACTTCCTTCAATATCCTCTTGATATCATCGTTGGCCACACATCGAAGCATGGGAATAGAGAAACCTCTTCTATATAGCTGGTTCTATTGAATAACGTACTTGGAAGCTTGTCGCACTATATCTCGTCTTTCATTCCTTCTTTCGGGTAATGTGCCATGGAGGAAGAATTTTTTGATAGGAGTCATCCAAAATTCCTTTTCAGGCCCAGTATCAGCTTGGTCAACTTCCATCTTTTCGATACTCGGTACACTCAGGTATCTATAATAACTAGCTCTGTTTCGCTTGGGTGATCTGAACTGGCCAGCTTTGCCAACCTGTCTGCTTTTTTATTCTCCTTTCCGGGAATGTGGGAGATGCTATAGTTGTTGAAATTGTGCAATAATTTTTCGACCTTCTTAAGTTAGGAAGTTAGTCGATCCCCTTTGGTGAGGTACTCTTTTCGAACCTGGCATACTATGAGTTGCGAATCACAAAAGATCTCAAGTGATGTTATTTTCAAGTCCCTCGGGAGTTTGAGCCCGGCAATCAGGGCCTGATATTCGAAATCGTTGTTTGTTGCTAGAAATTCTAAACTCAAAGCATAATATACATACCGTCCCTCTGGAGATAGTAGCACTATGTCGGCCCCCGAATATCGGTCATTACATGCTCCATCCGTATATAGCTTCCAAACCACTGACTTCACCTCGGCCTTCAAGGGCTCGGGATTATCTTCATATTCCAGGGTAGTAAATTCAGCCGTGATATTTGCTAAGTCCTATCCCCGGATAGATTTCCATGGAACAAAATTCAACTCAAACCGACTTAACTCGATGTTCCATTTGAGTAGTCTCCCACTTGCCTCGGGTCGTTGCAAGACGTGCCAAAGGGGTTGGTCGGTGAATATCTTAATTGGGTGGGCCTGGAAGTAGTGCAAAGCTTTCTTGAAGCAAATAATAAGTTGTAGGCGAGTTTCTCGATCTTCGAATAGTTGCGCTTGGCCCCAGTCAACTTTTTGCTTACATAATAAACCGACCATTTCACTCGAACTTCTTCACGGATCAAGACTAAGCTTATTGCGTGTACGGATACTGCTAAATATACAAACAAGTCTTTATGGTCGACAGGTTTGGATAGGATAGGGGGTTTCTCTAAATGATCGAGCAGGTTCTGGAAAGATTCGACGTAGTTGGGCATCCAAGCAAAGTTCTGTTTCCCTCTTTTAATTAATTCAAAGAAGGGTAGGCATTTATCAGTCGCCCTGGAAATAAATCGACCCATCGCTTCTACTTTACCTACCAGACTTTAAACATCTTTGATTCGTCAAGGTTCCTAAATTCCTTTGAGGGTCGAAATCTGGTCAGGATTAATTTCGATCTCTCGAGAACTAACAATGAAGCCCAGAAACTTACACGAAGATGCCCCAAAGGAACACTTTAAAGGATTCAGTTTCATTCAATACCTTCGAAGGATGTTGAACATCTCTAACAAGTCACTTATGTGATCGGACCATTGCCTTGATTTTACCACCATGTCGTCAACGTATACCCCTAGTGTTTTCCCTATTTCGTCGTGAAAGATTCGATTAATCAACCATTGATAAGTTGCTCCCGCGTTCTTTAAACCAAAGGGCATAACCACATAGCAATACAGCCCAAGGTCAATGATAAAGCTTTTGTGCTCTAGGTCGGGGACATTCATGGTGATCGGGTTATATCTTGAATACGCGTCCATGAAAGATAAAAGTTCGTGCCCAACGGTTGAGTACACCAATTGGTCTATTCTAGGCAACGGGAAACTATCTTTCAGGCATGCTTTATTTAGGTAAGAAAAATCAATGCAAGTTTTCCATTTTCCATTAGCCTTCTTTACAAGCACCGGGTTTGCTATACAGTCAGGATAGGTCGAGGCCCGAATAAATCTGTTGGCTTGCTGCTTTCCAGTCTCCTCTTTCAAGGCTGCGGATCTTTCGGGGCCAAGCATTCGCCTCTTCTGCTGTATCGGGCATATTTCGGGTGGATGCTGAGGGAATGTGTCATAATGGAAGGTGAAAGTCCACACATGTCGGCGTGGGTCCATGCAAACACGTCCAGGTTTGCATGGAGAAATTCAGTCAATTCCCTTGTCCAGAGGGGATCAAGGTGGGACCTAATCTTTAGAACCGTGGTAGGGTCACCTCCATAGATCAAAATTTCTATGGTTGCCATAATCGAGGCTGCCTTTCTACATTTTGGTTCTTTGTATCGATGTCCTCGACTTCATAGATGAACGGTCCCGAACGGTATGTTCTCTGTAATTGATTCTTTCCCCTCCGCCTAGCGAGAGGGTTTTCAGATTCTTCGTGGCTACCATAACGCAGCTCTTTCCACTCTGCCAAGTAGCAAGCTCGACCGGTTACTTGATCTCCTCGTACAATCCCGATTCCACTATCAATCGGGAACTTCAAAAGTAGACACCAGGGAGCAATACATGCCCTGAATATGGCCTGGTCCGGTCATCCCAGAAACGCGTCATACTGCGAGCTGATGTTCATTGTAACAAATGGAAAAATTCCAACTCTCCAATGATATCCGTCTCCCAACTCTACAGACAGCTTAACCTGGCCGATGGGTTCAGTGGAAGCTCCATTGAAACCGCGTATCTGGGCGTCACATGGCTCCAAGTTTTTCAGCTCCAATTTCATTTGGTTTTAGGCATGTTAGAACAAAATGTTCACCAAGCTTCCACTGTCGACCAGAACTTTTTGCACCGTTGCTGGTCCGATAATGGCTGT
Source organism: Allium sativum (assembly GCA_030737875.1). NCBI lineage: Eukaryota > Viridiplantae > Streptophyta > Magnoliopsida > Asparagales > Amaryllidaceae > Allium > Allium sativum. Next base: position 1,021,398,863 of record CM060920.1, read on the forward strand.
TATCACCAGCGGGTCAATTATCAGAGCCTCCACGCCGGTCGACTCCCGATCGTAGAAAACAATATCGTCGTACTTTGTTTTTCTCTATTTAACGGGACTCGCAGCTTCGGAGGGACTTGTTTTCGCAATGTCACGGTGTTTAGTGGAGTTCACATAACGCTCCATGGATCAGATGTTATAGCCTGCTGGATGTGGTCCCGGAACAATGGCATTAATTACGATCCCTTTTCCTTTCTCCAAGGCATTGGCCCGAGGTGTGACTTGGATTTGTTTGGGCATTGAAGTCCCTTGCCCCTGTCTCTTGAACCTGTCTTATATTCGTCATCCTTTCCTTCTGGAATTAGATTCTCCATGATGTCCTTGAAATGCTAGCACTCGTTGGTTGTGTGTCCATAAATTTCATGGAATAGGCAATACTTTCCAGTCACCTGCTCCTTCTCGGTAGGTTCACGTAGGGGCAGTTTCTTATATTGGACTGTGTTGTAGGTATCAAAATAAATATTCTCCAGCGTATCGTTCAATGCTATATAGGTTTCAAAAACTTGGAACCGAGGTCATTTTCTAGCTTTTCCCCTTTGCCCAGGGTTACGATTGGCTTCCTTCAATCCCTCACCATTCCATTTACCACGGTTCCCGACATTGACTTCTACCTTTCCTAAATTATCCCCAGATTGTTTGACCGCAACGCTGTTTTGAATTGGTGTGGAAAATGTATTTCTCGGCCCATCCTCCTCTTCTAACTACGCATCCTCTTGCCTCGATCGGATATGGGCCTTCTCATAGAATGCTTCAATTATCGGGGGCGGCTTCCAAATCAAATATGTAACAACCCATAAAATCTGGGCCAGTTTAAAATTTTTATTTTGGCAATTTTAGCGAATTTTGAACATTTAAAATAGATTATTTTAAATAAACGACGAGAAATTTATTTTTGAATAGAATTCGAGCGTATATATTATATAGATCATCGTTAGAATATAAATAATTATTTATAATTATAAAAGGAATTAAAAATGGCGTGGTAGTTCGATAATTCGATTTCAAACTTCAATTGAACATACCGGGTGCAAAACAAACCGGATTTTAGTGAAACAAAAAATAATGGAATCTAATTGTGATTATCTTTCCAACGAATCTGAAAAATCAAGATTTCATAGCGGGAATCAAAAGATATGGCCAAGTGAAAATTCAGAATAGTCGCTATGGAATTCAGGCCCTTGAAAATGAGAACTTTGCAAACGACCTCAGATTTCGACGAAACCACTTTTGTTGGATCCGTGATGTCAAGTTATTGCTAGGTTTCAAATTTCATAATTTTTCGAATCAATATGTGAGTGTGGCAAAGGAAAACGCGTTTGACCGGTTTCAGTTGATTTTAATCGACTGGAAATTGGCCATTTTTCAAACAGTCTCAGAATTTGACGAAACTAGTTTTGTTAGGACCGTATCGTCAATACGAAGCTAGAAAATATTTTTTGGGAATTTTTAGAGACTATACGTGACCCCAGTAAATTGAAATGCGCGTTCAAATTCAATATATAGAGTTATATTTTGATTTTGACGAAAACTGATCGAAACAGTCGAATCAGCTTACGATACATATCCCATTGTGTTCGGAATGGGGGTAATTAGCTAGGGACGATAGTCGGTGGGTCCGATTTCGAATTCGGGATAAAATGTTACTTTTTGAATAATAATTAAATTATATATATATATATATGGGCCCCTTTCTCTCCCATCGTTCACTTTTGAAAGAAAAAAAAACAAAAGCCCACCCGTTGACCCCGATACCCAGACCTATCGCCAAATCGATTTTCTCCATCGCCGCCTCCTGGCGATCACCCACCACCGCGCCAACCTCCGAACCCCTTCCAAACCCTGTCACGCCCCCCCAGCCAACGGCGCTCCCCCTGACCCTCTTCTCCTCTCCGTCCTCTACTAGATCGAGCCAAACCCCGACCCGCTCTATCACCGCACCCTCCTGAACCCCCTGCGACGCCAGCCGACGAGACCCAAGACGCCACAGCGACCTCCTACCACCATCCGAAGCCAGAGCAACCCCTACGACTCCAGCTCCCCTCCATCCCATCCCCGACAGTAAGTTTTTTTGTATTTATTTAATTTAAAATTCCTGATTTTTTTATATATATTTTTATTTGTTTTACTTATTTAAAGTAACTACTTATTCAAAGATTGGATTTTTATTCTTCTATAAACAAAGGTGTGATTTTCTATAAACAAAATGTTTAGCTAGAGAAAAGAAGCGATTTTTAAAAATCTAAGTAGCGAATAAAGATGGGATGTTTACATATAATATAGAAGGGTTAAAAATATAATTTTTATATTAGTGGCCTATTAAAAATATGATCTTTATTCATGTAGAGTAATAAAAATATAATCTTTACGGTATATGAAGCGAAATAGAAATATGAACTTTATTTTTATCATGAAGTAGTGAAGATAAAGATTAGATTTTTATATATGGAGTAGTAAAGAAAAAAATTCGATTTTTATATACTGAATAGTGAAGTAAAAATTCGATTTTTATATGTTGAATAGTGAAGTAAAAATTCGATTTTTATTTGTTGAATAGCGTAGTAAAAATTCGATTTTTATATATTGAACAGCGAAGTAAAAATTCGATTTTTATATGTTGAATAGCGAAGTAAAAATTCGATTTTTATATATGGAGTAGTAAAGATAAAAATTCGATTTTTATATGTTGAATAGCGAAGTAAAAATTCGAATTTTATATATGGAGTAGTAAAGATAAAAATTCGATTTTTATATATTGAATAACGAAGTAAAAATTCGATTTTTATATATTGAATAGCCAAGTAAAAATTCGATTTTTATATATTGAATAGCGAAGTAAAAATTCGATTTTTATATATTGAATAGCAAAGTAAAAATTCGATTTTTACATATGTAGAGAATACGGGCAAAGAATGTGACAAGAGGCAAGAACGGCGAAGATTTCTACATAAGAAGAGTCGTGGGATTGGATTAGCTATTCTGTGAGAACTTCTCACCTTTTAGTTTTGTTTTCTAGTTAATAATATATACTAGGATGCAGACGGTGTTTAGTAGCACCTGACACCCGTCGTCCACAGACCATGGACGGCTTGTATGCTTGTTTGTTTGATTTTGATGTGTAGTTGATTGTGTGATGTGATGTGAAATGAAATAAAACATTTATATAGTTGAAATAAAATATTTTATAGTGGAAAATATTTTATAGTTAAAAATTGAATTTTTAACGCGTATAAGAAATGAAATAAAAATAAACAAATCGGACGATTTGTTTATATACACACATTTGACTGATATTGATTGGGACGATAAATTTTACACATCGCCCAACTGCACAAATAAAATCTGTATTTGATTGTTTGAAACTCCACACGGGTATTGGGATGATATATGACATACACTAATCCCAATAGTTAGTTGTATGTTGATCGATTGATTAACAGACTGTTATAAGCGTTAAATATTTATATTCGATGCTTATACAGTGTAGAGTGCACTTTGGATGATGGTTGATTATTCATCGTTGTTATTGTATACATGTGTTATAGAAAATCCATATAATTAACATTATATGGTGATTGATTGGGCTTCATTCAATATTTGAAAAAGAAATATTTGAATAGAAATATTTGAAAAAGAAATATTTGAAATAGAATATTTGAAAATAGAAATATATGAAGCCGTGTTGATTAGATTGACGCCATTTTAACGTGAACGATATTTATATCGATTTTATTCATTTTATAATGAATATCGAAAGTGATTTCAAAATCTGATATTTTGAAAAGAATTGAAATTCAAACGAATTTGAATTGAATTTAATAGCAAACGAATTTGAATTGAATTTAATAGAAAACGAATTCGAATTGAATTGAATAGAAAATGAATTCGAATTGAATTGAATAGAAAACGAATTCGAATTGAATTGAATAGAAAACGAATTTGAATTGAATAGAAAATGAATTCGAATTGAATTGAATTGAAAACGAATTTGAATTGAATCGAATAGAAAACAAATCTGAATTGAATTGAATTCAATAGAAAATGAATTGAAATAGAATTGAAATCGATTTGAATTGAAATCAAATCGAAGTGAATGTAAAAAGAATTTATAAGGGAAAATTCAATTTTGATTTGAATTTAAAATAAAGGTTGAAATTGTTTTTGAAACAAATTTGAAATGATTTATAAAATTATTTTTAAAAAGGAAATCGACGAAATATATAATATATATATATTATATATATATATATAATGGCCTGAATAGAACGCGCCGCGCCGCGGCAGTTCGTGAATTTCGACCATTGACTTCGAACGGACACTACGGGAGATCCGACCGTCGGATTCTCCTAAAATCGGAACCGTTGGGTTCGTATCGAAAAGTGATTTATAACGAATATTAGAAATTTGAAATCTAACGGTTGGATTTGGAATTATGTCCAAATCAAATTTGGAAAAGGTCGTCGTAAGTGCAGTTCGATGGCCGTTGATGGAAATCGACTGTACAGGCCTTGATAAAATTATTAAAAAAAGTAATAATTTGCGTAAAATCATAAGAAATGATTTGGGAAAAATTGGGATGAAAAACTCCATATTTGAAAAGATAAAAATAGATTTTTATCGAAATGAACTAGTTTTGAACTAGAATTAAAATTCTATTTATTTTTAAATAAATAAATTTGATTTGAAAGGGTTTTAAAAGTAACCAGGATTTCCCATAATTGAATTGGAATGGATTTGAATCGAAATTGTCTTTGGATTATATCGATGTTGGATTTCGTGATTATACAGATATTGTTATGGAAATTTGAAAGATATATTTATATCGTTATTTCCAATACGATATTTGTTGGACGTAGAATTTGATATTGAATATAAGCCGATATATTTGCTATTCAGAGCCTTGTATTTAATATCAAATGTGATTCATGAATGGTGTCTTCATTAACACTATTCTTAAGCCCAGTTGAGAAAAAGATTAAATCTTTTATTTAGATTTAATGAAGAGTACCAATTAAATAATATTTAATTGGAATTGAATTGGTATTATTTTTGGGTTTATCGTGAATAGTGTTTTAAATAACACTTGTTCTTTAACCCGATAATTAATAGAATGTGATTTTGGGTTGTCGTGAACGGTATCTTCAATAATACTGTTCTTAGATCCAAAGGAGTTAAGAAAATCAGAAACTAACTGGAGATTAGTTAAGTTGAATGGTTTCTGGGGTATTGATATGATGTTGGTTTCGGCCTTTGGGGTTAATACATAGGGAATTGCTCACTTGCTAATTTATGGTTAGGGTCTGATTGAAATGTAATGTGATTTTGGGTTTATAGTGAACCGTGTTTTAAATGACACTGATTCTTTAACCCAGTTAAAGATTAAAACTAAGTGGAGTTTTAATGAATCTTTAATTAGATTGAAAAGATCGAGAATGGAGTATCACCAGTTTTTCTCCAAAGTGATAGTTAAATCTTTAATTAGATTTGGACGTGGAATGGTAGTTAATTTTACGGATAACACTGTGGTAATAGATATGGAGTATTACCAGTTTTTCTTCATGGGATGAATAGGTTGGGTTTGAGAAACAAAACAAATAATTACTTCGGTGTGGTTCGCTAATCCCGACTAGTTTGAAAAACCATAATTTGGTTTGAAATGATATCCAAAGGAAGATTAAAGAATAAATTTTAAAGAATTTATCTTTGATAAAATTAATGGGAACCTTTCCCTAAGAACGTAAAATTTAGAAACTAACTGTAGGTTAGCTAAGAAGAATGGTTTCCTGGGTATTGATCTGATGTTGGTTTCGGCCTTCGGGGTTAATATTTGGGGAATTGTTCCCATGCTAATTTACGGTTAGTGACTGATGAATTGGAATGAGGCGTATGTTGTGCTTGTGTAACATTTGTTTACTATATACGCGGGTTGTTCGGAAAGGCCGGGTTTATACCCATTCTGAATAACCGATTCGACGAAAAGTCGAAGATGATGACGGTGGTCGAAGACCGAAAGTCTTCACATCGTTTGAGTGATTACTGATGATCTTGATTGGGCTGTACACCCAAGATGAGGGAATCAGTTGGTGGTCGTCCAGACGTACTTGTAGATCGACGGATATGCGAGGAAAGTGCCTCCGGTTTCGTTCAGACCTAGAACGGACTTGTAAATGGATGGTGTGTCTGACATTGTATTCCTTTATATTGTAGTCGTTGATCTCTGCTAAATATATACCTGTTTGGCGGCGGGGAATTTATTCTCTTGCTTAACGCCCTTCTCTGAGACATACGAGCTCAGAGGTTATATATTGGCAGAAATCAGTGGTACGATATGGATTGATAGTGTGGCATGCTGAGATGCAGTGATCCAGACTTTTGTTGAAAAGCAAAGTTTGGTGGATGATGATCAAAGCGCAGCTTTAATATAGCATGGTTTTGTGTATAGCGTTGATTCGCGAGCCTCACACCTCGGTATGGTGGTAAACTGATGGTTTGATCAGTATGCTTTTTAGTGGATGGGCACCTTAGTGGTGTCGTGGATTCGGTCGACCGAGATGAGCTTAGTGCTCAGGGATATATAGAGTAAGCGGTGTTTTCTCTCGCTGGGACGTAAACCGCGGTGATACTCTGGTCCCAAAAGTGCGGATGTGCAGATGGTGTTTTCTCTTGTTGGGACGTAAGCCGTGGGGAATTGCATTACGCGGTCGATCTTTCGAATCAGGAGCCACCATGACGGAAATCCAATTTCCAATACGCAATATTGCGGTTTTAATTGTAGAACTAGTATGGCGACATGATATATGGTACCCATGCCGTCTGTGATTAATATTTATGATTGAAATTGTTTTGACACTATACACTTATTATAGTATCAAATGATTTGATTTTCAAAACGTACCAAGCATGTTTGGCTATTATAAGGGAAAACCCTATCCTCCGGCTGCGTTGCATTGTGTGATGGGACCTAGGTCTTATAATAGATTCATTTTTAGAAAAGCATTGCGCAGTTTACTTATATGCACTGGTATTCTTGGGAGGAAACCCGTTCCGTGTTACACGGCGTGGTCCCTTGATCTACCTAACTTAAAGTAAAGTTTTAAATAACTGTTTTAGTTCTCACACCAGTCACATGACTGACTTGGAGTTTATTGTTTTAACCTAAACTCTGGGTGCCCCTATTTTCGACACGGGCAGCTAGTAGTTTTGGTTTTGCAGATTTATATTCACAGGATCCTGGTTTACAGCTGGAACGATATCCGGAAAGCTTTGTATCCGTATATCTCCTTCAGTTGTGTATTGTATTATTTTCCGCTGCTATGTATTTAAATGTAATTTAAATCTCTGATATTTCTGTGTAATATTCATTTATACTCTGTATATTCTTGTATTCTGGTGCATTGTTGTAATATACAATGAAATGTTCTTCCGTCTGCGTTCTATTTTGTCGTGTTCTCAAAACAATCAGGTGTTTCGAAGGGTCTAGATCGGTTTAGCGACTGATTCGGATCGAGCGAAATTCCTTGTTGTCACAGTTGGTATCAGAGCTTTGGTTTACAAAGCTCAGAGAACAAGGCGCATTAGAACCATATGAAAGAATTCATCAGATATTGGATTAGTAATATCCAATGGGAATGACTCGTTAGAGATGGGATCAGTAGTATCCTAGAACGATTGTGAAGAGTATATTTTCGAAATGAAAACAAGTTTTGTTTTGAAAATTTAAATCAATCATTCGTATTTGATTATTTATATTGATGTGGACAATCCAGTATATATAGATTTTGCATATACGTCTGATCCACATGTATTCGAAGTTTTAATATACTGGATAGATATAGATTCGCACTCTAATCGCTCGGGGATAATTCTGGTGATGTTCGGACATCATCAGTATTTATATTCGAGTTTTGAAGGTGTGATATCTATATATTTCCATTGGACTGGTGAGAGAACCAAAGCTATATAGGATTTATTGTTGTGATTTGGCATCAAAAATGTGATTTTTGACTATATATCAAAGTTATGAATTTGAAATGATAATCAACTAATTGATTGATGGTTGTGTTGCTTGATTATTGTTGGATTGATTAAATTTGAACCATATAGCCAATTTGAACCAAATAGTGAATTGTATTGAAATTTGGTTGCATTTGTTTGCATATACATGTACTTACATTGAACAGGTCATAGCAAAGAGGCTAGAGCAGAAGAATAAAATTTGTTTGCCCGACAAATAGGTACATGTTTATCATAATTTACTGTTTTGTTTGGGTGATGATGATTTTATGAGCCGATTGGCCAGCCGCTTGGCTTTTTCTTTTTCTTTTTGAGATCATAAGGCCTGTATGGCAATTTCGGGATTTTCCCGTGGCTCCCGGTGCAGGGGAGGTTACGGCGAAATTTTTCGAAAATTTCGGGTGTTAGCCAAATTTTTGAAGAATTTGAAAATTCTCAGAAACTGAAAAGTTGGAGAATGGAAGCCAGATCGAACCTAGAGTTGATTAATCAAACCACTTTCGAATTTGTTCCTTTTCGGGGATGAAAAGTTTTAAGTGGGGGAGATTGTAACAACCCGTAAAATCTGGGCCAGTTCAAAATTTTTATTTTGGCAATTTTAGCGAATTTTGAACAATTAAAATAGATAATTTTAAATAAACGACGAGAAATTTATTTTTGAATAGAATTCGAGCGTATATATTATATAGATCATTGTTAGAATATAAATAATTATTTATAATTATAAAAGGAATTGAAAATGGCGCGGTAGTTCGATAATTCGATTTCAAACTTCAATTGAACATACCGGGTGCAAAACAAACCGGATTTTAGTGAAACCAAAAATATTGGAATATAATTGTGATTATCTTTCCAACGAATCCGAAAAATCAAGATTTCATAGCGGGAATCAAAAGATATGGCCAAGTGAAAATTCAGAATAGTCGCTATGGAATTCAGGCCCTTGAAAATGAGAACTTTGCAAACGACCTCGGATTTCGACGAAACCACTTTTGTTGGATCCGTGATGTCAAGTTATTGCTAGGTTTCAAATTTCATAATTTTTCGAATCAATATGTGAGCGTGGAAAGGAAAACGCGTTTGACCAGTTTCAGTTGATTTTAATCGACTGGAAATTGGCCATTTTTCAAACAGTCTCAGAATTTGACAAAACTAGTTTTGTTAGGACCGTATCGTCAATACGAAGCTAGAAAATATTTTTCGTGAATTTTTGGAGACTATACGTGACCCCAGTAAATTGAAATGCGCGTTCAAATTCAATATATAGAGTTATATTTTTATTTTGATGAAAACTGATCGAAACAGTCGAATCAGCTTACAATACATATCCCATTGTGTTCGGAATGGGGGTAATTAGCTAGGGACGACAGTCGGTGGGTTGGATTTCGAATTCAGGATAAAATGTTACTTTTTGAATAATAATTAAATTATATATATATATATATATATATATATGGGCCCCTTTCTCTCCCATCGTTCACTTTTGAAAGAAAAAAACAAAAGCCCACCCGTTGATCCCGATACCCAGACCTATCCCCAAATCGATTTTCTCCATCGCCGCCTCCTGGCGATCACCCACCTCCGCGCCAACCTCCGAACCCCCTCCAAACCCTTTCACGCCCCCCAACCAACGGCGCTCCCCCTGACCCCGTTCTCCTCTCCGTCCTCTACTAGATCGAGCCAAACCCCGACCCGCTCCATCACCGCACCCTCCTGAACCCCCTGCGACGCCAACCGACGAGACCCAAGACGCCACAGCGACCTCCTACCACCATCCGAAGCCAGAGCAACCCCTACGACTCCAGCTCCCCTCCGTCCCATCCCCGACAGTAAGTTTTTTTTGTATTTATTTAATTTAAAATTCCTGATTTTTTTTATATATATTTTTATTTGTTTTACTTATTTAAAGTAACTACTTATTCAAAGATTGGATTTTTATTCTTCTTTAAACAAAGGTGTGATTTTCTATAAACAAAATGTTTAGCTGGAGAAAAGAAGCGATTTTTAAAAATCTAAGTAGCGAATAAAGATGGGATGTTTACATATAATATAGAAGGGTTAAAAATATAATTTTTATATTAGTGGCCTATTAAAAATATGATCTTTATTCATGTAGAGTAATAAAAATATAATCTTTACGGTATATGAAGAGAAATAGAAATATGAACTTTATTTTTATCATGAAGTAGTGAAGATAAAGATTAGATTTTTATATATGGAGTAGTAAAGATAAAAATTCGATTTTTATATGTTGAATAGTGAAGTAAAAATTCGATTTTTATATGTTGAATAGCGAAGTAAAAATTCGATTTTTATATGTTGAATAGCGAAGTAAAAATTCGATTTTTATATATTGAATAGCGAAGTAAAAATTCGTTTTTTATATGTTGAATAGCGAAGTAAAAATTCGATTTTTATATATGGAGTAGTAAAGATAAAAATTCGATTTTTATATGTTGAATAGCGAAGTAAAAATTCGATTTTTATATATGGATGTAGTAAAGATAAAAATTCGATTTTTATATATTGAATAGCGAAGTAAAAAATCGATTTTTATATATTGAATAGCCAAGTAAAAATTCGATTTTTATATATTGAATAGAGAAGTAAAAATTCGATTTTTATATATTGAATAGCGAAGTAAAAATTCGATTTTTACATATGTAGAGAATACGGGCAAAGAAAGTGACAAGAGGCAAGAACGGCGAAGATTTCTACATAAGAAGAGTCGTGGGATTGGATTAGCTATTCTATGAGAACTTCTCACCTTTTAATTTTTTTTTCTAGTTAATAATATATACTAGGATGCAGACGGTGTTTAGTAGCACCCGACACCCATCGTCCACAGACCATGGACGGCTTGTATGCTTATTTGTTTGATTTTGATGTGTAGTTGATTGTTTGATGTGATGTGAAATGAAATAAAACATTTATATAGTTGAAATAAAATATTTTATAGTGGAAAATATTTTATAGTTAAAAATTGAATTTTTAACGTGTACAAGAAATGAAATAAAAATAAACAAATCGGACGATTTGTTTATATACACACATTTGACTGATATTGATTGGGACGATAAATTTACACATCGCCCAACTGCACAAATAAAATCTGTATTTGATTGTTTGAAACCCCACACGGGTATTGGGATGATATATGACATACACTAATCCTAATAGTTAGTTGTATGTCGATCAATTGATTGACAGACTGTTATAAGCGTTAAATATTTATATTCGATGCTTATACAGTGTAGAGTGCATTTTGGATGATGGTTGATTATTCATCGTTGTTATTGTATACATGTGTTGTAGAAAATCCATATAATTAACATTATATGGTGATTGATTGGGCTTCATTCAATATTTGAAAAAGAAATATTTGAATAGAAATATTTGAAAAAGAAATATTTGAAATAGAATATTTGAAAATAGAAATATATGAAGCCGTGTTGATTAGATTGACGCCATTTTAACGTGAACGATATTTATATCGATTTTATTCATTTTATAATGAATATCGAAAGTGATTTCAAAATCTGATATTTTGAAAAGAATTGAAATTCAAACGAATTTGAATTGAATTTAGTAGCAAACGAATTTGAATTGAATTTAATAGAAAACGAATTCGAATTGAATTGGATAGAAAACGAATTCGAACTGAATTGAATAGAAAACGAATTCGAATTGAATTGAATAGAAAACGAATTTGAATTGAATAGAAAACGAATTCGAATTGAATTGAAAACGAATTTGAATTGAATCGAATAGAAAACAAATCCGAATTGAATTGAATTCAATTGAAAACGAATTGAAATAGAATTGAAATCGATTTGAATTGAAATCAAATTGAAGTGAATGTAAAAAGAATTTATAAGGGAAAATTCAATTTTGATTTGAATTTGAAATAAAGGTTGAAATTGTTTTTGAAACAAATTTGAAATGATTTATAAAATTCGTTTTAAAAAGGAAATTGACGAAATATATAATATATATATATATATATATATATATATATATATTATATATATAATGGCCTGAATAGAACGCGCCGCGCCGCGGCAGTTCGTGAATTTCGATCATTGACTTCGAACGGACATTGCGGGAGATCCGCCCGTCGGATTCTCCTAAAACCGGAACCATTGGGTTCGTATCGAAAAGAGCTTTCTAACGAATATTAGAAATTTGAAATCTAACGGTTGGACTTGGAATTATGTCCAAATCAAATTTGGAAAAGGTCGCCGTAAGTGTAGTTCGATGGCCGTTGATGGAAATCGACTGTACAGGCCTTGATAAAATTATTAAAAATAGTAATAATTTGTGTAAAATCATAAGAAATGATTTGGGAAAAATTGGGATGAAAAACTCCATATTTGAAAAGATAAAAATATATTTTTATCGAAATGAACTAGTTTTAAACAAGAATTAAAATTCTATTTATTTTTAAATAAATAAATTTGATTTGAAAGGGTTTTAAAAGTAACGAGGATTTCCAATAATTGAATTGGAATGGATTTGAATTGAAATTGTCTTTGGATTATTTCGATGTTGGATTTCGTGATTATACAGATATTGTTATGGAAATTTGAAAGATATATTTATATCGTTATTTCCAATACGATATTTGTTGGTCGTAGAATTTGATATTGAATATAAGCCGATATATTTTCAATTCAGAGCCTTGTATTTAATATCAAATGTGATTCGTGAATGGTGTCTTCATTAACACTATTCTTAAGCTCAGTTGAGAAAAAGATTAAATCTTTTATTTAGATTTAATGAAGAGTACCAATTAAATAATATTTAATTGGAATTGAATTGGTATTGATTTTTGTGTTTATCGTGAATAGTGTTTTAAATAACACTTGTTCTTTAACCCGATAATTAATAGAATGTGATTTTGGGTTGTCGTGAACGGTATCTTCAATAATACTATTCTTAGATCCAAAGGAGTTAAGAAAATCAGAAACTAACTGGAGATTAGTTAAGTTGAATGGTGTCTAGGGGTATTGATCTGATGTTGGTTTCGGCCTTCGGGGTTAATACTTAGGGAATTGCTCACTTGCTAATTTTTGGTTAGGGTCTGATTGAAATGTAATTTTGGGTTTATAGTGAACCGTGTTTTAAATGACACTGATTCTTTAACCCAATTAAACATTAATACAAAGTGGAGTTTTAATGAATCTTTAATTAGATTGAAAAGATCGAGAATGGAGTATCACCAGTTTTGCTCCAAAGTGATAGTTAAATCTTTAATTAGATTTGGACTTGGAATGGTAATTAATTTTACCGATAACACCGAGGTATTAGATATGGAGTATTACCAGCTTTGCTTCATGGGATGAATAGGTTCGGATTGAGAAATAAAACAAATAATTACTTCGGTGTGGTTCGCTAATCCCGACTAGTTTGAAAAACCATAATTTGGTTTGAAATGATATCCAAAGGAAGATTAAAGAATAAATTTTAAAGAATTTATCTTTGATAAAATTAATGGGAACCTTTCCCTAAGAACGTGAAATTTAGAAACTAACTGTAGGTTAGCTAAGAAGAATGGTTTCCTAGGTATTGATCTGATGTTGGTTTCGGCCTTCGGGGTTAATATTTGGGGAATTTTTCCCTTGCTAATTTACGGTTAGTGACTGATGAATTGGAATGAGGCGTATGTTATGATTGTGTAACATTTGTTTACTATATACGCGGGTTGTTCGGAAAGGCCGGGTTTATACCCATTCTGAATAACCGATTCGACGAAAAGTCAAAGATGATGACGGTGGTCGAAGACTGAAAGTCTTCACATCGTTTGAGTGATTACTGATGATCTTGATTGGGCTGTACACCCAAGATGAAGGAATCAGTTGGTGGTCGTCCAGACGTACTTGGAGATCGACGGATATGCGAGGAAAGTGCCTCCGGTTTCGTTCAGACCTAGAATGGACTTGTAAATGGATGGTGTGTCTGACATTGTATTCCTTTATATTGTAGTCGTTGATCTCTGCTAAATATATATCTGTTTGGCGGCGGGGAATTTATTCTCTTGCTTAACGCCCTTCTCTGAGACATACGAGCTTAGAGGTTATATATTGGCAGAATTCAGTGGTACGATATGGATTGATAGTGTGGCATGCTGAGACGCAGTGATCCAGACTTTTGTTGAAAAGCAAAGTTTGGTGGATGATGATCAAAGCGCAGCTTTGATATAGCATGGCTTTGTGTATAGCGTTGATTCGCGAGCCTCACACCTCGGTATGGTGGTAAACTGATGGTTTGATCAGTATGCTTTTTAGTGGATGGGCACCTTAGTGGTGTCGTGGATTCGGTCGACCGAGATGAGCTTAGCGCTCAGGGATATATAGAGTAAGCGGTATTTTCTCTCGCTGGGACGTAAGCTGCGGTGATACTCTGGTCCCAAAAGTGCGGATGTGCAGAAGGTGTTTTCTCTTGTTGGGATGTAAGCCGTGGGGAATTGCATTACGCGATCGATCTTTCGAATCAGGAGCCACCATGACGGAAATCCAATTTCCAATACGCAATATTGCGGTTTTAATTGTAGAACTAGTATGGCGACATGATATATGGTACCCATGCTGTCTATGATTGATATTTATGATTGAAATTGTTTTGACACTATACACTTATTATAGTATCAAATGATTTGATTTTTAAAACGTACCAAGCATGTTTGGCTATTATAAGGGAAAACCCTATCCTTCGGCTGCGTTGCATTGTGTGATGGGACCTGGGTCTTATAATAGCTTCATTTTTAGAAAAGCATTGCGCTGTTTACTTATATGCACTGGTATTCTTGGGAGGAAACCCGTTCTGTGTTATATGGCGTGGTCCCTTGATCTACCTAACTTAAAGTAAAGTTTTAAATAACTATTTTAGTTCTCACACCTGTCACATGACTGACCTGGAGTTTATTGTTTTAACCTAAACTCCGGGTTCCCCTATTTTCGACACGGGCAGCTAGTAGTTTTGGTTTTGCAGATTTATATTCACAGGATCCTGGTTTACAGCTGGAACGATATCCGGAAAGCTTTGTATTCGTATATCTCCTTCAGTTGTGTATTGTATTATTTTCCGCTGCTATGTATTTAAATGTAATTTAAATCTCTGATATTTTTGTGTAATATTCATTTATACTCTGTATATTCTTGTATTTTGGTGCATTATTTTAATATACAATGAAATGTTCTTCCGTCTGCGTTCTATTTTGTCGTGTTCTCAAAACAATCAGGCGTTTCGAAGGGTCTAGATCGGTTTAGCGACCGATTCGGATCGAGCGAAATTCCTTGTTGTCACAAAATACTTTCCAAATTCTATTCGCTTATCGATGCCATCGACCATGGCCAGCAGCACAGTCTCATTGATCGGGTTGCTTACTTCAGTAGCCACCCGGTTGAATTGATTAATATAGTTTCTTAGGGATTCTCCCCTTCCTTGCTTGACGACTGAAAGAGCCAGGACTTGCTTCGACTTGGTAGCGTGGAGACGGAATTGATTCAGGAATTTATTACTCAAATCATTAAACCATGGGACCGATCTCGCAGGATGACGCACGAACCACATGAGTGCTACTCCGCTCAAAAACATTGGGAAGGCTTTTACACTTGATAGAGTCAGATGCAACTTCCACCTCCATGTGCCATGAATACCTCATCATATGCTGCTGTGGGTCGGAGGTGTTGTCGTACTGGTTCATCTGGGGCATGTTGAATCTCCTATGGAATTCCACCCGTAAGATGTCATCGATAAACGGTGTACGTTTCTGATCTACTCCCCAGTCCTCATTCCTATGTCCTCGACTGTCGATCGTAATCTATCGTACCATGGCAGTCAGATTTGGTGGAAAGGCTGTGTCTAAATCGGCCTCCTCGACCGACCGGCCTGTCCTGGTCCTTTCATCGGGTAGCGTCGCCTGACTTATCGTCTGGGCAGTCCTTCTTCCTCCCAGGGTGTCTCAGTCAATCACAAGATTTCAGTGGGATGAATAGGAGCCCGATCTCCCCGAGTAGTGTTCTGATGAATAGGAGGAGAGGCTTCTCGATTTTGTGGAGCCATGGGACCAAAAGCTTCCACCTCGGCTTAGTCGACCTGGGTTTGGTCGCCTGCTCTTAGTTGGTCTTGTCGTCCTTCGAGATGCAACTACCGAATATTCTCAGCTCTTTCTAGCGGACGTCAAGACTATCGTGGATCTATGATTCCCCCGGATTATGAGGAGCCTTCCGATACTCGATCTAACTAGGAATGGGGGAGTTAATGGTCTTGAACCTCTTGAGTTTGGTTTTTGAACTCCTCCCATTGCCTCATCATGCAAGTCTTATCTTGTTGCATCGCAGCATTCTCATCTCGGGTGGCAAAAGCTATAGATGGAGCCAAATCTGCCGCGGGGGTTAGTGCAAGTTAATCTGAAGTAGTTTCGGGTGCGGCCGATCCGCTGACCATTTCCGCAGAAGTTCCTACCTATGCTTTCCTATATTGCGAGATGTTTTTCCTACCATCACTCTCCAATGCAAGAATGAAGGTAAGATTTTTGTCTCGGACTTGGTGATCCGAAAGTAGAGCAAAAATCCGTATTAGGCTGAGAATATATGTTCTCAGTGAAAGCACAAAATTGTTGACACCCAAAATTGGTGTAACACCCAAAGGAAGGGTTGTGTAGAGAATAAATGAAGATTAATAATTGTAAAGAACTAAAATAAATTTAAAATAGAGAAGATCACACCCAAATTTATAGTAGTTTGGCGTTAATGAGCCTACATCCACTTTATAATCTCATATATACTATTTCAACTATTAGACATAATTTTTTTAATGGTGGCACAATAAGAGATCAATAAAAAGTACTCAAGAGCTAGAGCTTCTATACTTCCAAAAGTCCCTTCTTCTGAATTCAGAATGGGTATTTATAGGTGATACATTAATTGAGCCGGTTTGGACATATGCGGTGTTATCCACAAGAGTAGTTAAATCTGAAAGGGTCGGTATCTCCTAAGGGATTGGTATTCCTCGAATTATCGGCAAGAAGTGGCATCTGATCTGTCTGATTCAGATGATTTGGAATGGGTAAGATCAGGGATGAGCTATTCTATAGGCAGGCTTTCAGTTCATAGTTGGATGCAGTGAGGCTGAGCATGCTTAGTCACATCGGGCTTCTCCTGGACCGTGACTGGTATGGGAATTAATTTTAAATGGCAGGCCTCATCGATTGGCCCACTTCGAGCATTCAAGGTACGATCCTGTAGCATTATCGAGCCTTGATGGGATGCCCGAAAGGCCCAACAACAAATGTAAAATTAATGTTATATTTATGCAAATATAAGATTCAATATTATGTAGAAATTTTATAGATAATCAATGAATATTTAATGTTATATTTATGCAAGTTTAACATATTCACTTTTATATGTCATTGCGTGGAAAATGGAATATTAATGTTATATTTATTCAATTTTAACATGTTCACTCTTATATATCGGTGTATTCAAGTTTAACATTTCCACTCTTATGCACGAATGATATCATAATCTTATTTGCGAAGATTTACCATTCGATTTGTAAACTAGCAGTAAATCCTAATCATAACAGTCGATAATATTTTAAATAATAATTAGTACATTAATTGGTCACTTAAATCTTATATATATGTATATTATGTAACCGAATTGAGCCAAATCATCTAAACCAAAGTTATGGAATCCGTCGTTGCTCTATCCATTAGCATGCCTGATATTGTGGGAAAAAACATTTTGTCCGTTTTTCATTGTTTTTTTTTCACAAAATAAGTTGTTTATGCAATATGTATTAAATGATTATGCAAAACGAAACATCATACTTTTCCAAAGTGATGTGTACCTTAAACTACATTTATTTATGGTACCATAAATAATATTTAAACATTTGTAACTGTGCCATTGACATGGGCCTTATACTATATGAGCGTTATGGTATGTGCTTCGAGCATGATCAATACATATGTTTTGTGCATGAATGTTTTTTTAGAAACTATGCATGTTTAACATATTTAAGATAAAATGATTTGTATGCATATTTAGTTGTACTTTTCTGTTGAAATTATATGTAATTAATTTTTATTTTTATTTTTAAGTTGCAATATCTAATTTGTTTTATTAGTTTTAATATTTATTTATGTGGTTGATTAATTAGGAATGATGTTATAAATAATGTTTATTTGTTAGATCTTATATTTAAGTGATTTTAAAATTAGCTTATATTTGTAAAGATGTAGTTTGAAAATGTAAAAATGTTTATTTGTTAAATCCTAGATTTTAGTGATATATAAAGATAAAGGTATGTAAGTATTTTGTGGAACTTCGCAATCGACAAAAATTTTATGCTTTCAACCAAACTATTAATAAAAAACTTTTTATTTATGTTGTTAATTAATATAAAATGATATTGTAATGAGTGTTTATTTGTTATATATTATTTTTAAAAGATATTAAAATTTGTTAATATTTGTGGAGATGTTGTTTGAAGTTGTAAAATGTTTAATTGCTAGATCTTATTTTCAAGTGATACACAAAGACAAAAATATGTAAGAATATTTTTAAAACTTCGCAGTCAAGCCAGAAGTATGTGCTTTCCAGATATAGTATATATATATATATATATTGGAAAGTTATATATATATATGTGGAGCGGCTATTTTGGCACAAAAGTTTGACACAAATTAAAGGACATACAATCTTAGCCACATGATTAATTTGTCCTTATATGAGGGTTGGAAATCAAAGGGCAATCTAATGGTTGAGATTCTGCATTCCCCAATTTATGTCAAAATTCTGTGTCTATATAGACTGAAAATTTGTATTCGTCTAGAGAAATGAAAATAATGGCTTGTGATCAATACATAGATAAAAATATATATATATATATATCACTAATATACCGTAATAACATAAGATACATGAGTGTTAAGAACTGGATAATTTCTTTTTTTGAGTCAATTGTTCAAAAGTAATATCAACATAATGGGCCAATAATAATCCAATATAAGATTGAACTTGGATATAAACTCACCCAATTACATGTTTTGCAAATTTACAATTAAAACGTTTTCTTATTTAATTTCCTTTTTTATTCAGTGAAACATCAAATAGTGAACCCAATAAATTATGCAAGTTTAAGATTAAACACATGCTCTATATTATTTTTTCTTTTCCTCTTTAGATAAGTCCTATTTCATCAAAAACAATGCTCAATGTACCATTTATCGACTATGAGTAGGAGCACAAAAAGTAAAAAAATAACTATGTCCAACAGTTGCTCTTTGGTAATATTGTATTAACATTTGTAACAAGTACAAAATTAAACACCATTGAATATGAAAGAATTTTTTCATTTCAGTTTTTTCACCTATATTGTGGTATTTTAAAGTCTCAAACTCATATAAATCGATTTACGCTTTAGAAAATAGTAAATAATATAAAAAATATATTTCCATATACCATATGAGAAGAAATTCATGTTCATATGCTTTAAACATTGTATTCGCTTTGCACTACACACACATACATGCACACACTCACACCTATTTAATCCGAACTATTACTTTCTTAGCCATTATAACTTGTTAGATTTTATATATAAAATAAGACTTAGGTTGCCAATAAAATACAAACAACTATATACCCTTATTTTACAAGCTTTAAATTGTTAATATCTAATATATTACATTCCAACGATTTTTGAGTTAGTATTTTAATACGATTTTTTCCCCAAACCATGTGAGAAGCATGGGTTCGCAATAATGTTATGAATGTTTGTTATAATATTAATTTGTAAAAGGAAATAATGTGAATCCATTTTTTTATGTTTCTTACGTTCTGAAAATGTACATTCTAAAATGTAGGGCCATCAATTTCTAACACGACTCATAACCCACGTGGAAAAAACCCGAACCCAACCCGACCCATTTATAAACAGGTCAATTTTGGGCCAACCCGCTCTAACCCATTTAATAAACGGGTGGGTTTCGGGTTGACCGTGAAATCGTTTTTGATCCTCCATGACCCATTTAATATAAAATATAATTTTATTCATTATATGGCATATGAAATTATGCATTCACGGACCGAGCTGAATCTGTTAGACTTAGTGCTATTACTTTTATCTACTATCTTTGTAAATTCTACGTACAAACACAATTACGGATTACCATAGTTTACACATTACACCAGCCGCCACTACATTTAGACTTCAGACTTTCCACATTCCTTCTCTTTCTTTTTTCAATGTCAACTATCTCAGGCACAGGGATTCAAATCGGCAAGTGGAAAAGTAATGACACCAGATCAGCAACAACACCGGATCGAAAAACATCGATAGTAACCTTAGATCATTGGCATCAGATCGACAGATTCGACACGCTATCAGATCGGTCAGTTTTTTTTCTTTTAGTATTCCGCTTAGACTTGTGAAGCACTAAAATGAAAAATCATTTGTTTAAATGCTTATGTCCTTATTTATGTTTACTTAACAAATGAATAAATGAATATGTTTCCATGCAGATACGTAGAAGTCTCCATTTAATATGTGCTGAATTAAGTGAACGTCCTTATTTCCCAACAACCAAAGGAAGATTCTATCGCTGTCAACCTGTTATGTTTATTTAAGTAAACCTTATGTGTTGAATTGAGTGTCTACTTTATTTGAATATCACTATCATGTTGATTATGAATATTTGATTATTTATATCATTGTTATTTGACGACTTGAATGTCGTAATAAGTATAATGTCATTTGTAACATCCTGTAATTTTTACGAATGAATAATTAATTTTTTTAATTATTTAAATATCAATTTGGCAATATAAATGACTTGAATTATATTTAATCAATATTAATAATAGAATAACAAAAATTATAAATTTCGAAAAAGTCGAAAATAGTAGAATTCGCAATATTTTGTGAATTAGATAATTTAATTGATTTAATTCAGCATAGAATTGAATTATAATAAAAAACTTATTTATTTAACAAAGTTGAACGTATTAATCATAATATAATTTAAATCGAGCTCTTAATGTTGTAGTAGTTCGTAATTTTACGTTATGAACTTTAAACAACTATACAAGATTCTCTATAAGTCAGATTTCTTTGAAACAAGAAACGTTCGGATATATTTCACTGTATTTTTCTAATGGAAGAGAAAAAAGGAGATTTCGTTTTGTAGATTTCGAGTTATGTCCAAATCAATTTTTCGGAATGTCACTATGGAGTCGTTTATAAATTATAATGATTTATATAATAATATAAAAGGATTTTCAGTATAAATTGAATATCGGTTTAACCAGGATTTGAAATATCGAGTTATAAATCCAAATATGTTTATTTTGGAGTTATATGATACTCTATGTGAATATATACGATAATATTAATTTACTAATATTATATTAAATTGTTTTTAAATATATTAATATTTTATTGGTTTATTTAGACCTTAGAAAATAGCCATTTTGCAAACGACCTCCGTTTTCAACGAAACAAATTTTATAAAATCCGTAATGATTAATTATTGTTATATTTCAAATTCCGCGCCAATCAGAGTTGTTTCGTGACTGTGCAGAATTTAAATGTGAATCGAGCAATAATTTGACTTTAAAGTAAAGCTGCGCGAGCAAACAGATTTGGAATTCGACGAAACAAGTTCCGTTGGATCCATAATTTCAAAATAAAGGCGTGTGTCCATTTTCATTGAAATTGCGTATCGTATATGACTAGATGAGTTTTTAACGACAAACAAAGGTAACAATTCAATAAAAACTAATAAAATAATTGATAAAAAATAATATTCTCTCCTTACAATTACCCACAATCCTTCCCATAAACCTAGGTTTTATCGTTCACTGGTCAAAGCATTTTTGGCCGCTAGTATCCTTACCAAAACCAAAACGCGATGTTTAAAATTCTATATCAAATCCAACAAAATTCCTTAAATCGAAATACTTGAATATTCGAATTCCTCCTTTATTTCTATTCAACCTAATGTACGATTTGTTGGGTTCGACCCAGTTTAGTTCGCTGTTTTTTTAACCCGTGTGTTCTAGGGTTTCAACTCACCAGTTGTTTAAGCGGAGTTAGGGAAAAAGTGAGGTGGGTGGTGATTATAGAAGCAAATCGTGGGTTTAGGAGAGTTTTTGTGAGATCTCGTGAATACACTTGTCGATGTATAGTTTGTTACAAGTCGGAGTCATATGGAGGATGGGGTGCAGTTGGCAAACTCGAGTGTATTGTCAGAGTGAGGAAATCATGGAGAGTGAGGAGTAGAGAGTTTTGGTGAGGTTTGTTTGGTTTTCTGTGAAGAAGGGGTGGGTTATAATCACGACAATGACTGTGTTAAGCAGGAGGAGCGGGTTAGATAACTGGGTAGTAGGGAAGAAAGACTTAAGCATGGATTGAAGAATGTAATTGGAGTTAACGATCAGAATATATGTGAAGTTGTTTTTGGTTTTTAATAAGGGAATTAGGATGAATGAAAATGAGTGTTTTTACTACAAGCATGAGCAGGTTTGAAATAGGAAATGGGGATTAAAGTTCAGATGTTGGAGGGTTTCAAAAAATGGACGGGAATTTTTCTTTGGTAAAGAAGTATTAACACTTACCATAATTAAGGATTTTAAACATGGCTTAAGGGTGATCAATGGTTATGCGATGGGTTCCAGACCCTATGAAATATCGCAATGTTATTAGGGGAGAAAGATTAGAACCAAAATATTGTGGGGAGATGCTCAGGTTCTGGAGGGTGCCACCATTGGTTCGAACTTGCTAACGGCCTTTGATGTATGGCACCGATACCATTTTCTATTTTCATGGTATGTCGAAGAGGCATCTGAACTAAAGTAATCTGTGTGCACTTGTATCCCTTGGAAATCAACAGTCATTGCATACTGCTTCAATAGATGCGTACAGGAGGAGCAGCGTGATGAAGAAATAAGATCGGCCTGTTGTAAAACAAACGTAAATTACGTTAACCATTTTAATTAAGGAAAATAATTTAATTTATTTAAATCATATAATTATAATGGTTATAGCTTGGTGGTACGTCAACAGAATCAGACGAAACCAAGCATGTTGAAAACGCAATGATGAATTTTACATTGTGGAACTAATTCCGCAAAATACAAAGACTGGATTTTCATGATAAAATCAAATGTAGTTTGATTTTAAACGAAAAAAAACAGAATCGCCAACTGCAAAATTAGGTGAGTAAACTCACTGACTTTGTCTAGTTTATAACATTATAAGACTGTTGTGTGATGGTTGTTTGGATGAATTGTTGATAATTGGTTTAAATGACATATATAGTTATATATATAAACTGTTGATTGAATATTGGTTTTATTTTCTATAAAATTTAATATTTATATGAAATTGTTGTTATTTATATTGTTTAACATCTTTGGATGCAGGGAAATAGGTTGGAGGGATCCAACTGGATTCCTCAATATTTATAATATTATTTTTCATATATTGTGATACATGATGTATTTAGATGACACTGGTCTTTTATTTGATATTTTAAATACCAAAATGCTGGAATGTAAAATGAGAATTTTCGGAGTATATATTGAAATAAAAATATTTATATAAAATAAAATGATTTTATAAAAAGGGAATTTGAAATAAGGAAGGATTCAATCTTTGGAAATGACTAACTATTTACGTAACATATAAACATCAAATGTTGAAAATCGGTTTTGAAACCACTATTTGTAATTGGATTTGAAATTAACAGTTATAAAGGAAATCATAGACGAGATTTTAAATAAATGAAATAAAATGTAATTTTAAATGAATAATTCTATAAATAGAAGTATAAATAGAATTTGAAAGTGGGATATTATTTTTAAATGCGAATCAGACTGAATTGATTATATAAAAGAAATATTATTCATAATCGATGTGAATAATGGATTAAAGTAAATATTTTGCAAATAAAAACATTTATAAAGGAAATAGGGTGTGAAATAGGAATTTAGATGGGAACCTGAATGAGATAGGAAATTGCATTAAAATAAAATAGTGGATTCTATTTTGGGAAAAATAGATTAGTTGTGGATTTCTAAAATGACTCGATAAACATAATTTGAACTTGTAATAATATTTATAAATTGAAATCAAGTTCTTATTTGATAAAACAAGTCCGGATTATTGTAAAGGCATAATATTCACTTTTTAAAGCGAATAATGGTTTTTAAAGCAAACGTTTTGCAGACTAAAATGGTTACTAAAGGAGATTGGTATATGTTGAGAGTGAAAGATTCAAAAACGAATTTAGAAATTGAGTTGACTTGAAACGGTAAATTATTCCAAGGTTTGGAAAGTTAATCAAATATAGGTTATTCGAAAGAGAGTTATCAAATATGGATTATTCGAAAGAGATTTATATGTTGACGATTATATCGAATTCGAGAAAGTATTATTTGCTTTCCGATTTTAAATCAAGATTTATTTATTAATAAATTAATTTTTTATTTCTTTAAATTAAGGAATAAAAGTTATATTTTTATGTTAGATATTTCGGAAGTAGGGATATCGTTATAATCAATGTTTTATCATAAAAGACGTGGAATCATAAACTGAATCCGAGAGTTGCGTAAGCAATGATTTGTCAAGAAATTAAGAAATGAAGTTAAGAAAATTTGAAACTGACTGGAGATTCTTTAAGTTGAATGGCTTCCTGAATATCGATCTGATGTTGGTTTCGGCCTTCGGGGTCGATGCTTAGAGAGTTGTTCTCTTAAAAGTTTACATTTAGGGACTGATAGATGTGGAAGGATAGTGATGCGTGAATAAGAAACAGAAATGTTTGCCAATGTTAATGACGTTATTTTCTAATTTAGAAAATAGGGATTGGTGAACATATGGAGATGTTTTTCAGAGAATCGTGACAATAGTTGGGTAAAGATATTGAAGAGAAATTGGGAAATGAATAATTTAATGATAAATTAATTCGAAAGGCTCATTGTTGATTGATGATTGATCGATAAAATTTCCATTTGGAAATAGGATCGTTGTTTGTATGAATGTTTTCCTTTGATAGTTAAATAACCAGCTATCAAAGTTTTTGACCATTTTTTCGTTGTTGCTACGGAGAGACCAGGAACAGATTTATTATCTGGAAACCACTTTGTATTAGCATAAGTGTTGCGAATCAAATATGCTGAAGATGATTAAAAATGGGGTTTATGGAAGGGTTTCCTAGCAATCCTAGGTAGAAATTGCCTAAGATGGATTGACGAAATGGTGCCTTCAGTTTTTCCAGTCCTAAGACAATTGTATGGACGAATGTCTGACCGAGTATGTCTAACAAATCATATACATTGATCTTTTCAAACATATTACATTAGTGGCGGAGGAATTTGTTTCTCTTAGCTTTATACTCGTGATATTTTTGGGAAAATTGATAATGGTTTGACTGGTTCTACGATGTGGCATTCAAAGTGAATGAAGATGTAACATGTTAAAAAGGTAAGTTATGACCTCAAGCCTCACAACCGGGAAACGACAAAAGTCGGGCAGGTTGCATGGCTAAGTGGGACACTCCTAATTAGGGAGTATACTAGCTATCTAAAGAAAATTTATTTCCTTCTTTAATCTATCGGTGATGTCCCTTTCAGGAAACGGTTGCTGATCCCAATCGTTGGTGATATACATTCGATACACTCAAGCGAAATGAGTGGTCGGTCATGTGTGGTCGTGTTGCAAGATGTTCTTGTTGAACCCAGTGTATTCCCCTCTAGAGATACACTATTGGAAGGTGGTTCCATACCATGTCATAGTTAGAAATCCATTATCCAATAAGCGCATACAGTTTTTGATTGCATATTATGTATATGGAGCTTGAGTTGTTAATTATTTGATTTAGACACTATTATAATATCAGAAGAGAGCTTTGATATAAAGAATATTTTGGTTTATCGTAAGGTAAAAACAATCTGTTTTTATGTGTGGATTGGTCTTATGATTATCCTTTCTTTAAAATGGATTTTAAAATTTAAACCAAGTGGTTGGGGTTTACTCACACCATTCAAATGATTGACCCTAATTTTTTTTTTTTTACCCTAAACTCTTGGGTGCCCAATTTTGTATGGGCAATCAAGTAGTCGGGATTTTATAGATATACTTGGAAGAGTGAAACGACCCGTAACTTCCCCGTAAAGGAAAGCGTCGGATAGTTCGAGAACGAGCCACAACTGAACGCATACAGAAGGACATTTCATTGTATATTACAACAATGCATCAGATTACAAGAATATACAGAGTATAAATGAATAATACACAGAATTATCAGAGATTTAAATTACATTTAAATACATAGTAGCGGAAAATAATACAATACACAACTAGAAGAGATATACGGATACAAAGCTTTCCGGATATCATTCCAGCTGTAAACCAGGATCCTGTGAATATAAATCTGCAAAACCAAAACTACTAGCTGCCCGTGTCGAAAATAAGGGCACCCAGAGTTTAGGTTAAAACAATAAACTCCAGGTCAGTCATGTGACTGGTGTGAGAACTAAAACAGTTATTAATCTTTATTTTAAATCATTAGGTAAATCAAGGGACCACGCCGTATAACACGGAACGGGTTTCCTCCCAAGAATACCAGTGCATAAAACAAACAGCGTAATGCTAAATAAAGAAAAATGAAGCTGTTATAAGACCCAGGTCCCATCACACAATGCAACGCAGCCGAGGATAGGGTTTTCCCTTATAACAGCCAAAGAATGCTTGATACGTTTTAACCAAATCATTTGATACTACTATAAGTGCATAGTGTATAAAACAACTTCAAATCATAAGTATCAATCATAGGCGACATGAGCGTCCCATGCCACTATGTCACCATATATAGGTTTACAAATAAAACCGCAAAGTCACGTATTTGGAAATTGGATTTCCGTCTATGAACCGAGGCAAAAGATAGTCCTCAACCGATTCGAGACGCTCTAGCCCGTGTCTCAGGAACAGCCGCAACTGCCCCTTGGAGCGACAGGGCCGGTCCACCGATGTGGATTATTATGCCTGAACACTACGTTTCCCCGCCCTTTGGGGCGTAAATGAGCCAACAAATGACTCCATCGGACCCGGATCGTCCGATCAAACCGAGGCGCCTCGCAACAGCAACAACCACATAAGTCAAACTCGTCAGGGCGTGTAAAACCACTGACGCCACTTTTTAGCTAGAAGGAAACGCATGCCCTCCCTGAGGTCCGTCTCCCGTTTCTGGTTCATACCGGGTGTGAAACTCGCGAATTCACGTTACACAAAGCTGTGCCACACAGGCTGTGCTTTGATCATCACCACAAGACTTTGCTTTTCAATAGAAGCCTCGATCTATTGCCACTTAGGCATGCCACACAGGCAATTCACTCTATGTGTTTGATATCCATCAGTATATAACCCCTGAGCTCATATGTCTCAGAGAAGGG
Organism: Allium sativum; assembly: GCA_030737875.1. NCBI lineage: Eukaryota > Viridiplantae > Streptophyta > Magnoliopsida > Asparagales > Amaryllidaceae > Allium > Allium sativum. The sequence goes on from CM060920.1 coordinate 1,021,426,378, forward strand.
CGCTAAGCAAGAGAATAAATTCTCCGCCGCCAAACAGATATATATTTAATAGAAATCAATCACACAGACTAAAATCCAATGTCAGACACACAGTCCATTTACAAGTCCGTTCTGGGTCTGAACGAAACCGGAGGCACCTAGTACCCCGCATATCCATCGATCTCCAAGTACGTCTGGACGATCACTAACTGTTTCCATCTTCTTGGGTGTACAACCCAATCAAGATCATCAGTAATCACCCAAACGACGTGAAGACTTCTGGTCTTCGACCACCGTCTTCATCTTCGACACCACGTCGAATCAGTTATTCAGAATGGGATAAACCCGGTCTTTCTGAATAACCCGCGTATATATTATAAAAGTGTAACACAAACACAACATACGCCTCATTCCAATTCAGAATATTCTTTTATTCAAATATTCCTATACTTTGGGAAAAGTTCCCATTAATTTTATCCAAGATAAATTCTTTAAATTTATTCTTTAATCACCTTTGAATATCAATTCAAACTAGTCGGGATTAGCGAACCACACCGAAGTAATCATTTATTTTATTTCCCAATCCCAACCTATTCATCCCATGAAGTAAAACTGGTAGTACTTCATATCTAACACCACAGTGTTATCGGTAATTCAATTACCATTTCACGTTCAAATCTAATTAAAGATTTAATTATCGCCTGGAGTAAAACTGGTGATACTCCATTCTCGATCATTTCAATCTTAATTAAAGATTCATTAAAACTCCACTTAGTTTTAATCTTCAACTGGGTTAAAGAATCAGTGTCATTTAAAACACGGTTCACGATAAACCCAAAATCACATTCATTAATCATCGGGTTAAAGAACGAGTGTTATTTAAAACACTGTTCACGATAAACTCAAATATCAATATCAATTCAATTCCAATTAAATATTATTTAATTGGTACACTTCATTAAATCTAAATAAAAAGATTTAATCTTTTCTCAACTGGGTTCAAGAACAGTGTTAGTGAAGACACCATTCACGACAAACCCAAATCACATTTGATATTCAATACAAGGCTCTGAATAGAAAATATATCGGCTTATATTCAATATCAAATCCTACGACTAACAAATGTCGTATTGGAAATAACGATATAAATATATATCTTTCAAATTTCCATAACAACATCTGTATAATCACGAATTCCAACATCGAAATATTCCGACGACAATTTCGATTCAAATCCACTCCAATGCAATCATTGGAAATTTTGGTTATTTTTAAAACCCTTTTTCAAATTCAATTTATTTATTTAAAAATAAATAGAATTATAATCCTAGTTCAAAACTAGTTCATTTCGATAAAAATCTATTTTTATCTTTTCAAATATGGAGTTTTTCATCCCAATTCTTCACAAATCATTTCTTATGATTTTACACAAATTATTACTATTTTTAATAATTTTATCAAGGCCCGTACAGTCGATTTCCATCAACGGCCATCGAACTGCACTTACAGCGACCTTTTTCGAATTTGATTTGGACATAACTCCAAATCCAACCGTTAGATTTCAAATTTCTAATATTCGTTAGAAAGCTCTTTTCGATACGAACCCAACGGTTCCGGGTTTAGGAGAATCCGACGGTCGGATCTCCCGTAATGTCCGTTTGAAATAAATGGTCGAAATTCACGAACTGCCGCGGCACGGCGCGTTCTATTCAGGCCATTATATTATATATATAATATATATAATATATATCTCGTCGATTTCTATTTAAAACGAATTATATAAATAGTTTTGAATTCGTTTCAAAAACATTTTCAACTTCCATTTCAATTCAAATCAAAATTGAATTCTTCTTTATAAATTCGTTTCGAAATTCATTTCTATTCAATTCAAATTTCAATTCAATTTGAATTCATTTCAATTTGCTTTCAATTCAATTTGAATTCGTTTTCAATTCAATTCATCTCGAAATCGTTTTCAATTCCATTCATTTCGAAATCGTTTTCAATTCAATTCATTTCGAAATCGTTTTCAATTCATTTCGAAATCGTTTTCAATTCAATTCATTTCGAAATCGTTTTCAATTCATTTCGAAATCGTTTTCAATTCAATTCATTTCGAAATCGTTTTCAATTCACTTCATTTCGAAATCGTTTTCAATTCAATTCATTTCGAAATCGTTTTCAATTCAATTCATTTCGAAATCGTTTTCAATTCAATTCATTTCGAAATCGTTTTCAATTCAATTCATTTCGAAATCGTTTTCAATTCAATTCATTTCGAAATCGTTTTCAATTCAATTCATTTCGAAATCGATATAAATATCGTTCACGTCAAAATGGCGTCAATCTAATCAACACGGCTTCATATATTGATATTTTCAAATATTCCATTTCGAATATTTCTATTTCAAATATTTCTATTTTAAAACTGGAATGAGGCCCAATCAATTACCATATAAAATTAATTATATGGATTTTCACACAACACATGTATATAATAGCATTGAAAAATGATCAACCATCAACCAAAGTGCACTACACTGTATAAGCATCAAATAAAGATATCTAACGCTTATAACAGCCTGTCAATCAATCGATCGACATATTTAATCAATCAGGATGAGTGAACTTCACATTTCATCCCAACACCCGTGTGGGGTTTCAAACAATCAAACGCATATTTTATTTGTGCAGTTGGGCGATGTGTAAAATTTATCAACCCAATCAATGTCCTTCAAATAGGTGTACATAAACAAACCGTCTGGTTTGTAAATGAATATTTATTTATTCACATTCACGTTAAAAATTATATTTTTAACGATAAAAACATTTTATTCCAACATATGAATTTCTATTCAGTTCATTCTTTAAATAAAATGATATTTTTATTTTTCTAACATATTTTAGAAAATTTCGGCGGCATAACGGCACTATACTAGAAACGGGACGAGGCCTAGCCTTATCCCCGGTCTAGTGAAGGCCCACGCCATTCACACATCAATCAATCCATTCATTTCACCAAACAATTCAATTCATTTCATTATGCAAACCACAAAATTTGGAGTAAGAGTCTAACCTAGCCTTACTCCTTCGCCTTATAACGGCGCACGTCTAATCCTAACCAATTTATCGATTCGATTTTTCACACCACAAACCACATTCAAACCCATATCGCAATCAATCACCAAACAGCCAAACAAACAAGTCCATGGTCTGTGGACGATTGTATCGGGTGCTACTAAACACCGTCTGCATCCTAGTATATATATATAACTAGAAAATAAATTGAAGAGTGAGAAATTCTCACCTATAGCTATCCTAGCTCCACGGTTCTTCATTTGCAGAAGTCTTCGTCGTTCTGCCTCTTTTCACTTTCTTTGCCCGTATTCTCTACATATGTAAAAATCACATTTTTATTTCGCTATTCAATATATAAAAATCGAATTTTTATTTCGAAGTTCAATATATAAAAACTATATTTTTATTTCGAAGTTCAATATATAAAAACTATATTTTTACTTTCGAAGTTCAATATATAAAAACTATATTTTTCTTTCGAAGTTCAATATATAAAAACTATATTTTTCTTTGGAAGTTCAATATATAAAAACTATATTTTTATTTCGAAGTTCAATATATAAAAACTATATTTTTATTTCGAAGTTCAATATATAAAAACTATATTTTTATTAATATAGATTCCGCCTTTTCCATTTCAAAGATCTTACCTTTTCTAGTTTAAAGATTTCTAAATAAAAATCATTGCTTTATAACATAAAATCAAATCAGTTTTTAAATTAACAAAAATCAGTTTTAACATTATATAAAAATCAGTTTTAACATTATATAAAAATCAGTTTTCTTATTATATAAAAAATCAGTTTTCTTATTATATAAAAAATCAGTTTTCTTATAAGCAGAAAAATCAGTTTTTAATATGAAAACTAAAAATTATAAAACTTACTTTGCCAAAATCGAAGTTGTTGAAGGGGGGGTGCAGCGACGACCTGCGACGGATCTGGGCGGGTTTGGGATCATTTGAGAGTGGCGTGCTTCGTACAGAGGAGGAGCGAGGAGGAAGAGCGCGAGTGGCGGGAAGTTGGTCGGAGCTGTGGAGGAGGGCGTTGGCAGGGTGGCAGGCGGTCGTCGGCCAAGCTAGGGCGTCGGATGTGGGTTCGGATCTCGATCCGTGCGAGGGAGGGAAATCGAGGAGGAGATTGGATACTGGAGAGAGGGAGGAGAGGGAAAGGGGGGGGAAGAGGTCTCGATCACCGACGGCAGCTTAGGGGGGGCAGGCGGAGGCGTCGTGGCGGCTGAGGGCGGCATCGATTGGAAGCGGTTTTTTTTTTCTTTCTGTTAAACGAAAACGGGGGGGGGGGGGGGGGCAAAGGTTATAGGGAGGAGAGGGTTATATTATTATTATTATTATTATTATTTTATTATTTATCATTAAAAAGCAACTTTTATTTTTGACCTCTAAACGAGGCCCACCGCCTGTCGTCCATAGCGTTTTACCCCCATTCCGAACACAATGGGATATGTATTGCAAGCTGATTCGATCGTCTCGATAAGTTTCCGTTGAATTTACATTTAAATCATTATATTGAATTTTAAACGTACCTTTCAAATTACCGGGGCCACATACGAACACGAAAAATTCCAGAAAAATATTTTCTAGCTTCGTATTGACGATACGGTCCTAACAAAACTAGTTTCGTCGAATTCTGAGACCGTTTGAAAAATGGCCAATTTCCAGTCGATTAAAATCAACTGAAACTGGTCAAACGCGTTTTCTTTTGCCACGCTCACATATTGATTCGAAAAATTATGAAATTTGGAATCTAGCAATAACTTTACATCCCGGACCCAACAAAACTGGTTTCGTCAAAATCCGAGGTCGTTTGCAAAATGTCCATTTTTAAGGGCCTGAATTCCATAGCGACTATTCAGAATTTTCAACTGGACATATCTTTTGATTCCCGCTACGAACTTTTGATTTTTCGGATTCGTTGGAAAGATATTCACTATTAGATTCCATTATTTTTGGTTTCACTAAAATCCGGATTGTTTTGCACCCGGTACATTCAATTGAAGTTTGAAATCGAATTATCGAACTACCGCGCCATTTTCAATTCTATTTATAATTATATATAATTATTTATATTCTAACGACGACGTATATAATATATACGTCGAATTCTATTTAAATTAAATTTTCCGTCGATATTATTTAAAATAATCTATTTTAAATATTCAAAATTCGCTAAAATTGCCAATTTAAAATTTTCAAACTGGCTCGCATTTTATGGGTTGTTACAATCTCCCCCACTTAAAACTTTTCGTCCCCGAAAAGGAACAAAGTCGAAAGTGGTTTGATTATTCAACTCTACGATCGATCAGGCTTCCATTCTCCAACTTTTTAGTTTCTGAGAATTTTCAAAATTTCAAAAATTTGGCTAACACCCTAAATTTTCGAAAAATTTCGCCATAACCTCCCCTGCACCGGGAGCATCGGGGAATTTCAAATAGCTCCCCGGTCCTTCAGATCTCAAAAAGAAAAAGAAAAAGCCAAGCGGCTAGCCAATAGGCTCATAAAATCATCATCACCCAAACAAAACAGTAAATTATGTAGTAAACATGTACCTATTTGTCGGGCAAACAAATTTTATTCTCTGGCTCTAGCCTCCTTGCTATGACCTGTTCAATGTAAGTACATGCATATGCAAGCCAATGCGACCAATTTCAATACAATTCATTATTCGATCAAATTAGGCATAATGGTTCAAAATTATCAAACAACTAAACAAACAACACAAACATCAATCAATTAGTGAATTAGAGTTTCAAATTCATACTTTTGATACATATACAAAAATCATATTTTTGATGCCAAATCACAACAATAAGCCCTATCTAATTTTGGTTCTCACACCAATCAATAGGAAATATATAGAAAGTCCACTTTCGTCACTCGAACATAAATTCGGATGATGATCGATCAATCATCAGAATCACCCCCGGGCGACTAGAGTGTAATTCTATATCTATCCAGTATATTAAAAATTCGAATACACGCGGATCAGACGTATACGCAAAATCTGTATATACTGGATTGTCCACATCAATATAAATAGATAATCAAATACGAGTAATTGATTTAAATTTTCAAAACAAAAGTTGTTTTCATTTTAAAAATATACTCTTCACACTCGTTCTAGGATTCTACTGATCCCATTTCTAACGAGTCATTCTAATTGGATGTTGCTAATCCAATATCTGATGAATTCTTCCGTACGGTTCTAATGTGCCTTGTTCTCTGAGCTTTGTAAACCAAAGCTCTGATACCAAATGAAACGACCCGTAACTTCCCCGTAAAGGAAAGCGTCGGATAGTTCGAGAACGAGCCACAACTGAACGCATACAGAAGGACATTTCATTGTATATTACAACAATGCATCAGATTACAAGAATATACAGAGTATAAATGAATAATACACAAAATTATCAGAGATTTAAATTACATTTAAATACATAGCAGCGGAAAATAATACAATACACAACTAGAAGAGATATACGGATACAAAGCTTTCCGGATATCATTCCAGCTGTAAACCAGGATCCTGTGAATATAAATCTGCAAAAACCAAAACTACTAGCTGCCCGTGTCGAAAATAAGGGCACCCAGAGTTTAGGTTAAAACAATAAACTCCAGGTCAGTCATGTGACTGGTGTGAGAACTAAAACAGTTATTAATCTTTATTTTAAATCATTAGGTAAATCAAGGGACCACGCCGTATAACACGGAACGGGTTTCCTCCCAAGAATACCAGTGCATAAAACAAACAGCGTAATGCTAAATAAAGAAAAATGAAGCTGTTATAAGACCCAGGTCCCATCACACAATGCAACGCAGCCGAGGATAGGGTTTTCCCTTATAACAGCCAAAGAATGCTTGATACGTTTAAACCAAATCATTTGATACTACTATAAGTGCATAGTGTATAAAACAACTTCAAATCATAAGTATCAATCATAGGCGACATGAGCGTCCCATGCCACTATGTCACCATATATAGGTTTACAAATAAAACCGCAAAGTCACGTATTTGGAAATTGGATTTCCGTCTATGAACCGAGGCAAAAGATAGTCCTCAACCGATTCGAGACGCTCTAGCCCGTGTCTCAGGAACAGCCGCAACTACCCCTTGGAGCGACAGGGCCGGTCCACCGATGTGGATTATTATGCCTGAACACTACGTTTCCCCGCCCTTTGGGGCGTAAATGAGCCAACAAATGACTCCATCGGACCTGGATCGTCCGATCAAACCGAGGCGCCTCGCAACAGCAACAACCACATAAGTCAAACTCGTCGGGGCGTGTAAAACCACTGACGCCACTTTTTAGCTAGAAGGAAATGCATGCCCTCCCTGAGGTCCGTCTCCCGTTTTTGGTTCATACCGGGTGTGAAACTCGCGAATTCACGTTACACAAAGCTGTGCCACACAGGCTGTGCTTTGATCATCACCACAAGACTTTGCTTTTCAACAGAAGCCTTGATCTATTGCCACTTAGGCATGCCACACAGGCAATTCACTCTATGTGTTTGATATCCATCAGTATATAACCCCTGAGCTCATATGTCTCAGAGAAGGGCGTTAAGCAAGAGAATAAATTCTCCGCCGCCAAACAGATATATATTTAATAGAAATCAATCACACAGACTAAAATCCAATGTCAGACACATGGTCCATTTACAAGTCCGTTCTGGGTCTGAACGAAACCGGAGGCACCTAGTACCCCGCATATCCATCGATCTCCAAGTACGTCTGGACGATCACTAACTGTTTCCATCTTCTTGGGTGTACAACCCAATCAAGATCATCAGTAATCACCCAAACGACGTGAAGACTTCTGGTCTTCGACCACCGTCTTCATCTTCGACACCACGTCGAATCAATTATTCAGAATGGGATAAACCCGGTCTTTCTGAATAACCCGCGTATATATTATAAAAGTGTTACACAAACACAACATACGCCTCATTCCAATTCAGAATATTCTTTTATTCAAATATTCCTATACTTTGGGAAAAGTTCCCATTAATTTTATCCAAGATAAATTCTTTAAATTTATTCTTTAATCACCTTTGAATATCAATTCAAACTAGTCGGGATTAGCGAACCACACCGAAGTAATCGTTTATTTTATTTCCTAATCCCAACCTATTCATCCCATGAAGTAAAACTGGTAGTACTTCATATCTAACACCACAGTGTTATCGGTAATTCAATTACCATTTCACGTTCAAATCTAATTAAAGATTTAATTATCGCCTGGAGTAAAACTGGTGATACTCCATTCTCGATCATTTCAATCTTAATTAAAGATTCATTAAAACTCCACTTAGTTTTAATCTTCAACTGGGTTAAAGAATCAGTGTCATTTAAAACACGGTTCACGATAAACCCAAAATCACATTCATTAATCATCGGGTTAAACAACGAGTGTTATTTAAAACACTGTTCACGATAAACCCAAATATCAATATCAATTCAATTCCAATTAAATATTTTTTTAATTGGTACACTTCATTAAATCTAAATAAAAAGATTTAATCTTTTCTCAACTGGGTTCAAGAACAGTGTTAGTGAAGACACCATTCACGACAAACCCAAATCACATTTGATATTCAATACAAGGCTCTGAATAGAAAATATATCGGCTCATATTCAATATCAAATCCTATGACTAACAAATGTCGTATTGGAAATAACGATATAAATATATATCTTTCAAATTTCCATAACAACATCTGTATAATCACGAATTCCAACATCGAAATATTCCGACGACAATTTCGATTCAAATCCACTCCAATGCAATCATTGGAAATTTTGGTTATTTTTAAAACCCTTTTTCAAATTCAATTTATTTATTTAAAAATAAATAGAATTATAATCCTAGTTCAAAACTAGTTCATTTCGATAAAAATCTATTTTTATCTTTTCAAATATGGAGTTTTTCATCCCAATTCTTCACAAATCATTTCTTATGATTTTACACAAATTATTACTATTTTTAATAATTTTATCAAGGCCCGTACAGTCGATTTCCATCAACGGCCATCGAACTGCACTTACAGCGACCTTTTTCGAATTTGATTTGGACATAACTCCAAATCCAACCGTTAGATTTCAAATTTCTAATATTCGTTAGAAAGCTCTTTTCGATACGAACCCAACGGTTCCGGTTTTAGGAGAATCCGATGGTCGGATCTCCCGTAATGTCCGTTTGAAATAAATGGTCGAAATTCACGAACTGCCGCGGCGCGGCGCGTTCTATTCAGGCCATTATATTATATATATAATATATATAATATATATCTCGTCGATTTCTATTTAAAACGAATTATATAAATAGTTTTGAATTCGTTTCAAAAACATTTTCAACTTCCATTTCAATTCAAATCAAAATTGAATTCTTCTTTATAAATTCGTTTCGAAATTCATTTCTATTCAATTCAAATTTCAATTCAATTTGAATTCATTTCAATTTGCTTTCAATTCAATTTGAATTCGTTTTCAATTCAATTCATCTCGAAATCGTTTTCAATTCCATTCATTTCGAAATCATTTTCAATTCAATTCATTTCGAAATCGTTTTCAATTCATTTCGAAATCGTTTTCAATTCAATTCATTTCGAAATCGTTTGCAATTCACTTCATTTCGAAATCGTTTTCAATTCAATTCATTTCGAAATCGTTTTCAATTCAATTCATTTCGAAATCGTTTTCAATTCAATTCATTTCGAAATCGTTTTCAATTCAATTCATTTCGAAATCGTTTTCAATTCAATTCATTTCGAAATCGATATAAATATCGTTCACGTCAAAATGGCGTCAATCTAATCAACACGGCTTCATATATTGATATTTTCAAATATTCCATTTCGAATATTTTTATTTCAAATATTTCTATTTTAAAACTGGAATGAGGCCCAATCAATTAACATATAAAATTAATTATATGGATTTTCACACAACACATGTATATAATAGCATTGAAAAATGATCAACCATCAACCAAAGTGCACTACACTGTATAAGCATCAAATAAAGATATCTAACGCTTATAACAGCCTGTCAATCAATCGATCGACATATTTAATCAATCAGGATGAGTGAACTTCACATTTCATCCCAACACCCGTGTGGGGTTTCAAACAATCAAACGCATATTTTATTTGTGCAGTTGGGCGATGTGTAAAATTTATCGACCCAATCAATGTCCTTCAAATAGGTGTACATAAACAAACCGTCTGGTTTGTAAATGAATATTTATTTATTCACATTCACGTTAAAAATTATATTTTTAACGATAAAAACATTTTATTCCAACATATGAATTTCTATTCAGTTCATTCTTTAAATAAAATGATATTTTTATTTTTCTAACATATTTTAGAAAATTTCGGCGGCATAACGGCACTATACTAGAAACGGGACGAGGCCTAGCCTTATCCCCGGTCTAGTGAAGGCCCACGCCATTCACACATCAATCAATCCATTCATTTCACCAAACAATTCAATTCATTTCATTATGCAAACCACAAAATTTGGAGTAAGAGTCTAACCTAGCCTTACTCCTTCGCCTTATAACGGCGCACGTCTAATCCTAACCAATTTATCGATTCGATTTTTCACACCACAAACCACATTCAAACCCATATCGCAATCAATCACCAAACAACCAAACAAACAAGTCCATGGTCTGTGGACGATTGTGTCGGGTGCTACTAAACACCGTCTGCATCCTAGTATATATATATATATATATAACTAGAAAATAAATTGAAGAGTGAGAAATTCTCACCTATAGCTATCCAAGCTCCACGGTTCTTCATTTGCAGAAGTCTTCGTCGTTCTGCCTCTTTTCACTTTCTTTGCCCGTATTCTCTACATATGTAAAAATCACATTTTTACTTCGCTATTCAATATATAAAAATCGAATTTTTATTTCGAAGTTCAATATATAAAAACTATATTTTTATTTCGAAGTTCAATATATAAAAACTATATTTTTACTTTCGAAGTTCAATATATAAAAAATATATTTTTCTTTCGAAGTTCAATATATAAAAACTATATTTTTCTTTCGAAGTTCAATATATAAAAACTATATTTTTATTTCGAAGTTCAATATATAAAAACTATATTTTTATTAATATAGATTCCGCCTTTTCCATTTCAAAGATCTTACCTTTTCTAGTTTAAAGATTTCTAAATAAAAATCATTGCTTTATAACATAAAATCAAATCAGTTTTTAAATTAACAAAAATCAGTTTTAACATTATATAAAAATCAGTTTTAACATTATATAAAAATCAGTTTTCTTATTATATAAAAAATCAGTTTTCTTATTATATAAAAAATCAGTTTTCTTATAAGCAGAAAAATCAGTTTTTAATATGAAAACTAAAAATTATAAAACTTACTTTGCCAAAATCGAAGTTGTTGAAGGGGGGGTGCAGCGACGACCTGCGACGGATCTGGGCGGGTTTGGGATCATTTGAGAGTGGCGTGCTTCGTACAGAGGAGGAGCGAGGAGGAAGAGCGCGAGTGGCGGGAAGTTGGTCGGAGCTGTGGAGGAGGGCGTTGGCAGGGTGGCAGGCGGTCGTCGGCCAAGCTAGGGCGTCGGATGTGGGTTCGGATCTCGATCCGTGCGAGGGAGGGAAATCGAGGAGGAGATTGGATACTGGAGAGAGGGAGGAGAGGGAAAAGGGGGGGGAAGAGGTCTCGATCACCGACGGCAGCTTAGGGGGGGCAGGCGGAGGCGTCGTGGCGGCTGAGGGCGGCATCGATTGGAAGCGGTTTTTTTTTCTTTCTGTTAAACGAAAACGGGGGGGGTGGGGGGGGCAAAGGTTATAGGGAGGAGAGGGTTATATTTTTATTATTATTATTATTATTTTATTATTTATCATTAAAAAGCAACTTTTATTTTTGACCTCTAAACGAGGCCCACCGCCTGTCGTCCATAGCGTTTTACCCCCATTCCGAACACAATGGGATATGTATTGCAAGCTGATTCGATCGTCTCGATAAGTTTCCGTTGAATTTACATTTAAATCATTATATTGAATTTTAAACGTACCTTTCAAATTACCGGGGCCACATACGAACACGAAAAATTCCAGAAAAATATTTTCTAGCTTCTTATTGACGATACGGTCCTAACAAAACTAGTTTCGTCGAATTCTGAGACCGTTTGAAAAATGGCCAATTTCCAGTCGATTAAAATCAACTGAAACTGGTCAAACGCGTTTTCTTTTGCCACGCTCACATATTGATTCGAAAAATTATGAAATTTGGAATCTAGCAATAACTTTACATCCCGGACCCAACAAAACTGGTTTCGTCGAAATCCGAGGTCGTTTGCAAAATGTCCATTTTTAAGGGCCTGAATTCCATAGCGACTATTCAGAATTTTCAACTGGACATATCTTTTGATTCCCGCTACGAACTTTTGATTTTTCGGATTCGTTGGAAAGATATTCACTATTAGATTCCATTATTTTTGGTTTCACTAAAATCCGGATTGTTTTGCACCTGGTACATTCAATTGAAGTTTGAAATCGAATTATCGAACTACCGCGCCATTTTCAATTCTATTTATAATTATATATAATTATTTATATTCTAATGACGACGTATATAATATATACATCGAATTCTATTTAAATTAAATTTTCCGTTGATATTATTTAAAATAATCTATTTTAAATATTCAAAATTCGCTAAAATTGCCAATTTAAAATTTTCAAACTGGCTCGCATTTTACGGGTTGTTACAAAGAGCTTGGAGCAGGAGGCTTCAGCATTTTATAGCTATTATTTAATTCTGCTGCATTGTAAGTGTTGTACCCTGATAATTGTAACAACCCGAAAAATCAAAAGTAATTTAAAAAATTTATTTTATCTATTTTATTAGATTTTAAATATTTTAAGTAATTTATTTTAAATAACAATAATTAAAAATCTATTTAAATTGAAATTAGAATGAATATATTTATTTTAATTATAAAAGGAGTTAGAAATAGCGCAGTAGTTTGAAAATTTGAATTTGAACTTTGATTGAATGTACAGGATTCAAAATAAATCGGATTTTAGTAAAATAAAAAATATTGGAATCTGTTTGAAAATATCTTTCTAACAAATATGAAAAATTGAAATTTCATAGCGGGAATAAAAAATTATGGCCAGTTAAATATTCAGAATAGTTGCTATGGAATTTCATATAATATATAGCCCTTATAAATAGCCATTTTGCAAACGACCTCCGTTTTCGACGAAACCACGTTGGTTGAATCTGGAATGTCAATTTATTGCAAATTTCCAATTTTCATAATTTTTGGTATTAATATGTGAGCGTGGCAAAGGAAGATGTCTTTTGTTAATTTTAGTCAAATTGGATCGACCTGAAAATAACCATTTTTCAGACGGTCTCCAAATTCAACGAAATTAGTTTTGTTAGGACTGTATCATAAAAACATAACTAGATATATTTTTCGGGAATTTTTGAAATCAGTATGTGGCCCCGGTAAATTAAAATATACGTTTAAATTTAATATATATTGATTTATATTTTAATTTTGATGAAAACTGATCGAAACGGCCGAATTGGTTAATGAAAAATATTCCACTATGTCTGGAATGATGGTATTTGGCTAGGGACGATAGTCGTTGGGCTTGATTTGGAGTTCGAATGCGAAATCACACTTATTGGAATTAATTAATTAAATAAATAAAATATATATATAAAGGAGCCTTCTCTCTCTCCCTCGCAATGTTTCCACCAACCCTAGAAATCAGATGACCGACGTGCTGTAAGGAAGATTGGATCCGATTTCTGTAACAACCCGGAAATTTTGTACCAATTTAAATTTTTTATTTAAGCAATTTTAATGGATTCTAATATTTGAAATAATTTATTTTAAATAATAACGACGAAAAATTTATTTAAATTGAAGTTATAACGCATAAATTTATTTTAATTATATAACAAGCCTGAAATGGCGCGGTAGTTTGAAAATTCGATTTCAAATTTCAAATAAATGTACATGATTCAGATTAAATCAGATTTCGGTTAAATGTTTGAATCTGTTTGAAAATATCTTTCCAATGAATGTGAAAAATTCAGATTTCACAACGAAAATTGAAAGTTATGTCCAATTTAAAATTCAAAAAAGTCGCTGTAAAATTTGTATATGTTTTTTAATATAATATATGGCCTTTATAAATAGACATTTTACAAATGACCTCCGTTTTCGACGAGACCACTTTTGTTGGATCTGTAATGTCAAATTATTCCTAGATTCCAATTTTCATAATTTTTGGAATTAATATGTGAGCGCAGTAATTTAAAACGTATTTGGCCAATTTCAATTGAGTCCATTTTTCAAAATGTCTCCAAATTCGATGAAATTAATTTTGTTAGGAACATATCGTCAAAACATAGCAAGATTTATTTTTCGGGAATTTTTGGAGTCACTATGTGGCCCCGATAAATTAAAATGTACGATTAAATTAAATAAACATTGATTTGTATTTTAATTTTGACGAAAACTGATTGAAACAGCTGAATTGGCTTACGAAACATATAAACATTGTGTTCGGAATGGGGGTATTTGGCTAGGGGCGACAGTCGTTGGGTTTGATTTGGAGTTAACAGTGATAAACAAATAAAAATTGGAACTAAATATTAAAATATTATTAAAATATATTTTCTATAAATACCCGAACAAATAAAACCCTAGCCCTATAATTAACGCAGCCTCCACTCATAGATGAACGCACAGAATTGCCCCGTCTTCCTACCTCAAATTCTCTCATCCTATTTCGAATTAAATCCTAGTTCTAAAGTGAAAATCATGGAGAATCTCGAGCACTTCAAGATGGTAAGGAGGTAATTGGGTTTTGAGGTCTGTCGTTGCCAAGAATTGGGTCCAAACGCGCCAGCATCGAAGTCAAATTAGGGGTAGAGGAAGCCACTGAGTTGGGCAACGTTGGGGCCATGGGAAGACGACGGAGGCGACAACGCTAGGGTGGGATCCGATCAGCCGATAGTGGAGCGAGGTCATAGCAGTGACGGAAGTTAGAAGGCGATGCTGGGTTCGGTTTTTAAACGTGAAGACCTGAATGTAAAACGAAGAAGCCAGACAACGTTTACTGTTAAACGTGATTAAGGTAAAGATTAAACAAATTAATTAATTTTGTTAATTATTATAGTTAATTATTTAATGTTTAAAGTATAAAACTCTATATTTTATTCATACAAACACAGAATGGAATAAAACTGGTAATATTGGAACTACAATGACGAGAACCATAATAAGAAATAGAAATTATAAAAATGGAATTTTTATAATGAAATAATAAAAATGAAAATTTCTTTGTTTTAAAAATGAAAATGTCTTTTTTTAAATAATGAAAATGTCTTTGTTTTAAAAATGAAAATGTCTTTCTTTTAAAAATGAAAATGAAATTGTTTTAAAGAATAAAAAGAACATTTTTTTAAAGAATAAAAAGAACATTGTTTTTTAAAATAAAAAGAGCATGGTTTTTAAGAATAAAAAGAGCATTGTTTTTAACAATAAAAAGAGCATTGTTTTTAAAAATAAAAAGAGCATTGATTTTGAAAATAAAATTAGCATTGTTTGTAAAATAAAATAAAAAAGTGATTTTTACAATGAGATAGAATTGTTTTTCTAAATATAAAAATAGAATTTTTTTTCTAAATATAAAAATAGACATTGTTTTGAAAAGAAAAATAAAGCATTGTTTTAAAAAGATAAAAATGTCATCGTTTTAAAAAAGAAAATACCATTGTTTTAAAAACGAAAATAGCATTGTTTTAAAATATAAAAATATGATTTCATTGTTTATAACAATGATTTTTCATTGTATAGAAGAAAATGATTTTTCATTGTATAGAAAATATGATCTTTCACTGTATAGAAAAATATGCTTTATATATATATATATATATATATATATATATATATATATATATATATAGAGAGAGAGAGAGAGAGAGAGTTGGAATAAAAATATGATATATATATATATATATGGTAGCAATATAAAAATATGATTTTTATATGAAATCTCTTTGAATAAAAAAAGTGATTTTTATTTATAAATAGAATCGTATTAAAAATATGATTTTTAATATAAACCACGTGAAACAGATTTCGATGGAACCAACTGGAAGCGAACAGAATCCAAACCGTCCAATAAAGAATGAAGGAGTGGAAACCAAAGGTGACAACTCCTCACTAAAAATTCTGCACAGTTAATTATTTATTTTCACTGAAAATTTATAGAATTGCCAGTGTAGATTTTTATTAGTTTAATCATTATAAATTGCATATACAGTGCATGTTAGATCACCTTCCTCGTCCACAAACCATGGACGATTTAAATTGACTGTGTTGTGTGTTGTTTGTGATATTGAAATGTTTAACATATTAAAAATAATGTTAACATTAATATGGTAGTTGAAATTAAATTATAAATATTTATTTATAATTTGAACAGGAAAATTGGTTAAATAGAAAATAATTCAATATGAATTAGAATTGGTTAAATTTGTTAACCAATAATTTATTTAAATAAATTGATGTTGTTTGAAAACTCCATACAACTATTGGGAAGATATTTGACATACACTAGTCCCAATATTTATTTGTAGGTCAATCGATGGATTGACAATCTATGATGAGCGTTATTTATTTATTTTAATGCTCACACAGTTGTAAATTTCACTTTATATGCGATTGGACTGTTTGATGATTATTTATCATTATTTTTGCATACATGCGATGTATGAAATCCGTATAACTGAAATTATATGGTAATTAATTGAGTCGCATTCCGATTCAGATATAAAGAACATTTTAAAATAAAGGACATTTTAATGTTAAGATCATTTTAAAATAAAGAATTTTTTTTAATAAAAATAAAGAATCTTTTAAAATAAATATATTTTAAAATAAAATGATTTAACAATAAAGATCACATTTTTATTGTATGTATAAAGAATAAAGAAATGATTCCAGAATTTAATATTTTGTAAATGAAAATGTTATATGTTGAATTATATTTTTGTACATTAAAAATGTTACCTTTAAGATGTTAATGAAAATGTCATTTATTGAATTATAATTTTCTACATTAAAAATGTCACCTTTAAGATGTTAATGAAAATGTCATTTGTTGAATTATATTTTTATACATTAAAAATGTCACCTTTAAAATGTTAATGAAAATGTCATATGTTAAATTATATTTTTGTACAATAAAAATGCCACATTTATAATGAAAATGAAAATAATCATTTGTTGAGTTATATTTTTGTACATTAAAATGTCACTTTTTAACATGTTAACAAATAAAATAATTATTTGTTGAATTATTTTTTTGAACGTTAAAAATTTCATCTTTAACATGTAAATGAAAAAGAATCATGTGTTAAAATATTTTTTTTAGATAAAATATTTTTTTTAACATGTTAATGAAGTGAATAAAATATTCATGTATTGAATAATATTTTTGAATAATAAAAATTTCATTTTTATTGAATATATAAACAATATAAAATATTCACGTGTTGAATAAAAATTTTGAACAATAAAAAAATAGTTATGTGGTTAAACGCCCTTTTTTATCGAACGATTTTATTCATTTTATAATGAATATCGAAAAGAAGTGATTTCATAATTTAATATTTTGAAAATATTACCATTTTTATATGATAAAGATATAGAATATTCAATTTTGATTTAAAATTGAAAACGAAGTTAAAATCATTTTAAAACGAATTTATAAATGATTTATAACATATGTTTTGAATAGAAATCGACGAAATATATATAATATATATTATATATTTAATGGCCTGAATAGAACGCGTCATGCAGCAACCGTTCGCGAATTTCAACCATTAACTTCAAATTGGTGTAACGAGAGATCCGACCGTCGGATTCTCCTAAAACCAGAACTGTTGGGTTCATATCGAAAAGTGTTTTCCAATGAATATAAGAAGTTTAAAATCTAATGGTTGGATTTGGAATCATGTCCAAATCAAACTTGAAAAAGGTTGTTATGGATGCAGTTCGGTGGCCGTTATTGGAAACCGACTGTACGGGCCTTGATAAAATTATTAAAAATATTAGTAAATTGTGTAAATCATAATAAATGGTTTGGAAAGATTATGGATGAAAAATTCCATATTTGAAAAGATAAAAATATATTTTTATCGAAATGAAATAGTTATTAACTAGAACCAAACTCCAATGTTATTAAATAAAATAAATTGGATTTTGGGTTTGTTGTGAATGGTGTCTTCGATAACAATGTTCTTAAACCCTGTATGAAAAGAATAAATCTTTTAATTAAGGTTATTAAAGTTTTCAATTACATTTAGTAATTGGAATAAAATGAAATGTGAATTGAGTTTATTGTGAATTGTGTTTTTAACGACATTTGTTCTTTAACCCAGTTAATAGTGAAAATATAATTTAGAATTTTTAAATCTTTTGTTAAGATTCAAATGGAAATTTTCTAAAGTAAACTTTTCCAATTTAATATCTTAAATTGGGATTGAAGGAAATTCGATTTAATAATAATCGAGATAAGCTTATGTGAATGAAGACCATTACTATATATGGAATTTTAAAAGGCCTTATCGTTACTTCATTTATATTATTAGTCTGATATGCAAATTTATATCGATTATATATTAATCTGATTTTTGTGAAAATTCCATATTTAATGGAAGATGATTTTGGGTTTATCGTGAACTGTGTTTTAAATGACATTAGTTCTTTAACCTAGTTAATGATAAAGACTAATTTCCTAAATTTGAATAATCATAAAGTAATGATTTTTTGATATTAAAACAAATTAGAGTTTAATAAATATCTAATTAGATTGAAATGGGAATGAGACAATTTAATTTATCGAATTCTTGAAATAATCAAGAATGGAGTACCAATGGTTTTACTCCAGGCAATAGTTAAATTCTTTAATTAGATTTAAACGTGAAATGGTAACTAATTTACCGATAACAAGTGGGTGTTAGATATGGAGTGCTACTAGTTTTGCTTCATGGGATGAATAGGTTGAGATTGGGATAATAAATATAAATAAATGATTACTTCGGTAAGGTTCGATAATCCCGACTAGTTAATAAAATCTTTCAAAATGAGATCCAAAGGAAGATTAAAGAATAAATTTAAAAGAATTTATTTTTGATAAAATTAAAGGGACCCTAATATTGTGAATATTTCATTAAAAGAATAATTTGAATTGGAATGAGGCATATAATTGTTTTTATAGCACTTAATTATAAAATAAGCTAATTATTCGAAAAGACCGGGTTTAACCCATTCTGAATAATTAATACGACGACCAAGAATCGAAGATGAGGACGGTGGCTGAAGACCGGAGTTCTTCACATTGTTTGGGTGATCACCGATGTCTTGATTGGGCCGTACACCCAAGACCAGGTAATAAGTGTTGATCGTCCAAACTTACTTGGAGATCGACGGATATGCAAGAACCTCTCTCCTGTATTGACATATGGCTCGAGGAATAAGGTGCCTCCAGTTTCGTTCAAGCACAGAACGGACTTGTAAATGGATGGTATGTCTGACGTTGTATTCCTTTATGTTGTATTCGTTGATCTCTGCTAAATATATATCTGTTTGGTGGCATAGACTTTATTCTCTTGCTTAACACCCTTCTTTGAGACGTACGAGCTTAGAGGTTATATATTGGTAGAAATCAATTGTATGGTATGGACTGACAATGTGACATGCTTAGATGCAAATGATTAAGGCTTTTGTTGAAAAGCAGAGCCTTGTGGTTGATGACCAAAGCACAGCTTTAATTAGCATAGCTTTGTGTATAGCGTTATTTCGAGAGACTCACACCCTAATAAGAATCAGAAATGGGAGAAGGATCCAGGGAGAACATGCGTTTCTTTCTAGCTAGATCTGGTGTCATGGTATGGAGCCCAGACATTTTTACTTATGTGGATGATGGAATCAAGCGCCTCAGATTTGAGTCCCTAGTGGCTCTTGATTTACGCCCCATAGGGCGGGGAAATGTATTGTTCAGGAATTATATATAATCTACTAACATAAGTTGTGGTATGGCCCTGTGGCTCCTAGGTACAGTTGCGATTGATTCTTGAGGCACGGGCTAGAGTGTCTCGAATTCGGTAAGGATGGTCCCTTGCCTTGGTTCATAGATGGAAATCCCACTTCTAATATGACATCATGCAGTTTTGATTGTAGAACTTGTATGGTGACATGATATATGGTACCCATGTCGTCTATGACTGATACATTTATATTTGAAGTTGTTTTAAACACTATGCACTTATAACATCAAAAATGATTTTTTTATACGTATCAAGCAAATTTGGCTATTATAAGGGAAAACTCTATCATTCGGCTTGTGTTGTATTGTGTGATGGGACCTAAGTCTTATAATAGCTTCATTTTTTTCAAAAAATATTGCGTTGTTTTATTATAAACTAAGATTCATGTGGAGTAAACCCACTCCGTGTTATACGGCGCGGTCCCATGATTTACCCAACTTCAAAAATCAAGCTAATAAGTGTTTTAGTTCTCACACCAGTCCCATGACTGATCTGGAGTTTATCGTTTTAACCTAAACTCTGGGTGTGACGATCCCAAAACCCCGTGACACGGTGTTAAGGATAATCATTGGAATATAACACATTAATCATCATTAGCAGATCACAGATAATAGCATAAACAGAAAATAGAATAATTTACACACATATGACAGCGGAATCATGTAGATATCATCACATTAGAGAACACAGTACATGATACAACTTAGTGCATAATGATACATAATCAGTCACCATCGCCTGAGGCGGAATCATACATAAAGAGTACACAAAATAAATATCAGTCTACATCGCCAATGGAGGAATCATATTATAGACACAATAATGGCAGAGAAAATCCAAGTCAGCACGGTGTAGTCAAGCCTCGCCATGAGCCAAAGGTGTGTCAGAAACCTGTAACTAGGCTGCCCGTGTGAAAATGAGGGCACCCGAGTTTGCAAGGTGAAACAAACTACGAGTCAGTCATGGGACTGGTATGAGAAATCTACATAACTTATTAACAACAATAATAAGGCAAATCAAAGAACCATGCCACTTTCGCGGAACGGGTTTACTCCAATGAGTGCTAGTGCATGAAATAAAGTAAATGATTAAATCATCGCAATGCTTTTTGAAAAATGAAGCCATTATAAGACTCAGGTCCCATCACACAATGCAACGCAAGCCGGAGGATAGAGTTTTTACCTTATAATGTCCAAAAATGTTTCATACGAATTAAACAAAAGTGTTTGATATTATTACTAGTGCATATATGTTTCAAAAGCGATTTCAATCATAAATATCAATCATAGGCGGCATAAATGACCCATCCCACTATGTCTCCGTACTAGTAATACAATCACGTCCGCATATTTCGTATTGGAAATTGGATTCCTTCATGAGTCGAGGCAAGGGGCAAGCTCCTCTTTGTTCGAGACACTCTAGCAAATGTCCCAGGACCCCACTCTGATCCTTGGAATCGGCTGGGCCAGTCCTCTCTTACTTTTGAGGATTAGTTATTCCTGAACACACGTTTCCCGGTCCTTACAGACCTATAATCGAGACGCCTCACATTCCAACAACCACACAGGTGAAAAGTATGTATAATGTCAGGGCTGGTAGGTCACTGACACCATCATAGCTAGAAAGAAACGTCGTGCTCTTCCAGCGGTCCGTCTCCCGTTTTTGACTCATACCGGGGTGTGAGGCTCGTGAATTCACGTTATACACAAAGCTACGTCACACAGACCTTGCCTTGATCATCAACCACAAGACTTTGCTTTGCAACAGAAGCCTTGATCATATGTCACTTAGGCGTGCCACACAGGCAATCCACTCCAGGCGACTGATTTCTATCAATACATAACCTCTGAGCTCGTACGTCTCAGAGAAGGGAGTTAAGCAACAGAATAAATTCTCTGCCGCCAAACAGATATATATTTAACAGAAATCAATCAGCACAGAACAAAATCCAATGTCAGACACACAGTCCATTTACAAGTCCGTTCTGGGTCTGAACGAAACCGGAGGCACCAATTCCTCGCATATCCGTACCATCAACAGTATGTTTGGACGGCTACTACTTCAGCTCCTTCATGGTAGCTACTCCAATCACGAGCATCAGTAGCGCCCATCCATCCAACGTGAAGATCGTCAGTCTTCAATCGTCTTTGACTCTTCGACTTCTCAACACCGATCTATTATTTGAAATGAGATAAACTCGGCCTTTTCGAATAACCCACGTATATTTAGATTTTCAAATCAATTATTCACATGGTTGGACTATTCAACATTCACATTTCAGTTCTTTAGTTATAATTTTCATGTCAAATACATTCAACCATCACATATCAAGCAAACACAACGAAATTGGTTTATTTCCACTCTATATCATCTATAGTATTTTATAACGATATATTGCCATTTTTATTTAATTTAAAACGACCATATTTAATTAAACGACGTTTCAGGTCGTGCCGATGCACTGGCGCTGTTTTTCACTAATTTTGTTTAACACCTATCTGAAAATCTAACCGTTGGATCTTCCCAAATTTGGTATCATTAGGAAGGTCATTTCAAAACGAATCCAACGGTTTCAGTTTTGGGAAAATCCGACGGTCGGATCTTCCACACTATCCATTTGAAGTTACGATTTCAATTTACGAACTACAGCATCGTTATTCGATTTTATTTAATTATATTTATATATATATAAATATAATCGTTTCTGGCGCTGTTTTTCTTCAGATTTGAATTAAACATTCCAGACAATCCAACCGTCGGATCTTCACAAAGTTGGTGTTGTTGGAAAGATATTTCCAAGGCGAACCCAACGGTTGCGGTTTCGGGAAAATCCAATGGTCGGATTTCCCGCACTAGTCATTTGAAATCACGGTTTCAAAACATGAACTGCACGGCCACGTTTCGTTTTAATTTTATTTATATTTATATATTTATATAAATATAGTTCGTTCAAAAATTCCTATATTGTTTTCACTTCAATTATTTCACTAACGCCTTTAAATTTTGGAAAATTTCGCCATAACCTCCTTTGTACGGGAGCGGCTGGGAAAATTCCCAAATAGCCACACGGGCATCTCATGTCAAAAAGAAAAAGAAAAAGCCAAGCGGCTAGCCAACAGGCTCATAAAATCATCACCCAAACAAAACAGTAAATGTGTACCTATTTGTCGGGCACAAAATTTTATTCCTCTTCTCTAGCCCCTTTTGATATAACCTGTTGAATAAATATGCATGTACATATATACAATTTTTATCACTTATCATTTTCCATTCAACTTCATATTTGATTTACTTTGGTTTAAAAACACCATTCATTCTAATGTTGCATGCATAGGCTAAAATCATATCATTAGCTAATTAATGTATATTTAAACTCATGCATATTTATTTGAACAAGTGGCTATTTTTAACACTTCACATTTCAAAGATGATAATTTTGGCGAACTAAAATAGATTTCAACAAATGACTATTTTATTTCGTTCCTATGCATGTTAAAAATAATATTTCATTCACAAATATTTATTTCAACGTCCGCATATCTTTAGCATATCACATATATGATAAAAATGATATTTTTATCACTTAAAATATTTATTCGACAATGGATGTTTTCAACACTTCATAGTTCCAATAAAAATGTAATTTTTATTGTTCGATCTTTTTATTCAACACATGAACTTTTCCACTACACACACTTCTCAACACATGAGCATTTCCACACATGGATATTTTATTTATGTTGTTCATATAAGAAAGATAGAATTTTTATTGTTGAAACTATTTATATATAAGGCGAATATTTTTCATACTTCATATATATTATAAAAAGGTGATTTTTATTGTTTAGACACTTCATTCATTCACAAATGAATTTAATTTTCACACATCACTTTTCAACACATGAACATTTCCACACATGGATATAGTTTCAACATATGACTTTAATTTCAATGCATGAAAATAATTTCAACATATGAAAATTATTCTAGCACATAAAGATTATTCAAAATTTCGGCAGCACAACGGCAGGGTAGTTAAAACCGGCACCGTCCCTAGTACGGCTCCTCGCTCTACCTTAAAACCTCGAGGTTTTTGACAATGGGGATTCATGCATCTAATTCGCATGCAGGCGGCATGTTTTATTTTTATTTCCACAAATATTTCCAATTCATTTCAATCACCAATGGGTATTTTTCAACCACAACCAAACAATATCAACCACAAACAATTATTCAACCATTCGTATTTTTCATCCAATATTTCACACCAATTCACAACAATAAATATCGTCCATGGTTTGTGGACGAGGGGAGTATATATATATATATATATATATATATATATATATTATTGCTATATTTCACTTGCATTTCAACACATATATCAATTATTCTATGCATGCATAATTCATACTTCGCTTATATAGCTTACACCACGCATGTACATGAGGTATACAACACGTGTGTAATTTATATTTTGTTAATATAATTTATACACGACATTTTCCATTCAAATTCTTTTAATTTAGATTTATCACATTGGTTTTCGGAGTGTTAAAAATCGTAGATGACTCAGAAAAATCCGAGGCTTCTTCTATGTGGTAGAGAGCTTCCTTGCGGTCCCGATGTTTCCTGTTTCATCGAATTTCGTCAACACACCAAAAAGATATGATTTTTCAAAGTGCAGACATCAAAAAGGACTCACCTTTCTATTTGGTTCGAAACTAGGGTTGCATTTATCGCGAAATTCGCTGACCTAGATGACGATCAGGGAGTTGGACGTGGAAGAGCTTCGAGCGGCGGTCCTGTCAGTAGTGGTTTGGTGCAGCTCGGTGGTCGGTGGCGTCGTCGGCGGCGCTGGGAAGGGTTGGACTTTGGGCGCTCGATTCAGGCGGAGGAGGCGATGGTGGCGGTCGTGGGTGGGTCGGATTTAAAGAGGAGGGGGAGACGAGGCGAACGGTGGTGGTGGCATTGGCTGGAAGTGGCGGAGTCGGCGGCGATTTGAGGGAGAAGCGGGGATCGGGTTTTCGCCGTTGGTTCGAGGGTTACTGTAACGACACGGATTTCGCCCGGACCTAATCGATCGTTAAACCGACCAAGACCATTCGAATCCCGCATACGCTAACTTTGGGTATACAACACATCAGAACAAATAACAGAAGACTTCAATAAACATCATAATAATGTTACATCAGAGTACAGAATATCAGAGTATATCGAAATATAATACATAGCGGAAGATAAATTTACATAAATGTAAAACAGTGCACAGCGGAAATATAAACTACACAGCGGAAGACTGTAAATGCCTGGACACAGCTTAAAGCTTCAATCCAGAATCCTGCTCAATACATCTGCAAAATAAAACTACTCGGCTGCCCGTGTGGAAAATAGGGGCACCCGAGTTTGCAAGGGAAAAGCAAACTACAGGTCAGTCATGGGACTGGTGTGAGAAACTCTAACAGTTATAATTAACTTATTTGATAATATGGTATATCACGGGACCACGCCGCTAACGCGGAACGGGTTTACCCCCATGAATACCAGTGTATAAACAACAATCAATATAGATATATGGATCTACTATGCATCAATCAACATGCAATATCCCAATCTACTCACTTAGATTAATCACTACACTTAGATTTTCTAAATCCAATTCAATTTACAGAAATTATTCCTTTGGATTTTATTCTCGATTTCTTATTTCAAATCATTTGAAACACATATCTAACTTTCTATATCAAAGTAGATTTCACTTCGGGATCTCAAATCAAATCGTTTGGAAATGTGAATTCCAAAACATAACAATGCATACAAACAAGTATGCAACCAAATATCGTGCTCCCCATCGACAAGGCAAAGGGTACGCACCTCGCAACTCGATATATAAATGTGCACCTACCCCACGTAGGAGTAGGCTACACCGACGATGCACCTCCCACACATGGAGAGCATGCACCGCCCTCTCACCCATACTTTTAGTCTCAGGGTTACCCGATTCTTTAGCCACATACTAAATCATTTCATATCCCGAAGTAGGGAAAATCATTTCACAACGTAATAATCACAAGTACTTTCAAAATATAGTACTTCACATCAGTAATTCACGCATATGATCAGTCACTATTAGTCACATAACCTTTGAGCTCGTACGTCTCAAAGAAGGGTGTTAAGCAAGAGAATAAATTCTCCGCCACCAAACAGATACATCATCAATAGCAACTAATCGAATATGCGATGAACCACAATGTAACATATAATACATTTCTAAATCACTTTAGAAATCATCGGGTCTTGGGCCTCGAAATCCTTTCTGTTTTATAAAACATTTTTATAAAACATTCCCTGTCCAAAATCGGGAATACATTTCTTTTCACTTAAGAAAAATATCATTTCACAATCGTTCATTAAATTTGAAATGAACACAACATCGCTAAACACCTTATCGTCAAATCGTGAAGTGTTTCACAAGGCGTTAGCACACAGATATTTTCAACCCAACCCAATGCTAAATGTAAAAGCATATTTTGCTCATAAACTGGTCGAGCACAATCCAAACAATCAATCAATCAAATTTGACATTAAATATAAGGTTTTGAATAGAGATAGTATCGACTTATATTCAACATCAAATCCTGAAACCAACAGATATCATATCGGGAATAACGATATCGATATCTTCCAAATTCCCATCACGATCTCTGTATAATCACAGAATCCAATATCGAAAATATCCAAAGATAATTTCAATTTAACTCTAATCCAATTTATTTATTTATAACCATCGGATTATTTTTCTAGTTAATAACTAGTTCATTTCGATAAGAATCTATTTTTATCTTTTCAAATATGGAGTTTTTCACCCCAATTTTTCCCAAATCATTACTTATGATTTTACGCAAATTGTTACTATTTTTAATAATTTTATCAAGGCCCGTACAGTCGATTTCCATCAACGGCCATCGAACTGCACTTACAGCGACCTTTTCTGAATTTGATTTGGATGTATCTCCAAATCCAACCATTAGATTTCAAATTTCTCATATTCATTAGAAAGCTCTTCTCGATACGAACCCAACGGTTCTGGTTTCAGGAGAATCCGACGGTCGGATCTCCCGTAATGTCCGTTTGAAGTAAATGGTCGAAATTTACGAATTGCCGCGGCGCGGCGCGTTCTATTCAGGCCATTATATTATATATATAATATATATTTCGTCGATTTCTATTTAAATCGAATTATATAAATAGTTTTGAATTCGTTTCAAAAACATTTTCAACTTCCATTTCAATTCAAATCAAAATTGAATTTTTCCTTATAAATTCGTTTTAAAATTCATTTCTATTCAATTCAAATCTCAATTCAATTTGAATTTATTTCAATTCGTTTTCAATTCAATTCGAATTCGTTTCATATTCAATTCATTTCGAATTCTTTTTATATTCAATTCATTTCGAATTCGTTTTCTATTCGATTCAATTTAAATTGGTTTTCTATTCGATTCAATTCAAATTGGTTTTCTATTCGATTCAATTCAAATTCATTTACTATTCAGTTCAACTCGAATTCATTTTTCTATTTAGTTCAATTCGAATATTTTTACTATTCAGTTCAATTCGAATTCATTTTCTATTCAATTCGAATTCATTTACTATTCAGTTCAATTCGAATTCATTTTCTATTCAGTTCAATTCGAATTCATTTTCTATTCAGTTCAACTCGAATTCATTTTATATTTAGTTCAATTCGAATTCATTTTCTATTCAGTTCAACTTGAATTCATTTTCTATTCAGTTCAATTCGAATTCATTTTCTATTCAGTTCAATTCGAATATTTTTACTATTCAGTTCAATTCGAATTCATTTTCTATTCAATTCATTTCGAATTCATTTTCTATTCAATTCATTTCGAATTCATTTTCTATTCAGTTCAATTCGAATTCATTTTCTATTTAGTTCAATTCGAATTCATTTTCTATTTAGTTCAATTCGAATTCATTTTCTATTCAGTTCAATTCGAATTCATTTTCTATTTTATATCAAAATCGAATATTTCATATACATGTTATTTCACTTTCAATATATACGATATTTTCACTTTTCATATACATGTTATTTCACTTTTCATATATATGTTATTTCACTTTTCATATATATGTTATTTCACTTTTCATATATATGTTATTTCACTTTTCATATATATATTCGATATGATTTCACATCACGATCAATTTTCACACAGAATACAATCAAACAAGTCGTCCATGGTCTGTGGACGACGGGTGTCGGGTGCTACTAAACACCGTCTGCATCCTAGCATATATATAACTAGAAAAAGAAATTAAAGAGTGAGAAATTCTCACCAATAGTTATCCAAACATCTTGACTCTTCTTTGATAGAAAGCTTCGCCATTCTCGGCTTTTTGTCATCTTCGTTGCCCTTAGCCACTACATATATAAAAATCGAATTTTTACTTCGCTATTCAATATATAAAAATCGAATTTTTACTTCGCTATTCAATATATAAAAATCGGATTTTTTCTTCGCTATTCAATATATAAAATCGGATTTTTTCTCGCTATTCAATATATAAAAATCGGATTTTTTCTCGCTATTCAATACATAAAAATCATATTTTTATCACTGCTATTTATTCCCATTTTAACAACAATGCTTTTCTATTTTTAAATCAATGATAATTATATTTTAAAAAAAATGTTGTTTATATTTTTTTCTTTGCTACTTATATAAAAGAATCATAATTTCACTTCTATAAAAATCATGACTTCACTTCCATAAAAATCATGACTTGATATATATAAAAATCCTATCTTGATATCGCTATTTCATATATAGAAATCATATTTCTACCAAAATCAAGATGATATTTTTACCAAAACAATGATCCTATTTTTGTTGTATATTTTTTTTTTAAACAATAGTATATTTTTATATAAGAACAATCCTATATGTTTTTTTTTCTTCCCACAATGCAAATTTCATTTTAAAATTTACTTACTAAATTATTGAACTAAGTCCACAGGAAAAAAAAACTCACATTAATTCATCTTTAATCCCTTTGTTTACTGTGTCTTCTTCGTTGGGCTTGTTTACACGCTTCAGGCTTCAAGCCGCACCATCGTTCCATCCTAGGGTTAGGATTCACCGCCGCCACGATCGCCCTGGCCAAGATCTGTCCCTCCCACTCGAAGCGCCGCCACACCAGGTCTCTGCGCCCCCAACCCCTTGCGACTCGGTGGCTCCACCATGTCAGAATTTGAAGACAATCGGCGGCACTTTGGTGCCCGTAATCGAGCCCAATACGCCACTAGAGGTGATCAAACGACTACAGATTCAAAGCCCTTCAAATCCTCTACCATTTCGTCTTTGAAACTACCCTAAACTGCTGCGTGGAATTTGAGAACGAAGGAGGAGAAGGATGGGCAATTTCCGCCCTTCGATCCTGAACCCTGACGGCAGAAGAAGGAAAAAGAATTTAGGTTTTAATTTCCCTTTTATACCGCCCCCCCTTTTTATTTAATAATATTTTAATTTTAAAATAACTCGTTTTATGCCACGCTCTCTAATCTGAATCCAACAAATGTCGCCCATAGCTAACTACCCCCATTCCGAACACAATGGGATATGTATCCGCAAGCTGATTCGACTGTTTCAATCAGTTTCCGTTTAAATTAAAACATGACTCTATATATTGAATTTGAACGCACATTTCAATTTACTGGGGTCACGTATAGTCTCTAAAAATTCCTAAAAAATATTTTCTAGCTTCGTATTGACGATACGGTCCTAACAAAACTAGTTTCGTCGAATTCTGAGACCGTTTGAAAAATGGCCATTTCCCAGTCGATTAAAATCAACTGAAACTGATCAAACGCGTTTTCCTTTGCCACGCTCACATATTGATTCGAAAAATTATGAAATTTGGAATCTAGCAATAATTTAACACTGCGGATCCAACAAAAGTGGTTTCGTCGAAATCCGAGGTCATTTGCAAAATGTCCATTTTTAAGGGCTTGAATTCCATAGCGACTATTCAGAATTTTCAACTGGACATATCTTTTGATTCCCGCTATGAAATTTCGATTGGTCGGATTCGTTAGAAAGATATCATCAATTAAATCCCATTATTTTTAGTTTCACTAAAATCCGGTTTGATTTGCACCCGGTACATTCAATTGAAGTTTGAAATCGAATTATCGAACTACCGTGCCATTTTCAATTCTATTTATAATTATATATAAACATTTATATTCTAACGACGACGTATATAATATATACGTTCGAATTATATTCAAAATAAATTTTCCGGTCGTTTACATTTAAAATAATATATTTTAAATATTCAAAATTCGCTAAAATTGCCAAAATAAAAATTTTAAACTGGCCCAGATTTTCCGGGTTATTACAATCTCCCCCACTTAAAACTTTTCGTCCCCGAAAAGGAACAAAGTCGAAAGTGGTTTGATTATTCAACTCTACGTTCGATCTGGCTTCCATTCTCCAACTTTTCAGTTTCTGAGAATTTTCAAATATTCAAAAATTTGGCTAACACCCTAAATTTTCGAAAAATTTCGCCATAACCTCCCCTGCACCGGGAGCATCGGGGAATTTCAAATAGCTTCCCCGGTCCTTCTAATCTCAAAAAGAAAAAGAAAAAGCCAAGCGGCTAGCCAATAGGCTCATAAAATCATCATCACCCAAACAAAACAGTAACTTATATAGTAAACATGTACCTATTTGTCGGGCAAACAAATTTTATTCTTCGGCTCTAGCCTCTTTGCTATGACCTGTTCAATGTAAGTATATGTATATGCAAGCAAATGCGACCAATTTTCAATACAATTCAATATTTGATACAGTTAGGCATGATGATTCAAAATTATCAAACAATTAAACCAACAACACAAACATCAATCAATATTTGATTATATTTTCAAATATATAATTTTATATATTTTCTAAAATTAGATTATATATATAATCACAAATACGTTATTTATAAACAAATAACTCTCGACTCATTCTGGGGCATTTCTAACCCCATCTCTAACGAGTCACTCATTCTAGAATGCTACTGATTCTATCTCTAATGAGGATTATTTTATAGGACATTACTAATCCTACCTCTGATGAGTCTTTTATTCTGTTCTAACGAGTTGTACCCCAAAGATTTGAGTTTAACCAAAGCAGTGATACCACGTGTAACGACACGGATTTCGCCCGGACCTAATCGATCGTTAAACCGACCAAGACCGTTCGAATCCCGCATACGCTAACTTTGGGTGCACAACACATCAGAACAAATAACAGAAGACTTCAATAAACATCATAATAATGTTACATCAGAGTACAGAATATCAGAGTATATCGAAATATAATACACAGCGGAAGATAAATTTACATAAATGTAAAACAGTGCACAGCAGAAATATAAACTACACAGCGGAAGACTGTAAATGCCTGGACACAGCTTAAAGCTTCAATCTAGAATCCTGCTCAATACATCTGCAAAATAAAACTACTCGGCTGCCCGTGTGGAAAATAGGGGCACCCGAGTTTGCAAGGGAAAAGCAAACTACAGGTCAGTCATGGGACTGGTGTGAGAAACTCTAACAGTTATAATTAACTTATTTGATAATATGGTATATCACGAGACCATGCCGCTAACGCGGAACGGGTTAACCCCCATGAATACCAGTGTATAAACAACAATCAATATAGATATATGGATCTACTATGCATCAATCAACATGCAATATCCCAATCTACTCACTTAGATTATTCACTACACTTAGATTTTCTAAATCCAATTCAATTTACAGAAATTATTCCTTTGGATTTTATTCTCGATTTCTTATTTCAAATCATTTGAAATACATATCTAACTTTCTATATCAAAGTAGATTTCACTTCGGGATCTCAAATCAAATCGTTTGGAAATGTGAATTCCAAAACATAACAATGCATACAAACAAGTATGCAACCAAATATCGTGCTCCCCATCGACAAGGCAAAGGGTACGCACCTCGCAACTCGATATATAAATGTGCACCTACCCCACGTAGGAGTAGGCTACACCGACGATGCACCTCCCGCACATGGAGAGCATACACCGCCCTCTCACCCATACTTTTAGTCTTAGGGTTACCCGATTCTTTAGCCACATACTAAATCATTTCATATCCCGAAGTAGGGAAAATCATTTCACAACGTAATAATCACAAGTACTTTCAAAATATAGTACTTCACATCAGTAATTCACGCATATGATCAGTCACTATTAATCACATAACCTTTGAGCTCGTACGTCTCAAAGAAGGGTGTTAAGCAAGATAATAAATTCTCCGCCACCAAACAGATACATCATCAATAGCAACTAATCGAATATGCGATGAACCACAATGTAACATATAATACATTTCTAAATCACTTTAGAAATCATCGGGTCTTGGGCCTCGAAATCCTTTCTGTTTTATAAAACATTTTTATAAAACATTCCCTGTCCAAAATCGGGAATACATTTCTTTTCACTTAAGAAAAATATCATTTCACAATCGTTCATTAAATTTGAAATGAACACAACATCGCTAAACACCTTATCGTCAAATCGTGAAGTGTTTCACAAGGCGTTAGCACACAGATATTTTCAACCCAACCCAATGCTAAATGTAAAAGCATATTTTGCTCATAAACTGGTCGAGCACAATCCAAACAATCAATCAATCAAATTTGACATTAAATATAAGGTTTTGAATAGAGATAGTATCGACTTATATTCAACATCAAATCCTGAAACCAACAGATATCATATCGGGAATAACGATATCGATATCTTCCAAATTCCCATCACGATCTCTGTATAATCACGGAATCCAATATCGAAAATATCCAAAGATAATTTCAATTTAACTATAATCCAATTTATTTATTTATAACCATTGGATTATTTTTCTAGTTAATAACTAGTTCATTTCGATAAGAATCTATTTTTATCTTTTCAAATATGGAGTTTTTCACCCCAATTTTTCCCAAATCATTTCTTATGATTTTACGCAAATTGTTACTATTTTTAATAATTTTATCAAGGCCCGTACAGTCGATTTCCATCAACGGCCATCGAACTGCACTTACAGCGACCTTTTCTGAATTTGATTTGGATGTATCTCCAAATCCAACCGTTAGATTTCAAATTTCTCATATTCATTAGAAAGCTCTTCTCGATACGAACTTAACGGTTCTGGTTTCAGGAGAATCCGACGGTCGGATCTCCCGTAATGTCCGTTTGAAGTAAATGGTCGAAATTTACGAATTGCCGCGGCGCGGCGCGTTCTATTCAGGCCATTATATTATATATATAATATATATTTCGTCGATTTCTATTTAAATCGAATTATATAAATAGTTTTGAATTCGTTTCAAAAACATTTTCAACTTCCATTTCAATTCAAATCAAAATTGAATTTTTCCTTATAAATTCGTTTTAAAATTCATTTCTATTCAATTCAAATCTCAATTCAATTTGAATTTATTTCAATTCGTTTTCAATTCAATTCGAATTCATTTTATATTCAATTCATTTCGAATTCTTTTTATATTCAATTCATTTCGAATTCGTTTTCTATTCGATTCAATTTAAATTGGTTTTCTATTCGATTCAATTCAAATTGGTTTTCTATTCGATTCAATTCAAATTCATTTACTATTCAGTTCAACTCGAATTCATTTTTCTATTTAGTTCAATTCGAATATTTTTACTATTCAGTTCAATTCGAATTCATTTTCTATTCTATTCAATTCGAATTCATTTACTATTCAGTTCAATTCGAATTCATTTTCTATTCAGTTCAATTCGAATTCATTTTCTATTCAGTTCAACTCGAATTCATTTTCTATTCAGTTCAATTCGAATTCATTTTCTATTCAGTTCAACTTGAATTCATTTTCTATTCAGTTCAATTCGAATTCATTTTCTATTCAGTTCAATTCGAATATTTTTACTATTCAGTTCAATTCGAATTCATTTTCTATTCAATTCATTTCGAATTCATTTTCTATTCAGTTCATTTCGAATTCATTTTCTATTCAGTTCAATTCGAATTCATTTTCTATTTAGTTCAATTCGAATTCATTTTCTATTTAGTTCAATTCGAATTCATTTTCTATTCAGTTCAATTCGAATTCATTTTCTATTTTATATCAAAATCGAATATTTCATATACATGTTATTTCACTTTCAATATATACGATATTTTCACTTTTCATATACATGTTATTTCACTTTTCATATATATGTTATTTCACTTTTCAAATATATGTTATTTCACTTTTCATATATATGTTATTTCACTTTTCATATATATGTTATTTCACTTTTCATATATATATTCGATATGATTTCACATCACGATCAATTTTCACACAGAATACAATCAAACAAGTCGTCCATGGTCTGTGGACGATGGGTGTCGGGTGCTACTAAACACCGTCTGCATCCTAGCATATATATATATATATATATATATATATATATATATATATAACTAGAAAAAGAAATTAAAGAGTGAGAAATTCTCACCAATAGCTATCCAAACATCTTGACTCTTCTTTGATAGAAAGCTTCGCCATTCTCGCCTTTTTGTCATCTTCGTTGCCCTTAGCCACTACATATATAAAAATCGAATTTTTACTTCGCTATTCAATATATAAAAATCAAATTTTTACTTCGCTATTCAATATATAAAAATCGGATTTTTTCTTCGCTATTCAATATATAAAAATCGGATTTTTTCTCGCTATTCAATATATAAAAATCGGATTTTTTCTCGCTATTCAATACATAAAAATCATATTTTTATCACTGCTATTTATTCCCATTTTAACAACAATGCTTTTCTATTTTTAAATCAATGATAATTATATTTTAAAAAAAATGTTGTTTATATTTTTTTCTTTGCTACTTATATAAAAGAATCATAATTTCATTTCTATAAAAATCATGACTTCACTTCCATAAAAATCATGACTTGATATATATAAAAATCCTATCTTGATATCGCTATTTCATATATAGAAATCATATTTCTACCAAAATCAAGATGATATTTTTACCAAAATAATGATCCTATTTTTGTTGTATATTTTTTTTTAAAACAATAGTATATTTTTATATAAGAACAATCCTATATGTTTTTTTTTTCCCACAATGCAAATTTCATTTTAAAATTTACTTACTAAATTATTGAACTAAGTCCACAGGAAAAAAAACTCACATTAATTCATCTTTAATCCCTTTGTTTACTGTGTCTTCTTCGTTGGGCTTGTTTACACGCTTCAGGCTTCAAGCCGCACCATTGTTCCATCCTAGGGTTAGGATTCACCGCCGCCACGATCGCCCTGGCCAAGATCTGACCCTCCCACTCGAAGCGCCGCCACACCAGGTCTCTGCGCCCCCCACCCCTTGCGACTCGGTGGCTCCACCGTGTTAGAATTTGAAGACAATCGGCGGCACTTTGGTGCCCGTAATCGAGCCCAATACGCCACTAGAGGTGATCAAACGACTACAGATTCAAAGCCCTTCAAATCCTCTACCATTTCGTCTTTGAAACTACCCTAAACTGCTGCGTGGAATTTGAGAACGAAGGAGGAGAAGGATGGGCAATTTCCGCCCTTCGATCCTGAACCCTGACGGCAAAAGAAGGAAAAAGAATTTAGGGTTTTAATTTCCCTTTTATACCCCCCTTTTTATTTAATAATATTTTAATTTTAAAATAACTCGTTTTATGCCACGCTCTCTAATCTGAACCCAACGAATGTCGCCCATAGCTAACTACCCCCATTCCGAACACAATGGGATATGTATCCGCAAGCTGATTCGACTGTTTCAATCAGTTTCCGTTTAAATTAAAACATGACTCTATATATTGAATTTGAACGCACATTTCAATTTTCTGGGGTCACGTATAGTCTCTAAAAATTCCCGAAAAATATTTTCTAGCTTCGTATTGACGATACGGTCCTAACAAAACTAGTTTCGTCGAATTCTGAGACCGTTTGAAAAATGGTCATTTCCCAGTCGATTAAAATCAACTGAAACTGGTCAAACGCGTTTTCCTTTGCCACGCTCACATATTGATTCGAAAAATTATGAAATTTGGAATCTAGCAATAATTTAACACTGCGGATCCAACAAAAGTGGTTTCGTCGAAATCCAAGGTCGTTTGCAAAATGTCCATTTTTAAGGGCCTGAATTCCATAGCGACTATTCAGAATTTTCAACTGGACATATCTTTTGATTCCCGCTATGAAATTTCAATTGGTCGGATTCGTTAGAAAGATATCATCAATTAAATCCCATTATTTTTGGTTTCACTAAAATCCGGTTTGTTTTGCACCCGGTACATTCAATTGAAGTTTGAAATCGAATTATCGAACTACCGTGCCATTTTTAATTCTATTTATAATTATATATAAACATTTATATTCTAACGACGACGTATATAATATATACGTTCGAATTATATTCAAAATAAATTTTCTGGTCGTTTACATTTAAAATAATCTATTTTAAATATTCAAAATTCGCTAAAATTGCCAAAATAAAAATTTTAAACTGGCCCAGATTTTCCGGGTTATTACAGTTACGGGGTTTTTTTTATTTTTTTATAATTTATGAAAGAAAAATTCTGATTGGCCGATATATATATTATATTTTTAAATAGTGTTTTCTCCAACGAACTCCTTTTCAAGTCCAACGACTGTCATCCCTAGCTAAATACCCCCATTACGGACACAATGGGATATGTTTCGTTAGCCAATTCGAATGTTACAGTCAGTTATTTTCCAAATTA
The DNA here is from genome assembly GCA_030737875.1 of Allium sativum. Taxonomy (NCBI): domain Eukaryota; kingdom Viridiplantae; phylum Streptophyta; class Magnoliopsida; order Asparagales; family Amaryllidaceae; genus Allium; species Allium sativum. Next base: position 1,021,463,453 of record CM060920.1, read on the forward strand.
AAGTATAAAACATTTAATTTTTAACTTTGAACGTACATTTCAATTTGCCAGGCCCACAAACTGATTCGAAAAATTCCAGAAAAATAAATCTAGCTATGTTTTGATGCTACGGTCCCAACAAAACTAGTTTCGTCGAATTCTGAGATCGTTTGAAAAATGGCCATTTTCTAGTCGATCCAATTTAACAGAAATTGACCAAACACATTGTCTTTTGCCACGCTCACATACTAGCCTCCAAAATTATGAAATTTGAAATCTAGCAATAATTTGACATCCCGGACCCAACAAAAGTGGTTTCGTCGAATTCCGAGGTCGTTTGCAAAATATCAATTTTCCAGGGCTATATATTCTATATAGCGACCATTATGAAAATTCATTCGGCCATAACTTTTGATTCCCGTTATGAAACTTCGACTTTTCAGAATCGTTAGAACGGTATTGATAAACAGATTTAATATTTTTGGTTTCGCTAAAATCCGTTATATTTTCCACCCTGCACAGTCAGTCAAAGTTTGAATTCAAATTTTCAAACTGACTCACTATTTCTAATTCACTATTTTATTGAAATATTCTATTTCAATTGTTCAGATTCCTTTAAAATCACCAATTTAAAAATTTTAAATTGGCCCGTATTTTCCAGGTTATTACAATCTCCCCCACTTAAAACTTTTCGTCCTCGAAAAGGAAACAACAGTAAAGTAGGAAACAAAATGTAAATGCAAAGTGTTGTAAAGGTACATTGCACCGGAGTTAGTCAGAGATATCCACTCTGCATTTGGGGTAAGCTTGCTTAATGCTTTCCTCAGTCTCCCAAGTACAGTCTCTAGGATCACTGCTCCACTGCACTTTAACTAAATGAACCTTTTTTGCTTCTTAGTTCTCTAGTTTCTTTGCCAACAATCTTTAATGGCTCTCTTCTGGGTGCTAATTCTGGAGTTATGTCTATATCCTGTTGCGCTGCTTCTTCTACAACAAGATCCGGATCATGCACATGTCTTCTAAGTTGAGATACGTGAAACACATCATGCACTCCAGGCAACCAATCTGGTAATTGAACCCTATAAGCAAGTGTTCCAATTCGTTCGAGTATAGGAAAGGGACCAATAAACCTCGGTGCCAACTTCCCAGTTTTGCCAAATCTAATTACTCCTCTCATCGGAGAAACTTTCAAATAAACATGATCACCAACAGCAAATGTCAAATCTCGTCTTCTAGAATTTGCATAACTTTTCTGTCGGCTTTGGGCGGTTCTCAATCGCTTTTCGATGAAGTCGACGTTATCAGATGCTTCTCTAATCATATCGGGTCCTAACACAAGTCTGTTGCCAGGTTCTACCCAACATGCTGGAGATCTGCACGGTCTGCCATATAATGCTTCAAATGGTGACATTCCCAAACTTGCTTGATAGCTATTGTTATATGAGAATTCTGCCAAATGTAAGTGATCTTCCCATGACCCACCAAAATCAATTATACAAGCCCGCAATAAATCTTCTAGAATTCTATTCACCCGCTCAGTTTGGCCATCTGTTTGAGGGTGATAAGCGGTGCTCATATTCAGTTTCGTTCCCAATTCTGTGTGGAAAGCCTCCCAGAATTTGCTAGCAAATATCGGGTCTCAATCACTGACTATGCTGATGGGAATTCCATGCAGCTTAACGATTTCTTTGAAATATATCTGTGCTAGACTTTGAGCGGTTCTATTGGATCTGACAGGTATAAAATGGGCAGTCTTCGTGAAGCGATCTACGATTACCCAAATGCTGTCATTACCTTTCCTGGTTCGCGGCAAACCATTTAAGAAATCCATGGAAATCTGTTCCCATTTCCAACTTGGGACTTCCAACGGTTGCAACAGTCCAGCTAGCTTCTGTTGGTCGCTCTTGACCAATTGACAAGTAGGGCATCTGCTAACATACGAAGAAATATCCCTTTTCATTGCCTTCCACCAGAAAGTGCGTTTGATATCGTTGTACATTTTACTCACCCCAGGATGAATGCAAAATTTGGATTTATGGCATTCATCTAGCACCTCTCTTTTGAGCTCAGGAATGTCGGGAACACATATTCTGCTATTCAGCCTCAGAACTCCCTCACTATCCACCTGGAAACTGGAGCCTTCGCCCCTTTGAATCCTTGTTATCATCTCTTTCACAAAATTGTCACTATTCTGAAGAATAGATATTTTATCAATCAATCCTGGCGTAATTATAAGATTGGCCATGATTGCGGTTTTCCTACTAAGCGCATCCACTACAACGTTAGCCTTCCCCGGCGTATACAGGATATCAAGATCATACGCTGCAAGAAATTCTAGCCAACGCTGCTGTCTCAGATTCAGATCTTTCTGGGTGTATAAATACTTCAATGATTGATGATCTGTATACAGTATAAATTTCTCGCCCAATAAATAATGCCTCCAGATTTTCAAAGCAAAAACGATGGCTAGCAACTCAAGATCATGAGTCACATAATTCTTCTCATGCGGTTTCAGTTGGCGGCTTGCATAAGCGACTACTTGGCCTCTTTGCATTAACACTGCACCAAGACCTCTAATAGAAGCATCTGTCCAAACCGTTAGATCCTGATTGCCATCAATAATGGTTAACACTGGAGCAGTTGTCAGTTTCGATTTCAATTCCTGGAAAGCTTCTTCACAGTCAGAAGTCCACTTAAATTTCTCATGCTTCTTCGTGAGCTTCGTTAACGGACCGGATATCTTCGAAAAATCCTTAACGAACTTTTGATAATAACTAGCCAACCCCATAAAACTTCTAACCTCTGTGGGAGTAGTGGGTTGTTTCCAGTCTTGAATTGCTGTTATTTTGCTTGAGTCAACAGAAATTCCGTTCTCTGACACGACATGGCCAAGAAACTTAACTTCTTCTTGCCAGAAGACACATTTAGAGAATTTGGCTTTGAAGACATTCTTTCTTAGAATCTCCAATACTTGTTCTAAGTGTTTTTCATGCTCGGGTTTTGATTTGGAGTAGATTAAAATATCATCGATGAATACGAGGGCAAATTTATTCAGAACTCCCCTGAACACTCTATTCATTAGATCGACAAAGTATGCTGGAGCATTGAACAGGCCAAACGGCATTACTAACCATTCATAAAATATGTTTGGACCTCTGAAAGCTGTCAAAGGAACACACTCTTCTGCTATTCTCAATTGATGAAAACCTGTAGCTGGGTCTATTCGGGAAAATACTTTCGCCCCATTCAATTGGTCTAGCAAATCATCGATGCAGGTTAATGGATACTTATTTTTGAGTGTCTGTTTATTGAGGTCTCGGTAATTAACGCATAATCGAAGAGTACCATCTGACTTTGGGACAAACACAACAGCTGCACCCCAATTAGAAAAGCTAGGTCTGATTAGACCCTTCCACAACAGTTGACGAGTTTGATCGCCTAATTCTTCTTTTTCCTTTGGAGTCATTCTGCGAATTGGATGTACCACTGGTCTGGCATTGGGGATTAGATCGATTCGGAATTTTATTTCTCTTTGCGGAGGTAAGTTTTCAACTTCTTCAAACACATCGGCATAGTTTCTAACAATTGGAATCTTTTCCAAGGAAGTGGGGATAACTTCTAATGCCGACCAAAATTCTTCTCTATTCGGATTCGAACCATGACAGGGTACAGTAATATATCCAAGCTTCGTTCGAATTTTAACGATTCCTTCTGCACAATTCACTTCGGCTTCGTATTTCGATAACCAATCCAGCCCGAGAATGATATCGAATTCGGGAAAATCCATAACGATTAAATTGAAAGGAAACTGGTATCGGGAGAAAGAAGTAGGTACCTTACAACACGAACTGAGGGTAATAGAACCTCCTATCGGATTATATACACCAACCGAATCTTTAAGCTTTCTCTGTTTTAACTTTAATTTGTGCATTGTGTTACTAGCAATAAAACTACGCGACGCACCCGTGTCAAACAATACAGAAACAAGAATATTTTTAATGGTAAGGGTACCTTCCAATACATCGGGTTTACCTGCTCCATCGGAAGCAGCTGGCGGGCTCGACCCGTCATACACGTGAGCTACTGTAGCCTTCTTCAGCAGAGGACAGTCTTTGACTAGATGATCCGTCTTGCTGCAATTAAAGCAGGAGCGAGTGTTCTGAGAACCCTGGCTTGAATCTTGTGAATTTGTCTTCTGCCTCTTCGGGGCTGTGCACACATTAGAGTAGTGCCCCACTTTGCCACAGTTAAAGCAGCTTCCTCCTGGCGGCTTGCCAGTCTGAGGTTTTGAAGATGATGCTTGGCTTGACACAGCTTGATTCGCAGCAGGCTTGCGTTTGTTCCCGGCTTGGCTTCTAGCGCGATCCTGCTCCAGATGCCTATGGTCAAGGTCTTCGTTGTTGCATGTCATTTCCACCAGTTCGTTAAATTCCAGCTTGACATGGGCCATGGCTCTATCATGATACTGTCGCTTTAGCCCAAGGATAAACCTCTTATTTTTGGACTTTGCAGTGGCGACGAGCTCCGGAGCATAGGGCGACAACAATGTAAATTTATTCAGATAATCCTGCACGGAAAGATCCCCCTGCTTGAGGTTAGCGAAGTCATCGTGCATTCGTTCTAGTGCTTGTTCTGGGACATATTTCTCCTTGAAGAGTTCTTTGAATCCATCCCATGTTCTTCCAGCTTCTCTATTCCCGGTGGTGAGAGATTCCCACCATAGTTCAGCTTGTTCCTGCATAAGCCAGTTGCCCATAATAGTTTTATCTTGGTCTCCAAGCCTTAGGCCTTCAAGAATTTTCTCGCATGTTTTGAGCCATGCAAGGGCATCTATTACTGTGCCAGTTCCCGAGAAGGTCTTGCCTCCTAGGTTTTTATATCTCTTAGCTACACGATCTAGCTCAAAGTATTGAGCGGCCGGAGGTTGTATCAAAGGTCCTTCTTGAACTGGGGCTTCTCCCCTTCCTCTGCCACGGCCGGCACGGCCTCCTCTAGCGGAGGCTGCTCTGGTTGCCATTTTTCAAATTCTGTATAAGAAAGGAAAGAGTCAGCTAACAGAAATGATAGCTTATAGCATAGTTAAGCAGAAAATTTACGGAAAGATAACGATGGACTGATCAATTTGTTTTTACTATTCTGCTCGGCTCATTCTAGGACTTTACTAGTTCTATCTCTAATGAGCAACACGCCTTAGAATACTACTGATTCTAATTTGACGAAGTGTTTAATGTGTTAGACTCCAGAACTAAGGTTAACCAAAGCTCTGATACCAGCTGTGACGATCCCAAAACCCCGTGACACGGTGTTAAGGATAATCATTGGAATATAACACATTAATCATCATTAGCAGATCACAGATAATAGCATAAACAGAAAATAGAATAATTTACACACATATGACAGTGGAATCATATAGATATCATCACATCAGAGAACACAGTACAGGATACAACTTAGTGCATAATGATACATAATCAGTCACCATCGCCTGAGGCGGAATCATACATAAAGAGTACACAAAATAAATATCAGTCTACATCGCCAATGGCGGAATCATAAGATAGATACAATAATGGCAGAGAAAATCCAAGTCAGCACGGTGTAGTCAAGCCTCGCCATGAGCCAAAAGTGCGTCAGAAACCTGTAACTAGGCTGCCCGTGTGAAACTCGAGTTTGCAAGGCGAAACAAACTACGAGTCAGTCATGGGACTGGTATGAGAAATCTACTTAACTTATTAACAACAATAATAAGGCAAATCAAAGGACCACACCACTTTCGCAGAACGGGTTTACTCCAATGAGTGCTAGTGCATGGAATAAAGTAAATGATTAAATCATCGCAATGCTTTTTAAAAAATGAAGCCATTATAAGACTCAGGTCCCATCACACAATGCAACACAAGCCGGAGGATAGAATTTTTACCTTATAATGACCAAAAATGTTTCATACGAATTAAACAAAAGTGTTTGATATTATTACTAGTGCATATATGTTTCAAAAGCGATTTTAAATATCAATCATAGGCAGCATAAATGACCCATCCCACTATGTCGTCGTACTAGTAATACAATCACGTCAGCATATTTCGTATTGGAAATTGGATTCCTTCATGAGTCGAGGAAGGGGCAAGCTCCTCTCCGTTCGAGACACTCTAGCAAATGTCCTAGGACCCCACTCTGATCCTTGGAATCGGCTGGGCCGGTCCTCTCTTACTTTTGAGGATTAGTTATTCCTGAACACACGTTTCCCGGTCCTTACAGACCTATAATCGAGGCGCCTCGCATTCCAACAACCACACAGGTGAAAAGTATATATAATGTCAGGGCTGGTAGGTCACTGACACCACCATAGCTAGAAAGAAACGTCGTGCTCTCCCAGTGGTCCGTCTCCCGTTTTTGACTCATACCGGGGTGTGAGGCTCGCGAATTCACGTTATACACAAAGCTACGTCACACAAACCATGCTTTGATCATCAACCACAAGACTTTGCTTTGTAACAGAAGCCTTGATCATATTCCACTTAGGCGTGCCACACAGGCAATCCACTCCATGCGACTGATTTCTATCAATACATAACCTCTGAGCTCGTACGTCTCAGAGAAGGGCGTTAAGCAAGAGATTAAATTCTCCGCCGCCAAACAGATATATATTTAACAGAGATCAATCAGCACAGAACAAAATCCAATGTCAGACACACAATCCATTTACAAGTCCGTTCTGGGTCTGAACGAAACCGGGGGCACCAATTCCTCGCATATCCGTACCATCAACAGTATGTTTGGACGGCTACTACTTCAGCTCCTTCATGGTAGCTACTCCAATCACGAGCATCAGTAGCGCCCATCCATCCAACGTGAAGATCGTCGGTCTTCAACCGTCTTTGACTCTTCGACTTCTCAACGCCGATCGATTATTTGAAATGAGATAAACTCGGTCTTTTCAAATAACCCACGTATATTTAGATTTTCAAATCAATTATTCACATGGTTGGACTATTCAACATTCACATTTCAGTTCTTTAGTTATAATTTTCATGTCAAATACATTCAACCATCACATATCAAGCAAACACAACGAAATTGGTTTATTTCCACTCTATATCGTCTATAGTATTTTATAACGATATATCGCCATTTTTATTTAAGATAAAACGGACATATTTAATTAAACGACGTTCCAGGTCATGCCGATGCATTGGCGCTGTTTTTCACTAATTTTGTTTTACACCTATCTGAAAATCTAACCGTTGGATCTTCACAAATTTGGTATCATTAGGAAGGTCATTTCAAAACGAATCCAACGGTTTCAACTTTCGGAAAATCCGACGGTCGGATCTTCCACACTTTCCATTTGAAGTTACGATTTCAATTTACGAACTGCAGCGTCGTTATTCGATTTTATTTAATTATATATATATATATATATGTATATATATATAATCGTTTCTGGCGCTGTTTTTCTTCAGATTTGAATTAAACATTCCAGACAATCCAACCGTCGGATCTTCACAAAGTTGGTGCCGTTGGAAAAGATATTTCCAAGGGGAACCCAACGGTTGCGGTTTCAGGAAAATCCAATGGTCGGATTTCCCGCACTAGTCGTTTGAAATCACGGTTTCAAAACACGAACTGCACGACCACGTTTCGTTTTAATTTTATTTATATTTATATATTTATATAAATATAGTTCGCTCAAAAATTCCTATATTGTTTTCACTTCGTTTATTTCACTAACGCCTTTAAATTTTGGAAAATTTCGCCATAACCTCCTTTATATGGGAGGGGCTGGGAAAATTCCCAAACAGCCACATGGGCGTCTCATGTCAAAAAGAAAAAGAAAAAGCCAAGCGGCTAGCCAACTGGCTCATAAAATCATCACCCAAACAAAACAGTAAATGTGTACCTATTTGTCGGGCACAAAATTTTATTCCTCTTCTCTAGACCCTTTTGCTATAACCTGTTCAATAAATATGCATGTACATATATACAATTTTTATCACTTATCATTTTCCATTCAACTTCATATTTGATTTACTTTGGTTTAAAAACACCATTCATTCTAATGTTGCATGCATAGGCTAAAATCATATCATTAGCTAATTAATGTATATTTCAAATCATGCATATTTATTTGAACAAGTGGCTATTTTTAACACTTCACATTTCAAAGATGATAATTTTGGCGAACTAAAATAGATTTCAACACATGACTATTTTATTTCGTTCCTATGCATGTTAAAAATAATATTTCATTCACAAATATTTATTTCAACGTCCGCATATCTTTAGCATATCACATATATGATAAAAATGATATTTTTATCACTTAAAATATTTAATCGACAATGGATGTTTTCAAAACTTCATAGTTCCAATAAAAATGTAATTTTTATTGTTCGATCTTTTTATTCAACACATGAACTTTTCCACTACACACACTTCTCAACACATGAGCATTTCCACACATGGATATTTCATTTATGTTGTTCATATAAGAAAGATAGAATTTTTATTGTTGAAACTATTTATATATAAGACGAATATTTTTAATACTTCATATATATTATAAAAAGGTGATTTTTATTGTTCAGACACTTCATTCATTCACAAATGAATTTAATTTTCACACATCACTTTTCAACACATGAACATTTCCACACATGGATATAGTTTCAACATATGACTTTAATTTCAACGCATGAAAATAATTTCAACATATGAAAATTATTCTAACACATAAAGATTATTCAAAATTTCGGTAGCATAATGGCAGTGTAGTTAAAACCGGCACCGTCCCTAGTACGGCTCCTCGCTCTACCTTAAAACCTCGCGGTTTTTGACAATGGGGATTCATGCATCTAATTCGCACGTAGGCGGCATGTTTTATTTTTATTTCCACAAATATTTCCAATTAATTTCAATCACCAATGGGTATTTTTCAACCACAACCAAACAATATTTTTCGTCCAATATTTCACACCAATTGACACCAATTGACAACAATAAATATCGTTTATGGTTTGTGGACGAGGGAAGTATATATATATATATATATATATATATATATATATATATATATATATATGTATATATATAATTTCTATATTTCACTTGCATTTCAACACATATATCAATTATTCTATGCATGTATAATTCATACTTCGCTTATATAGCTTACACCACGCATGTACATGAGGTATACAACACGTGTGTAATTTATATTTCGCTAATATAATTTATACACGACATTTTCCATTCAAATTCTTTTAATTTAGATTTCTCACATTGGTTTTCGGAGTGTTAAAAATCGTAGATGACTCAGAAAAATCCGCGGCTTCTTCTATGTGGTAGAGAGCTTCCTTGCGGTCCCGATGTTTCCTGTTTCATCGAATTTCGTCAACACACCAAAAAGATATGATTTTTCAAAGTGCAGACATCAAAAAGGACTCACCTTTCTATTTGGTTTGAAACTAGGGTTGCATTTATCGCGAAATCCGCTGACCTAGATGAAGATCAGGGAGTTGGACGTGGAAGAGCTTCGAGCGGCGGTCCTGTCGATGGTGGTTAGGTGCAGCTCGGTGGTCGGTGGTGTCGTCTGCGGCACTGGGAAGGGTTGGACTTTTGGCGCTCGATTCAGGCGGAGGAGGCGATGGTGGCGGTCGTGGGTGTGTCGGATTTAAAGAGGAGGGGGAGACGAGGCGAACGGTGGTGGTGGCGTTGGCTGGAAGTGGCGGAGTCGGCGGCGATTTGAGGGAGAAGCGGGGATCGGGTTTTCGCCGTTGGTTCGAGGGTTACGGTGTTTTTTTATATTTTTTAATTTATGAAAGAAAAATTATGATTGGCCGATATATATATTATATTTTTAAATAGTTTTTTCTCCAACGAACTCTTTTTCAAGTCCAACGACTGTCGTTCCTAGCTAAATACCCCCATTCCGGACACAATGGGATATGTTTCTATGGCCAATTCGACTGTTGAAGTCAGTTATTTTCCAAATTAAAGTATAAAACAATTAATTTTTAACTTTGAACATACATTTCAATTTTCCAGGGCCACAAACTGATTCGAAAAATTCCAAAAAAATAAATCTAGCTATGTTTTGATGCTACGGTCCCAACAAAACTAGTTTCGTCGAATTCTGAGATTGTTTGAAAAATGGCCATTTTCTGGTCGATCCAATTTAACAGAAATTGACCAAACACATTGTCTTTTGCCACGCTCACATACTAGCCTCCAAAATTATGAAATTTGAAACCTAGCAATAATTTGACATCCCGGACCCAACAAAAGTGGTTTCGTCGAATTCTGAGGTCGTTTGCAAAATATCAATTTTCCAGGGCTATATATTCTATATAACGACCATTTTGAAAATTCATTCGGCCATAACTTTTGATTCCCGTTATGAAACTTCGATTTTTCATATTCGTTAGAAAGGTATTGATAAACAGATTTAAATATTTTTGGTTTCGCTAAAATCCATTATATTTTCCACCCTGCACAGTTAGTCAAAGTTTGAATTCAAATTTTCAAACTGACTCACTATTTCTAATTCACTATTTTATTGAAATATTCTATTTCAATTGTTCAAATTCCTTCGAAATCACCAATTTAAAATTTTTAAATTGGCCCGTATTTTCCGGGCTATTACACTGGGTGCCCCTATTTTCCACTCGGGCAGCTAGTAGTTTTGGTTTTGCAGATATTATATTCATAGGATTCTAGTTTATAGCTGAAGCGATATTCGGAAAGCTCTGTATCCATATATTCCTTTCAGTTGTGTTATGTATTATTTTACGCTGCTATGTAAATTATTTTAAATCTTTGATATTTATCAAAATTATATTATTCATTTAAACTCTGCTATATTCTTGTATTCTGATGTAATTATTGTAATAGCAATGAAATGTTTTTCTGTTTATGTTCTGATGGGTGTTGTTCTCAAAGCAATTCGGGCTTTACTTTACGAGGAAGTTTGGGTTGTTTAAATTTCTCTCTCCATACAATAAAATAGAAATTTTCTAAAACAAAATCGAAGAGGCCATCGAGCTTGAGAGGATAGACGGTGGTGATTTAAAAAAATTCAGTGTAGTGACCAAATTTGGGATCTGAACGTCGCCGGTTCGAATCAGTTTGTGGGGCTTAGGGAGGCATCGCGGCGCATGCCATTCAAGGGTAGGGGAGGCGGTGGTCGGGGAGTCGAAGAGGTGCAGTCCGAAGAAGTGCAGATGGCTTTGGCAAAGTGTGGTAGGGAGATGTCTTGATCGAACGATGGATTCCGGAGTGACTGGAGGAAGACGATGTTAACAGAAGTAATTGTAGAATTAATGTTGTAATTAATTAATTTATTATATTAATAATGTAATCAAATATTCAAAAATCCGTAACTCATTCATATGAAATTAGAATTCAGCAAACTAGTATGCCTTGGAATCGTGGTGAAAAATACTACAACATGGCACTGACCAGAAGGATTTTGGGGCTAGTTGATATTTTTGATCAAATTAAACGTCCTGCTAAATTCGAATAAAATGATCATTTTAATCGATTTATGAAACCGATCAAGTTGAGATTTCTTTTTTAATAATTAAAATTAATTAATTATTATCGTGTATAGAAATTTATACACATACGCTGTTAAATTCAGTTTGTTTTTGTATGCGATTTGATTTGGATTGGTTGATGCTATTGTGGTGATCTGTTGATTTAATTGAATATAATGGAAAAATAGAAATTGTATACAAATAAAAATATTTCATTTTTATTTGTTATGTTGAAATTAAAATTGTGTACAAATGAAAATATTTATTTTATTTGTCATGTTAGAATAGAAGATTGTGTACAAATGAAAATATCCATTTTATTTGTCATGTTAAAATAGAAAATTGTGTACAAATAAAAATACTCATTTTTATTTTGTCATGTTATAGGTAGAAATTCGTGTACAAAAAAAATTCACACATTTATTTGTCATTTTAAAGATAGATATTTGTTTACCAATATAAATGTTCATTTTTATTTATTATGTAAAAATAGGAATTGTCAACAAAACAAAAGTACCATTTTTATTTGTTATATTAAAAATATATTTGTACACAAACAAAAATATCATTTTCATGTGTCATGTTAATGTAGAAATTGTCCACAACCTAAAAATATCATTTTTATGTGTTATGTTGAATTAGAATTGTTAGCATAAAAATATCATTTTTATGTGTTATGTTGAATTAGAATTGTCAACATAAAAATATCATTTTCATGTGTTATGTTGAATTAGAATTGTCAACATAAAAATATCATTTTTATGTGTTGTGTTGAATTAGAATTGTAATGAAATAAAAATATCATTTTTATTTATCAACTTAAACATTGAATTTGTATACAAATAAAAGTGGTCATTTTTATTTGTCAAGTTAAACATTGAATTTGTATACAAATAAAAGTGGTCATTTTTGTGACGATCCGAAAATCCGAGGGGCGGTATTAAGGATATTCATTAGGAAATAACACATTAATCATCATAGCAGAGTACAGATAATAGCAGAAACAATAAATAAAACAATTTTACATGGATATGACAGCGGAATCACAACATGTAGGAATATCAGAATAGCATAACGTGGGATATACTTAGTAAATAAAAGGAAAGTGATCAGTCATCATCGCCAGAGGCGGAATACATACATGCAGTGAGACATAATAAGAGTATCAGTCTACATCGCCGAAGGCGGAATACATATACATATAGTGAGAAATACGGAAAGTAAATCAGTCTGCATCGCCAGTGGCGGAATCATAATATGTATACAGTAATGGCGGAAAATATCAAAGTCATCTCTATGAAGTTAGTCTCGCCATGAGCCAAAAGTGCACTCTATGCAGCAGTGCAGAACCAAAAACCACCTGTCACCTGTGTACTAGGCTGCCCGTGTGAAAAAAAGGGCACCCGCGTTTGCAAAGTGAACAAACAACGAGTCAGTCATGGGGACTGGTATGAGGAATCTATTTAACAGTTAAACAACAGTAAATAGCAAATCATAGGACCACGCCACTTTCGCGGAACGGGTTTACTCCAGTGATTGCTAGTGCATTTAAAACAAGGTAAATTCTTTTAAAACAACGCAATGTTTTTAGAAAGAATAAAGCCATTATAAGACTTAGGTCCCATCACACAATGCAACGCAAGCCGGAGGATAGAGTTTTACCTTATAATAGCCAAATATGCTTGATACGTATAAAGCAAAATCATCTGATATTATTACTAGTGCATATATGTTTCAAAAACGAATAGCATCATAAATATCAATCATAGGCGACATGAGCGTCCCATGCCACTATGTCGCCATATATAAGTTACAACCGAATCCGTTATCTCGTATTGGAAATTGGATTTCCGTCATGAGTCGAGGCAAGGGGCAAGCTCCTCTCCGCTTCGAGACACTCTAGCAAATGCCTCGGGACTACACACTCTGGGTAACCCCTGGATGCTTCAGGGCCGGTCCTCACTTACGTTAGAGGATTATTTATTCCTGAACACACGTTTCCCGGTCCTTACAGACCTATAATCGAGGCGCCTCGCATTCCAACAACCACAAAGGTGAAAAATAGATATATATATATGTCAGGGCTGGTAAGTCACTGACACCACCATAGCTAGAAAGAAACGTCGTGCTCTCGCTGCAGTCCGTATCCCGTTTTTAACTCATACCGGGGTGTGAGGCTCGCGAATCTACGAAATACACAAAGCTGGGTCGTGTAGACCTTGCTTTGATCATCATCCACAAGACTTTGCTTTGCAACAGAAGCCTTGATCACAGCATCTTGGCATGCCACATAGGCAGTCCACTCCATACGATTGATTTCCATCGATATATAACCTCTGAGCTCATACGTCTCAGAGAAGGGTGTTAAGCAAAAGAATAAATTCTCCGCCGCCAAACAGATATATATTTAACAGAGATCAATCAGTACAGAACAAAATCCAATGTCAGACACACAGTCCATTTACAAGTCCGTCCTGGGTCTGAACGAAACCGGAGGCGTCAAATTCCTCGCAAATCCGTACAACCAACACATACGTTCAGACGGCTACTACTTCCGCCCCCTTCCGGTAGCTACTCCGGTCAGGAACCTCAGTACCGCCCATCCAACCGATACGAAGATCGTCGGTCTTGAATCTTCTTTGCATTTTCCAATTCGAATCGCTCGATAAATTATTTGAAATGAGGGTTAGCTCGGCCTTTTCAAATAATTCATGTCATTAGAATTTAAATCGATTCATTTTATGGTTATATTATTCGACATCCATCTTTCGGTTATTTAGTGTTATTTTCATGTCATACACATACAACGATCAAATATCAAACAATTCAAGCCCATTTGGTTTATTCTCAATCAATGTTGCTTATAATATTTTATAATGATTTTTCGCCATTTTTATTTATTTAAAAATGGCCATATTTAATTAAACGACGTTTCAGGTCGTGTCGTGGCACTGGCGCTGTTTTTCCCTTAATTTGTTTTACACATATCGGAAAATCTAACCGTTGGATTTCTACAAAGTCTATATCAGTGGGAAGATATTCCCAAAGCGAACCCAACGGTTCCAGTTTCGTGAGAATCCGACGGTCGGATCTTCCACACTAGTCGTTTGAAGTTACGGTTTCAAAATTCGAACTGCAGCGTCGTTATTCGATTTAATTTAATTATATTTATATTAATATATAAATATAAACGATTCTGGCGCTGTTTTTCTTTAGATTTGAATTAAACATTCCGGACAATCCAACCATTGGATTTTTACAAGGTTGGTGCCGTTGGAAAGGTATTTCCAAGGCGAACCCAGCAGTTGCGGTTTCGGGAAAATCCGATGGTCGGATTTCTCGTACTAATCGTTTCAAATTACGATTCCGAAACGTGAACTGCACGGCCTCTATTCCTTTTAATTATATTTATATTTATATGTATAAATATAGTTCAATCTATAATTTCAACTATAGCTCATTCTATATTTTCAACTTCGTTTTCACTTCAAATATTTCACTAACGCCTTAATATTTCGAAAAATTTCGCCATAACCTCCTTTGTACGGGGAGGGATTTGGAAATTTATTGGGCCATATTAGGTACCCAATAAATCCTAAAAAGCATTCACATATTTATAGTGATATATTTTGGTGTTTACGGGGGAGCATGTACTGATAATCACTCCAGAGAATAAATTCCCGTCACCCCGTTTCTGTGTGGAAATAAATAGTCCATGTGCCGTATCTAATAACTAGAGCGACGTGATTATTGTCAACTCCAGACCCGTGTGGGGTTTTTATTAATCTGGCAATTTATCGTTATAATTTATATAGTCCATATCAGTCATCAGTTCAACCTGTAGTACATAGTCATCGCCATACAAGCCTCTTGCTTATATGGTAAATCTTCCACCTCGTCACACAAGCTCCAATTGCTTATGTGGAATATGATGAAGTATGCCTATCGTCAAGAAGTATGCCATGTAGTGTAGTTCAAAATTAATTGTTACTATCCTGTGGCGTTTTTTATTATCTCAGACAGAAAAACCAGCACTCCGCATCCAATGGCATTCACAGGAGTTGATATATAAATAAAATTGCGCAGCCAACTCATCAAGGTTTACCTATTTGTCGGGCACGCAAACAATTTCTTTACTCTACAGTTAATCCATTTTTCCTGTTCAACACATGTATATATATGCAGAACAAAGCTAATAATAATATTTCTAGCAAACTATTATTTATTCCAACACGTGTGTATTTTTAACTAAGCGTATACATGATAAAAGGAATATTTTTATCATCAAAAATATTTATTCGACACGTGTGTATTTTTAACACTTCATATTCATGATAAAAGGAATATTTTTATCATCAAAAATATTTATTCGACACGTGTGTATTTTTAACACTTCATATTTACTATAAAAATATAGTTTTCACTGTCGATTCATTTTATTTTTAAAAGATGATAACATTCAACACATGAACTTCAATTCAACGAATGAATTGCAACTCAACACATGAATATTCGATATAGTTTGTATATATATAAAAATGTGATTTTTATCGCTAAAGCCATTTGTTTAAATTCGAATAATATTCAACACATGAATTTCAACTCAACGAATGAATTGCAACTCAACACATGAATATTCGATATAGTTTGTATATATATAAAAATGTGATTTTTATCGCTAAAGCCATTTGTTTAAATTCGAATAATATTCAACACATGAATTTCAACTCAACGAATGAATTGCAACTCAACACATGAATATTCGATATAGTTTGTATATATATAAAAATGTGATTTTTATCGCTAAAGCCATTTGTTTAAATTCGAATAATATTCAACACATGAATTTCAAATCAACGAATGAATTGCAACTCAACACATGAATATTCGATATAGTTTGTATATATATAAAAATGTGATTTTTATCGCTAAAGCCATTTGTTTAAATTCGAATAATATTCAACACATGAATTTCAACTCAACGAATGAATTACAACTCAACACATGAATATTCGATATAGTTTGTATATATATAAAAATGTGATTTTTATCGCTAAAGCCATTTGTTTAAATTCGAATAATATTCAACACATGAATTTCAACTCAACGAATGAATTGCAACTCAACACATGAATATTCGATATAGCATATGTAAATAATTTCAATGAATGAAAATTATTCTAACGCATAATTATTTCAGAAAATTTCGGCAGCATAACGGCAGGGTAGTTAAAACCGGGACCGTCCCTAGTACGGCTCCTCGCTCTACCTTAAAACCTCGCGGTTTTTGACAATGGGGATCATGCATCTAGTTCGCACGCAGGCGGCATGTTTTATTTTCAATTCCACAATCCTATTCTATTTTGTTTCAACCACAAGAGGGTATTTTTCAACCACAAAGGTATTTTTCAACCATAATATCAACCACAATCAATTATTTCCAACCATTCGTCATACCATATAATATCAAGTCAATCACAAGCAATAAATATCGTCCATGGTCTGTGGACGAGGGGAGTATATATATATATATATAATATAATAATTCACTTGCATTTCATCACAGTTCAAAGCATATATGTTTCAAACAACGCTTGTATAATTTATACATCGCTAATATAACTTATACAACACATGTACATGAGGTATACAATGCGTATATAATTTACACTTAGCTTATATAATTTATACAACACGATTTCATTCATACAAATAGTTTAGATTCCTCACATTGGTTATTGCGGTGCTAAAAATCGTAGGAAGGTCAGAAAAATCCGCGGCTTCTTCTAGAATGTAGAGAGCCTCCTTGCGGTCACGGTGTCTCCTGTTTCATCGAATTTCGTTAACATAGCAAAAAGATATGATTTTTACATGTTTGCAACGCTTTAAAGTGTAAAAATCAGTGGAAAATAGTTTCAGCCGTATACCCCATTTTGATTCGAAAGCTAGGGTTGAATTTTTCGGCAAAACCACGAAGCTTTAGGACGAACGGCCAGCGCTGCATCGAAGAGGAAGGAGAGAGCTTCCCGATGCCACCTGAGATGGTCAGCTCGACGCCTCCTAGAGGGCACGGCGGCGGCGCAAAGGTTGGAGTTTCCCGACGCTATAACTCCCCCAATACTCAATGATAATTTGAGAAATTACTATGGATTTGAAGATCTCTGAACGCTCTTCAAAATGGATCTGAGTTTGCTTGATTTCGTTGAGTGGTTGTAGAGAAATTGAAGAGAGAAGATTCGGATTCAATTCCGCGTCGAGACAGGGGTTTCGATGGAGAAGATGAATTCTGATTGGCCCATGCCCTTTTAATTTTAATTTTTAATTTATTTAATTCCAAAAATACCCCCTTCTACAAACGACCTCGAAATCAAACCCAACGACTGTCGCCCCTAGCTAAATACCCCCATTCCGAACACAATGGGATATGTTTCGTTGGCCATTTCGACTGTTACAGTCAGTTATTTTTCAAATTAAAATATAAAACATTCGATATTTAATTTAAACGTACATTTCAATTTGCCAGGGCCACAAACTGAATCTAAAAATTCCAGAAAAATAAATCTAGCTTTGTTTTAACGATACGGTCCTAACAAAACCAGTTTCGTCGAATTCTGAGCTCGTTTGAAAAACGGCCATTTTTAGGTCGACCCATTTTAACAGAATTTGACCAAATACGTTATCCTTTGCCCCGCTCACATACTAGCTTCAAAAATTATGAAATTTGAAACTTAGCAATAATTTGACATCCCGGACCCAACAAAAGTGGTTTCGTCGAATTCCGAGGTCGTATGCAAAATCTCAATTTTCAAGGGTTATATATACTATATAGCGACCTTTCTGAAAATTCATTTGGCCATAACTTTTGATTTCCGTTATGAAATTTCGATTTTTCAGATTCGTTAGAAAGGTATTGATAAACATATTTAAATATTTTCATTTTCGTTAAAATCTGTTATATTTTCCACTCGGTACAGTCCGACAAAGTTTATATTCAAAATTTCAAACTGCAATATTATACCAAATTCTATATTTTATTGAAATAGGCTATTTAAATTATTCAAATTTCTTGGTAATAACCTAATTTAAAAATTTTAAACTGGTTCACATTTTCCGGGTTATTACAATCTCCCCCACTTAAAACTTTTCGTCCTTGAAAAGGAAATAACAGTTAAGCAGGAAATAAAATGTAAATGCAAAGTATTGTAAAGGTACCTTGCATCGGAGTTAGTCAGAGATGTCCACTCTGCATTTGGGATAGGCTTGTTTAATGCTTTCCTCAGTCTCCCAAGTACAGTCTCTAGGATCACTACTCCACTACACTTTGACTAGATGAATCTTTTTCCTCCTTAGCTCTCTGGTTTCTTTGCCAACTATCTTTAATGGCTCTCTCTTGAGTGCTAATTCTGGAGTTATGTCAATATCATGTTGCGCTGCTTCTTCCACAATAAGGTCGGGATCATGAACATGTTTTCTGAGTTGAGACACGTGGAACACATCATGTACACTAGGCAACCAATTAGGTAATGAAACCCTATATGCAAGAGTTCCAATCCGTTCAAGTATAGGAAAGGGACCAATAAACCTCGGTGCCAACTTCCCAGTTTTGCCAAATCTGATTACTCCTCGCATTGGAGAAACTCTTAAATAAACATAATCACCAACGGCAAACGATATATCCCTTCTTCTCGCATCAGCATAACTTTTCTGTCGGCTCTGCGCGGTTTTTAATCGCTTCTTAATGAAATCGACTTTATCCGATGCTTCTTGAATCATATCGGGCCCTAACACAAGTCTGTTGCCAGGTTCTACCCAACATGCGGGAGATCTGCACGGTCTACCGTATAATGCTTCAAATGGAGACATTCCCAAACTTTCTTAATAGCTATTGTTGTAAGAGAATTCAGCTAAATGTAAGTGATCCTCCCATGAGCCTCCAAAATCGATAACGCAAGCCCGCAATAGATCTTCTAAAATTCTATTCACCCGCTCAGTCTGGCCGTCTGTCTGAGGGTGATAAGCGGTGCTAAGATTCAATTTGGTTCCCAATTCTTCCTGGAATGCTTCCCAGAATTTGCTAGTAAATAGGGGATCTCTATCGCTGACTATATTGAGCGGCACTCCATGTAGTTTAACTATTTCTTTGAAGTAAATCTGTGCTAGACTTTGAGCCGTTCTGTTGGATCGGACAGGTATGAAATGGGCAGTCTTCGTGAAGCAATCTACGATTACCCATATACTATCGTTTCCTTTCCTAGTTCGAGGCAGGCCATCGATGAAATCCATCGAAATTTGTTCTCACTTCCATCCTGGAATTTCTAATGGTTGTAATAACCCAGCCAATTTCTGTTGATCACTCATAACTAGCTGACAAGTGGGGCATCTGCTAACATATATTGAAATATCTCTTTTCATCGCCTTCCACCAGAATGTGCGTTTGATATCATTATACATTTTGCTCACACCGGGATGGATACTTAATTTGGATTTGTGGCACTCATCAAGTATTTCTCTTCTGAGCTTTGGGATTCCAGGCACACAAATTCGCCCTTTTAATCTTAGGACCCCTTGGCTATCAAGGCTAAAATCTGAGGGTTTTCCTTCTCGGATCCGCTGGCTAATCCTTTTAATGAATTCATTGTCCTTCTGCAGAATAGTAATCTTATCTTCTAAGGAAGAAGTAATGATAAAACTGGCAATGATTTCATTCTTTCTGCTGAGCGCATCTGCTACAACATTGGCTTTTCCCGGAGTGTACAGAATTTCAAAATCATATGCTGCAAGGAATTCTAACCAACGCTGTTGCCTCAAATTTAGATCTTTCTGTGTGAAAAGATATTTCAAGGATTGATGATCGGTAAATAGTTCGAATTTCTCGCCCAGTAAATAATGCCTCCATATTCTTAAAGCGAACACGATAGCTAATAACTCAAGATCATGAGTAGCATAGTTTCTTTCATGCGGCTTTAGTTGACGGCTGGCATAAGCGATCACTTGACCCTTTTGCATTAACACTGCGCCTAGCCCTCTAATAGAAGCATCTGTCCATACAGTCAAGTCTTGGTTACCTTCTATTATTGTCAATACGGGAGCAGTTGTCAACTTCAGTTTTAGCTCTTGGAAAGGTTCTTCACATTCGGGAGTCCATTTGAATTTCTCATGCTTCTTTGTAAGCTTTGTCAATACTCCTGATATCTTTGAAAAATCCTGAACGAATTTCCGATAGTAACTAGCTAATCCAAGGAAACTTCGAACTTCCGTGGGGGTAGTAGGTTGTTTCCAGTTCTGAATCGCTGTAATTTTGCTTGGGTCTACAACAATTCCTTCTTTTGATACGACATGGCCTAGGAATTTAACTTCATTCTGCCAGAAGACACAATTAGAAAATTTAGCTTTCAAGACATTTCTTCTGAGAATTTTCAACACTTGTTCTAAATGTTTTGCATGCTCATCATCCGACTTAGAGTAGATCAGAATGTCATCGATGAAGACTAGAACAAATTTATTCAACACACCACGGAACACTCTGTTCATAAGATCAACGAAGTATGCTGGAGCGTTGCACAAGCCGAACGGCATTACTAACCATTCGTAGAATAAATCGGGACCCCTGAAGGCTGTCGAAGGAACACAGTCTTCGGCTATACGCAATTGGTGGAAACATGTAGCTAGGTCCATTCTGGAGAATACTGTTGCTCCATTTAATTGATCTAACAGATCATCTATTCGGGGCAAGGGATATTTGTTCTTCAGTGTCTGCTTATTGAGATCTCGGTAATCAACACAAAGTCTTAGAGTACCGTCAGATTTCGGGACAAATACTACTGCTGCTCCCCAAGCTGAAAAGCTCGGTCTGATTAGACCTTTCCAAAGCAATTCTCGGGTTTGACTACTTAATTCTTCTTTTTCTTTCGGAGCCATTCTTCTAATTGGATGTACTACTGGTCGGGCGTTAGGAATTAGATCTATCCTAAATTCAATTTCTCTTTGCGGCGGTAAGTTTTCTACTTCTTCAAACACATCCGCATAATTTTTAACGACCGGTATCTTTTCTATCGAAGGGGGAATAACGTCTAAAGAAGACCAAAATTCTGTTCTATTGATTTCTGAGCCATGACATGGTATATATATAGGCCCAAGCTTCGTTTCGACTTTAACGATTCTTTCGGCACATCTAACTTCGGCCTTATATTTTGTCAACCAATCAAATCCCAATATAATATCGAAGTCGGAAAGGTCCATGATAATCACTTTAAAAGAGAATTTGTAGCAAGAATAAGAGACAGGCACTCTACAGTACGAACTGAGACTGACAGAACCTCCTATCGGATTTTGAACTTTTATTGGTTCTTTAAGTTTTCCTCTTTTCAATTTTAATTTATGAACAATGTTACCAGAAATGAAGCTACGTGATGCACCAGTATCAAAAAGTACAGAAACAGGAATATTTTTAATGGTAAGGGTACCTCCCAAGACATCGGGTTTACCTGATCCATCGGTGATAGCTGGCGGGGTCTTCCCGTCATAGACGTGAGCCACCTGTGCATTCTGCTTCAGAGGGCAGTTCCTGCTGTAGTGCCCCTTCTTGTGGTAGTTGTAGCATTCGGCTGAGTTATTTGCCTTTGGCTTCTTTGGGGCTTTGCAAACATTAGAGAAATGACCGGGCTTCCCGCAATTGTAGCAGTTTCCTTTTGGGATCTTTGCGGGTTTCTGAGTAGCGGCCGCGGTAATGCTAGATTCGGGTTGATCTGTTGAGGCCTTGCGCTTATTTCCAGCTTGGCTTTTAGCGCGGTCTTGGCTAGCATGCCTCTCATCCATGTCTTCGTAGTTGCAAGCCATCTCTACTAGTTCTGTAAAGGAGAGTTTGATGTTGCTCATAGCTCTATCGTGATACTTGCGCTTCAGCCCAAATATGAACCTCTTATTCTTGGCTTTGTTGGTTAAAATTAGTTCCGGACCATAGCGCGATAACTGGGTGAACTTATTTAGATAATCCTGCATAGAGAGGTCTCCTTGCTGGAGATTAGCAAACTGCTCTCTCATCTTCTCTAGAGCCTGTTCCGGTACAAACTTCTCATTGAACAAAGTCTTGAACTGCTCCCAAGTCCGGATAGTACCAGCTGCATCCCCAGAGGTAATGGCATCCCACCACAGCTCTGCTTCTTCCTGAAGGAGCCAAATGCCAAGTCGGGCTTTGTTGTTAGTTCCCATACCCATGCCTTCGAAGATTTTCTCACAGGTTTTCAGCCAAGCTATTGCCTCGGTCACTGTGCCAGTGCCTGTAAAAGGTTTCCCCCCAAGATTTCTGTACCTCTTTGCTACTTTATCTAGCTCAAAGTCTTCTGGTGCTGGTGGCTGAATAATAGGGATTTCCACAACTACGGGGATATTCCCCCGTCCCCCTGCTGCATCTCCTCGGCCTCCACGGCCTCCTCTAGCTGCTGCTCCACGTGTAGCCATCTAAGAGTACTGTATAAGCAAGAAAAGAGTCAAGCTCACAGATTTGATAATTTTCATAAATGATAAAGCAAGGGAATACAAGGAAAGATAATGATGATGTACTGATCAAATTGTTTTGCTAATCTGCTTAGCTCATTCTAGGACATTGCTAATCCTAT
Organism: Allium sativum; assembly: GCA_030737875.1. NCBI lineage: Eukaryota > Viridiplantae > Streptophyta > Magnoliopsida > Asparagales > Amaryllidaceae > Allium > Allium sativum. The sequence continues at coordinate 1,021,486,587 of CM060920.1, forward strand.
CTCTAATGAGCTACTCGCATTAGAACACTACTGATTCTATTCTGACGAGGTGTTTAATGTGTTAGATCCCGGAACTAAGGTTAACCAAAGCTCTGATACCAACTGTGACGATCCGAAAATCCGAGGGGCGGTATTAAGGATAATCATTAGGAAATAACACATTAATCATCATAGCAGAGTACAGATAATAGCAGAAACAATAAATAAAACAATTTTACATGGATATGACAGCGGAATCACAACATGTAGGAATATCAGAATAGCATAACGTGGGATATACTTAGTAAATAAAAGGAAAGTGATCAGTCATCATCGCCAGAGGCGGAATACATACATGCAGTGAGACATAATAAGCGTATCAGTCTACATCGCCGAAGGCGGAATACATATACATAGTGTGAGAAATACGGAAAGTAAATCAGTCTGCATCGCCAGTGGCGGAATCATAATATGTATACAGTAATGGCGGAAAATATCAAAGTCATCTCTATGAAGTTAGCCTCGCCATGAGCCAAAAGTGCACTCTATGCAGCAGTGCAGAACCAAAAACCACCTGTCACCTGTGTACTAGGCTGCCCGTGTGAAAATAAGGGCACCCGCGTTTGTAAAGTGAACAAACAACGAGTCAGTCATGGGGACTGGTATGAGGAATCTATTTAACAGTTAAACAACAGTAAATAGCAAATCATAGGACCACGCCACTTTCGCGGAACGGGTTTACTCCATTGATTGCTAGTGCATTTAAAACAAGGTAAATTCTTTTAAAACAACGCAATGTTTTTAGAAAGAATGAAGCCATTATAAGACTCAGGTCCCATCACACAATGCAACGCAAGCCGGAGGATAGAGTTTTACCTTATAATAGCCAAATATGCTTGATACGTATAAAGCAAAATCATCTGATATTATTACTAGTGCATATATGTTTCAAAAACGAATAGCATCATAAATATCAATCATAGGCGACATGAGCGTCCCATGCCACTATGTCGCCATATATAAGTTACAACCGAATTCGTTATCTCGTATTGGAAATTGGATTTCCGTCATGAGTCGAGGCAAGGGGCAAGCTCCTCTCCGCTTCGAGACACTCTAGCAAATGCCTCGGGACTACACACTCTGGGTAACCCCTGGATGCTTCAGGGTCGGTCCTCACTTACGTTAGAGGATTATTTATTCCTGAACACACGTTTCCCGGTCCTTACAGACCTATAATCGAGGCGCCTCGCATTCCAACAACCACAAAGGTGAAAAATAGATATATATATGTCAGGGCTGGTAAGTCACTGACACCACCATAGCTAGAAAGAAACGTCGTGCTCTCGCTGCAGTCCGTATCCCGTTTTTAACTCATACCGGGGTGTGAGGCTCGCGAATCTACGAAATACACAAAGCTGGGTCGTGTAGACCTTGCTTTGATCATCATCCACAAGACTTTGCTTTGCAACAGAAGCCTTGATCACAGCATCTTGGCATGCCACATAGGAAGTCCACTCCATACGATTGATTTCCATCGATATATAACCTCTGAGCTCATACGTCTCAGAGAAGGGCGTTAAGCAAAAGAATAAATTCTCCGCCGCCAAACAGATATATATTTAACAGAGATCAATCAGTACAGAACAAAATCCAATGTCAGACACACAGTCCATTTACAAGTCCGTCCTGGGTCTGAACGAAACCGGAGGCGTCAAATTCCTCGCAAATCCGTACAACCAACACATACGTTCAGACGGCTACTACTTCCGCCCCCTTCCGGTAGCTACTCCGGTCAGGAACCTCAGTAGCGCCCATCCAACCGATACGAAGATCGTCGGTCTTGAATCGTCTTTGCATTTTCCAATTCGAATCGCTCGATAAATTATTTGAAATGAGGGTTAGCTCGGCCTTTTCAAATAATTCACGTCATTAGAATTTAAATCGATTCATTTTATGGTTATATTATTCGACATCCATCTTTCGGTTATTTAGTGTTATTTTCGTGTCATACACATACAACCATCAAATATCAAACAATTCAAGCCCATTTGGTTTATTCTCAATCAATGTTGCTTATAATATTTTATAATGATTTTTCGCCATTTTTATTTATTTAAAAATGGCCATATTTAATTAAACGACGTTTCAGGTCGTGTCGTGGCACTGGCGCTGTTTTTCCCTTAATTTGTTTTACACATATCGGAAAATCTAACCGTTGGATTTCTACAAAGTCTATATCAGTGGGAAGATATTCCCAAAGCGAACCCAACGGTTCCAGTTTCGTGAGAATCCGACGGTCGGATCTTCCACACTAGTCGTTTGAAGTTACGGTTTCAAAATTCGAACTGCAGCGTCGTTATTCGATTTAATTTAATTATATTTATATTTATATATAAATATAAACGATTCTGGCGCTGCTCTTCTTTAGATTTGAATTAAACATTCCGGACAATCCAACCGTTGGATTTTTACAAGGTTGGTGCCGTTGGAAAGGTATTTCCAAGGCGAACCCAGCGGTTGCGGTTTCGGGAAAATCCGATGGTCGGATTTCTCGTACTAATCGTTTCAAATTACGATTCCGAAACGCGAACTGCACGGCCTCTATTCCTTTTAATTATATTTATATTTATATATATATATATAGTTCAATCTATAATTTCAACTATAGCTCATTCTATATTTTCAACTTCGTTTTCACTTCAAATATTTCACTAACGCCTTAATATTTCGAAAAATTTCGCCATAACCTCCTTTGTACGGGGAGGGGTTTGGAAATTTATTGGGCCGTATTAGGTACCCAATAAATCCTAAAAAGCATTCACATATTTATAGTGATATATTTTGGTGTTTACGGGGGAGCATGTACTGATAATCACTCCAGAGAATAAATTCCCGTCACCCCGTTTCCGTGTGGAAATAAATAGTCCATGTGCCGTATCTAATAACTAGAGCGACTTGATTATTGTCAACTCCAGACCCGTGTGGGGTTTTTATTAATCTGGCAATTTATCGTTATAATTTATATAGTCCATATCAGTCATCAGTTCAACCTGTAGTACATAGTCATCGCCATACAAGCCTCTTGCTTATATGGTAAATCTTCCACCTCGTCACACAAGCTCCAATTGCTTATGTGGAATATGATGAAGTATGCCTATCGTCAAGAAGTATGCCATGTAGTGTAGTTCAAAATTAATTGTTACTATCCTATGGCGTTGTTTATTATCTCAGATAGAAAAACCAGCACTCCGCATCCAATGGCATTCACAGGAATTGATATATAAATAAAATTGCGCAGCCAACTCATCAAGGTTTACCTATTTGTCGGGCACGCAAACAATTTCTTTACTCTACAGCTAATCCATTTTTCCTGTTCAACACATGTATATATATGTAGAACAAAGCTAATAATAATATTTCTAGCAAACTATTATTTATTCCAACACGTGTGTATTTTTAACTAAGCGTATACATGATAAAAGGAATATTTTTATCATCAAAAATATTTATTCGACACGTGTGCATTTTTAACACTTCATATTCATGATAAAAGGAATATTTTTATCATCAAAAATATTTATTCGACACATGTGTATTTTTAACACTTCATATTTACTATAAAAATATAGTTTTCACTGTCGATTCATTTTATTTTTAAAAGATGATAACATTCAACACATGAACTTCAATTCAACGAATGAATTGCAACTCAACACATAAATATTCGATATAGTTTGTATATATATAAAAATGTGATTTTTATCGCTAAAGCCATTTGTTTAAATTCGAATAATATTCAACACATGAATTTCAACTCAACGAATGAATTGCAACTCAACACATGAATATTCGATATAGTTTGTATATATATAAAAATGTGATTTTTATCGCTAAAGCCATTTGTTTAAATTCGAATAATATTCAACACATGAATTTCAACTCAACGAATGAATTGCAACTCAACACATGAATATTCGATATAGTTTGTATATATATAAAAATGTGATTTTTATCGCTAAAGCCATTTGTTTAAATTCGAATAATATTCAACACATGAATTTCAACTCAACGAATGAATTGCAACTCAACACATGAATATTCGATATAGTTTGTATATATATAAAAATGTGATTTTTATCGCTAAAGCCATTTGTTTAAATTCGAATAATATTCAACACATGAATTTCAACTCAACGAATTAATTGCAACTCAATACATGAATATTCGATATAGTTTGTATATATATAAAAATGTGATTTTTATCGCTAAAGCCATTTGTTTAAATTCGAATAATATTCAACACATGAATTTCAACTCAACGAATGAATTGCAACTCAACACATGAATATTCGATATAGCATATGTAAATAATTTCAATGAATGAAAATTATTCTAACACATAATTATTTCAGAAAATTTCGGCAGCATAACGGCAGGGTAGTTAAAACCGGGACCGTCCCTAGTACGGCTCCTCGCTCTACCTTAAAACCTCGCGGTTTTTGACAATGGGGATCATGCATCTAGTTCGCACGCAGGCGGCATGTTTTATTTTCAATTCCACAATCCTATTCTATTTTGTTTCAACCACAAGAGGGTATTTTTCAACCACAAAGGTATTTTTCAACCATAATATCAACCACAATCAATTACTTCCAACCATTCGTCATACCATATAATATCACGTCAATCACAAGCAATAAATATCGTCCATGGTCTGTGGACGAGGGGAGTATATATATATATATATATATATATATATATATATATAATATAATATAATAATTCACTTGCATTTCATCACAGTTCAAAGCATATATGTTTCAAACAACGCTTGTATAATTTATACATCGCTAATATAACTTATACAACACATGTACATGAGGTATACAATGCGTATATAATTTACATTTAGCTTATATAATTTATACAACACGATTTCATTCATACAAATAGTTTAGATTCCTCACATTGGTTATTGCGGTGCTAAAAATCGTAGGAAGGTCAGAAAAATCCGCGGCTTCTTCTAGAATGTAGAGAGCCTCCTTACGGTCACGGTGTCTTCTGTTTCATCGAATTTCGTTAACATAGCAAAAAGATATGATTTTTACAAGTTTGCAACGCTTTAAAGTGTAAAAATCAGTGGAAAATAGTTTCAGCCGTATACCCCTTTTTGATTCGAAAGCTAGGGTTGAATTTTTCGGCAAAACCACGAAGCTTTAGGACGAACGGCCAGCGCTGCGTCGAAGAGGAAGGAGAGAGCTTCCCGATGACACCTGAGATGGTCAGCTCGACGCCTCCTAGAGGGCACGGCGGCGGCGCAAAGGTCGGAGTTTCCCGACGCTATAACTCCCCCAATACTCAATGATAATTCGTGAAATTACTATGGATTTGAAGATCTCTGAACGCTCTTCAAAATGGATCTGAGTTTGCTTGATTTCGTTGAGTGGTTGTGGAGAAATTGAAGAGAGAAGATTCGGATTCAATTCCGCGTCGCGACAGGAGTTTCGATGGAGAAGATGAATTCTGATTGGCCCATGCCCTTTTTATTTTAATTTTTAATTTATTTAATTCCAAAAATACCCCCTTCTACAAACGACCTCGAAATCAAACCCAACGACTGTCACCCCTAGCTAAATACCCCCATTCCGAACACAATGGGATATGTTTCGTTGGCCATTTCGACTGTTACAGTCAGTTATTTTTCAAATTAAAATATAAAACATTCGATATTTAATTTAAACGTACATTTCAATTTGCCAGGGCCACAAACTGAATCTAAAAATTCCAGAAAAATAAATCTAGCTTTGTTTTGACGATACGGTCCTAACAAAACCAGTTTCGTCGAATTCTGAGCTCGTTTGAAAAACGGCCATTTTTAGGTCGACCCATTTTAACAGAATTTGACCAAACACGTTATCCTTTGCCCCGCTCACATACTAGCTTCAAAAATTATGAAATTTGAAACTTAGCAATAATTTGACATCCCTGACCCAACAAAAGTGGTTTCGTCGAATTCCGAGGTAGTATGCAAAATCTCAATTTTCAAGGGCTATATATACTATATAGCGACCTTTCTGAAAATTCATTTGGCCATAACTTTTGATTTCCATTATGAAATTTCGATTTTTCAGATTCGTTAGAAAGGTATTGATAAACAGATTTAAATATTTTCAGTTTCGTTAAAATCTGTTATATTTTCCACTCGGTACAGTCCGACAAAGTTTATATTCAAAATTTCAAACTGCAATATTATACCAAATTCTATATTTTATTGAAATAGGCTATTTAAATTATTCAAATTTCTTGGTAATAACCTAATTTAAAAATTTTAAACTGGTTCACATTTTCCGGGTTATTACAATTTTTATTTGTCAAGTTAAACACTGAATTTTTATACAAATAAAAGTAGTCACTTTTTTTTGTCAAGTTAAACATTGAATTTTTATGCAAATTAAAATAGTCATTTTTATTTGTCACGTTAAACATTGAAATTGTGTACAAATAAGAATACCCCATTTTATTTATTATGTTAAAATAGATTTGTATACAAATAAAAATATCATTTTTATTTGTTATATAAAAAGATAGATTCGTACACAAATAAAAATATCATTTTTATTTGTCATGTTAAATAATGAAATTGTATAAAAATAAAAATATTCATATTTATTTATCATGTTAAATATTGAAATTATATACAGATAACAATATCCTTTTACTTGTCATGTTTAAAATAGAATTGTTGTCAAATTAAAATTTCCTTTTTATTTGTCACTAGAAAACATTGGATATGGTATGCGAGTAAATAATCTTTTTATTTGTCATTAGTAACATAGAATATGTTATGCTAATAAAATAATCTTTTTATTTGTCATTAGCAACATAGAAAATGTTATGTTAATAAAATAATCTTTTTATTTATCATTAGCAACATAGAAAATGTTGTGAAAATTAAATAATCTTTCTATTTGTCATTACAGACATAGAATTTGTTATGCAAATAAAATAATTTTTTTTATTTGTCATTAGAAACGTAGAATTGGTTATGCAAATAAAATAATCTTTTTATTTGTCATTAGAAACATAGAATTGGTTATGCAAATAAAATTCTTTTTTTATTTGTTATTAGAAACATTGTAAGTGTTAAACAAATAAAATATTCTTTTTTTATTTGTCATTAGAGACGATGTAATTGTTATACAAATAAAACATTTTTTTTATTTATCATTAAAAACATTGTAATTGTTATGCAAATAAAATACTTATTTTTATTTGTCATTAGAAAAGTAGAAAACATGTATGCAAATAAAATACTCTTTCTATTTGACATTACGTAGAAAACATGTATACAAATAAAATACTCTTTTTTATTTGTCATTAGAAAACATAGAAAATGTTACACAAATAAAATTTCTTTTTTGTTTGTCATATGAACAGAGGAAATGTAGAATTTGTGTAAAACAATAAAACATTCTTTTTATTGTATACATATAAAATGTAGAAATTGTGTAGACAATAGAATTCTTCTTTTTATTGTATATATGTGAATATAGGAATGGTCAAATTTTAGTTGAAACATTAAAAAAAATGGTATTTTTAAAGTAGATGTTGATTCATTTTGAAAAATAGATATGCATAGGAAAATTTAGTTGAAACATTAAAAATGATATTTTTAATGTATATGTTGATTCATTATAAAAAAGGAATCATATTTAGGAAAATTGTTGAAACATTAAAAATGTTTATATGTTAAAGATATGTTTCATTTTGTTGAAACATCACTTTAAACAGGTCAGTGAAATCGTTGAACGATATATATATATATATATATATATATAATTAAACGAATCGCTCGCGGTAGTTCACGTTTCAGAGTCGTAACTTCAAATGATTATACCGAAAGATCCGACCATTGGATTTTCACAAAACTGGAACTGTTAGGTCTGCTTTAGGAACATCTTTCCAACGATATAAAATTTGTTAAAATCCAATGGTTAGATTTCAAGAAATGTGTAAATCAAATTTGGGTAAAAACAATGCCAAGGCCACGTATTGACCTGAAGCGTCGTTAAATTAAACTGGACTATTTTTATATAAATAAAAATAGAGGTAAATCATTTTAAAATAATATCAACAATATGAAATGATATAAATTATATATATTCGAGAATTATTTGAAAAGACCGAGTTCAATCTCATTTCAAATAATTATACGACGATTTAAATTGGAGATATTGAAGATGGTGATTGAAGACCGGTAATCTTCACATCGAATGGATAACTACTGTTGTCCGACATTGGGTAGCTCCTAGTAAAGGGTTAAAAGTAGTAGTTGTCCGGACGTACTTGTTGATTTTCCGGATATGCAAGCACCTCTCTTCCGTATTGGACATATGGGAGGAGGAATAAGGTGTCTTCAGTTTCATTCAGACCCAGAACGAACTTGTAAATGGATATGTGTCTGACATTGGATTTCGTTCTGTGTTGATTGATTTCTATTAAATATATTTCTATTTGGTGGAGGAGAATTTATTCTCTTGCTTAACACCCTTCTCTGAGACGTATGAACTCAGAGATTACATATTGATAGACATCAGTCACATAGCGTGAATTTTTAGTGTGGCATACCAAGATGCAAATGATCAAGGCTTATTGTTGAAAAGCAGAGCTTTGTGGTTGATGATCAAAGCACAGCTTTAATTAGCATAGCTTTGTGTATAGCGTTACTTCGCGAGCCTCACATCCCGTTGTGAACCAGAAACGGGAGAATGACCCCAGGGAGAACATGCGTTTCTTTCTAGCTAGAAGTGGTGTCATAGTATGGAGCCTATACATTTTTACTTATGTGGATGATGGAAAGTGAGGTACCTCGGATGTGAGTCCCTAGTGGCTCTTGATTTATGCCCCATAGGGTGGGGAAATGTATTGTTCAGGAATAACCAATCCACTAACATATGTGTGGACCGGCCCTGGCGCTCCTAAGGGCTTGACTGAGTAGTTGCCCCGAGGCTCGGGCTAGAGAGTCTCGAATTCGGTAAGGACGGTCCTTTGCCTTGGTTCATGGTGGAAATCCAACTTCTAATGCGACACCATACGGGTTTTTTATTGTAAAACTAGTATGGCGACATAGTATATGGTAGCTATTCCGTCTATAATTGATACATTATGATTGAAATGTGTTGAAACATACATACACTAACAATAATATCAAATCCGTTTTATCGTATCAAGCATTTTTGACCATTATAAGGTAAAACTCTATCCTCCGGTTTGCCTTAAATTGTGTGATGGGACTTGAGTCTTATAATGGTTTCATTTTTCCTAAAATGCATTGCATTGTTTAAGTGATTTACTTTATTTATGCACTGGCAATCCAATGGAGGCAAAACGTTCTGCGTTAGCGGCGTGGTCCTGTGATTAGCCTCATTATTAAATAAGTTAAGTAAGATTTCTCATACCAGTCCCATGACTGACTCGTAGTTTGTTTCACTTGCGAACTCGGGTGCCCTTATTTTCCACACGGGCAGTCGAGTGGCTTATTTTGCAGATATTTATTTATTAAGCAGGATCCTAGATCGAATTTTAAAGTTGTGTCCAGAGCATTGATAGTCTTTTGTTACATTGTATTAATTTTTTGTAAATTAATATTTCGCTATTGTATTATTATATTCGATGTACTCTAATATTCTGTACTCAGATGTAAGATTATTATAATGTTTATAAAAGTCTTCTGTTATTTGTTCTGATGTGTTGTATGCCTAAAGTTAGCATATGCGGGATTCGAGCGGTCTTAGTCGATTTAGCGATCGATTAGGTCCGGGCGAAATCCGTGTCGTTACTGCTGGTATCAAAGCTTTGGTTAACTCAAATCTTGGGGTACAACTCTTTAGAACTGAACAAAAGACTCATCAGAGGTAGGATTAGAAATATCCTACAAAGGAATAATCATTAGAGATAGGATCAGTAGTATCCTAGAATGAGAAAACTCGTTAGAGATGGGGTTAGTAATGCCCTAGAATGAGATGAGAGTAACAAGTTTATAATTAATTATTTGTGGTTATATATATAATCCGATCTTAGAAAATATGATTTTTGAATATATAAAAGTTAGATGAATTTGAAAATTTAATCCATGAATTGATTGATGGTTGTGTTGTGTGATTATTAGTTCAACTAATAAAATTATTGAAACCAATAAAAAAAATGAAAGTTGAGTTGGTTGGTCATACAACTTTCATCTCCGATCCTTTTCGAGGACGAAAAGATTTTACGTGGGGGAGATTGTGACAACATGGAAAATCAAAACAAATTTAAAATTTTTATTTTAGCTGTTTTATTAGATTTTAAATATTTAAAATAATTTAATTTAAATAATAACAATTAAAAATTTATTTAAATCGAAGTCAGAACGAATATATTTATTTTAATTATAAAATGAGTTAGAAATAGCGGGGCAGTTTGAAAATTTGAATTTGAATTTGACTGAATGTAAAGGATTCAAAATAAATCGGATTTCAGTAATATCAAAAATATTGGAATCTGTTTGAAAATATCTTTCTAACGGATCTGAAAATTGAAATTTCATAGCGGGAATAAAAAGTTATGGCCAGTTAAATATTCAGAATAGTTGCTATGGAATTTAATATAATATATAGCCCTTATAAATAGCCATTTTGCAAATGATCTCCGTTTTTTATGAAACTACTTTGGTTGGATCTAGAATGACAAATTATTGCAAGATTCCAATTTTCATAATTTTTGGAATTAATATGTGAGCGTGGCACAGGAAGATGTGTTTTGTCAATTTTAGTGAAATTAAATCGACCAGAAAATGATCATTTTTCAAATGACCTCCAAATTCGATGAAATAAGTTTTGTTAGGACCGTATCGTTAAAACATAGCTAGATTTATTTTTTGGGAATTTTTGGAGTCGGTATGTGTCCCCGGTAAATTAAAATGTACGTTTAAATTTAATATATATTGATTTATATTTTAATTTTGATGAAAACTGATTGAAACAATCGAATTGGCTTGTGAAACATATTCCAATGTGTCCAGAATGAGGGTATTTAGCTAGGGCGACAGTCATTGGATTTGATTTTGAGTTCGAATGCGAAATCACACTTATTGGAATTAGTTAATTAATTAAATAAAATATATATATAAAGGAGCCTACTCTCTCTCTCCCTCGCAATGTTTCTATCGGCCCTAGAAATCAGATAGCTGAGGTGCTCCAGGGATGATTGGATCCGATTTCCCTCTCCATACAATAAAAATCAAAATTTCCTAATACAAAATCGAAGAGGCCATCGAGCTTGAGAGGATGGACGTTGGTGACTTAAAAATTTTCAGTGTGGTGGCAAAATTTAGGATCAGAACGTCATCGATTCGAATCAGTTTGTGAGGCCCAGGGAGGCATCGCGGCGCATGCCATTCAAGCGGAGGGGAGGCGGTGGTCGGGGCGTCGAAGGGGTGCAGATCGATGAAGTGCAGATGGCTCTGGAAAAGTGCATATTGCTTTGGCAAAGTGTGGCAGGGAGATGTCTTGATCAAACGATGGATTCCGGAGTGAACGAAGGAAGACGATGTTAACAGATGCTATTAGAGAATTAATGATGTAATTAATTAATTTATTATATTAATAATGTAATCAAATATTCAAAAATCTGTAACTCAATCATATTAAATCAGAATTCAGCAAACAAGGATGCGTTGGAATCGTGGTGAAAAATACTACAACATAGAACTGACCAGAAGGACTTTGGAGCTAGTTGATATTTTTGATCAAATTAAACGTCCTGTTAAATTTGATTAAAATGATCATTTTAATCGATTTCTGAAACCGATCAAGGTGAGATTTCTTTTTTTAATAATTAAAATTAATTATTGTGTTTAGAAATTTATACACATACGCTGTTAAATTCAGTTTGTTGTTGTACGCGATTTGATTAGGATTGGTTGATGCTATTGTGGTGATATGTTGATTTAATTGAATATAATAGAAAAATAGAAATTGTATACAAATAAAAATATTTCATTTTTATTTGTTATGTTGAAATTAAAATTGTGTACAAATGAAAACATTCATTTTATTTGTCATGTTAAAATAGAAGATTGTGTATAAATGAAAATATTCATTTTATTTGTCATGTTAAAATAGAAAATTGTGTACAAATAAAAATACTCACTTTTATTTTGTCATGTTATAAGTAGTAATTTGTGTACAAATAAAAATTCACATATTTATTTGTCATGTGAAAGATAGATATTTGTTTAACAATATAAATGTTCATTTTTATTTGTTATGTAAAAATAGGAATTGTCAACAAAACAAAAGTATCATTTTATTTGTTATATTGAAAATAGATTTGTACACAAACAAAAATATCATTTTTATGTGTCATATTAATGTAGAAATTGTCCACAAAATAAAATTATCATTTTTATGTGTTATGTTGAATTAGAATTATCAACATAAAAATATAATTTTTATGTGTTATGTTGAATTAAAATTGTCAACATAGAAATATCATTTTTATGTGTTATGTTGAATTAGAATTGTCAACATAAAAATATCATTTTTATGTGTTATGTTTAATTAGAATTGTCAACATAAAAATATCATTTTTATGTGTTGTGTTTAATTATAATTGTAAACAAATAAAAATATCATTTTTATTTGTTAAGTTAAACATTGAATTTGTATACAAATAAAAGTAGTCATTTTTATTTCACAAGTTAAACATTGAATTTTTATACAAATAAAAGTAGTCACTTTTATTTGCCATGTTAAACATTGAAATTGTATACAAATAAGAATGTCCCCTTTTATTTGTTATGTTAAAATAGATTTGTATACAAATAAAAATATCATTTTTATTTGTTATATAAAAAGATAGATTTGTACATAAAGTAAAATATCATTTTTATTTGTCATGTTAAATAATGAAATTGTATGCAAATAAAAATATTCATTTTTATTTGTCATGTTAAATATTGAAATTATATACAGATAAAAATATCCTTTTATTTGTCATGCTTAAAATAGAATTGTAGTCAAATAAAATTTTCCTTTTTATTTGTCACTAGAAAACATTGGATATGTTATGCGAGTAAATAATCATTTTATTTGTCATTATCAACATAGAAAATGTTATGCTAATTAAATAATATTTTTATTTGTCAATAGAAACATACAAAATGTTATGCTAATAAAATAATCTTTTTATTTGTCATTAGCAACATAAAAATGTTACGAAAATAAAATAATCTTTTTATTTCTCATTAGAGACATAGAAAATGCAATGCAAATAAAACTTTCTTTTATTTGGCGTGTTAAGCACGTTAGTGGAATCGTCGAATGATTTATATTTATACATAATTATATATATATATATAAATTAAAATTAAACGAATTGCGCGTGGTAGTTCTCATTTCGGAATCGTAACTTTAAATGATTGTACCGAAAGATCCGACCGTCGGATTTTCCCAAAACTGAATCCGTTAGGACCGCTTTGGGAAGATCTATCCAATGGTAAAAAATTTATTAAAATCCAATGGTTAGATTTCGAGAAATGTGTAAATCAAATTTGGGTAAAAATAGCGTCAGGGCCACTTATTGACCCGAAGCATCGTTAAATTAAATTGGGCTATTTTTATGTAAATAAAAATAGCGATAAATCATTATAAAATAATATTAATGATATGAAATGATTTAAATTATATATATGTGAGAATTATTCGAAAAGACCGAGTTCAATCTCATTTCAAACAATTATACGATGATTTAAATCGAAGATATTGAAGAAGGTGATTGAAGACCGGCGATCTTCACATCGAATGGATGACTACTGATGCCCGACATTGGGTAGCTCCCAGTATAGGGTTAAAGTGGTAGTTGTCCGGACGTACTTGTTGATTTTCCGGATAAGCGAGCACCTCTCTTCCGTATTGGACATACGGGACGAGGAATAATGTGTCTCCGGTTTTGTTCAGACCCAGAACAGACTTGTAAATGGATGTGTGTCTGACATTGGACTTCATTCTATGTGAATTGATTTCTACTTAATATATATCTGTTTGGTGGCGGATAATTTATTCACTTTATTTACACCCTTCTTTGAGACGCACAAGCTAAAAGGTTATATATTGATAGTTATCGATCGCATGGCGTGGATTGTCAATGTGGCACGCCAAGATGCAAATGATCAAGGTTTGGTTGAAAAGCAGAGCCTTGTAGTGGATGATCAAAGCACAGCTTATTTCGGTATAGCTTTGTGTATAGTGTAACTTCACGAGCCTCACACCCCGGTATGAGTCAAAAACGGGTAAGGACTGCACGGAGTGCACACGTTTCTTTCTAGTTAGAAGTGGTGTCATGGTATGGAGCCCAGACATTTTTACTTATGTGGATGATGGATTACGAGGCCTCTGATAAATTGGTCGATAGTGGCCAATTGATAGGTTCAATAGGACCGGGAGACATGTGTTCATGCATAATTAATCCACTAAGGTATATTTGTGGACCGGCCCTGAAGATCGGATGGTTCACTGCGGGGGATCCTGAGACTTTTGCTAGAGTGCCTCGAATCAGTGAGGAGCATAACAATCTGGAAGATCTCCAATATGTCCAATACAGGAGAGAGGTCCTCGCATAACCGATCGATCTCCAAGTACGTCTAGACGATCACCACTTATTACCTTGTCTTGGGATGCCTCCCAATCAAGACATTTGTAATCATCCAAACGATGTGAAGATCTCCGGTCTTCAACCACCGTCCTCATCTTCGACTTCTAATCGTCGTAGCAATTATTCAGAATGGGTTAAACCCGGTCTTTCCGAATAACACGCGTATTTTATAATCAATAATTAAGTTCTATAGAAACACATCATACGCCTCATTCCAATTCAGAATATTCTTTTAAATAAATTTCCACATTTGTTAGAGTGCCTCATTCCCATTAATCGGTGAAGTTCCAAGGGTTCACTAACGTGTTGATATTTTTGATCAAATTAAACTTCCTGTTAAATTTGATTAAAATGATCATTTTAATTGATTTCTGAAACCGATCAAGGTGAGATTTCTTTTTTTAATAATTAAAATTAATTAATTATTATCGTGTTTAGAAATTTTTACACATACGCTGTTAAATTCAGTTTGTTGTTGTACGCGATTTGATTTGGATTGGTTGATGCTATTGTGGTGATCTGTTGAGTTAATTGAATATAATGGAAAAATAGAAATTGTATACAAATGAAAATATTTCATTTTTATTTGTTATGTTGTAATTAAAATTATGTACAAATGAAAATATTCATTTTATTTATCATGTTAAAATAGAAGATTGTGTAGAAATTAAAATATTCATTTAATTTGTCATGTTAAAATAGAATATTGCGTACAAATAAAAAAAATTGTTTTTATTTTTTCATGTTATAGGTAGAAATTTGTGTACAAATAAAAGTTCACATATGTATTTGTCATTTTAAAGACAGATATATGTTTACCAATATAAATGTTTATTTTTATTTGTTATGTAAAAATAGGAATTGTCAACAAAAAAAAATGTATCATTTTTATTTGATATATAAAAAATAGATTTGTACACAAAAAAAATATCATTTTTATGTGTCCTGTTAAAGTATAAATTGTCGACAACATAAAAATATCATTTTTATGTGTTATGTTGAATTAGAATCGTCGACATAAAAATATCATTTTTATGTGTTATGTTGAATTAGAATTGTCAACATAAAAATATCATTTTTATCTGTTGTGTTGAATTAGAATTGTAGATAAATAAAAATATCATTTTTATTTGTCAAGTTAAACATTGAATTCGTATACAAATGAAAGTAGTCATTTTTATTTATCAAGTTAAACATTGAATTTGTTTACAAATAAAATTAATCATTTTTATTTGTCAAGTTGAACATTGAATTTGTATACAAATAAAAGTAGTCATTTTTATTTTTCAAGTTAAACATTGAATTTGTATGCAAATAAAAGTAGTCATTTTTATTTGTCATGTTAAACATTGAAATTGTATATAGATAAGAATTTCCCCTTTTATTTGTTATGTTAAAATATATTTGTATACAAATAAAAATATCATTTTTATTTTTTATATAAAAAGATAGATTTGTACACAAATAAAAATATCATTTTAATTTGTCATGTTAAATAATGAAATTGTATACAAATAAAAATATTCATTTTTATTTGTCATGTTAAATATTGAAATTATATACAAATAAAAATATCCTTTTATTTATCATGTTTAAAATAGATTTGTTGTCAAATAAGTATTTCCTTTTTATTTGTCACTAGAAAACATTGGATATGTTATGCGAGTAAATAATCTTTTTATTTGTCATTACCAACATAGAAAATGTTATGCTAATAAAATAATCTTTTTATTTGTCATTAGCAACATAGAAAATGTTATGCTAATAAAATAATCTTTTTATTTGCCATTTGCAACATAGAAAATGTTATGAAAATAAAATAACCTTTTTATTTTTCATTAGAGACATAGAATTTGTTATGCAAATAAAATAATTTTTTATTTGTCATTAGAAACATAGAATTGGTTATGCAAATAAAATAATCTTTTTATTTTTCATTAGCAACATAGAATTGGTTATGGAAATAAATATTCTTTTTTATTTGTTATTAGAGACATTGTAAGTGTTAGACAAATAAAATATTCTTTTTTTATTTGTCATTAGAGACATTGTAATTGTTATGATTGACATGAAAATGTGTTTATTTTATACTCTTATATCTTATCTTTTGTATATAAATAAATATTACTTGGGTATTGTTTTGTTACTTTTACAGATATTCCAACCCAGCCCGCATGCAACCAGAAAAGTAGAGAAATGGAGATCAAATTGGTATCTATTTACATTTTGAAGATTTGCATATGAAGATGCCACATCTAGTTGCTGTTGGACAAGAAAGTAATCAATAGAAAGGCCATGCACATCTCAACTCAAGGAAGGCTTGTCAAAGAACCAAGAGGAAAGATGAAAGGCCAAAAATTTAATAGATTTAACTAAGGCCCATTTGAGATTCTCATTGTAAACTAATTAGTGATGTAATGGCTAGGCCCATTTATAATTAGGGTTAGGGTTTGGTTATCCCCTATAAATACCCTTGTAATGTCATTGTAGCCACCATCCTATCCATTATTCTGTATTCTCTTCTCCATTAATAAAATTCTTCCTTTTTACTATTTCTGCAATTTTCTTTCTTAGCAATAGGTGTTGTCTTCACAATTAGTTTTGGAAGAGCACCAATTGTATTTTAGATTTGTTTCATTAGTGATTAGTCGTTTGATTAGTTTCAACGACAATCCTAATTTTATTTTTGTTGTTCTTCTTATTCTGCACTTTTATTTTCTGCATTGTTGTTCTTGTTTTGCAATTTACTTTCTTTAGTGATTAATCGTTGATTAGATTCAATGATAATCCTAAGTTCGCAATTTCAGTTTGTTTTTATTTCAAAACAATCTCCAGGCTTCGTCTAACTCGCCCAAGAGATTAGATAAATAATTTGATTTTAATTTACCTCCCTGTGTTCGACCTGTATGCTACACACCTGTGCGCTTGCAGAATTTTATTACAAATATCGCGCTTTTCTAATTCATAGATTAGCGACGATCAAGTTTTTGGCACCGTTGTCGGGGAGGTAACGATTAAATTTTATTATTTGTTTAATTTCTGATTCATGTTAGTTTTATTTTATTTTGTTTTCATTTGTCTCCTATATTTATATAAAAAAAAACTCAATCAGTTGATTTGGTATTGATAGCTGATACTGTAATCATCTAAATAAGAAAAACAAACTTCTCGTCTTGTTTTTATTTCTTTCCTTTCTCAATTCTCTTTCCAATTTCTCTTACAATTCTTCCCTCTTTTCAACAATAAAAAAAATCTTTTTGAATTTTTCTTTCCCTTATATTTTCATTGCCTAATTTCTTCCTAAAAAAATCTCACAACCTTCCACTTGAATCATACCATACTATTGCGTTCACGTCCATCTCCAATAACGTCACCCTGTCCAAACAATCCACTCCCCCACACTAAACATTGATTCTGTCATGCACTAAACAAGAAAAAAATAAACTTGCCATTTTCTTTCTTGATTTCTTTCTTTCTGTTCAATTGTCTTCTAATCTTATACATCATTTTGTTTACAATTTATAAAAAAAAAGAAAAAAAAAATCACACAAATCCCAGACCTCACCAATACATCTTCTTCCCCCTGTTCAATTCGCAACTGTTCTCATCATCACCATTCGTTCAACAACTCATCCAATTCCCAGTCTAACCTGCACCGCAAACTTCCAGTCACAATTCACTCGTGTTTATCTTCTGGCTTGAAGTTCACTGCCCTTCATTTTCTTCACGTCGCAAACACTGCTGAACACCACATCCATAATTCACATCAACACTGTTTCACGCCAGCTCTTCACCGAAACAGTTCATCATCATGATGCCACTGTAAAACATACCACAAACCAAAGCTGCTCGCTACCAACCCAAATCGAACCCTCTACACAAACTCCTACCCTAACCACAAACGAAATTCAACACCATCCTCAACAGCAGAATCCAACCGTCCAAAGCCACATACCATCATTCTAACCACATCCTCCCCAATACTCACCACGGTCTCAAATCCCATCATCTACCATAGCTAATGTAACCACAGACCACACCATACCCACATCACGACAACTACATCTTCATCCCCTACATCACACCATCACCTACCGAAAGTGCCACACCAGATCTTCTCCACAATTCAAAAACTTCAACACCACGTGAACTTCTCAAGTCCGATTCCCTCCACGCAAAACTATCTCCACGTTCCTCAGAAAATCAACCAATCATCATCCGTTCTCAACAGTTCACAAACATCACATCCATCATCAGCAAATACCATTCAACCACCCTTCTGCTAATAACCTCACCCACCTGAAATTCAATCACCGTTCAACAACCTCAAGTCGATACACTGTAAACCATCAGCTATAAAACCTCCCATCACGAAACCGCATTCTCAGACCCACCAAAAAAAAAATCGCACCATCGCGACAACCCGAAACCCAAAACCAAAATCACTCAGCACGAACCCAAAACCCGATTGGAATCAACCTGATTCGAACCGCAAATCACAGACCCCAATTCACAATTTAAAACCCAATTTGAACCCTACCAAAATCCAAATCTAAATTCAAATTTCGTCCAACATCAAATCGCAACCACTGCGATTTTAGAAAAAAAAGGGGAGGGAATTTTTGAGTTCCGTTCTATTGTTTTCCTGCGAGATTGATAGGTAATTGTGATATTATATAGAGGGGAAGGGGGCGTGCTTCTTGCTTTGACTGTTTCTTGGGGTTTCGGGAGAACATAGTGTGGTGTTAGTACTTGTAGCCTAGGTTTTCTTTTTGTTTAACTTAGCCCTTTGTTTATTTATTTTTATTTTTAGGCTCGGCTTAGTTTAGGTCATTTTTTTAGTCTAGTTTTTATTTTTGTTATTTTTTTTCTGTTAGTCTTTTGCTTTTGCTTTATTGCTTTTGCTTTATTTCTATTCTTTCCAAAAAAAAAAAAGAGTGGGATCTCCAAAAACAAAATCAAAGGCTCAAGTGAAAAAAAAAAGAAAAAAAGCAAAGATCGAAGTGAAAGCAACAAACAGGGAATTTAGAGACCAAGCAACAAAGAAGTGAAATTTTAATCATTGAAGCTACTCAATTACACTGGATGGACAACTATACCACCACTGTAATATTTTTATAAACTCTACAGGTGCTGAAGCTGCTTTGAAAATATAGAAATTGCTTGTAAAAATCTTCTGCAGGGGCAGCGGCTTGCTTGTACAATTTTTTTCGATTCTGCTATTATTTTCTGACTATTATTCTACTATTATTTTGTGACTGTTCTACTACTGAAATTTCCGAATCTGTCTGTGAAAAACGAATTTCCATAACCAAAATCATCTCTCGTCGTATTTCAATTATAAAATATGATTTGATTTGCAAAATAATATAATTGAAAAGTGGTGTTTTGTGAAGTTAACTGTCTTGTATAATTAGATCGCGGATATATAGTAGTTCAATTTATTGAACTATTAGCAAAAGAGGTTGCATACTACCCATAAAACATTGGTCGTATCCCTTAGCATTTATACTATACGTGAACGACCATAAGACCCTCTTTCCCCTTCCAATTGAGGCAGTTAATTAATAGAGCGCAGCTTAGTATTTTATACTATTTTGAAGTGAGAATAATTTATGTCTTCCTTTGGTTACATTCAAATGTCAGATTCAAAAAAATCTTTGAGAGAGTTGTGGGATAATAACCGGAGTAGACGTTCTCTTGAAGAGTATGAGTATGAATTACAACTGATGAAGCAAGATTTTCCAAAATTTCATGAGGCCAATGTCAACAGTTTTCAATATTTTCAAAATGACCAACATTTTCAAAATCATGATTATAATCGAAACGATGATTTCAATTCAAATTTCAAAAGTTTCGATTATGAGCCACATCCACATCAAAATGGCTTTGAATCCCAATATAGCGTTGATACACATCTTGAGATTAACCAAAATTGCAATTTTCCCTCAAATTTCAACAGTTTTGGTTACGAACCTAATTTTCAAAATCAAAATGATTTCCAATATCATTTTTCTGAAAATTCAAACAACCACCACATTGGAAATAATATTGATTGTGAAATTGATGTGGACTATAATTTTGAGAATCAAGAAATCCAAAATGAGAGCTCTCAAATCAACGATTCTGAAGAATGTCATTTTGATGAGAGGGCAGAAATGCTAAATAAAAAGATGGATGAACTTCTTTGTTTAATGGCATCTTATAAAGAACAACGAGAGCAAGAAAATCAAATTCAAACATGCGATGAATCAGAAAATAATCCAATTTCTACTGACATTGAAAATTTTCAAATAACGACTTTGGAAATTGAGAATAATCATCTAAATGAAGTTGTTCAAAATTCAACAAATGATTTGGATTTCGATTCTTTTCAGGAAAAAGATTTAGGTTTAGATTTTGATCTTCCTCTTCCGGACTGCGAGAAACTTGAAATTTTAGAAATTGAACAGAATAAAAATGTTGAATTTTTCAATCCAAATTTGGAAAAGGATTTTAACGAACATGAATTCTTTGGATTGTACGAGGATGATTTGCCAAATGAGGAAGAAGTAGATTCACATCACGAGTTCGAAAATTTTAACTTTGAGAAAATTTCAAACGAACTTGAAATTGTCAGTGTCGAAAATATGTTGTCAATTAATGATGAGAAATGTGATCACATAGTCTTGAACAACACTCGTATTTCAAATTTCACTGAATTTATATACGATCACAAATTTTTGGACAATTACACTGATAAATTTGTTGAGCACATGAATTATAGTTGGAATGTTAGCTTGATTGAAAAACTTCATGTTAGGACGACCCTGGACATTTATTTGCTGGACTATAAATCTAGGTATAAAGATGAGATTGTTTTCAAAAACCTTTGTTTATTAGAAAACATGCCTAGACATAGTGGGAATCTGATTCATCGGGCTGCTTAGATCTAGTGTGCGGGGAGTCTGCATTTCATTCATTTTCATTTTTCTTTATTTTTCTTTCTTTTTATTTTCATCCATTTAAATAGGACCATCATACATTTTAGATTGTAGTAACATACCATAAGTTTTTGTTTTTTGAAATACGACTCATTTTAGATTTGATACAACAAAATAAGTTAAGGATTATTAATCAGTTGATAGTATGTTTTTCTCTCAGCTTAGATCGAATAAGAAATATAATGAAAAGTTTAATTTTGAGGGATAATAGTGTAACCGGTACATAGGGAGATTCTTAGGTGATGGCCATGAAATCTATTCTATATTGTAGACTTTGTTTAAATAAGTGGAGGACTTAAAATACTTATATTGGCTTGTCAAATCTTTAAAACTAAGTTGTGTTAAGTTGAATTCGCATAACTCTCTTTTATGCTTATAATTTCAATAATAATAATAGTAATCCAAGGGTATCCAACATTGCTTGTATATCAAGCGTTGGTGTGCAAACCCACCAAGCTCTAACCGACATGTTGTTGACAAAGTCAGCGTTAGAATATCTTGGTCTCATTTTATGAGATTGGACACCTAAGGATTACCGACACGTTGTTGACAAAGTCAAAGTCGTCCTGCACAATCCGCTAAGCTCTTTACCCACTCTCTGTTAGTCCGCGAGGCAGTGCATGGGTGGTAAACCTTGGTCTTCTAAGTTAGGTGTATGTACTTAAACATAAATTTTAAAATTTTATAAAATAAAGAATAAGCGATGATGCCCAAACACTTCTTGACCTTATTGATTTGACTAGCCATACATGAGAAAATAATAATACCACTTTACAAACTGTGCCAAGCAAACTAAGAATTTATTTCATGGCTGCACTATGTTATCGACCGAACTAACTGGCCAAACTGGAATTTAACATTTGAAAACTTGATTTATATTGAAAATTTGTGACAAGTTGAGGTATTTAAAGTACAATCAACTAATTAGAAACTGTTAACTTAATTTGTTGTACCACTTCAGAAACAAGTCTTATTTTCATTTTTTTATTTATTTTTCATATGTCCATTGCATTCATGTAGTTTCATTAGAATCATAGCATACTGCATTTGGATTTTGTGGGTAGTATCCGCTGAAAACCCTGACGAGACACCACTTGTCCTACTAGGGACACCTAGAGGTTTAACGGCTTGTTGCATACGCTCAATGCAATCGTGTTTCCTACGAAAGTGTGACCTATCTAATTTAGTTTTTCATTTCTTGTTTTACTCGAGGACGAGTAAAAGATAAGTGTGGGGGTATTTGATTGACATGAAAATTTGTTTATTTTATACTCTTATATCTTATCTTTTGTATATAAATAAATATTACTTGGGTATTGTTTTGTTACTTTTACATATATTCCAACCCAGCCCGCATGCAACCAGAAAAGTAGAGAAATGGAGATCAAATTGGTATCTATTTACATTTTGAAGATTTGCATATGAAGATGCCACATCTAGTTGCTGTTGGACAAGAAATTAATCAATAGAAAGGCCATGCACATCTCAACTCAAGGAAGGCTTGTCAAAGAACCAAGAGGAAAGAAGAAAGGCCAAAAATTTAATAGATTTAACTAAGGCCCATTTGAGATTCTCATTGTAAACTAATTAGTGATGTAATGGCTAGGCCCATTTATAATTAGGGTTAGGGTTTGGTTATCCCCTATAAATACCCTTGTAATGTCATTGTAGCCACCATCCTATCCATTATTCTGTATTCTCTTCTCCATTAATAAAAGTTCTTCCTTTTTACTATTTCTGCAATTTTCTTTCTTAGCAATAGGTGTTTTCTTCACAATTAGTTTTGGAAGAGCATCAATTGTATTTTACATTTGTTTCATTAGTGATTAGTCGTTTGATTAGTTTCAACGACAATCCTAATTTTATTTTTGTTGTTCTTCTTATTCTGCACTTTTATTTTCTGCATGGTTGTTCTTGTTTTGCAATTTACTTTCTTTAGTGATTAATCGTTGATTAGTTTCAACGATAATCCTAAGTTCGCAATTTCAGTTTGTTTTTATTTCAAAAAAATCTCCAGGCTTCGTCTAACTCGCCCAAGAGATTAGATAAATAATTTGATTTTAATTTACCTCCCTGTGTTCGACCTGTATGCTACACACCTGTGCGCTTGCAGAATTTTATTACAAATATCGCGCTTTTCTAATTCACAGATTAGCGACGATCATGTTATATAAATAAAACAATTTTTGTTTTTTTTGTCATTAAAAACATTGTAATTGTTATGAATATAAAATACTTCTTTTTATTTGTCATTAGAAAAGTAGAAAACATGTATGCAAATAAAATACTCCTTCTATTTGACACTAGAATGTAGAAAACATGTATACAAATAAAATACTCTTTTTTATTTGTCATTAGAAAACATAGAAAATGTTACACAAATAAATTTTATTTTATTTTTGTCATATGAACAAAGGGAATGTAGAATTAGTGTAAAACAATAAAACATTCTTTTTATTGTATACATATGAAATGTAGAAATTGTGTAGACAATAGAATTCTTCTTTTTATTGTATATATATGAATATAGGAATGGTCAAATTTTAGTTGAAACATTAAAAAAATGATATTTTTAATGTAGATGTTGATTCATTTTGAAAAATAGACACGCATAGGAAAAATTAGTTGAAACATTAAAAATGATATTTTTAATGTATATGTTGATTAATTTTAAAAATGAATCATATTTAGGAAAATTTATTAAAATATTAAAAATGTTTATATGTTAAAGATATGATTCATTTGGTTGAAACATCACTTTAATTAAGTCGGTGAAATCGTTGAACGATTTTTATATATATATATATATATTAAAATTAAATATAAACGAATCGCGCGCGGTAGTTCACGTTTCAGAATTATAACTTCAAACGATTATACCGAAAGATCCGACCTTCGGATTTTCCCAAAATTGGAACCGTTAGGTTCGCTTTGGGAAGATCTTTCCAATGATATATAATTTGTTAAAACTAAACTATTTTTATATAAATTGGAACCGTTATGTTAAACTAGACTATTTTTATATAAATAAAAATAGAGGTAAAGCATTATAAAACAATATTAATGATATGATATGATTTAAATTATATATATTCGAGAATTATTTGAAAAGACCAAGTTCAGTCTCATTTCAAATAATTATACGATGATTTAAATTGAAGATATTGAAGACGGTGATTGAAGACCGGCGATCTTCACATCGAATGGACGACTACTGATGCCCGGCATTGGGTAGCTCCTAGTAAAGGGTTAAAAGTGGTAGTTGTCCAAATATACTTGTTGATTTTCTGGATATGCTAGCACCTCTCTTTCGTATTGGACATACGGGACGATGAATAAGGTGTCTCTGGTTTCGTTCAAACCCAGAACGAACTTGTAAATGGATGTGTGTCTGGAATTGGATTTCATTCTCTGTTGATTGATTTCTATTAAATATATATCTGTTTGGTAGCGGAGAATTTATTCTCTTGCTTAACACCCTTCTCTGAGACATATGAGCTCAGAGGTTATATATTGATAGACATCAGTCACATAGCCTGAATTGTCAGTGTGGCATGCCAAGATGCAAATGATCAAGGCTTATTGTTGAAAAGCAGAGTCTTGTGGTTGACGATCAAAGCACAGCTTCAATTAGCACAGCTTTGTGTATAGCGTTACTTCGCAAGCCTCATACGTCGGTATGAACCAGAAACGGGAGAAGTACCACCGAGAGAACATGAGTTTCTTTCTAGCTAGAAGTGGTGTCATGGTATGGAGCCTATACAATTTTACTTATGTGTATGATGGATAGCGAGGT
This sequence comes from Allium sativum, assembly GCA_030737875.1. NCBI lineage: Eukaryota > Viridiplantae > Streptophyta > Magnoliopsida > Asparagales > Amaryllidaceae > Allium > Allium sativum. The sequence goes on from CM060920.1 coordinate 1,021,512,036, forward strand.
ACCTCGGATTTGAGTCACTAGTGGCTCTTGATTTACGCCGCATAGGGCGGGGAAACGTATTGTTCAGGAATAACCAATCCACTAACATATGTGTGGACTGGCCCTGGCGCTCCTAAGTGCTTGACTGAGTACTTTCCCTGAGGCTCGGGCTAGAGAGTCTCGAATTCGGTAAGGACAATCCCTTGTCTTGGTTCATGATGGAAATCCAACTTCCAATACAACACAATACGGGTTTTTGATTGTAAAACTAGTATGGCGACATAGTATATGGTAGCTATGTCGTCTATGATTGATACATTGTGATTGAAGTGTTTTGAAACATATATACACTAATAATAATATCAAATCCGTTTTATCATATCAAGCATTTTTGACCATTATAAGGTAAAACTCTATCCTCCGGTTTGCGTTGCATGGTGTTATGGGACTTGAGTCTTATAATGGTTTCATTTTTCCTAAAAAGCGTTGCATTGTTTAAATGATTTATTTTGTTTATGCACTGTCAATCCAATGGAGTAAACCCGTTCCGTGTTAGCGGCGTGGTCCTATGATTAGCCTTATTATTAAATAAGTTAAGTAAGATTTCTCATAACAGTTGCATGACTGACTCGTAGTTTGTTTCACTTGCAAACTCGGGTGCCCTTATTTTCCACAAGGGCAGTCGAGTGGCTTGTTCTGCAGATATTTATTTATTAAGCAGGATTTTGGATCGAAGCTTAAAGCTGTGTCGAAAGCATTGATAGTCTTCCGCTACGTTGTATTAAATTTGTTGTAAGTTAATCTTTCACTGTTGTATTATTATATTCGATGTACTCTGATATTATGTACTCTAATGTAACATTATTATAATGTTTATAAAAGTCTTCTGTTAACTGTTTTTATGTGTTGTATGCCCATACTTAGCGTATGCGGGGTTCGAACAGTCTTGGTCGATTTAGCGATCGATTAGGTCTGGGCGAAATCCGTGCCATTACAACTGGTATCAGAGCTTTGGTTAACTCAAATCTTTGGGGTACTGTAACAACCCAGAATTTTTAGTGTATTTTTATTTGATTATTATTTTATTTTATTCGTTAGTTTGTTTATACTTTTATAACTATTTTTGATTCTGAATTAAAAGTAAATTTATTATGGATTTTATATAATGAATGAATTTGATTTGATATGAACATATTTTACATAATATTATCAATTTCGATCTTATTTAGCATATAAATTAAATCGAGTTTGTTTAGTTTAACTTAAATTTATTTAGGAAAATTAAAACATGAAATTGATTTATAATGAAATGTTTATCTTTAATATTTTGTTATTTTCATTTAGAAGTGATTTAAATAATTTTATATTGAAAACATTAAATTTTAATCACTTCGTTTGAATCAGTTTTGACGATTATTTGTGGTAGCGGCAGCCGATATATCTCAAATAAAAATGAAAATGTAATATAAAAATAAAAATCTGAAAAAATATATTTGAAATGCGTCTAACCAGACATAGCGTTGGAATTAATTTCATCAGAAAATTTGAATGTTTGTCGATAGCGCATTTTTCAGTGAAAAGTTGCGCATATCAGTTCAAATTTTAACGATTTTGTAATCTCTCCGAATCCAGTTCGAACAAACATGAAAAATATTCTATTTGTTGTCAGTAATCCAACGGTGAAATTTGTTTGGCGAAAATCGGATGTTTTGGCCTCCGTTTTCCTTCCGCATTTTTATGGTAAAAGGGGTCCGTAATGCATTTTTGAACGGTGCATCCTGACACTGCAAATTATATATCGTTATGTCCGTCTCGTCACGTTGATTTCCAAAATATATTCGTTTGTCAGTGTCGGTCACGGTTCGTGCTGAAATTGCCGAAAGGCTTGTTGGATCTAGAATAACCCTAGAGGGGGGGTGAATAGGGTTTTTCACAGTTTTTAAACTGAATTGAAAAACTGACAGGATATTAAAATAATAAACAGATAACTGAATATAGCAGAAACAGAAATGCAGAAAATAAATCACACACAGATATACCCAGCTTCGGCAAAATCCTGCCTACTGCTGCATTCCTAAGGTTTCTACTAGGTGATAGAATAGATCCCGCATACAAGACCATGTACACTCGCAAACCCTGCTCCTATTCTAACCCTACGCTCAAAACTCTAGACTGGTCGATATCCCCTCGATCAGATTTTCCCGAATTACAACTCCGTAATCCGTAACCCAGATTTTACAGACTCTGAAACTGACAGTCAACACCCTGACTGATTAATCCTAGATTTGACAGACCTAGAAGCTGTTTGGTTACAACGAAATTGAAAATACAAAAAAAATTAAAAACAAAAGAAAATAAGAAACCCTAGTTTATAAAATAAACTATAAACTCCCTTAAGTTGAAGTAGGCCGGTCAATTTGTAATTATGTTGGACCCTTCTTTCTTTTGTCTCGATAGCTTTCCTCTGGAATCAAAAATGGCGGCAGGCGATTGGGATAAAATCTAGGGTTTCTTCTTGTAATCCCAAATCGATTAATTGAAGATATAAATCTCTGGTGCTCGAATTTGTTTTGCTCTGAGCTTGGTGCTTCAGTTTGTTGCTCAAATGATTTGGAACAATTCTCGATTGAAAAAACTGTGAGTATGAAAATGATTCCTTCGTTTATGCTTTCGATTTTTGTGATGCTTGGTTTTCGATAGATCTTGCCGATGATGTGAATGGTGTTAAAATAGGATTAGAAAATCCTTTAACTCTCTGATTTCGTTTAATGACCTGACTGATTTCATTGCGGTTTCCTCATTTGATTGAATACAAGATTTCCTCTTTTGCTTCCGAAAATATTGTGAGTTTTCCTGCTTTGAATCTTCGGCTTAAATTTGAACTATGCGTGCTCTTTTGAATGAATGAGACAAATTCCTCTTACCTTGTTTGGATTTCCTGATTGAATCAAAACTGGGAAGGCTTGAATTGATTTGAGTCAAGTTTCCCAAAATGAATTAACACCCAAATAATGAATTTTCCAATTTACTGCAGGAAAACATTTTCTTCCTAGTTCAAAATCTCTGATTGATTTATTTGCCAACAAAAACAGGAAAGAATTAATTCGAATTTCTGGTCTTTGACAATTGCATTTCCGGAAATTAAGTGATGTCTGGTTTTGCTCCTTTGAGTGAGTTTGTGGAAACTTTATAAACCTCGCCAAAACATTTTTTCCTGGATTGAATTGTTATTTCTGGAAAACTATTGGGCTTGCTATATATGTATTGCTGGAAAACATTTCATGCCATTAAACATGTCTTACATGATTTCTTTTCAAATGTCCATAAGAAAAAACTTTTGCATGATTAACTATAAAGATTTCTTGACTAAAAGCTTCACTTGAACCATATTCGTTGGACATGCTTGCTAGTGGCCTTACTGTGAGCATTTGTCTAGACTTCATGTACCACTGCCTTGCTATATTGGTCAGTAATATGTATAGGTCCACTTGAAAAGTACTCCATGTATATTGACCATTTGTCATGCTTCACCAAGTTTGAAAAAATGCTTGGATGTAGTTGCACCATTCATTTATACTCCTTGCTTTCTGAACAGCTTGTGACATTGAAACTGCTGCCTTGTTTGCATGTACACCATGCTGAACAGAACTTGTGCACACCATGAACACTGTTGCTATGAATTTGAGCCACTCTGGCTTGTATAACTTATTGGCTGTTCGACCTGACATGAACTAACATGTACACTGTTATGAACCATGATGTACTGCTATTGAACATAACATCCTGTGCTGTTATGTATAACTGAACTAAATCGATGCACCACTTTGCTGAATTTAACCATGATTCATGCTGCATTTGAGTAGTACTCCAAGTATATGCTGCAGCCTCATCCATGCTAAACCATTTGTCTCCAGTTTTTTTATTTTATATATATATTTTTTTTTTTTTTTTTTTTTTTGCACCATACTTGCACCACTATGTGAATTTGCTGGACCATGTATTTGCTCTATTATGTTATGACTGATCTTGAACACTGCCGAGCCATTTGTAAAACTTGTCCCATGTCACTTGAATACATGTTCTTTCTGTGCTCACTACTTTTGGATCCATATGTATGTACATACATCACCATCCATGCTTACTTGAATTGAACATGAGCTCGGCCATTCCTGTGTGATGTTTGGTCTGTCTGCACTTCCTGTTGCCATTTACATGCTGTATATAAAACTGATTTGAATCACCTGTGTCATGTATACTACTGCCATGTGATAATTACTGTACATATCCATGCTAGCTGAACTGTTTTGTTCGAGAGCTGTCTTGTATTCTTGCTCATGAACATTTATTTCACCATGAGTTATATCATGCTGTTTTGACTTGCCTTTTGCTTGGATTTGTTGTTTCACTTTGGCTCGACCACACTTGCCATTTTTCTTCACTTTTGATTTTGCTTTGACTATTTTCTGAGTATACACTGAGTCGAGCAGGTCCACGTGGCTACTCCTCAGTTGCTCGCTGATTGGCGAGGCAGTGCACACGTGTATATTTATACACGTGTGTATATGCAGCCATCAGACTGAGTTTACCTGTCCCTGCATTGAGATACATATATATATATATATATATATATATGTTGTCTGCCTTGTGGTATTTACAGTGTATCACTGTGAATATCACAAGCTGTCTAGACACAGTCGGATAAATCAGATCGAGTCAGAAAAATGATGAGAAACACACCGAGATCTGAGGCAAATAAATTTTCAAAATAAAAAATATATCTGCTTAGAATTTTAGAAACCATTTCTGTACCAGATACTGTGTGTGTGTTTCTGTAATGACAGGTAAGAAGACTGGACTGACTGATAAGCTGTGAAGATAGTGAAGACAGAAGACTGAAAGCAGAACAGTGACAGTGTGTGTGTGTAAGTGTCTGTATAAGAGTCAATGTGTAACTGAGTGTGAGTGAATTGTATGAGTGTTGAAGAGAGAATTTTACTGATATCTGTAATAAACAAGTTTGATTGAAAATAAAATATTATTTTATTGTTGTCAAACGAACTTGTTTATTTAATTCTGATTATATACAAGTACAAATATTCTGTGAATGTATAAATAGTGGAGTTATAATATTCAATTTAAATAAAATACTGTATGAAAATATGAATGTCTGTACAGTCGTATTCTATTCAAATTAATATTATAATCTTGTCTGTGATGTATATATAGAACAGTACAATAACAAACACATTTAAAATAATAAATATTTGGTTGTTATCATCAAACAAAAAATCATATAATTGTGTATACAACACCGTTATATACAACAATCTCCCCCTTTTGACGATGACAAACAAATATAAGATTTTGAGCACAATAAATGTTTTTGACAGTGAATATTGAACTCCCCCTATTTATTTGCTCCCCTTACAGCAGAAACACCCCCTATAATTGTGCATGAGTGAAACGAATGAATAAATAATGAATTTTCAAAATAGAAAATATTTATAAAATATTCACTCATAAATCAAAATCTTAATCCATTCTCCCCCTTTTGTTATCATCAAAAGGATTCAGACCTTAAAATATAGATGAAGAATGACTAGAAATGTAATTTCAGCATAAGAGGAAGAACAGTCATTATAAATCTCAATCAGTCAAACAAAAATCATAATAAACTGAGAACTAGTGGCATATTTCACATTGTAGAAAATGACGGATTTACGATGAAATTTATAAAAATATGGAGAGAGTTACAAAAATATATGAATTTCAATTATTTTCAAATGAATTTTTATAAAAATGAGGCTCAAAAAACAGTGATGGGTTTGGATTATAATTATAATTCAATTTAAGTGACAAAATCGAATAATCTCAAATCCCAATACCTATCAATCAACAAATCATAATACGTCATAAAATATTAACACATTTCACAGATTAGAAAATGAATTGGTAGGCTGGCTTTTATACACAAAGGAGAATTTCAAGTTTATTTCAATTTATAGCACGTTATTCCTTTTTCTTTTATTTTTATTTAAGAGCACACTGACCACGCATAACCAGAGCTTGGATTTTTAAATGAGCTCAGTTGCAGCTTAAATTATAAGTTGTCTCTTAACCATGCATAACCAGAGCTTGGATTTTTAAATGAGGTTAGAGACCCTCTTATATATTAATTATATTTTTATCATTTTCAGCTTTAAAAAAAAAACTCCTCGGTATATGAAACCAATATGAATGGCAGAAATGTGGTTAGTACAGAAACGGACTGTGAAATAAATTTCTAAATTAATTATATTATGAAATATGACCAACTGTACAGGGATTATTGAAAATTTTCAATTGACACTAATTCTGAAAAATAACATAACCACAATTCCATCGCAAATATTTTCACTGTTTATTCAAGATGATTTTAAAAAATATTAAACTCTCCATATTTAAATTTTTTTTATCATGGATGGCAGAATGATGATAGATAATGAGGATGGTCGTGAAATAATTGCCAGTTCAAAGATATTATAATAAATATTCAACCATCATGAAAATCCAGATAAAATCTCCTCTTGTTGTGAAATATATTGCAGTCATAATTCATCACAATTTCAAATTCTGATATATTTTGATGAATTATAAATACAGAACAATTTGGATGTTGATTTCAATTTCTGAATGAATAATTAATAAATAATTCTAAAATTGAAAATCAAATACAAGAGGAATATGCTGATCTATACACGACAAGAGGGAAAAAATGTGTACAAGACAAAAAGAGTGTGTGGATTTATACATGGTGAAGATTTGAATCTAAGTACAGATGGGTGATACAAATATAAGACACTTCTGATACCACTTGGTGTCTCTATTTACGAGGAATTTTAACATGATACTGAACAAGAATGTCTTAGACAAAAGGATTATTAAGTACTAAGCCCAAACAGACGAGATAATAGATTATGCACATGTATCCGAGCAACAAGTAAGTGATTCCAGAACAAACATTTTTCAAAAAAAAACAATATCAGAGCAGCACAGAAAAAATCAATATCACAACAGACTTGTCAGACGATGTTTCTGAAGGTCACAAAAAACAATATATTCCATGATCCATGATTATATAATTTAGTTTATTTTAAATCATTTGAAGAAATGTGAATATATCAGGATTTAATGAATCAATCACACAATATTATATTTCAGATTCAAGATATGTGTGCGATTCAATAAATCAATAATTTCAAATGATTTTAAACAATCATATATTAAAATCAAATAACCATGAAATAATAGAGAAATTTATGACCCTATTTTCAAAGAAATTTTCACAAGTATTTCTGACAAAGCCATAGAAAAAAAATCATTTACATCAGGTTTGATAGATATTCATGATCCAAAATAATTTATTTGAAATCACTTGAATCAATGTCAAGTTTTGAAATATAATGAATCAGTCACACAAGGTTGATAATTTCAAATTTTGGAGGTGTGTGATTATTCAAAATATTAATAATTTCAGATGATTTCAAACAAAAAAAATTCTAACCATGATGATCATGAATAACAATGATTTTCAAGATGTATCACTAAGATTTTAGACAATTTAAAATTTCCAAGCCAAACTGAAAAATAATGAAAATATCACTACTGATAAATAATAGTGCTGTAATGAGTGTAATATTTCAAGCTTTTCTAAAATGAATTAGAAGAATCTCAAAACAGCAACGATGTGTGAATTTCCATTAAACTTTCAGATCATCAAAAATTTAGAATTCAAATTAACAGTGTTAAAGATATGACAAGAATACATCAACACTGTTATGAATTCAGAAATCAGAAAAATAAACCTCGAAACAATTGCAGATATTTACAAGGTTAAATTCAGGATATGGGAATGATTAACACACGATGATTTTATACAAATAAAGCATATTTCCAGAAAGATCATGAATTCTGCAACTGGAAGTTTAAGAAGTACAGACAAAGAAGAATATGGCAGTGTCAAATAAAAAAAAATAAAAACAGAACGAGATAGAGGAAGGAATAAAAACAGAAAATAAAAACAAACAAAGAGAATATACAAAGATGAGTTTAGATCATACCAGAATTCAATGTAAAGCAGAATCTCTAACTCAGCAGATCTTGGCCTAAGGAACTGTAAATGACACAGAATTATAGACAATCTTGATTTCAAATTTCTTTTCAGCACAGCAGTTCCTCAGCCACCTTCGGTACCTAACAATTTATAGAATCGAGTGGTCTAACAAAGTTTGTAAAACCACTCACAGTTGTATTCATAGCTTTAGGTACCCAAACCTGCTTATATAACAATCCGTTAGAATCAACTAGAGTACCCTTTGTAACCCAAATTTGTTTAGTTTTTCCAAAAATCATTTTATTTCTTTTTAGGATCCAAAATGAATTTTTATCAAACCAATTCTTATCTCGATTGTGATTCAAAAAACTTTTGGAATTTTTAAAATTCAAATTTTCAGAATGACTCTTCTTGAAGCAGTTTAAAGAGTTTTTGAAATCACAAGAGTTCAAACTTTCAAAATCATTTCTTTTCCCAAAACCAAGACCATTTTTATGACTAGAAGAAAATTGATTTTTCAACAACACATTCAAAGATTTTTCACCAATTGAAAAGCGTTTCAAACTCAATTCAAGATTGTTGATTTTGGATTTAAGATCAGAATTCTCTTTCATTAGATTCGAACAACGATTAATGCTGATCTTTCTCTTTTCAGTATTATTCTGTTTCAAAATCAAATTTTCGTTTTCAAGCATTTTAACTTTGGTCTTGGATTCAAAGATCTCTGATTCAAATTTAATTTGTTTTTCAGATTCAAGTTTCTTGAGATTTTCAATCTCTTTTTCAAGCTCACTCAAAATCAGATCTATTTTCAACAAACTATCACTTTCAGCAATTTCAAGTTTGGAATTTTCGATAGTTTTAAAATTTTTAAATTCCTTTTGAAAAAAATTATTTGCATTTTTCAACTCAATCTCGTTATCTTTTAAAACTAGAATTTCTTCTTCAAGCCTTTGAATGTTATTGTTGAGATGAACGAGATCTGTTTTTAATTTCAAACAATTTTCACAATTAGAATTTTCAAATTTCACAACATTTTCAAGTTTTAATTCCAAACAATGAATTTTGCTGGTCAACTCATGATTTTCAGTTTTCAAAGATTTGTTTTTAGATTGGAGTTTATCAACAGATTTCGTTAAATCAAGACACATGTAAATCAAATCTTCATATGAGAGAATTTCTGTTTCAGCATTTGTTGATTCTCCATCATCTGATTCATCTGAAGTTTCATCTACATGACTTGTTAAGCATAGATCTGAATCAAAGTTGACATTATGGGGTTTTGAGCTGTTGTCAGATTTTCCATACAACTTGTTGAGAGTTCTCCAAACTTCCTGTGCAGATAAACAATGACAGATAAGATTAAACTGTTCAGTGCTAAGATAGTCAAATATAATTTTCATAGCACGAGCATTGAAATTAATATCTACACTATCAAACCCATTGATAATAACATCCCAACATTTAATATTAACAGATTTTAAATAAAATTCCATTTTGGATTTCCAGTTTAAAAAATCTGTTCCATTGAAAATACTTGGAGATGAGCTGGACTGACTCTCTATCGACTGACAACTAGGAATCACCATTACTCTAGAGTTAACAGAATACCTGGCTCTGATACCACTGTTGGATCTAGAATAACCCTAGAGGGGGGGGTGAATAGGGTTTTTCACAGTTTTTAAACTGAATTGAAAAACTGACAGGATATTAAAATAATAAACAGATCACTGAATATAGCAGAAACAGAAATGCAGAAAATAAGTCACACACAGATATACCCAGCTTCGGCAAAATCCTGCCTACTGCTGCATTCCTAAGGTTTCTACTAGGTGATAGAATAGATCCCGCATACAAGACCATGTACACTCGCAAACCCTGCTCCTATTCTAACCCTACGCTCAAAACTCTAGACTGGTCGATATCCCCTCGATCAGATTTTCCCGAATTACAACTCCGTAATCCGTAACCCAGATTTTACAGACTCTGAAACTGACAGTCAACACCCTGACTGATTAATCCTAGATTTGACAGACCTAGAAGCTGTTTGGTTATAACGAAATTGAAAATACAACAAAAATTAAAAACAAAAGAAAATAAGAAACCCTAGTTTATAAAATAAACTATAAACTCCCTTAAGTTGAAGTAGGCCGGTCAATTTGTAATTATGTTGGACCCTTCTTTCTTTTGTCTCGATAGCTTTCCTCTGGAATCAAAAATGGCGGCAGGCGATTGGGATAAAATCTAGGGTTTCTTCTTGTAATCCCAAATCGATCAATTGAAGATATAAATCTCTGGTGCTCGAATTTGTTTTGCTCTGAGCTTGGTGCTTCAGTTTGTTGCTCAAATGATTTGGAACAATTTTCGATCGAAAAAACTGTGAGTATGAAAATGATTCCTTCGTTTATGCTTTCGATTTTTGTGATGCTTGGTTTTCGATAGATCTTGCCGATGATGTGAATGGTGTTAAAATAGGATTAGAAAATCCTTTAACTCTCTGATTTCGTTTAATGACCTGACTGATTTCATTGCGGTTTCCTCATTTGATTGAATACAAGATTTCCTCTTTTGCTTCCGAAAATATTGTGAGATTTTCTGCTTTGAATCTTCGGCTTAAATTTGAACTATGCGTGCTCTTTTGAATGAATGAGACAAATTCCTCTTACCTTGTTTGGATTTCCTGATTGAATCAAAACTGGGAAGGCTTGAATTGATTTGAGTCAAGTTTCCCAAAATGAATTTACACCCAAATAATGAATTTTCCAATTTACTGCAGGAAAACATTTTCTTCCTAGTTCAAAATCTCTGATTGATTTATTTGCCAACAAAAACAGGAAAGAATTAATTCGAATTTCTGGTCTTTGACAATTGCATTTCTGGAAATTAAGTGATGTCTGGTTTTGCTCCTTTGAATGAGTTTGTGGAAACTTTATAAACCTCGCCAAATCATTTTTCCCTGGATTGAATTGTTATTTCTGGAAAACTATTGGGCTTGCTATATATGTATTGCTGGAAAACATTTCATGCCATTAAACATGTCTTGCATGATTTCTTTTCAAATGTCCATAAGAAAAAACTTTTGCATGATTAACTATAAAGATTTCTTGACTAAAAACTTCACTTGAACCATATTCGTTGGACATGCTTGCTAGTGGCCTTACTGTGAGCATTTGTCTAGACTTCATGTACCAATGCCTTGCTATATTGGTCAGTAATATGTATAGGTCCACTTGAAAAGTACTCCATGTATATTGACCATTTGTCATGCTTCACCAAGTTTGAAAAAATGCATGGATGTAGTTGCACCATTCATTTATACTCCTTGCTTTCTGAAAAGCTTGTGACATTGAAACTGCTGCCTTGTTTGCATGTACACCATGCTGAACAGAACTTGTGCACACCATGAACACTGTTGCTATGAATTTGAGCCACTCTGGCTTGTATAACTTATTGGCTGTTCGACCTGACATGAACTAACATGTACACTGTTATGAACCATGATGTACTGCTATTGAACATAACATCCTGTGCTGTTATGTATAACTGAACTAAATTGATGCACCACTTTGCTGAATTTAACCATGATTCATGCTGCATTTGAGTAGTACTCCAAGTATATGCTGCAGCCTCATCCATGCTAAACCATTTGTCTCCAGTTTTTTTTTTTTTTTTTTTTTTTTTTTTTTTTTTTTTTTTTTGCACCATACTTGCACCACTAAGTGAATTTGCTGGACCAAGTATTTGCTCTATTATGTTATGACTGATCTTGAACACTGCCGAGCCATTTGTAAAACTTGTCCCATGTCACTTGAATACATGTTCTTTCTGTGCTCACTACTTTTGGATCCATATGTATGTACATACATCACCATCCATGCTTACTTGAATTGAACATGAGCTCGGCCATTCCTGTGTGATGTTTGGTCTGTCTGCACTTCCTGTTGTCATTTACATGCTGTATATAAAACTGATTTGAATCACCTGTGTCATGTATACTACTGCCATGTGATAATTACTGTACATATCCATGCTAGCTGAACTGTTTTGTTCGAGAGCTGTCTTGTATTCTTGCTCATGAACATTTATTTCACCATGAGTTATATCATGCTGTTTTGACTTGCCTTTTGCTTGGATTTGTTGTTTCACTTTGGCTCGACCACACTTGCCATTTTTCTTCACTTTTGATTTTGCTTTGACTATTTTCTGAGTATACACTGAGTCGAGCAGGTCCACGTGGCTACTCCTCAGTTGCTCGCTGATTGGCGAGGCAGTGCACACGTGTATATTTATACACGTGTGTATATGCAGCCATCAGACTGAGTTTACCTGTCCCTGCATTGAGATATATATATATATATATATATATATATATATATATGTTGTCTGCCTTGTGGTATTTACAGTGTATCACTGTGAATATCACAAGCTGTCTAGACACACTCGGATAAATCAGATCGAGTCAGAAAAATGATGAGAAACACACCGAGATCTGAGGCAAATAAATTTTCAAAATAAAAAATATATCTGCTTAGAATTTTAGAAACCATTTCTGTACCAGATACTGTGTGTGTGTTTCTGTAATGACAGGTAAGAAGACTGGACTGACTGATAAGCTGTGAAGATAGTGAAGACAGAAGACTGAAAGCAGAACAGTGACAGTGTGTGTGTGTAAGTGTCTGTATAAGAGTCAATGTGTAACTGAGTGTGAGTGAACTGTATGAGTGTTGAAGAGAGAATTGTACTGATATCTGTAAACAAGTTTGATTGAAAATAAAATATTATTTTATTGTTGTCAAACGAACTTGTTTATTTTATTCTGATTATATACAAGTACAAATATTCTGTGAATGTATAAATAGTGGAGTTATAATATTCAATTTAAATAAAATACTGTATGAAAATATGAATGTCTGTACAGTCGTATTCTATTCAAATTAATATTATAATCTTGTCTGTGATGTATATATAGAACAGTACAATAACAAACACATTTAAAATAATAAATATTTGGTTGTTATCATCAAACAAAAAATCATATAATTGTGTATACAACACCGTTATATACAACAAGGCTATGCAGTTCATTTTTGAAACAAAGCCATTTGACTTTGAAGTTTCCATATTTGGATCCTTCATATTTTTCTAGTCATATTGGGTCTGCAAAAACCGTCATGTTGTTTTACTAAACTACCCAAATATTTTTTTGTTCACGAAGTGGACACATTTTTGAGTGTTTACACTTTAGATGCATGTTGTTACGTAATACTTTCATTTTAGATATTCAATACCATGCACCTCATATTTTCCAAAATGCATGCCTCCTTTCTAATACCTTTCCCTTTTCTAAATATCTTCCCTGTGCAATTTTGAAAAGAGAAAATGAGAAGTGAAGCTTCAACCTTGCATACATGCGGACACTTTCTTTCCAAGTATTAATGGAATCATGCATGTACGTTCTTTATGTTCTTTTCCAAAAGCCAAGTTTGTCTCCTTCCCCAAAAGCCATACGGTTATTTTCATTTCAAAGCTTCTTCCATTTATTATTCCCATGCATTCATTCATTTATCTTCTAGTTTTTAAACCGTGTCCATTTAGTTTTGATATTAAAACCAAACGTTTTCGTTTGAAGGGCCACAACAGATCCATGTCCCAACTTCTATGCTCCAAAGAATGCCTCACAAAAATAAATCAAAATAAATTATCTACCTTTTGAATCGGTAGGTTTTACTTGGTAAATGGGCAACTTGGTAACGGTGTACTACACATTCAACTTCATGCTTTTCTTTCGGTGACATAATAGATCTACTCCTTGTTTCTTTTTCCCTTTGTCTCATATCTGATACTCCAAAAAAAATAAAATTGGAAAAGCTGTTACTACCTTTTATTCTTCCTTAAGCTTCTGCTCCCTCTCAACGCTCGGGCTGCACTGATGAAAGCCAAACCCCACCGTTCCCTCACTTGCTCGCTGTAACAACCCGCAAATTCTGAACCAATTTAAAAAAAAAATCTTAGAAAATTTTAATGAATTTTGAGGACATAATATAATTTATATAAATAATAATGGCTAGAATTTATTATAAACGAAGTTAAAACGGATAAATTTAATTTAAATATAAATGGAGTTAGAAATGGCGCGGTAGTTTTAAAATTTTAATTTTGAACTTTAACTGAATGTACAGGATTCAAAATAAATCAGAATTGAGTGAAACTAGAAATATTTAAATCTATTTAATCATATCATTCTAACGAATCTGAAAAATTGAAATTTCGTTTTAAAAATTAAAAGTTATGGCTAATTCAATATTTAGAAAGGTCGCTGTAGAATTTATATATATAATATATATGGCCCGAAGGGCTACTTTTCACATATGAAGGAATTTGGACTCGAAACCACTTTCATTGAGTCTGGAATGATGTTTCTGTATTTAAAAAGTATAAACACTTATATATTTTGAGTTTCAGAAATTATTTGTTTAAAAATGTATTTTTAATATTAAATATATTGGCCTTGAAAATAGTCAATTTTCAAACGACCTCTGTTTTCGACGAAACCACTTTTGTTGGAACCGGAATGTCAAATTATAGCTAAGTTTCAATTTTCATAATTTTTCGAGTTAATATGTGAGTGTGGCAAACGAAAATGTGTTTTGACTATTTCAGGTAAATTTAAACGACTTGAAAATAGCCATTTTTCAAAAAGTCTCAGAATTCGACGAAATTAGTCTTGTTAGAACCGTATCATCATAAGAAAGCTAAAAATATTTTTTTGGAATTTTCTGAGGTCATATGTGGCCCCAGCATATTTAAATGTACGGTCAATATTTAATTAATTAATTTTTAATGGGATTTTAAATAAAAATTTCGATAGATTTAGGAATTGGACCCCGAGACCTGTCCCATTACGTTCAGAAGGCCTCAAAACGTTAAGATCGACAGTAAGCAAGCCCAATTCTGAGACAGTCCAGAAATCCACCTTTATAACACGTTTTACGAGAATTTTAATAATAAAAAAATAAAAATTAAACCCTAACCCTAATGGCCAGCCGCCGCCTATTCTTTTCGATGGCCAGAAAGCTCCGATTTTCAAACGTTAATTTCTCTCAATCCGTTCAGTGAAAATCAACAAATTATATATCAAATCGAAGAGATTTCCGAGAGCTATAATTCCATACGGTCAAGATCTGAAACCAAGCCACGGACTGACCGAATTCTAGCCACACAGGCGGCGCGGTTGAAGGCGATTTGGTGGCGCTGGGGCCCACCGAGTTCGCCCTGGGGCTCGGCGATGGCGTGCGGCGGGCGGGGCTTCGGAGTGGCGGTGTCCGATTGGCAGTGGGTGGCTTGGTTTGGCGCGCAGGGAGGTTGGACGGTGGAAAGTTGGGTTCGGCCAAAAGTAGAAATCAGGAAGAAGGGTATTATTTTAAATATTATTTTATTTATTTAATATTTAATTTATCCAATCTTTGAACTTCGTTTATAATAAATTCTAGCCATTATTATTTATATAAATTATATTATGTCCTCAAAATTCATTAAAATTTTCTAAGATTTTTTTTTTTAAAATTGGTTCCGAATTTGCGGGTTGTTACAATTTGTTCTTTATTTGCATTTACCGATGCAAATATATATTGAAACAAATTATTCTTTCATTGGCACTCACCAATGCAAATACATACATATAATGAAAATACAGTTTATTCCTTTATTTGCATTTATCAATGCGTATATGCATTGAAATTAAGGTTTATTCTCTTATTTGCATTTATCAATGCAAATATTCAATGAAACTAAAGTCTATCTTTTTATCTATATTTACCAATACAAATGTACACATTTTTATACACTGAATAGAATTTGTTAAAAATATACTTTGAAAATAAATTTTGTTCTCTTATTTACATTCACTAATGTAAATATAATTTGAAACCAAACTATTCTTTGTTTGCATTCATAAATGCAAATACTCTTTTAAATAAAATTTGTTTCTTTTATTTACATTCACTAATGTAAATACACATTGGGAATGAGTTCCTTTTTACATTCACTCAAATGTAACTTTTTTATTTAAAAGTATATTTGAGTGAATGTAAAAAGGAACTCATTCCCAATGTGTATTTACATTAGTGAATGTAAATAAAAGAAACAAATTTTATTTAAAAGAGTATTTGCATTTATGAATGCAAACAAAGAATAGTTTGGTTTCGAATTATATTTACATTAGTGAATGTATATAAGAGAACAAAATTTATTTTCAAAGTATATTTTTAACAAATTTTATTCAGTGTATAAAAATGTATACATTTGTATTGGTAAATGTAGATAAAAAGATAGACTTTAGTTTCATTGAATATTTGCATTGATAAATGCAAATAAGAGAATAAACCTTAATTTCAATGCATATATGCATTGATAAATGCAAATAAAGGAATAAACTGTATTTTCATTATATGTATGTATTTGCATTGGTGAGTGCCAATGAAAGAATAATTTGTTTCAATATATATTTGCATTGGTAAATGCAAATAAAGAACAACATATATTTATTATATATATTTGCAATGGTGAATGCAAATAAAAGAATAAAATTTATTTTTAAAGTTTATTAGCATCAGTGAATTCAAATAAAAGAATGAATTATATTTTAAAATATATTTGCAAACAAAAATGTAACTTCTGAAAATAATTTCTTATTTACATATAAAATTTAAACAAAATTGTGATTTCCAAAACATGATTTTTTTTATTTACATAAAAATGTAAACAAAAAGGTGGTTTCCAAATATAACCTTTGATTTATAAATATAATGTAAACAAAGTTTGATTTTATAAAAATGTTTTAATATCAACAATAAAATTTAGTATTTTATTGTTATTCTAATCCTAGAACATCTTACGTTTAATGTGACAGTAAAAAGAAGAATTTTTACTGTAATTCATAAATCATGTTCTAAATGTAAACAAATAAAATAGGATTTTATTCGTTAGCCAAATTCTGTTGTAATGAAAACAAATAAAAATATATTCTATTTGTTGTTCATATTCTATCGTAAATAAACAAATAAAATAATATTTTATTTGTCGTTCAAATCTTATGGCAAAGTAACCAAATAAAAATAAGGTTTTATTTGTCGTTCAATTTCTATGGTAATATCAACAAATAAACATAAGTTTTTATTCGTCGTTCCAATTCTATTGTAGCATCAACAAATAAAGATATGTTTTATTTGTTGTTCAAATTTTATTGTAACATCAACAAATAAAAATAAATTTTTATTTGTCGTTCAAATTTCATTGTTCATTACAGAATAATAAAAAATAACATTTTAATAATTTAAACTAAATGAGAGCAACTAGATCTGAATAAAATATGATTTAAATCTAAATTTAGATTTAATTTTCTAACCACAAATAGAACTCAACCATATATGAGATTTCAATGCGGATCTAGCACAGCATGACCAACAAACATACCACAAGCAATCATCAACAATTCATCAATCACAGAACATTTCAGATCTGAATTTACATCATTTTACAATTATTTTTAACGCAAGAGAAATAATAAAATTCAGAATTCTCACCTAGATATGGCTGAAAATTCGACTGTCTCGGATTCAGCTCTGGTCTGTGCCATTGCGAAGATCTCGGAAAGACGAGTCCAACGCAACTTACGGCTCGTCAAACGACCCTCGTATGAAAGAGTTATCGCATTTCAAAGATTGGATAAATTAAATATTAAATAAATAAAATAATATTTAAAATAATACCCTTCTTCCTCCTTTCTACGTTCGGCCGAACCCAACTTTCCACCGTCCAACCTCCCTGCGCGTGCCAAACCGAGCCACCCACTGCCAATCGGACACCGCCACTCCGAAGCCCCGCCCGACGCACGCCATCGCCGAGCCCTAGGGCGAACTCGGTGGGCCCCAGCGCCACCAAATCGCCTCCAACCGCGCCACCTTTGTGGCCAGAATTCGGCCAGTCCGTGGCTTGGTTTCAGATCTTGACCGTATGGATTTATAGCTCTCGGAAATCTCTTCGATTTGATGTATAATTTGTTGATTTTCACTGAACGGATTGAGAGAAATTAACGTTTGAAAATCGGAGCTTTCTGGCCATCGAAAGGAATAGGCGGCTGCTGGCCATTAGGGTTAGGGTTCAATTTTTATTTTTTTATTATTAAAATTCTCGTAAAACGTGTTATAAAGGTGGATTTCTGGACTGTCTCAGAATTGGTCTTGCTTACTGTCGATCTTAACGTTTTGAGGCCTTCTTAACGCAATGAGACAGGTCTCGGGGTCCAATTCCTAAATCTGTAGAAATTTTTATTTAAAATCCTATTAAAAATTAATTAATTAAATATTAACCGTACATTTAAATATGCCGGGGCCACATATGACCTCAGAAAATTCCGAAAAAAATATTTTTAGCTTTCTTATGACGATACGGTTCTAAAAAGACTAATTTCGTCGAATTATGAGACTGTTTGAAAAATGGCTATTTTCAAGTCGTTTAAATTTACTAGAAATAGTCAAAACACATTTTCGTTTGCCATGCTCACATATTAACTCGAAAAATTCTGAAAATTGAAATTAGCTATAATTTGACATTCCGGTTCCAACAAAAGTGGTTTCGTCGAAAACGGAGGTCGTTTGAAAATTGACTATTTTCAAGGCCAATATATTTAATATTAAAAATACATTTTTAAACAAATAATTTCTGAAACTCAAAATATATAAGTGTTTATACTTTTTAAATGCAGAAACATCATTCCAGACTCAATGAAAGTGGTTTCGAGTCCAAATTCCTTCATATGTGAAAAGTAGCCCTTCGGGCCATATATATTATATATATAAATTCTACAGCGACCTTTCTAAATATTGAATTAGCCATAACTTTTGATTTTTAAAACGAAATTTCAATTTTTCAGATTCGTTAGAAAGATATGATTAAACAGATTTAAATATTTCTAGTTTCACTCAATTCTGATTTATTTTGAATCCGGTACATTCAGTTAAAGTTCAAAATTAAACTTTTAAAACTACCGCGCCATTACTAACTCCATTTATATTTAAATTAAATTTATCCGTTTTAACTTCGTTTATAATAAATTCTAGCCATTATTATATATATAAATTATATTATGTCCTCAAAATTCATTAAAATTTTCTAAGATTTTTTTTAAATTGGTTCAGAATTTGCGGGTTGTTACAATCTCCCCCACTTAAAATCTTTTCGTCCTCGAAAAGGAAATGAAGCTAAAGTTGTTTATTTAACGAATTTAATTTTCATTCTTTAATTGTTTAATAATTTTATTAGTTGAATTCATATTCACACAACACAATCATCAATCAATTAGTTGATTAAATTTTCAAAAATATATAACTTTTATATATTCAAAAATCATATTTTCTAAAATCGAATTATAATAACAAGTACGTTAATTATAAATTTTCCACTCTGACTCATTGTAGGGCATTGCTAACCCCATCTCTAATGAGTATTCTCATTCTAGGATACTGCTGATCCTATCTCTAATGAGGATTCTTATTGGATATTACTAATCCAACCTCTGATGAGTCTTCTGTTTAGTTCTAATGAGTTGTACCCCAAAGATTTGAGCTAACCTACATTTGAGTGAATGTAAAAAGGAACTCATTCCCAATATGTATTTACATTAGTGAATGTAAATAAAAGAAACAAATTTTATTTAAAAGAGTATTTGCATTTATGAATGCAAACAAAGAATAGTTTGGTTTCGAATTATATTTACATTAGTGAATGTAAATAAGAGAACAAAATTTATTTTCAAAGTATATTTTTAACAAATTCTATTCAGTGTATAAAAATGTGTACATTTGTATTGGTAAATGTAGATAAAAAGATAGACTTTAGTTTCATTGAATATTTGCATTGATAAATGCAAATAAGAGAATAAACCTTAATTTCAATGCATATATGCATTGATAAATGCAAATAAAGGAATAAACTGTATTTTCATTATATGTATGTATTTGCATTGGTGAGTGCCAATGAAAGAATAATTTATTTCAATATATATTTGCATTGGTTAATGCAAATAAAGAACAACTTGTACCAACCCGCAAATTCTGAACCAATTTTAAAAAAAAAATCTGAGAAAATTTTAATGAATTTTGAGGACATAATATAATTTATATAAATAATAATGGCTAGAATTTATTATAAACGAAGTTCAAAGATTGGATAAATTAAATATTAAATAAATAAAATAATATTTAAAATAATACCCTTCTTCCTCCTTTCTACGTTCGGCCGAACCCAACTTTCCACCGTCCAACCTCCCTGCGCGCGCCAAACCGAGCCACCCACTGCCAATCGGACACCGCCACTCCGAAGCCCCGCCCGCCGCGCGTCATCGCCGAGCCCCAGGGCGAACTCAGTGGGCCCCAGCACCACCAAATCGCCTCCAACCGCACTTCCTTTGTGGCCACAATTAGGCCAGTCCGTGGCTTGGTTTCAGATCTTGACCGTATGGATTTATAGCTCTCGGAAATCTCTTCGATTTGATATATAATTTGTTGATTTTCACTGAACAGATTGAGAGAAATTAACGTTTGAAAATCGGAGCTTTCTGGCCATCGAAAGGAATAGGCGGCGGCTGGCCATTAGGGTTAGGGTTTATTTTTTATTTTTTTATTATTAAAATTCTCGTAAAACGTGTTATAAAGGTGGATTTCTGGACTGTCTCAGAATTGGGCTTGCTTACTATCGATCTTAACGTTTTGAGGCCTTCTGAACGCAATGGGACAGGTCTCGGGGTCCAATTCCTAAATCTGTAGAAATTTTTATTTAAAATCCTATTAAAAATTAATTAATTAAATATTAACCGTACATTTAAATATGCCGGGGCCACATATGACCTCAGAAAATTCCGAAAAAAATATTTTTAGCTTTCTTATGACGATACGGTTCTAAAAAGACTAATTTCGTTGAATTCTGAGACTGTTTGAAAAATGGCTATTTTCAAGTCATTTAAATTTACCTGAAATAGTCAAAACACATTTTCGTTTGCCACGCTCGCATATTAACTCGAAAAATTCTAAAAATTGAAACTTAGCTATAATTTGACATTCCGGTTTCAACAAAAGTGGTTTCGTCGAAAACAGAGGTCGTTTGAAAATTGACTATTTTCAAGGCTAATATATTTAATATTAAAAATACATTTTTAAACAAATAATTTCTGAAACTCAAAATATATAAGTGTTTATACTTTTTAAATTCAGAAACATCATTCCAGACTCAATGAAAGTGGTTTTGAGTCCAAATTCCTTCATATGTGAAAAGTAGCCCTTCGGGCCATATATATTATATATATAAATTCTACAGCGACCTTTCTAAATATTGAATTAGCCATAACTTTTGATTTAAAAACGAAATTTCAATTTTTCAGATTCGTTAGAAAGATATGATTAAACAGATTTAATATTTCTAGTTTCACTCAATTTTGATTTATTTTGAATCCTGTACATTCAGTTAAAGTTCAAAATTAAAATTTTAAAACTACCGCGCCATTTCTAACTCCATTTATATTTAAATTAAATTTATCCGTTTTAACTTCGTTTATAATAAATTCTAGCCATTATTATTTATATAAATTATATTATGTCCTCAAAATTCATTTAAATTTTCTAAGATTTTTTTTAAATTGGTTCAGAATTTGCGGGTTGTTACACTCGCCTTCCCGATCCGCCCTGCCATCGTCCTCCACCCGACAACCCGCCTAAACTATCAACCTTGTTCCCCTGTTGAAGTCGCGAACCTCCCACTTCGCCCACACCTGCCGACGACCCCAAGCCAGCTGTGCTTCGCGCACCCAGACCCGCAAGCTCGTACTCTGCCACCCAAAACCGATCCAAAGTTGCAGCTTGCCTCCGCTTCATACCTCAAGCCGACTGCCACCAACACCTTTGACTGCTTCCACCGAACCCGAACCAACTCCAAGACTGAACCATGCCGATCACTTGAAGTCCTGCTGTCGTACTCTAGTCCGAACCCTCTCCCTCCTATGCAGTCCTCCGCCCTGGCCATAACATGTTTTCCTGTGTGTGTCGTGAGTTGTTTTGTATGGGTGGGCGTGTTAGTGTGGCGTGCTTGTGAGTGTGTGTAGTGTATAATTGTGTTGATTTATATAGGACGCTTG
Organism: Allium sativum; assembly: GCA_030737875.1. Taxonomy (NCBI): domain Eukaryota; kingdom Viridiplantae; phylum Streptophyta; class Magnoliopsida; order Asparagales; family Amaryllidaceae; genus Allium; species Allium sativum. Next base: position 1,021,534,289 of record CM060920.1, read on the forward strand.
AGATTGCATGCATGATTTTATGTGCCTTTGTATGCTCATGCGTGTGTATATAATGGGCGTGATTGTGTAGTTGTGTGTGTGTGCGTGATTTGTGTGTGTTGTTTGTTGCGTGTGTTATTTTAGTGCGTGTCTGCGTTAATATATTTTGGATGTGTGAATTTTTATATACATAATTTTTTTTTTGAGAATGAATATATACATATATTATAATATTATAATTGTTTTGGAGTGCGTTAAATTTTAATTCTATAATATTTTTAGAAAGTATTATTGTGTTTAATTTTGAGTCGGGTTTAGTGTTGAATTCCCTAACCGTTCCAAAACCCAGTATCTGTAACGTCCCAAAACCAAATAGCCGTACCAATCCGTTGAAAATCTGTTAGCCTCTTCATAAATCATATAATATTTTTGGGTGGTTACGGTGACTGAATTCATTCCAATTCGTGCCTGGAAGTTGTCATCTCTTTCAGCATCAAATCTGCCCGTTGTCTTCATTCTGTGCCACGAAAGGTGAGTTTATCTCACACCTGACTCGCATTTTTCATGGATGTTAGATCAGTAATGAACTTTTATATGAAATGTGTCGGATTATTTATAGAAATTGTTTGATTTGATATGTATACACATTTCATATGTGACACGATATATTCTTATGACACGTAGTTGCACTGATGATATATATGCTATGATTGATGCTATGTGATTGTTGATACCCCAAGTTTAGGAAAATCACTAAGGGTTGAAATGATACATACCCGAACGGACATTAGAGTAGGGAAAAATCGTTGTAGGTTCAAATGAAAGACCTAAACGATTTTTATTGAATGTGGGATTGCAGATTGAAATGATAAATATCCGTATCACTTTACTATAGGGTAGGAAAGTATGTACGGATACCGTTGGTCATGTTCCGCCGAAAAATGATTTGAAACCTGATTTTTAAATAACAACTAAGATTTTATATTTTTAAACTTAAATTTTATAGACTTTAAATTTTATGTTTTAAAGTGATTTTATATGTAAAAATAGATTTAATGTCTAGTTAAGATTTTTCTTATAATTTTATTTAATTTAAAACTATATATTTTAAATAAATCTTGAAACGTATTTTTATGTTATTTTAATCTTATATATGTTTATTATCTATTTTCTAATTTATTTTAGAATTTTATAAACTTATATATAAATATAAATATATATATATATATTTTCAAAGTTGATTTTTTTTATATTTTCAAACTTTAATAATAAACTTAAAAGGGTAGATAAGTACAAATTTCGTGATTTGAATTCGAGGTTTAAGAAGAAAAATTTATATAGTGAAATTTGATTTAAATAAACTGATAAAAGATATGAATTTGAATTTCAATTGATTTGAACTTAAAAGGGCGAACTTGAATTGTGAAATTGTTTTGAATTTGAATTTTCCAAATTCAGGAATGAATTTGATTTTTTTAAATAACCTAAATGCGAACTTGAATGATTTATTTATTGAAAGAAATGCACTTGGATTTTGTAAAAGGATGTTTAATTAGAATATGGTACGATTTATTGAAATTGAAATATGATGTTTGATTTGAATTATATAAACCGAATTTGAACCTAAAGGATTGGATTTTAAAAATCGACCAAAAGAACTCTTATAAAATTAAAACTCGATTGTACGAATTGATTTGAATTTTATAAATAACGACTTCGAATCGTATGTTTGGAATTATAAAACACGATATGATTTATTCAAATTGAAAAGAAAAATTCGACTTGAAATTGTAAATATGACATGATTTGTTGAAATTAAAATATAAGATTTGTTATGAAATATACCAAAGGTATAAGTATGGTAATCTCGCCTATGCTATTTACTTAGATGATTGACACTATTGCATCTAGTGTATTAGTTGGACGGATTCTTAAAGAATGGTTATCCCAAACATTCTTTAAGTTGTTGATTGCATTTCATCGAACATTTCATTCGAGTTGATTTACTTCCATGAGAATGTTAGTCCTGATCTGAATTATTTTGTTTTGCATTATGGTTCGGGTCAGATCGATTATTATTGCTTTCAAGATTCACTTTGGAGTCTGAAGTTATATTGGGTTTTGCTCATCCTATATCCACCTATTGATCAGTCGTTCCAGTCATTCAGTTGTTCTTGTCATTTCTATTTCAAACTGATATCATTTATCCATGTATTAGAATTCATTTTGTATTATGCTTCCGCTGTATTATTTATGTAAACTCTGATGTAAAAATTTATTTAGTAGCTTCATGAACTACTATTGTATTATTTATGTCCGTTGCGAGATATCATATTGCTCTGTGTCTGTGTCTGTGATCTTTGATTCTGTGATTTATTCTATTTACCTCAGAAGCTAATAACAATCTGTCGTTTTCGAGCAGTTCGAGTTGGTTTAATTACCGGCTTGGATTGGTCGAAAATGGCGGGTCGTTACAGGTACAACTCGTTAGAACTGAACAAAAGACTCATCAAAGGTAGGATTAGAAATATCCAACAAAGGAATACTCATTAGAGATAGGATTAGTAGTCTCCTAGAATGAAAAAACTCGTTAGAGATGGGGTTAGTAATGCCCTAGAATGAGTTGAGAGTAACAAGTTTATAATTAACGTATTTGGGATTATATATATAATCCGATCTTAGAAAATATGACTTTTGAATATGTAAAAATTATATGAATTTGAAAGTTTAATCCACGAATTGATTGATGATTGTGTTATGTGATTATTAGTTCAACTAATAAAATTATTGAAACCAATAATAAAATGAAAGTTGAGTTGGTTGGTCAAACTATTTTCAGCTCGGTTCCTTTTCGAGGACGAAAAGATTTTAAGTCGGGGAGATTGTAACAACCCGGAAAATCCGAACCAATTTAAAATTTTTATTTTAGATATTTTATTGGATTTTAAATATTTAAAATAATTTATTTTAAATAATAATGATTAAAATTTCATTTAAATCGAAGTTAGAACGAATATATTTATCTTAATTATAAAAGGATTTAGAAATAGCGCGGCAGTTGAAAAATTGAATTTGAACTTTGACTTAATGTATAAGATTCAAAATAAATCGGATTTCAGTAAAATCAAAAATATTGGAATCTGTTTGAAAATATCTTTCTAAAGGGTCTAAAAAATTGAAATTTCATAGCGGAAATAAAAAGTTATGGCTAGTTAAATATTCAGAATAGTAGCTATGGAGTTTAATACAATATATAGCCCTTATAAATAGCCATTTTGCAAACGACCTCCGTTTTCGTTGAAACCACTTTGGTTGGATCCGGAATGTCAAATTATTGCAAGATTCCAATTTTTATAATTTTTGGAATTAATATGTGAGTGTGACAAAGGAAGATGTGTTTTGTCAATTTTAGTCAAACTGGATCGACCAGAAAATTACCATTTTTCAAACGGTCTCCAAATTCGACCAAATTAGCTTTGTTAGGACTGTATCGTCAAAACATAGCTAGATTCATTTTTCGGGAATTATTGAAGTCAATATGTGGTCGCGGTAAATTAAAATGTATGTTTAAATTTAATATATATTTATTTGTATTTTAATTTTGATGAAAACTGATCGAAATGGTCGAATCTGCTTTTGAAACATATTCCATTGTGCCTGGAATGAGGGTATTTGGATAGAGATGACAGTCATTGGGTTTGATTTGGAGTTCTAATGCGAAATCACACTTACTGGAATTAATTAATTAAAAAAATAAAATATATATAAAGGAGCCTTCTCTCTCTCTCTCCCTCACAATGTTTCCGCCGGCCCTAGAAATAAGATGGCCAAGGTGCTCCAGGGAAGATTGGATCCGATTTCCCTCTCCATACAATAAAAATCGAAATTTCCTAAAACAAAATCGAAGAGGCCGTCGAGCTTGAGATGATAGACGGTGGTGATTTAAAAAAATTCAGTGTGGTGGCCAAATTTGGGATCTGAACGTCGTCAGTTCGAATCAGTTTGTGGGGCCCAGGGAGGCATCACGGCACACACCATTCAAGTGGATGGGAGGTGGTGGTCAGGGCGTTAAAGGGGTGCAGTCCAATGAAGTGCAGATGGCTTTGGCAAAGTGCAGCAGGGAGATGTCTTGATCGAATGACGGATTCCAGAGTGAATGAAGGAAGATGATGTTAACAGATGTAATTAGAGAATTAATGATGTAATTAATTAATTTATGATATTAATAATGTAATCAAATATTCAAAAATCCTTAACTCATTCACATGAAATCAGAATTCAGCAAACAAGGATGCGTTGGAATCGTGGTGAAAAATATTACAACATGGAACTGACCAGAAGGATTTTGGAGCTAGTTCGTATTTTTGATCAAACTAAACGTCCTATGAAATTTGATTAAAATGATCATTTTAATCGATTTCTGAAACCGATCAAGGTGAGATTTCTTTTTTTAATAATTAAAATTAATTAATTATTATTGTGTTTAGAAATTTATACACATACACTGTTAAATTTAGTTTGTTGTTGTATGCGATTTGATTTGGATTGGTTGATGCTATTGTGGTGATCTGTTGATTTAATTGAATATAATGGAAAAATAGAAATTTTATACAAATAAAAATATTTCATTTTTATTTGTTATGTTGAAATTAAAATTGTGTACAATTGAAAATATTCATTTTGTTTGTCATGTTAAAATAGAGGATTGTATACAAATGAAAATATTCATTTTATTTTTCATGTTAAAATAGAAAATTGTGTACAAATAAAAATAATCATTTTTATTTTGTCATGTTATAGGTAGAAATTTGTGTACAAATAAAAATTCACATATTTATTTGTCATGTTAAAGATAGATATAACGACCCTAACTTCCCCGTAAAGGAAAGTCCGGATTGAATTGAAAATACGACAAATCAGAACACAAACAGAAGAACATTTCATTGCTTATTACAACAATTTCATTAGAATACAAGAATATTCCAAAGTATACATGAATACTATACAGTAGAAAAAAATAAGAGTATACATGAATACTAACCAACTCAACATTCATTCTGGCTTTCATTCTTCAACTTTTCAGTTTCTAAGAATTTTCGAATTTCTCAAAAATTTGGCCAACATCCTAAATTTTCAAAAAATTCGCCATGACCTCCTTTTTATGGGGAGCACCGGGAAAATCCCCAAACCGCCACGTAGGCCCTCTCATCTCAAAAAGAAAAAGAAAAAGCCAAGCGGTTAGCCAAGCGGCTAGCCAATCAGCTCATAAAATCATCCAAACCCAAGAAATTTGTAAACATGTACCTATTTGTTGAGCCTACAATTTTATTCCTCTGCTTAGCTTCCCTGCTATAACCTATCCAATATATACATGCACATATGTATGCAATTTCACACAATTTTCCATTTATTTCAATATTTGTTCAATTTGGCTAAATGGTTCAAAAAATTTAATTAATCAAATAACACAACCAGCAATCAATTAGTAGATTAATTTTCAAATTCATAACTTTGATATATATATATATATATATATATGTATATACACAAAATCATGTTCTTAATGCCAATTCACAACAATAGCCCTACTAGTTTTGGTTCTCACACCAGTTGATTGGAAATATATAGATATCCCACTTTCGAAAACTCGAACACAAACTACTGATGCTTTATAGTCATCAACCGTTTCATCCTCGGGCGACTAGAGTGTAATTCTATACCCATCTAGTATATTTGAGACTTCAAATACACGTGGATCGGACGTATATGAAAATCTCTATGTACTGGATTATCCAAATTCAATATAAAATACATATTCAGATACGTATAATATGGTTTAAATTTCAAAACTAAATTTGTTTTCATTTTTATTTTAAAAATAACGCACTTTCAACTCATTCTAGGATACCGCTGATCCTATCTCTAACGGGTCATTCTCATTGGATATTACTAATCCAACTCCGATGAATTCTTTCGTTCGGTTCTAATGTGTCTTGTTCTTGAGCTCTGAAAACTAAAGCTCTGATACCAAATATAACGAACCTAAACTTCCCCGTAAAGGAAAGCCCGGATTGAATTGAGAACACGACAAATCAGAACACAAACACAAGAACATTTCATTGCTTATTACAACAATTTCATCAGAATATAAGAATAGTCCAGAGTATACATGAATAATATATAGTAGAAAAATATCAGAGATTTAAATTACATTACATCATAGTGGAAAATAATACATAACACAACCAGAAGGCATACATGGATACAGAGCTATCCGAGTATAGTTCCAGCTGTAAACCAGGATCCCGTGAATTTAAATCAGCAAAACCAAAACTACTAGCTGCCCATGTGGAAAATAGGGGCACCCAGAGTTTAGGTTAAAACGATAAACTCCGGGTCTGTCACGTGACTGGTGTAAGAACTAACGCAGTTATTAATTTGATTTTAAAATTAGGTAAATCGAGGGACCACGCCGTATAACATGGAACGGGTTTCCTCCCCAGAATACCAGTGCATAAATCAAATAGCGCAATGGTAAATAATGAACAATAAAGCTATTATAAGACTTAGGTCCCATCACACAATGCAACGCAAGCCGGAGGATAGATTTTTGCCTTATAATGGCCAAATAGTGCTTGATACGTGAAATTTCATCTTTTACTATTAGTATAAGTGAAGAAATCAACTTCAAATATTAATGTATCAATCATAGACGGCATAGTTCCCTATCCCACTATGTCATCATACTAGGCTCTACAATAAAAACCGAAACGTCACGTATTGGCAGTTAGATTTCCGTCCGTGAACCAAGGCAAGGGATCGTCCATACCGAATTCGATACGCTTTAGCCCGCCCCTCAGGTTACAGTCGCAGTTGCACCTTCGATCGTAAGGACCGGTCCACACAGAGTGGATTAAAATGCCTGATCACTGTGTTTCCCCGCCCTATGGGGCGTCACTCTGGTCTGTATAAAGGCAATACCATCCATCGGCTCCGCAGAGACCGATATAACTGAGGCGCCTTGCTATCCATCATCCACATAAGTAAAACATCTGGGCGTGCAAAACCCAGACACCACTCCTAGCTAGAAGGAAACGCATGCCCTCCCTGAGGTCCTCTCCCATTTCTGGTTCAGACCGGGGTGTGGGGCTCGCAAATTAACGCTACACAAAGCTATACTATATAAAAGTCATGCTTTGGTCCTTAACCACAAGACTCTTCTTTTCAACAGAAGCATCGATCATCTGCATCTCAGCATGCGACACATGTAATTCATGCTATGTAATCGATGTCTATCAATCACACAGAATGAAATCCGATGTCAGACACACATTCATTTACAAGTTCGTTCTGGGTCTGAACGAAACTGGAGGAACCTTATTCCTCGTCCCATATGTCCAATACAAGAGAGAGGCCCTCGCATATCCGGTCGATCCCCAAGTACGTCTGGATGATCACCACTTATTACCTTGTCTTGGGTGTACAGCCTAATCAAGACATCTGTAATCATCAAAACGATGTGAAGACCTCCGGTCTTCAACCACCGTCTTCATCGACGACTCATCGCTGATTCAGTTATTCAGAATGGGATAAACCCGGTCTTTCCGAATAACTCGCGTATATAAGGAACAAGTGCTATAAAAACACAACATACACCTCATTCCAATTAGGAATATTATTTTATTTAAATATTCATATCCTTTGGGAAAGGTTCCCATTAAATTTATCAAAGATAAATTCTTTAAATTTATTCTTTAATCTTCCTTCGGATATAAATTCAAACCAAATTATGGTTTATCCAAACTAGTTGAGATTAGCGCACCTTACTGAAGTAATCACTTGTTTAATTTCCCAATCCCAACCTATTCATCCCATGAAGTAAAACTGGTAATACTTCATATCTAACACCACGGTGTTATCGGTAAAATTAATTACTGTTTCACCTTCAAATCTAATTAAAGATTTAACTATCGCCTGGAGTAAAACTGGTGCTACTCCATTCTCGATCATTTCTCGAATTAGATAATTTTAGTTATCAAATTCACCTTTCAATCTATTTAAAGATTCACTAAAACTCCAATTCAGTTTTAATCTCCAAAAATCATTACTTAATGATTTTTCAAAGAAAAGAAATTAATCTTATCTTTAACTGGGTTAAAGAACTAATGTCATTTAAAACATAGCTCACTATAATGCCAAAATCACATTCCTTTAACAATGGAATCTTCACGGAAAACAGATCAATAAATATAATCGATATAAACTTCAATATCCAACTGATAATATAAATGGAATAACGGCAAAGCCTTTCAAATTCCATATATATTAACAGTCCTCCTCCATAGAAACTCACTTCAATTATTATCAAATCGGATTCCATTCCATTACAATATATTAAATTGGAAAACTTTACTTTAGAAAATCTCCACTGAATCTTTAAAAAAAAGATTTATAAGTTCCAAATCTCTTTTCACTGTAAATCGGGTTAAAGAACGAATGTCGTTAAAAACACAGTTCACAATAAACCCAATTCACATTCCATTTCAAATCCAATTAAATGTTATCTATTGGTAATTCTTATCTACATCTTAATTAAAAGATTTATTCTTTTCACGTGGGGTTTAAGAACAGTGTTACTGAAGACCCCATCCCATCAGTCTCTAACCGTAAATTAGTAAGAGAACAACTCACTAAGTATTAATCCCGAAGGCCAAAACCAACATCAGATCAATACCCAGGAAACCATTCAACTTAGCTAATCTCTAGCTAGTTTCTAATTTTCTTAACTCCATTGGGTTTTAGAACAGTATTATTAAAGATACCATTCACAAAAAACCCAAAATCTCATTCCATTGTTAATCGGTTTAAGAACAAGTGTTATTTAAAACACCGTTCGCGATAAACCCAAAAACCAATTTGATATTAAATACAAGGCTCTGAATAGAAAATATATCGGCTTATATTCAATATCAAATTCTTAAATCAACAAAAATCATATTGGAATAATGATATATATCTTCCAAATTCCTCCACAATATCCGTATAATCACGTAATCCAATATCGAAATATTCCGAAGATAATTTCGATTCAAATCCATTCAAATTCATATATTGGAAATTCTGGTTATTTTTAAAACCATTTCAAATCCAATTTATTTATTTTAAAACTATTGGATTATAATTCTAGTTCATAGCTAGTTCATTTCAATAAAAATATATTTTTATCTTTTCAATTATGGAATTTTTCTTCCCAATTCTTTCCAAATCATTTATTATGCTTTTACAAAATTTATTGTTATTTTTAATAATTTTATCAAGGCCCGTACAGTCGATTTCCATAAACGGCCATCGAACTGCACTTATAGCGACCTTTTCCAAATTTGATTTGGACATAATTCCAAATCCAACCGTTTGATTTCAAATTTCTTATATCCGTTGAAAATTCTTTTCGATACGAACCCAACGGTTCCAATTTTCGGAGAATCCAACTATCGCATCTCCCGTAATGTCCATTCGAAGTCAATGGTCAAAATTCGCGAACTGCAGCGGAGCGGCGCGTTCTATTCAGGCCATTATATATAGATAATACCAGAAAATGTATAAAAGATCATTGGTTCTCCGTAATAATTATGCCCCATCCCTTTGGCCAATTTAGCTCTTAATACAGGATCGTTCAAGTCAGGTTTCTTTTTTATATTTCGTTGATTTCCATTTAAAACTTATTTTATAAATTGTTTTAAATTCGTTTTCAAAACGATTTCAATTTCATATTCAATTTCAAATCAAAATTGAATATTCCATATCATTAATATATAAATGATAATATTTTCAAACCATTAGATTTTGAAATCAATTCCTTTTCGATATTCATTATAAAAATGAATAAAAATCAATATAATTATCGTTTACGTCCAAAATGGCGTTAATTTAATCAACACGGCTTTATATATTTAAATATTTTTGTGTCCCTCCAAATTGGACATCAAAATCAGATTTTGATCCTTGACTGAATATTATTTTAAAATATTCTTATTTTAAAATATTCATTCTTTCTGAACTAGAATCAGACACAGTCAATTACCATATAATGTTGATTATATGGATTTCATAAAACACATGTATAGAACAACAATGAGAAACAATCAACCATCATCCAGAGTGTATTCTACACTACATAAGCATTAAATATAAATATTTAACGCTTACAACAGTATATCAACTAATCGATTGACATACAACTAAACAATTGGGATTAGTGTACGTCAAATATCACCCCAATACCCGTCTGGGGTTTCAATCAACAAATACAGATTTTTATTTGTGTAGTTTGGTGATGTGTAAAATTTATCGTCCCAATCCATATCAGATAAATGGGTGTACATAAACAAACCGTTTGAATTATTTATAAATATTTAATTCAACACATGGATATTTTATACAGCTCATACACATAATAAAAATGTGATTTTTATTGTTTAAATATTTTATTCAACACATGAATATTTTATACAGTTCATATACACAATCAAAATGTGGTTTTTATTGTTCAAATATTTTATTCTACACATGAATATTTTATACAGTCCATTTCTCATCACAAAAAAAATTCACAACACAATCAAACAAACAAGTCGTCTATGGTCTGTGGACGACGGGGAGCAGTTCATTTATGCAGTTATAAAATAAATAACTATACATAAACAATTTTAGTGAGAAGTTCTCACATTGGTATCCACTCCGTCAGTTTTATTTCTGAATTTCTGAACCGCTCGGATTCAAATTTGCCTGAAATTTTGATTTGCTCCAAATCGCTCCTAGTCAGTTCCATTGTGTAGAAATCGTTGAGATGATTCCAACGGACTCAGTTTCGTTGAATTCTGATTTGATTTGGACAAGTTATGATCGTTTTAAACTTGGGATAATTAAATATGCACTTAACTAAATTACTTAACCAATTAAATCACTTAACCCCTTTAATTATCTTCTTCCACTATATAACTTTCTATACCCAGCGAAACCCATCCTCCTGCATGAAACAATCACCACCGCACGCACCACCGTGCCCTAGCCACAGATCCATCACCACCGAGGCATACGCCTCACCGTGCTCCACCATCGCCTCGGGTGGCACTCAACTCGAAGCCCCCAGCGGCCTCGAAATCTTCACCATGCATTGACCATTTGAGGCACAAAATCTCTCAATTGACAGCTTTAAATCCGATCTTGATCGTCAGTCAAGTCCATCTCACGTAGAGGAAGAGAATTATGGTTGGAAACTCCTTCAATCGATGCTTTGATTTAGTGTAAATCGAGTGGAAAGTCTCGAACGGTTTTCTCCATCCACTCTCGAACTGGCAGCGGCTTTTTCTGAGTGATGAAACTAGGGTTTTCAGAGAGATTTATATTCATAATTTATTAATAATTTATTTTGAATTTTACTTAGTTTTGAAATTTCACTTACGAACTCCAAATAAAACCCAACAACTATCACTCCTAGCCAAATACCCCTATTCCGGACACAATGGGATATGTTTCATATGCCAATTCTTTCGTTATGATCAGTTTTCCTTTAAATTAAAACATAAATCAATATATATGTAGTGACCCGAAAATCCGGTCCAATTTGAGCTGACTAAATAACACAAGTCCAACCCCGAATTGCACTGAAAATTCAAGAAACTAATAGAAAGAAGATAGAGGGTGAGAATAGATAAGGTAGAAATAGTAGAATAGAAGAAGAAGAAGATCATCATCATCAGAGTAACCACGAATCTCACAGCGGAACGAATAAAATATAACATACTTTTGAAATACAACAGTATATGTATACAATAATATTGCAGAGTACAACACTTACAACACAGCGGAAATAACTATAGCTATATGATCCTGAAGCCTCCTGCTCCAAGCTCTTCCAGTATATCTGTAAATCCCGACTACTTGACTGCCCGTACAAATTTAGGCACCCAAGAGTTTAGGAAACAAAACAAATAAACTCCGGGTCAGTCATGGGACTGGTATGAGTAAAACATTTTAAAACAGTTTGAACAAGTAAACGATATCTCATAAGACCACGCCGCATAACGGAACGGGTTTTTCCCTTATGAGAATCCAAACATCTTTGAAAAGCAATATCATTCTGATATTATGATAATGTCTAAATACAAATAGATATCAACTAGCAGAAACGCTTTCATCTCACGTTCTACATATATAGTATACAATCAAAACCGCAGGTGCGTATTGGATGATTGGGTTTCCAACTATGACAAGGTATGGATCCACCTTCCGATCAGTGTACTCTAGGAACGATACACTGGAGTTCAACAAGAACATCTTGCAACTCAGCCACACATGACCGACCACTCATTTCGCTTGAGTGTATCGAATGTACATCACCAACGGTTGGGATCAGCAACCGTTCCCGTATATATATATATGGGACAGCATTGATAGATTTAAGAAGCAAATGAATATTCTCTAGATAGGTGTTTATACACCCTACTTCGGTGCGACCGACTTAGCCATGCTGCCTGCCCGATTTCTGTCATTTACCGGATGTGAGGCTAGAAGCTACGCTTACTTTCCATTCATTTATAACACGATCACTTTGAATGCCACATTATCATATCCGTTAATCATTAGTTGGATCTGCACAAATAGATTCTGGATATTATGCGAAGGGAATAAATCTGTTGGCCACCATATATATTTGTACAGTCCAACTCTTTCGATCATTGGAACTATTCTGTCAGACATTCGTCCATATACGTTCGTTCTGGGACTAAACGAAACCGAAGGCACTATTCTGTAAACAGGACAGCCCTTGCACTTTGCTCCGTCTTCAATTTCTTCATCGTATTTGATCACAACGCTTATGTCGATACGGAGTGGTTCTTCGGATAATAATCCAATCGGTCTCTCCATATTAACAACGTAAAATGGTCAAAACTTCGATAGTCTGTGACTGTGATTTAACTATCAAATGAAAATATGTCGGTGTACAAACAACGATCTTAATTCCAAATGGAATTATCGACCAAATCATCACTCATATATATATATATATATATTCATATTTCCTTATTTCCTAAAATTAGAAAATATATGTTTTCAACATTGGAAAACATTTCCAATCCTCATTTACGCATCACTATCATTCCACAACTATTAGTCCCTAACTGTAAACTAGTAAGAGAACAATTCTCTAAGTATAAACCCCGAAGGCCGAAACCAACATCAGATCAACACTCAGAAAACTATTCAACTTACTAATCTCTAGTCAGTTTCTAATTTTTGTTTAACTTCACTTCTTAATTTCTATATTCGATTAACCCCTTTTTATAACTACGTTTGATTAACTCCTTTTGATAAACTACGTTTTCCGTTACAACTATTTCCCTTTTTTTTACGTTTACTTACCGTTACAAATATTTCCTATTTACAACTTCTATTTACCGTTACAAATATTTCCTATTTACAACTTCTATTTACCGTTACAAATATTTCCTATTTACAACTTCTATTTACCGTTACAAATATTTCCTATTTACAAGGGTTTATTTATCTTCTAAATAAATATTCCTTATTTCTATTTATTTTCTAAATAAATATTTCCCTTTTCAATTCTATTTATTTTCTAAATAAATATCCCTTTTATAAAACTCTATTTGTTTTATAAATAATTTCTTTTTTTAAACTTTCGAAATATTCCTTTTATAAAATCTGTCGATTTTATAAAATCCCCTTTATTTCAATATACATTGAAATATTTCTTTTTACATCCCAGGGCTACTTATGATATTTAAAATATCAAACAACGATGATCAAGATCGTTCTAACATCCAAAATCAATAACAGATTATAAATCACAACATATATCACAATATATGAAAACAGTAAAATAATTGTTGAGGAACCCAGTCGGATTCCTCCAACCTGTCTCCCTGCATCCACAGATGTTACACAGTAAAATATACATCAAATTTCATTTCAATATGAAATATTCTACTGGACAGAATCAATATTTGATTAACGATATAATATACGACTATATCTACGTTTTTCAATAAAATCTATTTAACAGTCCAGTTTAACAATCAATATACAGCAGTCAACAAAATAAAGTACAATTTATATAAAAATATAAATTAAGGAGAGTTAGTGAGTTTTACTCACGTTGTCCGTAATCGTTAAATAACGATTTACGGTCGATGGTTCTGATCATACGATTCATTTTGCTATAAATTTAATCGAGCTCCTATCCATTTCCAGTCATCTCCAGCACTGTCCAGATTTGTTCCATGCTGTTATGTTTGCCAATATGATTCTGGTTTAACTCGTTCCTTCTAGTTTGGTTAACCTTAAACCCCCAGCCCATTTAGAATATCGGACCCGCACCATATTTGCCTTCTTCTTCACCAACTAAACACACAGTCCCGCTCCCGTTTCAAACTACTTCTCCCCAACACTTCTTTCCAGCAGTAACACTCCTTCACCACTTCAAACCAAGGATCAACCAACCCCTCAACAAAACAACCCCTGTCTCTCTTCATCAACTACAGGAACTGCAAAGCACTATTACTAAAGAAAACCCACTCGAACTCATCCTTAAATCATTTAAACAAAAATTACAGTAAGAAATCCTTATCCAAAATAGTTTGAATAGCATGCTTCCATACTTTATTTGTTCACTTCTACTGGAAATCTCGCACGCCTCATCTCGGACCCAATTTCCAGTATTCTCGATGTTCACCCCGCCTCCATGTTTGTCCACGAGAGCCAGCGCCGACCTCATCATTGAACCCGTGGCCTTAAGGACTTCATCTTGGACCTCAACCCATCGACTCCGCACTTACCCATGGATATCCGTCTCCAGGCTTCGGTGGACGAACCAACGTCTCGAGGTGCGTTCGAACAGGGAGAAAATCATATAGGATTAAAGAGGATTGATCTATGAATGCAAATATATCCCTGATACGATCTTTGGGAATTTACTTTAATTGATTTTGATTTTTGGACGAGATGGATATTCAGTGTTTCGCTGAAGAGAATGGAAATAGTGGTGGCGGAGTCTTTGTTGCGTGGCCCTGTTTTTAAACCTAGAAGAGGTGCGGTATTTATCTTATAGGAGGGTTTCGTGGACATTTGGCTCCCACGTTTTCCTTCGAGAAGGAGATGTGGCTGAGAAACAAATGAGGACGTGTTTTCTTTTGTGTACACTCTTCAATTTCGGTGGTTGTTTCTACTTGAGCGTATGGTGATTTGTGACCACTCAAGCTTACATCTCTTTTTTTTTCTCCTTGACAGTGATATTGATGTCAAAAGATAACAATTGGTTTGCATTACATCACAAAGAAATAGGCTTTTTTTTTTAGGTTATAAAGTTTTTAGCGTACTTCGGTGCACCAACTTCGTTACACAAATTTTATACGATTGTACGGGCTGCTATAGACAGAATTGATCATAGCGTTGTGACGACCAACGTACCACGTTCCCAAAGATATAATAATACCGGTAGATTACCTCATATTTTGAAACCTCAAAAATGTTGATTACAGGGTGTAGAATACTCCAAATAAAAAGTCATATATTTAATTAATTAAAAATTACAGTAAAATTCTAAAAATTAAATTATCGATGGGTCTCAAAAGAATCTTGTCTGAATTCAAACCCTATCACTAGTTATATCGAATAAACCGATATGGTCGATAAATGATTCTATAGCGACTATTTCAAAATTTGATTTGGACATATCTCAAAATCTACACGACGAAATCCTGATTTTTCTCTTCCACTAGAAAGATATACTCCACCAGCTCCACACGTTTCTTGTTTCACAGAAATCTGATTTAAAACGGCTTCTGTATATTCAGTTGAAGTTTGAATCGCCAAATAGCGAACTGCAGTGCCATTTCGAGCTCGGTTTTAATTATAATATAATTATACGTTCTAACATTGTCGATTAATTAATATATTCGTTATTTAAATAATTAAATACGTTAATTATTACACCGTCAAATATCCGGGTCATTACAATATATTTAATTTAAACGCATATTTTAATTTACAGGGGACACATACAGCTAAAAATTCTATAAAAATTATTTCTTGCTTCGTATTGACGATACAGTCCTGACAAAACTAATTTCGTCAGATTTGAAGACTGTTTGAAAATTTGCTATTTTCTGGTCGATCCAAATTGACTGAAACTGTCAAAACACGTTTTCCTTCGCCACGCTCACTTATTGATTCCAAAAATTATGAAAATTGGAATCTAGAAATAATTTGACATTCCGGATCCAAAAAAAGTGGTTTTTTCGAAAATGAAGGTCGTTTGCAAAATGGCTATTTTTAAGGGCTTTATTTCCATGGCGACTATTCTGAATTTTCAATTGGACATATTTTTTATTCCCGCTATGAAATTTCAATTCTTTGGATTCGTTGAAAAGATATTTTCAAATAGATTCTAATATTTTTGGTTTCACTAAAATCTTGTTTGTTTTGAATCATGTACATTCATTTGAAATTTGTAATCGAATTTTCAAACTACTGCGCCATTTCCAATTCCTTTTATAATTAAAATAAAATTTATATTTTAACTTCGATTTAAATAAATTTATACATTCTAGTTCTATTCAAAATAAATTTCTAGTCGTTACTATTTAAAATAAACCATTTTAAATATTCAAAATTCATTAAAATTGCTGAAATAAATATTTTGAATTGGTTCTGATTTTCGGGTTGTTACAATCTCCCACACTTAAAATCTTTTCGTCCTCGAAAAGGAAAGGAGGTTAAAGTTGTTTAACTAACCAACTCAACATTCATTCTGGCTTTCATTCTTCGACTTTTCAATTCCTAAGAATTTTATAATTTCTCAAAAATTTGGCAAACATCCTAAATTTTCGAAAAATTCGCCATAACCTCCTTTGTACGGGGAGCACTGGGAAAATCCCCAAACCGCCACGTAGGCTCTCTCATCTCAAAAAGAAAAATAAAAAGCCAATCGGCTCATAAAATCATCCAAACCCAAGAAATTAGTAAACATGTACCTATTTGTCGAGCCTACAATTTAATTCTTCTTCTTAGCTTTCCTGCTATGACATGTTCAATGTATATACATGCACATATGTATGCAATTTCACACAATTTTCCATTCAATTCAATATTTGTTCAATTTAGCTAAATGGTTCAAAAAAATTAATTAATCAAACAATACAACCATAAATCAATTAGTTGATTAATTTTCAGATTCATAACTTTGATATATATACACAAAATAATGTTCTTAATGCCAATTCACAACAATAACCCTACTAGTTTGGCTTCTCACACCAGTCGATTGGAAGTATATAGATATTCCACTTTCGAAAACTCGAACACAAACTACTGATGTTATATTGTCATCATTGTTTTATCCTCGGGCGACTAGAGTGTAATTCTATATCCATCTAGTATATTTGAGACTTCAAATACACGTGGATCAGGCGTATATGAAAATCTCTATATACTGGATTGTCCAAATTCAATATAAAATAAATATTCAAATACGTATAATATGGTTTAAATTTCAAAACTAAACTTGTTTTCATTTTTATTTTAAAAATAACAGTCTTTCAACTCGTTCTAGGATACCGCTGATCCTATCTCTAACAAGTCATTCTCATTGGATATTACTAATCCAAGCTCCAATGAATTCTTTCGTTCGGTTCTAATGTGTCTTGTTCTTGAGCTCTAAAAACCAAAGCTCTAATACCAAATATAAAGATCCTAACTTCCCCGTAAAGGAAAACCAGGATTGAATTGGGAAAACGAGAAATCAGAACACAAACAGAAGAACTTTTCATTGCTTATTACAACAATTTCATCAGAATATAAGAATATTCCAGAGTATACATGAATAATATACAGTTAAAAAATATCAGAGATTTAAATTACATTACATTGTAGCGGAAAATAATACATAACACAACCGGAAGGCATACACGGATACAGAGCTATCCGAATATAGTTCCAGCTGTAAACCAGGATCCTGTGAATATAAATTTGCAAAACAAAAACTGCTAGCTGCCTGTGTGGAAAATAGGGGCACCCAGAGTTTAGGTTAAAACAATAAACTCCGGGTCTGTCATGTGACTGGTGTACGAACTAAAGCAGTTATTAATTTGATTTTAAAATTAGGTAAATCGAGGGACCACACCGTATAACATGGAACGGGTTTCCTCCCCAGAATACCGGTGCATAAATCAAATAGCGCAATGCTAAATAAAGAACAATATAACTATTATAAGACTCAATTCCCATCACACAATGCAACACAAGCCGGAGGATAGAGTTTTACCTTATAATGGCCAAATAATGCTTGATACATGAAATTTCATCTTTTAGTATTACTATAAGTGAAGAAATCAACTTCAAATATAAATGTATCAATCATAGTCGGCATAGTACCCCATCCCACTATGTCGTCATACTAGTCTCTATAATAAAAACCGAAATGTCACGTATTGGAAGTTGGATTTCCATCTGTGAACCAAGGAAAGGGATTGTCCATACCGAATTCGAGACGCTTTAGCGCGCCCCTCAGGATACAGCAGCAACTGCACCTTGGATCGTCAAGGCCAGTCCACACAGAGTGGATTAAAATGCCTGATCACTGTGTTTCCCCGGCCTATGGGGCGTCACTCTGGTCTGTATAAAAGCCATACCATCCATCGGCTCCGTAGAGACCGATATAACCGAGGCGCCTCGCTATCCATCATCCACATAAGTAAAACATCTGGGCATGCAAAACTCTAGACACCACTCCTAGCTAAAAGGAAACACATGCCCTCCCTAAGGTCCTCTCCCGTTTCTGGTACACACCGAGGTGTGAGGCTCGCAAATTAACGCTACACAAAGCTATACTATATTAAAGTCGTGCTTTGATCCTCAACCATAAGTCTCTACTTTTCAACAGAAGCCTTGATCATTTGCATCTCAGCATGCAACACGTGTAATTCACGCTATGTAACCGATGTCTATCAATCACACATAATGAAATCCGATGTCAGACACACATCCATTTACAAGTTCGTTCTGGGTCTGAACGAAACCGGAGGAACCTTATTCCTCGTCCCATATGTCCAATATAGGAGAAAGGCCCTCGTATATCTGGTCGATCCCCAAGTACGTCTGGATGATCACCACTTATTACCTCGTCTTGGGTGTACAGCCTAATTAAGACATCTGTAATCATCCAAACGATGTGAAGACCTCTGGTCTTCAACCACCATCCTCAACGTCGACTCATCGCCGATTCAGTTATTCTAAATAGGATAAACCCCGTCTTTCCGAATAACTCGCGTATATAATGAACAAGTTCTATAAAAACACAACATACGCCTCATTCCAATTCTGAATATTCTTTTATTTAAATATTCATATCCTTTGGGAAAGGTTCCCGTTAAATTTATCAAAGATAAATTCTCTAAATTTATTCTTTAATCTTCCTTTGGATATCAATTCAAACCAAATTATGGTTTATCTAAACTAGTCGAAATTAGCGCACCTTACCGAAGTAATCATTTGTTTAATTTCCCAATCCCAACCTATTCATCCATGAAGTAAAACTGGTAGTACTTCATAACTAACACTACGGTGTTATCGGTAAAATTATTTACCGTTTCATCTTCAAAAGTAATTAAAGATTTAACTATCGCCAGGAGTAAAACTGGTGGTACTCCATTATCGATCGTTTCTCGATTTTGATAATTTTAGTTATCAAATTCACCTTACAATCTGTTTAACGATTCATTAAAACTCTAATTCAGTTTTAATCTCCAGAAATCATTACTTAATTATTTTTCAAAGTAAAGAAATTAATCTTATCTTTAACTGGGTTAAAGAACTAATGTCATTTAAAACACAGCTCACTATCAAAACAGGTCAATATATATAATCAGTATAAACTTCAATATCCAACCGATAATATAAATAGAATAATGGCAAAGTCTTTTAAATTCCATATATATTAAGGGTCTTCCTGCATAGAAACTCACTTCGATTATTATCAAATTGGATTCCATTCCATTCCAATATATTAAATTGGAAAACTTTACTTTATAAAATCTCCACTAAATCTTTAATAAAAAGATTTATAAGTTCCAAATCTCTTTTCACTATAAATCAGGTTAAAGAACAAATGTCGTTAAAAACACAGTTCACAATAAACCCAATTCACATTCCATTTCAAATCCAATTAAATGTTATCAACTGGTAATTCTTCTCTACATCTTAATTAAAAGATTTATTCTTTTCACACGGGGTTTAAGAACAGTGTTACTGAAGACCCCATCCCATCAGTCTCTAACCGTAAATTAGTAAGAGAACAACTCCCTAAGTATTAATCCCGAAGGCCGAAACCAACATCAGATCAATACCCAGGAAACCATTTGACTTAGCTAATCTCTAGCTAGTTTCTAATTTTCTTAACTCCATTGGGTTTAAGAACAGTATTATTAAAGATACCATTCACGACAAACCCAAAAATCTCATTCCACTGTTAATCGGGTTTAAGAACAAGTGTTATTTAAAACACCGTTCATGATAAACCGAAAAACCAATTTGATATTAAATACAAGGCTCTGAATAGAAAATATATCGGCTTATATTCAATATCAAATTCTCAAATCAACAAATATCATATTGGAATAACGATATATATATATCTTCCAAATTCCTCCACAATATCCATATAATCACGGAATCCAATATCGAAATATTCCGAAGATAATTTCCATTCAAATCCATTCCAATTCATATATTGGAAATTCTGGTTATTTTTAAAACCATTTCAAATCCAATTTATTTATTTTGAAACTATTGGATTATAATTCTAGTTCATAACTATTCTAGTTCATAGTTATTTTTAAAGGTTCCTCCAGTTTCGTTCAAACCCAAAACAAACTTGTAAATGGGTTGTGTGTCTGACATTGGATTTTGTTCTGTGTGATTGATTTCTATTAAATATATATCTGTTTGGCGGCGGAGAATTTATTCTCTTGCTTAACGCCTTTCTCTGAGACGTACGAGCTCAGAGGTTATATATTGATGGATATCAATCGCATGGCATGAATTGCCTGTGTGGCATGCCTAAGTAGCAGATGATCAAGGCTTCTGTTGAAAAACAAAGTCTTGTGGTTGATGATCAAAGCACGGCCTGTGTGGCATAGCTTTGTGTATAGCATGAATTCGCTAGCCTTACACCTTGGTATGAATCAAAAACAGGATAGTGACTGCAGGGAGAGCACGACGTTTCTTTCTAGCTATGGGTGATGTCAGTGACCTACCAGCCCTGACATTTATATACTTTTTACCTGTGTGGTTGTTGGATGCAAGGCGCCTCGGATATAGGTCTGATAGGACTGGGAAACGTGTGTTCAAGAATAACTAATCCTCAAAAATAAGAGAGGACCGACCCTGAAGATCCAGGATCGCTGTGTGTGGTCCTGAGACATTTGCTAGAGTGTCTTGAACGGAGGGAGCTTGCCCCTTGCATCGGCTCATGATGGAATCCAATTTCCAATACGTGATATTTCGATTTTGATTATTGAGCCTAGTATAGGCGACATAATAGATGGTAGCAATGCTGTCTATGATTGATACTTATGATTGAAATTATTTTGACACTATGCACTTATAGTAATACCAAAATAATCTGTTTTTAAACGTATCAAGCATTCTTGGGCTATTATAAGGTAAAATCCTATCCTCCGGCTTGCGTTGCATTATGTGATGGGACCTGAGTCTTATAATAGCTTCATTTTTCTTTATTTAGCATTGAGCTGTTTGTTTTATGCACTGGTATTCTTGGGAAGAAACCCGTTCCGTGTTATACGGCGTGGTCCCTTGATTTACCTAACCTTAAAATAAAGATTAATAACTGTTTTTGTTCTCACACCAGTCACATGACTGACTTGGAGTTTACTGTTTTAAGCTAAACTCTGGGTGCCCTTAGTTTCCGCACGGGCAGCTAGTAGTTGGGTTTTGCAGATTTATATTCACAAGATCCTGGTTTACAGCTGGAACGATACTCGGAAAGCTCTGTATCCGTGTATTTCTTTCAGTTGTGCTTTGTATTATTTTTCCGCTGCTATGTATTTAAATGTAATTTAAATCTATGATACTTGTGAAATGTGTAATATATTTTTATACTCTGTATATTCTTGTATTCTGATGGAGTTGTTGTAATAAACAATGAAATGTTATTCTGTTTGCGTTCCAATTTGTCGTGTTGTCAAAACAATCAGGGGTTTCGTACGGTCTTGGTCGGTTTAGCGATCTATTCGGATCGAACGAAATTCTCAGTTGTTACACTGATACTTCACAGAGGTCGAACGACCCTCCTTAGCACCAAAAATCCAAAAAACGGTGTGTACAGCTCCCATTTCCCATTCCAAGACCACAAACACCCACTATATCATGAATCGAAGCTCCAATCTTTCGAACTCCGAAGCCCTAGCTCACGACTCGTGCTGACGCAGCGAATTCCAGCGACACAAAGAATATTCAAACCCAACAAAAGTGAGATAGAAATGAAGTGCATGCTCTCATGAATCCAAAGACATTTGATTTGGGATTTTTAGGATTTTTATTTCATTTCTATGAATTTTTCAATCCACGTTTTGGTAACTTGGAAGAAAATAGGTGGGGCTCATTTTGCTGCGTTTAGGTAGGATGAAATAAGGTTATAAGGGGTTGAGAAGGGATATTTATAGGCATATAAAATATCTAGATATAATATTATTATATTTGATTTTATCCCAAACCGTTATCTCCATTCATTGTTAAAATTTCCTATGATCACATACCTTATCGTAATTCGATGGAAACAGACATACAGATACAGTTTGACATTACGAACCCAACGAAACTGGTTTCGTTTAATTCCGACTCCATTTGCTCACACAGCGTATTTTTAAAGGTCGAATTATCGACTGTTTTTTCACATTAAAATCTCATACGGCCACACCCTGAATTCAAAAATCATGAAAACTGAAATCTAGCAATAATTTAATATCACGAATCCAAAAAAATTAGTTTCGTCGTATTCTGAGGTCATTCGCAAAACTGGCTATTTTTAAAGCTCTAAATAACCCTTATAAATATATAAATATATTTAAAAACATTTAAATTTAATATTTAAAAATAACTATTATTGTATATATTCGCAACAGAATATCACACAGCTCTAGAATATTCCTATATGAATTTCTAAATTGATATTTCAACCCCGATATAAATCGATATTCGATTTATAATGAAATCCCTTTTTAAAATATAAATAATTCCTTTATAAATTGTAAAGGAATTCCATAGCGACTTTTCTAAAATTTGATTTGGACCTAAATCAAAATCTGCATGACGAAATCACGATTTTTCTCTTCCACTAGAAAAATATACTTCACCAGCTCCGTACGTTTCTTCTTTCACAGAAATCCGATTTAAAACGAACCCTGTACATTCAGTTGAAGTTCAAATCGCCAAATTACGAACTGCCGCGCCATTTCGAGCTCGATTTTAATTATAATATAATTATACGTTCAAACTTCGTTTATATAATATATTCGTGAATATAATTCAACTCTAAACTGAATTATATATTTTAAATAATCAAATTCACACAATATTGTGAATTCCACTATTTTTGGTTATTTCTGAAATTAATATATTATTCTATTATTTTAATTTAATTAAATATTCACTTTATTTAATTAAACAACGATTTAATTCCCTAAATCACTATTTTAAATAACTAAATTAATTAATTATTACCCGTAAAAATACAGGTCGTTACATAAGGACTGCGGGGAGTGCACACGTTTCTTTCTAGCTAGAAGTGGTGTCATGGTATGGAGCCCAGACATTTTTACTTTTGTGGATGATGCATTACGAGGCCTTTGATAAATTGATCGATAGTAGCCAATTGATAGGTTCAATAGGACCGGGAGATGTGTGTTCATGCATAATTAATCCACTAAGGTATATTTGTGGACCGGCCCTGAAGATCGAAGGTTTCTTGCGGGGAATCCTGAGACATTTGCTAGAGTGTCTCGAATCGGTGAGGAGCATAACGATCTGGATGATCTCCAATATGTCCAATACCGGAGAGAGGTCCTCGCATATCCGGTCGATCTTCAAGTACGTCTGGACGATCACCACTTATTGCCTTGTCTTAGGATGCCTCCCAATCAAGACATCAGTAATCATCCAAACTATGTAAAGATCTCCGATCTTCAACCACCGTCTTCATCTTCGACTTTTAATCGTCGTAGTAATTATTCAGAATGGGTTAAACCCGGTCTTTCTGAATAACTCGTGTATTTTATAATCAATAATTAAGTGCTATAGAAATACATCATACACCTCATTCCAATTCAGAATATTCTTTAAAATAAATATCAACATTTGTTAGAGTGTGTCATTCCCATTAATCAGTGAAGATCCAAGCATTCACTAACGTGTTGATATTTTTGATCAAATTAAACGTCCTGTTAAATTTGGTTAAAATGATCATTTTAATCGATTTCTGAAACTGATCAAGGTGAGATTTCTTTTTTCAATAATTAAAATTAATTATTATCGTGTTTAGAAATTTTTACACATACGATGTTAAATTCAGTTTGTTGTTGTACGCGATTTGATCTGGATTGGTTAATGCTATTGTGGTGATCTGTTGATTTAATTGAATATAATGGAAAAAAAGAAATTGTATACAAATAACAATATTTCATTTTTATTTGTTATGTTGAAATTAAAATTGTGTACAAATGAAAATATTCATTTTATTTATCATGTTAAAATAGAAGATTGTGTACAAATGAAAATATTCATTTTATTTGTCATGTTAAAATAGAAAATTGTGTACAAATAAAAATACTCATTTTTATTTTGTCATGTCATAGGTAGAAATTTGTGTACAAATAAAAATTCACATATTTATTTGTCATGTTAAAGATAGATATTTGTTTACTAATATAAATGTTCATTTTTATTTGTTATCTAAAAATAGGAATTGTCAACAAAACAGAAGTATCATTTTCATTTGTTATATTAAAAATAGATTTGTACACAAACAAAAATATCATTTTTATGTGTCATGTTAATGTAGAAATTGTCCACAACATAAAAATATCATTTTTATGTGTTATGTTGAATTAGAATTATCAACATAAAATTTATCATTTTTATGTGTTATGTTGAATTAAAATTGTCAATACAAAAATATCATTTTTATGTGTTATGTTGAATTAGAATTGTCAACATAAAAATATCATTTTTATGAGTTATGTTGAATTAGAATTGACTACATAAAAATACATTTTTATGTGTTGTGTTGAATTATAATTGTAAAAAACAAAAATATCATTTTTATTTGTTAAGTTAAACATTGAATTTGTATACAAATAAAAGTTGTCATTTTTATTTATCAAGTAAAACATTGAATTTGTATACAAATAAAAGTAATAATTTTTATTTGTCAAGTTAAACATTGAATTTGTATACAAATAAAAATAGTCATTTTTATTTTTCAAGTTAAACATTGAATTTGTATGCAAATAAAAATAGTCATCTTTATTTGTCATGTTAAACATTATAATTGTATAAAAATAAGAATATCCCCTTTTATTTGTTATGTTAAAATAGATTTATACACAAATAAAAATATCATTTTTATTTGTTATATAAAAAGATAGATTTTTACACAAACAAAAATATCATTTTTATTTGTCATGTTATATAATGAAATTGTATACAAATAAAAATATTCATTTTTATTTGTCATGTTAAATATTGTAATTATATACAAATAAAAATATCCTTTTATTTGTCATGTTTAAAATAGAATTGTTGTCAAATAAAAATTTCCTTTTTATTTGTCGCTAGAAAACATTGGATATGTTATGCGAGTAAATAATCTTTTTATTTGTCATTAGCAACATAGAAAATGTTATGCTAATAAAATAATCTTTTTATTTGTCATTAGTAACATAGAAAATGTTTGGCTAATAAAATAATCTTGTTATTTGTCATTAGCAACATAGAAAATGTTATGAAAATAAAATAATCTTTTTATTTGTCATTAGAGACATAGAATTAGTTATGCAAATAAAATAATTTTTTTATTTGTCATTAGGATCATAGAATTGGTTATGCAAATAAAATAATCTTGTTATTTGTCATTAGCAACATGAATTGGTTATGAAAATAAATATTCTTTTTTATTTGTTATTAAAGACATTATAAGTGTTAGACAAATAAAATATTCTTTTTTATTTGTCATTAGAGACATTGTAATTGTTGTACAAATAAAACATTTTTTTATTTGTCATTAAAAACATTGTAATTGTTATGCAAATAAAATACTTCTTTTTATTTGTCGTTAGAAAAGTAGAAAACATGTATGTAAATAAAATACTCTTTCTGTTTGACATTAGAATGTAGAAAACATGTATACAAATAAAATACTCTTTTTTATTTGTCATTAGAAAACATAGAAAATGTTATACAAATAAAATTTCTTTTTTGTTTGTCATATGAACATAGGAAACGTAGAATTTTTGTAAAACTATAAAACATTCTTTTTATTGTATACATATGAAATGTAGAAATTGTGTAGAAATTGAATTCTTCTTTTTGTTGTATATATGTGAATATAGGAATGGTCAAATTTTAGTTGAAACATTAAAAAATGATATTTTTAATGTAGATGTTGATTCATTTTGAAAAATAAACATGCATAGGAAAATTTAGTTGAAACATTAAAAATGATATTTTTAATGCATATGTTGATTCATTATAAAAAGGAATCATATTTAGGAAAATTTGTTGAAACATTAAAAATGTTTAAATGTTAAAGATATGTTTTGTTTTGTTGAAACGTCAAACAGGTCAATAAAATCGTTGAACGATTTATATATATATATATATATAATAAAATTAAAATTAAACGAATTGCGTGCGATAGTTTGCGTTTCAGAATCGTAACTTCAAACGATTAAACCGAAAGATTCGACCGTCGGATTTTCCCAAAACGGGAACCGTTAGGTCCGCTTTGCGAAGATCTTTCCAACGACATAAAATTTGTTAAAATGCAACGGTTAGATTTCGAGAAATGTGTAAATCAGATTTGGGTCAAAAGATCGCCAGGACCGCGTATTGACCTGAGGCGACATTAAATTAAACTGGATTATTTTTATGTAAATAAAAATAGAGGTAAATGATTATAAAAAAATATCAACGATATGAAATGATTTAAATTAAATATATTCGAGAATTATTTTAAAAGACCGAGTTCAGTCTCATTTCAAATAATTATACGATGATTTAAATTGAAGATATTGAAGACGGTGATTGAAGACCGACGATCCTCACATCGAATGGATGACTACTGATGCCCGACATTGGGTAGCTCCCAGTAAAGGGTTAAAAGTGGTAGTTGTCCGGGCGTACTTGTTGATTGTCTGGATATGCGAGCACCTCTCTTCCATATCGGACATATGAGACGATGAATAAGGTGTCTCCGGTTTCGTTCAGACCCAGAATGGACTTGTAAGTGGATATGTGTCTAACATTGGATATCGTTCAGCGTTGATTGATTTCTATTAAATGTATATCTGTTTGGTGGCGGAGAATTTATTCTCTTGCTTAACACCCTTCTCTAAGACATACGAGCTCAGAGGTTATATATTGATAGACATCAGTCACGTGGCGTGAATTGTCAGTGTGGCATGCCAAGATGAAAACGATCTAGGCTTATTGTTGAAAAGCAGAGCCTTGTGGTTGATGATCAAAGCACAGCTATAATTAGCATAGCTTTGTGTATAGCGTTACTTCGTGAGCCTCACACCCCGGTATGAACCAGAAACGGGAGAAGGGCCCCTGGGAGAACATGCGTTTCTTTCACACTAAAAGTGGTGTCATGGTATGGAGCCCAAACATTTTTACTTATGTGGATGATGGGAAGCGAGGTACCTCGGATTTTAGTCCCTAGTGGCTCTTGATTTACACCCCATAGGGCGGGGAAACTTATTCCTCAGGAATAACCAACCCACTAGCATATGTGTGGACTGGCCCTGGCGCTCCTAAGGGCTTGACTGAGTACTTTCCCTAAGGTTCGGGCAAAAGAGTCTCGAATTCGGTAAGGACGATCCCTTGCCATGGTTCATGATGGAAATCCAACTTCCAATACGAAACCATACGGGTTTTTTTATTTTAAAACTAGTATGGCGACTTAGTATATGGTAGCTATGCTCTCTATGATTGATAAATTGTGATTAAAGTGTTTTGAAACATATTACTACCCACAGTTTTGACCGTTCAAATCGACAATAAACCACACATGTCGACCCAAACAAATCACAAATACAGGTAGTTATTGGGAAAAGAAGAAAAAGGAAGAAAGAAGAAAAAAACAATCACAGATCTCACAGCGGAAGGACAACATATAATAAACAAATAGCAGTTAAAACAGTTGGACTATATGCATTTGACTATAACGTACAACTGATAAATCAGAGTTACACATAAGCAGTTATACATAACATGGCAGCAGAAATAAAAAAAATGCAGCAGAAATACATATATAGTAGATATATACCAAATCTTCGCCTTTAATCTCTAAGGCACCGTCATCTTCGGTAACTGCAAATGTCTGTTGACCCGAGAGTATTGCATAAAATGAAAACACAACAAACACTCGGATCAACACTAAATCATTCTCATATTAGTCAAATTAAAATACGAAATAACATCAGTGTCATGGGTGCAGTAACTCAAGAGATGTCATAGGATTTTTCCATCTCTCGAGGATTCGAAAAACTAATACATACATAGTATAATACGCTATTATGGTAGTGTCTATAAAGTAAAGTAAATATCATAAAAATAGCGTAAGCGGGATTACCATATTACCCTTACGCCGTTTACAGGCACCAACAGTCTATACAGTACCATAAATTCACCGTACTGGTGTTATCAGAAGGCACTCCATAGAAGGCAATGCTAAATCAAAATCTTATGGGGCTCGATATGTATAAATATGACAAGGCATTCGAGGCAATGCCTAGGGTAGGATTCTACCAATTGCACTCCCGGACCGGTGGTAACGCATAGTAGCCACTACCGCCCACCTCAGAACACACTCCCAAAGTCATAAATGTGCCCAAATCATCATCATCATAGTCATAGAAATAGTATCGAAGAAGTGTGTCCGATCAGTGGTGCTACCTCAATTAGTCACGGTATAGCTCCGGTTTCAGTCATTTCAATTCTGACCCGAAGGTCAGGGTTATTACGTCATCGTTCATCTTCTTCAATTCAATCATCGCCTCCAAGCCATCATACTCATTCTGGATACGTCATAACATTCACAGTTGTTAAAGTGGTATCGACACTAACAGAGAGTACGCCTTATGTCGACTCCGGTCTCTTTAACAACCAACGCTTACAAATTTCACATCGGTTGGTTCTTTTACATTCATTAAAGGTTCGTTTTCATATCAAATATCATATTTTGTTTCGAACCATATTTATATTCAAAAGAATATAATTTCATATCAACGTATCATAATCATTCCAAACCGATTTATATTCTAAACTAGAATATATTCATTTCATTATTTTATAATCATATATTATTTCACAAAAATCGATTTATGGTCAGAATCCATTCATATTCAAATGGAATATATATTTTCATAACAACCCATTAAATCATTTTGGAGACCCACTTATATTCAAGTAGAATATAAGAATATTATAATCGTTTTAAAATCGATTTACATTCAATAGAATATAACTTCATCCGAATCATGGTTTAAATCAATAATTTCAATTGGAAGAATTCACAAATTATGTAATATAACTAGAAGAATAGATAATTATAAATAAAACCTTTAAATAAAAATTTGTATGAAATAAGAATGGTTAGAATATAACAAGCTAATTTAAACAGTTATACAAGTAAATACATAAACTTTACTAAAATAATTCAAATAATAACATATAGTAAAATTTATTTATAAACAAAATAGTATATGATTTACAAAATTTTACAAAATAGCTTTTAATAATATAATGCAAATCTGTTTGTAAAACAACGATATATGTATAGTTTTAATAAATAAATCTTTAAACCATGATTGTTCTTCCTCCCAATTCCAATAACTTGAAATCTACACTCTAGTCTTGATGGACTTCATTAAATTTTCATATCTCATTTCAACACTATTCAAACCAATCTTCGATTAAGAAAATTCAAATCCATATTCATTTAGAGTTAACCAACCCCGCGTATCATAGTTACCTTTATTCCCAAAATTAAATTTAATGAGGATTTATTACATTCAAACCTACATCCCTCATTTGAATAATTCCAAATCGTATTAAATCAAATAATTCTCAAATCATATCAAAATCCCAATTTAAATTATTCCTCATTTATTTTGGGGAAAAATTCCCTTAACCATTTCAATACGCTTCCAAGGTTCAGATCTTTAAAAAAAAATTATTTATCAGTTATCAACATATTTATTTAAATAAATCTCCATCGAAAAGAATTTCAAATATTAAAAATAATTTAACCAACAGATGCCCATATATAATTTGCTACTCTATGGCCAAGTGATTTTTAAATTTAATTTCTCGATATTCAGGGATGGATCTATCATTTCAATCCAAATCAGGGTCACAGAGATTTATCATTTCACTCTGTGTTCTTAATTGATTTTAATCGATCAATCCCGGGTTTATTCGATGCCTGTAACATCAAGGGTAAAAATTTGGGATTCATCCTCAATGAGGAGCACACAATAGCCATATACTGAAATAAATAATATCTCAATCAATACTCATTCAAAAAATCACCCTAAAGCATCCATCACAACAGTTTATCCCATTAATCAGTATTAATCTGTTCTACGGGTTTGCAAGGATTAGAAATCCCAACAAATAATTTAATTTAATTAAATAACTAATTATCGACCTGAATTTCCAAATCAATTTACTTGCATGTCATTTTTAAGAAGCCAATCACAAATCAAACACAACCATGCAACCAAATTTATTTCATATTTTAATTTAACGAATATGGGAATAATTCAGTATTTCATAAGTGAGAAAATCACTCACATTTGGGTCCTTAGTGGATCGGACGTCCAAACGAAGCCCGAAATTTCACAGTCTCCAAAAGCCTCTAAACCAGTCTCAGATCGACCGTCGTCTCGCCACGATCCCAACGCACCCAGCCACGTCCAAATCCGATTTGATATGAAAAAGTTATCAGTGCTTTATCGTTTGAAATTTAAAAATATATAAAAATTAAATAAATTCCTCTCACCTAACCATGCTTTGAAACGTCATCACCCTCCACTGATTTAAATGGGCCAATGAGGTTTTTATTTATTTATATATTTTTAAATTTCTAAAATACCCCTTATCTCCTACGAACTCCAATCCAAACCCAACGACTGTCGTCCCCAGCTAAATACCCCCATTCCGAACACAATGGGATATGTTTCATAGGCCCATTCGACAGTTTCAGTCAGTTTTTCTTCAAATTAAAATATAAAACATTCAATATTTGTTTTGAACGTACATTTCAATTTGCAGGGGCCACATACTGATTCTAAAAATTCCAGAAAAATAAATCTAGCTATGTTTTGATGATATGGTCCCAACAAAACTAGTTTCGTCGAATTCTGAGACCGTTTGAAAAATGGCCATTTTCTAGTTGATCCAATTTAATTGTAATTGACCAAACACATTTTTCTTCATCACGCTCACATATTAACATCAAAAATTATGAAATTTGAAACCTAGCAATAATTTGACATCCCGGATACAACAAAAGTGGTTTCGTCGAATTCTGACGTCATTTGCAAAATGTCTATTTTCAAGGGCGATATATTCTCTATAGCGACCTTTCTGAAAATTCATTTGGCTATAACTTTTGATTCACGCTATGAAACTTCGATTTTTCAGATTCGTTAGAAAGATATTCACTAACAGATTTGAATATTTTTAGTTTCACTAAAATACGTTTTATTTTGAACCCGGTATAGTCAGTCAAAATTTGAATTCCAAATTTGAAACTGCCGCGCCATTTCAGGCCTTGCTTATAATTAAAAATAATTATATTTATTTTCAAACATCGAATCAAACATACTTTTCATCGTTATTATTTAAAATATTTTATTTTAAATATTAAAAATCCACTAAAATAGCCAATTTAAAAATTTTAAACTGGCTCAGATTTTCCGGGTTGTTACAAGTCTCTCCCGCTCCATTTCAAGCTACAGTAACATGGGACCACCGAACCCAAAACGAGCAACTTTGATAACTTCCCACCATTGATTCCGACCACCGGAGCTTTAAAGTCCACCACAAATCTGACGTCCTCTCCGTGCCGCACCTGACTGTGCCGGTGGCCTGACCTCCGGTGCCCTATATCTTCTCCAGCGACGTGAAAGGCGGAACGCCTTTTCTTCCTTCGATAAGCAAATCCGTTCATCTACCACCCTATAAATCAACCGAATAACACCAACGAGCTCGTGTCATCATCCTCTTCAAAACTCATATCTTAGATTCTTCGATTTAGCTTCCAATCGAAAAGCTCCAATTGGATGATTTAGGGTTACGATAACCCAACTTTGACCAAGATTTTCCGGCAATACAAGCACTACATGTTAAATTTGGGAACACCCATCAGTTCGTATCGCCAAGAGCTTCGTTTTGACATATAATACCCTATGGTTTGGGAAGATTTGATTTTGGAGTTTGTAATTTTTGTTTGATCTAGGGTTTGAACTTTTATTTCAACCATTGGAGACCAAATTTTGATGGAGGAAGCAGCGTATAGATAAAATGGGATGATAGGGTTAGGAATGAAATTTATTAGAACCTATATAGAGGGTCCAATAGGAGGAACACCCAACTATCTTATTAACTTGATTTCTTTCACCATTTCTCCCGTACGGTCAAATTACATGTTTGATTGTAATGCAAAATGAAATCCTACTATAATTCACTGTTCTGGATCTGATGGCGCCAGTTTCGTAGAATTCCGAAAAGTCACCAAAACCGTTAAATATCACAGTCAATTTATAGGATAAATATTCAATTATTCATTTAACTATCAAAAATTCAATTTAAATATTTAAAAATTCCATTTCAAATCAATTCGTAACTTAAATAAAATTTTATAATTGATTTCACATATTTTAAGTTCCTAAACTGATTATTGAACACTTAGAATTTCACCATCTATAAATTTGAATTTAATTTCCCTTTTTGACTTAAACACTTGAAATACATTAGTTATAAAATATTAAATTTCAAGTAACAACATCTTAAAATAACCAAATTCTGAAACTTATTTATTCTCAATTCAATTAAATCATTATCATTATAATCGACAAAATTTGATTTCTTCCAATATTATTTCAATTTATTTATTTTAAATTGAAATTTAAATATACGGAAAAATACGGGATGTTACATTCTCCCCCACTTAAAAACCTTTTCGTCCTCGAAAAAAGAATGAAACGATATTAAGCACATATCTATTTTAAATTCATACCAAAAAATAGCCTTTATAAAATAAGTTATATTTGTAAAACTCATAAATTTTTCTAACTCTCGAAATCACGGAAAATTTCGGCAGCATCTCCTTTGTACGGAGAGATCTGGGAAAAATCCCTACATACATATAACTCAAATATCATCTCATCACAAGATGAGGCATCCCCGAAATGGGGAAAAACACAAAACAAAACCCCAAAACCAACATAATCCCCAAATACGTACCTCTTTTAGCGTTTATATGCAATTTATTTGCCTTAGCATTTTATAATTTAGCGCAAGCGAGCTCCAACGCGTAGCGCGACTTCACAACACCTGCTACATACTCACATACACATAAGAATCAACGTATATAGAATACATAGCAAAAAATATAACTTACACAACATATTTCAATCATTTCAACTACAAAAACCAACATGTTGACAACAGGTCAGCTAACCAATGGGGTATTATCTACCCTTAGATGATGGAATTTGACTAAGACATACTAGTCAAAATTTGTTGCATTCGTTTTAGGCTTTCCGAATTGTCCAGATTTGTCGAATTCGGATAATTCGTTCAAAAGTTATGACTGTTTTAGTGAAGGCGAACACCTCAGCCCATGCACTGAAAAATGCAGATCTGAGTTGTTCAATCTAGTTTTTTTCAAAAGTTATGACTGTTTTAGTGAAGGCGAACACCTCAGCCCATGCACTGAAAAATGCAGATCTGAGTTGTTCAATCCAGTTTTTAAACCTTTAAACCGCAAAATTTCACATAGCATATTAAATAAAAGTTTTAGTTCAGATCCTAGGCTTTCGAAATTGTATCGCACATTAAAATCCGGGGCTCCGTTAGGGAGTTATGATCAAAACAACATTGGCATTCAGTTCAGATTTTTATTTTCTGCGCATACAACTTCGACTAGTTCTTGATTTTCAACCTAATAACCATGAAAATTACATAAGGCCCTATTAGCAAAAGTTTTAGTTCAGGTTCTAAGGTTTCCAAATTGTCCTAAATCGTCGAATTTCGATCAGCCATTCAAAAGTTATGATCATTTTCGTTTCAGCTTGCCCAATAGTTCAGTTTTCACATACACGTCGATTTATTTAAGTTGGAGTTCAAACTTTCAGGAAAGAAAATTTGTGAATTCGTTATGACTTCACTTTATCATCACTACTTTACTCGAGAAATGGATTCGCATTGAATTCCTTACTAAATTTCGGAATATTTCTATTCATTTCCCATTTTATTTTAAATGTCAATTTTAGTCAAACTCGAATTCATTTTTCTTTCCAAATTTTATTCGATCATATTAAATCATCGATTCATTAACCTTGGTCAATTTTTCTTTCATTCATTATTTTCTTATTTATTCTCCTACACTATATTGAACTTCATTCCAATATTTTTTTATTCACTTCTCGTTTCGTTTCAAGTATTACGTCTCGAAATAACTTGAATTCATTTAACGTTCCCAATCGACTCAATTAAAATAAATCTTTTGAATTTATTATTATGAACCAATATACCACATTTCGAGACTCATTCTTTCCTAAGTATTAAATTTTAAATCAATCTTTGTGCAGTTCCTTTAAGTTAACTTTTATCGAGTCAACTTACTTGCCTCGACTAACTTTTAGTTTCATTTCGTATTTTAATTGCTTGTTCACCTCTATCAATGCTAAATCATTTTTCATTCGGCAAATTTCCATTTCCTTGAATTTAGTTCCGTTTATACTAATTTGTCTGACTTAATTGAATCCATTTAGTTCCCAATTCTTTCAATATTCTAATTCAATAAATTAGTCTTCGTTCTTATAGCTCATTCTATATTTCAAATTCCCACCTATTTCATTCTTCGCTTAGTCCACCAAATTAGCTATATCGATTCTAGATCAACTTATTTTATTTCTCTAAGTTGATTTCATTTCCTTCGGCCCATAACTCAATTGTCTTTTATCCTTATTTCCTACACCGATTCAATAACCAATTAGATCGACATCAACTTTCAGTTTATCTATTGCCTCGCTTTATTTAATTAAATTCAGAATCCGTTAACCAAGATTAACCTTAATCATTGTCGTATATAAATTCCTTTAGCAAATCTTCATTCTAGATTTCAAACTTCAGGTTTCGAGTGATATAAGTTTCCGTATACATTTCATTTTAACTAAATCTTATCCCCTTAGCTAAATTTAGTTGCTTGACTTACCAATCAGGATTTTAATAAATGGTTGTTTATAATTCAAGGTTTATACTTAGCTCTCAAACCTTTTTCAATTTCCTAATTTAACTTTATTTAACTTGACTATCTTAACATCCTTATTAATTAGCCAAGTCGTAAGTTACGCCAATTTTATTTGCATCAGTAACTTCCTAGCTTATTTTACTTAATTGGGTTTCATTTCTTGGTCAATTTTCAACTTATCGATCACTTACATCGACTGAATTTGGTTCTTAAATTCTGTTATTACTCGTGCGTAAGTATTCCAGCGACCATTTCGCTTTGCTTAATACTTAATTTCATTTCCTGGTTTTTAAACCAAGATTTCTAATAAAACGAGTTACCTTAATACTTAAACCCATATTATTTGCTAAGACGGAATTAATTACCTTAATTCCGGGTTTAAAATCAAGTCTAAAATAACATAAGTTTAAAATTTTATAGAAAAAATTTCCATAAAATATTAAATCCGAATTCGTAATTACCAAAGAACATAAGAACCTCGAATTTTGCTTTAATTTAGAATCAACTTTGAATACTATGCTAATATCTTTATATAAACCTTTATACTATATGGAAATTCAATTCAAAACCCTTTTCAACTAGTTGTGAGAATACAGAGTGGCCTCCCCCACTTAGACGCTTCAGAATAAATGCCGATAATGCGTGCACTCATTACCGAAATTGATTCTGATGTCCGAGAAGGGATTTCACCTTATTGGTAAATCTTTAAAACCATTTTCTTTTTTATCGTTCCTATAATATGATATTACTTTAAAACTTTGGCAAAACTATTTCAAAAGCTTCCCAAAATCAAGTTATCAAGTTCATTTTTATTTAAATCACAAACCCTTTTACGCCTAATTATACCTACAGGTATTTCATTTCATTTCAAATATATTCTAAATTCATTAAATTTTCCTTATTAGACTTATTATCAAGTCGAGAATACTATATAATAACTTAATATTATCACCTACTAATAACAAATGCATATAAACCTAAACCAATAATATATTTGATACATACTTAAAATATAATCGAAAACCACATTATGTCAATCCATTATGTTCGATTATTTAGAAATCCCTATCGATTCTATAGCGTCCCATAAATCGACCAGAACCTATAAATATTCAACAGAACAATCAACACAATATAAAACCATTTCATATCAAAAATACAAGTACACTCTCTCATATATACTCTCAAACTCATTCTAGGGCGTTTCAACCCCTATCTCTAATGAGTTTATTCCCAAATAGAGCCAAGGTTATCGCTAACCATCTCTCTGATACCAAATATAACAACCCACAGTTTTGACCGTTTAAATCGACAATAAACCACACATGTCGACCCAAACAAATCACAAATATAGGTGGTTATTGGGAAAAGAAGAAAAAGGAAGAAAGAAGAGAAAACCCAATCACATAATCTCACAGCGGAAGGACAACATATAATAAACAATTAGCAGTTTAAACAGTTGGACTATATACATTTGACTATAACGTACAACTGATAAATCAGAGTTACACATAAGCAGTTATACATAACATGGCAGCAGAAATAAAAAAATGCAGCGGAAATACATATATAATAGATATATACCAAATCTTCGCCTTTAATCTCCAAGGCACCGTCATCTTCGGTAACTGAAAATGTCTGCTGACCCGAGCGTATTGCATAAAAAGAAAACACAACAAACACTCGGATCAACACTAAATCATTCTCATATTAGTCAAATTAAAATACGAAATAACATCAGTGTCATGGGTGCAGTAAATCAAGAAATGTTACAGGATTTTTCCAACTCTCGAGGATCCGTTAAACTAATACATACATAGTATAATATGCTATTATGGTAGTGTCTATACAGTAAAGTAAATATCATAAAAATAGCGTAAGCGGTATTACCATATTACCCTTACGCCGTTTACAGGCACCAACAGTATATACAGTACCGTAAATTCACCGTACTAGTGTTATCGGAGGGCACTCCATAGAAGGCAATGCTAAATCAAAATCGTATGAGGCTCGATATGGATAAATATGACAAGGCATTCGAGGCAATGCCCAGGGTAGGATTCTACCAATTGCACTCCCGGACCGGTGGTAACGCATAGCAGCCACTACCGCCCACCTCGGAACACACTCCTAAAGTCATAAATGGGCCCAAATCATCATCATCATAGTCATAGAAATAGTATCTAAGAAGTGTGTCCGATCAGTGGTGCTACCTCAATTAGTCACGGTATAGCTCCTGTTTTAGTCATTACAATTCTGACCCGAAGGTCAGGGCTATTACGTCATCGTTCATCTTCTTCAATTCAATCATCACCTCCAAGCCATCACACTCATTCTGGATATGTCATAACGTTCACAGTTGTCAAAGTGGTATCGACACTGACAGAGAGTATTCCTTATGTCGACTCCGGTCTCTTTAACAACCAACGCTTACAAATTTCACATCGGTTAGTTCTTTTATATTCCGCAAAGGTTCGTTTTCATATCAAATATCATATTTTGTTACGAACCAAAATTACAAAAGAATATAATTTCATATCAACGTATCATAATCATTCCAAACCGATTTATATTCTAAACTAGAATATATTCATTTCATTATATTATAATCATATAATATTTCACAAAAATCGATTTATGGTCAGAATCCATCCATATTCAAATGGAATATATATTTTCGTAACAACCCATTAAATCATTTTGGAGACCCACTTATATTCAAGTAGAATATAAGAATGTTATAATCGTTTTAAAATCGATTTACATTCGATAGAATATAACTTCATCCGAATCATGGTCTAAATCAATAATTTCCATTGGAAGAATTCACAAATTATGTAATATAACTAGAAGAATAGATAATTATAAATAAAACCTTTATATAAAAATTTGTATGAAATAAGAATAGTTAGAATATAACAAGCTAATTTAAACTGTTATACATATGAATACATAAACTTTACTAAAATAATTCAAATAATAACATATAGTAA
This sequence comes from Allium sativum, assembly GCA_030737875.1. Lineage (NCBI taxonomy): Eukaryota > Viridiplantae > Streptophyta > Magnoliopsida > Asparagales > Amaryllidaceae > Allium > Allium sativum. The sequence continues at coordinate 1,021,573,121 of CM060920.1, forward strand.
AATTTATTTATAAACAAAATAGTATATGATTTACAAAATTTTACAAAATAGCTTTTAATAATATAATGCAAATCTATTTGTAAAACAACGATATATGTATAGTTTTAATAAATAAATCTTTAAACCATGATTCTTCTTCGTCCCAATTCCAATAACTTGAAATCTACACTCCAGTCTTGATGGAATTCAATAAATTTTCATATCTCGTTTCAACACCATTCAAACCAATCGTCGATTAAGAAAATTCAAATCCATGTTCATTTAGAGTTAACCAACCCCGCGTATCATCAATTACCTTTATTCCCAAAATTAATTTTAATGAGGGTTTATTACATTCAAACATGCATCCTTTATTTGAATAATTCCAAATCGTATTAAATCAAATAATTCCCAAATCATATACAAATCCCAATTTAAATTATTCCTCATTTGTTTTGCGGAAAAATTCCCTTAAACATTTCAATACGCTTTCAAGGTTCAAATCTTTAAAGAAAATATATTTATCGGTTATCAACATATTGGTTTAAATAAATCTCCATCGAAAAGAATTTCAAATTTAAAAAATCATTTAACCAACTGATGCCCATATATAATTTGCTACCCTATGGCCAAGCGATTTTTAAATTTAGTTTCTCGATATTCAGGGATGGATCTATCATTTCAATCCAAATCAAGGTCACAAAGATTTATCATTTCACTCTGTGTTCTTAATTGATTTTAATCGACCAATCCCGGGTTTATTCGATGCCCGTAACATCAAGGGTAAAAATTAGGGATTCATCGTCAATGATGAGCACACAACAGCCATAAACTGAAATAAATAATATCTCAATCAATACTCATTCAGAAAATCACGCAAAGCATCCATCACAACCATTCATCCCATTAATCAGTATTAATCCGATCTACGGGTTTGCAAGGATCAGAAATCCCAACTAGTAATTTAATTTAATTAAATAACTAAGTATCGACCTAAATTCCCAAATCAATATACTTGCATGTCATTTTTAAGCAGCTAATCACAAATCAAACAAAACCATGCAACCAAACTTATTTCATATTTTAATTTAATGAATATGGGAATAATTTAGTATTTCGTAAGTGAGAAAATCACTCACATTTGGGTCCTTAGTGGATCGGACATCCAACCGAAGCCCAAAATTTCACAGTCTCCAAGAGCCTCTAAACCTGTCTCAGATCGACCGTCGTCTCGCCACGATCCCAACGCACCGAACCGCGTCCAAATCCGATTTGATATGAAAAAGTTATCAGTGTTTTATCGTTTGAAATTTAAAAATATATAAAAATTAAACAAATTCCTCTCACCCAACCATGCTTTGAAACGTCATCACCCTCCACTAGTCTCTCCCGTTCTAATTCATGCTACAGTAACACGGGACCACCGAACCCAAAATGAGCACCTTCGATCGCTTCCCACCATTGAATCCAACCGCCGGAGCTTTAAAGACCACCACCAATCTGACGTCCTCTCGATGTCGCACCTGACTGTGCTTGTAGCCTGACCTCCGGTGCCCTATATCTTCTCCAGCGACGTGAAAGGCGGAACGCCTTTTCTTCCTTCGACAAGCAAATTCCGATCATCCACCACCCTATAAATCAACCGAATAACACCAACGAGCTCGTGTCATCATCCTCTTCAAAACCTATATCTTAGATTCTTCGATTTAGCCACCAATCGAAAAGCCCCAATTTGATGATTTAGGGTTACGAAAACCCAACTTTGACCAAGATTTTCTGACATTACAAGCAATGCATGTTAAATCTGAGAACACCCGTCAGTTCGTATCGCAAAGAGCTTCGTTTTGACATATAATACTCTATGATTTGGAAGATTTGATATTGGAGTTTGTAATTTTTGTTTGATCTAGGGTTTGAACTTTTATTTCAGCAATTGGAGACCAAATTTTGATGGAGGAAGTAGCCTATAGATAAAATGAGCTGATAGGGTTAGGAATGAAATTTACTAGAACCTATATAGAGGGTCCAATAGGAGGAACAACCAACTATCTTATTAACTTGATTTCTTTTACCATTTCTCCCGTACGATAAAATTACAAGTCTGATTGTAACGCAAAATGAAATCCTACTATAATTCACCGTTCTGGATCCAATGGCGCCAGTTTCGTCGAATTCCGAGACAATCGCCAAAACCGTTAAATTTCACAGTCAATTTATTGGATAAATATTCAATTATTCATTTAACTGTCAAAAATTCAATTCAAATATTTAAAAATTCCAATTCAAATCAATTCGTAACTTAAATAAAATTTTATAATTGATTTCACATATTTTAAGTTCCCAAACTGATTATTGAACACTTAGAATTTCACCGTATATAAATTTGAATTTAATTTCCCTTTTCGACTTAAACACTTGAAATACATTAGTTATAAAAATTTCAAGTTGCAACTTCTTAAAATAACCAAATTCTGAAACTTATTTATTCTCAATTCAATCAAATCATTATCATTATAATCGACAAAATTTGATTTCTCCCAATGTTATTCCAATTTATTTATTTTAAATTGAAATTTAAATATACGGAAAAATATGTGATGTTACAAAACATATATGCACTAATAATAATATCAAATCCGTTTTACCGTATCAAGCATTTTTGACCATTCTAAGGTAAAACTCTATCCTCCGGTTTGCGTTGCATTGTGTGATGGGATTTGATTCTTATAATGGTTTCATTTTTCCTAAAACTGCAACATCGTAGATTTTTGAACATTAATTACGAATATTTAAATCTGTTTTAAATATTGATTTGGTGATATAAATGGATTTTCTATCGAATTTATTTATATTTTATTGTTATTATATATGCTTTAAAATTAGTTATTTTTCAAACGACCTCCGTTGTGGATGAAACATGTTTTATTGGAATATGTATAATTAAATATTACTGGATTTCCGGTTTGAAGCCAAAACGAAGTTGTTTTCTCGGTAGACGAATTTTAAGGGTGAACTGATGAATAAATTGTAATCTAAATAGCACCATTTTTGCAAACAGAGCCCGTTTTTGTCCAAACAAGTTTCATTGGGTCCGGAATATTTAGAGATATCAGTGCGTCCATTATTCATTGTGTTTGAATCGTGTGTGTGATGGGGCGGATTTAACAATCATCGATAAATAACGGTTATAAGCGGTAGCATTGAACACCGTATAAAATAAAATAAATGTATATAATAAAAGTTATCTTCCCACCTATATTAGAAATTGCTCGTGTACAAAACCGAGTGTTGTGTCCCGCGTCTACCTAATGTGGTAAAATAGAAATATACATATAGATTTAACTTGATAAAATCATTCCTCGCTGATCCCTTTTTGCGTTACTTGCGGATCAATCTTTATATACCGTGTTGATCACGATTCGGGAAAAATATATCACCCATCACATGCCTACGCGCAGACCTAACGAGAATTTAAAAAAATCCAATCTTGTACCAGATTCCTGGCCACCCACACTTCTCTTCTGCTATAAATACACAAGCTCTTCTCCATTTGATTTCATCCTCCAACAGAAATTAAATCCAATTTTTTTCCAACTACAAATTTAAACTGACCCCTCCTCCACGCATAATCTCCAAACCTCCTCCTTAAATACTCAATATTTGTATTGGCGCATGCATCTTTGCATGCGTTTTTTTCCTACTGCAAGCACTACAAACGAAAACTGCAGGAAGACTGAGGGGAGGCTTGATCGAAGAATGACAAGGGCAACGTAGAGTGTGATGGAGACTGCAGAATGTAGGTAAGCTACTGTATGGATAGTTTCGACGCAGTGTGATAGGGGAAGTGAAGTGCGATGCTCAGAAGAAAAAAAGGTGAAGTAAGGCATTTTGAAATGGAAAAGGAGATGGAAAATACAGTGGGGTTGGTCGACCAAGGGTGAATAAACGTGGCGGAGCAAATGGTTGCAGCGATGGTTCATTGTATGAAATGAGTACGTTGATTTTCAATATGTGCAGAAGCAGTAGTAAAAGAACTGGAATGGGAAAGTGCGGCTAATGGTGTGGTTGTGACACGACCCAAAATCCCCCATAAAGGAAAGCCCGGATTGAGTTGAGAACATGACAGATCAGAACACAAACAGAAGAACATTTCGTCGTATATTACAACAATTTACATCAGAGTATAAGAAAATACAGAATATGAATAAATATAAAACCTCAGAGATTAAAATACATTACATAGCAGCGGAAAATAATACAAAACACAACTGAAAGGAATATACAGATACATAGCTTTCTGAATATCATTCCAACTGTAAAACAGGATCCTATGAATATAAATCTGCAAAACCAAAACTCCTAGCTGCCCGTGTGGAAAATAGGGCACCCGGAGTTTAGGTAAAATCAATAAACTCCATGTTAGTCATGTGACTGGTGTGAGAACTAAAACAGTTATTAAATCTTTACTTCAAAAATAAAGTAAATCAAGAGACCATGCCGTATAACATGGAACGGGTTTCCTTCCAAGAATACCAGTGCATAAAACAAACAACACAATGCTTTTTGGAAAATGAAGCTATTATAAGACCCAGGTCCCATCACATAATGCAACGCAAGCCGAAGGATAGGGTTTTCCCTTATAATAGCCAAACATGCTTGATGCGTTTAAAACAAATCATTTGATACTATTATAAGTGTGTAGTGTATAAAACAACTTCAAATATAAATGTATCAATCATAGGTGGCATGGGTACCATCTATCATGTCGCCATACTAGGCTCTACGAATAAAACTGAATGTCACATATTGGAAATTGGATTCTCGTCATGAGTCTAGGCAAGGGATATAATCCTATCTGCTTCGAGACACTCTAGCAAATGCCTCAGGACTACACACTCTGGGTAACCCGGGATCGGTTGGGCTGGTCCACACTTACGTTAGTGGATTGGCAATTCCTGAACACACGTTTCCCACTCCTATCATACCTATCCATCAGCTCCGTAGAGACCGATATATCTGAGGCGCCTTGCAATCCAACAACCACATAGGTTAAAATATAACAATTTCAGGGCGTGCAAAACCCTGACACCACCCATAGCTAGAAAGAAACATCATGTTTTCCCAATGGTCCTTATCCTGTTTTCAACTCATACCAAGGTGTGGGGCTCACGAATTAACGCTATACACAAAGCGGAGCTATATTAAAGCTATGCTTTGATCATCAACACAAGACTCTGCTTTTCAACAAAGCCTTTATCAGTGCATCTCAACATGCCACATAGGCAATTCACGCCATGCGAATGATATCTATCGACATATAACCTCTGAGCTCGTACGTCCCAGAGAAGGGCGTTAAGCAAGAGAATAAATTTTTTGCCGCCAAACATATTTATATTTAATAGAAATCATTCAACACAGAATAAATTCCAATGTCAGACACACATCCATTTACAAGTTCGTTCTGGGTCTGAATGAAACCGAAGGCACCTTATTCCTCATCCCATATGTCCAATACAGGAGAGAGGTCCTCGCATATCCGGTTGATCTCCAAGTACATCTGGACGATCACCACTAATTACCTCGTCTTGGGTGTACAGCCCAATCAAGACATCAGTAATCATCCAAACGATGTGAAGACCTCCAGTCTTCAACCACCATCTTCATCGCCGAATCAGTTATTCAGAATGGATATAAACCCTGCCTTTCCGAATAACTCGCGTATATAATAAACAAGTGCTATAAAACACAACATACGCCTCATTCCAATTTTGAATATTCTTTTATTTAAATATTCATATCCTTTGGGAAAGGTTCCCATAAATTTTATCAAAGATAAATTCTTTTAAAGTTATTCTTTAATCTCCCTTTGGATGTCAATTCTAAACCAAATTAGGGTTTTCCAAACTAGTCGGGATTAACGCACCTTACCGGAGTAATCATTTATTTAATTTCCCAATCTCAACCTATTCATCCCATGGAGCAAAACTGGTATTACTCCATAACTAACACGATGGTATTATCGGTAAAATTAATTACCATTTCTCGTTCAAATCTAATTAAAGATTTAACTATCGCTTGGAGCAAAACTAGCAATACTCCATTCTCGAACTTTTCCCAAATTTGATAATTTAAATTATCAATTCACATTTCAATCTAATTAGAGATTCATTAAAACTCCATTTAGTTTTAATCTTCCCAAAAATCAATGTTAATGATTATCTAACTTTGGGAAATCTAATATGTCGCATCGACAATCTACACCGTACTATTGATTTCTGCCTATATATAACCTCTGAGCTCGTACGTCTCAGAGAAGGGTGTTAAGCAAGAGAATAAATTCTCTGCCACCAAACAGATCTATATTTAGCAGAGATAAACCACACAGTTCGAAATACAATGACAGACATGTAATCCTGCCTTTAACTGGGTTAAAGAACTAATGTCATTTAAAACACAGTTCACGATTGTGACGACCCCAAACCCCCATTCCACGGTAGCAAGGATAATCTTTGGAATATAACACATAAACGAATAACAGCAGAACAGAAATATATAAATACACCAGATGATGTACAACAGAATACACTGGATAAACAATAATCATCAGAGTTACACAGTTTACAGGATCATACTTAGTACAAAATACAGTTTCAGCTTTATATAAAATGTCTACAGCGGAACCAAAACATAATATGTACAACAAGAGCTGAACAACATAAAAAGAAAGAAGTGATAGAATCCATCTTCAGCTCCATAGCTATCCAGATAGAGCCTGCTAAAACATGAATATAGGGTTGCCCGTGTAGAAATAGGGGCACCCGAGTTTGCAAGTGAAACAAACTATGAGTCAATAATGGGACTGGTATGAGAAATTTACTAAACTTATTTTACAATAAGGCCAATCATGGGGCCACGCCGCTAATGCGGAACGGGTTTACTCCATTGTATTGCCAGTGCTCAAAATAAGTAAATCATTTAAACATCGCAATGCTTTTTACAAAAATGAAGCCATTATAAGACTCAGTTCCCATCACACAATGCAACGCAAACCGGAGGATAGAGTTTTACCTTATAATGGCCAAAATATGCAGAATACATATAAAACAAAAGCATTTGATATTATTACTAGTGTTTAAATGTTTCAAAAACAATTTCAATCATAAGTATCAACCATAGACGGCATGGGCACCATATATCATGTCGCCATATATAGGTTTACAGTCAAAACCGCACGATGTCGTATTTGGAAATTGGATTTCTGTTGTGAACCAAGGTAAGGGATCATCCTTACCGCTTCGAGACAATCTAGCCTACCATGTCTCAGGAACAGCCGCAACTGCACCTTGGATCGTCAGGGCCGGTCCACACGGACTGTATTAAAATGCCTGAACACTTCGTTTCCCCATCCTGTGGGGCGTAAACTAGTCATATCCTGACCAAACCATCGGCCCCGTAATGACCGATATAACCAAGGCACCTCGCTATCCATCATCCACATAAGTAAAATGTTCAGGCGTGTAAAACCCAAAACACCACTCCTAGCTAGAAAGAAACGCATGTCCTCTTTGAGGTCCTCTCCCGTTTCTGGTCCATACCGGGGTGTGAGGCTCGCGAATCAATGCTAAACACAAAGCTAGCTATTTAAAACCATGCTTTGATCATCAACCACAAGACTCTGCTTTTCAACAAAATCCTTTATCACAACATCTTTGTATGCCACGTTGTCAATCTACAACATTAGACACACATCCATTTACAAGTCCGTTCTAGGTTTGAATGAAACTGAAGGCACCTTATTCCTCTCCCGTATGTCCAATACAGGAGAGAGGCCCTTGCACATCCGAACGATCAACAAGTAAGTCCGTACAACCACCACTGTAACCCCTTCAGGGCAACAACTCCCATCAAAGGCATCAGTAGCCATCCATTCGATGTGAAGTTCATCAGTCTTGCACCGTCTTCATATCTTCGACTTCTAACCGTCAACCAATTATTTGAAATGAGATTTAACTCACCCTTTTCAAATAATTCATGTATATATAGAATTCAAATCAATTCATTTCCATGGTTAAATTATTTGACATCAATAATTCTGTTCATTAGTGTAATTTTCACGTCAAACACATTCAACCATCAAATAGCCAATAAATCGAGTAAATTCGGTCAATTTCCATTACATATCGTTTATAATATTTTATATCGATTTATCGCTATTTTTATTTATTTAAAAATAACCAATTTATTCAAACGATCCTTCAGGCCATAACGCGGCCATGGCACTATTTTTCTTCAGATTTGATTTACACATATATGAAAATCTAACCGTTGGATCTTTACAAATTTTATACCATTAGAAAGATATTTTCAAAGCGGACCTAACGGTTTCGGTTTCGGGAAAATCCGACGGTCGGATCTCCCGGTACAAATTGAAGTTACGATTACAAAATACGAACTACAGCGTCGTTATTCGATTTATTTTAATTATATTTATATATATAATTATAATCCATTCTGGCGCTGTTTTCATTCAGATTTGAATTTAACATTTCACAAAATCTAACTGTTGGATCTTTTCAAATTTGGTAACATTTTAAAGATATTTTCAAAGAGGACCCAACGAATTCGGTTTCGGGAAAATCCGACGGTTGGATCTCCCAGTACAATCGTTTGAAGTTACGATTTCAAAATACGAACTGCAGCTTCGTTATTCGCTTTAATTTAATTATATTTACATTTATATATATATATATATATATATAATTCATTCTTCGATTTCCAGACTATTTTCATTTCATATATTTGATAAAAATAATATATTTACCTAACAAATATTTATTTCAACACATGACTATTTTTAACACTTCGTATATATAATAAAATATGATTTTTATTGTTAAAACAATTTATTTCAAACATGAATAATTTTAGCAATTCATATATATATATATATATATATATATATTTAATAAAAATGTGATTTTTATTGCTAAAACAATTTATTTCAAACATGAGTATTTTTAGCGTTTCATATACATAATAAAAATGTGATTTTTATCGTTCAAACAATTTATTTCAAAAATGAATATTTTTGCAACACATGAATAATAGTCAAACACATGAATATTTCAGAAAATTTCGGCAGCATAACAGCAGGGTTGTTAAAACCGGCAACGTCCCGAGTACGGCTCCTTGCTCTACCTTAAAGCCTTGAAGCTTTTGACAAAGGGGATTTCAATATCTAGTTCGTACGCAGACGAATTTTCCCACAAAGTAATCCTATTTGTTTTCAACTACAAACAACCATAATCAAATCAACCATTCGAAATATTCACCAAATTTCACGTCAACCATAATCCAAACAATCATAACCAATATATATCGTCCATGGTCTGTGGACGAGGGGAGTATATATATGTATACGTATATAAATATATTTCGATTTCATTTCAATATCATTTAATTCCATTCAACGCACGTATGATTTTTACAACGTATATATAACTTATACATCGCACATATAATTTATACAATGCTTATACATGAGTGTACAATGCTTATATAACTTATACATCGATTATATAATTTATACATCGTCATTCAATATCGTTTATAATTTAGAAATCTCACATTGGGTTCCACTCCTCCAAAAATTGTAGTAAGCTCCAAAAATTCTCCGGTCTATTCTAGAATGTAGAAGACGTCCACACGAGTCCAATGTTTCCTGTTTCATCGAATTTCGTTACCGTATGAAAAAGATATGATTTTTATTCTAAAATCATAAATCGTAAGTTATTAAAGTGTTGAAACCCCTTTAAAAATTCAAAGCCATTACCTTTAGAAAATCTTCAAAACAAGGTTTGTAAATAACTTTCAATCCGTGTAGCTAGGGGTTGATCAGGTTATACAGTGTCGAAGATTGAGGAGAAGTGCAGGCGACATTGGTGGTGGCGCTCCGTTCAATGCACAAAGGAAGGGGCGGCGGCGGTCGAAAGTCGTGGACTTTGGGGCGTCGGATCTCAATGAATACTCCACGAGAGGAGGCGCAACAGGTATGGATGTGGAGAGGAGGAGGAGATCTACGTTTTTCCCAACTAGAGCAAGGGCTAACGAGGAGCGGTTTGGCCGGAATCTAGTCGGGAACGGGAGAGCACGTTTCCGCCTTTGATCTCGAGCGGACGGGGGTTTTTCCGTATTTTTTTATAAAAATAAATTATGAATGGAATTTTTCTATTGGTCCATATATATTTAATTTTCTAAAATAGTGTTTTCATATCCGGACTCCAAATCAAACCCAACGAGTGTCGACCCCAGCTAAAACCCCCCATCCCGGATACAATGGAATATGTTTCATAGGCCGAATTGATTGTTTCAGTCAGTTATTCTTCAAATTAAAATATAAAACATTCAAATATGGATTTGAACGTACATTTCAATTTCCCGGGGCCACATACTGATCCCAAAAATTCCAAAAAAATAAATCTAGCTATATTTGGACGATTTCGTCGAATTTGGAGATAGTTTGAAAAATGGCCATTTTCTGGTCGATCCAAATTGACTGAGATTAACCAAACACATTTTCCTTTGCCACACTCAGATATTAACTCCAAAAATTATGGAATTTGAAAATTAGCAATAATTTGACGTTACGGATCCCAAAAATGTGGTTTCATCGAAAACGGAGGTCATTTGCAAAATGAATATTTTCACGGGCAATATTAATTCCGTAGCGACCTTTCTAAAAATTCATTCAGCCGTAACTTTTGACTCCCGCTATGAAACTTCAATTTTTCAGATTCGTTAGAAAGATATTCATAAACAGATTTAAATATTTTTGGTTTCACTAAAATCCGTTTTATTTTGCATCTTGTACAGTCAGTCAAAGTTCGAATTCTAATTTTCAAACTACCGCGCCATTCCAGGCCTTGTTTTATAATCAGAATAAATATATTCGCTATAACTTCGGTCCAAATAGATTTTTGGCATTATTATTTAAAATAAATTTTTTTTCAATATTCAAAATTCGTTAAAATAGCCAAATTAAAAAAAATTAAATTGGTTCTGATCTTCCGGGTTGTTACAACGACAAACCCAAATCACATTCCATTAATTATGGAATCTTCACAGAAAAACAAATCAATCTATAATCGATATCAATTTCCGTATCCGACTAACAACATAAATGGAATAACGGCAAAGCCTTTTAAATTCCATATGTATTAACAGTCTTCCTCCATAGAAGTTCACTTCGATTATTGTCAATCGAATTCCATTCAATTCCAATTTAATATATTAAATTGGAAAACTTTACTTTGGAAAATTCCCATTAAATATTAATAAAAATATTTATAAATTTCAAATCACATTTCACTGTAAATCGGGTTAAAGAACGAATGTCGTTAAAAACACAATTCACAATAACCCAATTCACATTCCATTTTCAATTACAATTAAATGTTAAATAATTGAAAATTCTTCTTTAAATCTTAATTAAAAGATTTATTCTTTTCACACTGTATTTAAGAATAGTGATACTGAAGACTGCATCCCATCAGTCTCTAACCGTAAATAAGTAAGAGAATAATTCCCTAAGTATTAATCGCAAAGGCCGAAACCAACATCAGATCAATACCCAGGAAACCATTCAACTTAGCAAATCTACAGTTAGTTTCTAATTTTCTGAACTTCATTGGGCTTATGAACAGTACTATTAAAGATACCATTCAGGACAAACCCAAAATAACATTTCATTGTTAATTGGGTTAAAGAACACGTGTTTTTAAAACACCGTCCACGATAAACCCAAAAACCTATTTGATATTAAATACAAGGCTCTGAATAGAAAATATATCAGCTTATATTCAGTATCAAATTCTGAAACCAACAAATATCGTATTGGGAATAATGATATATATATATATATATCTTCCAAATTCCTCCACAACGTCCATATGATCATGGAATCCAATATCGAAATATTTCGAAGATAATTTCGATTCAAATCCATTCCAATTCATATATTGGAAATTCTGGTTATTTTTAAAACCATTTCAAATCCAATTATTTATTTAAAAATATTGGATTATAATTCTAGTTCATAACTAGTTCATTTCGATAAAAATATATTTTTCTTTTCATATATGGAATTTTTCATCCCAATGTTATCCAAATCATTTATTATGATTTTACACAAATTATTGATATTTTTAATAATTTTATCAACGCCCGTACAGTTGATTTCCGTAAACGGTCATTGAACCGCACTTACAACGACCTTTTCCAAATTTGATTTGGACATAATTCCAAATCCAACTGTTAGATATCAAATCTCTTGTATTCGATGGAAAGCTCTTTTCGATACGAACCCAAATGTTCTAGTATTAGGAGAATCCAACGGTCGGATCTCCCGTAATGTCCATTTGAAGTCAATGATCGAAATTCGCGAACTCCTATGGCGCGGCGCGTTCTATTCAAGCCATTATATGTATATAATATATATATTATATATATTTCTTCGATTTCCATTTAAAACATATTTTATAAATCGTTTTAAATTCATTTTCAAAATGATTTCAACTTCATATTCAATTTCAAATCAAAATTGAATATACCATATCATTAATTTATAAATGATAATATTTTCAAAACATTAGATTTTGAAATTATTTCTTTTCCCATATTCATTATAAAAATGAATAAAATCGATATAAATATCGTTTACATCAAAATGGTGTTAATCTAATCAACACGGCTTCATATATTTAAATATTTCTGTGTCCATCCCATATCGGACATCAAAATCATATTTCGATCAATTACTGAATATTATTTCAAAATATTAGTCATTTTAAAATATTCATTACTCGTCATTTCAAAATATTCGTTAATTTAAAATATTCGTTCTTTCCGAGTTGGAATCAGGCACAGTCAATTACCATATAATTTTATTTATATGGATTCACACATGTATACAACAATAATCAAACACAGTCAACCATCATCCAGAGTGCATTACAGAATTACATAAGCAATAAATATAAATAATTAACGCTTACAACAGTCTGTCAACCCATCATTGACATACAACTAAATATTAGGATTAGTGTATGTCCAATATCATCCCAATACCCGTGTGGGGTTTTCAAACAACAAGCATTGATTATTATTTGTGCAGTTGGGCGATGTGTAAAATATATCGTCCCAATCAATATCAGTCGAATGTGTGTACATAAACAAATCGTATGATTTGCAAATGAATATTTACTTTATTCATATACATGTTATAAATTATATTTTTAACTATAAAATAATTATTTCAACTCATGAATACTTTATACAGTTCATTTATATAATAAAAATGATATTTTTATTGTTCTAACATTTTTAGAAATTTCGGCATCATAACAGCGCGATACTAGAACCGAAATAAGGTCTAGCCTTATCCCTCGCCTAATAATGGCTCGTGCCATGTACATATCAATTCTAATCAATTCATTTCAATTCACATCCCAAATCACACTCAACCAAATAAATATCTCAATCCAAAAATCAACCAAACATCCATGGTTTCTAACAAAGGTGTCGGGTGCTACTAAGCATCGTCTGCATCCTAGTATATATATTTAATTAGAAACAAGATCAGAGTGAGAAGTTCTCACCTTTGGGATCCACTCCGTCATTCTTTAATTGGTGGATTTTGTCATCGCGCTCTATTTTGTTGCTCTCGCACTTGAATTTGCCTCTTTGGCTCAAGAATTTGCATACGGCCTCCAATCTTCACCAAACTTTGTCACTAGTCTAAACGCGTCATTACGGACAACTTTTTCCTAGTGGACTTTCTTAAAAAACTGCATCAATTTGCTAGAAATTGCGAAAAATAGCAGAAAGTCCATTGACTTCGGATGCGATTTCCGGACAGCTCTGCAATCCAAAATAGGACTTCCACATACCAAATCGAAGAGAAAATCGTGCTCTTCGGTTTTGGTATTGTGGAGTTTTGGCAAGAAGCGTACTGTTTGAGAGTTATTGAAGAAATAGTGACAGGGTTTTTTTTGCAAAACGCGATTTTTGTATAAAATGGGTTTTTGGTGACGGGGGGCCCACGACCGGAGTTGGGTGGCCAGAGGGTGGCGGCGGGGCCTGCTAGTGGTGGAGGAGGCGCAAGTGGCAGGATGGTAGCCAGAGGTGGCGGTGATTGGCGGATTTAGGATTTTGGGGCTTAGGGATTTGCTAATTGAAAGAGGAAAAGAGGAGGAAGAAGAAGAGGAGGAGGAGAGGGGGAGGAGGGAAAGGAGGAGGAAAGGCTGACGGCGGTGGGCGGTGTAGGTGGTGGCCTGCGGGAAGGGGGCGATGGGTTAAGGGATCGGTAGTTTTTTTTCATTTTCTTTTGAACGGTGAATGAGAGAGAGAGAGATGACTTTATATAATTATATAATTATTTAATTCCAAAATGTTACTTTTTCATACAAACTCCAAATCGAACCCAACGACTGTCGCCCTCAGCTAAATATCCCTCATTCCGAACACATTGGGATATGTCTCGTAAACCAATTCGATTATTTCAATCAGTTTTCATCAAAATTAAAATATAAATTAATATAACGTTCAAAATTGATTTTAACGTACATTTTAATTTCCCAGGGCCACATACTGACTCCAAAAATTCCAGAAAAATAAATCTGGCTATGTTTTGACGATACGGTCCTAACAAAACTAATTTCGTCGAATTTAGAGACCGTTTAAAAAACGGTCATTTTCCAGTCGATTAAATTCAAACTGAATTGACCAAACACTTTTAAATCCACCATGCTTGCATATCGATTCCAAAAATTATGAAAATTGGAACCTAGCAATAATATGACATTCCAGATCCAACAAAAGGGTCTCGTCGAAAACAGAGGTCGTTTGCAAAATCGCTATTTTAAAGGGCTATATTTCCATAGCGACTATTCTGAATTTTCAACTGGTCATAACTTTTTATTCCCGCTATAAAATTTGGATTTTTCAGATTCGTTGGAAAGATATTTTCAAATAGATTCTAATATTTCTGGTTTCACCAAAATCTGGTTCATTTTGAATCCTGTACATTCATTTGAAATTTGAGATCGAATTTTTAAACTATCGCACCATTTCCAATTCCTTTTATAATTAAAACAAATATTTATATTCTAACTTAGATTTTAATAAATTTATACATTCTAATTCTTGTTTAAAATAAATTTCTAGTCGTCATTAATTAAAATAAATCATTTTAAATATTCAAAATTCATTAAAATTGCCAAATAAAATTTTTAAATTGGTTCTGATTTTCCGGGTTGTTACAATCTCCCCCACTTAAAATCTTTTCGTCCTCGAAAAGATACGGAGCTGAAAGTTGTTTAACTAATCTACTCAACTTTCAGTTTGGCTTTCATTCTACAACTTTTAAGCTTCTAAGAATTTTCATATTTTGCAAAAATTTGGCTAACACCCTAAATTTTTGAAAAATTTCGCCGTAACCTCCTTTTTACGGGGAGCATCAGGAAAATCCCCAAACCGCCACACAGGCACTCTCATCTCAAAAAGAAAAAGAAAAGGCCAAGCGGCTAGCTAATCGGCTCATAAAATCATCCAAACCCAATAAATTAGTAAACATGTACCTATTTGTCGGGCATACAATTTTAGTCCTCTTCTTTAGCCACCTTGCTATGACCTGTCCATTATATATGCATGTATATGCATGCAGTTGCAATCAATTTTCAAGTCAGTTCAATATTTGATTCAATGTGGCTTAATGGTTCAAAATTTTAATAAATCAACCAATAATCAAATAACACAACCAGCAATCAATTAGTTGATTATCTTTTCAAATTCATAATTTTTATATATTCAAAAATCATATTTTTGATGCCAAATCACAACAATAGACTATATCTAGTTTTGGTTCTCACACCAGTCAATTGGAAATATATAGATATCCCACTTTCGAAACTCGAACACAAACTACTGATGTTATATAGTCATCAATAGTTTCATCCTCGACCGACTATAGTGTGATTTTTCATCTATCCAGTATATTTGAGGCTTTGTATACACGTTTGCAAGGCGTATATGCAAAATTTTATATACTTGATTGTCTAAATTAAATATAAAATAAATAATCAAATACGTATTATAAAATTTAAATTTTCAAAACGAAATTGGTTATCATTTTTATTTTGAAAATAACACTCTTCGGACTCATTCTAGGATACTACTGATCCCATCTCTAACGAGTCATTCTTATTGGATATTGCTAATCCAACCTCTGATGAATTCTTTCGTTTGGTTCTAAAGTGTCTTGTTCTCGAGCTCTGTAAACCAAAGCTCTGATACCAAACTGACACGACCCAAACTCCCCCGTAAAGGAAAGCCCAGATTGAGTTGAGAAAACGACAAATCAGAACACAAACAGAAGAACATTTCATTGTATATTACAAAAATTTACATTAGAGTATAAGAATATACAGAGTAGGAATAAATATTACGCATCAGAGATTAAAATACATTAAATAGCAGCGGAAAATAATACAAAACACAACTGAAAGGAATATACAGATACAAAGCTTTCCGAATATCATTCCAGCTGTAAACCAGGATCCTACAAATATAAATCTACAAAACCAAAATTCCTAGCTGTCCGTGTGGAAAATATGGGCACCCAGAGTTTAAGTTAAGACAATAAACTCCATATCAGTTATGTGACTGGTGTGAGAACTAAAACAGTTATTAAATCTTTACTTTAAAAATAAAGTAAATCAAGGGACCAGGCCGTATAACACGGAATGGTTTTCCTCCCAAGAATACCAGTGCACAAAACAAACAGCGCAATGCTTTTTGGAAAATGAAGTTATTATAAGACCCAGGTCCCATCACACAATGCAACACAAGCCGGAGGATAGGGTTTTCCCTTATAATAGCCAAAGATGCTTGGTACGTTTAAAACAAATCATTTGATACTATTATAAGTGCGTGGCCGGAGGATAGGGTTTTCCCTTATAATAGCCAAAGATGCTTGGTACGTTTAAAACAAATCATTTGATACTATTATAAGTGCGTGGTGTATAAAACAACTTCAAATATAAATGTATCAATCATAGACGGCATGGGTACCTTCTATCATCTCGCCATACTAGGCTCTACAAATAAAACCGAATGTCACGTATTGGAAATTGGATTTCCGTCATGAGTCTAGGCAAGGGATATAATCCTCTCCGCTTTGAGATGCTCTAGCAAATGCCTTAGGATTACACACTCAGGGTAACCCTAGATCGGTTGGGCCGGTCCACGCTTACGTTAGTAGATTGGCAATTCATGAACACACGTTTCCCGGTCCTATCGAACCTATCCATCGGCTCCTTAGTTACCAATATATCCGAGGCGCTCGCAATCCAACAACCACATAGGTAAAAATATAACAATGTCAAGGCGTGCAAAACCCTGACACCACCCATAGCTAGAAAGAAACGTCATGTTCTCCCAACTGTCCTTATCCCGTTTTTGACTCATACAGAGGTGTGAGGCACGCGAATTAACGCTATACACAAAGCAGCACTATATTAAAGTTATTCTTTGATCATCAACCACATGACTCTGCTTTTCAACAAAATCCTTGATCACTGCATCTCTGCAAGCCACACAGGCAATTCACGCCATGCGACTGATATCTATCGATAAATAACCTCTGAGATCGTACGTCTCAGAGAAGGGTGTTAAGAAAGAGAATAAATTCTCCACCGCCAAACAGATATATATATAATAGAAATCAATCAACATAGAATAAAATCCAATGTCAGACACACATCCACTTACAAGTTCGTTCTAGGTCTGAATGAAACCAGAGGCACCTTATTCCTCGTCCCATATGTCCAATACAGGAGAGAGGTCCTCGCATATCCGGTTGATCTCCAAGTACGTCTAGACGATCACCACTTTTTACCTCGTCTTGGGTGTACAGCCTAATCAAGACATCAGTAATCATCCAAACGATGTGAAGACCTCCGGTCTTCAACCACCGTCTTCATCGTCGACTTAGCGTCGAATCAGTTATTCAGAATGGGTACAAACCCAGCCTTTCCAAATAACTCGCGTATATAATAAACAAGTGCTATAAAACACAACATACGCCTCATTCCAATTCTGAATATTCTTTTATTTAAATATTCATCTCCTTTGGGAAAGGTTCCCATAAATTTTATCAAAGATAAATTCTTTTAAATTTATTCTTTAATCTTTTTTTGGATATCAATTCTAAACCAAATTATGTTTTTCCAAACTAGTCGGGATTAACGCACCTTACCGAAGTAATCATTTATTTGATTTCCCAATCTCAACCTATTCATCCCATGGGGCAAAACTGGTTTTACTTCATAACTAACACCATGGTGTTATCGGTAAAATTAATTATCAATTCCCGTTCAAATCTAATCAAAGATTTAATTATCGCTTGGAGCAAAACTGGCGATATTCCATTCTCGATATTTTCCCAAATTTGATAATTTAAATTATCAATTGACGTTTCAATCTAATTAAAGATTCATTAAAACTCCACTTAGTTTTAATCTTCCCAAAAATCAATGTTAATGATTATTTATCTTTGGGAAATCTAACATGTCGCATCGACAATCTACAACATACTATTGATTTCTTCCTATATATAACCTTTGAGCTCGTACGTCTCAGAGATGGGTGTTAAGCAAGAGAATAAATTTTCTGCCACCAAACAGATATATATTTAGCAGAGATCAACCATACAGTTCGAAATACAATGAAAAACATGTAATCCTGCCTTTTAACTGGGTTAAAGAACTAATGTCATTTAAAACACAGTTCACGATAAACCCAAATCACATTCCATTAATTACGGAATCTTCATAGAAAAACAAATCAATCTATAATCGATATCAATTTCAGGGTACCGACCCGCATTCTACGTATTGAAGGATCATATAATATTTATTTCTTTTTCATATGAGGTAGTATAGTCGTGTAACTTTGGGGAACGACTACTGGGGTCATTTCCCATGTTCACGATTTTTGCCGATTTTTAAATAACCATTTTACCCCTAGCTAATCTTGTTTCAGCCATAACTTTTGAATGGTAAGGAGTTTTATCCTGAATCCACTTCTATTGGGTTTAGATGATGGTTTACAATCTCGTAGAGTGGTCACTTTAGCCAAACGGACTCACCATTTGGGAGATATGGCTGAAACAAGGTTTAGAAGGTGAAAAACAGCTTAACCGGGCCAAATTAGGGTGATTAACAAGAGGGACCATAACCCATTTCTTGATTAGCGTTATGGGGAGGCTGAGAACAGTTAGGAAACGATTTTATTTCATTTTTCAGCCGCCGAAAACATTTCCCTAACCCTAGCAATGGCCTTCAACACACAAATCATCTTCTAATCACCATTTAATCAAGTTTTAGCCTAATCTACATCTAATCAGGGCAAATTAGCATCAAATTGGGAATAGAGCTGCTGTGTTGCATTGAGATTCAACCCTAATCAGATATATTTTCGGATCTAAGATTTATTTGTGGCTAAGGTGAGTGATTTGCATTATTTTTCACTAATTACGGCTAATTAGGGGTGATTAGTGATAATTAGCGAAATTATGGCTCAGAAAAATCTGGAAATTTTTTTAAAATTCTAAAATACTATTTTAGGGCTCTGATAGAAATTTGGGCTAATTTGGATAAGTTTTTCTAATTGTATGCTTAAACATGATTAAGGAGAATTAAGGGAAAAACATGGGTTTTTGGGTATGTTTGATCCATTTTAACATATCATATTGTTGTTTTGGTGTTTATGGTTGATGTTATATGTCGCTATGACTGTTTGGTATGATTTATGATTGATTAGCAAAGTTAGAATGGTCGAAAACGCCGTCGTATGCATAAAACGGTCACTGGAAAAGTTGAAGGAATTGGACCCGAACCGGATCGGATTAGTAGGAGGAAGCACGAACCGAGTTGGTGGAGCCATGAAGCTTGGAGGCATGAATCGATCCATTTGCATTTGAAGTTCTCCATCTCGAACCGCTCACCCTAACCATGGAGCACCATGTAACTCCGACCCGACCCAGAGTAGGAACCCCTCACGAACCACTTGCTCCTTCACGAACCGACCCGATGCTCCAAGAAGGCACCACGAGCAGAACACCCAAACCGACTAGAAGGTGAGGACCACGAAAAGGAGAATGTACCGTGAGCTGACCTGGGGATCGCACAACCGCACTGAACCGAACAAAAGAAGAAAGGAAGGACCGAACTGATCCAATGATGACCGAACCCCGAGATGCAAAGGTAGTCCAAATGGGAAGTAGAACTTAGGATCCAGATGGGAACCAACAAGTTGACTTCATGATTGGACATTGCTACGGGATCTGTGCTAAGGGGTTATCGACGTCCATAACTTTGATTCACCACCAAGACGGATGTTAGGCTACGGATCAGTGTAGTGGGGTAGTTATTACTCCATGGGGCAGAATGATCGTAGCATGGTTATGAGCTAGTGCCGTGGAGTCATCATGACTTCATGGGGCAGAGTGGACATAGCATGGACTAGTGGCTATGGATTAGTGCAGTGGAGTCTCCATGACTCCATGTGGTAGAGTGATCATAGCAAGGATTTGGGTGATCAAAGCGGTGGATATCGTATGGTTTACGCACTGAGTGAGAGATGTGAGGATGGTTGCTATGCTTGATTGTTTTCCATCACTATGACATACACACCCCCTTCCTTGTTACCTTTACACCTTATGCTAGTGTTACCATAGAGTACTGTACATCCTGTTGTGCTAACTCTTTGGTTGCAGGTTCAGGTTCATGTATGGTTATGTATACCTGTTATTGTTCTGTTTTTTTGCTTATCGCTCATACCAGACTTTTGTCTAACCCAGAGTTTTATGTCTCTTCTTATTACTCTGGGTGCTCTTAAACGGGCAGACTAAAGACAGGTTAGCTGTTTATGTGCGAGCAGCTTTCCGGAGACGAGCAGGAGGCTTACACGTACTATTCTCTATATATTCTCCCCGTGTCGCTGTTGGTCACTACTTTGGGCATTAGTAGTATACCTTTCCTTACTTTTCTTTAGAGACAGCTTTAAAAGTTGTAATAATGTTGACGTGGAACATAAGCTGTATTTTTGATATCTGCTGCTATGATGATTATGGTTTAGTTTTCAGCTTATGCACTGTCTCGCCTGTTTTATGTCAAGTATGTTATTATTATATTTTATTTTATGCGCTATGAGACATTTTATAGGTTCCTCGTTAGTTCAAATTCCTTTCTTTTCCTTTCCTTGGCGACCGTCCCGTGCTAGTTGGATGTCAGCATAGCGCACCTTCATTGGAAATCTCGGCTGGTGCGGGGCGGGCCATCACATTTGGTATTAGAGCTCTAGGTTGCGTAGTTAACCTAGGGATAGACACAAGGGAGAGATATTATACGTATATGAGTGTGTGTATTTGTGATATTTTGGTTTTTAAAGCTATATATATATACTATTAGTGTATTTAAGGATGAAGCCGCACTGCACTGGCACCACTGAAGAGATGGTTAATCGTTTCTCCTTACAGATTGAACGATGAGCCGACATACGAGGGGTACTAGTAGAGGAGCTAATAATGGGAATGCTTCTGATATGAGGACGATGTTCACTGACTTCATGAGAGAGATGCTTAGCGATGTTCAGAGGGCAGCTCCTAATGCTGCAAATGGTGGTGGTGCAGCGGTGCAGGTGCCTAGGGCCGATTTCACCAAGCTATGCAAGGATTACACTAGTCTTGGTGGAAAGCCGTTCCACGGAACGAAGTCGGCTATGGATTTTCAAGATTGGTTGGATAACTGTGAGCGTATCTTCGAAGACTTGGGTATCAAGGATGCGATGAAGAGAAAGCTAGCATCCTATCAGCTGCAAGGACGGGCAATGAATTGGTGGAATGCTATTAAGGCAACTACCCCTGAGGATCGAGTTACTTGGAATCAGTTCAAGGCCCGATTCAGTGATAAGTTCATCCCAGCTGCTCAAAAATCAGAATTGTTTAGGAAGTTCTTGGAGCTTAAGCAGAATGGTAGAGCAGTCTTGGAGTATGTGGTTGAGTTCGATACTTTATCAAAGTGTGGATTATCCCTTATTGACACTCCCAAGAAGAAGAATGAGAAGTTCATAACAGGCTTAGATCAGTACTTGAGGGAAAGGCTTATCAACCATATTGATGATACTTTTGAATCGATTGTTGGAAAATCATTAGGATCAGAGAGCCTTTATCCTAAATCCAAGACTGAAGTCGTTGTTACATCTGCAGAGGAGCCAAAGCATCAAGCAAGCCGTGGAGGCAAGAATGGTTCTCAGAATAAAAGAAAGCAGAATCATACTAATGATGGCTAGAAGAAGAAGAATAAGAAAGATGTTGAGTGCTTTAGCTGTGGGAAGAAGGGGCATTATGCTAAAGATTGTCGTGCAAAGCTCGCGGACAGGAAGTGCTTCAACTGTGGCCAAGTTGGACATCAAAAGGATTAGTGTCAACCTTTGAAAGAGAAGCAGATAGTGAAAGCATATGCCATCAATGCTGTTCCTTCTTCGTCAAATGCCCCAACTGCAGCGGAGAAAGGAAAGAATGTCGTCATTCAAGGTATGTTTTCCGTTTATGATGTTCCTGTTCGAGTACTTTTTGATACCGAGGATTCTCGTTCCTTCATATCTAGTGACTTGCTAGATAGGTTGGGATTGGAACCCGAGATAGTCGATAGACCTTTATCGGTGACGAACCCGATTGGTGGATCAACTAGCCTTAGCATGATTTGTTGTAATGTGGTCTTATCGAGTTATGGATGCATGTTTGTTTATGATTACTTTGTTTTGGGCTTTACTGGGTTTGCCATTATTTTGGGAGTCGATTGGCTCCAAAGGTACGGGGCGGTGGTAGACTGTGAGGTCTTTTTGGTGACAGTTAGAGCGGATGATGGGCGGAGTTAGTGTTTGGTGGTCTACCTAGTGATGGGGTAATGGCTAGTTTTCTAAATTCCCTCGACATCCCGCATGATTAGTTGTCAGATGTGCTCGTGGCTGACCAGTATCCGGATGTCTTCGAGGAAGTGACCGAACTTCCACCACATCTAGAGATTGAGTTTCATATTGATTTAGTGAAAGATGCCAGACCTATAGTGATGCCACTTTGTCGCATGGCACCAAGGGAGCAGCGACAGCTCGGGGTGCAAGTGAGCGATCTTTTGATTTATTAGAAGAAGTGTTTCTAAGTGGGGAGCACCAGTTGTGTTTGCTACCAAGGACGATGGTTCCCTTCGATTATGTGTGGACTACCGCGAGTTGAATAAGGTGACGAGGAAGAATAAGTATCCTCTACCGTGGATAGATGATTTGTTTGATCAGTTGAGTGGCACAAGAGTGTTATACCAGTTGGATCTCGCGACAGGTTTTCATCAGCTTATGGTGGAAGCTGAGAGTATAGCTAAAACGGCTTTTCGGACGCCGTCTGGATTCTATGAGTGGTTGGTCATGCCATTTGGGTTGACCAATGCACCAGCATATTTGTGGATCTTATGAATAGAGTATTCCAAGATCAATTGAATAAGTTTGTTCTTGTGTTCATGGATGATATAATTGTTTACTTAAGGACTGAGGAAGAACACAAGGAACATTTGAGAGTAGTGATGGAGCTGTTGAGAAAACACCAATTGAAAGCCAAGTTTTCTAAGTGTCACTTCTGGAGGTGGGAAGTGAGATTCTTGGGCCATGTTGTTTCAGAAAATGATATTGCCGTGGATCCTGCGAAGGTTGTTACGGTATAAGATTGGTCTACGCCCAAGAATGCAACAGACGTAAGAAGTTTCTTGGGATTAGCTGGATATTATCGTAAGTTTATCCAAGACTTCTCCAAGATAGCAGCACCGTTAACTCAGTTGACCAAGAAGAATCAAGCTTTCGTTTGGGATAAAATGTATGAAAATGCATTCAAGAGCCTAAAGGAAAAGTTGACGCGTGTGCCAGTGTTAGTCATTCCTAAAGGGAATGAAGAGATGATAGTATATACGGATGCCTGTGGTACCAGACTAGGTTTTGTATTTATGCAAGGAGGTAGGGTTGTATCTTATGTAAGCCGGCAACTGAAACCACATGAGAAAAGATATCCTACCCATGATTTGGAATTGGCAACGATCGTGTTCGCATTGAAGATGTGGAGACATTATCTCTTGGGAGAAAGATTCGAGTTGTTTACCGATCATAAATCGTTAAAGTATCTCTTCTCTCTGAAGGATCTAAATCTCCGACAACAAAGATGGTTAGAATTCTTGGCTTCCTATTATTTCGATATCGCATATACACCAGGAAAGGGCAATGCGGTAGCTGATGCACTGAGTAGGAGACATGCCAGTTTAGGGGGCTATGTTTCTAGAATGGAAGCAACTGGATTATATCGCTGGGTACGATTTTCAGACCAAAGAGCGAGTTAGATCCAGGAGTGTTAGCAAGTTTGACGATCAGACCCACTTTGATTGAGCGGATTGGTTTTAGTCAGAGGGACGGTCCTAACCTATTGGAAATCATCTCCAAGTTAGAGATGGGTATCGATGAGGAGATGAACAAGTATGGGCTTGATCGAGAAGGATGGCCTAGAAAGAAAGGGAGACTGGTCGTACCCAGTGTCAATGGATTGAGAGATGAAGTGCTTAGAGAATGTCATCACTCAAAACTGACTATACATCTCGGTGGTAATAAAATGTATTGATACATGAAGCAGACCTACTACTGGGAAGGGATGAAAAGAGATGTTGGGAAGTTTATATCCAAATGCATGAACTGCCGGCTAGTTAAAGCTGAGCAAAAGAAGTCTAGAGCTTTGTTACAACCATTGGAAATTCCAGAATGGAAATGGGAACAAGTCTCAATGGATTTCATTGATGGGTTACCAAGGACTAGATTGGGCCATAATAGTATTTGGGTGATTGTGGACCGATTGACCAAGAGTGCAAGGTTTATACCCGTCAAGTCGAATAGAACAACAGCTAAGTTAGCAGAGTTGTACATGAAGTAGGTAGTGAGATTTCATGGAATACCCAAAGGCATTGTGAGCTACCGAGATCCGTTGTTTACTAGTGGATTTTGGAAGAGCTTACAAGAGGCTTTAGGATCAGAATTACATCTCAGTACCGCATATCATCCTCAAACCAATGGTTAGACAGAGAGGGTGAATCGTGTATTAGAAGATCTCTTAAGAGCTTGTATATTGGATTTTGGTGGATCATGGGATGACCATTTGCATCTAGTGGAGTTCGCATATAATAATAGTTATCAGTCCAGTATTGGTATGGCTCCATTTGAAGCTTTGTACGGAAGACCGTGCAACTCGCCATCATGTTGGTTACAAATCGGTGAGAAATTTGTGCTTGGGCTAGATGTGTTAAGAGAAACCTCAGATAAGATCAAGGTTATCCGACAACGAATGAAGGCTTCCCAAGATAGGCAGAAGAGTTATGTGATGGCCGGGAATTTCGCTCGATCCGAATCAGTCGTTAAACCGATCTAAACCGTTCGAAACCCCTGATCGTTGAGAACAGGAAAAATCAGAACGCAGACAGAAGAACATTTCATTGCTATTACAACAATTCCATCAGAATACAAGAATATACAGAGTATAATTGAATAAATTACATTCGATAAATATCAGAGATTAAATAAATTACATAGCAGCGGAAATAATACAAAGCACAACTGAAGGTGATATACGGATACAGAGCTTTCCGGATATCATTCCAGCTGTAAACCAGGATCCTGTGAATATAAATCTGCAAAACCAAAACTACTAGCTGCCCGTGCGGAAAATAGGGGCACCCAGAGTTTATGTTAAAACAATAAACTCCAGGTCAGTCATGTGACTGGTGTGAGAACTAAAACAGTTATTAATATTGGTTTTAAAGTTAGGTAAATCGAGGGACCACGCCGTATAACACGGAACGGGTTTCCTCCCAAGAATACCAGTGCATAAAATAACAGCGCAATGCTAAATAAAGAAAAATGAAGCTGTTATAAGACCCAGGTCCTATCACACAATGCAACGCAAGCCGGGGGATAGGGTTTTCCCTTATAACAGCCAAAGCATGCTTGATACGTTTAAACAAATCATTTGATACTATAATAAGTGTATAGTGTCAAAACATTTCAATCATAAATATAAATCATAGGCGGCATAGCTACCATCTACTATGTCGCCATACTAGTTCTACAATTAAAGCCGAATTACACGTATTGGAAATTGGATTTCCGTCATGAGTCGAGGCAAGGGGCAAGCTCCTCTCCGCGTTCGAGACACTCTAGCAAATGTCCCAGGGCTACGCACTCTGGGCAACCCTTGGATGCTTTAGGGCCGGTCCTCACTTACGTTAGAGGATTATTTATTCCTGAACACACGTTTCCCGGTCCTTACAGACCTATAATCGAGGCGCCTCGCATTCCAACAACCACAAAGGTGAAAAGTATATATATGTCAGGGCTGGTTAGTCACTGACACCACCAAAGCTAGAAAGAAACGTTGTGCTCTCCCTGCAGTTCGTATCCCGTTTTTGACTCATACCGAGGTGTGAGGCTCGCGAATTCACGTTATACACAAAGCTGCCACATAGGCGTGCTTTGATCATCAACCACAAGACTTTGCTTTTCAACAGAAGCCTTGATCCATGCAACTCAGCATGCCACACAGGCAATTCATGCCATGCGACTGATGTCCATCGATATACAACCTCTGAGCTCGTACGTCTCAGAGAAGGGCGTTAAGCAAAAGAATAAATTCTCCGCTGCCAAACAGATGTATATTTAATAGAAATCAATCAACACAGAATAAAATCCAATGTCAGACACACAATCCATTTACAAGTCCGTTCTGGGTCTGAATGAAACCGGAGGCATTTTCCTCGCATATCCATCCATCTCCAAGTACGTCTGGACGACCACCAACTGTTTCCATCCTCTTGGGTGTACTGCCCAATCAGGATCGTCAGTAATAATCCAAACGATGTGAAGACTTCCGGTCTTCGACCACCATCTTCATCTTCGACATATCGTCGAATCGGTTATTCAGAATGGGTGTAAACCCGGACTTTCCGAACAACCCGCGTATATTAAAACCAAACGTTACACAAACACAACATACGCCTCATTCCAATTCATTAGTCACTAACCGCAAATTAGCAAGAGAATAATTTCCCAAACATTAACCCCGAAGGCCGAAACCAACATCAGATCAATACCCAGGAAACCATTCTTCTTAGCCAACCTACAGCTAGTTTCTAAATTCCACATTCTTAGGGAAAGGTTCCCCTTAATTTTATCCAAGATAAATTATTTAAAATTTATCCTGTAATCTTCCTTTGGATGTCGTTTAAACCAAATTATGGTTTTCTGAACTAGTCGAGATTAGCGAACCACACCGAAGTAATTATTTATTTTATTTCCCAATCCCAACCTATTCATCCCATGGAGCAAAACTGGTGATACTCCATATCTAACACCATGGTGTTATCGGTAAAATTAATTACCATTTCACGTTCAAATCTAATTAAAGATTTAACTATCGCTTTGGAGCAAAACTGGCGATACTCCATTCTCGCTCATTTCTAAATTTGATAATTTAGATTTTAGATTCAGATTTCAACCTAATTGCAGATTCGTTAAAACTCCTTTTACTGGGTTAAAGAACTAGGTGTTATTTAAAACACAGTTCACGACAAACCCAAATCACATTCTATTTGTTATCGGGTTAAAGAACTAGTGTTGTTTAAAGCACAGTTCACGATAAACCCACAAATCAATTCTAGTTCAATTCAAATCAAATATATTAGGGATTCCGATTATTTAAAACCCCTTTTTAAATCTAATTTATTTATTTAAAAATAAAAATCGGGTTTTAAATTGAGTTCAATCTAGTTCATTTTGATAAGAATCTATTTTTATCTTTTCAAATATGGAGTTTTTCACCCCTATTTTTCTCAAATCACTTCTTATGATTTTACACAAATTATTGATATTTTTAATAATTTTATCAAGGCCCGTACAGTCGATTTCCATCAATGGCCATCGAACTGCACTTATAGCGACCTTTTTCAAATTTGATTTGGACGTATCTCCAAATCCAACCGTTAGATTTTGAATTTCAAATATTCGTTAGAAAGTTCTTTTCGATACGAACCCAACGGTTCCGGTTTTAGGAGAATCCGACGGTCGGATCTCCCGTAATGTCCGTTTGGAATAAATAGTCGAAATTCACGAACTGCCGCGGCGCGGCGCGTTCTATTCAGGCCATTATATTATATATATAATATATATAATATATATTTCGTCGATTTCTATTTAAAACGAATTTTATAAATAGTTTTGAATTCGTTTCAAAAACAATTTCAACTTCCATTTCATTTCAAATCAAAATTGAATTCTTCCTTATAAATTCGTTTTAAAATTCATTTCTATTCAATTCAAATTTCAATTCAATTTGAATTCATTTCAATTCGCTTTCAATTCAATTTGAATTCGTTTTCAATTCAATTCAATTTCAAAGTCGTTTCCGATTCGATCAATTTCAAAGTCGTTTCCGATTCGATTCAATTCAAATTGGTTTTCCATTCGATTCAATTCAAATTGGTTTTCCGCTCGATTCAATTCAAATTGGTTTTCTATTCGATTCAATTCAAATTGGTTTTCTATTCGATTCAAATTCATTTTCTATTCAAATCAAATTCGTTTTCTATTCAAATCAAATTCGTTTTCTATTCAAATCAAATTCGTTATATATTCAATTGAAATCAAATTCGTTATATATTCAATTGAAATCAAATTCGTTATATATTCAATTCGAATTCAATTTGTTTTCAATTCAATTCATTTCGAAATCGTTTTATATTTAATTCATTTTGAAATCGTAGTATATTCAATTCATTTCGAAATCGTTTTATATTCAATTCATTTCGAAATCGTTTTATATTCAATTCATTTCGAAATCGTTTTATATTCAATTCATTTCGAAATCGTTATAAATTCAATTCATTTCGAAATCGTTATATATTCAATTCATTTCGAAATCGTTATATATTCAATTCATTTCGAAATCGTTATATATTCAATTCATTTCGAAATCGTTATATATTCAATTCATTTCGAAATCGTTTTATATTCAATTCATTTCGAAATCGTTATATATTCAATTCATTTCGAAATCGTTATATATTCAATTCATTTCGAAATCGTTATATATTCAATTCATTTCGAAATCGTTTTATATTCAATTCATTTCGAAATCGTTTTATATTCAATTCATTTCGAAATCGTTTTATATTCAATTCAAAATGAATAAAATTGATATAAATATCGTTCACGTCAAAATGGTTTCAATCTAATCAACACGGCTTCATATATTTCTATTTTCAAATATTCTATTTCAAATATTTCTATTTCAAATATTTCTTTTTCAAATATTTCTATTTCAAATCTTTCTATTTGTCAACACATGACTAATCTCAATGAATGAGTACCGTCCACGTGTGACTATTTTTGTTAAATTATTTCGTTCAACACATGACTAATCTCAACGGATGAGTACAGTCAACACATGAACCTTTATTTTATATTGATAAAGATGTAAATTTTATTATAAAAATATTTCGTTCAACACATGACTAATCTCAACGGATGAGTACAGTCAACACGTGAACCTTTATTTTATATTGATAAAGATGTAAATTTTATTATAAAAATATTTCATTCAACACATGACTAATCTCAACGGATGAGTACAGTCAACACATGAACCTTTATTTTATATTGATAAAGATGTAAATTTTATTATAAAAATATTTCGTTCAACACATGACTAATCTCAATGGATGAGTACAGTCAACACATGAACCTTTATTTTATATATTCTTTATCTTCTAAATTGAAATGAGACCCAATCAATCACCATATAACGTTAATTATATGGATTTTCATACAACACATGTATATAATAGCATTGAAAAAGAATCAACCATCAACCAAAGTGCACTACACTGTATAAGCATCAAATATAGATATCTAACGCTTATACAGTCTGTCAATCAATCGATCGACATATTTAATCAATCAGGATGAGTGGACTTCATATTTCATCCCAACACCCGTGTGGGGTTTTCAAACAATCAAACACAGATTTTAGTTGTGCAGTTGGGCGATGTGTAAAATTTATCGACCCAATCAATGTCCTTCAAATAGGTGTACATAAACAAACCGTGGGGTTTGTAAATGAATATTTTATTTTATTCACTTTCATGTTAAAAATTATATTTTTAACGAAAAAAATATATTTTATTTCGACATATGAATATCTATTCAGTTCATTCTTTAAATAAAATGATATTTTTATTTTTCTAACTTATTTTAGAAAATTTCGGCGGCGTAACGGCACGATACTAGAAACGGGACAAGGCCCAGCCTTATCCCCGGTCTAGTGAAGGCCCACACCATTCACACATCAATCAAATTCACCAATCAACCAAATTCAAATCAAATCATCTAACTAATTTATGCAACCAAACAAACAAGTCCATGGTCTGTGGACGATTGTGTCGGGTGCTACTAAGCACCGTCTGCATCCTACTATATATATATAATTGGAAAAATAAATTGAAGAGTGAGAAATTCTCACCGATAGCTATCCCAACCCCACGACACTTCCAATGCAGGAAATCTTCACTGTTCTCGTCCGTATTCTCTACATATGTAAAAATCGAATTTTTACTTCGCTATTCAATATATAAAAATCACATTTTTACTTCGATGTTCAATATATAAAAATCACATTTTTTTACTTCGATGTTCAATATATAAAAATCACATTTTTACTTCGATGTTCAATATATAAAAATCACATTTTTACTTCGATGTTCAATATATAAAAATCACATTTTTACTTTGCTATTCAATATATAAAAATCGAATTTTTACTTCGTTACTATATAGATAAAAATTATATTTTTACTTCTTCTTCATAATAAAAATTATATTTTTATTTCTCCTACATAAAAAGAACGAATTTTTATTATCTATATAATATAAAAATCATATTTTTATTATCACCCCTATATACAAATCATGTTTTTATATTTCCTATAAATTAAAAATCGATTTTTTTCCTTTTTTACTATGATAAAAATTCCCCCTTTACTATCATAAAAATTTCTTCTTTAAAAGATCGTATCCTTTTTATTGTAAAAATCAAAACCCTTTTACCTAAAAATTGTATTTTTATTGCTATTCATTTGCATAAAAATCATCTCTTTACAATTTCAAAAATTAAAGCTTTTTAATTCTAAAACCCTTAGCTTTTTAAATTCTACTACCTTAAACAAATAAATAAAACAAATAAAAAAAACAAAAAGAAACTCACCGTGGCCTAAGAGGAGGGGATGGCGGTCTACTGATGTCGGAAGGGTGGTGGGGCGTCGCACTGGTCGGAGGTCAGCTCAGAGGGGTGGTGGAGGTCGGCTAGGGGTAGCGGCGGTTTTTGGGTGGGTTTCGGGTCAGGGCTGGCGCGAGAGGTGGAAGAAGGGCTGGGGGGCGTCGATGATGTGGGTCTGAGGCGCGCCGGCCTGGGGAACGGGTGGCGGAAGGATCGGTGGTGGCGAGCGAGGGGTAGCGGCCTCCGTCGTTTCCTTTTTTTTCTTTTTCTTTTTTTTATAAAATCGATTTCTGTTTTAAATGTGGGGGGGGGGGGGCAGAGTTAAAGGGGGGGGAGAGAGAAAGGAGATATTTTTAATTTTTTAATTATTTAATTTATCACTAAAAGCAACTTTTATTTTCGACCTCTAAACGAGGTCCACCGCCTGTCGTCCATAGCGTTTTACCCCCATTCCAAACACAATGGGATATGTATCGCAAGCTGATTTGATCGTTTTGATTAGTTTTCGTTGAATTTACATTTAAATCACTATATTGAATTTTAAACGTACGTTTCAAATTACCGGGGTCGCATACGAACTTTAAAAATTCCAGAAAAATATTTTCTAGCTTCGTATTGACGATACGGTCCTAACAAAACTAGTTTCGTCAAATTCTGAGACCGTTGGAAAAATGGCCATTTTCCAGTCGATTAAAATCAACTGAAACTGGTCAAACGCGTTTTCCTTCGCCACGCTCACATATTGACTCGAAAAATTATGAAATTTGGAATCTAGCAATAACTTGACGTCACGGACCCAACAAAAGTGGTTTCGTCGAAATACGAGGTCGTTTGCAAAATTTCCATTTTTAATGGCCTGAATTCCATAGCGACTATTCAGAATTTTCAACTGGACATATCTTTTGATTCCCGCTATGAAATCTTGATTTTTCGGATTCGTTGGAAAGATATTATCAAATAGATCCTATCATTTTTGGTTTCACTAAAATCCGGATTGTTTTGCACCCGGTACATCCAATTGAAGTTTGAAATCGAATTATCGAACTACCGCGCCATTTTCAATTCTATTTATAATTATATATAAATATTTATATTCTAACGACGATGTATATAATATATACGATCGAATTCTATTCAAAAATGAATTTCTCGTCAATATTATTTAAAATAATTCATTTTAAATATTCAAAATTCACTAAAATTGCCAAAATAAAAATTTTAAACTGGCCCAGATTTTCCGGGTTATTACAATCTCCCCCACTTAAAACTTTTCGTCCCCGAAAAGGAACAAAGTCGAAAGTGGTTTGATTAACCAGCTCTATGTTCGATCTGGCTTGCATTCTCCAACTTTTCAGTTTCTGAGAATTTTCAAATTTTCAAAAATTTGGCTAACACCCTAAATTTTCGAAAAATTTCGCCATAACCTCCCCTGCACCGGGAGCATCGGGGAATTTCAAATAGCTTCCCCGGTCCTTCTAATCTGAAAAAGAAAAAGAAAAAGCCAAGCGGCTAGCCAATAGGCTCATAAAATCATCATCACCCAAACAAAACAGTAAATTATGTAGTAAACATGTACCTATTTGTTGGGCAAACAAATTTTATTCTTTGCTCTAGCCTCCTTGCTATGACCTGTTCAATGTAAGTATATGTATATGCAAGCAAATGCGACCAATTCTCAGTATAATTCAATATTTGATTCAATTAGGCATAACGGTTTAAAATTATCAAATAAATAAACAACCATCACAAACATCAATCAATTAGCGAATTTAACGTTTCAAATTCATAATTTGATACATATACAAAAAATTATGTTTTTGATGCCAATTCACAACAATGTGTTCTAACTATATTAGTTTTGGTTCTCACACCAGTCTAATGGAAATATATAGAAAACACACCTTCGAAACACGAACATAAATACTGATGATGCACGTGCTATCATCAGTACCATCTCCGGGAGACTAGAGTGTGATTCTATATCTATCCAATATATTAAAACTTCGAATATACGTTCATGACGCGTATATGCAAAACCTTTATATAATGGATTGCCCAATTCAAAATAAATAAATAATCAAATACGTATAAAGTGATTTGAATTTCAAAACAAAATTGTTTTCCATTTGAAAAATATACTCTTCACACTCGTTCTAGGATACTACTGATCCTATCTCTAACGAGTCATTCTAATTTGATATTACTAATCCAATATCTGATGAGTTCTTTCGTATGGTTCTAATGTGTCTTGTTCTCGAGCTCTGTAAACCAAAGCTCTGATACCAAATGTAGCGGCCGGGAATTTCGCTCGATCCGAATCAGTCGTTAAACCGATCTAGACCGTTCGAAACCCCTGATCGTTGAGAACAGGACAAATCAGAACGCAAACAGAAGAACATTTCATTGCTATTACAACAATTCCATCAGAATAAAATAATATACAGAGTATAATTGAATAAATTACATTCGATAAATATCAGAGATTAAATAAATTACATAGCAGCGGAAATAATACAAAGCACAACTGAAGGTGATATACGGATACAGAGCTTTCCGGATATCATTCCAGCTGTAAACCAGGATCCTGTGAATATAAATCTGCAAAACCAAAACTACTAGCTGCCCGTGCGGAAAATACGGGCACCCAGAGTTTAGGTTAAAACAATAAACTCCAGGTCAGTCATGTGACTGGTGTGAGAACTAATACAGTTATTAATATTGGTTTTAAAGTTAGGTAAATCGAGGGACCACGCCGTATAACACGGAACGGGTTTCCTCCCAAGAATACCAGTGCATAAAATAACAGCGCAATGCTAAATAAAGAAAAATAAAGCTATTATAAGACCCAGGTCCTATCACACAATGCAACCCAAGCCGGGGATAGGGTTTTCCCTTATAACAGCCAAAGCATGCTTGATACGTTTAAAACAAATCATTTGATACTATAATAA
Organism: Allium sativum; assembly: GCA_030737875.1. Lineage (NCBI taxonomy): Eukaryota > Viridiplantae > Streptophyta > Magnoliopsida > Asparagales > Amaryllidaceae > Allium > Allium sativum. The sequence goes on from CM060920.1 coordinate 1,021,607,510, forward strand.
GTGTATAGTGTCAAAACATTTCAATCATAAATATAAATCATAGGCGGCATAGCTACCATCTACTATGTCGCCATACTAGTTCTACAATTAAAGGCGAATTACACGTATTGGAAATTGGATTTCCGTCATGAGTCGAGGCAAGGGGCAAGCTCCTCTTCGCGTTCGAGACACTCTAGCAAATGTCCCAGGGCTACGCACTCTGGGCAACCCCTGGATGCTTCAGGGCCGGTCCTCACTTACGTTAGAGGATTATTTATTCCTGAACACACGTTTCCCGGTCCTTACAGACCTATAATCGAGGCGCCTCGCATTCCAACAACCACAAAGGTGAAAAGTATATATATGTCAGGGCTGGTTAGTCACTGACACCACCAAAGCTAGAAAGAAACGTCGTGCTCTCCCTGCAGTCTGTATCCCGTTTTTGACTCATACCGAGGTGTGAGGCTCGCGAATTCACGTTATACACAAAGCTGCCACATAGGCGTGCTTTGATCATCAACCACAAGACTTTGCTTTTCAACAGAAGCCTTGATCCATGCAACTCAGCATGCCACACAGGCAATTCATGCCATGCGACTGATGTCCATCGATATACAACCTCTGAGCTCGTACGTCTCAGAGAAGGGCGTTAAGCAAAAGAATAAATTCTCCGCTGCCAAACAGATGTATATTTAATAGAAATCAATCAACACAGAATAAAATCCAATGTCAGACACACAATCCATTTACAAGTCCGTTCTGGGTCTGAACGAAACCGGAGGCACTTTCCTCGCATATCCATCCATCTCCAAGTACGTCTGGACGACCACCAACTGTTTCCATCCCCTTGGGTGTACTGCCCAATCAGGATCGTCAGTAATAATCCAAACGATGTGAAGACTTCCGGTCTTCGACCACCGTCTTCATCTTCGACATATCGTCGAATCGGTTATTCAGAATGGGTGTAAACCCGGACTTTCCGAACAACCCGCGTATATTAAAACCAAACGTTACACAAACACAACATACGCCTCATTCCAATTCATTAGTCACTAACCGCAAATTAGCAAGAGAATAATTTCCCAAACATTAACCCCGAAGGCCGAAACCAACATCAGATCAATACCCAGGAAACCATTCTTCTTAGCCAACCTACAGCTAGTTTCTAAATTCCACATTCTTAGGGAAATGTTCCCCTTAATTTTATCCAAGATAAATTATTTAAAATTTATCCTGTAATCTTCATTTGGATGTCGTTTAAACCAAATTATGGTTTTCTGAACTAGTCGAGATTAGCGAACCACACCGAAGTAATTATTTATTTTATTTCCCAATCCCAACCTATTCATCCCATGGAGCAAAACTGGTGATACTCCATATCTAACACCATGGTGTTATCGGTAAAATTAATTACCATTTCACGTTCAAATCTAATTAAAGATTTAACTATCGCTTTGGAGCAAAACTGGCGATACTCCATTCTCGCTCATTTCTAAATTTGATAATTTAGATTTTAGATTCAGATTTCAACCTAATTGCAGATTCGTTAAAACTCCTTTTACTGGGTTAAAGAACTAGGTGTTATTTAAAACACAGTTCACGACAAACCCAAATCACATTCTATTTGTTATCGGGTTAAAGAACTAGTGTTGTTTAAAGCACAGTTCACGATAAACCCACAAATCAATTCTAGTTCAATTCAAATCAAATATATTAGGGATTCCGATTATTTAAAACCCCTTTTTAAATCTAATTTATTTATTTAAAAATAAAAATCGGGTTTTAAATTGAGTTCAATCTAGTTCATTTTGATAAGAATCTATTTTTATCTTTTCAAATATGGAGTTTTTCACCCCTATTTTTCTCAAATCACTTCTTATGATTTTACACAAATTATTGATATTTTTAATAATTTTATCAAGGCCCGTACAGTCGATTTCCATCAATGGCCATCGAACTGCACTTATAGCGACCTTTTTCAAATTTGATTTGGACGTATCTCCAAATCCAACCGTTAGATTTTGAATTTCAAATATTCGTTAGAAAGTTCTTTTCGATACGAACCCAACGGTTCCGGTTTTAGGAGAATCCGACGGTCGGATCTCCCGTAATGTCCGTTTGGAATAAATGGTCGAAATTCACGAACTGCCGCGGCGCGGCGCGTTCTATTCAGGCCATTATATTATATATATATATATAATATATATAATATATATTTCGTCGATTTCTATTTAAAACGAATTTTATAAATAGTTTTGAATTCGTTTCAAAAACAATTTCAACTTCCATTTCATTTCAAATCAAAATTGAATTCTTCCTTATAAATTCGTTTTAAAATTCATTTCTATTCAATTCAAATTTCAATTCAATTTGAATTCATTTCAATTCGCTTTCAATTCAATTTGAATTCGTTTTCAATTCAATTCAATTTCAAAGTCGTTTCCGATTCGATTCAATTTCAAAGTCGTTTCCGATTCGATTCAATTCAAATTGGTTTTCCGTTCGATTCAATTCAAATTGGTTTTCCGTTCGATTCAATTCAAATTGGTTTTCTATTCGATTCAATTCAAATTGGTTTTCTATTCGATTCAAATTCGTTTTCGATTCAAATCAAATTCGTTTTCTATTCAAATCAAATTCGTTATATATTCAATTGAAATCAAATTCGTTATATATTCAATTGAAATCAAATTCGTTATATATTCAATTCGAATTCAATTTGTTTTCAATTCAATTCATTTCGAAATCGTTTTATATTCAATTCATTTCGAAATCGTATTATATTCAATTCATTTCGAAATCGTTTTATATTCAATTCATTTCGAAATCGTTTTATATTCAATTCATTTCGAAATCGTTTTATATTCAATTCATTTCGAAATCGTTATATATTCAATTCATTTCGAAATCGTTATATATTCAATTCATTTCGAAATCGTTATATATTCAATTCATTTCGAAATCGTTATATATTCAATTCATTTCGAAATCGTTATATATTCAATTCATTTCGAAATCGTTTTATATTCAATTCATTTCGAAATCGTTATATATTCAAATCATTTCGAAATCGTTATATATTCAATTCATTTCGAAATCGTTATATATTCAATTCATTTCGAAATCGTTTTATATTCAATTCATTTCGAAATCGTTTTATATTCAATTCATTTCGAAATCGTTTTATATTCAATTCATTTCGAAATCGTTATATATTCAATTCAAAATGAATAAAATTGATATAATTATCGTTCACGTCAAAATGGCGTCAATCTAATCAACACGGCTTCATATATTTCTATTTTCAAATATTCTATTTCAAATATTTCTATTTCAAATATTTCTTTTTCAAATATTTCTATTTCAAATCTTTCTATTTGTCAACACACGACTAATCTCAATGAATGAGTACCGTCGACATGTGACTATTTTTGTTAAATTATTTCGTTCAACACATGACTAATCTCAACGAATGAGTACAGTCAACACATGAACCTTTATTTTATATTGATAAAGATGTAAATTTTATTATAAAAATATTTCGTTCAACACATGACTAATCTCAACGGATGAGTACAGTCAACACATGAACCTTTATTTTATATTGATATAGATGTAAATTTTATTATAAAAATATTTCGTTCAACACATGACTAATCTCAACGGAATAGTACAGTCAACACATGAACCTTTATTTTATATTGATAAAGATGTAAATTTTATTATAAAAATATTTCGTTCAACACATGACTAATCTCAACGGATGAGTACAGTCAACACATGAACCTTTATTTTATATATTCTTTATCTTCTAAATTGGAATGAGACCCAATCAATCACCATATAACGTTAATTATATGGATTTTCATACAACACATGTATATAATAGCATTGAAAAAGAATCAACCATCAACCAAAGTGCACTACACTGTATAAGCATCAAATATAGATATCTAACGCTTATACAGTCTGTCAATCAATCGATCGACATATTTAATCAATCAGGATGAGTGGACTTCAGATTTCATCCCAACACCCGTGTGGGGTTTTCAAACAATCAAACACAGATTTTAGTTGTGCAGTTGGGCGATGTGTAAAATTTATCGACCCAATCAATGTCCTTCAAATAGGTGTACATAAACAAACCGTGGGGTTTGTAAATGAATATTTTATTTTATTCACTTTCATGTTAAAAATTATATTTTTAACGAAAAAAATATATTTTATTTCGACATATGAATATCTATTCAGTTCATTCTTTAAATAAAATGATATTTTTATTTTTCTAACTTATTTTAGAAAATTTCGGCGGCATAACGGCACGATACTAGAAACGGGATGAGGCCCAGCCTTATCCCCGGTCTAGTGAAGGCCCACGCCATTCACACATCAATCAAATTCACCAATCAACCAAATTCAAATCAAATCATCTAACTAATTTATGCAACCAAACAAACAAGTCCATGGTCTGTGGACGATTGTGTCGGGTGCTACTAAGCACCGTCTGCATCCTAGTATATATATATAATTGGAAAAATAAATTGAAGAGTGAGAAATTCTCACCGATAGCTATCCCAACCCCACGGCACTTCCAATGCAGGAAATCTTCACTGTTCTCGTCCGTATTCTCTACATATGTAAAAATCGAATTTTTACTTCGCTATTCAATATATAAAAATCACATTTTTACTTCGATGTTCAATATATAAAAATCACATTTTTTTACTTCGATGTTCAATATATAAAAATCACATTTTTACTTCGATGTTCAATATATAAAAATCACATTTTTACTTCGATGTTCAATATATAAAAATCACATTTTTACTTTGCAATTCAATATATAAAAATCGAATTTTTACTTCGTTACTATATAGATAAAAATTATATTTTTACTTCTTCTTCATAATAAAAATTATATTTTTATTTCTCCTACATAACAAAGATCGAATTTTTATTATCTATATAATATAAAAATCATATTTTTATTATAGCCCCTATATACAAATCATGTTTTTATATTTCCTATAAATTAAAAATCGAATTTTTCCTTTTTTACTATGATAAAAATTCCCCCTTTACTATCATAAAAATTTCTTCTTTAAAAGATCATATCCTTTTTATTGTAAAAATCAAAACCCTTTTACCTAAAAATTGTATTTTTATTGCTATTCATTTGCATAAAAATCATCTCTTTACAATTTCAAAAATTAAAGCTTTTTAATTCTAAAACCCTTAGCTTTTTAAATTCTACTACCTTAAACAAATAAATAAAACAAATAAAATAAAAAAAACAAAAAAAAACTCACCGTGGCCTAAGAGGAGGGGATGGCGGTCTACTGATGTCGGAAGGGTGGTGGGGCGTCGCAATGGTCGGAGGTCAGCTCAGAGGGGTGGTGGAGGTCGGCTAGGGGTAGCGGCGGTTTTTGGGTGGGGTTTCGGGTCAGGGCTGGCGCGAGAGGTGGAAGAAGGGCTGGGGGGCGTCGATGATGTGGGTCGGAGGCGCGTCGGCCTGGGGAATGGGTGGCGGAAGGATCGGTGGTGGCGAGCGAGGGGTAGCGGCCTCCGTCGTTTCCTTTTTTTTTATAAAATCGATTTCTGTTTTAAACGTGGGGGGGGGGGGGGCAGAGTTAAAGGGGGGGGGGAGAGAGAGAAAGGAGATATTTTCAATTTTTTAATTATTTAATTTATCACTAAAAGCAACTTTTATTTTCGACCTCTAAACGAGGTCCACCGCCTGTCGTCCATAGCGTTTTACCCCCATTCCGAACACAATGGGATATGTATCGCAAGCTGATTTGATCGTTTCGATTAGTTTTCGTTGAATTTACATTTAAATCACTATATTGAATTTTAAACGTACGTTTCAAATTACCGGGGTCGCATACGAACTTTAAAAATTCCAGAAAAATATTTTCTAGCTTCGTATTGACGATACGGTCCTAACAAAACTAGTTTCGTCAAATTCTGAGACCGCTGGAAAAATGGCCATTTTCCAGTCGATTAAAATCAACTGAAACTGGTCAAACGCATTTTCCTTCGCCACGCTCACATATTGATTCGAAAAATTATGAAATTTGGAATCTAGCAATAACTTGACGTCACCGACCCAACAAAAGTGGTTTCGTCGAAATCTGAGGTCGTTTGCAAAATTTCCATTTTTAAGGGCCTGAATTCCATAGCGACTATTCAGAATTTTCAACTGGACATATCTTTTGATTCCCGCTATGAAATCTTGATTTTTCGGATTCGTTGGAAAGATATTATCAAATAGATCCTATCATTTTTGGTTTCACTAAAATCCGGATTGTTTTGCACCCGGTACATCCAATTGAAGTTTGAAATCGAATTATCGAACTACCGCGCCATTTTCAATTCTATTTATAATTATATATAAATATTTATATTCTAACGACGACGTATATAATATATACGATCGAATTCTATTCAAAAATGAATTTCTCGTCAATATTATTTAAAATAATTCATTTTAAATATTCAAAATTCACTAAAATTGCCAAAATAAAAATTTTAAACTGCCCCAGATTTTCCGGGTTATTACAAGTTATGCTGATAAGAGACGAAGAGACGTGAAATTCTCCATTTGCGACTTGGTGTTTGTCAAGATTTCTCCGTTAAAGAGCGTGATTCGATTTGGCAGGAGAGGCAAGTTAACACCAAGATTTATTGGTCCATTCCTAGTTCTCGAGCCAGTTGGGAATTTGGCATATAAAGTTGAGTTTCCAAACAAGATGGCGGGAGTTCATAATGTGTTTCATGTTTCCCAGGTAAGGAAGCTCATGCACGACCCCGATGTGGCTACTTCAACTGATCAGTTGGATGATATCGAAGTAGAACCTGAGGCGGTTGGGAACCGCAAGCCGATTCGTATTGTCGAGCACGATACGAAGATACTTCGAAGGAAAGCGGTGAATCTAGTCAAGGTTCAGTGGGGCGCGGATGAGAATGACTGTACTTGGGAGACAGTGGAGAGCATTAAGGAGATATATCCAGAACTCTTTGCCTGGTAAGATTTTAGTAGTAATAGTTTCTTCCCTTGTTAGTAAACTGCATACTAAGGTAGGCTTGTTGTGCTTGTTTTGCATGTTTGATTGTTGTATATGGATGATCTTGTTTCGGCCATAACTTTTGATTGGTAAGGAGATTTGACCTGAAACCACTTCCATTGGATTCTAATGATGGTTTACAATTCCGTAGAGTGGTGACATTAGCCAAACGGACTCACAGTTTGGGAGATATGGCGGAAACAAGGTTTAGAAGGTGAATAACAGCTTAATCGGGCCTAATTAAGGTGATTAACAAGAGAGCCCATAACCCATTTCGGGATTAGGGTTATGGGGAGGCTGAGAACAGTTAGACAAATATTTTATTTCATTTTTCAGTCGCCTAAAACATTTTCCTAACCCTAGAAATGGCCTCCGACACCCAAATCACCTTCTAATCACCATTTAATCAAGTTTTAACCTAATCTTCATCTAATCAAGGAAAATTAGCATCAAATGGGAATAGAGCTGCTGTGTTGCAAAGAGATTCAACCCAAATTAGAGATATTTTCAGATCTAAGATTTATTTGTGGCTAAGGTGAGTGATTTGCATTGTTTTTCACTAATTACGGCTAATTAGGGGCGATTAGTGATAATTAGAGAAATTATGGCTCAGAAAAATCTGGAAAATTTTGTAAAATTCTAAAACATTATTTTAGGGCTTTGATAGAAATTTGGGCTAATTTGGATAAGTTTTGCTAATTGTATGCTTAAACATGATTAAAGGGAATTAAGGGAAAAACATGGGTTTTTGGGTATGTTTGATCCATTTTAACATATCATATTGTTGTTTTGGCGTTTATGGTTGATGTTATATGTCGCTGTGACTTTTTGGTATGATTTATAATTGATTAGCAAAATTAGAATGGTCAAAAACGCCGTTATATGCGTAAAACAGTCGCTGGAAAAGTTGCAGGAATTGGACACGAACCGGATCGGATCGGTAGGAGGAAGCACGAACCGAGCTAGTGGAGCCACGAAGCTTGGAGGCATGAATCGATCCATTTGTGTCTAAAGTTCTCCGACCCGAACCGCTCACCCGAACCGTGGAGCACCACGTAACTCCTACCCGACCCGGAATAGGAACCCCTCACGAACCACTTGCTCCTCCACGAACCGCCCCGATGCTCCGAGAAGGCACCACGAGCAGAACACTCGAACCGACCAGAAGGTAAGGACCACGAATTGGAGCATGTACCACGAGCCGACCTGGGGATCGGACAACCGAACTGAACCGAACCAAAGATGAAAGGAAGGACTGAACCGATCCGATGATGACCAAACCCAGAGATGCAAAGGTAGTCCAAATGGGAAGTAGAACTCAGGATCCAGATGGGAATCAACAAGTTGACTTCATGATTGGACTTTGCTACGGGACGTGTGCGAAAGGGTTATCGACGTCCATAACTTTGATTCACTACCAAGACGAATGTTAGGCTATGGATCAGTGCAGTGGGGAAGTTATTACTCCATGGGGCAGAGTGACCGTAGATTGGCTATGAACCAGTGCGGTGGAGTCGTCATGACTTCATGGGGCAGAGTGGACATAGCAAGGACTAGTGGCTATAGATCAGTGCAGTGGAGTCGCCATGACTCTGTAGGGCAGAGTGATCATAGCGAGGATTTGGTTGATCAAAGCAGTGAATATCGTATGCTTTACGCACTTCGTGAGAGACACGAGGATGGTTGCTATGCTTGATTGTCTGCCATCACTATGACATACACATCCCCTTCCCCGGTTACCTTTACACCTTATGCTAGTGTTACCTTATAGTACTGTACATCCTGTTGTGCTAACTCTTTGGTTGCAGGTCTAGGTTCTGGTATGGTTATGTATACCTGTTATTGTTCTGTTTTTGTTGCTTATCGCTCATACCAGACTTTTGTCTAACCCAAAGTTTTATGTCTCTTCTTATTACTCTGGGTGCTCTTAAACGGGCAGACTAGAGACAGGTTAGCTGGTTGTGCGCAAGTAGCTGTCCGGAGACCAGCAGGAGGCTTACACGTACTATTCTCCATATATTCTCCCTGTGTCGCTGCCAGTCACTACTTTGGTCATTAGTAGTGTACCTTTTGCTTACTTTGATTTAGAGACAGTGTTAAAAGTTGTAATAATTATGATGTGGAACATAAGTTGTATTTTGGATTTCCGCTGCTATGATGACTATGGTTTAGTTTTCAGCTTATGCACTGTCTTGTCTGTTTTATGTCAAGTATGTTATTATTATATTTTATTCCATGTGCTGTGAGACATTCTACAGGTTCCTCGTTAGTTCAAATTCCTTTCTTTTCCTTTCCTTGGGGACCGTCCCATGCTAGTTGGATGTTAGCACAACGCACCTTCGTTGGAAATGTCGGCTGGTGCGGGGCGGGCCGTCACATTCTGTATCCGACTAACAATATAAATGGAATAACGGCAAAGTCTTTTAAATTCCATATGTATTAACAGTCTTCCTCCACAGAAGTTCACTTCGATTATTGTCAATCGAATTCCATTCAATTCCAATTTATTATATTAAATTGCAAAACTTTACTTTGGAAAATTCCCGTTAAATCTTAATAAAAGATTTATAAATTCCAAATCACATTTCACTGTAAATCGGGTTAAAGAACGAATGTCGCTAAAAACACAGTTCACAATAAACAATTCACATTCCATTTTCAGTTCCAATTAAATGTTAATTAATTGAAAATTCTTCTTTAATTCTTAATTAAAAGATTTATTCTTTTCACACTGGGTTTTAAGAACAGTGTTACTAAAGACCCCATCCCATCAGTCTCTAACCGTAAATTAGTAAGTGAACAACTCCCTAAGTATTAATCCCGAAGGCTGAAACCAACATCAGATCAATACCCATGAAACCATTCAACTTAGCTAATCTCCAGTTAGTTTCTAATTTTCTTAACTTCATTGGGTTTAAGAACAGTATTATTAAAGATACCATTCACGACAAACCCAAAATCTCATTCCATTGTTAATCGGGTTAAAGAACAAGTGTTATTTAAAACTCCATTCACGATAAACCCAAAAACCAATTTGATATTAAATACAAGGCTCTGAATAGAAAATATATCGGCTTATATTCAATATCAATTTCTGAAACCAATAAATATCGTATTGGGAATAATGATATATATATCTTCCAAATTCCTCCATAATGTTCGTATGATCACGGAATCCAATACCGAAATATTCCGAAGATAATTTCGATTCAAATCCATTCCAATTCATATATTGGAAATTCTGGTTATTTTTAAAACCATTTCAAATCCAATTTATTTATTAAAAAAATATTGGATTATAATTCTAGTTCATAACTAGTTCATTTCGATAACAATATATACTTTTATCTTTTCAAATATGGAATTTTTCATCCCAATTCTTTCCAAATCATTTATTATAATTTTACACAAATTATTGATATTTTTAATAATTTTATCAAGGCTCGTACAGTTGATTTCCATAAACGGTCATCGAACTGCACTTACAGCGACCTCTTCCAAATTTGATTTGGACATAATTCCAAATCCAACCGCTAGATTTCAAATCTCTTGTATTCGTTGAAAAGCTCTTTTCGATACGAACCCAACGGTTCCGGTTTTAGGAGAATTCGACAGCGGATCTCCCGTAATGTCCATTTGAAGTCAATGGTCGAAATTCGTAAATTGCCGCGGCGCGGCGCGTTCTGTTCAGGCCATTATATTATATATATATATATATATATATATATCGTTGATTTCCATTTAAAACGTATTTTATAAATCGTTTTAAATTCGTTTCAAAACGATTTCAACTTTGTATTCAATTTCAAATCAAAATTGAATATTCCATATCATTAATTTATAAATGATAATATTTTCAAAATATTAGATTTTGAAATTATTTCTTTTTTGATATTCATTATAAAAATGAATAAAATCGATATAAATATCGTTCACGTCAAAATGGCGTTAATCTAATCAACACAGCTTCATATATTTAAATATTTCCGTGTCCATCCCAAATTGGACATCAAAATCATATTTTGATCCATTTTTAAAATATTAGTCATTTTAAAATATTCATTACTTGTCATTTCAAAATATTCGCTAATTTAAAATATTCATTCTTTCCGAATTGGAATCAGGCACAGTCAATTACCATATAATTTTATTTATATGGATTTCATACACACATGTACACAACAATAATCAAACACAGTTAACCATCATCCAGAGTGCATTACACAACTGCATAAGCGTTAAATCTAAATAATTAACGCTTACAACAGTCTGTCAACCCATCATTGACATACAACTAAATATTGGGATTAGTGTATGTCCAATATCATCATAATACCCGTGTGGGGTTCCAAACAACAAGCACTGATTATTATTTGTGCAGTTGGGCGATGTGTAAAATATATCGTCCCAATCAATATCAGCCAAATGTGTGTACATAAACAAATCGCCTGATTTGTAAATGAATATTTACTTTATTCATATACATGCTAAAAATTATATTTTTAACTATAAAATATTTATTTTAACTCATGAATACTTTATACAGTTCATTTACACAATAAAAACGATATTTTTATTGTTCTAACATTTTTAGAAAATTTCAGCAGCATAACGGCGTGATACTAGAACCGGAATAAGGTCTAGCCTTATCCCTCGCCTAATAATGGCTCGCGCTATGTATATACCAATTCTAATCAATTCATTTCAATTTACATCCAAATCACACTCAACCAAATAAATATCTCAATCCAAAAATCAACCAAACATCCATGGTTACAAACAAAGGTGTCGGGTGCTACTAAGCACCGTCTGCATCCTAGTATATGTTTGAACTAGAAACAAGATTAGAGTGAGAAGTTCTCACCTTTAGGATCCACTCCGTCATTCTTTAATTGGTGGATTTTGTCGTCGCGCTCCGTTGTTGCTTTCTCGCACTTGAATTCACCTCTTTGGCTCTATAATTTGCATACGGCCTCCCATCTTTACCAAACTTTGTCACTAGCCTAAACGCGCCATTCCGAACAACTTTTTCCTAGTGGACTTTCTTCGAAAATCGCACCAATTCGCCAAAAATCGTGAAAAACAGCAGCAGGTCCGTTAACTTCGGACGCGATTTCCGGACAGCTCCGCAATCCAAAATAGAACTTCCATATACCAAATTTAAGAGAAAATCGTGCTCTTCGATTTTGATACTGTGGAGTTTTGGCCAGAAGCGCATCGTTTGAGAGTTATTGGAGAAATAGTGACAGAGAGTTTTTTGCAAAACGCGATTTTTGTGAAAAATGGGTTTTTGATGACGGGGGGGCCTACGGCCAGAGCTGGTGGCCAAATGGTGGCGGCGGGACCTGTTGGTGGCGGGGGAGGCGCAAGTGGCGGGATGGTGGCCAGAGGTGGCGGTGGTTGGCGGATTTTAGATTTTGGGGCTTAGTGATTTGCTAATTGAAAGAGGGAAAGAGGAGGAAGAAGAAGAGGAGGAGGAGAGGAATAGGAGGGAAAGAAGGAGGGGAGGCCGAAGGCGGTGGGCGGCGTGGGTGGTGGCCAGCGGGAAGGGGACGTTGGGATAAAGGATCAACACTTTTTTTTTCATTTTCTTTTGAACGGTGAATGAGAGAGAGAGAGAGAGAGAGTTGACTTTATATAATTATTTAATTCCAAAAAGTTACTTTTTCATACAAACTCCAAATCCAACCCAACAATTGTCGCCCCTAGCTAAATATCCTCCATTCCGAACACATTGGGATATGTCCCGTAAGCCAATTCGACGGTTTCGATCATTTTTCATCAAAATTAAAATATAAATTAATAAAACGTTCAAAATTGATTTTAACGTACATTTTAATTTACCGGGGCCACATACCAACTCAAAAAATTCCACAAAATAAATCTGGCTATATTTTGACGATACGGTCCTAACAAAACTAATTTCGTCGAATTTGGAGACCATTTGAAAAACGATCATTTTCCAGTCTATTAAATTCAAACTTAATTGACCAAACACATTTAAATCCACCACGCTCACATATTGATTCCAAAAATTATGAAAGTTGGAATCTAGCAATAATATGACATTCCAGATTCAACAAAAGCGGTCTCGTCGAAAACGGAGCTCGTTTGCAAAATCGCTATTTTTAAGGGCTATATTTCCATAGCGACTATTCTGAATTTTCAACTGGTCATAACTTTTTATTCCCGCTATGAAATTTGGATTTTTCAGATTCGTTGGAAAGATATTTTCAAATAGATTCTAGTATTTCTGGTTTCACCAAAATCCGGTTCATTTTGGATCCTGTACATTCATTTGAAATTTGAAATTGAATTTTCAAACTACCGCGCCATTTTCAATTCCTTTTATAATTAAAATAAATATTTATGTTCTAACTTCGACTTTAATAAATTTATACGTTCTAATTCTTTCTTAAATAAATTTCTAGTCGTTATGGTTTAAAATAAATCATTTTAAATATTCCAAATTCAATAAAATTGCCAAAATAAAAATTTTAAATTGGTTCTGATTTTCTTGGTTGTTACAGGTTGTTGGAAACAACAATATAATGGAGGAAGAATACGAGGCTGTTGGTCATTTTTCGATTGTGACCTATGCATTGAAATTTTGGGCTTTGGGCCCATTTGTCTAAAAAAAAGAAAAAAAATATACAACAAAGATGCGTGGACATGAAGAAGCATGGATAGCAGTCTTCGAAAGCAGAGAGAGGAAGAAAAAGAAATAAAAAAAAGAAGAAGGGAGAATTGGCAGGGTTGCGAGGTGAGTACATCTTGGGAGGATCAAGCAGTAAGTGGAGGTAGAAATATATATATAGGAGGAAGAACGTATAATGAGGAGATGAAGTTGTTTTGGAGAGTGGTTGGGATATAGTGGGAGGGCGTAAGATGTGAGGCTGCATGTGTTGGAGGACATAAGATTGGGGAGAAAAAAAAAGGATAGCAAAGTGATTTTTCATGCAGGTTAGAAGAAGACGATGGGGCACTGCGTGGATAGGTATTGGGTTCATTTGGAACTGCAGTGGCGGTTTCAAATGACGACGACAATGAACATTGATCAGCGTGTTTAAAGGTATATTATAAGACTGAACTAAAAATATATTTGTTTATCAGTGATTTCATTTTTACAAAGTGGTGAAGTTTGACGCGTAAAGACATGGGGCACCTTGGTTTGAATGAACGAAAAGCAAAAGGAGTATCAGTTTATAATTTTAATAATGCCATTACCTTTTTAACAATAATTTAGTTTAATTAAATAAATGTTTAAAGAAGTAATTATTATTAATAATAAGAATAATCGAGTTGCTTTAACTAGAGAAATTAATTTTTATCAACATTTAATTGAGGGATAATTAGTTAATTAAAAATGCATATGTTATAACGTAAATATCTTTTTATTTCGTTAACAGAATTGAAAGAAACCAGTTGCGATGGAATTATGGTGACGAACAAGACAATCTGAAACTGATTTGGAAAGAGATGGAAGCAGTTAAAGATTTTAATTAAATTAAACGCTCTTTTAATTTAACTAAACAAACCATCTTAACGACAAACGGAAATCAAGGTGAGTTCAACTCACTCAATTTATCCCGTTTATATTTTATATAAGCTGGGTTTTTATTGTGTGCAATTTTTGCTAATGGTTGGTGATTTGATGACTATTTGCGTAGATGCTGAATATTATTTAATATTCATTGATTAAATTAAATGTTTGTTTAATTTAATCATATCAAATCGTTATTTTTAACGATTAGATTCCAAACAAGGTAAGTTACCTTGTTGGTTACGTTTATAATATTATAAACATATTCGAATGCTTGAATGGACAGTATAAATTGTTTACTAACTGTTATTAGTTGAACTATTTATGTTTATCATGATGAATAAAAATACTGTCGTACTGAATTTGAAGTAATCCATTGTAGTGTAGAGAAGGACAGGTTGGAGGGATCCAACCTGATTCCTCAAATATGTTGTTTACTTATATAAATTGTTTAATCGATGTGATTGATTGTTGATGTTTTAAATCAAACTCAACACTTGTTTGATATTAACCAATGGGTGATATTGTTTGAGTAATCATCGACAAATGACCTGTAAATGAATCGTTTTATAGAGATTGATTTACCGTCACGTAAATCAATAAAAAGAAAGTTATAAAAAAATTGTTTTATAACTAAAGACAGATGTTGAAATCTATATAGATTATTTTTAAATGAAGTTAATAAAGGAAATAAATAAATAATTATTTTTATATTGTAATTATAAAATGAGTATATATAGCGAGATTTAAAGGTTAATTAGTTTTGTAGGCAAGTGAGTAGCAGTTAACAAAATGATCAAGGTTTAAATTAACTATTATTTTAATAAACAATTAAATGAGGTTACTTAAGTAGATTATTAATTAAATCAAAAGGAATTATTTAAATTAATTTTAGTCATTAATTTAAAATAAATGACTAAGTGGGAAAGGGTTAACAAAGTAACCGTGTTTGGGATGACCAAGATTTGATTATTAAAATCTGTTATTTGATTTGTTATTTATTATTGAGTTAAGTATCATTTTAAAATAACCTATTAAGATGGAATTATTTTATTCATAATTAATAACGAAGTAAACTATTTGATATAAAGGATATTAGACAATTAACGAGGAGTTGACCTGTAAATGAGTTTTTTTTAGTACAATATGAATATGGATTCATAAAGTGACTTGATAGATAAGATTTGAATATATAATTGTGTTTTCAAATGAAACCAAGTTATTTTGATATATCGAGTCCAGAATCGAATAAGAATAATAAATGTTAATTTTTAAAGTAAAAAATGTTTGAAAGGAACCAAGTTAAAGTGGAATTGGGGATAAAGGAAATTAGTTAGGTAAAACCTTGTTTATAATTAAAAAGAGTTTTTAATAAGTTTTACTCATATGTAAATGAGTTAGATTTTGGATTTATTTCTGGTAAGAATTATATAAAAGGAAAGTTTTAAACAAGACTGGTGTGAGTTGAAATCGAACGAAAACCTTAGTGGATTGAATTTGGTTATAAAAGTGAGAATCTAACGATAAGGATCTAGAGATGAATATTTCAAATGTGGAAAGAGCAATTTGAACAAAACTAAGATAAGTGAATACTTAAAAAGGGATTCTAAATTTAATATAAGTATTTGGAAAAGTGATAGATTGAGATTTCGTTGATAAACTTCTATCTATTCTGAAGATAAGAATGTTGTCGTCTCAAGGTCTGAGAGGTAACAAAATAACCCAACTTGAACGACTTCATGATTATCCAAGTATGATATTAGTTTAGAAACGAGGGTAGTTAAGGGAATTAAATTAATATCTTTGAAGATATTATAAACTATAATTCAAAGAATTATAAGTTAAATAAATGGATTTGGAAATAAGAATTGGAAAAAGCGTAATTCCAAATATTGAAAGATTTGGGAAATTTAATTAATAGCCGTTTAACTAAAAAGGTCAATTGATGTTGTATACTAAACCAATGAATCCACTTTGTTAATCTATGGATGATGGTTGTTTATTTTTGATAGTTAAATCACCGACTATCAAAATCTGGCCAAATCAATTGTTGGTATGGAAAGACTAGGAACGAAGTTATATTCGAAAACTAATCCGACCAGTAAATACGTAAATGTTGAATATATCAGAAGACGGTCGAGATGGAGCATCGAAGACTGTGGATCTTCATAAGCGAAAGGATTGCTGTTGAATTTCTCTAGCTAGCTACCAGAGGGTTTTAAACTGTGATTCAGTCGTGGTTGAGATTTTACGGATTGCAAGGACGTCTCGCTACTGGTCCTTTTGGATGATTCCTGGGATGCAGTAGGAGGGTGCCCTTGGTTTATCCTGTTCCTGGATGACTTGTATGGACGAGTGTCTGATAGAGTATTTCCTGATGGTCACGTATATTTATTTCTTCAAACGTGTCCAATATATTTTTTAGGACGTCAATTAGTGATTTGACGGATTTGACGATGTGGCACTCAAAGTGATGTGCTAATATAATTGTAGCCTCAAGCCTCATCAACTGGGAAATGACAGAAATTGGGCAGGCAGCATGGCTATGTGGGTCGCTCCCATTAGATTGTATAATCACCTATCTAGAAAAAATCCATTTCATTCTTTAATCTATTTCGATGCTGTCCCTTTTCGGGAAATGGTGGGTCACACCTAACGGTTGGTGATATACATTTGATACATTCAAGCGAAATGAGTGGTCGGTCATGTGTGGGCCAGGTTGCAAGACGTTCAAAGAACCCAGTGTATTCCCCTCTAGAGATACACTAGCGGAAGGTGGTTCCATACCTTGTCATAGTCGGAATCCAATCTCCAATAAGCGCCCGCAGTTTTGATTGTATACTATATAGGTGGAGCGTGAGATGCAAGCGTTCCACTAGATTTCCATTTACTTGTATTTAGACATTATTATAATATCAGAATAAGATATGATATCAAAATTATTTTTGTATTATAGTAAGGTAAAAACCATCCGTGTTTATGTGTGGGTTGTTCATACTATTATCCTTTTCTTTCAAAAAGATTTTGAACTTTAAAATCAATCTGGATGTTATATAAAATTAGTGGGTTTCTCACTCTGGTTCACCAGATTGACCCGGTATTTGAAATGCTTGGGTTAGACCGGGTTGTGCATGTTCAGGTTATTGGTTGCTCTGAAGTCCAGAGACGGGCTGAAGGAGTTCAGACATATGAGATTTAATATTTATTCCGCTGTGTGATGTATACAAGGACAGGTTATTATAACTGTCTAGATGTATTGATGTGCTCTGATGATTGTGAATTTTATTTCAAGCTCTCAACAAAGTTTTTATTTATATATTATATTTTTTCCGCTGCGATGTGAGACTCTGTGTGGTATTAGTTCTTCTTCTTATTCTTCTATTCTAACATCTCTTTCTTTCCTTTCTCACCCTCTAACTTCTTTCAAATTACAATCTGCTTTTCTGTGCAATTTGGGTTGGACTTGAAATGTAATTAGTCACCTCAAATGGTATCAGAAAGTCGGTATGTTACAAAAAAGCATTGCGTTGTTTAATTTATTTACTTTATTTTTGCACTAGCAATTCAATGGAGTAAACCCGTTCCACGTTAGCGGCGTGGTCCTGTGATTAGCCTTATTATTAAATAAGTTAAGTAAGATTTCTCATACCAGTCCCATGACTGACTCGTTGTTTGTTTCACTTGCAAAATCGGGTTCCCTTATATTCCACACGGGCAGTCGAGTGGCTTGTATTGCAGATATTTATTTATTAAGCAGGATTCTAGATCAAAGCTTGAAGCTGTTGAAACACCCCACCTCCATTAAGGTCACTCACAAAGGGATTGCTTTAACTTTGGTGGAGGTTTATAAGTAAAAGCCACAGATGAACTCAAGACAGATATAAATAGACATATTTTAAACAGCGGAAACCAAACAAACTTTTATTTCATCAATACGTGTATCAAACAAAGATTTCCATAATTGTCTCAAAATACTTCCTACATTACAACCTCATAACTACCTTGATTATTAAAGAAGCATGAAAACATAAATAAGGTGACAAAAATCCCCATAGTGATAACCAAAGCAATTTTCCGAGCAAGAAAGATCCAAATCATACATCTATGTTCTTGGTGCTTGTAAAGAGCCTGACTGAGTTGAGCTGTTTCCTCCCTGTGGACCTTGGGGGGGGAGGGGATGAAAGAAAAGAAGACAAAAAGAAAATAGGGTCAGACATAAAGCCTGAGTAAATCTAGTAACTCTTTAATATGTGAATAAGAAAAGGGTATGATGGATGTAAACTAAAAATAGGAAAGTGTCACAAGCTATGGAAATGTCGAATGTACTATCACACCCATACTATATCTCTGCACCTACTTGAGTTTATTCTAACTGGCACCCCGTGGTGAGGGTGAAGTGATCCCCATTCTTATTAAAGATCGGCTCCTACTCGCGTTAACATGTGTCATACGGCCCCCAAGAATTGTAGATACCTATGCTGGTCCCACCATGGGGTATATCAAGACCCATGGTGGCGGCTCTAACACAAATCCTAGAAGGCATAGGTTATACTACCGGTGTTCCCAGTGCCCTGGTTGTCTGCTCCGGATTGTGTGCACGCCCGCACCCCGTTAGACCTGCACTGTGCACCCACCGCCGTCGTTTGACCGCTTACAATCAGCTCAGTAATTATGCCCCACCCTGCCTAGTTTCAGGGTACCGTTGATACCTAACTTTGGGTTACTGCTGAAACGGGTCCCTCGTTACCGGGATTTTCTAGTCAAACATGTTAAATGTTTACGTGTCTGTATTTACCTAACCTCACCCATCAATTCTTGTTAACATGTTGAATTTGGTTAAGTGTTATAGTTGACTTAACCCTACCATCTGTCCTTAGCCTCTTAGGAGCACCAGGCCACTCACATTAGACAGGTATTGCTACGGTTACTGGATGTGCCGGTCGGTTCTGGGAAGGTTTACACCGTAGCTCAGTCTAACCTCAGGTCCTTATTGGGCTCAATGCTTAACCACCCACATTGGATAGGCATTGTTGTGACTACTGGACAGCCAGGCGGGTCCGGGCAGGTTTACATCATAACTCAATCCAACCTCGGGTTAAGCATATCATGTTTTCTAAATTTACATATTTTATTACTTCTCAACCATATGTAAATGTCATATCTTTTATTTTTGGGTATTTCAATTCATACCGCTTATATGTCATAATCATTGGCATGTGCCAAACATGCCAACATATATTTTCATATTTTACACCCAACGTTATTACCCCCGTTTGTTCGCAATGTTATAACATGTGTTGGGCTTGTCACAATTTTTCCCAACTTTATAAACGTGAGGAAAAGGGGAAATAATGAACATGTAATACATAAAGGTGTGTGGCGCATGAACTTGCAATTTGGCGATTCAACTAGCATATAACATGGGTCATGTGAACTTGCATTCGAATCAAAGTATTACTAAGTAGGTGACATATGAAACGACATAGTTTAGGCAAATACAAACTTGTGTTTAAACATGTTAACTTGGCATAAAAACAACCAAAAAACTAGCATGTGTATATTCACAAAAATGTACAATTTTTACATCTAATCATATAGCCTATTTCAACATGAACTTGCATAGTTTATGAAACATAGATCCAATTATACTTGCAAACATAGATGTAACTGTACTTGCCAATAAACATAAGGATAATATCATAGGTTTTGGGTCATGTAGGCATAAAAGGTCTATAACATGTTTACATAAATTCTAATTTAGACTAAGGGAATATACATAGTCCATGCCATCGACATATACAAAAAGGGATCAATTTCTAGTTTTTGCCACAAGCTTGCAAGTGCCATTGTTTTTCATATACAATTGTTCAATAGTCTTGCATCAATCAATTTATGCCACAAACATCAATACACAAGTCATGATAGAACCATTACAATACACAAAGATTATAACAACACGATTCTATTTTCATTTACATCGAATCACATCACAGTTTTTATTCATATTTTGAAAGGTCACTATACTTACAACGTGTGATGAATTCTTGTTTTCTGATTTCTGTTATTCTGTTTTGGAGATTCTCTCCTTTGGTAGCAAAGTTGCGTTGAAAGATTTGATTAAGCTTTAATCTTATTCTAATTTGATTCGTCTCTTAGGCTTGTTGGCTTGTCTCTAGGCTTTCTAATTGACGGCCATTCTTAGTTCCTCTCCAGCAGCATGACGGCTTTTGTATTCTATTATTTGTGTGAATTTAGGGTTAGACTTGAGTTGTATTTATAGAATTTTAAATTGTTTTGAGCCGTCAGATGAAGATAGGAGGAACCTAGACCATACAAAGTTCAAAGAGCCAATCAAGAGGTGACACGTAAGCCCTAGTGACTCAGCCAAGCATCAGAATTCGACCAGACCCTGACCAGGCCAGCCCGGACCTGACCAGCAGGTCATTCTGACCTGGGCGCACTTGGCAGGTGCGCCAGGCTAAAAATGTACGGGGGCACTTCCCAAGTGCGCCAGTTCAACTTTGTTCTGGCGCACTTCCCAAGTGCGCCAGTGCATTCTGACCCGTTTTCTGGTTTTTCTGCCCAACTTCGTTCGTCTATATCTTCTTCATACGATATCCGTTTTACGCAAACTTGGACTCTATCTCAAGCAGAATTTCGAGACGAACACAATGGTGTAACCTATTTCCCTTGATTTCATCATTTATAATTAATTATACTTTAATTTGTGAAGCTTAACGTTATAGAATTCATGGGGTGTTACATTCTCCCCCCCCCTTAAACGGATTTCGTCCTAGAAATCTTCAAGTTAGGAAGAATGTATATCCTACCATCCAATAGTCCATCTACTCAACCAACAAACACAGGCTTCCACTGTCCTTAAAAGACTTCTAATGCTTCATGATCATATGCATAGTGTGTGTACATGTCCTTATTTAATGCATAAATCAGGCGGTCTACTGATTCAGTTGACCTCCTTAATGCGAATCATGTAAGTGTCATGAATCCATTATGTATGCAAATTTTTTCCTACTCATAGTTCTACATGAGTGCACAACTATTCATACAAATGCGACGACCATATGACAGCATATCAAGTTTTCAACCATAAACAAATAAGAATACATATATGCATATGCAGTATGAAGTGATTGAGCCGATCTAAGACCTAGATTGTGTGTGTATATGCATCCACGAGCAACCACGAGCAACCACTTGCAACCACTTGCAGCCATCAACCATAACATGTTTCAAATACATGTTTACATCCAAAGGGGTTTCTACCTAAGGATAAAGGATAATATCGAGGAGATATACCTAAAAAGATAGATACAAGCACAACTTAAGAAAAAGAGAGGTCAAAGATGTACCCTCAAAAAGAAAAGGGTAGGCAGCGCGTATTCTATCCTCAGTTTCCCAAGTCGCGTCTTCCTCGGCGTCACTCCACTGAACCTTAACAAGCTTCACTTCGCGGTTGCGTAGCTTCTTGATTTCAGTTCCTACGATTCGAGTTGGAACTCTCCTTACAGTTGCTTCTCGTTCCACTTCGGCTTCTTCTAGAATGCTTGGCTCCACCACTTCCGCTAATTCATGTAGACATTTCCGGAGATGAGAAACGTGAAAGACGTTGTGAATTCCGGCCAATATTTCAGGAAGATCTACTCTATAAGCCATTTTCCCAATCTTCTCGATGATAGGGAACGGTCCTACAAATCTTGGTGCTAGCATTCCTGCGGATCCAAAGCGAACGACGTTCCTTAAAGGGGATACCTTAAGGAAAACCCTGTCCCCAACCTCAAACTCAAGGTCGGTCCTTCTCTTGTCGGCGTAGGATTTCTGTCTGTCTTGGGCTGTCTTCATTCTCCTACGTATCAAGTCCACTTTCTCTGAAGTTTCTCGAATCATGTCTGGCCCAAGTATAAGCATATCTGTAGACTCCCACCAACAAGTTGGTGATTTGCACGGTCTTCCATACAAGGCTTCGAAGGGTGCCATGCCGATGGTAGCTTGGTAGCTGTTGTTGTAGGCAAATTCCACTAAAGGAAGGTGATCATCCCACGTCCCTCCAAAGTCAAGAACGCAAAGTCTTAAAAGATCCTCTAAAACTCTATTTACCCTTTCCGTCTGGCCATCTGTTTGGGGGTGATAGGCCGTACTCAAACATGGCTGTGTGCCAACAGCTTCTTGTAGACTCCGCCAAAACTCACTTGTGAAAATAGGGTCTCGGTCACTAACAATGCTGGAGGGTATCCCATGGAGTCGAACTATTTCCTTAAGATAAAGAGATGCTAGAGATGAGGCAGTCCTTCTACTCTTGATAGGTATAAAGTGGGCGCTTTTAGTAAGCCTATCCACTATTACCCAAATGCTAGTGTTGCCTCTTCTCGACCTAGGCAGTCCATCAATGAAGTCCATTGAAATGCTATCCCACTTCCACTGTGGGACCTCTAGAGGGTGAAGTAGTCCTCCAGGCTTCTTTTGTTCCGCCTTGACCCGTTGGCAGGCCATGCACTTAGAAATGAAATCTGCCACGTCTTGCTTCATGCCGCTCCAAAAGAAAGTCCTTTTTATATCCTTGTACATCTTATCACCGCCAGGGTGTATAGTCATCTTGGAATGATGTGCTTCCTCGAAAACCTTCTTTGTCAGCTCCCTTGCTTGTGGGACGCATAATCTTCCATCTCGTCTCAGCCAACCTTTATCATCGATGGCGTATCTACTGAGGTGAGTAGAAGTCTCACCCCTAATAAGTTTATCAATCACATCAACAAGCTGAGGGTCTTCACGTTGTGCTACCCCTATTGAGTCCAAGAGAGTAGGTCGTACTTCGAGAGATGCTAGCAAACCCGGTACAAAATCCGAGGAGGGCCTAAAGTTAAAATTGGCTATATACTCCAAGTTTTTCCTTTCCACAAAGAGAGGGCTTAGGGTCAGTTTCTTTCGGCTCAACGCATCTACTGCCACGTTGCCTTTTCTGGGAGTATAGGAAATTTCAAAATCATACGAGGCAAGAAACTCCATCCATCTTTGCTGCCTCAAGTTAAGATCCTTCTGCGAGAAGAGATATTTCAACGATTTATGGTCAGTGTATAATTCAAACTTCTCACCTAAGAGATAATGGCGCCAAGACTTAAGTGCAAAGATGATGGCGGCTAACTCAAGATCGTGGGTTGGGTAGTTCTTTTCATGAACCTTCAATTGTCTTCCGCCATAAGCTACTACCCTTCCTTCTTGCATTAGAATAGCGCCTAGTCCCGTTCCACATGCATCCGTGTATACTGTGAACATTTTGCTTCCATCAGGCAGAGTTAGAACTGGGGCTGTTGTAAGAGCCCTTTTTAATCGTTGGAAAGCAAACTCGCAGTCCAAATCCCAAGTGAACGCCAGATTCTTCTTTGTTAGCCTTGTAAGTGGGGCTGAGATTTTCGCGAAATCCCTAATAAACTTTCGGTAAAAACCGGCTAGCCCAAGAAAGCTTCGAACTTCGGTTGCATTTCTTGGTGTCTTCCAATCTTGTACTGCCACCACTTTCACGGGGTCCACAGCCAACCCTTCTTTGGATACTATATGCCCAAGAAACCTTACTTCTTTTCTCCAGAAGTGACACTTGGAGAATTTGGCTTTTAGTTGATGTGCACAGAGAGTATCCATGATTTCTTTCAAATGCTGAGCATGTTCTTTCTCACTCTTTGAGAAGATTAAGTTATCATCTATGAAGACAACCACAAATTTGTTGAGGAATTCTCTGAACACCCTGCTCATTAGGTCTACGAAATAAGCGGGTGCGTTTGTCAAGCCGAAAGGCATGACAAGCCACTCGAAGAAACCGTCTGGGGTTCTGA
This sequence comes from Allium sativum, assembly GCA_030737875.1. Classification (NCBI taxonomy): domain Eukaryota; kingdom Viridiplantae; phylum Streptophyta; class Magnoliopsida; order Asparagales; family Amaryllidaceae; genus Allium; species Allium sativum. The sequence goes on from CM060920.1 coordinate 1,021,631,941, forward strand.
ACGATGTCTTATCAATGCTGTCTTCAGCTACTCTTAGCTGATGGAACCCAGTTGCCAGATCAAGTTGGGAGAAGACCGTCGCACCTACAAGCTGATCAAACAAATCGTCGATTCGGGGAAGAGGGTGCCTATTCTTCTTGGTCAATTTGTTTAACTCCCTATAGTCGACGCAAAGGCGAAGCAAACCGTCTGCTTTGGTTGCGAACACCACTGGAGCACCCCATTCCGAAATGCTCCATCTAATGAACCCCTTTTCGAGAAGTTCTTTAACCTACTTACTGAGCTCCTTTCTCTCCCTTGGAGCCATGTGTTTGACAGGTAAAGCTACAGGCTTTGCGTTATCCACAAGATATATGCGGAAGTCTATTTCCCGCCTCGGAGGTAAGCCTTTCACTTCCTCAAAGACATCCGGATATTCCCAGACTACTCTAACTGATTGCAAATTCTCATCAGAAGCATCAAGCGATTCTAGATAACTAAGCATAACAGCAATCAAAGGATTACAAGAAATTTCTAGAGTATTACCAAGCCGAGTCAAGAGTCTAACTACTCTTTTCTCACAGTCAAGAATGATACTATTACTAGATAACCAGTCCATGCCTAAGAACAAACCATATCCCGAGAAGCCCAAAACAAAGGCACTACAACTAAACTCAACAATGAGAATAGAGATTTTCAAACCCAAACAAACCATTGACAAGTAAGCGGAGCCCCCAATTGGATTTGAAACTACTAAGGGATCTTCTACCATACTAGTGTCTAGATGCAGAGATTCTACTAAGGCAGATGAAATAAAAGAGTGTGATGCGCCAGAGTCAAAAAGTGTACGAACTGGATGATCATAAAGATAGACTACACTTTCTACAGAAATATTACTACCTCGTTCCTGCTGAGGTGCCACTAGCGCATGAACCTGACCTCCTGAAGTGGATCCGGGTTTCTGCCCCTGCCCTTTCTTCTTTGGGCAGTCCTTAGCTTGGTGCCCAGTCTCTCCACAATGGAAGCAACCACCCATCTTCGCCTTCCTTTTCCGGCAGTCTTTTGATATATGGCCCACAATGCCACAAAAATTGCACCTTCTCTTCTCATGGGGCTTATTGTTCTTCCCTCCTTTCTTGAAGTCTGTTTTCTTTACTTGTAGACCTTCTTTCTTCTCTTCCCCCTTAGTTTCTTTCTTGCCGTGGTCTTCCTCGTGTAGCAACGCCATGTCCACCAAGCTTTCATAAGTCGCTCCCGTGGATACATGGGTCATGGCAAGGCTGTGTAGAGGCTCATTCAAACACTTGACGAAGCGAAGTGCCTTCTTGTGTTGGGTGTTTACTAAGTCTAGCCCAAATCTGGCCAGCTGATTAAACTGATTAACATATTCCCTAATCGTCATGCTTCCCTGTTTCAGAGTTAGAAACTTTTCCATTTGCAGGCTTCTTTCGGCTTTGGAGAGGAATTTCATCTCAAATCTTGTCCTGAAGTCTTCCCATGTTTCCACCGCCCTCTGAGCATTAGTAACTTCCCACCAATAGGAAGCTTCATCCTTAAGTTACCACACCGCAAGTTATATCTTTTGCCTGTCATCCACTCCAAAAGTGACAAACAAATCCTCGGTCTCCTTTAACCTGTTTCTTGCTTCAACAAAAGATTCTGTCCCATAAAAGTCTTTTCCACCCATAGCCTTGAAGTCTCTACATGTTTTTGCGAAGGCATTCCCATGAGGAGGCGGATGAGGAGGAGGAACCGCGTCCACTGGAGGAGGGATGTCTGCTGGGCCTGTGCCATTGGCCCTTGCTTCTAAGTACCTCCTAAACCAGCCGGGAATCGGCACTCCTTCCGGAAGGTTTAGGTCTCCAGACATGCTGAAACAGAAGGGAAAATTTCAAAACGAAGGATAGAGAAGGATAGATAGGGCACATGGCTTTGGGGGACTTTGTCTTTTTATAAATATAACACTTTTTCTAAAGAAAATGCTTCTTTAAACTTTCTTTTTGAAAACAATTTTCAAAAAAACTTTTATCTTTTCTGGTAAACCTATGCTCTGATACAAAGTGAAACACCCCCCTCCATTAAGGTCACTCACAAAGGGAATGCCTTAACTTTGGTGTAGGTTTATAAGTAAAAGCCACAGATGAACTCAAGACAGATATAAATACACATATTTTAAACAACGGAAACCAAACAAACTTTTATTTCATCAATACATGTATCAAACAAAGATTTCCATAATTGTCTCAAAATACTTCCAACATTACAACCTCATAACTACCTTGATTATTAAAGAAGCATGAAAACATAAATAAGGTGACAAAAATCCCCATAGTGATATCCAAAGCCATTTTCCGAGCAAGAAAGATCCAAATCATACATCTACGTTCTTGGAGCTTGTAAAGAGCCTGACTGAGTTGAGCTGTTTCCTCCCTGTGGACCTGGGGGGGGGACGAAAGAAAAGAAGACGAAAAGAAAATAGGGTCAGACATAAAGCCTGAGTAAATCTAGTAACTCTTCAATATGTGAATAAGAAAAGGGAATGATGGATGTAAACTAAAAATAGGAAAGTGTCACAAGCTAAGGAAATGTCGAATGTACTATCACACCCATACTATATCTCTGCACCTACTTGAGTTTATTCTAACTGGCACCCCGTGGTAAGGGTGAAGTGATCCCCATTCTTATTAAAGATCGGCTCCTACTCACATTAACATGTGTCATACGGCTCCCAAGAATTGTAGATACCTATGCTTGTCCCACCATGGGGTGTATCAAGACCCATGGTGGCGGCCCTGACACAAATCCTAGAAGGCATAGGTTATACTACTGGTGTCCCCAGTGCCCTGGTTGTCTGCTCCGGAGTGTGTGCACGCCCGCACCCCGTTAGACCTGCACTGTGCACCCACCGCCATCGTTTGACCGCTTACAATCAGCCCAGTAATCGTGCCCGACCCTGCCTAGTTTCAGGGTACCGTTGATACCTAACTTTGGGTTACTGCTGAAATGGGTCCCTCGTTACTAGGATTTTCTAGTCAAACATGTTAAGTGGTTACATGTCTGTATTTACCTAACCCCACCCATCAATTCTGGTTAACATGTTGAATTTGGTTAAGTGTTATAGTTGACTTAACCCTACCATCTGTCCTTAGCCTCTTAGGAGCACTAGACCACTCACATTAGACAGGTATTGCTACGGTTACTGGATGTGCCGGTCGGTTCCGGGCAGTTTTACACTGTAGCTCAGTCTAACCTCGAGTCCTTATTGGGCTCAATGCTTAACCACCCACATTGGATAGGTATTGTTGTGACTACTGGACGGCCGGGCGGGTCCGGGCAGGTTTACATCACAACTCAATCCAACCTCGGGTTAAGCATATCGTGTTTTCTAAATTTACATATTTTATTACTTCTCAACCATATGTAAATGTCATATCTTTTATTTTTGGGTATTTCAATTCGTACCGCTTATGTGTCATAATCATTGGCATGTGCCAAACATGCCAACATATATTTTCATATTTTACACCCAACGTTATTACCCCCGTTTGTTCGCAACGTTATAAATTGTTTTGGGCTTGTCACAATTCAGCACAACTTTATAAACGCGAGGAAAAGGGGAAATCATGAACATGTAATACATAAAGGTGTGTGGCGCATGAACTTGCAATTTGGCGATTCAACTAACATATAACATGGGTCATGTGAACTTGCATTCGAATCAAAGTATGACTAAGTCGGTGACATATGAAATGGCATAGATTAGGCAAATACAAACTTGTGTTTAAACATGTTAACTTGGCATAATATCAACCACAAAACTAGCATGTTGTATATTCACAAAAATGTACAATTTTTACATCTAATCATATAGCCTATTTCAACATGAACTTGCATAGTTTATGAAACATAGATCCAATTATACTTGCAAACATAGATCTAATTATACTTGCCAATAAACATAAGGATAATATCATAGGTTTTAGGTCATGTAGGCATGAAAGGTCTATAACATGTTTACATAAATTCTAATTTAGACTAAGGGAATATACATAGTCCATGCCATCGACATATACAAAAAGGGATCAATTTCTAGTTTTTGCCACAAGCTTGCAAGTGCCATTGTTTTTTATATACAATTGTTCAATAGGCTTGCATCAATCAATTTATGCCACAAACATAAATACACAAGTCATGATAGAACCATTACAATACACAAAGATTATAACAACACGATTCTATTTTCATTTACATCGAATCACATCACAGTTTTTATTCATATTTTGAAAGGTCACTATACTTACAACGTGTGATGAATTCTTGTTTTCTGATTTCTGTTATTCTGATTTGGAGATGCACTCCTTTGGGTAGCAAAGTTGCATTGAATGATTTGTTTAAGCTTTAATCTTCTTCTAATTTGATTCGTCTCTTAGGCTTGTTGGCTTGTCTCTAGGCTTTCTAATTGACGGTCATTCCTAGTTCCCCTCTAGTAGCATGACGGCTTTTGTATTCTATTATTTGTGTGAATTTAGGGTTAGACTTGAGTTGTATTTATAGAATTTTAATTTGTTTTGAGCCGTCAGATGAAGATAGGAGCAATCTAGATCATACAAAGTTCAAAGAGCCAATCAAGAAGTGACACGTAAGCCCTAGTGACTCAGCCAAGCATCAGAATTCGACCAGACCCTGACCAGGCCAGCCAGGACCTGACCAGCAGGTCTTTCTGACCTGGGCGCACTTGGCAGGTGCACCAGGCTAAAAATGTACTAGCGCAATTCCCATGTGCGTCAGTTCAACTTTGTTCTGGCGCACTTCCCAAGTGCGCCAGTGCATTCTGACCCGTTTTCTGGTTTTTCTATCCAACTTCGTTCGTCCATATCTTCTTCATACGATATCCGTTTTACGCAAACTTGGACTCTATCTCAAGCAGAATTTTGAGACGAATGCAATGGCGTAACCCATTTCCCTTGATTTCATCATTTATAATTAATTATACTTTAATTTGTGAAGCTTAACATTATAGAATTCACGGGGTGTTACAGCTGTGTTCAAAGCATTGATAGTCTTCTGCTGCGTTGTATTAAATTTGTTGTAAATTAATCTTTCGCTGTTGTATTATTATATTCGATGTACTCTGTTATTATGTACTCTGATGTAACATTATTATAATGTTTATAAAAGTCTTCTTTTATTTGTTTTGATGTGTTATATGCCCAAACTTACCGTATGCGGGATACGAACGATCTTGGTCGATTTAGCAATCGATTAGGTCCGGGAGAAATCCGTGTCGATTACAGATGGTATCAGAGCTTTGGTTAACTCAAATCATTGGGGTTCAACTCGTTAGAACTGAACAAAGACTCGTCCGAGGTAGGATTAGAAATATCCTACAAAGGAATACTCATTAGAGATAGGATCAGTAGTATCCTTTAATGAGAAAACTCCTTAGAGATGGGTTTAGTAATGCCCTAGAATGAGTTGAGAGTAACAACTTTATAATTAACGTGTATGTGATTATGTATATAATCCACGAATTGATTTATGATTGTGTTGTGTGATTATTAGTTCAACTAATAAAATTATTGAAACCAATAAAAAAATGAAAGTTGTGTTGGTTGGTCAAACAACTTTCAGCTCCGTTCCTTTTCGAGGACGAAAAGATTTTAACTGGGGGATATTGTAACAACCCGGAAAATCAGAACCAATTTAAAATTTTTATTTTAGCTATTTTATTGGATTTTAAATATTTATAATTTATTTTAAATAATAACGATTAAAAATTTATTTAGATCGAAGTAAGAACGAATATATTTATTTTAATTATAAAAGGAGTTAGAAATAGCGCGGCAGTTTGAAAATTTGAATTTGAACTTTGACTGAATGGACAGGATTCAAACTAAATCGGATTTCAGTAAAATCAAAAATATTGGAATCTGTTTGAAAATATCTTTCTAATGGATCTGAAAAATTGAAATTTCATAGCGGGAATAAAAAGTTATGGCCAGTTAAATATTCAGAATAGTCGCTATGGAATTTAATATAATATATTGTCGTTATATATAGCCATTTTGCAAACGATCTCCATTTTTGACAAAACCACTTTGGTTGGATCCGGAATGTCAAATTATTACAAGATTCCAATTTTCATAATTTTTGGAATTAATATGTGAGTGTGGCAAATGAAGATGTGTTTTGTCAATTTTGGTCAAATTGGATCGACCAGAAAATGAACATTTTTCAAATGGTCTCCAAATTCTACGAAATTAGTTTTGTTAGGACTGTATTGTCAACATAGCTAGATTTATTTTTCGTGGATTTTTGGAGTCAGTATATGGTCCTGGTAAATTAAAATGTACATTTAAATTCAATATATATTGATTTATATTTTAATTTTGATGAAAACTAATTGAAACAACCGAATTGGCTTATGAAACATATTCCATTGTGTCTGTAATGAGGGTATTTGGCTAGGAACGACAGTTGTTGCGTTTGATTTGGAGTTCAAATGCGAAATCACACTTATTGGAATTAATTAAATAAATAATATATATATAAAGGAGCCTTCTCTCTCTCCCTCACAATGTTTTCGCCTGCCCTAGAAATCAGATGGCTGAGTTGCTCCAGGGAAGATTGGATCTGATTTCCCTCTCCATACAATAAAAACCGAAATTTCCTAAAACAAAATCGAAGAGGCCATCAAACTTGAGAGGATGGACGGTGGTGATTTAAAAATTTTCAGTATGGTGGCCAAATTTGGGATCTGAACGTCGCCGGTTCGAATCAGTTTGTGGGTCCCAACAGGCATTGTGGCGCACACCATTCAAGGGGAGGGGATGCGGTGGTCGGGGTATCGAAGGGGTGCAGTCCGATGAATTGCAGATGGCTCTGGCAAACTGCGGCAGGGAGATGTCTTAATCGAACGATGGATTCTAGAGTGAACGGAGGAAAGCGATGTTAACAGATGTAATTAGAGAATTAATGATGTAATTAATTTATTTATTATATTAATAATGTAATCAAATATTAAAAATCCGTATCTCATTCATATGAAATCAGAATTCAGCAAACAAGGATGCGTTGGAATCGTGGTGAAAAATACTACAACATGAAACTAACCAGAAGGATTTTGAAGCTAGTTGATATTTTTGATCAAATTAAACGTCCTATTAAATTTGATTAAAACGATGGTTTTAATCGATTTTTGAAACCGACAACGGTGAGATATTTTTTTTAATAATTAAAATTAATTATTATCGTGTTTAGAAATTTATACACATACGCTGTTAAATTCAGTTTGTTGTTGTACGCGATTTGATTTGGATTGGTTGATGCTATTGTTGTGATCTATTGATTTAATTGAATATAATGGAAAAATAGAAATTGTATACAAATAAAAATATTTCATTTTTATTTGTTATGTTGAAATTAAAATTGTGTACAAATAAAAATACCCATTTCTATTTTGTCATTGTTATAGGTAGAAATTTGTGTACAAATAAAAATTCACATATTTATTTGAGACGACCCGAACTTCCCCGTGAAGGAAAGCACGGGTAGAATTGAGGACAAGACAAAATAGAACGCAAACAGAAGAACATTTCATTGTTATTACAACAATTCCATCAGATACAAGAATATACAGAGTATAAATGAATAAAATACATTCGATGAATATCAGAGATTACAATAAATTACATAGCAGCGGAAAAAGATACAAAACACAACTGAAAGTGATACACGGATGCAGAGCTTTCCGAGCATCGTTCCAGTTGTAAATCAGGACCCTATGAATATAAATCTGCAAAACCAAAACTACTAGCTGCCCGTGTGGAAAATAGGGGCGCCCAGAGTTTAGGTTAAAATAATAAACTCCAGGTCAGTCATGTGACTGGTGTGAGAACTAAAACAGTTATTAATCTTTATTTTAAAGTTCGGTAAATCAAGGGACCACGCCGTATGACACGGAACGGGTTTTCTCCCAAGAATACCAGTGCATAAAAAAAACAGCGCGATGCTAAAATAAAGAAAAATGAAGCTGTTATAAGACCCAGGTCCCATCACACAATGCAACGCAAGCCGGAGGATAGGGTTTTTACCTTATAACAGCCAAAGCATGCTTGATACGTTAAAAACACATTATTTGATACTATAATAAGTGTATAGTGTCAAAACAATTTCAATCATAAATATCAATCATAGGCGGCATGAATGACCCATACCACTATGTCGCCATACCAGGTTCTACAAATAAAACCGAAATACACGTATTGGAAATTGGATTTCCGTCATGAGTCGAGGCAAGGGGAAAGCTCCTCTCCGCGTTCGAGACACTCTAGCAAATGTCTCAGGACCCCACTATGATCCTTGGATCTTAAGGGCTGGTCCTCTCTTACTTTTGAGAATTAATTATTCCTAAACACATGTTTGCCGGTCCTTACAGACCTATATCCGAGGCGCCTCGTATCCAACAACCACACAGGTGAAAAGAATATAAATGTCAGGGCTGGTAAGTCACTGACACCACCCTAGCTAGAAAGAAACGTCGTGATCTCCCTGCAGTCACTATCCCGTTTTTGACTCATACCGAGGTGTGAGGCTCGCGAATTCACGTTATACACAAAGCTACGTCACACAGACCATGCTTTGATCATCAACCACAAGACTTTTCTTTTCAATAGAAGCCTTGATCAATTTCCACTTACGCGTGCCACACTGGCAGTTCACTCCATGCGACTGATGTCCATCGATATACAACCTCTGAGCTCGTACGTCTTAGAGAAGGGCGTTAAGCAAGAGAGTAAATTCTCCGCCGCCAAACAGATGTATATTTAATAGAGATCAATCAACACAGAATATGATAAACAAATTGGGTGTACAACCCTCATCTTGGGTGTACAGCCCAATCGAGATCATCAGTAATCACCCAAACGATGTGAAGACTTCCGGTCTTCAACCACCGCCTTCATCTTCGACATCTCGTCGAATTGGTTATTCAGAATGGGTATAACCCGACCTTTCTGAATAACCCACGTATATGATAAACAAATGTTACACAAACACAACAAACGCCTCATTCCAATTCAGAATATTCTTTTATTCACAAAATCACATTCTTAGGGGAAAGGTTCCCATTAATTTTATCCAAGATAAATTCTTTTAAATTTATTCTTTAATCTTCTTTTGGATGTCATTTCAAACTAGTCGGGATTAGCGAACTACACCGAAGTAATTATTTTATTTCCCAATCCCAACCTATTCATCCCATGGAGCAAAACTGATAATACTCCATATCTAGCACCACGGTGTTATCGGTAAAATTAATTACCATTTCACGATCAAATCTAATTAAATATTTAACTATCGCTTTGGAGCAAAACTGGTGATACTCCTTTCTCGATCCCTTTCCAAATTTGATAATTTAAATTATCAATTCACATTTCAATCTAATTAAAAATTCATTAAAACTCCACTTAGTTTTAATCTTTTCAAAAATCAATGTCCTGTCTTTAACTGGGTTAAAGAACCAATGTCATCTAAAACTCGATCCATGATAAACCCAAATCACATTTGATATTAAATACAAGGCTCCGAATAGAAAATATATCGGCTTATATTCAATATCAAATTCTGAAACCAACAAATATAGTATTGGAAATAACGATATAAAATATATCTTTCAAATTCCCATAACAATATCTGTATAGTCACGAAATCCAACATCGAAATATTCCGAAGATAATTTCGATTCCACTCCAGTCTAATTCACATATTGGGAATATTGATTATTTTTAAAATCGCTTTCAAATTCAATTTATTTATTTCAAAAATAAATTGATTTTAATTCTAGTTCAAAACTAGTTCATTTCGATAAAAATCTATTTTTATCCTTTCAAATATGGAGCTTTTCATCCCAGTTCTTTCCAATTTATATATTATGATTTTACACAAATTATCAATATTTTTAATAATTTTATCAAGGCCCGTACAGTCGATTTCCAACAACGGCCATCGAACTGCACTTACAACGACCTTTTTCAAATTTGATTTGGACATAATTCCAAATCCAACTGTTGGATTTCAAATTTCTAATATTCATTGGAAAGCTCTTTTCGATACGAACCCAACGGTTCCGGTTTTAGGAGAATCCGACGGCCGGATCTCCCGCAACGTCAATTTGAAGTCAATGGTCGAAATTCACGGACTACCGCGGCGCGGCGCGTTCTATTCAGGCCATTATATATATATAATATATATTTAGATATATTTCGTCGATTTCCTTTTAAAACGTATTTTATAAATCGTTTTATATTCGTTTTCAAAACCATTTCCACTCTATATTCAATTTCTAATCAAAATTGAATATTTCATATCATTACTATATAAATGATAATATTTTCAAAACTTTATATTTTGAAATCACTTCCTTTTCGATATTCGTTATAAAAAAGAATATAATCGATATAAATATCGTTCACGTCAAAATAGCGCAGCTCTAATCAACACGGCTTTATATATTTCAATAAATTCGTTATTCTATTCAACAACTGAATATTTATTCTATTCAACACATGAATAATCTCAACACATGAGTACTGTCAACACACGACTATTTTTATATTCAACACATGAAATTTCTTTTATAATATTCATTATTTTCCTGATTGGAATGAGGCCCAATCAATCACCATATAACGTTAATTATATGGATTCCATACAACACATATATATAATAGCAATGATAAACAATCAACCATCACCCAAAGTGCACCACACAATTGCATAAGCATCAAATATAAATAATCAACGCTTACACAGTCTGTCGACCAATCGATCGACATACAATTAAATAATTGGGATTAGTGTATGCCAAATTTCATCCCAACACCCGTGTGGGATTTCAAATCAACAAACACAGATTTTTATTTGTGCAGTTGGGCGATGTGTAAAATTTATCGACCCAATCAATATCAGTCAAATCAGTTTATATAAACAAATCGGCCGATTTGTTTATAAATATTTATTTATTCACTTTCACGTTAAAAATTATATTTTTAACTATAATTCATTTATTTCAACTATCTACAATTTATTATCGATTTCACATCAACATCACAAACAATTTTCACAACACTTCAATCAAACAAACAAGCCATCCATGGTCTGTGGATGACGGGTGTCGGGTGCTGCTAAGCACCGTCTGCATCCTAGTATATATATATATATATATATATATATATATATAACTAGAAAAAAAAATTTAGAGTGAGAAGTTCTCACCAATAGCTAATCCAAACGTCTCGACTCTTCATATGTAGAAAATCTCCGCCGTTTCTTCTTTTGTCACTTTCGTCACTTTCGTCATCCGTATTCACTACATATATAAAAATCGAATTTTTACTTTGCTATTCAATATATAAAAATCGAATTTTTACTTTGCTATTCAATATATAAAAATCGAATTTTTACTTCGCTATTCAATATATAAAAATCGAATTTTTACTTCGCTATTCAATATATAAAAATCGAATTTTTACTTCGCTATTCAATATATAAAAATCGAATTTTTACTTTGCTACTCAATATATAAAAATCGACTTTTTACTTTGTTATTCAATATATAAAAATCAAATTTTTACGTTGCTATTCAATATATAAAAATCGAATTTTTACTTTGCTATTCAATATATAAAAATCGAATTTTTTTACATCGATAAAAATCGTATGTTTTCTATTTCAAAAATTTAATCTTTATATAGTTAAAAATCTCGTCTTTTCACTTTTAAAAAAAAATCAAATCTTTGAATTTCTATAAAAATCGTATTTTTATAACTTCAACTTCATATGAAAAATCGTATTTTTATTCGCTATCTCCTACATTAAAAATCCGATTTTTTCCACTTAGAAAGATCCGATCTTTTCTCTATTAAAAATCCACTCTTTAACATTTCAAAAATCAATTCGTTTCTAAAGTAAAAATCTTTTCTTTTCGACTATAAAAATCATTTCTTTTCAACTATAAAAATCTTTTCTTTTAGTGATGAAAAATCATTCCTTTTTGTGAATCAAAATCAAAACTTTCAAGCGACAAAATCAATCCTTTCATCATATAAAAATTATATTTTTAATCTCTTTATAATATAAAAATCGTATTTTCAAATCATTATCGTTCATATGAAAATTACTTCTTCTCTATGATAAAAATTGCTACTTTCATCGAAGTAAAAATCATATTTTTAACACTAATCTACCTATATACAAATCTGATTTTAAATTGATTAAACTAAGCTAAACATTTAAAATAAATTAAAACAAAACAAAACAAAATAGATAAATATATAAATAAATAAAAGAAAGAAGAACTCACAGCGAATAGGGAGGGGTTTTTGCTGAGGGGAGGGTGTCGGCTAGGTGGGGGGGAGGCTGCGCGCGGTGGCTCGATGGGGGTACGGGTCTCGATTTGGACGGAGGTGGAGAGGAAGAAGAGGCGTCGGGGGGGGGAGGGCTAGGTGCGGTGGCGCGCGTGGGGAGGTCGGAGGGCGGCAGCGCCCCCAGCGGCGGAGGGGAGAGCTCCTCCGTCGATCGCGAGATGGACACATTTTTTTTCTTTTTCTTTCGTTAGTCGACTGAAGAACGGGGAGGGGGGGGGGGCAGAGGGATTTAAGGAGAAGAGGGAGATTTTTATTTATTTATTTATTTTAATTTCAAAAAGGTACTTTTTCATTTGACCTCTAAACGAGGCCCACCGCCTGTCGTCCATAGCTAATTACCCCCATTCCGAACACAATGGGATATGTACCATAAGCTGATTCGACCGTTTCGATCAGTTTCCGTTAAAATCAACATATAACTCTATATATTGAATTTGAACGCGCATTTCAATTTACCGGGGTCACATACGAACTCTAAAAATTCCAGAAAAATATTTTCTAGCTTCATATTGACGATACGGTCCTAACAAAACTAGTTTCGTCGAATTCTGAGACCGTTTGAAAAATGGTCATTTTCCAGTCGATTAAAATCAACTAAAACTGGTCAAAAGCGTTTTCCTTTGCCATGCTCACATGTTGATTCGAAAAATTATGAAATTTGAAACCTAGCAATAATTTGACACCACAGATCCAACAAAAGTGGTTTCGTCGAAATCCGAGGTCGTTTGCAAAATGGCTATTTTTAAGGGCCTGAATTCCATAGCGACTATTCAGAATTTTCAGCTGGACATATCTTTTGATTCCCGCTATGAAATGTCGATTTTTCGGATTCGTTGGAAAGATATTCTCAATTAGATCCTAATGTTTTTGGTTTCACTAAAATCCGGATTGTTTTGCACCCGGTACATTCAATTGAAGTTTGAAATCAAATTATCGAACTACCGCGCCATTTTCAATTCTATTTATAATTATATATAATTATTTATATTCTAAGGATGACGTATATAAATATATACGTTCGATTTCTATTCAAATTATTATTTTCGTCGATATTATTTAAAATAATCTATTTTAAATATTCAAAATTCGCTAAAATTGCCAAAATAAAAATTTTAAATTTGCTCGCATTTCCGGGTTGTTACATTATTTGTCATGTTAAAAATAGATATTTGTTTACCAATGTAAATGTTCACTTTTATTTGTTATGTAAAAATAGGAATTCTCAACAAAACAAAAGTATCATTTTTATTTGTTATATTAAAAATAGATTTGTACCAAACAAAAATATAATTTTTATGTGTCATGTTAATGTATAAATTGTCCACAACATAAAAATATCATTTTTATGAGTTATGTTGAATTAGAATTGTCGACATAAAAATATCATTTTGATGAGTTATGTTGAATTAGAATTGTCAACATAAAAATATCATTTTCATGTGTTACGTTAAATTAGAATTATCAACATAAAAATATCATTTTTATGTGTTATGTTGAATTAGAATTATCAACATAAAAATATCATTTTTATGTGTTGTGTTGAATTAGAATTGTACACAAAAAAAAATATCATTTTTATTTGTCAATTTAACATTGAATTTGTATACAAATAAAAGTAGTCATTTTTATTTGTCAAGTTAAACATTGAATTTGTATACAAAATAAAAGTGGTCATTTTTATTTGTCAAGTTAAACATTGAATTTGTATACAAATAAAAGTAGTCATTTTTATTTTTCAAGTTAAACACTGAATTTGTTTGCAAATAAAAATAGTCATTTTTATTTGTAATGTTAAACATTGAAATTGTATACAAATCAGAATATCGTCTTTTATTTGTTATGTTAAAATAGATTTGTATACAAATAAAAATATCATTTTTATTTGTTATATAAAAAGATAGATTTGTACACAAATAAAAATATCATTTTTATTTGTCATATTAAATAATGAAATTGTATACAAATAAAAATATTCATTTTTATTTGTCATGTTAAATATTCAAATTATATACAAATAAAAATATCCTTTTATTTGTCATGTTTAAAATAGAATTGTTGTCAAATAAAAATTTCCTTTTTATTTGTCACTAGAAAACATTGGATATGTTATGGGAGTAAATAATCGTTTTATTTTTCATTAGCAACATAGAAAATGTTATGCTAATAAAATAATCTTTTTATTTGTCATTAGCAACATAGAAAATATTATGCTAATAAAATAATCTTTTTATTTGTCATTAGCAACGTAGAAAATGTTATGAAAATAAAATATTCTTTTTATTTGTCATTAGAGACATAGAATTAGTTGTACATATAAAATAATTTTTTTATTTGTCATTAGAAACATAAAATTGGATATGCAAATAAAATAATATTTTTATTTGTCATTAGCAACATAGAATTGGTTATGCAAATAAATATTCTTTTTTATTTGTCATTAGAGACATTGTAAGTGTTAGACAAATAAAATATTCTTTTTTTATTTGTCAATAGAGACATTGTAATTGTTATACAAATAAAACATTTTTTTTATTTGTCATTAAAAACATTGTAATTGTTATGCAACTAAATTACTTCATTTTATTTGACATTAGAATGTAGAAAACATGTATATAAATAAAATACTCTTTTTTACTTATCATTAGAAAACATGGAAAATGTTACACAAACAAAATTTCTTTTTTGTTTGTCATATGAACAAAGGAAATGTAGAATTTGTGTAAAACAATAAAACATTCTTTTTATTGTATACATATGAAATGTAGAAATTGTGTAGACAATAGAATTCTTCTTTTTATTATATATATGTGAATATAGTAATGGTCAAATTTTAGTTGAAACATTCAAAAATGATATTTTTAACCTAGATGTTGATTCATTTAGAAAAATAGGCATGCATAGGAAAATTTAGTTGAAACATTAAAAATGATATTTTTAAAGCATATTTTGATTCATTATAAAAAGGAATCATATTTAGGAAAATTTGTTGAAACCTTAAAAATGTTTATATGTTAAAGATATGTTTCCTTTTTTTGAAACATCACTTTAAATAGGTTAGTGAAAACATTGAACGATTTATATATATATATTAAAATTAAACGAATCGCGCGTGGTAGTTCGCATTTCGGAATCGTAACTTCAAACGATTATACCGAAAGATCCGACCGTCGGATTTTCCCAAAACTGGAACCGTTAGGTCCGCTTTGGGAAGATCTTTCCAATGATATAAAATTTGTTAAAATCCAACAGTTAGATTTTGAGAAATGTGTAAATCAAATTTGGGTAAAAACAACGCTAGGGCCGCGTATTGACCTGAAGCGCTGTTAAGTTAAACTGGATTATTTTTAGATAAATAATAATGGAGGTAAATCATTATAAAAAATATCAATGATATGAAATGATTTAAATTATATATATTCGAGAATTATTTGAAAAGGCCAAGTTCAATCTCATTTCAAATAATTATACAGCGATTAAATCGAAGATATTGAAGACGGTGATTGAAGACTGGCGATCTTCACATCGAATGGACGACTACTGATGCCCGACATTGGGTAGCTCCCAGTAAAGGGTTAAAAGTGGTAGTTGTCTGGACGTACTTGTTGATATCCGGACATGCGTGCACCTCTCTTATGTATTGGACATACGGGACGAGGAATAAGGTGTCTCCGGTTTTGTTCAGACCCAGAACGGACTTGTAAATGGATGTGTGTCTAACATTGGATTTCGTTCTGTGTTGATTGATTTCTATTAAATATATATGTATGTTTGGTGGCGGAGAATTTGTTCTCTTGCTTAACACCCTTCTCTGAGACATACGAGCTCAGAGGTTGTATATTGATAGACATCAGTCACATGGCGTGAATTGTCAGTGTTGCATGCCAAGATGTAAATGATCAAGGATTATTGTTGAAAGGTAGAGCCTTGTGTTTAATGATCAAAGCACAGCTTTAATGAGCATAGCTTTGTGTATAGCGTTACTTCGCGAGCCTCACACCCCGGTATGAACCAGAAATGGAAGAAGGACCCCAGGTAGAACATGTGTTTCTTTCTAGCTAGAAGTGGTGTCATGGTATGGAGCCTAGACATTTTTACTTATGTGGATGATGGAAAGCGACGTACCTCGGATTTCAGTCCTTAGTGGCTCTTGATTTATGCCTCATAGGGTGGGGAAACGTATTGTTCAGGAATAACCAATCCACTAACACATGTGTGGACCGGCCCTGGCGCTCCTAAGGGCTTGACTGAGTACTTTCCCTGAGGCTTGGGCTGGAGAGTCTCGAATTCGATAAGGACGATCCCTTACCTTAGTTCATGATGGAAATCCAACTTCCAATACGACACTATACGGGTTTTTGATTGTAAAACTAGTATGGCGACATAGTATATGGTAGCTATGTCGTCTATGATTGATAAATTATGATTGAAATGTTTTTGAAACATATATACACTAATAATAATATCAAACTCTTTTTATCGTATAAAGGATTTTTGACCATTATAAGGTAAAACTCTATCCTCCATTTTGCGTTGCATTGTGTGATGGGACTTGAGTCTTATAATAGTTTCCTTTTTCCTAAAAAGCATTGCGTTGTTTAAATGATTTACTTTATTTATGCACTGGCAACCCAATGGAGTAAACCCGTTCCACGTTAGCGGCGTGGTCCTTTTATTAGCCTTATTATTGAATAAGTTAAGTAAGATTTCTCATACCAGTCTCATGACTGACTCATAGTTTGTTTCACTTACAAACTCAGGTGCCCTTATTTTCCACATGGGCAGTCGAGTGGCTTGTTTTGAAGATATTTATTTATTTAGCAGGATTCTAGATCGAAGCTAAAAGTTGTGTCCAGAGCATTGATAGTCTTCCACTGCGTTTTATTAAATTTGTTGTAAATTAATCTTCCATTGTTGTATTATTATATTCGATGTACTCTAATATTATGTACTCTGATGTAACATTATTATAATTTATAAAAGTCTTTTGTTATTTGTTCTGATATGTTGTATGCCCAAAGTTAGCGTATGCGGGATTCGAACGGCCTTGGTCGATTTAGCAATCGATTAGGTCCGGGCGAAATCCTTGTCATTGCAATAATGATATGTATATACAAGTAAAGATTTGTATTTCAGGGTTATGTTATATAATAAATTTTATCTGATCCACTGTGAGACTCGTGCTTACTCTAATGTTGTTGTATTTATGTTTTTCTTCTTCTCCTACTATTCTAACTTTCTTTCTTTATGTTCTCACCCTCTAACTTCTTTCTATTAATGATCTAGTATGTTCGATGCTTGAATAGTTGACCTGAGTTTATGTCGATTTTCGGGGTTGAAAATCCTGGTTCGTTACAGCGGTATCAGTGCTGAAGGTTAAGTGATTACCTTGGCTCTGTGGTGTAACTAAATAGAGATGGGGTTAGTAATACCCTAGATTAAGTTTGAGTTTATACATATGAGCATGTATTTGTTATTTAATAGAAAATGGTTTTATATTGTGGAGATTCATTAGTTGAGTGGTTGTGAATTCTGGTCGATCAGTATGATCCACTTTATCGATAGGGGTTTCTAAACACTTAAATACGATAAACCGACACGGTACGTTTTAGAGAGGGTAAATGAAATAATTTTACCCAAATTATATTTTGATATAAAGAATGATTGATATTAGAAATATTATGGTATATTGGATTTGCAAGTAGTTATTATAATCGAGTAGGATTATAATTGAAAGGGTTATATATATATATATATATATATAACCAAATAGAATTCATATAAGTATAATATATGAAACCTGATAAACTAAACCTGAATTTAAACCAGGATAGGAATTAAAACTCTGGAAATTTGAATAAGTGTTTGTAAATGAATTTGGATTAAATATATGGAAATTTTAAAATCTTGGGAGATTTTGAAATGTTTTCAAGCACTGAGAAGGATATTTTGAATTGGTTTCAAAATGAAAGTGTTTAAAAATGGTTTTGTAAATGATACAGTATTGAATTCACTTCGGTCATTGGAAAATAATTCTGATGATGACAGCCGCATCATCCGTGTTCATTTTCAAGTTTCTAAATGACATATTACTACCAAAGATTTTGATTTTGAATTATTTTGAGAAAAAAAAGTTGTTTTGAATTCTGAAAAGGAATATTTGGTTTTTGAAAAACTAAGTTTTTTGAAACTCCGAGGAAAAGATTATTTGAATTAAAACGGATTGATTTTTGAGATAAAAAAATCAAATTTTGAATTTGGAACTGATTAGAGAAATAAATTATTTAATAAAATTTTGTGGAATGGAACTTAACTGGGTTAAGTATATTGGATTGTGAGATAGGAATCTGAAATAATATTGGACTGGTAGGTTAAGAGTTTGGAATCAAATATAGAACCTGAATTTGAAATGGAATTTGGTTTGAGTATAAGAGAATGATTTGGTTTTAGGATAAATTGATTGGAGATTGATTGGGATGACATTTGTATATGCTGACTTGGTAGTAAATTGAAGAGATAAAGTTGAATGCCCGACAAAAAGGTACAATTTTATATTTTATATGAGTATGAGATTTATGAGCCTATTTGGCAAGCCGCTTGGCGGTTTGATTTTCTTCTAGATTGGAGAAGGCCTAGAGATGTGAGTTGTAGTTGTACCAACTAAGCCGTGCAAATGAGACGTTGGCAAAAAATTCGAAATTTTAGGGTGTTAGAAAATTTTCAGAATTTTTGAAAATTTTCGTTAATAGGAATGAATTGATATTTTAATTAAAATTACTTGGTTCGGTTGAAACTGAAGTTAAGAAGTAAACCAACAGATTTTTTTAACCTAGTTAATAGGGTTTGTAGCATTTTTTTTCTACCTTAGTAATTTCGGGGATGAAATTCCTTTAAAGCGAGAAAAAATGTAACGTCCCGTATTTTTGACGAACGAATAATTAATTTATTTAATTATCTAAATTTCAATTTGGCATTATAAAAGATTGAATTAAATAAATTTGGAATATTTAATTAATGTTTATAATGGGATAATAAATTATAAATTCCAAAAGATTCGGAAACAGTAGAATTCACAATATTGTGTGAATTAGATGATTTAACTGATTAAATTCAGTTTAGAATTGAATTATAATAATGAATTTATTTATTTAACGAAGTTGAACACATTTATTACAACATAATTTAAATCGAGCTCGTAATGTCGTGGTAGTTCGTAGTTTTACGTTTTAAACTTTAAACGAATATAAAGATTCGTTATAAGTCAGATTTCTTCGAAACAAGAAATGTTCAAATATATTTCACTATATTTTTCTACTGGAAGAGAAAAATGGAGATTTCGTCTTCTAGATTGCGAGTTACGTCCAAATCAAATTTTCAAAAAGTTGCTATAGAGTCATTAATAAATTATAGCGATTTATATAATAATGTAAAAGGATTTTTAATATAAATTGAATACCGTTTTAACTAGGATTTGAAATATCGAGTTATAATTCAAATATGTTTATTTTTGAGTTATATGATATTCTATGTGAATATCTAACAACACAGACTTCCCAATCCTCAAAGAGACGGTGGAGCCCGGATTGCTTTAAGAACATGACGCATTAAAACACAAATAGTAGAACATTACATTGCTATTATAACAATTTACATCAGAGTACAATTATGTATCAGAGTATGGATAAATATTACATAGCAGAAAAAATAATATCAGAGATTTAAATTGCATAACATCAGAAATGAAAATGTATATATACAACGTGCAGCAGCAAATACAATAACTAGCATAACTGAAGGAAATACACAGATACAAATCTTTTCGAAATTAGTCCACCTGTAATCTAGGATCCTGTGTAAAGAAATATCTGCAAACCAAAACTACTAGCTGCCCATGCAGAAAATATATGCGCCCAGAGTTTAGGTTAAAATAATATACTCCGAGTCTGAAATGACCCAAATTTCCCCATGAAGGAAAGTACAGATTGAATTGAGAACAAGACAAATCAGAACACAAACGATAGAACATTTCATTGTTATTACAACAATTTACATCAGAGTACAAGAATATTCCAAAGTATGAATAATTATTACACATTGGAAATACAATATCAGAGATTTAAAATTACATTTCAATAGCAGCGGAAAATATAATACAATGCGTAGTGGAAAATACATCACTGGCACAAATGAAATAAATACACGGATACAGAGCTTTCCGAATATAGCTTCAGTTGTAAATCCAGGATCCTGTGAGTATAATATCTGCAAAACCAAAACTACTAGCTGTCTGTGTGGAAAATAAGGCACCCAGTGTTTAGGTTAAAACAATAAACTCCAGGTCATTCATGGGACTGTTGTGCGAACTAAAACAGTTATTAGCTTGATTTTAAAGTTGGGTAAATCACAGGACCATGCCGTATAACACGAAATGGGTTTACTCCACATGAATCTTAGTTTAAAATAAAACAACGCAATGCTTTTTGGAAAAATGAAACTATTATAAGACTCAGGTCCCATCACACAATGAACGTAGTCGAGGATAGAGTTTTCCCTTATAATAGCCAAATATGCTTGATACGCGAAATTTCATCTTTTATTATTACTATAAGTGAAGAAATCATCTTCAAATATAAATGTATCAATCATAGGCGGCGTAGATACCATTATATTACGTTGCTATATATATATTTACAACTAAAACCGAATATCGCGTATTGGAAATTGGGTTTCCATCTACAAACCAAGGCAAGTGATCGTCCTTACCGATTCGAGACTCTCTAGCCCAAGCCTCAGGATACAGCCGCGACTGCACCTGCGGTTAGCGACACTGTCGGTCATCCGTCGATGATTGGCAATACCGTAAACTATATGTTAGCCTGCCCTATGGGGCAAAAAATAATCTGGTCAGTATATCGACCAGAACATCCATCGATCCCGAAGTGACTGATATATGTGAGGCGCCTCTCTATCCATCAAGTAATAAGCAACATCCACATGAGTAAACAGTCTGGGCTCCATACCATGACATTACTCCTAACTAGAAACTAACATATGACCATTTCCCTGAAGTCCTCATCCCGTTTCTGGTTCATACCAGGGTGTAAAGCTCGAGAAGTAACGCTATACACAAAGCTATGCTAATTAAAGTTGTGCTTTGATCATGTAACGACCCGGATTTTTGAGCCATTTAATTATAAATATTTAAATTGGTTTTAAATATTTTATTTGAAATATAAAACGATTTTTATAAGGAATTTATTTACTAGAACGAAGTTTTAACGTATAATCTATAATATAATTTAAATCGAGCTTGTAATGTCGCGGTAGTTCGTAATTTAACATTTTGAACTTCAATTGAATATACAGAATTCAATATAAGTCGGATTTCTTTGAAATAAGAAATGTTTGGATCTACTTGATTATATTTTTCTATTGGAAGAGAAAAATCAAGATTTCATCTTGTAGAATGTGAACTATGTCCAAATCAAATTTTCAGAAAGTCGCTGTGGAGTCTCGTATAAGCCATAACTATTTATTCAATATAATTAAATATTGGTTTCAAATTTTGACAATATTTTTGAGACGTAGTTATAATTTAATTTATAGAATTTTTCTATAATTTTTATTTTTAAAAATAAGAAACTTTTTATTTGAAGTATATTACACCCTATATCAGCATTATGGGATTTCACAAAATGAATTAAGTTGTCTATTTTAATATGTATTTGGAATCGTGGTACATCGCTTGACACGATCGTATTTTTATTTTTATCCATAGCAGTTCATATATGAATGGAATTTTAAGTAACCGAGTTACATGTATGTAAATCAAACTTATAATAATAATAATAATAATAATAATAAAAGTAGTAATAATCATAACAATATGTTTGACTAAAGCACAATGGTAGTATAAATTACTCGTCATTGTTGTAAAGGTTTAATCAACTAGTAAAATTGGATATCTAACGAGAACATTTGACATGAAGGCTAATAATAAAATGTTCATACAAGAATGAATTATGAACAGTACAGAATGAGTGATCCATGGAAATACATAGGTAAGAGGGCAACCAATATTGTAAACACAGATCTCATGTTTGCAGTATCAAAACATACAAATAAACATCACATTACTCATTTCCACGGATAGTATCACGCAAAAGATTTTCACAACAACTAACATGTACCTAATACGTGAAACCCAAAGCCTCTTCTGCAAATCTAGCTAATATCAAGTCGAATATGTTGTACGTCTGAAGTAACATTGTTCTTATCTCTTCTTCATGCTCCATCTATATAAATCTACAAGCCTTCCATTCAAGGGTAGAAAACAAAATCTCAAGAAAACAAAGAAAAATGGAAATAATTCATATAAAATTCTATATATAATATATGTAAATATCTATACCGGATCCGGACGAGGAGAGCTTTCCAATATTCTACTATTGTCAAAAGCGATGCGTATTTTGGGTTTTCGGTGGCGATTAAGGCATTGATGGTTGAAGGATCGGTCACCAAAGTATGGGGGAGGCTCAAGCTGTCGATCAAGGAAGCGGGTAGTAAAAATGAAAGAATAGAAAAATGGGTGAAGCGCGAGTTGGGCGAGATGATGAAGCGAGGTAGGAGTTTGGAGTTGAGATCTGGATTTGAAAAAAAAAACTATACAGTGAATTCAGAGAAGAAAAGAAAAGGGTATAAATTTGGTTGATTAGAAAAGGAGGTTAGCTATGTTGGTTTCCGTTGTCATGGACTGTAGTGGAGGGACAGTTGCAATGGGAGAGAAGCCACTGTTGGTGTTTGTAATTCTTGAACGAGTTTCGTAAATTTAGTAGAGAGGAATCCTACAGTTAACGTAAGGTTTAAATTACTTAATTATATTTAATCAAGTTAAGAATGCTTGATCTGTTAAATGTTGAGATGTCCTTATACTATGCAGGAATATTTCGAACTGTATTGAAAATCTTGGTATCAGGATTCTGAACCTGGAAGAGACGAGGTGACTTTTTGTTATGTAACGACAGTCGGAACAAAGTCCCCCCTTCCTTGCATGCATATGAGCTGGCACACAACTCCCATATAACAAAAGGAATCCCCTAGTGTTACGTGCCTACCAACTCATATTTGTACTCAACTCCTTCAATTTATTCCATGATGTGGGACTATTAATTCCAACTCGTCATTCCTCCTTAACAACATGCGAGGCAATCCTAAGAGTCTCCCCCCTTGACTCGCATCCTATGAGTATCTTTTGAGAGCACTGCCTTGCCCTCATGGCCCAGGCCGAACCTTCGGCTCTGATACCACTGTTATGTAATGACGGTCGGAACAAAGCCCCCTACCTTGCACGCATATGAGCTGGCACACAACTCCCATATAACAAAAGGAATCCCTGATGTTACGTGCATACCAACTCATATTTGTACTCAACTCCTTCAATTTATTCCATGATGTGGGACTATTAATTCCAACTGGAAAGTAAAATGCCAATGCCAAGTGGAAAGTAACATAAGCAAAAATGCAAAAGAAAAATATACATGTCAAAAGAAGGGATTGTAAAACAGGAAACATTGGTGACTTTGATTGTTGAATATAAAAGGGAGAAGTGTGGATCGACCATGAAGTGTGGAGTTCAATTGTGTTTTGTTTCAACAAGAAGCACTTTTTGGGCCTTTGGAAGAATAATGGTCAGTGGATTAAGTGTATTTATGATTTAAACATTTGGGAATTTTGTAAATTGATTTTTGGTGAGACACGAGGGAGGCGGATGTCTTGAAAACACGGCGAATTCTGGTGACGTATTTATAAATGGTTCGTGCAAGCATAGTGACGAGGTGATCACTAAGTGGAGCATTGGACGTTGAAGCAATGGGAGGTGTGTGTTGTGGAAATAATGGAGAAGGTGAATACAAGGGTCGGTGGAAGGAGCTGAAATGGATGCGAAGTTTCAGGCATCAACAATTTTGAAGAGAAGATAAAGTTTTAAGTTGGGCCGGTATTTTTCAAAACAACATAACTAACATTTACCATTTTAATTAAGGAAAATAATTAGGTTTAATAATGATTATTTAAATAATTTATGAAATTAAAGAAATAATTATTTAAATAAAATTATATGCTTATAATTGTATAATCCGTGCATTTCTCAACAGAATTGGACCAAACCGGTCACATTGAAATCGTAGCGATGGGAGGTGCATTATGGAATTGATGAAGCTAAGAGTGGAGCTATTGGAATTTCATAGAAAAATCAAACGTGGTTTGATTTTGGAATGAAACAGAAGCAGAATCACCAACTGCGACCAATGTGAGTAAACTCACTAACTCCACCTCATTTATATTTTTATATAGACGAGTTTTTAATTATTTATAGTAATTTTATAACTCGCGTGATGGTTGTTTGGATGAATAGTTGATAAAATTGGTTGAATGATTGATATAGTTATATAATTGATCGATTATTAGCTTTGATATTTCATATTGATGTGAAATAATATCAGTGATGTGATTAACATCTGTGGATGCAGGGAAACAGGTTGGAGGGATCCACTAGATTCCTCAGCATTTAATTTACTGTTTACATATTTATTGTGATATATGATGAGATATACAAGTGTTGATTAATTTTATTGTGGTTGAATTACACTGGCCCAAATTTTGGTATTTAAATACCGTAAAATATTTGAGAATGTAGAAAAGAAATTGAGGTTTTAAAAGGAAATTATTTCCAAAATAGAAATTAGATTTCAAATGGATTAGAAACTGGTTTAAGTGGATTTAACAAGAAATTGTTTATAAAAATGTTTATAAATAAAGTAAGATAATTATCATTGGACAATGTAATAATATAAATTCAAGCATGAATTTAGGAAGTGGAATTGAAAGTCGGCTCGACAAAAAAAGGATGAGTTTCATAAAACTCGAGATGTAAATTGAATAGAAATAAATCCACAGGGATTTACAATTGGAATTCGACTACATCGAATTAGCCATTTAAAATGAATTATTTCTGAAAGGATGATATTTATGGTTTGAAAAGATAAAGACCAAGTGTTTTGAATTTAAATGGCAAGGATTTTATAAACAGATAGCCATAAATGGATTTGTAGTTTATTTGTATAAAATGAATACCTAGTGGGAATTAGTTGAATATGTAAATAGAAGAATTGGATATGTAAATAGAATAGAAAAGTAGAATAACCAAATAGTTATAAAAGAGTTATAATTATAATTGTATAAAATGAAATAAAAATGGAGATTTTGTAAGCAAGTTTATATTGGTTTTGAACCAATAATTTTAAAATGGAATTTGAAGTCAAATTTGGAATTTATTAACCAAATTATAAATAATTTGGGCTTTAAACGAGATTTGTAAAAATGGAAACATATAATCGAATTTATAAGCTAAAAAAATCTATAAATGGAAGTTATAGAATTGAATGTGAAGCTATAACATTCAAAATGTTATAGTCGTTGTTTTATAAGCAAAGTATTGATTTTATAATCAAAAGAAGGGATATTAAAAAGAGAAAAGCAAAAATGTTTCGAAAGTAGAAAATTGTATATTTTGAAATGGTATTTCAATTAAAGTGGAATTTTTTTTGGTAAGGTGAATAACGATTTGAAAAGCAAATGTGTTGCAGATGGGAATGGTTATACAGGGATTTAGGTTTGGCAATAAGATTTGAAATAAGAATTTGAATGGAATAGAAAATTTAATTGAACTGTAATGATGGGGTTATTCCAAAATTTCTAATGTTATATTCCTAAATTCAGAATGTCGATCGGATATAAGATTTATTCGAAGAAAGTTATATGTATAGGAATTTGACAATGTCAAATTCGGGGAAAGTATTAATTACTTTCCGTTTGAAATAAATTTTTAATATTTTATTTTATTTATTTATTTAAAGAATGAGATAAGAAGTAATATTTCTAAATAAATTAATTTGGAAACAACGATTATAACGCTACTGTTATAATAAATGTTATGTAAATCTAAACAGCGATTTTAACGCTGCTATTATAATAAATGTTCTATAAAGCCAAACAGCGATTGTAACGCTATCATTAAAATAAATGTTTTATAAATAAAATGTTTTGAAACATCGATTATAACGCTACCGTTATAATCAATATTTTTCCATAAAAGAAGTGGATTCTTGGATTGAATCCGATAGTCGCGTAAGCAATGTTTTGTTTGAAATTGTGAGCTTTGACTATTTTAAAGTTGAGGATGTTGTTCAATTAAGGTCTGAGAGGTAATTATACCACAACTTGATTGACTTCATGATTGACGGAGAAATGATTAAGGTTTGATAGTGAAGATTGGTTAGCAATATGGTTAGTTAATAAATGATAAATGGTTTGAGTTACAATAACGATGTTTTATAACATCGCGATAATTTAAAGGATTTTGAAATATTTTCCTAAATAAAATGAGAGATATTTTCTAGCATAGGAAATGAAATGAATTGGTCAACGAGGAATTTAGAAATGTCTCCTAACTGGAATAAGAGATATTTTCTCGAATAAAGAAATTAGAATATTGGAAATGTTTTCCAAGAATTGAGAAAGACAAATGAATTTTGAAAGAATCTAGAAGAGGGGAAAATGAGAATTTGAAATGATAATATAATAAGGAATAAATTTAAAAAGGGGCTTGTGTTGTTTAATGGTTGATCGGTAGAAATTTCCAGTTGGGAAATAGGACCGTTGATTTTATGGGTGTTTCTTTGATAGTTAAATCACCAACTATCAAAGTTTGATTTACTTTATACCTCTGTTGTTGATACGGAGACACCGGGATCAGATTTATTATCTGAAACCCACTCCGTATTGGCATAAGCATTACAAATCAACGTATGCTGAAGATAATTGAAGACGAAGGAAAATGCAAGGGCTGTTCTGTTAATCCTAGATAGAAATTGCCCAAGATGGATTAGTAGAATGGTGCCTTCGGTTTGTCCAGTTCCAGGACAAAGTGTATGGACGGATCTGACAAATTGACATTCAACGTAAATGGTGACAAGATGTTCTGAAAGATAATCGTGACCTCAAGCCTCATCACCCAGGAAATGACAGAAATCGGGCAGGCAGCATTGCCTTGTGGTTCATTCCCATTAGGGGTATTATCACCTGATTTAGAGAAATTTCATTTGTTTCTTACTCTATTCGCTGCTGTATGCTTTCGGTATCGGTTGCTGATCACAACCGTTGGTGATATTATGCTCGATACAGTCAAGTTAAATGAGTGGTCAGCCATGTGTGGGCCGGTTTGCAAGACATTCTTGTTGAACCCAGTGTATTCTCCTCTAGAGATACACTATCGCAAGGCGGTTCCATAGCTTGTCATGTTAGAAATCCAATCTTCAATAAGCGCCCTGCGATTTTCGATTTTATATTATATATGGAGCGTGAGATGCAAGCGATCCGCTAGATTCTATTTATTTGATGTAGACATTATTATAATATCACCGGATTTGATATCAAAAATATTTTTGGTTATCGTAAGGTAAAAACCATCCGTGTTTATGTGTGGATTGGTCTTACGATTATCATTTCTTTTGAAAGGATTTTTGAAAGTTAAATCAAATGGTTCGAGTTTACTCACACCAGTCCCATGACTGACCTAGAGTTTATTTTGTTTTGTTTTCCCTAAACTCTTAGGTGCCCAAATTTGTACGGGAAGTCAAGTAGTCGGGATTTACAGATTCATTTGGATGAGCTTGAAGTAGGAGGCTTCATCAGCTAGCTATAGGCTATCATATTTTCCGCTGTGTATTTTGTTGTATCTGGAAGCAGGTGTTTGTAACTGTTCCAGGAATAACTGTTGTGCGATGACGGTATGTATAAACAGTTACTAATTTGTATTTCAAAAGTTATGTTATATAATATGTTTTGTTCGTTCCGATTTGAGATTTATGTTCTTCGTTTCCTTCTATTCTAATATCTGTTTCTTTCTATTTCTCATCCTCTAAATTCTTTCTAAAAATGATTCATATTTCTGTGCAATTTGGGTTGGACGTGTGGTGTTATTAGTCGACTCAAAAGGTACGGAAATCCAGGCCATTACATTTGGTATCAGACCCGAAGGTTGAGTAGTAACCTTGGCTCTGTGGCGTGACTCAATAGAGATGGGGTTAGTAATACAATAGATTGAGTTTGAATGTATATCTATGAGCGCGTATTTGTAGATTCGATATAAAATTGTTTTATATTGTGTTGACTAGTTTGTTGAGTGGTTTATGAATTCGGGTTGATACAGAATGTACAATTGTATCGATATGCCTTTCTAAATTTCAAACATAGCAATTAGATACAGTATTGTCTTAAAATGGGTAAATGAAATAATTTGCCCAAAGATTATTTTGATATAAAAGGATAAATTTCTGAAATATTATAGTATAGGGATGTGTTGATTGTTATCACAATCAAATGAAATTATAAAATATTGAAATGGTTATATAATTTGTATACGGATAATGTATACAAATGAGATAAACCAAGGTTAAGTTCAAACCTGGTATGGAATTTAAATTCCGGGCGTTTAGAAAATATTTTCTGAAATATTAAGTAATATAATATTACTTTAAATTATTTTGAATAAGAATGGTTTAAACGGATTTTTAAAGGAATTAAGCACTGAAATCACTTCAGTGGCGAGAAAATAATTCTGATGATGGATCGCGAAATCATCAGTATTCATTTTCAATTTTCTGAGGGACGGATTGCTACCATAGTAATTTGGGAATGAAAAATTTGTTTGAAAAGGACAAGATGTTTTAGAAGTTCAAATGCTTTGAATTGAGATGATTATAAATATATGTATATAAATATATATGATTTCAAATTTAAAATAAAACCCAGGAATTTGAATTATGAAATTAAAATTTAACTTGTATATAAATTGAAATGGGGAAAATGTTTCAAATAAAATTGAAATTTAACTTAAGTAAAATAAAATTGGATTGGACTAGAAATAATTCTGAATGAAATTAAATAAAGAGAAATGTTGAGATTTGAATTATTAATGTAACAACCCGGAATTTTGGGGCCAATTTAAAATTTTTATTTTTAAGAATTTTGTTGGAAAATATGCTAGAATTTAAAATTTTCAATTTTAAATAATATTAAGGCCACTGAAAATAGTCAATTTTCAAACGATCTCTGTTTTCGACGAAACCACTTTTGTTGGAAGCAGAATGTCAAATTATTGTTAGATTTCAATTTTTAGAATTTTTCGAATTAATATGTGAGCGTGGCAAAAGAAACTGTGTTTTGTCAATTTCGGTCAAATTTAATCAGCTTAAAAATGGCCATTTTTCAAACAGTCTCAGAATTCGACGAAATTAGTCTCGTTAGAACCGTATTGTCAAAACAAAGTTAGAAATAATTTTTCTGTAATTTTTAGAGTCAGTATGTAGCCCCGGTAATTTAAAATGTACGTTTGAATTAAATATATATTAATTTATATTTTAATTTAAAGAAAAATATACCGTAACAGCCGAATTGGGTTACGAGGCCTGTTCCATTTCGTCCAGAACGGGGGTATTTGCCTAGGAACATTTTTCGTTGAATTTATTTTGGAGTTCCAGACAATATACGAACTTAAAAGAATTAAGTAAATTAAAATACACTAGAAATCCACTATAAATACACTTGGAATACGGTTCAAAATACCCTAACCCTAATTGCCAAAATACGTAGCCGCCATCAGCTCCTTTCGATGGCCGAGACCCTCCAGTTTTAATTCGTTAATATTTTCCAATCCTTAGAATGAAATCCGGAGTTTTCAAGGATGAAGATGAAGAGCATCTCACACTCTTCGATTTCATACGGCAGTGATCTATTTTCGTTGGGGAACGAGCTCGAATTTCGAGCAGGAACCATCGATGTTGGGGAGCCATTTCGAGGCGGAATGAGGCGCCGAGCACGGCGGGCTTGGGGGCGACGGGCGGCGACTCGGAGGCGGACGACGTGGGGACCTCGGATCCGTTCCTGGCGGCTCTGACAGACGGCGAACTGGAGCCCTAAGTTGGAGCACAAGGATGAAAACGTCGGCCCTTATCTTTTGAAGAAGAAGAGTTGAAATTATTAAGTAATTTGTTTATTTAATTTTATTTAAAATGTTAACAACATAAAATAACTCATATCTTACTCGTATATGATCAGAATTCAATGAAGCAACATCCGTTAGAACCGTATTTCCGAGACCTACGCTATAAAGCAGACTAGAACAAATTCTGAAGCTGTTGAAAATTCAGAGAAAATCCGGACCAAAACCAATCAATGTGAGATTTCTTTGTTTAAAAATTTATTAATCAATTCAATTATATTATTTGTTATACGATGCCTGTATGTATATAATTTGGATCTGTTTGTGATGAAATTTATATGATTATTGGTCTGTTGATTGTGATGATGAATTGTGTTTTGTTGTTTGTATTGCGTTGTATTGTATAAATCTGTGTATGTAAACTTAGATCTATATAAATCTGTTTAAAATCATCATGTTTAAAATAGAATAAAATTTTATTGGATTAAACTAGATTTTTAATCCAAATAAAAATATCGTCTTGACTATGAATCGGATTAGATCGGTAAATTTTAATCCGCTAGGAATATCATATAGTTGTTCTTATTTTATGGACATAAAATTTGTATATCATGTTGAACACGGTCTTGTATTAAATTAATTTATCAAAACAAGACAAACTATTTTATTATCATATTGTTTGGGGAAATCAAAAATTGAAATTATATTTTTATTTACACTTTTACTTGTAAATAAGATTACACATTTGGATCAGTCACTTGTATTCACATTTTACTTTTGAATAAGAATACACATTTGTTAAGCACATTTTTATTGAACACTTTGTTTGTAAAGAAAAAGACACATTTAAAATTTTCATTTTTATTTACATTTTATTTGTAAATAAAAGGCATATTTAGAATTTACATTTTTATTTACATCTTATTTGTAAATAAAAAGAAATAACTGGTAAGCACATTTTGTTTACATTTTTATGTGTAAATAAAAGAGCTAATCAAAATTCAAGGAAATTTCTGATCTGAACCGCAATGTGAGATTTCTATATTTAAAAATAATTAAAAATATTAATTATTTATCGCTATTTAAATTCGATGCATGTATGTTGATTAATTCTGAATCTGTGATGTATGGAATGGTTGTTTATGGATTTTGATGATTGTGATGTTCATTCTTGGTTAGGATATTTTGGTGTGAATAAAAATCACATTGTTTGATTTGAATATTTTTGTGTAAATTAAAATAACACTTCATAAAAATGTTACAATAGAAGTAAAAATAACATTTTTGTATAACTAACACATTAGAAAGAAAAGGAGAGAATATAATAACATATTTGTTAGAGAATAGTGCATTAGAATAAAACACCATTTTTGTGTAAAAATATAATTAATAAATAGGAAACCATATTTTTGCCAAAATATGATTAATAAATAAAATAACGTATTTCTGTCAAAATATGATTAGTGAATACAAAATTTACATTTCTTTTGTTGATGAGATTATAAAGAACAAAGTTTGACGTTAAGTTCTTTTTCACCAAAAAGAACAATTTTTGATGTTGGATTCTTTTTCACCAAAAAGAACAATATTTGATGTTAAATTCTTTTTCAACAAAAAAGAACAAATTTTGAGGCAATATCCTTTTCAGTAAAAAGAATACATTTTTGATCGTTATTTTATCGCATTAGGATTGGCGAGCAAAGATTCAAATTTTGTTATAAGGAGAGTTAAAGAAACAAAATCATATTTTGTTTAAAAGAAAAGCTAAAGAAACAAAATCATATTTTGTTTAAAAGAAAAGTTAAAGAACGAATCATATTTTGTTAAAGTAAAGGAATAGAAGAACAAGGATTCATTTTGTTTAAGTAAAAGAAGGAAGAGAACAAAAATATACATTTTTGTTAAAAAATATATATATATATATATATATATATATATATATACATTTTTGTTCAATGTAATGATAAAATAAACACTTTGAGATAAAAATGTCTTGACTATCGAATGCATATTTTTAATGTGTGTGCAACATTAGAAATAAACATTACGACTTAAGAATGTCTTTACTTTAAAAATTTACATTTTATAGTAAATGAACATTAAAAATGTCCATTGTATATAAATAAAATATGTTTTCATAAGAGAATAAAATTTACATTTTCTTAAGCGTAATCAAAAGAGAAGAAATTTACATTTCCTGTTAAATGTAATAAAAAGGACAAGATATACATTTTTCCTAAATGTAATAAAAAGGGGCAAAAGTTACATTTTTCTTTAAATGAAAAGAATAAGAACAAAAATATACATTTTTGTTTAATGTAAGAATAAGAACAAAAACATACACTTTTGTTTAATGTAAGAAAATATTCATTTTTGAGAAGAAAAAGAACAAAAGTAACATTTTGTTTATAGAAAAGAATAAGGAACAAAAAATCATATTTTTGTTTAAATGAAACAAAAAAGGAACAAAAATCATATTTTCTTTTAAAGCAAAAGAAAAAGAACTTACATTTTAAGAAAAGGGAAACATATTTTGGTTGCCATTCTTGTTAAAATAGAATAAAGAAAAAGAATAAGAGATGTACATTTTTCTATGTTAAAGTAAAGAATAGGATATGTACATTTTTCTATGTTAAAGAAAAAGAATAAAATATGTACATTTTTCTAATGTAAAACAAAATAAAGAGTTACAATTTGTTAATGTAAAGAAAAAGAGTCAAATTATTTCTCAGTGTAAAAGAAAGGTAACATTTACATTTTCTATGTAAAAGGTAAAATTAAAATATATTTATATTTTCTATGTAAATGTAAAATAAAAGAAAACATTTCCATTTTCTAAGTAAAATACAAATAAAAAGAGAATTTTACATTTTCAATGTAAAGAGAATAAAATGACATTTACAGTGTATATGTAAATAAAAGAATAAGGGAAAATATTATTTGTTTATTTAATATAGAAATATACATAGTTAAAATCAAGGATTTTTGTCGCATTAGAATTGGCGGACAAAAATATTATGTTATAAACAAAAGAATGGATTTTTGAAATAATGGAAGGCGCCAAATGGTTTGATTTATATATATAATATAAATTGAAACTAAGCGAAACACGCGCGGTAGTTCGCGTTTTGAAATCATAACTTTAAGCGGTTGTATAGAAAGATCCGACCGTTGAATTTTCCCAAAACTGGATTCGTTAGGACCGTCTTGGAAAGAGCTTTCCAACGACATAAAATTTACCAAAATCTGACGGGTAGATTTTAAGATATGTCTAAAACAAATTTTGTTGAAAACAGCGCCAGGGAAGCGTCGTTAAATTTATTCGAGCTATTTTTATATAAATAAAAATAGTGATAGGTCGTTATCAAATATTAATAACGATAGGAAATGTTTTCAAATTATTATATATATATGCGAGAATCATTTGAAAAGACCGAGTTCAATCTCATTTCAAATGATTATACGACGTTCTAAGTCGAAGATTTCAAGACGGTAATTGAAGACCGACGATCTTCACATCGAATGGATGTGTTGCTACTGAGACCCATGAGAGGAGTAGCTACCTTGAAAGGGTTTCAGTGGTGGCCATTCGGACGAAGTGTTGGTTTGTACGGATTTGACTTTCGCTCAGACCCAGGGCATAAGTTTATAAATGGAATGTATGTCTGACGTTGTAGTCCTTTATACTACATTCGTTGATCTCTCTTAATATATATCTGTTTGGTGGTTAACACCCTTCTCTGAGACATACGAGCTTAGAGGTTATATATTGGTAGAAATTAATGGTATAGTATGGACTGACAAGGTGGCATGCTAAGATGCATTGATCAAGGCCTTTGTTGAAAAGCAGGCCTTGTGGTTGATGATCAAAGCACGGCCTGTTTAGGCATAGCTTTGTGTATAGCGTGACTTCGCGAGCCTCACACCCCGGTATGAGTCAAAAACGGGATATGGACTGCAGGGAGTGCACACGTTTCTTTCTAGCTAGAGTGGTGTCAGTGACCTACCAGCCCTGACATTTTACTTATGTGGATGATGGATTTTGAGGCGCCTCGTTATTTTTATAGGCCGTTGGTGGTCATACTATAGGTCCAAAGGGACCGGGAAGCGTGTGTTCAGGCATAACTAATCCACTGCCCATAGGCGGGGACCGGCCCTGAAGATCCAAGGGTTCACTGCGGGGGATCCTGAGGCATTTGCTAGAGTGTCTCGAATCGGAGAGGAGCTTGCCCATAGCCTCGACTCATGATGGAATCCAAATCTCCAATACGACCTTGTGGTTTTGATTGTAGAACTAGTATTGGCGACATGCTATATGGTAACCATGCCGTCTAGGATTGATACTTATGATTCAAATCTTTTTATTAAAACATAGATACACTAATAATAATATCAAATCCGTTTTATACGTATCAAGCATCTTTTGACCATTATAAGGTAAAACCCTATCCTCTGGTGTGCGTTGCATTGTGTGATGGGACCTGGGTCTTATAATGGTTTCATTTTTCCAAAAAGACATTGCGTTATTTCTCGATTTACTTTGGTTTATGCACTGGCAATCCATAGGAGCAAACCCGTTCCGCGAAAGTGGCGTGGTCCTTGGATTTGTCTTATTAGTTATATTAGTTTAGAATTCTCACACCAGTCCCATGACTGACTCGTAGTTTGTTTCACTTTGCAAACTCGGGTGCCCTCTTTTCCACACGGGCAGTCGAGTAGCTTTTTGCAGATATCTCTCTCTTTAGCAGGATCCTGGATCGAAGCCTAAAGCTGTGTCCAGAGCTTAGAAGTCTTCCGCTGTTTAATGTATTAAATCTGTTGTAATTTATCTTCCGCTGTAGTTTACTTTATTTGTACTCTGATATTCTGTACTCTGATGTTATATTATTGTAATGTAATAAAAGTCTGCTGTTATTGTTCTGATGTACTGTATTCCCAAAGTTAAAGTATTCGAAGATTTCCAACCTTTGGGTCAGACCTGTGTGGTTTATGGTCGATTCAAAGAGCGGGAATTTCCGGGTCTTTACAGGTGGTATCAGAGCTCTGGTTAGCTCAAATCTTTGGGATACAACTCGTTAGAACTGAACAAAAGACTCATCAGAGATTGGATTAGTATGTTCAATAAAGAATACTCATTAGAGATAGGATCAGCAGTATCCTAGAATGAGAAAACTCATTAGAGATAGGGTTAGTAATGCCCTAGAATGAGTTCAGAGTGATAAGCTTATAATTAAAGTATTTTGATTATATATATAATCCTATTTTAGAAAATATGTTTTAAATATATAAAAGTATATATGTTTGATAAGTTAGCCAACAAATGAAATTAATAAAAGAAATTAAAATTTAGTAGTTAATTAAACAACTTTTACCTTAGTTCCTTTTCGAGGACGAAAAGATTTTAAGTGGGGGAGACTGTAACAACACGGAATTTTGGGGCCAATTTAAAATTTTTATTTTTAAGAATTTTGTTGGAAAATATGCTAGAATTTAAAATTTTCAATTTTAAATAATATTAAGGCCACTGAAAATAGTCAATTTTCAAACGATCTCTGTTTTCGACGAAACCACTTTTGTTGGAAGCAGAATGTCAAATTATTGTTAGATTTCAATTTTTAGAATTTTTCGAATTAATATGTGAGCGTGGCAAAAGAAACTGTGTTTTGTCAATTTCGGTCAAATTTAATCAGCTTAAAAATGGCCATTTTTCAAACAGTGTCAGAATTCGACGAAATTAGTCTCGTTAGAACCGTATTGTCAAAACAAAGTTAGAAATAATTTTTCTGTAATTTTTAGAGTCAGTATGTAGCCCCGGTAATTTAAAATGTACGTTTGAATTAAATATATATTAATTTATATTTTAATTTAAAGAAAAATATATCGTAACAGCCGAATTGGGTTACGAGGCCTGTTCCATTTCGTCCGGAACGGGGGTATTTGCCTAGGAACATTTTTCGTTGAATTTATTTTGGAGTTCCAGACAATATACGAACTTAAAAGAATTAAGTAAATTAAAATACACTAGAAATCCACTATAAATACACTTGGAATACGGTTCAAAATACCCTAACCCTAATTGCCAAAATACGTAGCCGCCATCAGCTCCTTTCGATGGCCGAGACCCTCCAGTTTTAATTCGTTAATATTTTCCAATCCTTAGAATGAAATCCGGAGTTTTCAAGGATGAAGATGAAGAGCATCTCACACTCTTCGATTTCATACGGCAGTGATCTATTTTCGTTGGGGAACGAGCTCGAATTTCGAGCAAGAACCGTCGATGTTGGGGAGCCATTTCGAGGCGGAATGAGGCGCCGAGCACGGCGGGCTTGGGGGCGACGGGCGGCGACTCGGAGGCGGACGACGTGGGGACCTCAGATCCGTTCCTGGCGGCTCTGACAGACGGCGAACTGGAGCCCTAAGTTGGAGCACAAGGATGAAAACGTCGGCCCTTATCTTTTGAAGAAGAAGAGTTGAAATTATTAAGTAATTTGTTTATTTAATTTTATTTAAAATGTTAACAACATAAAATAACTCATATCTTACTCGTATATGATCAGAATTCAATGAAGCAACATCCGTTAGAACCGTATTTCCGAGACCTACGCTATAAAGTAGACTAGAACAAATTCTGAAGCTGTTGAAAATTCAGAGAAAATCCGGACCAAAACCAATCAATGTGAGATTTCTTTGTTTAAAAATTTATTAATCAATTCAATTATATTATTTGTTATACGATGCCTGTATGTATATAATTTGGATCTGTTTGTGATGAAATTTATATGATTATTGGTCTGTTGATTGTGATGATGAATTGTGTTTTGTTGTTTGTATTGCGTTGTATTGTATAAATCTGTGTATGTAAACTTAGATCTATATAAATCTGTTTAAAATCATCGTGTTTAAAATAGAATAAAATTTTATTGGATTAAACTAGATTTTTAATCCAAATAAAAATATCGTCTTGACTATGAATCGGATTAGATCGGTAAATTTTAATCCGCTAGGAATATCATATAGTTGTTCTTATTTTATGGACATAAAATTTGTATATCATGTTGAACACGGTCTTGTATTAAATTAATTTATCAAAACAAGACAAACTATTTTATTATCATATTGTTTGGGGAAATCAAAAATTGAAATTATATTTTTATTTACACTTTTACTTGTAAATAAGATTACACATTTGGATCAGTCACTTGTATTCACATTTTACTTTTGAATAAGAATACACATTTGTTAAGCACATTTTTATTGAACACTTTGTTTGTAAAGAAAAAGACACATTTAAAATTTTCATTTTTATTTACATTTTATTTGTAAATAAAAGGCATATTTAGAATTTACATTTTTATTTACATCTTATTTGTAAATAAAAAGAAATAACTGGTAAGCACATTTTGTTTACATTTTTATGTGTAAATAAAAGAGCTAATCAAAATTCAAGGAAATTTCTGATCTGAACCGCAATGTGAGATTTCTATATTTAAAAATAATTAAAAATATTAATTATTTATCGCTATTTAAATTCGATGCATGTATGTTGATTAATTCTGAATCTGTGATGTATGGAATGGTTGTTTATGGATTTTGATGATTGTGATGTTCATTCTTGGTTAGGATATTTTGGTGTGAATAAAAATCACATTGTTTGATTTGAATATTTTTGTGTAAATTAAAATAACACTTCATAAAAATGTTATAATAGAAGTAAAAATAACATTTTTGTATAACTAACACATTAGAAAGAAAAGGAGAGAATATAATAACATATTTGTTAGAGAATAGTGCATTAGAATAAAACACCATTTTTGTGTAAAAATATAATTAATAAATAGGAAACCATATTTTTTCCAAAATATGATTAATAAATAAAATAACGTATTTCTGTCAAAATATGATTAGTGAATACAAAATTTACATTTCTTTTGTTGATGAGATTATAAAGAACAAAGTTTGACGTTAAGTTCTTTTTCACCAAAAAGAACAATTTTTGATGTTGGATTCTTTTTCACCAAAAAGAACAATATTTGATGTTAAATTCTTTTTCAACAAAAAAGAACAAATTTTGAGGCAATATCCTTTTCAGTAAAAAGAATACATTTTTGATCGTTATTTTGTCGCATTAGGATTGGCGAGCAAAGATTCAAATTTTGTTATAAGGAGAGTTAAAGAAACAAAATCATATTTTGTTTAAAAGAAAAGCTAAAGAAACAAAATCATATTTTGTTTAAAAGAAAAGTTAAAGAACGAATCATATTTTGTTAAAGTAAAGGAATAGAAGAACAAGGATTCATTTTGTTTAAGTAAAAGAAGGAAGAGAACAAAAATATACATTTTTGTTAAAAATATATATATATATATATATATATATATATATATATACATTTTTGTTCAATGTAATGATAAAATAAACACTTTGAGATAAAAATGTCTTGACTATCGAATGCATATTTTTAATGTGTGTGCAACATTAGAAATAAACATTACGACTTAAGAATGTCTTTACTTTAAAAATTTACATTTTATAGTAAATGAACATTAAAAATGTCCATTGTATATAAATAAAATATGTTTTCATAAGAGAATAAAATTTACATTTTCTTAAGCGTAATCAAAAGAGAAGAAAATTTACATTTCCTGTTAAATGTAATAAAAAGGACAAGATATACATTTTTCCTAAATGTAATAAAAAGGGGCAAAAGTTACATTTTTCTTTAAATGAAAAGAATAAGAACAAAAATATACATTTTTGTTTAATGTAAGAATAAGAAAAAAAACATACACTTTTGTTTAATGTAAGAAAATATTCATTTTTGAGAAGAAAAAGAACAAAAGTAACATTTTGTTTATAGAAAAGAATAAGGAACAAAAAATCATATTTTTGTTTAAATGAAACAAAAAAGGAACAAAAATCATATTTTCTTTTAAAGCAAAAGAAAAAGAACTTACATTTTAAGAAAAGGGAAACATATTTTGGTTGCCATTCTTGTTAAAATAGAATAAAGAAAAAGAATAAGAGATGTACATTTTTCTATGTTAAAGTAAAGAAAAGGATATGTACATTTTTCTATGTTAAAGAAAAAGAATAAAATATGTACATTTTTCTAATGTAAAACAAAATAAAGAGTTACAATTTGTTAATGTAAAGAAAAAGAGTCAAATTATTTCTCAGTGTAAAAGAAAGGTAACATTTGCATTTTCTATGTAAAAGGTAAAATTAAAATATATTTATATTTTCTATGTAAATGTAAAATAAAAGAAAACATTTCCATTTTCTAAGTAAAATACAAATAAAAAAGAGAATTTTACATTTTCAATGTAAAGAGAATAAAATGACATTTACAGTGTATATGTAAATAAAAGAATAAGGGAAAATATTATTTGTTTATTTAATATAGAAATATACATAGTTAAAATCAAGGATTTTTGTCGCATTAGAATTGGCGGACAAAAATATTATGTTATAAACAAAAGAATGGATTTTTGAAATAATGGAAGGCGCCAAATGGTTTGATTTATATATATAATATAAATTGAAACTAAGCGAAACACGCGCGGTAGTTCGCGTTTTGAAATCATAACTTTAAGCGGTTGTATAGAAAGATCCGACCGTTGAATTTTCCCAAAACTGGATTCGTTAGGACCGTCTTGGAAAGAGCTTTCCAACGACATAAAATTTACCAAAATCTAACGGGTAGATTTTAAGATATGTCTAAAACAAATTTTGTTGAAAACAGCGCCAGGGAAGCGTCGTTAAATTTATTCGAGCTATTTTTATATAAATAAAAATAGTGATAGGTCGTTATCAAATATTAATAACGATAGGAAATGTTTTCAAATTATTATATATATATGCGAGAATCATTTGAAAAGACCGAGTTCAATCTCATTTCAAATGATTATACGACGTTCTAAGTCGAAGATTTCAAGACGGTAATTGAAGACCGACGATCTTCACATCGAATGGATGTGTTGCTACTGAGACCCATGAGAGGAGTAGCTACCTTGAAAGGGTTTCAGTGGTGGCCATTCGGACGAAGTGTTGGTTTGTACGGATTTGACTTTCGCTCAGACCCAGGGCATAAGTTTATAAATGGAATGTATGTCTGACGTTGTAGTCCTTTATACTACATTCGTTGATCTCTCTTAATATATATCTGTTTGGTGGTTAACACCCTTCTCTGAGACATACGAGCTTAGAGGTTATATATTGGTAGAAATTAATGGTATAGTATGGACTGACAAGGTGGCATGCTAAGATGCATTGATCAAGGCCTTTGTTGAAAAGCAGGCCTTGTGGTTGATGATCAAAGCACGGCCTGTTTAGGCGTAGCTTTGTGTATAGCGTGACTTCGCGAGCCTCACACCCCGGTATGAGTCAAAAACGGGATATGGACTGCAGGGAGTGCACACGTTTCTTTCTAGCTAGAGTGGTGTCAGTGACCTACCAGCCCTGACATTTTACTTATGTGGATGATGGATTTTGAGGCGCCTCGTTATTTTTATAGGCCGTTGGTGGTCATACTATAGGTCCAAAGGGACCGGGAAGCGTGTGTTCAGGCATAACTAATCCACTGCCCATAGGCGGGGACCGGCCCTGAAGATCCAAGGGTTCACTGCGGGGGATCCTGAGGCATTTGCTAGAGTGTCTCGAATCGGAGAGGAGCTTGCCCCTAGCCTCGACTCATGATGGAATCCAAATCTCCAATACGACCTTGCGGTTTTGATTGTAGAACTAGTATTGGCGACATGCTATATGGTAACCATGCCGTCTAGGATTGATACTTATGATTCAAATCTTTTTATTAAAACATAGATACACTAATAATAATATCAAATCCGTTTTATACGTATCAAGCATCTTTTGACCATTATAAGGTAAAACCCTATCCTCTGGTGTGCGTTGCATTGTGTGATGGGACCTGGGTCTTATAATGGTTTCATTTTTCCAAAAAGACATTGCGTTATTTCTCGATTTACTTTGGTTTATGCACTGGCAATCCATAGGAGCAAACCCGTTCCACGAAAGTGGCGTGGTCCTTGGATTTGTCTTATTAGTTATATTAGTTTAGAATTCTCACACCAGTCCCATGACTGACTCGTAGTTTGTTTCACTTTGCAAACTCGGGTGCCCTCTTTTCCACACGGGCAGTCGAGTAGCTTTTTGCAGATATCTCTCTCTTTAGCAGGATCCTGGATCGAAGCCTAAAGCTGTGTCCAGAGCTTAGAAGTCTTCCGCTGTTTAATGTATTAAATCTGTTGTAATTTATCTTCCGCTGTAGTTTACTTTATTTGTACTCTGATATTCTGTACTCTGATGTTATATTATTGTAATGTAATAAAAGTCTGCTGTTATTGTTCTGATGTATTGTATTCCCAAAGTTAAAGTATTCGAAGATTTCCAACCTTTGGGTCAGACCTGTGTGGTTTATGGTCGATTCAAAGAGCGGGAATTTCCGGGTCTTTACAATTAATATGAATTCGACCTATGAATAAGCAAGTTGAATATATATTGGATGTTGTCAATTGAAATTGAATTGTGATAAATTTGGATTCAAGTATAATACGTGGATTGACTTAAATAAAAATTAGACTTGAATTGATAAAATGGAAGTTGGATTGATTTGAAACCAACTACAAATGGATATATGTATACTGAGCAGATATTGAATGGAAGCAAATGCAAGAGATAGAATTATGCCCGACAAAAAGGTACATGTTTACAATATTACTTGGGTTTAATGGTTTTATGAGCCTATAGGGCAAGCCGCTTGGCTTTTTGATTTTCTTTTGGATTGGAGAAGACCCAGAAAGGCGAGTTGTGGTTGTACCAATTGAGCCATGCAAAGGAGATGCTAGCGAAATTTTCCTAAAAATAAAAGAGTTAGATAATTTTCAAGAAATTTTTGATAATTTAAAATTGAGTGTTAATTGTAATTGAAATAAGAAAACC
This sequence comes from Allium sativum, assembly GCA_030737875.1. Taxonomy (NCBI): domain Eukaryota; kingdom Viridiplantae; phylum Streptophyta; class Magnoliopsida; order Asparagales; family Amaryllidaceae; genus Allium; species Allium sativum. The sequence goes on from CM060920.1 coordinate 1,021,674,356, forward strand.
AGAATTGGTTAGTAAAATTTCCAATGGAATAATGAAATTGATAAATGAATTTAAAATCAATTGGAATGGGTATGGATATGGATATGCAGAAGAACATATGGATTGAGGGCAAGAAAGTGATGATGGATTGTCCAAAAATGGTGGATAGATCATTTGGAAAGAATTATGAATGATCGAGTATTGGTATGAGAATTTGATGGTTGGGTAAGAATTGGGTTATGAAGATATAGAATATAAGATTTCAACTAAGTAGGTTATGCGGAGTTAGGGTTATAACATTTTTACTACTTAGCAATTTCGAGGACGAAATTATTTTAAGGGGGAAAGAATATAACGACCCGTATTTTTGATCCATTTAATTCTAAATATTTAAATTGGTTTTAAATATTTTATTTGAAATATAAAATGATTTTTATAAGGAGTTTATTTATTAGAACGAGGTTTTAACGTATAATTTATAATATAATTTAAATCGAGCTCGTAATGTCGTGGTAGTTCATAATTTAACGTGTTGAACTTCAATTGAATATACAGAATCAAATATAAGTCGGATTTCTTTGAAACAAGAAACATACGGATCTACTTGATTATATTTTTCTATTGGAAGAGGAAAATCATAATTACATCTTGTAAATTGTGAATTATGCCCAAATCAAATTTTCAGAAAGTCGCCGTGGAGTCGTGTATAAGCCATGACAGTTTATTTAATATAATTGAATATTGATTTCAAATTTTGACAATATTTTTGAGACGTAATTATAATTGAATTTATAGAATTTTTCTATAATTTTTATTTTTAAATATAAGCAACTTTTTATTTGAAGTATATTACACCATAAATCAGCATTATTGGATTTCACAAAATGAATAAAATTGTCTGTTTTAATATGTATTTGGAATCGTGGTACATCGCTCGACACGATCGTAATTTTATTTTTGTCCATAGCTGTTCTTATATGAACGGAATTTTAAGTAACCGAGATACATGTATGTAAATCAAACTTAAAACAACAACAATAATAAAAGTACTAATAATCATAATAATATGTTTGACTAAAGCAAAATGGCAGTATAAATAACTTGTTATTGTTGTAACGGTTTAATCAACTAGTAAAATTGGATATTTATTGAGAACATTTGACATGAAGGCTAATAATAAAATGTTCATACAAGAATGAACGATGAACATTACAGAATGAGTAATCCATGGAAATACATAGGCAGGAGGGCAACCAATATTGTAAACACAGATTTCATGTTTGTAGTATCAAAAGCATACAAATAAACATCACATTACTCAATTCCACGTACAATATCACACAAAAGATTTTCACAATAGCTAACCTGTACCTAATACGTGAAACCCAAAGCCTCTTCTGTAAACCTAGCTAATATTAAGTCGACCTATGTTGTACGTCTAAAGTAACATTGTGCTTATCTCTTCTTCATGCTCCGTCTATATAAATCCGCAAGCCTTCCATTCAAGGGCAGAAAACAAAATCTCATGAAAACAAAGAGAAATGGAAATAATTCATATAAAATTCTATAATATATATATATATATACTGGATTCGGACAAGGAGAGCTTTCCATCTATTCTGCTATTGTCAAGTCCGATGCGTATTTTGGGTTTTCGGTGGCGCTTAAGGAATTGATGGTTAAGGGTCCGATCACCGGAGTGTGGGGAGGCTCAGGCTGTCGATCAAGGCATCGGGTAGAAAAAATGAAAGAATAGAAAAAGGGGTGAAGCGAGGTAGGAGTTTTGAGTAGACATCTGGATTTTAAAAAAAAACTATATGGTGAATTCAAAACAGAAAAGAAAAGGGTATAAATTTGGTTGATTATAAAAGGAGGTTAGCTATGTTGGTTTCCGTTGTCATGGACTGTAGTGGAGAGACAATTGCGATGGGAGAGAAGCCACTATTGGTGTTTGAAGTTCTTGAATGGGTTTCGTAAATTTAGTAGAGAGGAATCCTGTTGTTAATGTAAGGTTTAAATTATTTAATTATATTTAATCAAGTTAAGAACGCTTGATCTGTTAAATGTTGAGATGTCCTTGAACTATGCAGGAATTTTTCAAACTGTATTGAAAATCTTGGTATCATGATTCTGAACCTAAAAGAGACAAGATGACTTTTAGTGTGGATTGTTGTTGTAAATTCTGATGGAGGTGGTTGGAAGGAGTGTGGACGTGTAAATTCAGGTTGAATGTATCAGGTGATGAGGACGTCAGTGTTGGGCTTTTGTAATTCGAAAACTGGATAGAGACAAAGTAAAATGGTTATTTATTTGATGGAAGGGAGACTAGTGGCAAACGATTTAGTTGAAGTAAGATAACATGCCAGTGCCAAGTGGAAAGTAACATAAGCAAAAATGAAAAAGAAAAATATACATGAAAAAGAAGTGATTGTAAAACAGGAAACATTGGTGACTTTGATTGTTGAATATAAAAAGGAGAATTGTGGATCGACCATGAAGTGTTGAGTTCAATTGTGTTTTGTTTCAACAAGAAGCACTTTTTGGGCCTGTGGAAGAATAATGGTCAGTGGATTAAGTGTATTTATGATTTAAACATTTGGGAGTTTTGTAAATTGATTTTTGGTGAGACATGAGGGAGGCGGATGTCTTGAAAACACGCCGAATTCTGGTGACGTATTTTTAAATGGTTCATGCAAGCGTAGTGACGAGGTGATCACTGAGTGGAGCATTGGACATTGAAGCAATGGGAGGTGTGTGTTGTGGAAATAATGGAGAAAGTGAATACAAGGGTCGGAGCAAGGTGCTGAAATGGAAGCGAAGTTTCAGGCATCAACAATTTTGAAGAGGAAGATAAAGTTTTAAGTTGAGTCGATATTTTTCAAAACAACATGACTAACACTTACCATTTTAATTAATAAAAATAATTAGATTTAATAAAGATTATTTAAATAATTTACGAAACTAAGGAAATGATTATTTAAATACAATTATATGCTTATAATTGTATAATCCGTGCATTTCTCAGCAGAATTGGACCAAACCTGTCACATTGAAATCGTAGCGACGGGAGGCGCCTTATGGAATTGATGAGGCTAAGAGCGGAGCTATTGGAATTTCATAGAAAAATCAAATGTGGTTTGATTTTGAAACGAAACAGAAGCAAAATCACCAACAACAACCAATATGAGTAAACTCACTAACTCCGCCTCGTTTATATTTTTATATAGACGAGTTTTAAATTATTTATATTAATTTTATAACCTACGTGATGGTTGTTTGGATGAATAATTGATAAAATTAGTTGAATGGTTGATATAGTTATATAGTTGATCGATTATTAGTTCTGATATTTCATATTGATGTGAAATAATATCAGTGATGTGATTAACATCTGTGGATGCAGGGAAACAGGTTGGACTGATCCAACTGGATTCCTCAACATTTTATTTAATGTTTATATATTTATTGTGATATATGACGAGATATACAACCGTTGATTGATCTTGTTGTGGTTGAATTACACTGGCCCAAAATTTTGGTATTTAAATACCGCAAAATATTTTAGAATGTGGAAAAGAAATTGAGGTGTTAAAAGGAAATTATTTCCAAAATAGAAATTAGATTTCAAATGGATTAGAAATAAAAACTTGTTTAAGTGGATTAAACAAGAAGTTGTTTATAAAAATGTTCATAAATAAAGTGAAATAACTATCATTGGATAATGTAATAATATAAATTCAAGTGTGAATTTAGGAAGTGGAATTGGAAGTCGGCTCGACAAAAAAATGATGAGTTTCATAAAAATCAGGACGTAAATTGAATAGAAATAAATCCACAGGGATTTACAATTGGAATTCGACTACATCTAATTTTCCATTTAAAATGAATTATTTCCGAAAGGATGATATTTATGGTTTGAAAAGATAAGGACCAAGTATTTAAAATTGAAATGGTAAGGGGTTTATAAACAGATAGCTCTAAATGGATTTATAATTTATTTATATTAAATGAATACCCAATGGGAATTAGTTGAATATGTGAATAGAAGAATTGGATATGTGAATAGAATAGAAATGTATAATAACCAAATAGTTATAAACGAGTTATAATTATAATTATATAAAATAAAATAAAATAAAAACAGAGATTTTGTAAGCAGGTTTATATTTGTTTTAAACCAATAATTTTAAAATGGAGTTTGAAGTCAAATTTGGAATTTATAAACCAAATTATAAATAATTTGGGCCTTAAACGAGATTTGTAAACATGGAAACGTATAATCGAATTTTATAAGCAAAAGAAATTTATAAATGGAAGTTATAGAATTGAATAGGAAGCTGTAACATTCAAAATGTTATAATCGTTGTTTTATAAGAAAAGTATTGATTTTATAACCAAAAGAAGGGATATTAAAAAGAGAAAAGCAAAAACGTTTCGAAAGTAGAAAATTGGATATTTTGAAATGGTATTTCAATTAAAGTCGAAAATTGTTTTGGTAAGGTGAATAACGATTTGAAAAGCAAATACGTTGCGGCAAGGAATGGTTATATAGGGATTTGGGTTTGGCAATAAGATTTCAAATAAAAATTTGAATGGAATATAAAAATGAGTTGATCTACAACGATGGGGTTATTCCAAAATTTCTAATGTTATATTCCTAAGTTCAGAATGTCGATCGGATATAAGATTTATTCGAAGAAAGTTATATATATAGGAATTTGACAATGTCAAATTCAGGGAAAGTATTAATTACTTTCCGTTTGAAATAAAGTTTTAATCTTTTATTTTATTTATTTATTTAAAGAATGAGATAAGAAGTTATATTTCTAAATTAATTAATTTGGAAACAACGATTATAACGCTACTGTTATAATAAATGTTATGTAAATCTAAACAGCGATTTTAACGCTGCTAATATAATAAATGTTCTATAAATCCAAACAGCGATTGGAACGCTATCACTAAAATAAATGTTTTATAAATCAAATGTTTTGAAACAGCGATTAAAACGCTACCGTTATAATCAATATTTTTCCGTAAAAGAAGTAGATTCTTGGATTGAATCTGATAGTCGCGTAAGCAATGTTTTGTATGAAGTTTTGAGCTTTGACTATTTCAAAGTTGAGGATGTTATTCAATTAAGGTCTGAGATGTAATTATACCCCAACTTGATTGACTTCAAGATTGATGGAGAAATGGTTAAGGTTCGATAGTGAGGATTGGTTAGCAATATGGTTTGTTAATAAATGATAAATGGTTTGAGTTACAATAACAATGTTTTATAACATCACGATAATTTAAAGGATTTTGAAATATTTTCCCAAATAAAATGAGAGATATTTTCTACGTGTAGAAAATGAAATGAATTGGTCAACGAGGAATTTAGAAATGTCTCCTAACTGGAATAAGAGATATTTTCTCGAATAAAGAAATTAGAATATTGGAAGTGTTTTCCGAGAATCAAGAAGAGAGGAAAATGAGAATTGGAAATGATAATATAATAAGGAATTAATTTAAAAAGGGGCTTGTGTTGTTTGATGGTTGATCGGTAGAAATTTCCAATTGGGAAATAGGACCGTTGATTGTATGAGTGTTTCTTTGATAGTTAAATCACCGACTATCAAAGTTTGATTTACTTTATACATCCGTTGTCGATACGGAGAGACTGGGATCAGATTTATTATCTGAAACCCACTCCGTATTGGCATAAGCGTTACGAATCAACTTATGCTGAAGATAATAAAGAAGAAGGAAAATGCAAGGGCTGTTCTGTTAATCCTAGGTAGAAATTGCCCAAGATGGATTAGTAGAATGGTGCCTTCGGTTTGTCCATTCCCATCTGACAAAGTGACATTCAAAGTAAATGGTGACAAGATGTTCTGAAAGGTAATCGTGACCTCAAACCTCATCACCCTGGAAATGACAGAAATCGGGCAGACAACATGGCCATGTGGGTCATTCCCATTAGGGTTATTATCACCTGATCTGGAGAAATTTCATTTGTTTCTTATTTTATTCACTGCTATATGCTTTCGGTATCTGTTGCTAATCACAACCGTTGGTGATAATATACTCTATACACTTAAGTTAAATGAGTGGTCAGCCATGTGTAGGTCGGGTTGCAAGACGTTCTTGTTGAACCCAGTGTATTTCCTTCTAGAGATACACTATTGGAAGGTGGTTCCATACCTTGTCATGTTGGAAATCCAATCTTTAATAAGTGCCCTACGGTTTTTGATTTTATATTATATATGGAGCGTGAGAAGCAAGCATTCCGCTAGATTCTATTTATTTGGTGTAGACATTATTATAATATCACCGGATTTGATATCAAAAATATTTTTGGTTATCGTAAGGTAAAAACCATCTGTGTTTATGTGTGGATTGGTCTTACGATTATCATTTCTTTTGAAATGATTTTTGGAAGTTAAATCAAATGGTTGGAGTTTACTCACACCTGTCCCATGACTGACCTAGAGTTTATTTTGTTTTGTTTTCCCTAAACTCTTGGGTGCCCAAATTTGTACGGGCAGTCAAGGAGTCGGGATTTACTGATTCATTTGGACGAGCTTGAAGCAGGAGGCTTCATCAGCTAGCTATAGAATATCATATTTTCCGCTGTGTATTTTGTTGTATCTAGAAACTGGTGTTTATAACTGTTCCAGGAATAACTGTTGTGCTCTGATGACAGTATGTATAAACAGTTACTAATTTGTATTTCAAAAGTTATGTTATATAATATATTTTGTTTGTTCCGATGTGAGGTTTGTGTTCTTCGTTTTCTTCTATTCTAATTTATCTTTCTTTCTATTTCTCATCCTTTAACTTCTTTCTTATAATGATTCGTATTTCTGTGCAATTTGGATTGGACGTATGGTGTAATTAGTCGACTCAAAAGGTACAGAAATCCGGGCCATTACATATCATCAACCACAAGGCTCTGATTTGCAACAAAAGCCTTGATCATTTGCGTCTTAGCATGCCACATTGACAATCCATATCATACCATTGATTTCTGCCAAAATATAACCACTAAGCTTGTACGTCTCAAAGAAGTGTGTTAAGCAAGAGAATAAATTCTCCGCCACCAAACAAATATATATTTAGAAAAGATCAATGAATACAGCATGAAGGAATTATATTTTCACTGTTAATTGAGATTAAAGAACAAATATCATTTAAAACATTGTTCACGATAAACCCAATTCACATTTCATTTTATTCCAATTACTAAATATAATTGGAAACTCTAATAATCTTAATTAAAAGATTTATTCTTTTCACACAGGGTTTAAGAACCGTGTTATTTAAGACCCTATTCATGACAACCCCAAATCCAATTTATTTTATTCAATTCCAGTTAAATATTAATTTATTGGAAAACTTCATTAAATCTTAATTTAAAGATTTATTCCTTTCTCAACGGGGTTTAAGAACAATGTTATTGAAGACACAATTCACGACAAACCCAAATCAAATTTTAAATTAAAGGTTCTAAATAGAAATAATATCGGCTTATATTCAATATCAAATTCTGAAATCAACAAATATCGTGTTGGGAATAGCGATATTTATATCTTCCAAATTTCCATAACAATATCTATATAATCACAGAATCCAATATCGAAATATTCCGTAGATTATTTCTTCTCAAATCCATTCCAATTCATATGTTGGTAAATTTGGTTATATTAAAACCATTGTAGATCCAATTTATTATTTCTAAAATAATTGGATTATTATTCTAGTTAATAACTAGTTCATTTCGATAAAAATATATTTTCATCTTTTCAAATATGGAATTTTTCATCCAAAAGCTTTCCAAACCATTTATTATGATTTTACACAATTTAAGAATATTTTTAATAACTTTATCAAGTCCCGTACAGTCGGTTTCCAATAACGGCCACCGAACTGCATTCATAGCGGTTCTCAAATTTGATTTGGACTTAATTCCAAATCCAACCGTTAGATTTCAAACTTCTTATATTCATTTGAAAGCTCTTTTAGATACGAACCCAACGGTTCCAGATTTAGGAGAATCGGACGGTCGGATGTCCCGTTATATCAATTTGAAGTTAGTGATCGAAATTCGCAAACGGTCACTGCGCGGCGCGTTCTATTCAGGCCATTAAATATATAAAAAATACATATAATATATATTTCGTTGTTTTCCATTTAAAACGTATTTTATAAATCGTTTATATATTCGTTTTAAAACGATTCCAACTTCATTTTCAATTTTAAATCAAAATCGAATATTCTATACCTTTATCATATTAAAATGATAATATTTTCAAAATATTAAATTTTGAAATCGCTTCTTTTTTATATTCATTATAAAATGAATAACTCGATCGATAAAATGGGCGTTTAACCACATAACTATTTTTATTATTCAAAAATTTTATTCAACACATAAATATCTTATATGGGTTATACATTCAATAAAAATGATATTTTTATTGTTCAAAAATTTTATTCAACACATAACCTTAAAATAAATAAATAAATCATATTTTAACGATCTAATGATTTTTCTATGACATGTCTATATGATATGACTCATGTATGTGTTAAGGATAATATTTTTAATCAACTAGCATTTATTTCATTTACCTAGTGCGTCTCATCACATATAGTAGGTTACAAAAGAATTAAATTAGCTGACCAGGCATGATGGGACAATATTTATTTTTCATTCAAATTTCAAAAGTAAATAACAATGAGAGAGAGAACAAACGGAAAGAGATGAAGGCTAGATTAATTATTTAATGCTAATTATTAGAAAGTTTGCAACCTTTCATACTTCTAAACATATAGTATTAAATATCATGTGTTGTTACATAGATAACATTAAAAGTTTTACGGTATTATTTTATTTTTTGTTTGCTTATGAATATAAACAACATAATATAAATAAAATAAGGGAATACATATATTTAACAAAATGGAGAAAGGGGCTTTAAAGGGATGTAGATTTAAGAAATGATTAAAATAAATAAATAACGTTCATCACAGACTGTCAATCCATCGATTGACATACAACTAAATATTGGGACTAGTGTATGTCAAATATCATCCCAATATCCGTGTAGGGTTTTCAAACAACAACATTTTATATAAATAAATCATTGGTTAATGAATTTAACCAATTCTAATTTAGTTAGAATTATTTTCTATTTAACCAATTTTCACTGTTCAAATTATAAATGAATACTTATAATTTAATTTCAATTACCATATTTATTTTAACATTATTTTTAATATGTTAAACATTTCAACATCACCATCAATATAACGACCCGAACTTCCCCGTGAAGGAAAGCACGGATTTAATTGAGGACAAGACGAATCAGAACACAAACAAAAGAATATTTCATTGTTTATTACAACAATTCCATCAGAATACAAGAGTATACAGAGTATGAATAAATATTATACATCAGAAAAATATCAGAGATTCAATTTACATTACATAGCAGCGGAAAAATAATACAAAACACAACTGAAAGTAATACATGGATACAGAGCTTTCCGAGTATCATTCCAGCTGTAAACCAGGATCCTGTGAATATAAATCTGCAAAACCAAAACTACTAGCTGCCCATGCGGAAAATAGGGGAACCCAGAGTATAGGTTAAAACAATAAACTCCAGGTTAGTCATGTGACTGGTGTGAGAACTAAAACAATTATTAATTTTTATTTTAAAGTTAGGTAAATCAAGGGACCACGCCGTATGATACGGAACGTGTTTCCTCCCAAGAATACCAGTTCGTAAAACAACAGCGCAATGCTAAATAAAGAAAAATGAAGCTATTAAAAGACCCAGGTCCCATCACACAATGCAACACAAGCCGGAGGATAGGGTTTTACCTTATAATAGCCAAACATGCTCGGTACGTTAAAACAAATCATTTGATACTATTATAAGTGCATAGTGTATAAAACAACTTCAAATATAAATGTATCAATCCTAGACGGCATGGGTACCATATATCATGTCACTAATACTAGGCTCTACAATCAAAATCGCAAAGTCATGTATTGGAAGTCGGATTTCCATCTGTGAACCAAGGCAAGGGATCGTCCTCACCGCTTCGAGACAATCTAGCCCATGTCTCAGGCAAGTACTCTGTCAAGCCTTTAGATCGTCAAGGCTGTTCCACCGATGTGGATTAAAATGCCAGAACACTGCGTTTCCCCGCCCTCCGGGCGTAAATGAGTCTTATGACTCCATCGGCTCCACATAGTCACCAATATATCCGAGGTGCCTCGCAATCCAACCACCACGCAGGTGAAAATAATATAAATGTCAGGGCTGGTAGGTCATTGACACCACCCTAGCTAGAAGGAAACACATGTCCTCCCTGAAGGCCTCTCCCGTTTTTGGTTCACACCGGGGTGTGAGGCTCACGAATTAATGCTACATGAAGCGATGCCACATAGGCCGTGCTTTGATCATCAACCACAAGTCTCTGCTTTTCAACAGAAGCCTTGATCATTTGCGTCTTAGCATGCCACAAAGGTAAACCACTCCATGCAACCGATATACATCAATCACACAGAATGATATCCAATGTCAGACACACAGTCCATTTACAAGTCCGTTCTGGGTTTGAACGAAACCGTAGGCACCTTGTACCTCACACATCCATCGATCTCCAAGTACGTCTGGACGATCACCAACTGATTCCCTCCTCTTGGGTGTATAGCCCAATCAAGATCATCAGAAATCATCCAAACGATGTGAAGACCTCCGATCTTCAACCACCGTCTTCATCTTCGACTTATCGTCGTATCAGTTATTCAGAATGGGATAAACCCAGTCTTTCCGAATAACTCGCATATATAATAAACAAGTGTTACACAAACACAACATACGCCTCATTCCAATTCATCAGTCGCTATCCGTAAATTAGTAAGAGAACGACTCCCCAAATATTAACCCTGAAGGCCGAAACCAACATCAGATCAATTCCCAGGAAACCATTCATCTCAACTAATCTTCAGTTAGTTTCTAAATTTCACATTCTTAGGGAAAGGTTCCCATTAATTTTATGAAAGATAAATTCTTTTAAATTTATACTTTAATCATCCTTTGGATATTAAACCAAATTAAGGTTTATCCAAACTAATCGGGATTAGCGAACCACACTGAGGTAATCATTTATTTTATTTCCCAATCCCAACCTATTCATCCCATGGAGCAAAAATGGTAGTACTCCATATCTAACACCACGATATTATCAGTAAATACTAATTACCATTTCACGTTCAAATCTAATTAAAGATTTAACTATCGCTTGGAGAAAAACTGGTGATACACCATTCTCGCTCATTTTAATCTAATTAAAGATTCAGTAAAACTCCACTTAGTTTTAATCTTCCCAAAAATCAATATTAATTATTATATAACTTGGAAAATCATATTCTGTTTTTAACTGGGTTAAAGAAACAATGTCATTTAAAACACGATTCACGATAAACCCAAAAACACATCCCATTCTATCAGTCTCTAACCGTAAATTAGTAAGAGAACAATTCCCTAAATATTAACCCCGATGGCCGAAACCAACATCAGATAAATACCCAGGAAACTATTCATCTTAACTGATTTCCAGTTAGTTTCTAATTTTCTTAACTCAATTTGGGTTTAAAACAATATTATTAAAGATACTGTTCACGACAAACCCAAAATCCCATTTGATATTAAATACAAGGCTCTGAATAGAAAATATATCAGCTTATATTCAATATCAAATTCTGAAACCAACAAATATCGTATTGGAAATAACGATATAAATATATCTTTCAAATTCCCATAACCACATTTGTATAATCACGAAATCCAACATCGAACTATTCCGAAGATGATTTCGATTCAAATCCCTTCCAATTCACATATTGGAAATTCTGGTTATATTAAAACCCATTCTCAATCCATTTTATTTATTTAAAAATAATGGATTATCATTCTAGTTATAAACTAGTTCATTTCGATAAAAATATATTTTATCCTTACAAATGTGGAATTTTTCATCCCAGTTCTTTCAAGTTCATATATTATGATTTTACACAAAATATAGATATTTTTAATCATTTTATTAAGGCCCGTACAGTTGATTTCCATAAACGGTCATCGAACTGCACTTACAGCGAACTTTTCCAAATTTGATTTGGAGATAATTCCAAATCCAACCGTTAGATTTCAAATATCTAATATTCGTTGGAAAGCTCTTTTTGATATGAACCCAACGGTCCCAGTTTTAGGAGAATCCGACGGTCGGATCCCCCGTAATGTCACTTCGAAGTCAATGGTCGAAATTCGCGAACTGCCCGCGGCGCGGCGCGTTTTATTCAGGCCATTAAATATATATAATATATATATATTATATATATTTCGTCGATTTCAATTCAAAACGTGTTTTATACATCGTTTAAATTCGTTTTCAAAACAACTTCAACTTCTTATTCAATTTCAAATCAAAATTGAATATTCCATATCATTAATATATAAATGATAATATTTTCAAAATATCAGATTTTGAAATAAATTCCTTTTCCATATTCATTATAAAAATGAATAAATCGATATGAATATCGATCGCATCAAAATGGCGCATGATTGACATAGAAATGTGTTTATTTTATGCTCTTATATCTTATCTTTTGTATATAAATAAATATTACTTGGGTATTGTTTTGTTATTTTTACAGATATTCCAACCCAGCCCGCATGCAACCAGAAATGTAGAGAAATAGAGTTCAATTTGCTGTGTATTTGCATTTTGAAGAATTGTAGATAAAGATATCACATCTAGTTGCTGTTGGACAAGAAAAGGATTGATAACAAGGCTTTGCACATCACAAATCAATGAAGAAGTGTCAAGGAAGCAAGAGGAAAAAGAGAAAAGGCCCAAAATTGCTTTAATTATCAAAGGCCCATTTATATTTTTCATTGTGAACTAATTAGTGATGTAATAACCAGGCCCATTTATCATTAGGGTTAGGGTTAGGGTTTGGTTATCCCCTATATATACCCTTGTAATGGCATTGTAGCCACCATCTTATCATATATCTCATCTCTTATTCCATTGTTCTAATAAAAGTTCTTCTTTCTCTTTTATTTTCTGCATTTTTTTGTTTTCTTAGCAACTAGTGTTGTCTATACGATTAGATTCGATAGAACACTATTTGTATTTTGCACTTATTTGCATTAGTGATTTACCATCTGATTAGATTCAGCGGAAATCCTAATTTTAATTCTTGTTTGTTATTTCAATTTCTGCAATTTCAATTTCTGCTTTTATTATTTTCGTAGGTCAAATTGGATTTGATTAGATTCAAATCTAATTCATAGTTTTATTTCTTTTCCATTGAAATTGTGATCTGATCGTCGGTTCAGTTAGATCTGTTCTGAATCAAATCACAGTTTTAATTTTGTTATGTTTTGTTTTGCAAAATCAACCTCCAGCTTCGTCTAACTCGCCCAAGAGATTAGATAAATAATTTAATTTTAATTAAACCTCCCTGTGTTCGACCTGTATGCTACACGCCTGTATGCTTGCAGAATTTGTTACAAATGTCACGCTTTTCTAATTCATAGACTAGCGTCGATCAGCGCATATCTAATCAACATGGCTTTTATTCAACACGTGAATGTTTATTCTATTCAATACATGAATATTTATTTTATTCAACACGTGAATACTTTTAATGGTTTATACATTCAATAAAGATGATATTTTTATCGTTTATATATTGTATTCAACACATGAATATCTCATTCAACACATGAATATTTTATTTTCAATACATGAATATCTTATCTTCAACACATGAATATTTTATTTTCAACACATGAATATCTTATCTTCAACACATGAATATTTTATCTTCAACACATGAATATTTTATTTTCAACACATGAATATTATTTAATCCTTTTCTGAATATTATTTAAAAATATTCTTTATCTTCCAAATTGGAATGGGGCCCAATCAAATACCATATAATGTTACTTATTTGGATTCCATGCAACACATGTATATAATAACAATGATAAACAATCAACCATCATCCATAGTGCATTACACAACTGCATAAGCATTAATTATAAATAATTAACGCTTAAAACAGCTTGACAACCAATAGATCGACATACAGCTAAACAATTGGGATTAGTGTACGTCAAATATCATCCCAACACCCGTGTGGGGTTTCAACCAACAAATACTGAATATTATTTGTGCAGTTGGGCGATGTGTAAAATTTATCGTCCCAATCAATATCAGTCAAATCGGTGTACATAAACAAATCGTTCGATTTGTAAATGAATATTTATTTTATTTCAACGCATGAATATATATATATATTTTTTATTTCAACACATGAATATATATTTTACATCACAATCAAAAGTCAATTTTCACAACACAAACAATCACACAAGTCGTCCATGGTCTGTGGACGATGGGGAGCAGTTTATATATGCAGTTATAAAATAAATAACTGAACATAAAATTTTAGTGAGGAGTTCTCACCTTTTGGATCCACTCCTCCATTCTATATTTCTGAACGGTTCAGATTAGGATTCGTTTTCCACCGGTTCCATCACAATCTGTTTCAAACCATTTCTATATTAAAAATCACGTTTTTATTCTATTACTATACAAATAAAAATCACATTCTTATTCTAACATTCTATACATAAAAATCATATTTTTACTTTGCTACATATATAAAAATTATATTTTTATTATCATACATATATAAAAATTCATACTTTTATTATCATACATATATAAAAATCATATTTTTATTATACCACTTCATGTATAAAAATTATATTTTTATATCGCTATACCTATAAAGATCATATTTTTAATTCTTTACTTATATAAAAATAATATTCTTATATTATGAAAAATCATATCTTTCCCTTTAAAAATCTGATCTTTTCGTTATTTTGAAAATCTAAACTCTTCTTCCTATTTTTAATTTCCATATTATTACAGATCCTATTTTTAATTTCTATCTTAATCACACAAAAAAGGGAAATCTACTTACATGGGGCGGGCTAAGGGGCGGAGGGGTGTCATTGTGGTGGCGGCGCACCTCTGGTGTGGCAGCGGAACTCAGGCAGTGGAGTGTGGCAGCTGTGGGGCCTTATGAAGGCGGCGGTTGCTGAAAAGGGGGCTAGGGCTCGTTCGATTTTGGGGTTTGTCGAGGTGGAGGTGGCGAGGGGAGCGGCGGTCTGCCACTTGCCGACGACGGGGTGGCGCAACCTGGAGGAGGGCGACGGCGGCGTGGGATTCGAGGGGGAACGGGGTTTAGTATTTGGGGATGTCGGGTTTTAATTTCAGTAAGGGGTCGGCTTTGACTGAATAGAATTAGGGTTGAAGAAAATCCATGATTGGTTCATATATTGATTTTATTTATTTTTTTATTCATTTAATTCCAGAAATAGTTATTCTCCAAATCAAACCCGATGAGTGTCGGCCCTAGCTAATCACCCACATTCCGAACACAATGGGATATGTTTTGTAACCCAATTCGGCTGTTACGATCATTTTTCGTTTAAATTAAAGTATAAATCAGTATATATATTCAATTTCAATGCACATTTTAATTTACCGGGGCCTCATACTGACTCTGAAAATTCCAGAAAAATTATTTCTAGCTTCGTGTTGACGATACGGTACTAATAAAACTAATTTCGACAAATTTGAAGACCGTTTGAAAAATGGCCATCTTCCGGTCGATGGAATTCAACTGAAATTGTTAAAACACGTTTAACTTCACCACGCTCACATATTGATTCAGAAAATTATGAATTTTGAAATCTAAAAATAATTTGACATCCCGGATCCAACAAAAGTGGTTTCGTCGAAAACCAAGGTCGTTTGCAAAATTTCCATTTTTAAGGGCTTTATATATATTAAAAATATATATAAATTCCACAGCGACTTTTCTGAATTTTAAACTGGACTTATCTTTCAACTTCTAAAGTGAAATCACAGTTTCTTACATCCGTTAGAAAGATACGATTAAACAAATTCAAATATTTCTAGTTTCGTTCCATTCTAACTTATTTTGAATTCTGTATATACATTTGAAATTAGAAATCGAATTTTCAAACTGCAGCGCCATTTCAGTCTCGTTTTATAATTAAAATAAAATTATTCGTTCTAACTTCGTCGAAAATAAATTTTTATCGTTATTATTTAAAATAAATCATTTTAAATATTCAAATTTCATTAAATTAGCCAAAATAAAAATTTTAAATTGGCTCAGAATTTCTGGGTTGTTACAATCAACACATAATACAGTCAATTCAATCCAAACAAGCAATCATGGTTTGTATAATAAATGGTGTTGGGTACTGCTAAGCACCGTCTGCATCCTAGTATATATTTAACTTTAAATAAATTGAGTGAGAAAGAGTTCTCACCTTTGGTTTCCACTTTGTCATCCTTTATTTATGAATTTCTTAATAGTTTGGATTTGCTGCAGCGCGTTGTATTCTTCACCGTGATTCCAATGTAATCTGTTTCACACAGTTTATATTAAAAATCACATTTTTAATACGTTGTTTATATTTTAAAAATCACATTTTTAATCAATGTTATATATTAAATAAAATCACAATTTAAAAACAATTCTTTTCATATAAAAATTCCATTTTTATTATATGCTTTTCATATAAATTCCTTTTTTATTATATGCTTTTCATATAAAAATTCCATTTTTATTACATAGTTTTCAAATATTTGAAAACAACAATTTTTTAATATAAAAATCACATTTCAATTACAATGGTATTTTATATAAAAAATTACATTTCTACACTATGCTCTTTCTATTTTAAAAATCGTATTTTTATTTAAGCTATATATATATACATCCAATTTTTTATTATGCTATATATATAATTTAAAAGTCATACTTTTATAATGCTATTTACATTTTAAAAAAATACACATTTTATTTTAAAATCATATTATTTTACTTTTAGAAACAACGTTATTTTAATTTTTAGAAACAATGTTATTTTAATATTTAAAAAACCATGTATATTTATATTTTAAAACCATTGTCTTTTTTTATTTTTAAAAACAAATCTATTTATACAAAATATGAACATAAAACAATGCTAATTTATAAATTAAAAATAATATTTTTACAACGATGTTTATATTCTGAAAATCATATTTTTAATTTAATCTCTTTCATAAAAAAACTGATTTAAACCAATTGACTAATCTAATTAATCTTTAATAACAATAAAAAATGTTATCTTCCTGTTCGTTGCTCCCTGAAGATAGCCGCCATACTTGTCATCACCTTGGGTTGCAAACGGACGCTGGTAGACATCGTCGGACACCCATCTGAAGTTGCCACACGGGGCGCCGCCGCAAGAGCCATCCCCTGCCACCAGTTTGGTTGAACTCAACCCACCCGTACATGCCCCAAAACTGACTTTAACGGTAGGGCTTTGCGACTGAAATTCCACCACCACGTTGAAGTAAAGATGATCTCCATCATTGGTTTACTAGAGCTTCGTTAGTTCTTCAATTTGGATGTTGGAATGACAATTTATTTCGGTCTAGATTGTGAGGATTTAATGGTCTTGTTTGGGAAGTTTTCAGCCATTGAAATATCCTGTGGCGGCGCGTTGTGTATTTGAGAGAGAGAGAGGGTTAGTGTTTAAATGGAAAGGTATTTATATAATTTTTTATTTTATTATATTCTTTTAATCCCAAAAATACCCGTTTACGATATGAACTCCAAATCAAACACAACGACTGTCGTTCCTAGCTAAATACATCCACTCCGGATGCAATGGAATATGTTTCGTAAGCCAATTCGACTGTTTCGATCAGTTTCTCTTTAAATTAAAATATAAATCAAAATATATTGAATTCGAACGCACATTTTAGTTTACCGCGGCCACGTACTGACTCCAAAAATTCCAGAAAAACAAACCTAGCTATGTTTTGACGATATGGTCCTATCAAAATTAATTTCATCGAATTTGGAGACTGTTTGAGAAACGATCATTTTCTAGTCGATTAAATTCAAACTAAAATTAACAAACGCGTTTACATTTACTGCGCTCACATATTAATTCCAAAAATTATGAAAATTGGAATCTAGCAATAATTTGACATTCCGGATCCAACAAAAGTGGTTTTGTCAAAAACGGAGGTCGTTTGTAAAATGGCTATATATCATATTAATGTATATATATATATATTCCATAACGAATATTCTAAATTTTAAACTAGGGATAACTTTCAATTCCCGTTATGAAATCTGGATTTTTCACATTCGTTAGAAAGATATAATTAGACAGATTCAAATATTTCTTATTCTACTGAAATCTGATTTATTTTGAATCCTATACATTCATTTGAAATTTAAAATCAAATTTTCAAACTACCGCGCCATTACAGGCTCGTTTTATAATTAAAATAAATTTATTCGTTCTAACTTCGATAAAAAAAATATTTTTAGTTGGTATTATTTAAAATAAATCATTTTAAATATTCAAAATCCTTTAAAATTGCTAAAATAAAAAAATTAATTGGTTTTGATTTTTCTGGTTGTTACAATCTCCCTAACTTAAAATCTTTTCATCCTCAAAAAGGAACGGAGCTAAAAGTTGTTTAACTAACCAACTCAACTTTCATTCTGGCTTTCATTCTTCAACCTTTCAGTTTCTAAGAATTTTCTAATTTTGCAAAAATTTGGCTAGCACCCTAAATTTTCGAAAAATTTCGCCATAACCTCCTTTATACAGGTTGATATTTAAAACTGCAACTAGCCTCACAGGGTCCTCATCAATTCAAAAGAAAAATAAAAAGCCAATCGCCTCACAAAATCATCAAACCCAAATGAATACAGTAAACATGTACCTATTTGTCGGGAAAACAATTATATTCCTTTTCTTAGCTTCCATGCTATGACATGTTCATTATATACACATATACATATATGCAATTCCAAAAAAAATTCAATTCAGTCAAATAGTTTATTCAATTTGTCTAAATTTATCGTTTATTCCCATATTGGTAAAATCAATTATCATTCCAATATTTTTATTAATTCAACTAATAATAAAACGTCACAACCAGCAATCAATTATTTGGTTAACTTTTAAAATATATATAACTTTTATATATAGTCAAAAATCATATTTAGTGCAAATCACAACAATAACTCTAACTAAGTTTTGGTTCTCAAACTAGTCAACTGGAAATATATAGATATCCCACTTTTGAAACTCGAACACAAATGCTGATGATGATATATCAATCATCAAAATCATCTCCGGGCGACTAGAGTGTGATTCTATATCTATCCAGTATATTAAAACTTCGAATATACGTTAATTACTCGTATATTCAAAATCTTTATACACTCGATTGTCCAAATTAAAATAAAATAATATACTCAAATATGTATTTTAAGGTAAAATTTTCAAAACTAAATTTGTTTTTTTTTAAATTAATACTCTTTACACTCGTTCTAGGATACTACTGATCCCATCTCTAACGAGTTATTCTCCTTGGATATTACTAATTCAATCTCTGATGAATTATTTCGTTCGATTCTAATGTGTCTTATTCTCGAGCTCTGTAAACCAAAGCTCTGATACCAAATGAAGTGACTCAAACTTCCCCGTAAAGGAAAGTATGGATTGAATTGAGAACAAGACAAATCGGAACACAAATGATAGAACATTTCATCGTTACTACAACAATTTACATCAAAGTACAAAAATATTCGAGAGTATGAATAATTATTACACATTAGAAATACAATATCAGAGTTTTAAAATTACATTTCAATAGCAGCGGAAAATATAATACAATGCGTAGTGGAAAATACATCACTAGCACAACTGAATGAAATACATGGGTACAGAGCTTTTCGAATATAGCTTCAACTGTAAATCCAGGATCCTGTGAATATAATATCTGCAAAACCAAAACTACTAGCTGCTCGTGTGGAAAATAGGGGCACCCAAAGTTTAGGTTAAGACACTAAACTCCAGGTCAGTCATGGGACTGTTGTGAGAACTAAAACAGTTATTAGCTTGATTTTAAAGTTGGGTAAATCATGGGACCACGCCGTATAACACGGTACGGGTTTACTCCACATGAATCTTAGTTTAAAATAAAACAACGCAATGCTTTTTGGAAAAATGAAACTATTATAAGACTCAAGTACATCACACAATCAACGCAGTCGAGGATAGAGTTTTCCCTTATAATAGCCAAATATGCTTGATACACGAAATTTCATCTTTTATTATTATTATAAGTGAATAAATCAACTTCAAATATAAATGTATCAATCATAGGCGGTGTAGGTACCATTATATTACGTCGCCAAATATATATATTTACAACTAAAACCGAATATCGCATACTGGAAATTGGGTTTCCATTTATGAACCAAGGCAAGTGATCGCCCTTACCGATTCGAGAATCTCTAGCCCGAGCCTCAGGATACAGCCACGACTGCACCAACGGTTAGCGACAGGGTCGGTCATCCGTCGATGATTGGAAATACTATAAACTATATGTTAGCCTAGCCTATGGGGCATAAAATAATCTGGTCAGTATATCGACCAGAACATCCATCGATTCCGTAGTGACCGATATATCCGAGGCGCCTCTCTATCCATCAAGTAATAAGCAACATCCATATGAGTAAATAGTCTGGGCTCCATACCATGACATTACTCCTAGCTAGAAACTAACATATGTCCATTTCCCTGAAGTCCTAATCCCGTTTCTGGTTCATACTGGGGTGTGAAGCTCGCGAAGTAACGCTATACATAAAGCTATGCTAATTAAAGTTGTGCTTTGATCATCAAACACAAGGCTCTGCTTTTCAACAAAAGCCTTGATCATTTGCGTCTTAGCATGCCACATTGACAATCCATACCATACCATTGATTTCTGCCAATATATAACCTCTAAGCTCGTACGTCTCAGAGAAGGGTGTTAAGCAAGAGAATAAATTCTCTTCCACCAAACAGATATATATATTTAGTAGAGATCAACGAATACAGCATGTAGGAATTCAACGTCAGACATACCATCCATTTACAAGTCCGTTATGGGTCTGAACGAAACCGGAGGCACCTTATTCCTCGTCCCATATGTCCAATACAGGAGAGAGGTCCTCGCATATCCGTCGATCTCCAAGTACGTTTGAACGATCACCACTTATTACCTTGTCTTGGGTGTATGGCCCAATCAATACATCAGTAATCATCCAAACAATGTGAAGATCTTTGGCCTTCAATCACCGTCTTCATCTTCGACTCTTGGTCGTCGTATTAATTATTCAAAATGGGTTAAACCCAGTCTTTCCGAATAATTCGCATATTTTATAATCAAGTGCTATAAAATACATCATTCGCCTCATTCCAATTCAGAATATTCTTTTAATAAATTATTCACATTATTAGGGAAAGGTTCCCATAAATTTCATCAAAGATAAATACTTTTAAATTTATTCTTTAATCTTCCTTTGGATATCAATTTCAAAAGATTTTATTAACTAGTCGGGATTATCGAACCTTACCGAAGTAATCATTTATTTATATTTATTATCCCAATCCCAACCTATTCATCCCATGGAGCAAAACTAGTAGCACTCCATGTCTAACACCCACAGTGTTATCGGTAAATTTAATTACCATTTCACGTTTAAATCTAATTAAAGAATTTAACTATTGCCTAATGTAAAACTGGTGGTACTCCATTCTCGATCATTTCAAGAATTCGATAAATTAAATTATCTTATTCCCATTTCACTATAATTATATTTTTATTAAAACTCAAATTTGGTTTTAATATCAAAAATCATTACTTTATGATTAATCAAATTTAGGAAATTAATCTTTATCTTTAACTGGGTTAAAGAACTAATGTCATTTAAAACACAGTTCATGATAAACCCAAATCATCTTCCATTGACTATGGGATCTTCACGGAAAACGGATCAATATATAACCGATTTAAATTTCCGTATCAGACTAATAATATAAACGGAACAACGGCAAGGCCTTTTTAAATTCCATATATAGTAACGGTCTTCATTCACAATATCTTATATCGATTATTATTTAATCGAATTCCCCTTAATTCCAGTTTCTTTTATTAAATTGGAAAACTTTACTTTGGAAAATTTTCCATTTAAATCTTAATAAAAGATTTATACATTCCAAACTATATTTTCACTGTTAATTGGGATTAAAGAACAAATGTCGTTTAAAACATAGTTCACAATAAACCCAATTCACATTTCATTTTATTTCAATTACTAAATATAATTGGAAACTCTAATAATCTTAATTAAAAGATTTATTCTTTTCACACGGGGTTTAAGAACAGTGTTATTTAAGACCCTATTCACGACAACCCAAAATCCAATTTATTTTATTCAATTCCAATTAAATATTAATTAATTGGGAAACTTCATTAAATCTTAATTTAAAGATTTATTCTTCTTTCTACTGGGTTTAAGAGTAGTGTTATTGAAGACATCATTCACTACAAACCCAAAATCTAATTTTAAATAAAAGGTTCTGAATATAAGTTATATCGGCTTATATTCAATATCAAATTCTTGTGAAGACCTGTAACTTCCCCGGTGAGGAAAGCGCGGATAGTTCGAGAACAAGCCACAACAGAACGCAGACGGGGGAATATTTCATTGTATATTACAACAATGCCATCAGATTACAAGAATATACAGAGTATAAATGAATAAATATTACACAGAAATATCAGAGATTTAAATTACATTTAAATACATCGCAGCGGAAAATAATACAATACACAACTAGAAGAGATATACGGATACAAAGCTTTCCAGATATCGTTCCAGCTGTAAACCAGGATCCTGTGAATATAAATCTGCAAAACAAAAACTACTAGCTGCCCATGTCAAAATAAGGGCACCCAGAGTTTAGGTCCAAACAATAAACTCCAGGTCAGTCATGTGACTGGTGTGAGAACTAAAACAGTTATTGATCTTTATTTTTAAAGTTCGGTAAATCAAGGGACCACGCCGTATAACACGGAACGGTTTCCTCCCAAGAATACCAGTGCATAAAACAACAGCGCAATGCTAAATAAAGAAAAATGAAGCTATTATAAGACCCAGGTCCTATCACACAATGCAACACAAGCCGGGGGATAGGGTTTTTACCTTATAATAGCCAAGAATGCTTGATACGTTTAAAAGAAATCATTTGATACTATTATAAGTGCATAGTGTATAAAACAACTTCAAATCATAAGTATCAATCATAGGCGACATGAGCGTCCCATGCCACTATGTCGCCATATATAGGTTTACAAATAAAACCGCAAATGTCACGTATTTGGAAATTGGATTTCCATCTATGAACCGAGGCAAAAGATAGTCCTCAACCGATTCGAGACTCTCTAGCCCGAGCCTCAGACAAGTACTCTGTCAAGCCTTTGGATCGTCAGGGCCGGTCCACCGATGTGGATTAAAATTCCTGAACACTGCGTTTCCCCGCCCTTTGGGGCGTAAATGAGCCAAGGAATGACTCCATCGGACCCGGATCGTCCGATCAAACCGAGGCGCCTCGCAACAGCAACAACCACACAGGTGAAAAGTATATAAATGTCAGGGCTGGTAGGGCACTGACACCATCCTAGCTAGAAAGAAACGCATGCCCTCCCTGAGGTCCGTCTCCCATTTTTGGTTCACAACCGGGGTGTGAGGCTCGCGAATTCACGTTACACAAAGTTGTGCCACACAGGCTGTGCTTTGATCATCACCACAAGACTTTGCTTTTCAACAAAAGCCTTGATCAATTGCCACTTAGGCATGCCACACAGGCAATTCACTCCATGCGATTGATATCCATCAATATATAACCCCTGAGCTCGTACGTCTCAGAGAAGGGCGTTAAGCAAGAGAATAAATTCTCCGTCGCCAAACAGATATATATTTAATAGAGATCAATCACACGGACTAAAATCCAATGTCAGACACACAGTCCATTTACAAGTCCGTTCTGGGTCTGAACGAAACCGGAGGCACCTAGTACCCCGCATATCCATCGATCTCCAAGCACGTCTGGACGATCACCAACTGTTTCCATCTTCATGGGTGTACAGCCCAATCAATATCATCAGTAATCACCCAAACGACGTGAAGACCTCCGGTCTTCGACCATCGTCTTCATCTTCGACTTATCGTCGTATCAGTTATTCAGAATGGGATAAGCCCGGTCTACCCGAATAACTCGCGTATATTTTAAATAAGTGTTACACAAACACAACATACGCCTCATTCCAATTCATCAGTCACTAACCGTAAATTAATCAAGAGAATAATTCCCCAAATATTAACCCCGAAGGCCGAAAACAACATCAGATCAATATCCAGAAAACCATTCTGCTTGGCTAACCGACAGTTAGTTTTTAAATTTCACATTCATAGGGAAAGGTTCCCATTAATTTTATCAAAGATAAATTCTTTATATTTATTCTTTTATCTATCCTTTTGAATTTTGATTCAACTAGTCGGGATTAACGAACCTTACCGAAGTAATCAGTTATTTTAATTTCCCAATCCCAACCAATTCATCCCATGAAGTAAAACTGGTAATACTTCATATCTAACACCACGGTGTTATCGGTAAATTCAATTACCATTTCACGTTCAAATCTAATTAAAGATTTAACTATCGCCTGGAGCAAAACTGGTGATACTCCATTCTCGATCATTTCAATCTAATTAAAGATTCATTAAAACTCCACTTAGTTTTAATCGCTAACTGGGTTAAAGAATCAGTGTCATTTAAAACACGGTTCACGATAAACCCAAAATCACATTCATTAATTATCGGGTTAAAGAACAAGTGTTATTTAAAACACTGTTCACGGTAAACCCAAAAATCAATATCAATTCAATTCCAATCAAATATTATTTAATTGGTACACTTCATTAAATCTAAATAAAAAGATCTAATCTTTTCTCAACTGGGCTTAAGAACAGTGTTAATGAAGACACCATTCACGACAAACCCAAATCACATTTGATATTAAATACAAGGCTCTGAATAGAAAATATCCCGGCTTATATTCAATATCAAATTCTACGACCAACAAATATCGTATTGGAAATAACGATATACATATCTATATCTTTCAAATTTCCATAACAACATCTGTATAATCACGAAATCCAACATCGAAATATTCCGAAGACAATTTCGATTCAAATCCATTCCAATGCAATCAATGGAAATTCTGGTTATTTTCAAAAACATTTCGAGTTCAATTTATTTATTTAAAAATAAATAGAATTATAATTCTAGTTCAAAACTAGTTCATTTCGATAAAAATCTATTTTTATCTTTTCAAATATGGAGTTTTTCATCCCAATCTTTTCTAAATCATTTCTTATGATTTTACACAAATTATTGATATTTTTAATGATTTTATCAAGGCCCGTACAGTCGATTTCCATCAATGGCCATCGAACTGCACTTACAGCGACCTTTTTCAAATTTGATTTGGACATAATTCCAAATCCAACCATTAGATTTCTAATTTCTAATATTCGTTAGAAAGCTCTTTTCGGTACGAACCCAACGGTTCCGGTTTTAGGAGAATCCGACGGTCGGATCTCCCGTAATATCCGTTCGAAGTTAATGGTCGAAATTCGGGAACTGCCGCGGCGCGGCGCGGCGCGTTCTATTCAGGCCATTATATTATATATAATATATATATATAATATATACTTCATCGATTCCAATTCAAAACGTGTTTTATCAATCGTTTTTAAATTCATTTTCAAAACGGTTTCAACTTCATACTCAATTTCAAATCAAAATTGAATATTCCAATTTAAATTCATTTCAAATTGATTTCAATTCAAATTGATTTCTAATTCAAATTCATTTATATTCAATTTCAATTCTATTCAATATTCATTGAAGAATGAATAAAATCGATATAAATATCGTTCACGTCAAAATGGCATCAATCTTATCAATATGGCTTCATATGTTTCTATTTTCAAATATTCTATTTCAAATATTGCTTTTCAAATATTTCTATTCAAATATTCCTCTTCAAATATTTCTATTTCAAATATTTCTATTTCAAATATTTCTATTTCAAATATTGCTTTTTCAAATATTGCTTTTTTCGAAACTGGAATGAGGCCCAATCAATTACCATATAATGTTAATTATATGGATTTTCTACAACACATGTATATATCAACAACGATGAATAATCAACCATCATCCAAAGTGCACTCTACACTGTATAAGCATCAAAGATAAATATTCAACGCTTATAACAGCCTGTCAATCAATCTGAAACGACCCGCAAATCCGGCTATCTGAGTTGACTAAATACACCACACGTCCAACCCAAATAACACAGAAATACGACTCATTATTAGAAAGAAGATAGAGGGTGAGAATAGATAAGATAGAAAACTTAGAATAGGAGAAAAACGAAGATCACAACTCACAGCGGAACGAAAAAAATATATTATATAACATAAGCTTTGAAATACAAATCTGTTCTGTACATATATACATACCATCATCAGAGTACACATAACATTTGATTCAGCGGAAGTAACTCGAAATAACTAACGTTGAAGCCTCCTGCTTCAAGCTCCTCCAAGTGTATCTGTAAAAGCCTGAAACACTTGACTGCCCGTACAAATTTGGACACCCAAGAGTTTAGGAAAAACAAAACAAAATAAACTCTGGGTCAGTCATGGGACTGGTGTGAGTAAACTCCAACCACTTGTTTAACTTTAAAAAACTCTTTTCGAAAGAAAAGTAATAGTAAGACCAGCCCACACATAAACATGGACGGTTTTTACCTTACTATAACCCAAACACTTTGATATGAAAATCCAGTGATATTATAATAATGTCTACATCAAGTAAATAACCAAATAGCAGAACGCTTGCATCTCACGCTCCACATATATATTATAAAATCAAAACCCGCATGGCGCGTATTGGAGATTGGATTTCCAACATGACAAGGTATGGAACCACCTTCCGACTGTGTATCTCTAGAGGCAAATACACCTGGGTTCAACAAGAACATCTTGCAACCCGGCCCACACATGACCGACCACTCATTTCGCTTGAGTGTATCGAATGTATATCACCAACGGTTGGACTCAAACCACCGTTTCCCGAATGGGCAGAATCGATAGATTTAGAAACAAAAGGAATTTCTCTAGATAGGTGATTATACACCCTAATGGGTGCGACCCACATAGCCATGCTGCCTGCCCGATTTTTGTCCTTTCCCGGTTGTTGAGGCCTGAGGCTACGAATTACTTACCATTCATTGATAACACAATCACTTTGAATGCCACATTGTCAGATCCGTTAATCATTAGTTGAGTTTGCACAAATATTCTGGATATTATGCTAAGGGATAAATCCGTTGCAACCATATACATTTATACAGACCAACCCATTTGATCATTGGAAATACTCTGTCAGACATTCGTCCATATACGTTCGTTCTGGGACTGAACGAAACCGAAGGCACTATTTCTATAAATAGAAAAAGCCCTTGCACTTCACTCCGTCTTCAATATATTCAGCATACTTGGTTCGCAACGCTTATGCCGATACGGAGTGGTTCTTAGGATAATAATCCAACCGGTCTCTCCATATTGACAACGATGGTCAAAACTTCGATAGTCTGTGATTTAACTATCGAATAAAAACAAGTGTCCATCCAACATATCAAACAAATCACTGGGCTTTTTAATTAATATTCATTAATTAAATCTCTTCTCCATTTTCTCTATCAATATTTGTTAACCAAATATTTTAATAATCATCTCGGCCTCTTATGCCATTTGGAAAACGTTTCCAAATATCAACTCCTTTTATTTTCTATATATTAGAAAAATCTCTATTTGCAATTGAAACAATTTCAATCACTTATTTCTATCCCTTTTTGTTTACAACATTCGATTTTTATATTCACTTTACTATCGAATTCAATACGTCGATACAATGATTTCAAATTATCAAAATATCTTAAAAATATTCTAACTCCTTAAATTTCCGGAAAATTTCGCCATAACCTCCCCTGTATCGGGAGCATCGGGAAATTTCAAATAGCTTCCCGGTATCTTCCTCAATCAAAAAGAAAAAGGAAAAGCCAAGCGGCTTGCCGATACGGCGCATAAAACCCATATATGAATTTAAACATGTACCTTTTTGGTCGAGCACATAAATTTAAATCTTCATATACTCCATCCCATATCTGTTTAACACCTGTTCATCTGTTTCCAATCCAATTCAACTCAATCCATTCGTTTGAATTCAATTTTGAATCGTTTGAATTCAGTTTCGCTCAATTATTCTTTAATTAGCCTTTTTGTCTATTTCACTTCTTTGTTGAACATAACATGTTCAAATAAAATATTTAACTCGTTCATAACCAAATTGAATTTCAATTTCAAATTCTAGTTCTCTTTTCTATTTCGAATATAAATTCTCAAATCGAATTCACTAATTCAAAACCCCAAAACCCCTTCGAAAATTCGTTAACTAATTTCTATCCAATTTAGTTAATTCTATTAAATAAATCAAAATCTGGTTTCTGTTTCAAAAATCATATTCATTTACACAACTTGAATTCGCATATATTTTGCAACTCACTCTGAAATTTTCTAAATAGAACTTCGGATTTTATTTGCTTAAAATCCTTTTATAACATTAAATAAACCATTATGGTTTTAAAACGATTCTGGCGCTGTTTTTCTGAAAATTTGATTTTGACATATCTCAAAATCTATACGACGAAATTCAGATTTTTCTCTTTTATTAGAAAACTATTATCAAACCGGTCCTGACGTTTCTTGTTTCGAAGAATTCCGACTTCAATTGCGTCCTGTATATTCGATTGAAGTTCGAATCGCCAATTTACGAACTGCAGCGCTGCGGCGAGTTCGTTTTAATTATATTTATATATATAAAAACTTTTTAAACTTCTTTAAAATGGATTCTACTTCATTTAACTCCACTCGAATCCCTTGATTCCAATTTCAATCTTCTTTTAAATTCTATATTTCAAATTCCAATTCCTTTTCAAATTCAATATTTGAATTTCTATTTGAATTCCCTATATTCAAATTTGATGTTTGAATTCATTTGAATTCTCTTATTCAAGTTCTATATTTAAATTCCATTTGAACTGCTGTAATCCAATTTCTATATTTGAATTCTATTGAAATTCAAATATTCAAACTCCTTTTTAATTTCTATATTCAAAATTCCATAGTTTAAAACTCATTTGAATTTCATATTCAAATCCCATAGATTAAATCCTATTTGAATTCAATTTGAATCTCTTACATTCAAATTTCATTTTCCCTTTCCATTTGAATTCTAATATTCAAATTCATTTCAACATCATTTGAATTTCTAATATTCAAATTCATTTTCAACACCATTTGAATTTCTAATATTCAAACTCATTTTCAACGCCATTTGAATTTCTAATATTCAAATTCATTTTCAACGCCATTTGAATTTCTAATATTCAAATTCATTTGAATTCCCTTGAATTCAAATTCCATTCCAAAACCCTTTGGATTTCCTATTTGAAATCCTATTTGAAATTCCATTTCCCATTCTACTTTGAAATTCTATTTTCAAAGTTTATTTCAAATGTTATTTTGAAATTTCATATTCAAATTTCTACTTGAATTTCTATATTCAATTCCATGTTCAAATTCAACACTTGAATTTCTATTTCAAATCTCGATTCAAATTTCATATTTAAATTCCATTCAAATCTCTATTCAAATTTCACATTTGAATTCTTCTTTGAAATACTATATTTCAAATTCTCTTCAATTCTTCTTTGAAATTTTATATTTCAAATTCTATTTTGAAATTCTACATTCAAATCTCTATTTGAATTTCTTTATTCGAATTCCTTTGAATTCAAATTTTTATTTTTAATTCCTTGAATTCAAATTCTATTTTCCAATCTAATTCCGTCTATTCAAATTCTATTTGAACTTCTATTTGAATTTCTAATATTCAATCTCCTTTTAAAATTCAAATATTTAACTCCCTTTTAAAATTCAAATGTTATACTCAAATTCCATTTGAGTTATATATTTAAAAATTACATTTCAAATCCTATTTTGAAATTTCATTTCAATTTCCAATTCCATGCTTGTATTCCTATTTCTGAATTATCAAATGATAATTCTTTTCACTTCATTTATAACTTCGTTATAAAAGAACTATTTATAAACTTCGTTTATAAAGAAACTACTTGTTTTATTTTTCAAAAACAAGTTTTATCTTATTCCATTAAAAATTCAAATTCTATTTAAAAATAGAATTTTCCCTTTTTAAATCTCAAATATTCTTCCACGATATTTTTAAATATCATTGCTTAAGCCCAGTGATAAAACACACAAAGCAACCAATTATTTATTTTTCTAACACATCATATATAACAATATATATGCAAACAAATAAACAAACAGATAATATATTTTTGAGGAATCCAGTTGGATTCCTCCAACCTGTTTTCCTGCATCCACAGATGTTAGCACATAAATAATACCTATTCTGCTTCGTGGCAGAATATCGCGGTATAGAAGGTCATCCACTAATCATAGCGTGGGGCGTATAGGGTAATCATCCGCTATGAAACTGCGGGCATCCGCTAATGAGACTGCGGGAATCCAACCAATCAATCAACCCAATATATATATATAATAGCCTAAATAACTAATATATATAAAATAAGCAGAAAGCATTCACACAAGCAACAGACAATTATTTTTAATGAAATAAAAATAATTCTAAAGGTGAGTGAGATTTACTCACCAGGATTTTCCTTTTCTGATTATCCCATTTATTTCCATGTTGTCGTATTTATGAATCTACTCGAATTGTCTCCACCGAATCCCGTTCGCACCTATGATTTATTTAAATTTTATCCATCGATAAATCATTTATTTATTTAAATTAAATACTATAGTGAATAAATCAATTATACTATGTAAATTAAATTCGTTAAAACGATTACCTTATCGCCTCGACCAACTGAACACCCTAGCAATCGTTGACTGCAATGATCCAACCCCACTGAAATCGAACCCAAAACAGCTCCATCTCGAAACTGTGATCATCCCTTATCGAGCCAGTTCCTAAAATGAGCATCCACCTTCCTCATTCGACAACCGCATAAAATCAGATCGAGCCCTCCCTCTGCTACAGTGAACTTGTGAATACAACCATCATCGAACTTCCTTACGCAACCATCACTGACCTTCCAGAGACTTGCTGACCCCGACACATCATGTCGCACCCTTACAGCTCGTCTTCCCCAACTCACAGAGACCGAGCCCCTCATGTCTTCCAAGTCACACAACGAAGTTCACCCTCGTAGTCCCCCTCTGATATACATCGCATCCTTCTGTGGAACTTGCGGCTACTGTCCATCAAAACCCTAGCCTTACTGGTCCCAGAACGACATCGAACAGTGCCACTCTCCACCGTTGACCTCCTTAACATCGCGTCGTCCCATCCTTCGACCGTCGTAGCCCCAATTATTTCCATCGCAACCCCACGGAACCCATCGACTTTGGCTAGAATCCCTGCCAAGTCGCACTGCTACTTCGAACGAAAAGCCTCGATTTCAATTTGATTTTGAGTATCTAAAACTAGCGTGGCCCCTTTTTATTTTAAGTGGAATTTGTATTTGATCTTTATCGTGACCAGGAGGATGGAAAAATTGTGAAGGCCGATGGGTATATTTATAAACGCGAACAAGGGAACAAATGTACTGATGCCATTAAAACTGTTGTCTTGCTTTGCTATGAAGAACGGAAACAAATTTTCCTGCTCGATGCAAAAATAGGTCTGCGTTATTAATTGAGATAGGTTGGCTGATAAAAATCCTAGGACGACTCTCTTTAATTTGATTTGATTTTATTTTAATTAAATAATTAAAACATCTCGCGGCCCTTAACTAGTGAACCACTATTCGACCGACGATACCAGATTATAACGCTATTCTGGTCTAAATGGAGCAGTATCTAGAATTTTATTTTACTGTCTGCAGGAGATATTTAATTTAAATTAATGGTTTAAACTAAATTTGGTTTAAAAATATAATTTAATTCCAAATAGTTAATTTTATTGAAAATAAATTATTATCGTTCTAATTCAATATTTAAATCCATATTAAAAATAAATCGACGAAAAATCTGGGTCGTTACATTCTTTCCCCCTTAAAATAATTTCGTCCTCGAAATTGCTAAGGTAGGAAAAAGGGTACAAATCTATTACTTTTCAACATCTCACTTATGTTGAAACCCAACTCCTCATATTTCAACAAATTAACTCCAACCAAAACTTTTGGTTTTCCACGTTTAATCTAAATGATTTTCACCCAGTTCAAATTCTATTCAATTTTATTCAATTCGAATTTCACTAATTTATTTATCTCAATCCATTTAACTTGCTTAAGTTATATTTAAACTTCAGAATTCAAATCCCAGGGTTTTTATTTCAAATTCTTTGAAATCCCATAAATATATACATATATTTATTTTCATTTCAAATTCAAAACATTTGAATTTTCAAACCACTTGTTTTCTTTCAAACAAATGTCCATCAAAAACTTTTTCTAAGGTAGCAATTCATCACTTAGAAACTCGGAAATGAATACTGATGATGTTGCAATCATCATCAGAATAATTTCCCAGCGACTGAAGTGAGTTCAGTGCTTTATTATTACAAAATCCATCTAAAATGATTTTCTTTCAAATCCTACTAAACAAATCTATATTATTTTAATATACTTTGAAAAATATTTTTCAACTTCCCAGGATTTTGAATTCTTAATTCTGGTTTGAATTTAGTTCTAATTCATCTCATTTGTATATTTGATTCCTATACAAATTCTACTTGGTTATAAATAACCATTCTAAATTTATAATCTCATTTGATTATAAAATCAACATCCAACACATCCATATAATAATTCTAGAAAATTATTCTTCTATATCAAAATAGAATCTTGGGTAAAATTATTTCATTTACCCTCTTTAAACAATATTATATCGATTCTTCTGTCCAAGTGTTTACAAACTCCTATCGACGTCGTGGCGTCCCACGATTCGACCAGAATTCATAAACCACTCAACAGACTAGCCAACACAATATAAAACAAATTTTATATCAACTTACAAATACGCTCTCTCGTATCTATATACTCAACTCATTCTAGGGCACTGCTGACCCTATCTCTAATGAGCACATGCCACACAAGCCTAGGTATTCGCTCAACCTAAGCTCTGATACCAACTGAAACGACCCGCAAATCCGGCTATCTGAGTTGACTAAATACACCACACGTCCAACCCAAATAACACAGAAATACGACTCATTATTAGAAAGAAGATAGAGGGTGAGAATAGATAAGATAGAAAACTTAGAATAGGAGAAAAACGAAGATCACAACTCACAGCGGAACGAAAAAAATATATTATATAACATAAGCTTTGAAATACAAATCTGTTCTGTACATATATACATACCATCATCAGAGTACACATAACATTTGATTCAGCGGAAGTAACTCGAAATAACTAACGTTGAAGCCTCCTGCTTCAAGCTCCTCCAAGTGTATCTGTAAAAGCCTGAAACACTTGACTGCCCGTACAAATTTGGACACCCAAGAGTTTAGGAAAAACAAAACAAAATAAACTCTGGGTCAGTCATGGGACTGGTGTGAGTAAACTCCAACCACTTGTTTAACTTTAAAAAACTCTTTTCGAAAGAAAAGTAATAGTAAGACCAGCCCACACATAAACATGGACGGTTTTTACCTTACTATAACCCAAACACTTTGATATGAAAATCCAGTGATATTATAATAATGTCTACATCAAGTAAATAACCAAATAGCAGAACGCTTGCATCTCACGCTCCACATATATATTATAAAATCAAAACCCGCATGGCGCGTATTGGAGATTGGATTTCCAACATGACAAGGTATGGAACCACCTTCCGACTGTGTATCTCTAGAGGCAAATACACCTGGGTTCAACAAGAACATCTTGCAACCCGGCCCACACATGACCGACCACTCATTTCGCTTGAGTGTATCGAATGTATATCACCAACGGTTGGACTCAAACCACCGTTTCCCGAATGGGCAGAATCGATAGATTTAGAAACAAAAGGAATTTCTCTAGATAGGTGATTATACACCCTAATGGGTGCGACCCACATAGCCATGCTGCCTGCCCGATTTTTGTCCTTTCCCGGTTGTTGAGGCCTGAGGCTACGAATTACTTACCATTCATTGATAACACAATCACTTTGAATGCCACATTGTCAGATCCGTTAATCATTAGTTGAGTTTGCACAAATATTCTGGATATTATGCTAAGGGATAAATCCGTTGCAACCATATACATTTATACAGACCAACCCATTTGATCATTGGAAATACTCTGTCAGACATTCGTCCATATACGTTCGTTCTGGGACTGAACGAAACCGAAGGCACTATTTCTATAAATAGAAAAAGCCCTTGCACTTCACTCCGTCTTCAATATATTTAGCATACTTGGTTCGCAACGCTTATGCCGATACGGAGTGGTTCTTAGGATAATAATCCAACCGGTCTCTCCATATTGACAACGATGGTCAAAACTTCGATAGTCTGTGATTTAACTATCGAATAAAAACAAGTGTCCATCCAACATATCAAACAAATCACTGGGCTTTTTAATTAATATTCATTAATTAAATCTCTTCTCCATTTTCTCTATCAATATTTGTTAACCAAATATTTTAATAATCATCTCGGCCTCTTATGCCATTTGGAAAACGTTTCCAAATATCAACTCCTTTTATTTTCTATATATTAGAAAAATCTCTATTTGCAATTGAAACAATTTCAATCACTTATTTCTATCCCTTTTTGTTTACAACATTCGATTTTTATATTCACTTTACTATCGAATTCAATACGTCGATACAATGATTTCAAATTATCAAAATATCTTAAAAATATTCTAACTCCTTAAATTTCCGGAAAATTTCGCCATAACCTCCCCTGTATCGGGAGCATCGGGAAATTTCAAATAGCTTCCCGGTATCTTCCTCAATCAAAAAGAAAAAGGAAAAGCCAAGCGGCTTGCCGATACGGCGCATAAAACCCATATATGAATTTAAACATGTACCTTTTTGGTCGAGCACATAAATTTAAATCTTCATATACTCCATCCCATATCTGTTTAACACCTGTTCATCTGTTTCCAATCCAATTCAACTCAATCCATTCGTTTGAATTCAATTTTGAATCGTTTGAATTCAGTTTCGCTCAATTATTCTTTAATTAGCCTTTTTGTCTATTTCACTTCTTTGTTGAACATAACATGTTCAAATAAAATATTTAACTCGTTCATAACCAAATTGAATTTCAATTTCAAATTCTAGTTCTCTTTTCTATTTCGAATATAAATTCTCAAATCGAATTCACTAATTCAAAACCCCAAAACCCCTTCGAAAATTCGTTAACTAATTTCTATCCAATTTAGTTAATTCTATTAAATAAATCAAAATCTGGTTTCTGTTTCAAAAATCATATTCATTTACACAACTTGAATTCGCATATATTTTGCAACTCACTCTGAAATTTTCTAAATAGAACTTCGGATTTTATTTGCTTAAAATCCTTTTATAACATTAAATAAACCATTATGGTTTTAAAACGATTCTGGCGCTGTTTTTCTGAAAATTTGATTTTGACATATCTCAAAATCTATACGACGAAATTCAGATTTTTCTCTTTTATTAGAAAACTATTATCAAACCGGTCCTGACGTTTCTTGTTTCGAAGAATTCCGACTTCAATTGCGTCCTGTATATTCGATTGAAGTTCGAATCGCCAATTTACGAACTGCAGCGCTGCGGCGAGTTCGTTTTAATTATATTTATATATATATAAACTTTTTAAACTTCTTTAAAATGGATTCTACTTCATTTAACTCCACTCGAATCCCTTGATTCCAATTTCAATCTTCTTTTAAATTCTATATTTCAAATTCCAATTCCTTTTCAAATTCAATATTTGAATTTCTATTTGAATTCCCTATATTCAAATTTGATGTTTGAATTCATTTGAATTCTCTTATTCAAGTTCTATATTTAAATTCCATTTGAACTGCTGTAATCCAATTTCTATATTTGAATTCTATTGAAATTCAAATATTCAAACTCCTTTTTAATTTCTATATTCAAAATTCCATAGTTTAAAACTCATTTGAATTTCATATTCAAATCCCATAGATTAAATCCTATTTGAATTCAATTTGAATCTCTTACATTCAAATTTCATTTTCCCTTTCCATTTGAATTCTAATATTCAAATTCATTTCAACATCATTTGAATTTCTAATATTCAAATTCATTTTCAACACCATTTGAATTTCTAATATTCAAACTCATTTTCAACGCCATTTGAATTTCTAATATTCAAATTCATTTTCAACGCCATTTGAATTTCTAATATTCAAATTCATTTGAATTCCCTTGAATTCAAATTCCATTCCAAAACCCTTTGGATTTCCTATTTGAAATCCTATTTGAAATTCCATTTCCCATTCTACTTTGAAATTCTATTTTCAAAGTTTATTTCAAATGTTATTTTGAAATTTCATATTCAAATTTCTACTTGAATTTCTATATTCAATTCCATGTTCAAATTCAACACTTGAATTTCTATTTCAAATCTCGATTCAAATTTCATATTTAAATTCCATTCAAATCTCTATTCAAATTTCACATTTGAATTCTTCTTTGAAATACTATATTTCAAATTCTCTTCAATTCTTCTTTGAAATTTTATATTTCAAATTCTATTTTGAAATTCTACATTCAAATCTCTATTTGAATTTCTTTATTCGAATTCCTTTGAATTCAAATTTTTATTTTTAATTCCTTGAATTCAAATTCTTTTTTCCAATCTAATTCCGTCTATTCAAATTCTATTTGAACTTCTATTTGAATTTCTAATATTCAATCTCCTTTTAAAATTCAAATATTTAACTCCCTTTTAAAATTCAAATGTTATACTCAAATTCCATTTGAGTTATATATTTAAAAATTACATTTCAAATCCTATTTTGAAATTTCATTTCAATTTCCAATTCCATGCTTGTATTCCTATTTCTGAATTATCAAATGATAATTCTTTTCACTTCATTTATAACTTCGTTATAAAAGAACTATTTATAAACTTCGTTTATAAAGAAACTACTTGTTTTATTTTTCAAAAACAAGTTTTATCTTATTCCATTAAAAATTCAAATTCTATTTAAAAATAGAATTTTCCCTTTTTAAATCTCAAATATTCTTCCACGATATTTTTAAATATCATTGCTTAAGCCCAGTGATAAAACACACAAAGCAACCAATTATTTATTTTTCTAACACATCATATATAACAATATATATGCAAACAAATAAACAAACAGATAATATATTTTTGAGGAATCCAGTTGGATTCCTCCAACCTGTTTTCCTGCATCCACAGATGTTAGCACATAAATAATACCTATTCTGCTTCGTGGCAGAATATCGCGGTATAGAAGGTCATCCACTAATCATAGCGTGGGGCGTATAGGGTAATCATCCGCTATGAAACTGCGGGCATCCGCTAATGAGACTGCGGGAATCCAATCAATCAACCCAATATATATATATATAATAGCCTAAATAACTAATATATATAAAATAAGCAGAAAGCATTCACACAAGCAACAGACAATTATTTTTAATGAAATAAAAATAATTCTAAAGGTGAGTGAGATTTACTCACCAGGATTTTCCTTTTCTGATTATCCCATTTATTTCCATGTTGTCGTATTTATGAATCTACTCGAATTGTCTCCACCGAATCCCGTTCGCACCTATGATTTATTTAAATTTTATCCATCGATAAATCATTTATTTATTTAAATTAAATACTATAGTGAATAAATCAATTATACTATGTAAATTAAATTCGTTAAAACGATTACCTTATCGCCTCGACCAACTGAACACCCTAGCAATCGTTGACTGCAATGATCCAACCCCACTGAAATCGAACCCAAAACAGCTCCATCTCGAAACTGTGATCATCCCTTATCGAGCCAGTTCCTAAAATGAGCATCCACCTTCCTCATTCGACAACCGCATAAAATCAGATCGAGCCCTCCCTCTGCTACAGTGAACTTGTGAATACAACCATCATCGAACTTCCTTACGCAACCATCACTGACCTTCCAGAGACTTGCTGACCCCGACACATCATGTCGCACCCTTACAGCTCGTCTTCCCCAACTCACAGAGACCGAGCCCCTCATGTCTTCCAAGTCACACAACGAAGTTCACCCTCGTAGTCCCCCTCTGATATACATCGCATCCTTCTGTGGAACTTGCGGCTACTGTCCATCAAAACCCTAGCCTTACTGGTCCCAGAACGACATCGAACAGTGCCACTCTCCACCGTTGACCTCCTTAACATCGCGTCGTCCCATCCTTCGACCGTCGTAGCCCCAATTATTTCCATCGCAACCCCACGGAACCCATCGACTTTGGCTAGAATCCCTGCCAAGTCGCACTGCTACTTCGAACGAAAAGCCTCGATTTCAATTTGATTTTGAGTATCTAAAACTAGCGTGGCCCCTTTTTATTTTAAGTGGAATTTGTATTTGATCTTTATCGTGACCAGGAGGATGGAAAAATTGTGAAGGCCGATGGGTATATTTATAAACGCGAACAAGGGAACAAATGTACTGATGCCATTAAAACTGTTGTCTTGCTTTGCTATGAAGAACGGAAACAAATTTTCCTGCTCGATGCAAAAATAGGTCTGCGTTATTAATTGAGATAG
Source organism: Allium sativum (assembly GCA_030737875.1). Classification (NCBI taxonomy): domain Eukaryota; kingdom Viridiplantae; phylum Streptophyta; class Magnoliopsida; order Asparagales; family Amaryllidaceae; genus Allium; species Allium sativum. Next base: position 1,021,713,344 of record CM060920.1, read on the forward strand.
GTTGGCTGATAAAAATCCTAGGACGACTCTCTTTAATTTGATTTGATTTTATTTTAATTAAATAATTAAAACATCTCGCGGCCCTTAACTAGTGAACCACTATTCGACCGACGATACCAGATTATAACGCTATTCTGGTCTAAATGGAGCAGTATCTAGAATTTTATTTTACTGTCTGCAGGAGATATTTAATTTAAATTAATGGTTTAAACTAAATTTGGTTTAAAAATATAATTTAATTCCAAATAGTTAATTTTATTGAAAATAAATTATTATCGTTCTAATTCAATATTTAAATCCATATTAAAAATAAATCGACGAAAAATCTGGGTCGTTACACAATCGATCGACATACAACTAAACAATCGGGATTAGTGTACGTCAAATATCATCCCAATACCCGTGTGGGGTTTCAAACAATCAAACACAGATTTTTATTTGTGTAGTCGGGCGATGTGTAAAATTTATCGTCCCAATCAATGTCCTTCAAATAGGTGTACATAAACAAATCGTCCGGTTTGTAAATGAATATTTGTTTATTCACATTCACGTTAAAAATTATATTTTTAACGATCAAACTATTTTATTCAACCTATGAATATTCTATTCGGTTCATTTATTAAATAAAATGTTATCTTTATTTTTCTAACTTATTTTAGAAAATTTCGACGGCATAACGGCACGATACTAGAAACGGGACAAGGCCTAGCCTTATCCCCGGTCTAGTGAAGGCCCGCGCCATTCACACATCAATCAAATCCATTCATTTCACCAAACAATTCAATTCAGACCAAATAAACTAACCAACTACTCAACCAAACAATTAAACAAACAAGCCATCCATGGTCTGTGGATGACGGGTGTCGGGTGCTACTAAACACCGTCTGCATCCTAGCATATATATATGACTAGAAAAAGAAATTGAATAGTGAGAAGTTCTCACCGAATGCTATCCCAACTTCACGACATTCCTAATGTAGAGATCTTCGTCGTTCTCGCCTTTTCGTCCTCTTCGTTGCCCGTAGCCACTACATATGTAAAAATCACATTTTTACTTCGCTGTTCGATATATAAAAATCGAATTTTTATTATGCTATTCAATATATAAAAATCAAATTTTTACTATGCTATTCAATATATAAAAATCGAATTTTTACTTCGTTAAAATCGAATAAAGATCAAACCTTTCTCTATATAAAAATGAGATCTTTACATGAATCGAAATTACATCTCTCCTTCTTGGGTTTCAAAATCACCTCTATTTGCAACTAAAAGTCTTAACTTTATTAAGATAAAATCATACTCTTATATGGCTACTATATTTATAAAAATAACATTTTTCTACCATGATATTATATATAAAAAGCCAACCTTTATAGCGTCGAAAACCTTATTTTTACATTACTCTTTTGTATAAATAAAAATCGTGTATTTATATGATTTAAAAATCATATTTTTACAGTTTCAAACACTACAAATAAATAAATGCAAATAAAACAAAATAAACGCTTACTATTAAAGGTTGGAGGGGGTCGGAGGCGCGCTGAGGTGAAGTGGGAGGAGTGCGCCACCGTCTGTGGAGGCGCTGCGGTGTGGGCCCGAGCTGCTGGCGTCGTGGGTGGCGGGCGCGAGGTGGGTGCTCGAGGGTTTGTGGCTGCTTCGTGGTTCGCGGGTTGGGGTCTTCGTGGGTGCGGATTGCAGAGGGGAGGGTGCGATGCCAGAGGGCGGCGCTGGGGAGGCTCGCGAGCGACGGGCGGTGGTTGGGGCGACGAGGCTGGTGGAATCGGTCTTCGTTTCTCTTTTTTTTAAGATCTGATTCGATTTCGAACGTGAAAGGTAAGGGGGCCAGAGAAGTTTAAGGAGAGGAGAGAGAGTGAGGAAATTTATTTTTAATTTATTTAATTATTTAAGTTCCAAAAAGCAAAATTTTCATACGACCTCTAAACGAGGCCCACCGCCTGTCGTCCATAGCGTTTTACCCCCATTCCGAACACAATGGGATATGTATCGTAAGCTGATTTGATTGTTTCGATCAGTTTCCGTTAAAATCAACATATAACTCTATATATTGATTTTGAACGCGCATTTCAATTTACCGGGGTCACATACTAACTCGAAAAATTCCAGAAAAATATTTTCTAGCTTTGTATTGACGATACGGTCCTAACAAAACTAGTTTCGTCGAATTCTGAGACCGTTAGAAAAATGGCTAATTTCTAGTCGATTAAAATCAACTGAAACTGGTCAAACGCGTTTTCCTTTGCCACGCTCACATATTGATTCGAACAATTATGAAATTTGGAATCTAGCAATAATTTGACATCACGGACCCAACAAAACTGGTTTCGTCGAAATCCGAGGTCGTTTGCAAAATGTCTATTTTTAAGGGCTTGAATTCCATAACGACTATTCAGAATTTTCAACTGGACATATCTTTTGATTCCTGCTATGAAATTTTGATTTTCCGGATTCGTTGGAAAGATATTATCAATTAGATCCTAATGTTTTTGGTTTCACAAAAATCCGGATTGTTTTGCACCCGGTACACTCAATTGAAGTTTGAAATCGAATTATCGAACTACCGCGCCATTTTCAATTCCTTTTATAATTATATATAATTATTTATTTTCTAACGACGACATATATAATATATACATTGGATTTCCATTCAAAATAAATTTCTCGTCGATATTATTTAAAATAATTCATTTTAAATAATCTAAATTCGCTAAAAATGCCAAAGTAAAAATTTTAAACTGGCCCAGATTTTCGGGTTGTTACAATCTCCCCCACTTAAAACTTTTCGTCCCCGAAAAGGAACAAGGTCGAAAGTGGTTTGATTAATCAACTCTACGTTCGATCTGGCTTCCATTCTCTAACTTTTCAGTTTCTGAGAATTTTCAAATTCTTCAAAAATTTGGCTAACACCCTAAATTTTCGAAAAATTTCGCCATAACCTCCCCTGCATCGGGAGCCACGGGAAAATCCCGAAATTGCCATATAGGCCTTTTGATCTCAAAAAGAAAAAGAAAAAGCCAAGAGGTTAGCTAATAGGCTCATAAAATCATCATCACCCAAACAAAACAGTAAATTATATAGTAAACATGTACCTATTTGTCGGGCAAACAAATTTTATTCTCTGCTCTAGCCTCCTTGCTATGACCTGTTCAATTGAAGTACATGTATATGCAAGCAAATGCGACTAATTTTCAATACAATATGTGATTCAATTAGGCTAAATGGCTAAAAATTAGCAAACAAATAAACAAACAACACAAACATCAATCAATTAGTGAATTAGAGTTTCAAATTCATAATTTTAATACATATACAAAAATCAGATTTTTGATGCCAAATCACAACAATAGGTCCTATCTAATTTTGGTTCTCACACCAGTTAATAGGAAATATATAGAAAGTCCACCTTCGTCACACGAACATAAATTCTAATGATGGAGCTCCATCATCAAAATCATCTCCGGGCGATTAGAGTGTAATTCTATATCTATCCAGTATATTAAAACTTCAAATACACGTTTGCAAGGCGTATATGCAAAATCTTTATATACTGGACTGTCCAAATCAATACAAATAAATAATCAAATACGAATAATTGATTTAAATTTCAAAACAAAATTGTTTTCATTTGAAAAATATACTCTTCACACTCGTTCTAGGATACTACTGATCCTATCTCTAACGAGTCATTCTAATTGGATATTACTAATCCAATATCTGATGAATTCTTTCGTATGGTTCTAATGTGTCTTGTTCTCGAGCTCTGTAAACCAAAGCTCTGATACCAACTGTGAAGACCCGTAACTTCCCCGGTGAGGAAAGCGCGGATAGTTCGAGAACAAGCCACAACAGAACGCAGACGGGAGAACATTTCATTGTATATTACAACAATGCCATCAGATTACAAGAATATACAGAGTATAAATGAATAAATATTACACAGAAATATCAGAGATTTAAATTACATTTAAATACATCGCAGCGGAAAATAATACAATACACAACAAGAAGAGATATACGGATACAAAGCTTTCCGGATATCGTTCCAGCTGTAAACCAGGATCCTGTGAATATAAATCTGCAAAACCAAAACTACTAGCTGCCCGTGTCAAAATAAGGGCACCCAGAGTTTAGGTCAAAACAATAAACTCCAGGTCAGTCATGTGACTGGTGTGAGAACTAAAACAGTTATTGATCTTTATTTTTAAAGTTCGGTAAATCAAGGGACCACGCCGTATAACACGGAACGGGTTTCCTCCCAAGAATACCAGTGCATAAAACAACAGCGCAATGCTAAATAAAGAAAAATGAAGCTATTATAAGACCCAGGTCCTATCACACAATGCAACGCAAGCCGGGGGATAGGGTTTTTACCTTATAATAGCCAAGAATGCTTGATACGTTTAAAAGAAATCATTTGATACTATTATAAGTGCATAGTGTATAAAACAACTTCAAATCATAAGTATCAATCATAGGCGACATGAGCGTCCCATGCCACTATGTCGCCATATATAGGTTTACAAATAAAACCGCAAATGTCACGTATTTGGAAATTGGATTTCCATCTATGAACCGAGGCAAAAGATAGTCCTCAACCGATTCGAGACTCTCTAGCCCGAGCCTCAGGCAAGTACTCTGTCAAGCCTTTGGATCGTCAGGGCCGGTCCACCGATGTGGATAAAAATTCTTGAACACTGTGTTTCCCCGCCCTTTGGGGCGTAAATGAGCAAACGAATGACTCCATCGGACCCGGATCGTCCGATCAAACCGAGGCGCCTCGCAACAGCAACAACCACACAGGTGAAAAGTATATAAATGTCAGGGCTGGTAGGTCACTGACACCACCCTAGCTAGAAAGAAACGCATGCCCTCCCTGAGGTCCGTCTCCCGTTTTTGGTTCACAACCGGGGTGTGAGGCTCGCGAATTCACGTTACACAAAGCTGTGCCACACAGGCTGTGCTTTGATCATCACCACAAGACTTTGCTTTTCAACAAAAGCCTTGATCAATTGCCACTTTGGCATGCCACACAGGCAATTCACTCCATGCGATTGATATCCATCAATATATAACCCCTGAGCTTGTACGTCTCAGAGAAGGGCGTTAAGCAAGAGAATAAATTCTCCGCCGCCAAACAGATATATATTTAATAGAGATCAATCACACGGACTAAAATCCAATGTCAGACACACAGTCCGTTTACAAGTCCGTTCTGGGTCTGAACGAAACCGGAGGCACCTAGTACCCCGCATATCCATCGATCTCCAAGCACGTCTGGACGATCACCAACTGTTTCCATCTTCTTGGGTGTACAGCCCAATCAAGATCATCAGTAATCACCCAAACGACGTGAAGACCTCCGGTCTTCGACCATCGTCTTCATCTTCGACTTATCGTCGTATCAGTTATTCAGAATGGGATAAGCCCGGTCTTCCCGAATAACTCGCGTATATTTTAAATAAGTGTTACACAAACACAACATACGCGTCATTTCAATTCATCAGTCACTAACCGTAAATTAATCAAGAGAATAATTCCCCAAATATTAACCCCGAAGGCCGAAAACAACATCAGATCAATATCCAGAAAACCATTCTGCTTGGCTAACCGACAGTTAGTTTCTAAATTTCACATTCATAGGGAAAGGTTCCCATTAATTTTATCAAAGATAAATTCTTTATATTTATTCTTTAATCTATCCTTTTGAATTTCGATTCAACTAGTCGGGATTAACGAACCTTACCGAAGTAATCAGTTATTTTAATTTCCCAATTCCAACCTATTCATCCCATGAAGTAAAACTGGCAATACTTCATATCTAACACCACGGTGTTAACCGTAAATTCAATTACCATTTCACGTTCAAATCTAATTAAAGATTTAACTATCGCCTGGAGCAAAACTGGTGATACTCCATTCTCGATCATTTCAATCTAATTAAAGATTCATTAAAACTCCACTTAGTTTTAATCGCTAACTGGGTTAAAGAATCAGTGTCATTTAAAACACGGTTCACGATAAACCCAAAATCACATTCATTAATTATCGGGTTAAAGAACAAGTGTTATTTAAAACACTGTTCACGGTAAACCCAAAAATCAATATCAATTCAATTCCAATCAAATATTATTTAATTGGTACACTTCATTAAATCTGAATAAAAAGATCTAATCTTTTCTCAACTGGGCTTAAGAACAGTGTTAATGAAGACACCATTCACGACAAACCCAAATCACATTTGATATTAAATACAAGGCTCTGAATAGAAAATATCCCGGCTTATATTCAATATCAAATTCTACGACCAACAAATATCGTATTGGAAATAACGATATACATATCTATATCTTTCAAATTTCCATAACAACATCTGTATAATCACGAAATCCAACATCGAAATATTCCGAAGACAATTTCGATTCAAATCCATTCCAATGCAATCATTGTAAATTCTGGTTATTTTCAAAAACATTTCGAGTTCAATTTATTTATTTAAAAATAAATAGAATTATAATTCTAGTTCAAAACTAGTTCATTTCGATAAAAATCTATTTTTATCTTTTCAAATATGGAGTTTTTCATCCCAATCTTTTCTAAATCATTTCTTATGATTTTACACAAATTATTGATATTTTTAATGATTTTATCAAGGCCAGTACAGTCGATTTCCATCAATGGCCATCGAACTGCACTTACAGCGACCTTTTTCAAATTTGATTTGGACATAATTCCAAATCCAACCGTTAGATTTCTAATTTCTAATATTCGTTAGAAAGCTCTTTCGATACGAACCCAACGGTTTCGGTTTTAGGAGAATCCGACGGTCGGATCTCCCGTAATATCCGTTCGAAGTTAATGGTCGAAATTCGCGAACTGCCGCGGCGCGGCGCGTTCTATTCAGGCCATTATATTATATAATATATATATATATATATATATATATATAATATACTTCATCGATTCCAATTCAAAACGTGTTTTATCAATCGTTTTTAAATTCATTTTCAAAACGGTTTCAACTTCATATTCAATTTCAAATCAAAATTGAATATTCCAATTTAAATTCATTTTAAATTCATTTCGAATTGATTTCAATTCGAATTGATTTCTAATTCAAATTCATTTATATTCAATTTCAATTCTATTCAATATTCATTGAAGAATGAATAAAATCGATATAAATATCGTTCACGTCAAAATGACGTCAATCTTATCAATACGGCTTCATATGTTTCTATTTTCAAATATTCTATTTCAAATATTGCTTTTCAAATATTTCTATTCAAATATTCCTCTTCAAATATTTCTATTTCAAATATTTCTATTTCAAATATTTCTATTTCAAATATTGCTTTTTCAAATATTGCTTTTTTCGAAACTGGAATAAGGCCCAATCAATTACCATATAATGTTAATTATATGGATTTTCTACAACACATGTATATATCAACAACGATGAATAATCAGCCATCATCCAAAGTGCATTCTACACTGTATAAGCATCAAAGATAAATATTCAACGCTTATAACAGCCTGTCAATCAATCGATCGACATACAACTAAACAATCGGGATTAGTGTACGTCAAATATCATCCCAATACCCGTGTGGGGTTTCAAGCAATCAAACACAGATTTTTATTTGTGTAGTTGGGCAATGTGTAAAATTTATCGTCCCAATCAATGTCCTTCAAATAGGTGTACATAAACAAACCATCCGGTTTGTAAATGAATATTTATTTATTCACATTCACGTTAAAAATTATATTTTTAACGATCAAACTATTTTATTCAACCTATGAATATTCTATTCGGTTCATTTATTAAATAAAATGTTATCTTTATTTTTCTAACTTATTTTAGAAAATTTCGACGGCATAACGGCACGATACTAGAAACGGGACAAGGCCTAGCCTTATCCCCGGTCTAGTGAAGGCCCGCGCCATTCACACATCAATCAAATCCATTCATTTCACCAAACAATTCAATTCAGACCAAATAAACTAACCAACTAATCAACCAAACAATTAAACAAACAAGCCATCCATGGTCTGTGGATGACGGGTGTCGGGTGCTACTAAACACCGTCTGCATCCTAGCATATATATAACTAGAAAAAGAAATTGAATAGTGAGAAGTTCTCACCGAATGCTATCCCAACTTCACGACATTCCTAATGTAGAGATCTTCGTCGTTCTCGCCTTTTCGTCCTCTTCGTTGCCCGTAGCCACTACATATGTAAAAATCACATTTTTACTTCGCTGTTCGATATATAAAAATCAAATTTTTATTATGCTATTCAATATATAAAAATCAAATTTTTACTATGCTATTCAATATATAAAAATCGAATTTTTACTTAGCTATTCAATATATAAAAATCGAATTTTTACTTCGTTAAAATCGAATAAAGATCAAACCTTTCTCTATATAAAAATGAGATCTTTACATGAATCGAAATTACATCTCTCCTTCTTGGGTTTCAAAATCACCTCTATTTGCAACTAAAAGTCTTAACTTTATTAAGATAAAATCATACTCTTATATGGCTACTATATTTATAAAAATAACATTTTTCTACCATGATATTATATATAAAAAGCCAACCTTTATAGCGTCGAAAACCTTATTTTTACATTACTCTTTTGTATAAATAAAAATCGTGTATTTATATGATTTAAAAATCATATTTTTACAGTTTCAAACACTGCAAATAAATAAATGAAAATAAAAAAAAAATAAACGCTTACTGTTAAAGGTTGGAGGGGGTTGGAGGCGCGCTGAGGTGAAGTGGGAGGAGTGCGCCACCGTCTGTGGAGGCGCTGCGGTGTGGGCCCGAGCTGCTGGCGTCGGGGGTGGCGGGCGCGAGGTGGGTGCTCGAGGGTTTGTGGCTGCTTCGTGGTTCGCGGGTTGGGGTCTTCATGGGTGCGGATTGCAGAGGGGAGGGTGCGATGCAAGAGGGCGGCGCTGGGGAGGCTCGCGAGCGACAGGCGGTGGTTGGGGCGACGGGGCTGGTAGAATCGGTCTTCGTTTCTCTTTTTTTTTTTAGATCTGATTCGATTTCGAACGTGAAAGGTAAGGGGGCCAGAGAAGTTTAAGGACAGGAGAGAGAGTGAGGAAATTTATTTTTAATTTATTTAATTATTTAAGTTCGAAAAAGCAACTTTTTCATACGACCTCTAAACGAGGCCCACCGCCTGTCGTCCATAGCGTTTGACCCCCATTCCGAACACAATGGGATATGTATCGTAAGCTGATTTGATTGTTTCGATCAGTTTCCGTTAAAATCAACATATAACTCTATATATTAATTTTGAACGCGCATTTCCATTTACCGGGGTCACATACTAACTCGAAAAATTCCAAAAAAATATTTTCTAGCTTCGTATTGACGATACGGTCCTAACAAAACTAGTTTCGTCGAATTCTCAAACCGTTAGAAAAATGGCCAATTTCTAGTCGATTAAAATCAACTGAAACTGGTCAAACGCGTTTTCCTTTGCCACGCTCACATATTGATTCGAAAAATTATGAAATTTGGAATCTAGCAATACTTTGACATCACGGACCCAACAAAACTGGTTTTGTCGAAATCCGAGGTCGTTTGCAAAATGTCTATTTTTAAGGGCCTGAATTCCATAGCGACTATTCAGAATTTTCAACTGGACATATCTTTTGATTCCTGCTATGAAATTTTGATTTTCCGGATTCGTTGGAAAGATATTATCAATTAGATCCTAATGTTTTTGGTTTCACAAAAATCCGGATTGTTTTGCACCCGGTACATTCAATTGAAGTTTGAAATCGAATTATCAAACTACCGCGCCATTTTCAATTCCTTTTAAAATTATATATAATTATTTATTTTCTAATGACGACGTATATAATATATACATTGGATTTCCATTCAAAATAAATTTCTCGTCGATATTATTTAAAATAATTCATTTTAAATAATCTAAATTCGCTAAAAATGCCAAAATAAAAATTTTAAACTGGCCCAGATTTTCGGGTTGTTACAATTCTGAAATCAACAAATATCATGTTGGGAATAACGATATTTATATCTTCCAAATTCTGTAACAACCCAGATTCCGAAAGACCGATTTGTTTTTTCAAAAATCCAATTTATCGAAACCCGAGTTGGGTGCTCTGGTATCCTGTAGAAAAAAAAACAGAGATAAAGAAACATGTCAGAACTCGCAAAGCATCCCATAGTGGAAGGAAAAATAATATATTCAAATATAGCCTTACCTTATTAACAATACTGCTAAACCAGTATCCAAAGCTATACCATCACTGTCATGAACCTAAGCTGGAAGTATGTAATGAAGAGGGGGCTAAAACATATGTTCTGTGTGACTGGACTTAGAATAAACTTCTGTATAATCCAACATATACCGTTCAGTTACATTTTCTTGGTTATTAGGTTGTTTAAGCAATACTTATCGATCCACTAGTAGATTAACCTAATACAATGTATATGTAGTTACTCCCTACTCGTGTCCTCTTTTTATGTGTACGCAGTCCCTTATGCAACTCGTGTCATCTTGTCATATGTACGCAGTTCCTTATCCAATGCGGTTCGTCGTACGGGCTTTCATGTATATGTGTGTGTGTGTGTGTGTGTGTGTGTATATATATATATATATATATATATATATATATATATATATATATATTCTCATTACCTCTACGTAAAACCACCATTCCTTTGTTTCGTAAGCGTTTGGACTGCCAACCTAGGTCTTACTAGGTTCTGTTATCAAATACTACCTAGATCCAACTAGGGTTTACCATCGAGTGTTACCTAGGTCCAACTAGGGTTTACTTTATCGAACGCTTCCTAGGTTCAACCAGGGTTTACGCTACCTAGGTCCAACTAGGTTTATGCTACCTATCGAACAATGCCCTCTAGTCTAGGGTGCACTACCCCGACCGATATGTGTTCCTAGACTTTACGTCCCCACCGTATCGTTAAATGTGCTAGATATCTAGTTGCACATGTCCTCTATATGTGCGACCTGAGTCCCATGGCAGGGCAAATCAAGAAACACGGAACTCGGTCGGGAGCTTTAAGTTATCCGCCGATGCAGATGCTAAGGTTTGTTTTTACTGTGGCTATGGTCCCACTTGACCCCTCCCTCAACTAATGAAAGGCACCGAAGAATATCAAGAATGAGAACTATACGCAGGCCCTCTATGCCCCCACAAACCTATTGGCCAACCTCACCCATAACTAGATAGCAAGTATATGGTCTTTTGGAGTTCTCCGCCTTTCCGCTTTTCATGCTCGACTGACTCAAGATGGTAGGTAGCCGACGACGTGCTATCACAAGACCAACTAGTTATCGCCGACTCACGCTGGTCCATCCTAGTCTTTAGGTTGCCTTATTATTACAACCATGGCATACTCTTGGTTCTTCTTACGCAGGCCTTAACCTCTATTAGCCCAGGCGGATCATCTGTATTCTCACAGAGGGATACCAAGAGCATCCTCACGTCCCCTCGAAGCCCTGTGCTTTGTAACCCAGTCCGTTGGAGCCTTCTATATGATCAGATGGATGTACGCTCCCCCTCGCGCCCTACGGCACCGTGATGATCTACCGCGTTTGGTTATTCATCCCCTATCGTATGGACTGGTCCAAGCGCCTTATCCTTTTGTACTATTAGACCTTATGTCTAAACTTCTGATTACACACTTGCTTTGTCTTATTAACTTGGTTATCCTCGTTTATGTTGTCATTCAATTCTAATTACCAAGTTTCTCTTTAACTAAGGTTTATTACTTAGTCCTCTTCAACTAAGGTTTACTTACTTAGTTATCTTTGTCGTTGCTTACTTAGTTCTCTAACTAAGGTTCGTTACTTCGGTTTCCATTTTACTTAGTTTTCCAACTAAGGTTTATTACCCAGTTGCCATCATCATTATTTACTTAGTTCTCTAACTAAGGTTCAACACTTGGTTAACTTCATTTTTATTTACTTAGTTCTCTAACTAAGGTTCAACACTTAGTTAACTTCATCTTTATTTACTTAGTTCTCTAATTAAGGTTCAACACTTGGTTGCCTTCATCGTTATTTACTTAGTTCACTAACTAAGGTTTACCAATGAACTCAAACATGACTTAAGTTTTCTTTATCAAACGATAGCGTACGGGTGCTTTTCAACATTTTCAGCTTAGATTAACTTATTTCATAGTATAAGTCGTCCCACCCTTCAAGTCTTGTATTACATCTTAAGTCATAATCTTCCCTTGTCCCTAGGACAAGTTTACCTATTATTTAATTTTACATTACCGCAACTCTGCTTTATGATAGGTAGTTATCATTCACCATTACTTTGTTGGTTAAGTTTGTCCATGTGTCAAGTTTTACTTAACCCTACCTTTCCGCTCATGCATTACTCGTATATTCCACAAATTTGGTTAAGTGTTGTCTTTCAGTTAATATTGACTTAACCCACCCACGCATCATGTCAAATTGGTTAAGTGTTGTTAAACTAACCTTACCATACTAGCGTGTGTCATTAGCATTAATTGATTATTAATGCACCAACCTCTCACATTAGACCTATTGTTGCGGTTGCTGGATGTGCCGGGCGGTTCCGAGCAGTCTTAAACCACAACTCAATCTAACCTTGGGTTTAAGCGCGTTATGACTAACTTCTCACATTAGACCCTATTGTTTGCAGCCACTAGATACGCAGGGCGCTTCCGGGTAGAATTACACCGCAACCTCATTCTAACCTCTAGTTAGTCATGTTTCATCTTTAGCCAATTAACAATTTTTATGAGAAAGTTAAGCATCAATTTCAGGTTATGAGTTAGGTTTCATAATCACATAAGAGGTCTCATAATCGCATAAGCTAAGTTTTATCCGTTCCTTTATCAACCTAGGATTCTTACCTTTAGATTCGTTTTTCCCAAAACCAAAAATTCAAACTTATAGTTTAAAACCTCAATCCCGCAATATTAGATTTGAAATAAATCACTTCTTCCCAATACCATTCCATATTCAATAATTCCAATTAAATTTACACAATTTCTGGTTAACATTATAAATCGGAATTCATAGTTGCGCACTATTCAGCATATATTCATGTTTCCAGAACATACCCAAAGATTCATTATTGAAATACGCTCCAAAATTCCCGATTCAAACTTTATTTCATTGAATAATTCCAATATACAATTCGCCAATTGTCCCAATATTTGTAATAATAATTGTTATGCCATAATCCCCAAATTACAGATTATATTCCTCGATTGCATAGAATAAATTATGCCCCAATATTCCCATATTTCAATCGTACGTATGTATAATAAGATTTCGTCTTGGTTCAAGATAACCTAGATCCAAAAATAAAAAGGGGAAGGATAATAAAAGGACAATGATTATAACATGAATCTTGAATTGAATTTATAAATGGGGAATGACGAACTATAATAATACTATTATGCAACAAGTTTATTGTAATTCCACTCACCTTGCTTTTCATCTTGAATCCATGGATTTGATTTAACTTTAATTGATGTTGTAACAACCCGTATTTTTGAATAACATGTTATAACATAAATGGAGGCAGAATTAAACTGTAAAATCTGAATCAAGGGAAACGGGCTATGCCATTGCGTTCGTCTCGGAAAAATACGCGAAATAGGGTCCGAGTTTTCGAAAATCGGAGTCCGTATGTCCAAGATATGGCCTCGCGAAGTTTCACGAAAAATTCCCAAATTAAAGTATACTTAATTAAGTGAAATGGGTTGCGCAGAGAAATATATATATATATATATTGATATATATATATATATATAATTGAAAATTAAATAAATAAATATGCAAAAATGTTCAAAACAGCGAATTGGGAGAGGGGAATAACTGAACCGGCCGATTTTTGAGGTCGACCCAAGCCCGCTGGGTCGACTAGGGGTTAATCCAGGGTGTTTGGCTGTCAACCCGTGGGCCGATTCGCTCAAATGCAGATTTTGCATTTGAATGGTTCTCATGGTTCATCTTTAATCTAAAGGCCCTAGATGGTTCCTACACTTGACTTCTTCCCCAAGACATGCTTTGATGGCTTGGATTGAATCTAGGTTTAATCCTATGGCCTAAAACACTTGCCTAATCTATAAATAAGACCCTAACCTACCCTAAATCATCATTATTCATTCATACAACTAAACTATGGCAAAATCAATCCTCTCATGGCCTCCACTCTCTTCATAAAATTCCTAAATAAATTCCTAAGTGATTTTCCATGCATACAAGTGTTTTCAAACTTGTATGAGCATCATTAGCTTGCATTCAAGTCAAGTTTATATATTTGCATCATAAAGAAAGAGTCTTGATCATTTTGGCTCAAGGGTTTTGCTTGCATTTTGGGTTTAATTGATTTCATAAGGGCTTTGTCATATTTTTGTGACTTCTTAAGCATTGTAAGCCCTATTCTACTTTCATACTTAAACTCTAAAGTTAAATGTATGATATGCAAGTTTATATGCAAGTTTATCATGTTGTGATATGCAAGTTTATATGCAAGTATGCCAAGTTATGTTATGCAAGTTTGGGTTGAACATTTTGTTCATGCTATCATGGTATGCAAGCTTATTTTGGGTTTATGAACATAAAGCTTTAAGCTTTATGCCAAAGGTTGCATTTTAGCAACATGTAAGTTATCATATCTCTTATGATAACTTGCATGTGAGGCTAAATGCGAACTTATGGCCATCTCTACATGTCATTTAGCACCATGTATCACCAATATGCTAAGTTTGGTTTTATGCATGCTTTTGAGGCCTAAAAATGTAATATGCAAGTGTATGAACATATGAACATTTCATATGCCACCATGTTAAGCTTGTGGCTTCAATACCTTTATGTCATGATTATGCCAAGTTCCCTCTTTCTATCCTTTATGCGCTATTGCGATATGTAAGCGATGGGATTGCGTTTGGGGTTGGGTAAACTTAAAAGACATAAAACATAAGCTTGGGAATTTACCTATTAAGTTAGGTCTACCCATTGGGAATTTACCTATTAAGTTAGGTCTACCCAATTGCTTGAAAACTTGTAACATGTTTTGGAAACATGATAAACATGACACTTAGAAAAGATAAGTGTGGCCAACTCGAGGTTGGGTTGAGTTTGTAGCGTAAACCTACCCGGAACCGACCGGCTTAACTAGTTGCTACAAACAATAGGACCCAATGTGAGAAGTTGGTCATGTTGTACCTTGAACCCGAGGTTAGACCAAGTTGTGGTGTAAAGCTACCCGGACCCGCCCGGCTTAACTAGTAACCACAACAAGGTCTAATGTGAGAGGTTAAGGCGCATTAAATTAATTAATGCCTCGTGATTAGGGTTAAGTCATGGTCCACTTAATACTTAACCAATTTGGGCTTGGTAGATTAATCGGGGTTAAGTCGTGAACTCATCGTTACACTTAACCAAGTTAATCCAGGATTAGCAAGAGGGTTAAACCGTACTTAACCCACTAGAAAAATCCTAGCAATGGGGGCCCACTCCAGCAGTAATCCCAAGTTAGTATCATCATGACCCTAGGGACTAGGCTAGGGTGGGGGCACGATTACTGGACTGGAGGTAAGTGACCAAAAGCGACGGCAGAGGGTACGCCGGTGTAGTTCCGGGCGGACTCTGGTCGTGCACATAGTCCGTAGCCGGAGAAAACATGCACCGGTACCAGTAGATCGGGACTGTGCACTCATGTTCATGGTGTCCAGGGGTTGACACCCTAGGGCTTGATACACCCGAAGGGTGGACCCGGCACAGTTCGACTACAATTATGATTGGGCCGTATTGACACCAACACGTGACGAGTTAGGCTTAGGGAGCCGATCGACTAGACCGTTTGGTTGGACCTTGTATTAGGGTCATTTCATGTTATTGGGCCAAAGCTTTGGCCAAGGGATCAATACTTGTTTATTCAAGTCATGTTAGTTTGCTAGTACACCTGTGGTGCAAAACCTTAATCCTGATTATGCGATGACACCTTTATCTACCTTGTTAGTTAATCATCATGCTAGTATATTGTTATCCTTATGTTCATCCCTGCTGCTCATGCCAGTTAACTTTATCAGTTTACATTGATTGTAGTAGGGCTTACTCAGTCTTTTTGACTGACCTGTTTTCTTTCGCCTCTTTTCTTCCGTTCCCCCCCCCCCCCCCCCCAGGTTCTCAGGGAGGGAATACTAGAGCTTAGCTTGGATTTCAGATTGCTTGCTTGTGGGATTTCAGCTCATGTACGGTTTCGACATGAAGCTAGCTATGGTTACCACTTAATTGGGGATAACACTTATTTATTTCAGTTTTTCAGTTGATGTTGTTTTATCTAGACTTGTTTATTTGGAAAGCTATGTTGTACCAGACTTGTTTTGAAATGTTTTGAAATCTTCCGTTGTTTTATCTATGTTATTTACTCTGTTTACGTATATACATATGTTCTTGTTCTGCCTTGATATATCATTATGCATGTTTACCTGATTCAAACGCCCCTCCAAAGTCAGAGTGCTTGCAAGAGCCACCCTGGTGGAGGTGGGGTGTTACATTTGGTATCAGAGCATATGGTACGAGAAGGAACAAAAAGTCTTTTAGAAAACTTTTGGAAAACTATTTTCAAAACCAAGTATAAAGTATTTTCCAAAGAAAAGTCTAGTTTATTTTAAAGGCTATTCCCCAAAAAGCCATTAGCAAAATTCCTTCGTTTTTCTCCATTCTGAATCTGTCTTTTTCTTCGTTTTCATATGGCCGATAACTTTGCTATTCCGGAGGGAGTACACGTACCTGTTTGGTATAGGAGACTTTTGGAGGCTAGGGCGACCGAAGCCGGCCCCGCAGATGTTCCTCCTCCTCCTCCTCCGGTAGTTAATGTTCCTCCACCTCCTCCTCCGGTGGTTAATGTTCCTCCTCCTCCTGTCGCTGAGGTTCCTCTTCCTCCTCCCCCTCAGCATCCTCAAGTGGACTTCGCAAAGACTTGCAAAGATTTCAAAGCAATGGGTGGCAAGAACTTTCAAGGCACTGAGACTTTTGTAGAGGCCAGAAATTGGTTGAAAGAGACCGAGGATTTGTTTGCTATCTTTGGGTTAGACGATCAGAGGAAGCTCTTGTTGGCGGTTTGGCTTATGAAGGATGAAGCCGCTTATTGGTGGGAAGTCACCAATGGTACTAGGCCTGTTGAGACTTGGGCCGATTTCAGGGCAAGGTTTATGCTTAAGTTTCTATCTTCTGCTGAGGAGAATCTGCAAATGGAGAGGTTCATAACTTTGAAACAAGGAGATATGTCTGTCAAAGAATATGTGAACAAGTTCAATCAGTTAGCTCGTTTTGGCTTGGATATGGTGAATACTCCTCAGAAGAAGGCTCTTCGTTTTGCTAGAGGATTGAATGAGCCGTTGCAGGGATTGGCTATGTCATATATTCCCCATGGGGCCACGTTTGAGAGTTTGGTTGATATGGCGTTACTTCAGGGAGATGTCAAGAAAGAAACCAAGATGAATGATACTCAATCCAAGAAGACTGATTCCCAGGGAAAAGGAAATCAGGGTAATCCAAGTGGTCAGAGCAGTCAAGGCAATCAGAAGAAGAACAAGAGTCAAGGCAACAAGGGGAACAACAACAAGGGCAATAACAACAAGGGCAAGAACAACAAGGGGAAGTGCCATTATTGCGGTTCAGTTGGGCATCTTATTAAGGATTGTAAGACGAGGAAAAGGAAGAATGGTGAATGCTTTTTCTGCGGTGAGACTGGACATTTCAGTAAGGATTGCCCGAGGAAGCAAGGGCAAGGCCAGGGTCAGACTCAGCGTGCTGGACCTTCAGGAGGGCAAGTTCATGCTCTCAATATCGCTCCAGTTCCCGATCGAGGTAGTATTTCTGTTGAGAGCCTTGTATATATTTCTGATTTTCTAGTTCGTACCTTGTTTGATTCTGGTGCATCGCATAGCTTTATCTCATTTGATCTTGTTGATAGTTTGCACCTTAGTACTAGCTTGGTAGATGATCCCGTCTGTGTCTTAAATCCTATTGGGGGTTCCGCCCATTTGTCTATGATATGTGGGGAATTGAGGATCTCTATACTGAGTGTAGAGTTCTTGTGCAGTGCTTATGTTCTTGGTTTTAGGGGATACGGATTGATATTGGGCATGGATTGGCTGTCCAGATATGGAGCCATTCTTGATTGTGAGCATAGGGTTGTGAGGCTCGTGACTCGCCTCGGAAACACCCTAGAGATTTCTTGTGATCCGAGAGGTCCCGTCATGTTGTGCTATCTGGAATCACTCGACTCGTCAATGGAAACTCTTCAGTCTGTGAGAGTGGTTCGAGAGTATCCGGATGTTTTCGATGAAGTTAGGGGGTTGCCCCCTAAGCGAGAGATTGATTTCCGCATTTATCTGGTGGATAATGCAAAGCCTGTTTCTTTGCCCGTTCGGCACATGGCTCCGCGTGAAAGGCGGGAGCTAAGTAAGCAAGTGAAAGAGTTGCTTGAGAAGAACTTCATTAGACGAAGTATATCTGAATGGGGAGCGCCTGTGGTATTTGCTACCAAGGCGGATGGTTCTCTCCAACTTTGCGTTGACTATCGAGAGTTGAATAAGCTGACTAAGAAGAACAGACACCCGTTACCGAGGATTGATGATCTCTTTGACCAGCTTGTCGGTGCTTCTGTTTTCTCTCAGCTTGATCTTGCTACGGGGTTCCATCAGCTCAGGGTAGCTGAAGATAGTATAGGCAAGACTGCGTTCAGAACTCCAGATGGATTCTTCGAATGGCTTGTCATGCCGTTCGGCTTGACTAATGCACCCACATATTTCGTGGACTTGATGAGTAGGGTGTTCAGGGAGTTCTTGAACAAGTTTGTCGTGGTCTTCGTAGATGATATTCTGATCTTCTCTAAGGATGAGGAAGAGCACGCAAGACATCTCATGGAGGTGATGGATACGCTTAGAGCGCATCAGTTGAAGGCCAAGTTCTCCAAGTGTCACTTTTGGAGAAGGGAAGTTAGATTCCTTGGGCATATAGTATCTAAGCAAGGCTTAGCGATGGATCCCGCTAAGGTAGTGGCAGTTCAGGATTGGAAGACTCCAAGGAATGCAACCGAAGTGAGAAGTTTTCTAGGTCTTGCGGGTTTTTACCGGAAGTTCATCAAGGACTTCGCAAAGATATCCGCTCCT
Source organism: Allium sativum (assembly GCA_030737875.1). NCBI lineage: Eukaryota > Viridiplantae > Streptophyta > Magnoliopsida > Asparagales > Amaryllidaceae > Allium > Allium sativum. Next base: position 1,021,732,552 of record CM060920.1, read on the forward strand.
CTCACTAAATTGACGAAGAAGAATTTAGTTTTTGCTTGGAGCATAGAATGCGAGCTTGCTTTTCAGAAGCTCAAGAGAGCCCTCACATCAGCACCTGTTCTAGCTTTGCCCGATGGAGGGAAGTTATTTACCGTATACACCGATGCATGTGGCACGGGGTTAGGAGCTGTTCTTATGCAAGAAGGAAGAGTGATATGCTTTGGCGGTAGACAACTCAAAGTGCATGAGAAGAATTATCCCACTCATGACTTAGAGTTGGCAGCAATAGTATATGCACTCAAGGCTTGGCGCCATTATCTTCTGGGAGAAAGATTTGAGCTTTATACCGATCACAAGTCATTGAAGTATCTCTTTTCTCAGAAGGATCTGAATCTGAGGCAACAAAGATGGATGGAATTCTTGGCGTCCTACGATTTTGAGATAGCTTATACCCCTGGCAAGGGGAATGTGGTAGCAGATGCATTGAGTAGAAGAAGGTTGACCCTAAGTCCTCTATTCGTTGAGATGAAGAATTTAGAGTATGTGGCAACCTTTGATTTCTCTTTAGCGATTGAGTCGATGACCGGTTCTTTAGCATCTCTGGAACTCAGACCTACCCTTCTTGATCAAGTTGGGGCTTCGCAGAGAGAAGACCCTCAGATAGTTGAGATTATGGATAAGCTAATTCGAGGAGAGACGTCTAGTCATCTCGCTCGATATTCTATTGATGACAAGGGTTGGCTGAGGAGAGACGGAAGGTTATGTGTTCCAATGGTAGAAGATCTAGTAAGAAGAGTTCTTGAGGAAGCGCATCGCTCTAAGTTGACTATACATCCGGGCGGAGATAAGATGTATAAAGATATGAAGCGCATTTTCTTTTGGCCTGGGATGAAGAAGGATGTGGCAGAATTTGTCTCTAGATGTATCATTTGCCAGCAAGTTAAGGCCGAGTCGAAGAAGCCCGGTGGGCTATTGCATCCTCTAGACGTTCCACTATGGAAGTGGGAGAGTATTTCCATGGATTTTATCGATGGGCTACCAAGGTCAAGGAAAGGGAATACGAGCATTTGGGTTATTGTGGATAAACTTACGAAGAATGCTCATTTCATTCCGGTGAAGAGCAAGAGGACCGCATCTTGGCTAGCGTCTGTATATCTTCGTGAGATTGTGAGACTACATGGAGTCCCTTCTATTATAGTCAGTGACCGTGACCCAATCTTTACAAGTCAATTCTGGAATAGCTTGCAAGAAGCTATGGGCACAAGGTTGAATCTAAGTACGGCTTATCACCCATAGACGGACGGTTAAACCGAAAGGGTGAATAGGGTACTCGAGGATCTGTTGAGGCTTTGTATTCTGGATTTTGGTGGTACTTGGGAAGACCATCTTCCTCTTGTTGAGTTTGCATATAATAATAGTTATCAGGCAAGCATAGGGATGGCACCATTTGAAGCTTTATATGGGAGGCCGTGCAAGTCGCCTACATGTTGGTGGGAGACTACAGATGAGCTTATACTTGGGCCTGATATGATCAGAGATACATCCGAGAAGATCGAGTTGATTCGGAGACGGATGAAAGCGGCCCAAGACCGACAGAAATCCTATGCTGATAAGCAAAGAACGGATTTGGAGTTTGATATTGGGGATATGGTTTTCGTGAAGGTTTCTCCTTTGCGGAATGTGGTCCGATTTGGAGCTGTTGGGAAGTTGGCACCGAGGTTTGTTGGACCATTCCCTATTATAGAGAGGATCGGGCAGATGGCTTATAGAGTGAAGTTGCCCGAGAAGCTTGCTGGAGTACACGATGTTTTTCATGTCTCGCATCTCCGGAAGTGTTTACATGAATCAGCAGAGGTTGTTGAGCCAAGTGTTCTAAAAGATGTAGAAGTGGAGAAAGAGGCTACCTTGAGGAGAGCTCCGATTCGTATCTTGGGGACGGAGACCAAGAAGCTAAGGAATCGAGAGGTCAAATTGGTGAAGGTTCAATGGGGTGAAGCCGAAGAAGACGCAACTCGGGAAACCGAGGAGAAGATGCGTGGGCTTTATCCATTCCTTTTTGAGGGTACACTCTCAATCTCTTTTCTTTGTTAGCATATCTTTCTCTTTGCTATCCATGTTTATCTAGTTTATCATGTTAATCTTGTCATGAGAACCTTAGGTAGAAACCCTTTGGATGAAACATGTGTTTGAAACATGTTATGCTTGATGGTTGCAAGTGGTTGCAAGTGTTTGCAAGTGGATACTCGTGGATGCATAATACACGTTAGGCACTAAGATCGGCTCACACACTTTCATACCGCATATGCATGAGTGTTTATGCTTATTCATGGATGAAAACTTGTTATGCTATCACGTGGATGTTGCATATGGATGAATGTTATGTGCACTCATGTAGAGATTATAAATTATGTTAGGAATTTGCATACATATGGACTCATTTCACTAACATATTTTGCATTAAGGGGGTTTACTGAATCAGTAACCTCCTGATTTTCGCATTAGATAAGTACATATACACACACCTTTGCATATGATCATACAGCATTTAGAACCTTTTAAGGACAATGATTGCTCATGGATGATATTTTGAGTAGATGGATGGTAGGATACGTTCTTCCTAACTTGGAGATTTCGGGGACGAAATCCTTTAAGGAGGGAAGAATGTAACAACCCGTATTTTTGAATAACATGTTATAACATAAATGGAGGCAGAATTAAACTGTAAAATCTGAATCAAGGGAAACGGGCTATGCCATTGCGTTCGTCTCGGAAAAATACGCGAAATAGAGTCCGAGTTTTCGAAAATCGGAGTCCGTATGACCAAGATATGGCCTCGTGAAGTTTCACGAAAAAATCCCAAATTAAAGTATACTTAATTAAGTGAAATGGGTTGCACAGAGAAATATATATATATTGATATATATATATATATATATATATATATATAATTGAAAATTAAATAAATAAATATGCAAAAATGTTCAAAACAGCGAATTGGGAGAGGGGAATAACCGAACCGGCCGATTTTTGAGGTCGACCCGAGCTCGCTGGGTCGACTAGGGGTTAATCCAGGGTGTTTGGCTGTCAACCCGTGGGCCGATTCGCTCAAATGCAGATTTTGCATTTGAATGGTTCTCATGGTTCATCTTTAATCTAAAGGCCCTAGATGGTTCCTACACTTGACTTCTTCCCCAAGACATGCTTTGATGGCTTGGATTGAATCTAGGTTTAATCCTATGGCCTAAAACACTTGCCTAATCTATAAATAAGACCCTAACCTACCCTAAATCATCATTATTCATTCATACAACTAAACTATGGCAAAATCAATCCTCTCATGGCCTTCACTCTCTTCATAAAATTCCTAAATAAATTCCTAAGTGATTTTCCATGCATACAAGTGTTTTCAAACTTGTATGAGCATCATTAGCTTGCATTCAAGTCAAGTTTATATATTTGCATCATAAAGAAAGAGTCTTGATCATTTTGGCTCAAGGGTTTTGCTTGCATTTTGGGTTTAATTGATTTCATAAGGGCATTGTCATATTTTTGTGACTTCTTAAGCATTGTAAGCCCTATTCTACTTTCATACTTAAACTCTAAAGTTAAATGTATGATATGCAAGTTTATATGCAAGTTTATCATGTTGTGATATGCAAGTTTATATGCAAGTATGCCAAGTTATGTTATGCAAGTTTGGGTTGAACATTTTGTTCATGCTATCATGTTATGCAAGCTTATTTTGGGTTTATGAACATAAAGCTTTAAGCTTTATGCCAAAGGTTGCATTTTAGCAACATGTAAGTTATCATATCTCTTATGATAACTTGCATGTGAGGCTAAATGCGAACTTATGGCCATCTCTACATGTCATTTAGCACCATGTATCACCAATATGCTAAGTTTGGTCTTATGCATGCTTTTAAGGCCTAAAAATGTAATATGCAAGTGTATGAACATATGAACATTTCATATGCCACCATGTTAAGCTTGTGGCTTCAATACCTTTATGTCATGATTATGCCAAGTTCCCTCTTTCTATCCTTTATGCGCTATTGCGATATGTAAGCGATGGGATTGCGTTTGGGGTTGGGTAAACTTAAAAGACATAAAACATAAGCTTGGGAATTTACCTATTAAGTTAGGTCTACCCATTGGGAATTTACCTATTAAGTTAGGTCTACCCAATTGCTTGAAAACTTGTAACATGTTTTGGAAACATGATGGACATGACACTTAGAAAAGATAAGTGTGGCCAACTTGAGGTTGGGTTGAGTTTGTAGCGTAAACCTACCCGGAACCGACCGGCTTAACTAGTTGCTACAAACAATAGGACCCAATGTGAGAAGTTGGTCATGTTGTACCTTGAACCCGAGGTTAGACCAAGTTGTGGTGTAAAGCTACCCGGACCCGCCCGGCTTAACTAGTAACCACAACAAGGTCTAATGTGAGAGGTTAAGGCGCATTAAATTAATTAATGCCTCGTGATTAGGGTTAAGTCATGGTCCACTTAATACTTAACCAATTTGGGCTTGGTAGATTAATCAGGGTTAAGTCGTGAACTCATCGTTACACTTAACCAAGTTAATCCAGGATTAGCAAGAGGGTTAAACCGTACTTAACCCACTAGAAAAATCCTAGCAATATGGGCCCACTCCAGCAGTAATCCCAAGTTAGTATCATCATGACCCTAGGGACTAGGCTAGGGTGGGGGCACGATTACTAGACTGGAGGTAAGTGACCAAAAGCGACGCAGAGGGTACGCCAGTGTAGTTCCGGGCGGACTCTGGTCGTGCACATAGTCCGTAGCCGGAGAAAATATGCACGGGTACCAGTAGATCGGGACTGTGCACTCATGTTCATGGTGTCCAGGGGTTGACACCCTAGGGCTTGATACACCCGAAGGGTGGACCCGGCACAGTTCGACTACAATTATGATTGGGCCGTATTGACACCAACACGTGACGAGTTAGGCTTAGGGAGCCGATCGACTAGACCGTTTGGTTGGACCTTGTATTAGGGTCATTTCATGTTATTGGGCCAAAGCTTTGGCCAAGGGATCAATACTTGTTTATTCAAGTCATGTTAGTTTGCTAGTACACCTGTGGTGCAAAACCTTAATCCTGATTATGCGATGACACCTTTATCTACCTTGTTAGTTAATCATCATGCTAGTATATTGTTATCCTTATGTTCATCCCTGCTGCTCATGCCAGTTAACTTTATCAGTTTACATTGATTGTAGTAGGGCTTACTCAGTCTTTTTGACTGACCTGTTTTCTTTCGCCTCTTTTCTTCCGTTCCCCCCCCCCCCAGGTTCTCAGGGAGGGAATACTGGAGCTTAGCTTGGATTTCAGATTGCTTGCTTGTGGGATTTCAGCTCATGTACGGTTTCGACATGAAGCTAGCTATGGTTACCACTTAATTGGGGATAACACTTATTTATTTCAGTTTTTCAGTTGATGTTGTTTTATCTAGACTTGTTTATTTGGAAAGCTATGTTGTACCAGACTTGTTTTGAAATGTTTTGAAATCTTCCGCTGTTTTATCTATGTTATTTACTCTGTTTACGTATATACATATGTTCTTGTTCTGCCTTGATATATCATTATGCATGTTTACCTGATTCAAACGCCCCTCCAAAGTCAGAGTGCTTGCAAGAGCCACCCTGGTGGAGGTGGGGTGTTATAGATGTTATGCCCCCAATCCATAGATCTGATCTATCTTTGATTTCTTTGTGCAGCGTAAGTTGTGAATCTGAATTCCTCCTCCTTGCATAGTGTAAATTGCGGATCTGAATCATCTTTTCTCTTTAATTTGGAGGTTGTCTTGATTCTAAACTTTTTAATTTTAAGAATAGATGTTTTGAAGAGAAAAGGAGAAGAAAGTGGATCTAGAAATCTCTTGGAGAAGAAGAATTTGAGTTAGAACAGAGCCATGGCGTCGCCATAGTCTTGGGTGAAGAAAAAGAATGGGTTAAGGGTCATTATATAGCTGCTTAGTCAACGTATCAGGTCAGAAATCGCGTCCAGGTGCAGAAAATGAATTCTACCCAAATTTGGGGAGAGGTCGACCCCCAAGTCGACCTGTTTTAGCGCAGGTCGACCCCCTGGTCGACCTGCCTGGGGTACGTCGACCTCCAGGTCAACCTGCCTTGGTATAGGTCGACCTTTAGGTCGACCTGTCTGGGTTATTTTACTATTTAATTTCTGAATTTCTCTTGAATCTTCCAAAGGCCATAACTCTTTCATACGGAGTCCGATTTTCGAAAACTTGGACTCTATTCCAAGTAGAATTATAAGACGAACGCAATGGTGATGTCCGTTTTACTTAATTCCTTATATTTAAATTAAGTATCCTTATTTTATTATCTTTTTTGTTACGCACACTATTATCGAATTAATTTTTCCTTCTCTTCCATATATTAATTAATTTTCATTATACATCACCATTATTTACCTATCTATGCATATATACATATTTGTACATTTTTAATTATATTAAAAATGCAGGGTGTTACATTCTCCCACCCTTAAAGAATTTCGTCCCTGAAATTCGATAAGAGTAATATAGATAATCCCTTGCAATATCCATCCATCAAGTGTGCATCCAATTGTTGCAAACATTGTGCATATGTGCAAAGTGAGATACATCATAGTAAAGTATGTATGCCTAACTTGGATCCACCTATATGTATGCAAATTTTAAAAAATCTTTCAAAACATGATGCTCACATCCTAAATATACTTGCAGTTCTATATGAATGCAATATTCTTGAAAAATCAAAATATTTTTCATCCAAGTTTTCCCATACTCTTATAGAATAAGAGCATAGTTCAACCAAATGTCGCATCCAAAACCCTACCACCCATCATTAAATTCGAAATTTAGAAAAAACTAATTTTCCAAATTCGATTTCCTTATGTTACGAAAAGGTATAAAACGGAAAAATTCACATCCTCCGTTTTTCTTTTCTAATCGTACTTGGATTTTTATATGACTACTCTGTGAAGATTTCCTATTTTCCTATCTAAGCACAACCACATAAGAAAAGTTCTTCTCTTTTTCAACTTATCTTGGAAAATTTTCATATTTATTCACCTTTTTCTTAAGATTTTCATTTTCTTTTCCCGTCACATTTGTTGTCTTACTGGATTTGTTGTTTTCTTTTTAGTTAGGCTAGTTTCTTTCTTAGCTTATTTGACTTAATCAAATTACTTAAGTTTATTATTTTCAAATAAGCCTTTTCGTTTTCAACTCAAACAGCATCCTACACAGCTACTACTATGGGCCAAGAATCTTAGGACTTTGTCATCTCAGACAATTACGAGTCCACACAATAGGATCTACCCACTAACTTTCCCTTTACTACTTAGTAGTCACTACTAGTCCTTGTTGTGTATTACTAGCCTATCCTTTTTCTTTTTCTCAAGCAACAAACCTAGGTTTCTCAATGCTTATGCATTCTACGGGAAATTTTCCATTAGTTTAATATTAGCTAATCCCTGAGTGTAAATTAGCAAGAGAGTAACTCCCTAAATATCAACCCCGAAGATCGAAATCAACATCAGATTGACACTCAGAGAATCACTCAACTCAACCATTCTCTAATTGGTTCCAATTGTTTAATTCATAGCTTTAACTTTCTCTCGTTCTTTTCTAGGCACTAATCCTTACCTACTCCATTCTTTTTAAAACATGGTTTGGCCTCCTTTCTTTTCATTACATTTTTCTTTCAAAAATTAAAAGTGTTAAAATTTTATTTTTTTCTCCAAAACTGGTTTTCGCCAAACCATAAAAACATGTTACAAAATAAAATGCAAAACATTTTTTTTTCAAATCACAAAACTGGAGTAGACAAGGACGACTATCAGGCTTACATTGTTTCTAATTACAATGTTAATTTAACTACTCGCTATAAGGTGCAGGCATCTATTCTATTCCTACAACTTATTTTTTCCACCCAACAAAATTTCTTTGTAAATCAATAATCAAAATTTATTATTAACAGAATAGAGATTTTAAAACTTCTTTTACAAAACGCAACACTTTCTTTTCAATCCTTTCGTATATTATAATATGAAAACTAGCGAGCTATATATGCTCTATATTATGCACCTTTTAATGAGAGAATTCTTTTTTTTAAAACAAATAATCATTGTTTTACAAAATATACCCCACTTTACTTTTAAAACCCAACATGCACTAAATAATTTCTCAAACGTCCAAAATTACCTTTTAAGATCAAAACTTGAAAATATTACAATATCTTTCTACCAAAACTTTTACAGATTCAAGTTCTTAAAAGTTAATCATTGGGCTAGACTCAAAGTGGATCTTTCAACTCAACTAGGATTTCCTAGGCACTTTCCAAACCGATTCTCTCAACTATATATATTCCTAATCCATTTTCCACATTTTAACCTTTTTCTAATTTATAAGGTTTCACTTCTAAATCCACTACTCTGAAATAATAACATTTCAGTTTTAATTCTTATGGGATAGTTCCTTTCTCCAATACCAAATCATATTGTACACTTTCTAACCAAACCACGTAAGGGTCTTAAAATTTCTAGGTTCATTCCTTTAGTGTACAAAATAGCTATCCCAACTCTTTCCATACCTAGTGGGATACTTTATAGATTTAGGTTTATATATAATATATTTATATTTTAGAGAATACAAATACGTTCACTCATTATCTCCCTAGGAACACTTAACCGAAGCTCTGATACTAGATGTAACAACCCGGATTCCAACAGACCGATTTTTTTTCTTTCAAAAATTGAATCTATCGAAACCCGAGTTGGATGCTCTGGTATCCTGCAGAAACAAAAAACAGAGATGAAGAAACATGTCAGAATTCGCAAAGCATCTCACAGCGAAAGGAAATATAATATATTCAAATATAGCCTTACCTTATTAACAATATTGCTAAACCAGTATCCAAAGCTATACCATCTGTGTCATGAACCTAACCTAGAATTATGTAATGAGGAGTGGGTCAGAACATAAATTCTGTGTGACTGGACTTAGAATAAACTTCTGTATAATCCTGCATATACCGTTCAGTTACAATAATTGTGATAGTAAAGTTTAGTTTCTCTTTTTGATCATCCTGTTAGTACTCTTTTTGATTTCAGCGCTTCAAATTCGCTCATATCTGCTTCCATAGTTGAGTCTCTACACCTTAGTACTAGTATAATAGAAGATCCCATAATTGTCTCAAATCTGGTTGGTGGTTCAGCTCATTTATCTTAGGTTTGTAAGGATTTGAGAATATCTATATTAAGCGTTGAGTTTAAGTATAATGCTTATGTTTTTGGTTCCATGGGCTATGGGTTGATTCTAGACATGGGTTGGTTAGCTAGTAATTGTGAAAGGAGGGTAGTTAAACTTTTGACTTGCCTCGGGAATACCCTCGAGATTTCGTGCGATCCTGAGGGGATCAGTTTGGCTTAGCTACCTAGAATCACTTGATGCATCTATCGACGATTTGCGATCCGTTAGAGTAGTCCATGAGTACGCAGATGTTTTTGATTAGGTTAGGGATTTCCCCCCTAAAACTCGAGATAGACTTCCGCATATTTCTAGTTGACAATACAAAGCCAGTTATGCGATCAACAATAGTTTTGGAGCAAGATTGGCGAGGATAGCCAGAGTCGATTAAGTGCTCAATTGTTTGGTTGTTTTCCTAGAATCATCTCACATAAATCGTCCAAATTTGGAGGAGGTATTCCTTTGGTGTTTTTCTGATATTTGTTTAGGCCTTTGGGGCTTGTATTCGAGGGATGTCGAGTTCGGATAGGATGGTTTGCATGAGAAATAAATGGTTGTGGAAGGCGCCCTAAGTAAGACTGACCTTAAGAGAGGTAAAAAGCACATAGGAACCTTTAGCTTTAGACCCTCAGATTTGTGACATGATGGATAAGCTAAGTACAGGAGATACCTCTAATCATCTTAGTATTTACACTTTGTATCATGGCTCATACCTGTTTATCTTGGAAAGATAGTTCGACTACATTGGATACCCTCTAGCATAGTAAGTGATCGAGGTCCTATCTTTACTAGTGAGTTTTGGAAATGGAGGTCAAGAAGCTTCGCAACTGTGAAGTTAAATTATTTAAGGTACAGTGGAGTGAAGCTCAAGAAGACATGATGTAGGAGACTGAAGATAAGACATGCGCATCATACCCTTTTTCTTGAGGGTATATCCTTGATCTCTTTTTCTTGGAATTCTATGTGTAACACCCCGTGTATTTTATAACAGTGAAATTCACAAATTAAAGTATAGCTAATTTCAAAACAAAGAATTAAGGGAAACGGGATATGCCATTGCGTTCGCCTCGGAATTCTGCTTGGGATAGAGTCCGAGTTTGTATAAAACGGACTCTGTATGAAGAAGATATGGCCTCCGGAAGTTTTAGAATTCAGTTTAAAATTCAAACAGACCAAAACAGCTCAGAAAAACCAATTTAAAATTCAAAATCGGGCCGGATAGGCCAGGACGGGAATTTTCCCGCCCAAGGCACCCAGGTCGACTGGGTAGTTGACCTGGGTCACCCGTGTCGACTGCCAAGTCGACACGGTGTCGACTGGCGTGTCGACCTGGCCCCTGAGCCAGGTCGAACCCAGCCCCCCCTGGCTGGCCTGGTTTGTGTTTGGTCGATTTTCTGAGCCTTGCCTTGTCACTAGGGCTAGGTGTCAGCTCCTGATTGGTCTCTCCTTCAAACGAACGGCTATTATTAAACCAAGCTCCATCGACGGTCCTAGTCAACTCACAAACTCTATAAAAAGGACCTAAGACTCACCCTAATTCACACAAACAAAAATGGAGATGAGACCGTCATACTGCTGAGGAAAGACTAGGAATAGCCGTCAGGAATTGAGAGGCAATTAGGAGACAATTCGAAAGCTTAAAGCAACGTCAATTAAATCAAAACAACGCCTACAACAAAGTATAGCATCTCCAAATTCAGAATTCAGATTCCTGAATTGAAGATTCGTCATACGTTGTAAGTAGAGTGCTATTCCGATGTGAATAAATAATTGCGTTTGATTTGTGTAAAATGAGAAATAGAATTGTATTCGATTTGTGGTGATAATAATCTATATTTGTATGTTGCGTTGATTCTAACGATTTGAAAATGTTGTGGTATAACGATTGAATATTTGCAAGTATGTGATTTATGTTGGATGTTAACAACCATATGTTATGGTATTTTATTTAGGGATTCATACAAGTATAAGATTCATGTTAACAACCATATGTTGTGGTATTTTATTTGGGATTCATGCAAGTATATGATTCACTATTATGCCAATATGATGTACATACTTTTATGATCACTTTTAGTGTGTAATTGGACTCGACTAAGTACTATGGTTTATATGAATCTATGTTGGAATTGGCAAATCATACTTTTGTAAACCTAACACCAAATCAGTCTGTATAGTTTAGCATGTTCCATTTTGATTAAGTATTAATTCAATTTACTTAATCCTATCAATTTTGACTCAGCCTTAATTATCTTATTAAAGCCTTGACCTCTCACATTAGACAGGTATTGTTGTGGCTGCCTGTTGCCGGTTGGGTCCGGGCAGTCTTACGCCACAACTCAGTCTAACCTCGGGTCCTTATTGGGCTCCGTGTTTAACCACCCACATTGGATAGGTATTGTTGTGACTACTGGACAGCCGACCGGTTCCGGGCAGGTTTACGTCACAACTCAATCCAACCTCGGGTTAAACACATCGTATTTTCTACATTTACATATTTTGTCTCTTTCCTTATTATATGTAAATATTTGCGGCCCATTATTCAAATTCATCTTTATTGGTTAAAATTTATTTATGCCACTTAATTGTTTTTCATGGTTGTTGGCATGCGTCAAACATGCCACACATATGTTCTATGTTTTAACCCCATCGTCATTACCCCCGTTTTATACGTGTAACACCCCACCTCCGCTAATGCCACTCTTGCAAGTACACTAGCTTTGGAGGGGCGTTAAACAAGGTAAACATGCAAGCAGATATCACAAGACAGAACATATAAGTAAAACAGAGTAGTAAAGCAGCGGATAAAACTAACATTTCAAAACCATAGTCAAGTTACATCAAAGTACTTGGTCATTATTTTCCATAAAACAAAGTCTAGAACATAAACTGAAAACTGAAAAAAAAACCATAAAGTAACTATCCCCAAAGTAGCATAACGCCATAGCATGCTCAAACCATACATGAGCTATCCAGAAAAGCAGCTAAAGATCCAGCTAGGTACCAGTGTTCCCACCCTGCAAACCTGGGGGGGGGGGGAATGGAAGAAAAGAGGCGAAAGAAAACGGGTCAGTCAAAAAGACTGGTAAGTCCTATCTACTATTAGTATAAAAACTGATAAAGTTAACTGGACATGTAAAACAGAGATGAAATGTAGGGAGATAACTGGCATGGTGAAAAGTTATCAAGATAGATCAAGTGTGGCATCGCATATACAAGGTTAAGTTGCACCAAATGTGTACTAGTAATCCATGTCAAGTGTAAACTAGAAATGATCCCTTGGCCCAATCTTGGCCCAATATCCTGAGATGACCTAGATCAACGTCCAACAACACGGTCTAGTCGATCGTCTCCCTAAAAGCCTAACTCATCAAGTGTCGGTGTCATACGGCCCAATCATGAAGTGTAGTCAAACTGTTGTAGGCCCACCCTAGGGTGTATCAAGTCCTAGGGTGCCAACCACGGACACAAATCAAGCGCGCACAGTCTAAACCTATGGGTGCCTGTGTTTGCTTTTTCAACTCCGGAACATGTGCACGACCATAGTCCGCCTGAACCTACACCGGTGCACCTACTCAGCCGTCGCTTTGGTCGCTTACATGTCAGCCCAGTAATTGTGCCCCATCCTAGCCTAGTCCCTAGGGTATCATGATACAATCAAGAGGGTTACTGGTGAAAAGGACCACGTAACTAGGGTTTCTAATGGGTTGAATGTGGTTAACCCTACCCAATCAAGTTGGTTAAGTGTACCCAAGGTTCATGACTTAACCCTATCAACCCATCGTGTTTAATTGGTTAAGTATTCAAGTGGTCCATGACTTAACCCTATCATGTGGCAATAATTATTTTAATGCACCCAACCTCTCACATTAGACTTTGTTGTGGTTACTAGTTAAGCCGGGCGGGTCCGGGTAGCTTTACACCACAACTTGGTCTAACCTCGGGTTTCTAGTGCAACATGACCAACTACTCACATTGGGTCCTATTGCTTGTAGCCACTAGTTAAGCCGGTCGGTTCCGGGTAGATTTATGCTACAAACTCAACCCAACCTCGAGTTGGCCATTCTCATGTTTTCTAGAAGTCATGTCCAAATTCATGTTTACAAACATAATCACAAGTCAATGTTCATGTCATATTTTAAAATCATGTTTCATGTCATTAATATTACCCAAACCCAACGCATTCCCCTCGCATGTACGCTTCGCATAACATAACATAGATCAAAAGAGGGAACTTAGGAAAACATGACAAAAAGGGCATAAGGTAATAAGGTTGGCCACAAGTTAAACATGGTGGCATATGAGGCATAAATATGTTCATAAGCTTGCATATTACATCATGGGCCTCAAAACATGCATAATATCAACTTAAGCAAAATAGGTGAAACATGGTCATAAATGACATAGGATGATAGCAAGTGATTCACATATAACACCATATGCAAGATAGCAACTTGCATATTACATCATGAGCCTCAAAATATGCATGATATCAAACTTAAGCAAATAGGTGAAACATGATCATAAATGACATAGGATGGTGGCTAGTGATTCGCATATAACATCATATGCAAGATAACACAAGGTTTATGAGAGTTTCTATGTTGCTTTATGCAACATTTCTAATCAAAGCTCATAGCTTTCTATGCATAAGGCAAAGGTGATAGCTTTACAAACATGCATAGAATATATTTATGCATAACATGATAGGATCAAAGCACATATCATACTTAGGCCCAAACTCAACTTGCAACATGTCATATTTAACTTCATAGTTAGAATCTAAGAGTAGTATAGGGCTTACAATGCTATGAAGACTAGAATAAATATAAAATAAGATTGAGACGAAGCCACACTAGCAAATCCGCAACCAAAGACGATAAACTCCACTTCAAGACTTGAGAACAAGAAGGAATAACCCCAAAGACAAAGAAAGATGGCTCTTTTACTTAAGAAAGATGGCTCCTTTATGTCATAGATTGATTTGAGACACTCATGCTCTCATGAAGAAGGTGGAGGCCATGATTAGTGAACATTTGGGCAGCATTTAGTTGTAGGAATGATTAATGAAGGTTTAGGCTAGGTCTAGGGGTCTTTTTATAGAGATTAGGGGTAGTTTAGACCATAGGATTAACCCTAAAACGAATCTGAACCATTAACTCCCGTCAGAAACCAACAAAAGAGGACCCAACATGCCAAAATGGTGCACCAGAAAAATTGGTCCGACCGGGCGGGGTCGACCCCTGGGTCGACATGGGTGTCGACCCCTGGGTCGACATGGGTGTCGACCCATTAGGGGGGGTCGACACTGGTGTCGACACCTATGTCGACCCTGCCTGGGCGGGAAAATTCCCACCCAGTCTGTTTTGGCTGAAATTCGATTCTGAATTCGAATTTGAACTATTTTCGGGCTTAGAATTTTCTGAAAACTTCATTGGGCCATAACTTGGTCATACTGACTCCGTTTTTCGAAAACTCGGACTCTCTTTCGCGTATTTTTCCGAGACGAACGCAATGGCACAGCCCGTTTGCCTTGATTCAGATTTTAGAATTTAATTCTGCCTTGATTTACATTATAACATGTTATTAAAAGTACCGGTTGTTACATTCTCCCCTCCTTAAAGGATTTCGTCCCCGAAATCTCCAAGTTAGGAAGAACGTATCCTACCATCCATCATCCATCTACTCGAAACATCATCCACAAGTAACCATTGTCCTTAAAAAGATTCTAAATGATGTATGCACATATGCAAAAGGTGTGTGTATATGTACTTATCTAATGCAAAAATCAGGCGGTTACTGATTCAGTAAACCTCCTTAATGCAAAGTATGTTAGTGAAACGAGTCCATATGTATGCAAATTCCTAACATAATTTATAATCTCTACATGAGTGCACATAACATTCATTCATATGTAACATCCACGTGATAGCATAACAAGTTTCATCCATGAATAAGTATCAGCACTCATGCATATGCAATATGAAAGTGTGTGAGCCGATCTTAGTGCCTAATGTGTGTCATGCATCCACGAGTATCCACTTGCAAACACTTGCAACCACTTGCAAACATCAAGCATAACATGTTTCAAATACATGTTTCATCCAAAGGGTTTCTACGTAAGGTTCTCATGACAAGGTTAACAAGATAAACGGGATAAACATGGATAGCAAAAAGATAGATATGCTGATTAGGAAAGGAGATTGAGAATGTACCCTCAAAAAGGAATGAATAAAGCCCACGCATCTTCTCCTCGGTTTCCCAAGTTGCATCTTCATCGGCTTCACTCCACTGAACTTTCACCAATTTGACTTCTCGATTCCTTAACTTCTTGATCTCTGTTCCCAAGATACGAATCGGAGCTCTCCTCAAGGTTGCCTCTTTCTCTACCTCCACGTCTTCAAGAATGCTTGGTTCAACCACCTCAGCGGACTCATGTAGGCACTTTCGGAGATGCGAGACATGAAAGACATTATGCACTCCGGCTAGCTTCTCGGGCAATTCCACCTTATATGCCATCTTTCCAATTCTCTCTATGATAGGGAAGGGTCCTACAAACCTTGGTGCCAGCTTCCCAACTGCTCCAAAACGTACCACTTTACGCAAAGGGGAAACCTTCACGAAAACCATGTCTCCCACTTCGAATTCCAAATCTACCCTTCGTTTGTCAGCATAGGATTTCTGTCTGTCTTGGGCCGCTTTCATCCGTCTTCTCACCAATTCAACTTTCTCGGATGTGTCCCGTATCATATCGGGCCCAAGTATAAGCCTATCTGTTGTCTCCCACCAACAAGATGGTGACCTACACGGCCTCCCATACAAAGCTTCAAATGGTGCCATCCCTATGCTGGCTTGATAGCTATTATTATAAGCAAACTCTACAAGAGGAAGGTGGTCTTCCCAAGTACCACCAAAGTCAAGAACACAAAGCCTCAAAAGATCTTCTAGCACTCTATTCACCCTTTCGGTTTGGCCATCCGTCTGGGGGTGATAGGCTGTACTCAGATTCAATCGCGTACCCACCGCTTCTTGCAAACTATTCCAGAACTGGCTAGTGAAAATTGGGTCACGATCGCTAACTATGCTAGAAGGAACTCCATGCAACCGCACTATCTCCCGAAGATAAATAGATGCTAGCCATGGTGCGGTCCTCTTGCTCTTTACAGGAATGAAATGAGCACTCTTCGTAAGTCTATCAACTACGACCCATATGCTCGTGTTCCCTTTCCTTGACCTAGGCAATCCATAGAAATACTCTCCCACTTCCATTGCGGGACCTCCAATGGATGTAATAGCCCAACTGGTTTCTTTGACTCGGCTTTCACTTGTTGGCACACCATGCACTTTGAAACATACTCTGCCACATCTTTCTTCATTCCGGCCCAAAAGAAAATGCGCTTCATATCTCTATACATCTTATCTCCTCCAGGATGTATAGTCATCTTCGAGTGATGTGCTTCTTCGAGAACTTTATGCACCGAGTCTCCTACTTGTGGAACGCATAGCCTTCCATCACGCCTTAGCCAACCCTTGTCATCAATAGTATATCTAGCAAGGTGACTAGACGTCTCACCACGAATCAACTTGTCCATGACCTCGACTATCTGCGGGTCTCCTTTCTGGGAAGCCCCAACTTGATCAAGAAGTGTGGGTCTAAGCTCAAGGGATGCTAATGAACCCGTCATCGACTCAATAGTCATCGTGAAATCAAAGGTTGCCAAGAACTCTAAGTTCTTCATCTCAATAAACAAGGGACTCAAAGTCAACCTCCTTCTGCTTAGTGCATCTGCCACAACATTACCCTTGCCAGGGGTGTAAGCTATCTCGAAGTCATATAATGCCAAGAATTCCATCCACGTTTGCTGCCTTAGATTCAGATCTTTCTGTGAGAAGAGGTACTTGAGTGACTTGTGATCAGTATACAACTCAAACCTTTCGCCTAGAAGATAGTGGCGCCAGGATTTGAGTGCAAAGACGATCGCCGCCAACTCCAAATCATGAGTGGGATAGTTCTTCTCATTAACTTTAAGTTGCCTACCCCCATAACATATCACCCTTCCCTCTTGCATCAGAACAGCACCTAACCCCGTGCCACATGCATCTGTGTACACGGTAAACATCTTACCACTATCGGGTAATGCCAAAAATGGAGTTGTGGTAAGGGCTCTCTTGAGCCTTTGAAAAGCAAGCTCACACTCCAAGTCCCATGCAAAGACTAAGTTCTTCTTCGTCAACTTAGTAAGAGGGGCCGTAATCTTAGCGAAGTCCCTAATGAACTTCCTATAGTAGCCCGCCAGACCGAGAAAGCTTCTTACTTCGGTTGCATTCCTAGGAGTCTTCCAGTCTTGAACCACAACCACTTTCGCGGGATCCACCGCTATGCCTTGCTTAGAAACTATATGTCCAAGAAACCGAACTTCCCTTCTCCAGAAATGACATTTGGAGAACTTGGCTTTCAACTGATGCGTTCTAAGCGTATCCATCACTTCCTTGAGATGCCTAGCATGTTCTTCCTCATCATTTGAGAAGATCAGAATATCATCCACGAAGACAACAACAAACTTGTTAAGGAACTCCCTGAACACCCTACTCATCAAGTCTATGAAGTAGGCGGGTGCATTAGTCAAACCGAATGGCATGACAAGCCATTCAAAGAATCCATCTGGAGTCCTAAACGCAGTCTTATCAATACTATCCTCAGCTACTCTAAGCTGATGGGATCCGGTGGCTAGATCGAGCTGAGAGAAAACAGAAGCACCAACAAGCTGGTCAAAGAGATCATCAATCCTCGGTAACGAGTGTCTATTCTTCTTTGTCAGCTTGTTCAACTCTCGATAATCAACACATAGACGAAGCGAACCATCCGCCTTAGTGGAGAATACCACCGGAGCACCCCATTCAGAAATGCTTCGCCTAATAAAATTCTTCTCAAGCAGCTCCTTGATTTGCTTACTGAGCTCTCTTCTTTCTCGCGGGGCCATGTGCCTAACGGGCAATGAAACTGGCTTGGCATTATCAACAAGATAAATACGAAAATCTATCTCTCGCTTAGGGGGTAACCCCTTAACCTCTTCAAAGACATTAGGATATTCTCGAACCACCCTTACAGATTGTAGATCATTGATGGACGAGTCAAGAGATTCAAGATAACATAACATGACGGGATCCAGCGGGTTGCAAGAAATCTCTAGGGTATTACCGAGGCGAATTATGAGCCTTACCACCCTATGCTCACAATCGAGGATGGCTCCATAACTGGACAACCAATCCATGCCCAAAATCAACCCGTATCCCGTGAACCCGAGAACATAAGCATTACACGTGAATTCTACGGTCAAGATAGAAATCTTCAAATCCACACAAATCGTAGATAAATGGGCGGAACCCCCAATTGGATTTGGAACACTGACGGGATCCTCAACTAGACTAGTACTTAGGTGCAAACTTTCAATAATGTCAGAAGAAATAAAGGTATGCGATGTGCCAGAATCAAATAAAGTGCGAACAGGAAAGTCAGAAATATAAACAAGACTTTCTACAGAAATACTACCTCGGTCCTGGACTGGAGCAGTGTTGAGAGCATGCACTTGCCCTCCAGAAGGTCCTACACGTTGATTCTGCCCTTGTCCTTGTCCTTGCTTCTTGGGGCAATCCTTGCTAAAGTGTCCAGTCTCTCCACAATGAAAGCATTCGCCCAGCTTCCTCTTCTTCTTCCTACAGTCTTTAGCTATGTGCCCAATAATCCCACAGTAGTTGCATTTTCTTGGGTCTTTTGCCTTGGCCTTGTTACCCTTGTTATTCTTGTTGTTCTTGTTGTTCTGATTGCTCTGGTTTCCTCCCCACTTGGAGTCTGTCTTCTTGGGTTGAGTCTCATTAGCCTTGACTTCTTTCTTGCCATTTTTATCGTCTCCTTGAAGCAATGCCATGTCCACTAGGCCTTCAAAAGTGGCTCCCATGGGTATATGAGACAGGGCTAAACCTTGTAATGGCTCATTCAACCCTCGTGCAAAGCGTAAAGCCTTCTTCTGGGGAGTATTAACCATGTCCAAACCGAATCGAGCGAGCTGGTTAAACTTATTCACATACTCCCTCAATGTCATGTCCCCTTGCTTCAAAAATTTAAACTTCTCCAATTGCAGATTCGCCTCAGCTGATGACAGAAACTTAAGCCCAAACCTCATCCTAAAGTCGGCCCAAGTCTCTATAGGTCTAGTAGCATTGGTGACCTCCCACCAATAAGCAGCTTCTTCTTTTAATAGCCATGCTGCTAATAAAACCTTTCTATGGTCTTCCACATCAAAGATAGCGAAAAGATCTTCAGTTTCTTTCAACCAATTTCGTGCCTCCACAAAAGTCTCCGTCCCAATAAAATTCTTGCCACCCATCGCCTTAAAGTCTTTGCAAACCTTTGCGAAATCTGCTTGTGGATGCTGAGGAGGAGGAGGAGGGGGAACCTCAGTTACGGTGGGGGTATTTGCTGGGCCCGCATCGTTGGCCTAGCTTCCAAGTACCTCCGGAACCATCCGGGAATGGTTACTCCCTCGGGAAGGTTAAGATCGGCCATGCTGAAAAAGGAAAAGATAGATTTAGAACGAGGAAACGAAGGATAGTGCTAATGGCTTTTGGGGAATAGCCTTTTAAAATAACTAGACTTCTCTTGGAAAATACTTAATTGGTTTTGAAAATAATTTTCCAAAAAGGTAAGTTTTAAAAACACTTTTGCTCAAATCTTGTAAACCTTATGCTCTGATACCAAATGTGACACCCCACCTCCGCCAATGCCACTCTTGCAAGTACACTAGCTTTGGAGGGGTGTTAAACAAGGTAAACATGCAAGAAGATATCACAAGACGGAACATATAAGTAAAACAGAGTAGTAAAGCAGCGGATAAAACTAACATTTCAAAACCATAGTCAAGTTACATCAAAGTACTTGGTCATTATTTTCCATAAAATAAAGTCTAGAACATAAACTGAAAACTGAAAAAAAACATAAAGTAACTATCCCCAAAGTAGCATAACGCCATAGCATGCTCAAACCATACATGAGCTATCCAGAAAAGCAGCTAAAGATCCAGCTAGGTACCAGTGTTCCCACCCTGCAAACCTGGGGGGGGGGGGGAACGGAAGAAAAGAGGCGAAAGAAAACGGGTCAGTCAAAAAGACTGGTAAGTCCTATCTACTATTAGTATAAAAACTGATAAAGTTAACTGGACATGTAAAACGGAGATGAGATGTAGGGAGATAACTGGCATGGTGAAAAGTTATCAAGATAGATCAAGTATGGCATCGCATATACAAGGTTAAGTTGCACCAAATGTGTACTAGTAATCCATGTCAAGTGTAAACTAGAAATGATCCCTTGGCCCAATCTTTGCCCAATATCCCGAGATGACCTAGATCAAGGTCCAACAACACGGTCTAGTCGATCGGCTCCCTAAAAGCCTAACTCGTCAAGTGTCGGTGTCATACGGCCCAATCATGAAGTGTAGTCAAACTGTTGTAGGCCCACCCTAGGGTGTATCAAGTCCTAGGGTGCCAACCACGGACACAAATCAAGCGCGCACAGTCTAAACCTATGGGTGCCTGTGTTTGCTTTTTCAACTCCGGAACATGTGCACGACCATAGTCCGCCTGAACCTACACCGGTGCACCTACTCAGCCGTCGCTTTGGTCGCTTACATGTCAGCCCAGTAATTGTGCCCCATCCTAGCCTAGTCCCTAGGGTATCATGATACAATCAAGAGGGTTACTGGTGAAAAGGACCACGTAACTAGGGTTTCTAACGGGTTGAATGTGGTTAACCCTACCCAATCAAGTTGGTTAAGTGTACCCAAGGTTCATGACTTAACCCTATCAACCCATCGTGTTTAATTGGTTAAGTATTCAAGTGGTCCATGACTTAACCATATCATGTGGCATTAATTATTTTAATGCACCCAACCTCTCACATTAGACTTTGTTGTGGTTACTAGTTAAGACGGGCGGGTCCGGGTAGCTTTACACCACAACTTGGTCTAACCTCGGGTTTCTAGTGCAACATGACCAACTACTCACATTGTGTCCTATTGCTTGTGGCCACTAGTTAAGCCGGTCGGTTCCGGGTAGATTTATGCTACAAACTCAACCCAACCTCAAGTTGGCCATTCTCATGTTTTCTAGAAGTCATGTCCAAATTCATGTTTACAAACATAATCACAAGTCAATGTTCATGTCATATTTTAAAATCATGTTTCATGTCATTAATATTACCCAAACCCAACGCATTCCCCTCGCATGTACGCTTCACATAACATAGATCAAAAGAGGGAACTTAGCAAAACATGATAAAAAGGGCATAAGGTAATAAGGTTGGCCACAAGTTAAACATGGTGGCATATGAGGCATAAATATGTTTTTAAGCTTGCATATTACATCATGGGCCTCAAAACATGCATAATATCAACTTAAGCAAAATAGGTGAAACATGGTCATAAATGACATAGGATGATAGCAAGTGATTTGCATATAACACCATATGCAAGATAGCAACTTGCATATTACATCATGAGCCTCAAAATATGCATGATATCAAACTTAAGCAAATAGGTGAAACATGATCATAAATGACATAGGATGGTGGCTAGTGATTCGCATATAACATCATATGAAAGATAACACAAGGTTTATGAGAGTTTCTATGTTGCTTTATGCAACATTTCTAATCAAAGATCATAGCTTTCTATGCATAAGGCAAAGGTGATAGCTTTACAAACATGCATAGAATATATTTATGCATAACATGATTGGATCAAAGCACATATCATACTTAGGCCCAAACTCAACTTGCAACATGTCATATTTAACTTCATAGTTAGAATCTAAGAGTAGTATAGGGCTTACAATGCTATGAAGACTAGAATAAATATAAAATAAGATTGAGACGAAGCCACACTAGCAAATCCACAACCAAAGACGATAAACTCCACTTCAAGACTTGAGAACAAGAAGGAATAACCCCAAAGACAAAGAAAGATGGCTCTTTTACTTAAGAAAGATGGCTCCTTTATGACATAGATTGATTTGAGACACTCATGCTCTCATGAAGAAGGTGGAGGCCATGATTAGTGAACATTTGGGCAGCATTTAGTTGTAGGAATGATTAATGAAGGTTTAGGCTAGGTCTAGGGGTCTTTTTATAGAGATTAGGGGTAGTTTAGACCATAGGATTAACCCTAAAACGAATCTGAACCATTAACTCCCGTCAGAAACCAACAAAAGAGGACCCAACATGCCAAAATAGTGCACCAGAAAAATTGGTCCGACCGGGCGGGGTCGACCCCTGGGTCGACATGGGTGTCGACCCCTGGGTCGACATGGGTGTCGACCCATTGGGGGGTCGACACTGGTGTCGACACCTATGTCGACCCTGCCTGGGCGGGAAAATTCCCGCCCAGTCTGTTTTGGCTGAAATTCGATTCTGAATTCGAATTTGAACTGTTTTCGGGCTTAGAATTTTCTGAAAACTTCATTGGGCCATAACTTGGTCATACAGACTCCGTTTTTCGAAAACTCAGACTCTCTTTCACGTATTTTTCCGAGACGAACGCAATGGCACAGCCCGTTTCCCTTGATTCATATTTTAGAATTTAATTCTGCCTTGATTTACATTATAACATGTTATTAAAAATACGGGTTGTTACAATACGTTCACTAAAATACAACATATGTTGGGTTTAACATTTAAACCCAACTTAGCCACACGAAAAAGGGGAGGCTTATAACATGGTGTTTATGTATTCTAAGTGACATAAAAAGGGGAGTGTGAACGCATGAACTTGCAACATAACGATCTAATTAACATGAATTAGGCATATGTGAACTTGCATGGTAACAACATATAATCATGGCATAAACATACTTAAACATGAATCATTCTATTCATATGATCATAGCATAAACATACCTAAACATGAATCATGGTTTTTAATCTATTCATGTAAACTTGCAATTGGAATGTAAATCTAACTTAGTTTATGTGCTACCTATATCACCATATGATTTTTATAACAACATAGGCCTCAACATGGTTTCAACAAGGCATAACACCAAACATAGTTTAGTCATGTTCATAAAAATGCTTACTTTTGTTTCTAATACAAAAGTATGATTTGCCAATTCCAACATAGATTCATATAAACCATAGTAATTAGTCGAGTCCAATTACACACTAAAAGTGATCATAAAAGTATGTACATCATATTGGCATAATAGTGAATCATATACTTGCATGAATCCCAAATAAAATACCACAACATATGGTTGTTAACATGAATCTTATACTTGTATGAATCCCTAAATAAAATAACACAACATATGGTTGTTAACATCCAACATAAATCACATACTTGCAAATATTCAATCCTAATACCACAACATTTCCAAATCGTTAGAATCAATGCAACATACAAATATAGATTATTATCACCACAAATCGAATACAATTCTATTTCTCATTTTACACAAATCAAACGCAATTATTTATTCACATCGGAATAGCACTCTACTTACAACGTATGACGAATCTTCAATTCAGGAATCTGAATTCTGAATTTGGAGATACTATCCTTTGTTGTAGGCGTTGTTTTGATTTAATTGACGTTGCTTTAAGCTTTCGAATTGTCTCCTAATTGCCTCTCAATTCCTGACGGCTATTCCTAGTCTTTCCTCAACAGCATGACGGTCTCATCTCCATTTTTGTTAAGGCTGAGTCAGGATTGTTAGGATTAAGTAAATTGAATTAATACTTAATCAAAATGGAACATGCTAAACTATACAGACTGATTTGGGGTTAGGTTTACAAAACACTTAACCAACTTAGCATGTTGGCTAGAAATAGAAAACCTAGTAGCGGGGGACCCTTTTCAGCAGTAACCCTACAAGGTGTATCAGGATACCCTGAATTAGGCAGGGTGGGGCACGATTACTGGGCTGACTGTAAGTGGTCAAATCGACGGCGGTGGTGCAGCAGTGTAGGTTCTAACGGGGTGCGGGCGTGCACACACTCCGGCGCAGAAAAATAAGGCACTGGGCACTAGTAGTATACCTGTGCATTCTAGAATTGTGGCGGGCCGCCACCATGGGACTTGATACACCCCATGGTGGGACCAGCATAGGTAACTACAACAACGGGGGCCGTAAGACACATGTAACTATGCGAATAGGAGCCGATCATCAGAAATGGATCACTTCACCCTGATTATGGGGTGCCTGTTGGGAACTAGTTTATATGGGTACATAGATTAATATGGGGTACGATAGTGTATTCGACTCTAGACAACTTAACTTAGTTTATGGTGCTTTCTCATTTCCAGTTTATACTTATCATACCCAGTTCTTTATTCATAGACTGAATAGTCCTAGACTTACTCAGGCTTCATGTCTGACTCTACTTTTCTTTCGCCTTCTTTTCTTTCGTTCCCCCCCCCCCCCCCCAGGTCCACAGGGAGGGAATACCGCAGCTTGACCAGCTTTCACATCCAGCTTGAAGAGAAAGAATGTATTGCTTGGATCTTTTTCGTTTTGGACTATGGCTTTGGACATCAATTATGGGACTTATGCAGTTTATTTATGTTTTCTTTATGCTTCTTTAAATAATGTAATCAAGATAGTTATGAAGATGTTATGTTTTTGGAAGTATTGTAAAACAAATTATGACATGGTTTGTGTAACACGTATCTTGTTGAAATAAAAGTTGTTGTTATTTTCCGCTATTCAAAAATATGTGTTCTTACATCTGTCTTGTATATCTGTGACTTATACTTATAAACCTCCACCAAAATTAGGGCATTCCCTTTGAGAGTGACCCTAACGGAGGTGGGGTGTTTCACTATGCATGTTTGTTTCTATCATTTTTTAGGTATATCCTCTTGGTTATATCTTCGATCCTTAGGTAGAAGCCAATGGATGTAAACATGTGTTTGAAACATGTTATGATTGGTGGTTGCAAGTGGTTGCTAGTGGTTGCTCGTGGATGCATATACACACATTAGGCACTAGATCGGCTCAGTTACTTTCATATTGCATATGCATGAGTGAATTTTTATATATATGAACTAAAACTTGATGTGTTATCATATGGATGTTGCATTTGTATGAATGATTGTGCACTCGTATAAAAGTTATAAAGTACGATTAGGAATAATTGCATACATGATGGACTCATGGCACTGACATAATTCGCATTGAGGAGGTCAATTGAATCAGTAGACCGCCTGATTTTGCATTAAATAAGGACATGTACACACATTATGCATATGATCATGAAAGCATTAGAAATCTTTTTAAGGACAATGGACGCCTGTGATTGAATGGTTGAGTAGATGGATGTTGGATGTTAGGGTATGCATTCTTTTTAACTTAGAGATTTCAGGGACGAAATCATTTAAGGAGGGGAGAATGTAACACCCCGTATTTTCTGAGAATATTAAAAGAACGAATTAAAGAATACTTAGTTTTTAAAGTGATAATTATGGGAAACGGGTTATGTCATTGCGTTCGTCTTGGAATTCTGCTTGGAATAGAGTCCAAGTTTTCGTAAATCGGACATCGTATGAGGAAGTAATGGCCCTCAGAAGTTTCAGGAATTTAAATAAAATAAAACAGCTCAGATTTATATTTAAAATTCAAATCACACACCCGAGCTGGGCGGGAAATTTCCCGCCCAGGACCTAGGTCTGTAACGAACTGGGATTTTCGACTCCAAAAATCAACACACAACTGCCGTGTTGACTATTCGAACATCGGAAATACTTGATCATTAATAGAATGAAGTTAGAGGGTGAGAATAGATAAGATAGAAAATTAGAATATAAGAAGAAGAAGGTCACCATAGAACATAATTAGAGTAATACGAATCTCACAACAGAACGAATAAAATATAATATATAACATAACTTGGTAATAAACAGTATATATACAATAACATTATCAGAGTACAACACTTACACACAGCGGAGATAACAATAGCTATATAATCCTGAAGCCACCTGCTTCAAGCTCCTCCAAGTATATCTGTAAAGACCTGAACTACTTGACTGCCCGTACAAATTTAGGCACCCAAGAGTTTAGGAAAAACAAAACAAAATAAACTCTGGGTCAGTCATGGGACTGGTGTGAGTAAACTCAAATCATTTGGTTTAACTTTTCAAAATCCGTTTCAAAAGAAAAGGTAATCATAAGACTGATCCACACATAAACACGGACGATTTTTACCTTATGATAACCTAAAACAGTTTTGGAAATCAATACTTCTCTGATATTACAATAATGTCTAATCACAAATAAATAACAATCTAGCAGAACGCTTGCATCTCATGTTCCACATATATAGTATACAATCAAAACCGCGGGCGCTTATTGGAGATTGGATTCCGATTATGACAAGGTATGGGACCACCTGCTGATAGTGTATCTCTAGAGGCGAATACACTGGGTTCAACAAGAACGTCTTGCAACCCGGCCTACACACGACCGACCACTCATTTCGCTTGAGTGTATCGAATGTATATCACCAACGGTTGGGAGCTACCCACCGTTTCCCGAAAAGGGACAACATCGAAAATAGATAAAAGAATAAAATGGATTTTCTCTAGATAGGTGATATACACCCTAATGGGAGCGACCCACCTAGCCATGCTGCCTGCCCAATTTCTGTCATTTCCCGATTGATGAGGCTTGAGGTCATAACGTATCTTTGATACACCTGACCACCAATCACTTTGAATGCCACATTGTCATACCTGCCAAATCACAAATTGATTTCCCTAAAAATACCACGGGTATAAAGCTAAGATAAACGAATTCATCCACCACCAAACGTAAGTACGTTTGAAGAGATCAACTTACGCGATCCGTTAGGTACACCCTGTCAGACATTCGTCCATTCTCGTTGTCCCGGGACTGGACAAACCGAAGGCACTATTCTGTAAACAGGATAGCCCTTGCATAACCCCGTCTTCAGTTATCTTAATCATATTTGATCGCAATGCTAACGTCCATACAGAGTGGTTTTCAAATAATGAATCTGATCCCGGTCTCTCCGTATTGACGATGGAAAAATGGTCAAACACTTCGATAGTCGGTGAGTTAACTATCAAAGAAAAACACGTGTGCAAACAACGATATTATTTCCAGATAGAAATTCTATCGATCAATCATCATTTATCACTTAAATTAGTTGTAACAACCCAGATTTTTGGAAGGTGATAGTAATGACTTAGAAATTTTTTCCTTTAAATTACATACTAAAATAAGAATTCATGTTAATATAGATATTTCAATTTAGAATTTGGAGTTTTACATATTTTAAATCTTAAAAAAACAAACATTGAATTACAAAGTTGTAATTTGATTAAGGCATAATTTATGATTGGAAAAAAATTGAATTGGTTTGGACGTTATTTAAGGGTTAATTAGTTTGAAAATTAAATCATTAAAAATGTTTCACTTGAAGATTTTTTTGTTTGGCAAGTTTCTGGAATTAGAATGCGGAGATAATGCGTTCTTATTAAATTGTTTAATAAGTTGTTGAATTTAAAACGCGCTCAAATCGAGTAAAAAGCGTTGTTCGCTTTGGCTATATTCTATTCGCTAGTAACGTTCGTTCTGAACAATATTTGAAGTCCGAATGTTGGTCATGTATCCTATTTTAATAAAATTCAAATCATATCTGGAAAATTCCGGGTTGAGACTGGTGCTGAAATGATTCGCCATTTGTCCCTACTGTTCTGAATTGGGGGTAACACGTGTTGTTTTCTCTGTGTTGTCGGTTCCCTTTGTTCCACCGGGAGAGTTCTCCTCTCCTTTATATTTTCGAGCATCTCCTTCTTGGGGGATTCAATTTCCTCCCTAAAATTATAATCTATTTCCTTCCCAAATTCAATTCGCTCCCTCCATCCAACTTCGGCAGACTCTTCTCCGAACCACCATCGATCGAAGTTCCTCCTCCTCAAGTGACAACGTGTGCGTTGACTCTTTACCCGACTCCACTGTCGGATGCATAAATTCTGGAATCGTGCTTCCTCCTCCTGCAGAGGAACTCGAGCAACCAATGGCAAGGTGGAAGCCTCCCCCCAAATTAATTTTCCCTCCACCATGATCGTGCTCCGTTCTCAACCTCTCGACCTCCATCCACGCAATTGGCCGCAACCACTACATGTCTCCACCTTCATCAATCGCGAAAAGATGAGGCGCAGGATTTAGCGCTATGGCAGTCGTAGGGGTTCGTGATGAGAGGAGCAAAAAGTAAGGCTACTGTTTAAAGTTAGGGGTTGTTAATTTTGTGATGGAGCACCAATAGTTTGAGACTCTTTGGTTGACTGGAGTGTTGTTTGTGGAAGTGTTTGTCTGGGTGCTGGTTGTTTCAGATTTTCAAACATCGTTCAGCGTCACATCCGAGTCAGGCTGACGGAAACCGTTGTACCAACTACCGCAAAGTGTCCAAGTCGGTACCTTTCAACCGAAGCTTGCAACTGCTGTCGCATCGCTTCCTCCTCGTCGGCGCAGGTGAGTTTGCTCACGATTAAACTTATTTCATGTCCATTGCTCCGTTTCCTCTGAGTATAAATTGATTATGGGGTTGTTGCTACTACATTTTTGCTAATTTCGGTCCTTGGTTGAACTTTTCATGTTTGGCTTATAAACGGCACTTGCCATTGCCGGTACTGTTGCTAACTAACTAGTTACATATAACCATGACATGTTATCAGCACATGTTCTACCCACTTGCATTTTAACCCAAATGAGTTGAACTGTTAAAATTTCACTATATTGATGAAATGAGTAAAATAATTGTGTATATATATGTACATATCAAGAAGTGTATAAATATAGTGATATGTTTAACTTGGTTAGTGGTTAGCTCCTATCACCTATGGCATGTAGGATAGTAAAACAAATGGCTTTACTCCTTTAAATCTAAAGAAACTTGTGCCCAGACCAGCACCTGCGTGTTGTATGTCCCGTTGTGTATTATTGTAATAAAACCCATATGAATGAAATTTCATGCTACCTCCTTTGAACCTGTACACCTTCGAACATGGGTTCACCGTCCATTGCTCTCACTTCCTTAAAAAGATGCAAGTAACATTTGTCTTATTTTATTTGGGGACAATACCCAAATAATGCATATATAACTGGTATGTGAACTGCATGTGGGTAAACGTATAAATGTGTCGAGTGTGTGTGTGTGTTAGTATACATATACGTATGTCAAGTATAATGCTTAAGGTTGTATGCATGTCGGATCTGAACTTTATATTTATTTACTGAAGTTATATTCATAAGAAGACGTTATTGTTTACTCATTCACCGCATGCCAATTGCTTTGTTATTTGAGTCATTCTACCTAAATTATTAAGTGTTGCATGCATTGCTATAAGAACTATGCATTACTGTAAGATCTATTCTTATGCATTTTAGACCTCTTATGTCCACTTCATTTATAATTGAAATTTAGTTTCTATGAGTTCGGAAGTATCTGTTTCACCATATTTACTTGTTGTTTTGATATTGCTTGGCTCCTTGTATCCATGCTTATTGGGTTTTCATATACATGTATAATATGGGACTGTTATTTTGGCCATACATATGTGTGCTTAAAATTAAGCATGGTTTCCTACTATCTTGTGATTATTTGCGGTAGCTCTCCCTTACCTCTGCTTCCATACATGTCTCACGTGTAAGTTACCTTACAGCACGGAATCTCGGGAATATTTTATTATTATCTAGTCCAAACGTTTAATTTTTGCCCTCTTGGATATCAAGGGTAGATGTATGTGTTATTCTTTTGTGCTGCATCTTAAAGTAGTGCTTGTCTATACAACATACTCTCTTTTACTATCATACATGCATGCAAGTTCTGTTGGAGTAAACCAAAATCATTAATTACTCTAATGCCTATTGAATAAAAGGTCATGTTATTAAATTAAATGTCATGTGTTATGTCTACTAATGAATTGTCATGTCCATTAGACGAAGTGACATGTCTGTTCTATGAAAAGTTGTCTATGTAATCCTATATATATATATATATATATATATATATATATATATATATATATATATATATATATATGGGATCATTTGATGTATTGGAAGAAAGAAAATAAAAATAGTAATTCTTCCTCCTTTAAAATATTGTCTCCTACCTACATCAAGTTCAATCCATATTGTTACACATTATGGTAGTCATGGATAGGTGTGCTCAAACCATATAAATAAATGCGTTAGAACTAAACTAATTATGTTTATATGTTAATCGAAGTAACTAACGTGAAATAAGTTTAATCCTGACTCGAGTGTTTTGTGTTTTTTTGCATGGAACGCCCGGGTCAGGTCTCAAGTGTTTCATATTTAAGGATTTTCAGCTCGTAGAACTAGAGAGGGACGTGAAGACGCATATGCGCGCGAAAGGCCCGATTAAAAGTGTAATTTTTTTTCAGTTTCATGTATATATATTTATTCTTCTGCTGCATAGTAAAAATTTGTAAAACTCTGATAATTATATGAAATTTTATTCCGCCGCAATTATTGTACTTTGTGGTACTGTGTTTAATTCTGTTTAAACCTGTAAGCCAATAACAATCCATTGTTTTGAATGCTTCGAGTTGGTTTAATCATCGACTTGGGGCAAAATGGCGGGCTATTACAATTGGTATCAGAGCTATGGTTTTTCTAAAACTTGGCTTATTGGGTTTAAAACTCATTAGAGATAGGGTGGAAATACCCTAGAATGAGCGGAATTGATATAGAATCACTCTTGAGAGAGCGCGTTTTGGAGTTTTGAAAAATACTTCGAATTTGACAAAACGGGATTCGAGCGATGTCCGATTTAAAAATGGTAGTTAAACAAGAACTGAAGTAGTTTTGAAATTGGCTCGGATCGGTATTTGAAGTAAAGTAAGAATGCCGGTAATAATAAATAAATAATACAAACAACTAAAAGTAGATTAGTTATTTTTCTTTGACAGATATATGATTTGAATCGAGTACAATTTCCATTGAGATATTCTGTATGATGAGGAGTTTGAGTAAACGGATTAGTAATACCAAGCGGTATGGGACATTTGGTAATACTTTTCTAGTTACTTTCTTGACTTTTCATATAGAATATTCGGTTGTTTTCGTATTTTCGGTTCTGAAATATACCGGTAACATAATATGGTACAAGAGCATGTGTTACTGTTTGAAAGTATACTTCAATTACTGAAGTGTTTTCTAAGTGGACATGCTTTCATGATGATACTATTTGTTCTCTTTCACAACTATTATGATTTGGTTCATTTTGTCATTTTTTTTTTATATTTGATATTTATTATGAGTATCATATTGATTTATGTATGGTACTCTGACTTGACTAATTCTATCATATTCTTCTATATATGATAAAGTCGAATATCAGTTTTGTTTGTGATTACCATTTTGCCTTGATATGTGATGGTTTATTTCTTTGAGTCAGTTGAATTTTTAAAGTGTTTTGATTTTATAAACACTTTGAACTTCATGACAAGTTTTATATAAAATTAGCATTTCAAGAACACTTTGATTTTGGGATTGGGATAGATTGGACTCTGTTGTACCAATGGGCCAAAACTCCATCTTGGTCGACCTGATTCAGGTTCGCTATCTGAATCTTGGTGGTTTTAAATTCCGCCCATCTACCACCAAAGGTCAAACGGTCTGCTACATTGGGAAATTTTGTTGTTTGATCGGGATTCCCGATCAGTGGGTCACGGACTACATCAGATGGAGGCGTGGGGGTCCCACGTGTAGTGCCATGAACGGGTAGCATACGGCCTTCGCCTTAGACCGTCTTGGTTATCCTTGGTTGATCGCCAGGTGTCGTTATGGCGCTATGAGTGGATTACGGTGCAGATGTCTCGATGCGCGCTCGAGCTCTTACCACTGTGATTTTACAATACTAGCGTCTGTTTATTTGGTATTTATGAGTCAAGTTACATTTATCCCATAATACCCTAATATTTTATTACATTACTATAACTGATTTGATTTATATTATCATATTGATTTACATATGATAATTGTTATGAGTATCGTATTGATTTATATACGGTACTCTATTTTGATTTTATTATCATATTGATTCATATATGATAATTGTTGTATTGATTTATACTCTGATTTGATTATATTATCATATTGATTTTATATATGATAATTGTTATGAGTATCGTATTGATTTATATATGATACTCTGATTTGATTAAATTATCATATTGAATATATGATAATTGTTAGGAGTATTGTATTGATGATACTCTGATTTGATTAAATTATCATATTGATTTTATATATGATAACTGTTATGAGTATCGTATTGATTTATATATGATACCCTGATTTGACTATTATGAGTATCTTATTAATTTGTTCAGATTAATTTATATGTGATACTCTGTTTTAATTTAATTTATTTACACGTGGTATTTGTCAAGAGCATCGCATTGATTTATGTGTGGTACTCTGATTAGATTTATTATAATTACCATATTATTTCATAAATGTTATAAGTATCATATTGATTTATATATGATACTCTGATTTGATTAAATTATCATCATGATTTTATATATGATAATTGTTAGGAGTATTGTATTGATGATACTCTGATTTGAATATATTATCAAATTGATTTTATATATGATAATTGTTATGAGTATCGTATTGATTTATATATGATACTCTGATTTGACTATTATGATTATCTTATTAATTTATTCGCATTAATTTATATGTGATACTCTGTTTTAATTTAATTTATTTACATGTGGTATTTGTCAAGAGCATCGCATTGATTTATGTGTGGTACTCTGAATAGATTTATTATAATTATCATATTATTTCATAAATGTTATGAGTATCAAATTGATATATATATATATATATGATACTCTGATTTGGTATATTTCATAATATTGCTTTTACAAATAATAAATGCAGTGAAGATTTTATTGATTTATATATGATACCCCAACTTGATTTATGTTATCATATTATTTTTACATATGATAAATGCCACGTAGGTTTATATGGCTCGTCATTGATTTATTTTATCATATGGTTCTTACATATGATAAATGTGATTAAAGATTTATTGGCTTCTATATAATACTTTGACTTGATTCCTTATTATACTTCTCGTGGCATTTGTTATGGGTATCAAATACTCTATTTAATTTAATCATATTTTCTAGAATAATTATTGTCGGAATCGTATTGATTCATATATGATACCCTTATTTCATATTGAAAACGGAGAGTGGGCATCCCCAAAATATTTATTTTATTTGGGATAAGAGTTGGAATTTTTAGAACTAAGTAATCAAGTTTGAAAATTTTCTTTTTCTTTTTGTAGTTGCAATCTAAATGAGTTGGGGAAGGTAACAGAAATTTCGAACTCTATGGGTTGGATACTTAAAGGAAAGAAGTTAAGATGTGACGTTGGAACTCCGTAATATTGTATTTTGACCCGTGTAAATTGTGAGGACGCAATTTCTTTAAGGGGAGAGTCTGTAACAACCCGGATTTTCGGAAGGTGATAGTAACGACTTAGAAATTTTTTCCTTTAAATTATATACTAAAATAAGAATTCATGTTAATATAGATATTTCAATTTAGAATTTGGAGTTTTACATATTTTAAATCTTAAAAAAAAAACTTTGAATTATAAAATTGTAATTTGATTAAGGCATAATTTATGATTGGAAAAAAATTGAATTGATTTGGACGTTAAGGGTTAATTAGTTTGAAAATTAAATCATTAAACATATTTCATTTGAAGATTTTGTTGTTTGGCAAGTTTCTGGAATTACAATGAAGAGATAATGTGTTCTTATTAAATTGTTTAATAAGTTGTTGAATTTAAAGCGCGCTCAAATCGAGTAAATAGCGTTGTTCGCTTTGGCTATGTTCTGTTCACCAGTAACGTTCGTTCTGAACAATATTTGAAGTCCAAACGTTGGCCATGTATCCTATTTTAATAAAATTCAAATCATATTTGGAAAATTCCGGGTTGAGACTGGTGCTGAAATGAATCGCCATTTGTCCCTACTGTTCTGAATTGGGGGTAACACGTGTTGTTTTCTCTCTGTTGTCGGTTCCCTTTGTTCCATCGGGAGAGTTATCCTCTCCTTTATATTTTCGAGCATCTCCTTCTTTGGGGATTCAAATTCCTCCCCAAAATTATAATCTATTTCCTTCCCAAATTCAAGTCGCTCCCTCCATCCAACTTCGGCCGACTCTTCTCCGAACCACCATCGATCGAAGTTCATCCTCCTCAAGTGACAACGTGTGCGTTGACTCTTTACCCGACTCCACTGTCGGATGCATAAATTCTGGAATTGTGCTTCCTCCTCCTGCAGAGGAACTCGAGCAACCAACGGCAACGTGGAAGCCCCCCCAAAATCAATTTTCCCTTCACCGTGATCATGCTCCGTTCTCAACCTCTTGACCTCCGTCCCCATAATTGGCCGCAACCACTGCATGTCTCCACCTTCAATAGTCGCGAAAAGATGAGTCGCAGGATTTAGCGCTTAGGTAGTCGTAGGGGTTCGTGATGAGAGGAGAAAAAAGGAAGGCTACTGTTTAAAGTTAGGGGCTGATAATTTTGTGACGAAGCACCTGTAATAACCCGGAAATCTGGGCTAGTTTAAAATTTTTATTTTGGCGATTTTAGCGAATTTTGAACATTTAAAATGAATTATTTTAAATAATATCGCCGAGAAATTTATTTTGAATATATTTAGAACGTATATATTGTATACGCCATTGTTAGAATATAAATAATTATATATAATTATAAATAGAATTGAAAATGGCGCGGTAGTTCGATAATTCGATTTCAAACTTCAATTGAATGTACCGGGTGCAAAACAATCCGGATTTTAGTGAAACCAAAAACATTAGGATCTAATTGGGAATATCTTTCCAACGAATCCGAAAAATCGAAATTTCATAGTGGGGATAAAAAGATATGTCAAGTTGAAAATTCTGAATAGTCGCTATGGAATTCTGGCCCTTAAAAATGGGAATTTTGCAAACGACCTCGGATTTTGACGAAACTTCTTTTTTTGGATCCATGATGTCAAATTATTGCTAGACTCCAAATTTCATAATTTTTCGAATCAATATGTGAGCGTGGCGAAGGAAAACGCTTTTGACCAGTTTTAGTTGATTTTAATCGACTGGAAAATGGCCATTTTTCCAACGGTCTCAGAATTCAACGAAGTTAGTTTTGTTAGGACCGTGTTGTCAATACGAAGCTAGAAAATATTTTTCTGGGATTTATAGGGTTAGTATGTGACCCCGGTAAATTGAAATGCGCATTCAAATTCAATATATAGAGTTATATGTTGATTTTAAAGAAAACTGATCGTAACAGCCGAATCAGCTTGCGGAACATATCCCATTGTGTTTGGAACGGGGGTAATTAGCTATGGACGACAGGCGGTAGGCCTTGTTTCGAGTCAGAAGGAAAAAGTTACTTTTTAAAATTAAAATAAATTAAATAATATAAAAACCTATATATATCCCTCTACCTTACCCCCCCCCCCCCCCACCACCATAACCCTAAATCACTTTCAAAACAGAAAATCGTGCCTCCCCCTTTCTTCAGCTCATCGCCCTCGACATCGCGACCCTGACCCACGTCGCCACCGTTGGCAGTTCACCCCACCACGCCGCCTTCTCCTCCATCTCCCTCCTCTCGCCACTTCTCTCCTCCTTCTCCAGTTCTAATCGCGAATCCCAAGT
The DNA here is from genome assembly GCA_030737875.1 of Allium sativum. Taxonomy (NCBI): domain Eukaryota; kingdom Viridiplantae; phylum Streptophyta; class Magnoliopsida; order Asparagales; family Amaryllidaceae; genus Allium; species Allium sativum. Next base: position 1,021,768,621 of record CM060920.1, read on the forward strand.
GCCACGTCGAACCCCGTGGACCCCCCTCCGCCTGACGCCTGACGCCTGCACCGCTCTCCGCCCATCAGCACCCCCACGGTGTCGCCAACCCCACCCCCTTTAGCCCGTAAGTTTTATTTTGTTCGCTGCTTTGTTTTATTTATTTAAAGTAATTAAAAATAGGGTTTTTAAGTGATCTAAATTCAGTTTATATATATATATAAACATTGTTTGATTTCAGTTTTAATCACACAAAGATAGGATTTTTAGTGTTATAAAAATCCGATTTTTCGGTTTGGAAAGTTTAGATTTTGAAAATTGAAAAGTAAAGATTTTTAACACATACAAGAATAGAAACGATTTTTATTCATATAAAAGTTGTGATCTTTGTTTTATAATGAGATGATTTTTATAATAAAAACGTGATTTTTATATATAGTATACACTAGTTTTAAAATATATAAATATACATTAGTTTTAAAAGTAAAATAGCTTCAAATTAAAAATATGAACTTTATATAGTAGAAGATATAAAAATACTATTTTTATATAAGTAGTATATTGAAAATGAAATTTCTATACAATAGAGAATATAAAAATATAATCTTTATATTTGTAAAAATAGAATTTTTATCTATATAATAGCGTTGTAAAAATAGAATTTTTATATATTGAATAGCATAGTAAAAATTCGATTTTTATATATATTGAATAGCGAAGTAAAAATTCGATTTTTATATATTGAATAGCGAGGTAAAAATTCGATTTTTATATATTGAATAGCGAAGTAAAAATTTGATTTTTATATATTGAATAGCGAAATAAAAATGTGATTTTTATATATGTAGTGAATACGGGAAACGAAAGACGAGGAAGGTGAAGACTTCCACAAATGAAGTGTCGTGGAGTTGGGATAGCAATTGGTGAGAACTTCTCACTTTAAATTTTCTTTCCTAGTTATATATATATACTAGGATGCAGACGGTGTTTAGTAGCACCCGACACCATCGTCCACAAACCATGGACTTGTTTGTTTGGTTGTGTAGTTGGTTAGATTGTTTGATTTGAATTTGATTGTTTGGTGAAATAGAATGGATTTGATTGATGTGTGAATGGCGTGGGCCATCACTAGACCGGGGATAACGCTAGGCCTTGTCCCGTTTCTAGTATCGTGTCGTTATGCCGCCGAAATTTTCTAAAATAAATTAGAAAAAAATAAAGATATCATTTTATTTAATAAATGAACCAAATAGAATATTCATAGGTTGAATAAAATAATTTGATAGTTGAAAATATAATTTTTAACGTGAACGAGAATAAATAAATATTCATTTACAAACCGGACGGTTTGTTTATGTACACCTATTTGAAGGACATTGATTGGGACGATAAATTTTACACATCGCCCAACTGCACAAATAAAATCTGTGTTTGTTGATTTGAAACCCCACACGGGTATTGGGATAAAATACGGCATACACTAATCCCAATAATTAGTTGTATGTCGATCGATTGATTGACAGGCTGTTGTGAGCGTTAGATATCTATATTTGATGCTTATACAGTGTAGTTCACTTTGGATGATGGTTGATTATTTATCGTTGCTATTATATACATGTGTTGTATGGAAACCATATAATTAACTTTATATGGTGATTGATTGGGCTTCATTCCAATTTAGAAGGTAAATAATATTATAAAATAAAGGTTCATGTGTTGACTGTACTCATCCGTTGAGAATAGTCATGTGTTGAACGAAATATTTTAACAATAAAATTTCCATCTTTATCATTATAAAATAAAGGTTCATGTGTTGACTGTACCCATCCGTTGAGATTAGTCATGTGTTGAACGAAATATTTTAACAATAAAATTTCCATCTTTATCGTTATAAAATAAAGGTTCATGTGTTGACTGTACTCATCCGTTGAGATTAGTCATGTGTTGAACGAAATATTTTAACAATAAAATTTACATCTTTATCATATATGAAATTAGAAATTAACTGGAAAATAGATGAGATGAGTGGTCTCTTGGATATTGATCTGATGTTGGTTTTGGCCTTCGGGGTTAATATTCAGGGAATCGTTCTCTTACTAATTTACGGTTGGAGTCTGATTTGATATCAAACGATAGATACCATAATTTTTATAAAATATATTAAATAACAAAAATAGTCACACGTGGACAGTACTCATTCGTTGGGATTAGTAACGTGTTGACAAAAATATAGATTCATTTGTCGAATAGAATAAAGGAATTATTGAAATATATAAAGCCGTATTGATTAGAGATGCGCTATATTGACGCGAACGATATTTATATCGATTATATTCGTTTTTAAATTCGAATTGAATTTGATTTGAATAGAAAACGAATTTGATTTAATTAGAAAACGAATCGAATTTGATTTAATTAGAAAACGAATCGAATTTGAATTAATTAGAAAACGAATCGAATTTGATTTAATTAGAAAACAAATCGAATTTGATTTAATTAGAAAACGAATCGAATTTGATTTAATTAGAAAACGAAACGAATTTGATTTAATTAGAAAACGAATCGAATTTGATTTAATTAGAAAACGAATTGAATTTGATTTGAATAGAAAACGAATTTGATTTGAATAGAAAATGAATTCGAATCGAATTAAAATCGATTTGAATTGAAATCAAATAGAAATGAAAGTAAAAAGAATTTATAATAGAAAATTCAATTTTGATTTGAATTTGAAATAAAGGTTGAAATGTTTTTAAAACGAATTTAAAACTATTTATAATATTCGTTTTAAATAGTAATCGACGAAATATATATTATATATATTATATATATAATATAATGGCCTGAATAGAACGCGCCGCGCCACGGCAGTTCGCGAATTACGACCATTGACTTCAAACGGATATTACAGGAGATCCGACCGTCGGATTCTCCTAAAACCGGAACCGTTGGGTTCGTATCGAAAAGAGATTTCTAACGAATATTAGAAATTCAAAATCTAACGGTTGGATTTGGAGTTATGTCCAAATAAAATTTGAAAAAGGTCGCTGTAAGTGCAGTTCGTTGGCCGTTGTTGGAAATCGACTGTACGGGCCTTGATAAAATTATTAAAAATATTCATAATTTGTGTAAAATCAGAATTTGTGTATTGGAAAGAATTGGGATGAAAAACTCCATATTTGAAAAGATAAAAATAGATTTTTATCGAAATGAACTAGTTTTGAACTAAAATTAAAACCCATTTATTTTTAAATAAATAAATTGGATTTGAAATGGGTTGTAAATAAGAATTGATTTGAGGGTTTATCGTGAAGGGTGTTTTAAATGACACTTGTTCTTTAACCCGATAAATAAATAGAAAGTGATTTGGGTTTGTCGTGAACTGTGTTTTAAAAAGACATTAGTTCTTTAACCCAGTAAAAGGGAGTTTTAATGAATCTGCAATTAGACTAAAATGTGAATTGATAATCTAAATTATCAAATTTAGAAATTGAGCGAGAATAGAGTATTACCAGTTTTGCTCCAAAACGATAGTTAAATCTTTAATTAGATTTGAACGTGAAATGGTAATTAATTTTACCGATAACACCATGGTGTTAGATATGGAGTATTACCAGTTTTGCTTCATGGGATGAATAGGTTGGGATTGGGAAATAAAATAAATAATTACTTCGGTGTGGTTCGCTAATCTCGACTAGTTTGGAAAAACCATAATTTGTTTTGAAATGACATCCAAAGGAATATTAAGGGATAAATTCAAAGAATTTATCTTGGATAAAATTAATGGGAACCTTTCCCTAAGAATATGAAATTTAGAAACTAGCTGTAGGTTAGCTAAGAAGAATGGTTTCCTGGGTATTGATCTGATGTTGGTTTCGACCTTCGGGGTTAATATTTGGGAAATTGTTCTCTTGTTGATTTACGGTTAGTGGCTGCTGAATTGGAATGAGGCGTATGTTGTGTTTGTGTAACATTTGTTTTTAATATACGCGGGTTGTTCGGAAAGGCCGGGTTTATACCCATTCTGAATAACCGATTTGACGATAAGTCGAAGATGATGACGGTGGTCGAAGACCGGAAGTCTTCACATCGTTTGGATAATTACTGATGATCCTGATTGGGCTGTACACCCAAGAGAATGGAAATAGTTGGTGGTCGTCCAAACGTACTTGGAGATCGATGGATATGCGAGGAAAGTGCCTCCGGTTTCGTTCAGACCCAGAACGAACTTGTAAATGGATTGTGTGTCTGACATTGGATTTTATTCTGTGTTGATTGATTTCTGTTAAATATATATCTGTTTGGCAGCGGAGAATTTATTCTCTTGCTTAACGCCCTTCTCTGAGACGTACGAGCTTAGAGGTTATATATCGATAGATATCAATCGCATGGCATTAATTGCCTGTGTGGCACGCTGAGTTGCATGGATCAAGGCTTCTGTTGAAAAGCAAAGTCTTGTGGTTGATGATCAAAGCACGGCCTTTGTGGCGTAGCTTTGTGTATAACATGAATTCGCGAGCCTCACACCTCGGTATGAGTCAAAAACGGGATAAGGACTGCAGGGAGAGCACGACGTTTCTTTCTAGATTTGGTGGTGTCAGTGACTTACCAGCCCTGACATTTATATACTTTTCACCTATGTGGTTGTTGGATGAGGCGCCTCGATTTTAGGTCTGTAAGGACCGGGAAATGCGTGTTCAGGAATAACTAATTCTCAAACGTAAGAGAGGACCGACCCTGAAGCATCCAGGGGTTACCTAGAGTGTGTAGTCCCGAGGCATTTGCTAGAGTGTCTCGAAGCGGAGAGGAGCTTGCCCCTTGCCTCGACTCATGACGGAAATCCAATTTCCAATACAAGATATTTCGGCTTTATTTGTAGAGCCTAGTATGGCGACATAGTAGCATGGGATGTTATGCCGTCTATGATTTATATTTATGATTGAAACTGTTTTGACACTATACACTTATTATAGTACCAAATGATTTGTTTTAAACGTACCAAGCATGTTTGGCTGTTATAAGGTAAAACCCTATTCTCCGACTTGCTTTGCATTGTGTGATGGGACCTGGGTCTTATAATAGCTTCATTTTTCGAAAAAGCATTGCGTTGTTCATTCTATGCACTGATATTCTTGGGATGAAACCTGTTCCGTGTTATACGGCGTGGTCCCTTGAATTACTCTCTTTTAAAGTAAAGTTTAAATAACTGTTTTAGTTCTCACACCAGTCACATGACTGACCTGGAGTTTATTGTTTTAACCTAAACCCTGGGTGCCCCTATTTTCGACACGGGCAGCTAGTAGTTTTGGTTTTTTAGATTTATATTCACAGGATCCTGGTTTACAGCTGGAATGATATCCGGAAAGCTCTGTATCCGTATATCACCTTCAGTTGTGCTCTGTATTATTTTTCCGCTGCTATGTAATTTATTGTAATCTCTGATAATCATCGAATGTAATTTATTCATTTATACTCTGTATATTCTTGTATCTGATGGAATTGTTGTAATAGCAATGAAATGTTCTTTCGTCTGCGTTCTGTTTTGTCCTATTCTCAACGATCAGGGGTTTTGAACGGTCTAGATTGGTTTAACGACTGATTCGGATCGAGCGCAATTCCCAGCCGTTACATTTGGTATCAGAGCTTTGGTTTACAGAGCTCGAGAACAAGACACATTAGAACCATACGAAAGAATTCATCAGATATTGGATTAGTAATATCCAATTAGAATGACTCGTTAGAGATGGGATCAGTAGTATCCTAGAACGAGTGTGAAGAGTATATTTTTTAATTGAAAACAATTCTGTTTTGAAAGTTAAATTCAAGTATACGTATTTGAATATTTATTTGTATAGAATTTGGACAATCTATATATAAAGGTTTTGCATATATGCGTCATGAACGTATATTCGAAGTTTTAATATACTGGATAGATATAAATTCACACTCTAGTCGCTCGGAGATGATTTTGATAATGGAGCTCCTTCACCAATATTTATGTTCGTGTTTCGAAGGTGTGACTTCTATATATTTCCATTAGGCTGGTGTGAGAACCAAAACTTATATAGCTAAATTCATTGTTGTGAATTGGCATCAAAAACATGATTTTCTGTATATGTATCAAAATTATGAATTTGAAACTTTAATTCACTAATTGATTGATGTTTGTGTTGTTTGTTTATTTGTTTGATAATTTTGAACCATTTAGCCTATTGTACCAAATATTGAATTGTATTGAAATTGGTCGCATTTGCATGCATATATATGTACTTACATTGAACAGGTCATAGCAAGGAGGCTAGAGCAGAGAATAAAATTTGTTTGCCCGACAAATAGGTACATATTTAATATAATTTACTGTTTTGTTTGGGTGATGATGATTTTATGAGCCTATTGGCTAGCCGCTTGGCTTTTTCTTTTTCTTTTTGAGATCAGAAGGCCTATATGGAAATTTCGGGATTTTCCCGTGGCTCCCGGTGTAGGGGAGGTTATGGCGAAATTTTTCGAAAATTTAGGGTGTTAGCCAAATTTTTTGAAGAATTTGAAAATTCTCAGAAACTGAAAAGTTGGAGAATGGAAGCCAGATCGAACGTAGAGTTGATTAATCAAACCACTTTCGACTTCGTTCCATTTCGGGGATGAAAAGTTTTAAGTGGGGGAGATTGTAATAACCCAGAAATCTGGGCCAGTTTAAAATTTTTATTTTGGCGATTTTAGCGAATTTTGAACATTTAAAATGAATTATTTTAAATAATATCGACGAGAAATTTATTTTGAATATATTTAGAACGTATATATTATATACGCTGTCGTTAGAGTATAAATAATTATATATAATAATAAATAGAATTGAAAATGGCGCGGTAGTTCGATAATTCGATTACAAACTTCAATTGAATGTACCGGGTGCAAAACAATCCGGATTTTAGTGAAACCAAAAACATTAGGATCTAACTGGGAATATCTTTCCAACGAATCCGAAAAATCGAAATTTCATAGCGGGGATAAAAAGATATGTCCAGTTGAAAATTCTGAATAGTCGCTATGGAATTCTGGCCCTTAAAAATGGGAATTTTGCAAACGACCTCGGATTTCGACGAAACCACTTTTGTTGGATCCTTGATGTCAAATTATTGCTAGATTCCAAATTTCATAATTTTTCGAATCAATATGTGAGCGTGGCGAAGGAAAACGCTTTTGACCAGTTTCAGTTGATTTTAATCGACTGGAAAATGGCCATATTTCCAATGGTCTCAGAATTCGACGAAGCTAGAAAATATTTTTCTGGGATTTATAGGGTTAGTATGTGACCCCGGTAAATTGAAATGCGCGTTCAAATTCAATATATAGAGTTATATGTTGATTTTAAAGAAAACTAATCGTAACAGCCGAATCAGCTTGCGGAACATATCCCATTGTGTTCGGAACGGGGGTAATTAGCTATGAAAGACAGGCGGTAGGCCTTGTTTCGAGTCAGAAGGAAAAAGTTACTTTTTAAAATTAAAATAAATTAAATAATACAAAAACCTATATATATCCCTCTACCTTACCCCCCCCCCCCCCCCACCGTAACCCTAAATCACTTTCAAAACAGAAAACTCGCGCCTCCCCCTTTCTTCAGCTCGTCGCCCTCGACATCGCGACCCTGACCCACGTCGCCACCGTCGGCAGTTCACCCCACCACGCCGCCTTCTCCTCCATCTCCCTCCTCTCGCCACTTCTCTCCTCCTTCTCCAGTTCTAATCGCGAATCCCAAGCGCAACGTCGAACCCCGTGGACCCCCCTCCGCCTGCCGCCTGACGCCTGCACCGCTCTCCGCCCATCAGCACCCCCACGGTGTCGCCAACCCCACCCCCTTTAGCCTGTAAGTTTTATTTTGTTCGCTGCTTTGTTTTATTTATTTAAAGTAATTAAAAATAGGGTTTTTAAGTGATCTAAATTCAGTTTATATATATATATATATATATATATAAACATTGTTTGATTTCAGTTTTAATCACACAAAGATAGGATTTTTATTGTTATAAAAATCCGATTTTTCGGTTTGGAAAGTTTAGATTTTGAAAAGTGAAAAGTAAAGATTTTTAACACATACAAGAATAGAAACGATTTTTATTCATATAAAAGTTGTGATCTTTGTTTTATAAAGAGATGATTTTTATAATAAAAACGTGATTTTTATATATAGTATACATTAGTTTTAAAATATATAAATATACATTAGTTTTAAAAGTAAAATAGCTTCAAATTAAAAATATTATCTTTATATGGTAGAAGATATAAAAATACTATTTTTATATAAGTAGTATTTTGAAAATGAAATTTCTATACAGTAGAGAATATAAAAATATAATCTTTATATTTGTAAAAATAGAATTTTTATCTATATAATAGCGTTGTAAAAATAGAATTTTTATCTATATAATAGCTTTGTAAAAATAAAATTTTTATATATTGAATAGCATAGTAAAAATTCGATTTTTATATATATTGAATAGCGAAGTAAAAAATCGATTTTTATATATTGAATAGCGAAGTAAAAATTCGATTTTTATATATTGAATAGCGAAGTAAAAATTCGATTTTTATATATTGAATAGCGAAATAAAAATGTGATTTTTATATATGTAGTGAATACGGGAAACGAAAGACGAGGAAGGTGAAGACTTCCACAAATGAAGTGTCAGGGAGTTGGGATAGCAATTGGTGAGAACTTCTCACTTTAAATTTTCTTTCCTAGTTATATATATATACTAGGATGCAGACGGTGTTTAGTAGCACCCGACACCATCGTCCACAGACCATGGACTTGTTTTTTTGGTTGTGTAGTTGGTTAGATTGTTTGATTTGAATTTGATTGTTTGGTGAAATAGAATGGATTTGATTGATGTGTGAATGGCGTGGGCCATCACTAGACCGGGGATAAGGCTAGGCCTTGTCCCGTTTCTAGTATCGTGCCGTTATGCCGCCGAAATTTACTAAAATAAATTAGAAAAAATAAAGATATCATTTTATTTAATAAATGAACCGAATAGAATATTCATAGGTTGAATAAAATAATTTGATAGTTGAAAATATAATTTTTAACGTGAACGAGAATATATAAATATTCATTTACAAACCGGACGGTTTGTTTATGTACACCTATTTGAAGGACATTGATTGGGACGATAAATTTTACACATCGCCCAACTGCACAAATAAAATCTGTGTTTGTTGATTTGAAACCCCACACGGGTATTGGGATAAAATACGGCATACACTAATCCCAATAATTAGTTGTATGTCGATCGATTGATTGACAGGCTGTTGTAAGCGTTAGATATCTATATTTGATGCTTATACAGTGTAGTTCACTTTGGATGATGGTTGATTATTTATCGTTGCTATTATATACATGTGTTTTATGGAAACCATATAATTAACTTTATATGGTAATTGATTGGGCTTCATTCCAATTTAGAAGGTAAAGAATATTATAAAATAAAGGTTCATGTGTTGACTGTACTCATCCGTTGAGATTAGTCATGTGTTGAACGAAATATTTTAACAATAAAATTTCCATCTTTATCATTATAAAATAAAGGTTCATGTGTTGACTGTACCCATCCGTTGAGATTAGTCATGTGTTGAACGAAATATTTTAACAATAAAATTTCCATCTTTATCATTATAAAATAAAGGTTCATGTGTTGACTATACTCATCCGTTGAGATTAGTCATGTGTTGAACGAAATATTTTAACAATAAAATTTACATCTTTATCATATATGAAATTAGAAATTAACTGGAAAATAGATTAGATGAGTGGTCTCTTGGATATTGATCTGATGTTGGTTTCGGCCTTCGGGGTTAATATTTAGGGAATCGTTCTCTTACTAATTTACGGTTGGAGTCTGATTTGATATCAAACAGTAGATACCATAATTTTTATAAAATATATTAAATAACAAAAATAGTCACACGTGGACAGTACTCATTCGTTGGGATTAGTCACGTGTTGACAAAAATATAGATTCATTTGTCGAATAGAATAAAGGAATTATTGAAATATATAAAGCCGTATTGATTAGAGATGCGCTATTTTGACGCGAACGATATTTATATCGATTATATTCGTTTTTAAATTCGAATTGAATTTGATTTGAATAGAAAACGAATTTGATTTAATTAGAAAACGAATCGAATTTGATTTAATTAGAAAACGAATCGAATTTGATTTAATTAGAAAACGAATCGAATTTTATTTAATTAGAAAACAAATCAAATTTGATTTAATTAGAAAACGAATTGAATTTGATTTGATTAGAAAACGAAACGAATTTGATTTAATTAGAAAACGAATCGAATTTGATTTAATTAGAAAACGAATTGAATTTGATTTGAATAGAAAACGAATTTAATTTGAATAGAAAATGAATTCGATTTAATTAGAAAATGAATTCGAATCGAATTAAAATTGATTTGAATTGAAATCAAATAGAAATGAAAGTAAAAAGAATTTATAATAGAAAATTCAATTTTGATTTGAATTTGAAATAAAGGTTGAAATGTTTTTAAAACGAATTTAAAACTATTTATAATATTCGTTTTAAATAGTAATCGACTAAATATATATTATATATATTATATATATAATATAATGGCCTGAATAGAACGCGCCGTGCCACGGCAGTTCGCGAATTTCGACCATTGACTTCAAACGGATATTACGGGAGATCCGACCGTCGGATTCTCCTAAAACCGGAACCGTTGGGTTCGTATCGAAAAGAGCTTTCTAACGAATATTAGAAATTCAAAATCTAACAGTTGGATTTGGAGTTATGTCCAAATAAAATTTGAAAAAGGTCGTTGTAAGTGCAGTTCGTTGGCCGTTGTTGGAAATCGACTGTACGGGCCTTGATAAAATTATTAAAAATATTCATAATTTGTGTAAAATCAGAATTTGTGTATTGGAAAGAATTGGGATGAAAAACTCCATATTTGAAAAGATAAAAATAGATTTTTATCGAAATGAACTAGTTTTGAACTAAAATTAAAACCCATTTATTTTTAAATAAATAAATTGGATTTGAAATCGGTTGTAAATAAGAATTGATTTGAGGGTTTATCGTGAAGGGTGTTTTAAATGACACTTGTTCTTTAACCCGATAAATAAATAGAAAGTGATTTGGGTTTGTCGTGAACTGTGTTTTAAAAAGACATTAGTTCTTTAACCCAGTAAAAGTGAGTTTTAATGAATCTGCAATTAGATTGAAATGTGAATTGATAATCTAAATTATCAAATTTAGAAATTGAGCGAGAATGGAGTATTACCAGTTTTGCTCCAAAGCGATAGTTAAATCTTTAATTAGATTTGAACGTGAAATGGTAACTAATTTTACCGATAACACCATGGTGTTAGATATGGAGTATTACCAGTTTTGCTTCATGGGATGAATAGGTTGGGATTGGGAAATAAAATAAATAATTACTTCGGTGTGGTTCGCTAATCTCGACTAGTTTGGAAAAACCATAATTTGGTTTGAAATGACATCCAAAGGAAGATTAAGGGATAAATTCAAAGAATTTATCTTGGATAAAATTAATGGGAACCTTTCCCTAAGAATATGAAATTAAAAACTAGCTGTAGGTTAGCTAAGAAGAATGGTTTCCTGGGTATTGATCTGATGTTGGTTTCGACCTTCGGGGTTAATATTTGGGAAATTGTTCTCTTGTTGATTTACGGTTAGTGGCTGCTGAATTGGAATGAGGCGTATGTTGTGTTTGTGTAACATTTGTTTTTAATATACGCGGGTTGTTCGGAAAGGCCGGGTTTATACCCATTCTGAATAACCGATTCGACGATAAGTCGAAGATGATGACGGTGGTCGAAGACCGGAAGTCTTCACATCGTTTGGATAATTACTGATGATCCTGATTGGGCTGTACACCCAAGAGGATGGAAATAGTTGGTGGTCGTCCAGACGTACTTGGAGATCGATGGATATGCGAGGAAAGTGCCTCCGGTTTCATTCAGACCCAGAATGAACTTGTAAATGGATTGTGTGTCTGACATTGGATTTTATTCTGTGTTGATTGATTTCTGTTAAATATATATCTGTTTGGCGGTGGAGAATTTATTCTCTTGCTTAACGCCCTTCTCTAAGACGTACGAGCTTAGAGGTTATATATCGATAGATATCAATCGCATGGCATGAATTGCCTGTGTGGCACGCTGAGTTGCATGGATCAAGGCTTCTTTTGAAAAGCAAAGTCTTGTGGTTGATGATCAAAGCACGGCCTTTGTGGCGTAGCTTTGTGTATAACGTGAATTCGCGAGCCTCACACCTCGGTATGAGTCAAAAACGGGATAAGGACTGCAGGGAGAGCACGACGTTTCTTTCTAGCTTTGGTGGTGTCAGTGACTTACCAGCCCTGACATTTATATACTTTTCACCTATGTGGTTGTTGGATGAGGCGCCTCGATTTTAGGTCTGTAAGGACCGGGAAACGTGTGTTCAGGAATAACTAATCCTCAAACGTAAGAGAGCACCGGCCCTGAAGCATCCAGGGATTACCCAGAGTGTGTAGTCCCGAGGCATTTGCTAGAGTGTCTCGAAGCGGAGAGGAGCTTGCCCCTTGCCTCGACTCATGACGGAAATCCAATTTCCAATACGAGATATTTCGGCTTTATTGGTAGAGCCTAGTATGGCGACATAGTAGCATGGGATGCTATGCCGTCTATGATTTATATTTATGATTAAAACTGTTTTGACACTATACACTTATTATAGTATCAAATGATTTGTTTTAAACGTACCAAGCATGTTTGGCTATTATAAGGTAAAACCCTATCCTCCGGCTTGCGTTGCATTGTGTGATGGGACCTGGGTCTTATAATAGCTTCATTTTTCGAAAAAGCATTGCGTTGTTCATTCTATGCACTGATATTCTTGGGAGGAAACCCGTTCCGTGTTATACGGCGTGGTCCCTTAAATTACTCTCTTTTAAAGTAAAGTTTAAATAACTGTTTTAGTTCTCACACCAGTCACATGATTGACCTGGAGTTTATTGTTTTAACCTAAACTCTGGGTGCCCCTATTTTCGACACGGGCAGCTAGTAGTTTTGGTTTTGCAGATTTATATTCACAGGATCCTGGTTTACAGCTGGAATGATATCCGGAAAGCTCTGTATCCGTATATCACCTTCAGTTGTGCTTTGTATTATTTTTCCGCTGCTATGTAATTTATTGTAATCTCTGATATTCATCGAATGTAATTTATTCATTTATACTCTGTATATTCTTGTATCTGATGGAATTGTTGTAATAGCAATGAAATGTTCTTCCGTCTGCGTTCTGTTTTGTCCTATTCTCAACGATCAGGGGTTTTGAACGGTCTAGATCGGTTTAACGACTGATTCGGATCGAGCGAAATTCCCGGCCGTTACAGCACCAATAGTTTGAGACTCTTTGGTTAACTGGAGGGTTGTTAGTGGAAGTGTCTGTGGCACCGATGAAGACTGGGTGTTGGTTTTTTAGATTTTCAAACATCGTTCAGCATCACATCCGAGTCAGGCTGACGGAAACCGTTGTACCAACTACCGCAAAGTCACCAAGTCGGGAACTTTCAACCGAAGCTTGCAATGGTTGTCGCATCGCTTCCTCCTCGTCGACGCACGTGAGTTCGCTCACGATTAAACTTATTTCATATCCGTTGCTCTGTTTCCTCTGAGTATAAATTGATTATGGGGTTGTTACTACTACATATTTGCTAATTTCGGTCCTTGGTTGAACTTTTCATATTTGGCTTATAAACGGCACTTACCATTGCCGATACTATTGCTAACTAACTAGTTACATATAACCATGACATGTTATCAGCACATGTTCTACCCACTTGCATTTTAACGCAAATGAGTTGAACTGTTAAAATTTCACTATATTGATGAAATGAGTAGAATAATTGTGTATATATATGTACATATCAACAAGTGTATAAATATAGTGATATGTTTAACTTGGTTAGTGGTTAGCTCCTATCACCTATGGCATGTAGGATAGTAAAACAAATGGCTTTACTCCTTTAAATCTAAAGAAACTTGTGCCCAGACCAACACCTACGTGTTGTGTGTCCCATTGTGTATTATTGTAATAAAACCCATATGAATGAAATTTCATGCTACCTCCTTTGAACCTGTACACCTTTGAACATGGGTTCACCGACCATTGCTCTCACTTCCTTAAAAAGATGCAAGTAACATTTGTCTTATTTTGTTTGGGGACAATACCCAAATAATGCATATATAACTGGTATGTGAACCGCATGTGGGCAAACGTATAAACGTGTCGAGTGCGTGCGGGTTAGTATACATATACATATGTCAAGTATAATGCTTAAGGTTATATGCATGTCAGATATGAACTTTATATTTATTTACTGAAGTTATATTCATAAGAAGACGTTACTGTTTACTCATTCACCGCATGTCAGTTGCTATGTTATTTGAGTCATTCTACCTAAATTATTAAGTGCTGCATGCATTGCTATAAGAACTATGCATTACTGTAAGAACTATTCTTATGCATTTTAGACCTCTTATGTCCACTTCATTTATATTTGAAGTTTAGTTTCTATGAGTTCGGAAGTATCAATTGCACCATATTTACTTGCTGTTTTGATATTGCTTGGCTCCTTGTATCCATGCTTATTGGGTTTTCGTATACATGTATAATATGGGACTGTTATTTTGGCCATACATATGTGTGCTTAAAATTAAGCATGGTTTCCTACTATCTTGTGATTATTTGCGGTAGCTCTCCCTTACTTATGCTTCCATACATGTCTCACGTGTAAGTTACCTTACAGCATGGAATCCCGAGAATATTTTGTTATTATCTGGCCCAAACATTTAATTTTTGCCCTCTTGGATATCAAGGGTAGATGTATGTGTTATTCTTTTGTTATGCATCTTAAAGTAGTGCTTGTCTATGCAACATACTCTCTTTTACTATCATACATGCATGCAAGTTCTGTTGGAGTAAACCAAAATCATTAATTACTCTAATGTCTATTAAATAAAAGGTCATGTTGTTAAATTAAATGTCATGCCTATTAATGAATTGTCATGTCTACTAATGAATTGTCATGTCCATTAGACGAAGTGACATGTCTGATCTATGAAAGTTGTCTATGTAATCCTATATTTATATATATATATATATATATATATATATATATATAGGATCATTTGATGTATTGGAAGAAAGAAAATAAAAATAGTAATTCTTCCTCCTTTAAAATATTATCTCCTACCTACATCAAGTTCAACCCATATTGTTACACATTATGGTAGTCATGGATAGGTGTGCTCGAACCATGTAAATAAATGCGTTAGAACTAAATTAATTATGTTTATATGTTAATCGAAGTAACTAACATGAAATAAGTTTAATCCTGACTCGGGTGTTTTGTGTTTTTTTGCATAGAACGCCCGGGTCAGGTCTCAACTGTTACATATTTAAGGATTTCCAGCTCGCAGAACTGGAGAGGGACGTGAAGACGCATACGCGTGCGAAAGGCCCGACCAAAAGTGCAATTTTTTTTCCAGTTTCATGTATATATATTTATTCTTCTGTTGCATAGTAAAAATTTGTAAAACTCTGATAATCATATGAAATTTTATTCCGCCGTAATTATTGTACTTTGTGGTACTGTGTTTAATTCTGTTTAAACTTTTAAGCCAATAACAATCCGTTGTTTTGAACGCTTCAAGTTGGTTTAATCATCGACTTGGGGCGGTCAAAATGGCGGGCTGTTATGATTTCCGTTTGTTAATGCTCACAACCAAAAGCTCAACCATTCCAAAATACATAGGCAATAACCTTCAATAGGTTTTGGGTGAGGTTCATTGAACAGATGTGGAATTTTTTAGACATAACCTCGAAAAACTAGGATTTAACGTCATGACAATTTAAAATTACTACCAAACATGATTAAACTTCCTTTTAAAAAGAAGGAAAATACGACGAACTATTACTGTAAACAGAAGTCATGGATAGGATCCACATGCATACATCATAACTAAAATTATAATAATAACACTAGTAAATTCTAACTCATGGGCTGAAACCAATTTTACTGATTTAACAATAATAAGGCTCACTCTATCGAATAATAGACAATGAAATAAATCAACAATAGTTCTTTGAAGTCAAGCTTTTATAAAGGATAGGAAAATCCAACTTGTCTCATGCGTGAAAATTGGTATGTAATGGACAACCTGCTACAATACAAAGTTTTAAACCCTTATATAAACTGATTAATATCATGTGCAAATTATCAACGAAGGCCAAGCAATGTCGAAAAAAGGAAGATCACATAACGAATTCAACAATAACAATCACACTTGACAAAGGGCTAACCGCAACTGAATTGAGCAAGGAAGGAAACGATCGAGACAATAAATCGAAGAATCTATATCACATCCACAAAGTGGTCGGGCTTAGCGTCGATCAGTGGGGCACAACATAGGTGACAGAGAAACGGTGGCCAATATGGGTGGAGCGACGAAGAAGGCTCGATGGCCAACTGGATTGGAGCGCGGAGTGACGGTGGTGACCACCATCTCTTCGATTTTTGGGGACGACCGATTTGGGCAAGAAGGAGAATCGACCATGGTTTTGTGAGAACGATCTATAATTTTTGGAAGAGATTAATTTTGAGCTGATGTTGATATCCCTTCAAAGGGGAGGAATTCTTTTGGTAAAGGAAGAGTAAAACAGAATGATCTGGAAAGAAGACGACGCCAAACTTTTATAAAGGGAAGGACGCATGCAAGAACAATCCAGAACATGTTATCACGTGTGTAGACAAAAATAAAATAGCCATTTTAAAATATGTGAGAGTGTCTTTAGAACTAACTCTACAACACCGCAACCATTTCTTGGATTTCCACACAGAACACGTATTTGGTGTGTTATGTACTTCACAAGAACCTCAATATTAGACCATGCAAGGCACTTAGGGGTTCAGACGCACACATACATACATCAGCATTAAGTTATCAGTCAATTTACAGTATATCATTCAAGCCAAATTTTGACAAACGTTCACACAGCTTTCAATACTGACCCGTGTGCGAAGCACGGGCTCCAAACATTGACTTTGGCAGAATGTTTACACCGAGGTAAAAAAAAACATTTTCATTTCAAAAGTAAATACTACATTCAAAAATGGATCGACGTCCAAATTCTCACATACAACCACCTAATTTCAACGATTAAATCTTAATTTAATTTATTTTTAAAAGCTAAAATTTTCTAAGCTACTACAACCCCCTTTCAAAAATCCGGGTTGTTATAGACTCCCCCCTTAAAGAAATTGCGTCCTCGCAATTTACTTATCTAATATGTGGAATTTGAAACTTCCGTAACCTTTCCCAAATAAAAATTTCCAATTTGATTACTTAATTGTCAGAATTTCTACTCATCTCCCAAATATAATTCATATTATGGGACGCTTACTCCCCGTTTCAATAAAAAGGTAACATATATAAATTAATATGATTCTACTCATGATAATTTTAGAAAATAGAACCAATATGATACTCATAACAAACATCATATATAATATGAAGATAAATTAAGTCAAAACGTTTAACGACCCGCAAATCTGTACTATCTGAGTTGACTAATAACACCACACGTCCAACCCAAATTGCACAAAAATACGACTCATTATTGGAAAGAAGTTAGAGGGTGAGAAATAGAGAGAAAGAAATATTAGAATAGAAGAAAATGAAGATCATAAACTTACAGCGGAACGAATAAAATATATGATATAACATACTTTTTGAAATACAAATCAGCAACTGTATATACATACCATCATCAGAGCACAACAGTTATTTCTGGAACAGTTATAAACACCTGTTTCCAGATACAACACAATACACAGCGGAAATATGATAGTCTGTAGCTAACTGGTGAAGCCTCCTGCTTCCAGCTCTTCCAAGTGAATCTGAAAAATCCCGACTACTTGACTGCCCGTACAAATTTGGGCACCCAAGAGTTTAGGGAAAATAAACTCTAGGTCAGTCATGGGACTGGTGTGAGTAAACTCCAACCAATTGTTTAACTTTCAAAATCCTTCCGAAAGAAAAGATAATAGTAAGACCAGCCCACACATAAACATGGACGGTTTTTACCTTACTATAACCCAAAACACTTTGATACGAAAATCCAGTGATATTATAATAATGTCTATATCAAATAAATAACCAAATAGCAGAACGCTTGCATCTCACCCTCCACATATATAGTATAAAATCAAAAACTGTAGGGCGCTTATTGGAGATTGGATTCCAACTATGACAAGGTATGGAACCACCTTCCGATCAGTGTACTCTAGAGGCGATACACTGGGGTTCAACAAGAACATCTTGCAACCCGGCCCACACATGACCGACCACTCATTTCGCTTGAGTGTGTCGAATGTATATCACCAACGGTTGGGATCAACAACCGTTTCTCGAATGGGACAGTATCGAATAGAATAAGGAATTAAATGAATCTCTAGATAGGTGATTATACATCCTAATGGGAGCGACCCACATAGCCATGCTGCCTGCCCGATTTTTGTCATTTCCCGGTTGTTGAGGCCTGAGGCTATGATTACTTATCATTCATTGATAGCACAATCACTTTGAATGCCACATTGTCAGATCCGTTAATCACTAATTGATTTGCACAAATATTCCGGATATTATGCTAAGGGAATAAATCCGTTGCAACCATATATATTTATACAGACCAACCCATTTGATCATTGGAAATACTCTGTCAGACATTCGTCCATATACGTTCGTTCTGGGATTGAACGAAACCGAAGGCACAATTTCTATTAATAGAAAAAGTCCTTGCACTTCACTCCGTCTTCGATTATCTTCATATAATCTGATCCGCAACGCTACTGCCAATACCGAGTGGTTCACGGATAATAATCCAACCGGTCTCTCCATATTGACAACGATATTGGCAAACACTTCGATAGTCTGTGATTTAACTATCGAATAAAACAAGTATTTCGATAGTCGATGATTTAACTATCAAAGGGAAACAAGTGTTCATTCAACATATCAAACAAATCATTGGGCTCCTTAATTAATATTTCATTAATTAAATCTCTACTCCATTTCCTAATCAATATTTGTTAACCAAATATTTTCAATAATCATCTTGGCCTCTTATGCCATTTGGAAAACGTTTCCAAATATCAACTTCTATTATTATCTACACTTAGAATTTTTTTTTTTTTTTTTGAAATTGAAAACAATTTCAATCACTTATCTCTTTCCCGACTACTTTAATTGGACTCAGGAAATATTTATTTTTATATCTCCAAAATTCCCATCACTTGGGTTAAAACGGATGCTTGTGTAAAACATCGTTACAACAACCCAAAATATTTTATTCAACTAACTATTATTCAAACACTTCTCTTCGAGGCTGGATCTTGCTATTTATCAATTAAAAATGAAATCAATCAAGTTGGGGTAAAATTACCTCTCATACCTTGACTGAAAACATCCTCAACTTCAAAACGGCAAAATCACTTACCTCGAATAAGCACACTATAAAACCAAATTATTCATTTTTAAAACATGTATATAGTTCGCTTTCTATTTCAAATTTATAGATTTCCCTTTTTGTTTACAATATTCTATTTTAAAATTCGTTTCCTTATCGAATTCAATATATATCGATACATTGATTTCTAACTATCAAATTATCTAAGAAATATTCTAACTCCTTAAATTCCCGGAAAATTTCGCCATAACCTCCCCTGCACCGGGAGCTTGAGGATATTTCAAATAGCCTCCCATTGCCCTTACCAATCCAAAAGAAAATGAAAAAGCCAAGCGGCTTGCCGATACGGCGCATAAAACCTCATATATGAATTTAAACATGTACCTTTTTGTCGGGCACATAAATTAAAATCTTTGTATACTTCATCCCATTTCTGTCTAACACATGTTCACCTGTTTTCAACTGAATTCATCTCAAACCAATCGTTTGAATTCAGTTTTCGCTCATTTATACTTTAATTAGCTATTTCGCCTATTTCACTTCTTTGTTTGAACATAACATGTTCAAACAAAATATTTAACTTGCTCATAATCAAATTGAATTTCCATTTCAATTCTAGATTCCCTTTTCGATTTCGAATACAAATTTTCAAATCGAATTCACTTATTCAAAGTCAAATATCAATTCAAAATCCCATTAACTAATTACTATTCAAATTAGTTAGTTCTATTCAAAAATCAAAAACCTGATTTCTGTTTCAAAAACCAATTCATTACTCCACTTGAGTCCTAATATAATTTACAACTCAAATCTGAAATTTTCTAAATAGAAATTCGTATTTTTATTCGCTTAAAATCCTTTTATAAAAATAAATAAACTGTTATGGTTTTGAAATGGTTATGGCGCTGCTTTTCTGAAAATTTGATTTTGACATAACTCAAAATCTATATGACGAAATCCATATTTTTCTCCTTCATTAGAAAACTATTATCAAATCGGTCCTGATGTTTCTTGTTTCAAAGAATTCCGACTTCGATTGAGTCTTGTATATCCAATTGAAGTTCGAAACGACAATTTACGAACTGCAGTGCTGCGGCGAGTTCGTTTTAATTATATTTATATATAAAAACGTTTTAAAACTTCGTTTATATAAATTCAACACCATTATGATATATTTTAATATATATCAAATCAATTTCAACATAACATTTCTGATCTATTTCATTTCCATTTGAAATTCTATATTCGAGTTCCATTTTACTTCTATATTCAAATTTTCATCTCACTTCTGTTTGGATTCTATATTCAAATTCCTTTTCAATCTCCATTTGAATTTATATTCAAATCTATTTTCCAACTTCATTTAAATTTCTATATTCAAATCTGTTTTCAAACTTCAACTGAATTTCTATATTCAAATCTATTTCAATTCTATTTGAATTTTATAATCAAATTCCCATCCCAACTCTATTTGAGTTCTATATGCAATGCCTATTTCAAATTCTATTTTGAAATTCTATTTCGAGTTCTATTTTGAGTTCTATTTTGAAATTTTAATTCCATTTTGAAATTCTATTTCAATTTCAATTTCTATTTATACTTCTATTTGAATTTTCTAAATTCAAATATCCTATATTCAAATTTCTATTTGAATCCTCTATATTCAAATTCTATTCAAATTCTATATTTGAATTTCCTTTATTTTTTTTCTATATTCAAATCTATATTTGAACTCCATTTGAATTATATATTCAAATTCCATAGTTTAAAATTCCATTTGAATGCTAAATTCAAATTCTTTAGTTTAAATTCCATTTGAATTCTTTTTGAATTCAAATTCCATATTTATTCTATTTGACTTTCATATATTCAAACACCGATTTAATTATATTATTCAACTCTATTTAAATCCCCTTATTCAAATTCTATTTCATTCCTATATTCAAATTCTATATTTGAACGCATATTTGAATTTTCTATATTTAAACTCCATTCAATTTCTATAAACAAATTCCATTTAAAATTTCATTTGAACTTTCTTTATTCAAATCTATTTGAATTCCTTTGAATTCAAATTCCATTTCAATTCGTTAGAATTCAAATTCTATTTCAAATCTCCATTTGAATTTCTATATTCAAATCTAGTTTCAAAACTTCATTTGAATTTCTATATTCATTCTTTAAACAAGTCTTGATTTCCATTCCTTTTGAAATCGATATTTCTATTTTTTTTGGAAAATAGATTTCCCTTTTCAATTTCGCACTCGTATTTTCATTTCTGAATTATCCAATGATAATTCTTTTTACTTCCTTTATAAACGGCATTTATAAAAGAACTGTTTATAAACTTCTTTTTATAAAAGAACTGTTTGTTTTATTTTCAAACAAGTTTATTTTTCAAATCTATTTAAAAATTCAAATTCTATTTTCAAAAATAGAATTTCCCCTTTAAATCTCAAATATCCTTCCCACGATAATTAAATAAATTAACACTTAGCCCAGCGATATTTAAAACAATCAAATCATCCAATTTTCAATCATTTGATTTTTTAACATGTCATATATGAATATATGAAATCAAGCAAACAAACAAACAGATAATATATTTTTGAGGAATCCAGTTGGATTCCTCCAACCTGTTTCCCTGCATCCACAGACGTTAGTCAACATAGTAATACCCATCCTGCTTCGTGGCAGGATATCGCGGTATAAAAGGGGATCCACTTATATACGTGGGCGTAGGGTCATCCGCTAATGATACTGCGGGCATCCGCTAATAATACTGCGGGAATCCAACCAATCACCAAACCAATATATATATATATATATATATATATATATAATAACAAGCCTATATAACTAATATTTTTAAATCAACCAGAAAGCATTTCGAACAAGCATCAAATAATTATTTTTAACGAATAAAAATAATTTTAAATAAAAGGTGAGTGAGATTTACTCACCTTGATTTTCTTTGCGTTGAATATCCTGTTAAAATCCTATGCTACCTCGACTTTGAATCAATTCGAATCATTTGGAATGAATTTTCACCTGCGATAATTTTATTTAATTTTATCGATTAACCGATTTTTCATTTAATTTAACTTACAAATAAATGCATTTTTCCTTAGCTGATCCTTATTTTAATTATTCTTAACAAATGAAATAAAATTAATTATTCTATATGAACTAAATTTTGGTAAAACATATACCTTCCTCCGTCGAATAACTATGAACCAAACTCCACAAACATAGATCCCTTCCAACTGAAATCATCTCCAAAACCTGTCCTATTTCACCTTGGCATTTCTGCGAACACCTCTCGGCCGACTCCCCCATCTACTTCTCTAACACACAATGTTACTGCAATACCTTACATCAACAGCTTACTGTCTAGTGCAGCTCCTTCCATTAACAGGCTGATACTTATTTTTGCCCTAGACCAAAAATAACAAAAACTGATTCCCAATGACTACCCATAACAAACTCCATTCCCACGGTTAACAGCCCCAAACCCCTCCATAAACCACATCGTACCAGTATTCGAACTCCCTCCCTGTCGCACCCCTCTCCAGTAACCAACGACAACCCATCTCCAGCAACAAAGATCCGTACTCCCCTCCTCATACACGACTTCGGCCTTCTCACAACCACCAATCGCATCAACCCTGAATCCTAATGTGCCTTTGATTTCCACGACCAAATCAATTGATGTTTGAATCGCGAGCGTCCAACTCGACTCAAGCTCCTGGGAGCATCGCGATTTTCTATTCGCTGCCCTGATTTGCGAATTTTCTGTTCGCGATTTTTGATTTGATTCCTTTGATTTAATTTACTGGAAAAGAGGATGGAGATAAATGGCTTTCGGTGTTTGTTTTTTGATAAACGAGAATGAAAGGCCTAGGCAGAAAAAGGTATCGCGATGGATATATATAGGTGATAAGGGGAACATATTGTACACAGGCCATTAAATTCCTGTTTCGTTGATATTAAAAATGGAAGACGAGAATTGGTTCTCGAGGAGAAATGTAGGGCTGCGGGATTAATTACTTAGGTCTGCGTTGAGATTTTAGGTCGGCTCAAGGAATAGATAGGGTGGCTGAATTCATTATGAAAAGATTTTGATTTGATTTCAAGGTGATCTTATACTTATCTACAAATAAAAATATCTTGTGGTAAAGAACACAAACCGAGGCGCAACAACTGACATTCCTAAGGCTTAACCGCTATCTTGAACACAATGGAATAGGTTTCAAAGTCTAATTCGATCGTCGGGAAAGGATATAAATTCAAACTGACGATTAAAATTAAATTCAATTTTAAAATATATATCAATTTCAAATAAATAAATTTAACAATGATAAACAATTATTATCGTTCTAGTTCAATACAAAATCTACATAAATTGACAGAATCTTTTTGATTCAAATTCAATTATATTTTGATTCACTTCTAACTGCGAATTCAACTATATTACGTTTTCATATTACGACTATTCAATATATATTCGAATTAAATCATATATCGATTATTAAATCAATAAAATAAATAAATATTCATTTATTATACCAATTCAACATTTAAAGATAAATTTAAATGTTCAAATAAATTGGCTAAAAAATTGGGATGTTACAAAACAAACGAAATCTTCACAATTATCATATAGAAGAACATATGATAAAATAAATTAGTGAGGAGCCACTAAAATCTTTGTGGCAGTTAAATTTTGATAACATAATCAATGTGATACTCATCATTCACTATCTTCTTATCAAAAATATAATACTCATAATATATAATTAATATGATACCCGATCAGGTTAGAGTGTCATATTTTGAAATCTTCATTTGGAAAGATAATAAACAAATCAGAGTATCATACATAAATCAATACGATACTCATAATATTATATATGATCAAGTCAGAGTACCATATATAAATCAATATGATACCCTTAATAAATATTATGGCAACAAATTGAGTTGTAGTATTATTTTCAAACCAAACAGAAATTCATAACATTTATCTTATATATAAAACATTATACCAAAATGAATCAATTTAGAGTGTCATATATGAACCAAGATGGTAAATAAATCAAGTTAGGGTATCGGATAATAAAATTTTCTTGGCATTTATCATATGTAAAACAATATGATAAAATAAATCAAATCAGAGTATCATATATAAAGCAACACGATACTCGTAACACTTATAAAATAATATGACGAAATGAATCAGATCAAAGTATCATTTATAAATCAAAATGACACTCATAACAGATGCAACATGGTGGTAAGAATAGACTAGCATACTTAAATACTTTACGACATTTATCATATATAAAAACAATATGATAGAATAACCCAAAACAGAGTACCATATATAAATCAATACGATACTCATAACAACTACATATACAAAACAATAAGATGGTTATAATAAATATCTTATGATAATTAATCAAGTCAACAAAATCTTCATGGCATTTGTCGTTTGTTAATCCAATCAAAGTATACAACAATATAACAATTATCATATCTAAATCAATATTATAATATAAACCAAATCAGAGTATCATATATAAATCAATACGATACTCATAACAATTATCATATTAAATCAATATGATAATATAATCATAACAGAGTATCATATGTAAATCAATACGATACTCATAATAATTATAATATAAAATGATAATATAATCAAATCAGAGTATCAAACAATATAACAATTATCATATCTAAATCAATATGATAATATAAACCAAACAAGAGTATCATATATAAATCAATACGATACTCATAACAATTATCATATATAAATCAATATGATAATATAATCAAATCAGAGTATCATACGTAAATCAATATGATACTCATAACAATTATCATATATAAATCAATATGATAATATAAAATTAATCAACATAATAAAATATTAGGGGATTATGGGATAAATATAACTCGACTCATAACATACCAAGTTAACAAACGCTACTATTGTAAAATCACAGTGGTAGAGCTCGAGCGCGCATCTAGACATCCGCACCGTAATCCAACCATAAAGCCATAACGACACCTGGCGATCAACCCAGGATAACCAAGACGGTCTAAGGCGAAGACCGTATGCTACCCGTTTACGGCACTTCACGTAGGACCCCCACGCCTCCATCTGATGTAGTTCGTGACCCGCCGATCGGGAATCCCGATCAGAACAACAAAATTGCCCAATGTAGCAGATCGTTTGACATTTGGTGGTAGATGGGCGGAATTGAAAACCACCAAGATTCAGGTAGCGAACCTGAATCAGGTCGACCAAGATGGAGTTTTGGCCCATTGGTACAATAGAGTCCAATCTATCCCAATCCCGAAATCAAATTCACTCTTAAAATTTTATAATAATTATGCCATGAAGTTCAAAGTGTTTATAACGTCAAAACACTTTAAAAATTCAACTATGACTTCATGAAATAAACCATCACACATAAGGCAAAATGGTAATCACAACCTAAATTAGGCAAAACAAAAATGATATTTGACCTTATCATATATAAAAACAATATAATAAAATTAGTCGAGTCAGAGTATCATATATAAATCAATATGATACTCATAATAAATGTCAAATATAATGAAATATTACAAAATAAACCAAATCACAATATTTGTGAAAGAAAACAAAAAGTATCGTTATAGAAGCATGTCAACTTAGAAAACACTTCAATTCAGTAATTGAAGTATACTTTCAAACAGTAATTATTCAATTATAACACATCCTCTTATACCATATTATATTACCGGTATATTTCAGAACCGAGAATACAAAAACAACCGGATATTCCATATGAGAAGTCAAGAGAGTAACCAGAAAAGTATTACCAGACGTCCCATACCGCTTGGTATTACTAATCCGTTTACTCAAAATCCTCATCATACAAAATATCTCAATGGAAATTGTACTAGATTCATACCATATACCCATCAAAGAAAAATAACTAATTTACTTTTAGTTGGTTGTATTATTTACTTATTATCACTGGTATTTTTACTTTATTTCAAATACCAATCCGAACCAATTTCAAAACTTATTTAGTTCACGTTTAACAACCATTTTCAGATCGGATTTCGCTCGGACCCCGTTTTGTCAAATTCGAAGTATTTTTTCAAAACTCTAAATCGCGCTCTCTCAAGAGTGATTCTATATCAATTCCCTCAATCTAGGGTATTTTCACCCTATCTCTAATGAGTTTTTAAACCCAATAAGCCAATTTTTAGAAAAACCATAGCTCTGATACCAACTGTAATAGCCCGCCATTTTGACTGCCCTAAGTCGGTGGTTTAACCAACTCGAAGCGTTCAAAACGACGGATTGTTATTGGCTTACACAGTTTAAAACTGAATCGCAGTACACACAATAGCTTCAACGAGATATATTTTTATAAAAATATCATAGTTTTACAATATTTATACAGAGGAAAAAGAAAATTTGTACATAAATTCGTTTTAATTAATACATCTTTTTGTCGAGCATTGCGTGCACACGCGTCGTCTTGCGCCTCTCTTCTTTTAAAGGGCTAACTTTTGCATCTGTCACCTGAGGCCTGACTATCAAATTATATAAATCCAGACACATATAACATGCTTATAATGTGATAGATTTAAGATGCAACACTTGGGGCCGGTGGGTTCTGGGCCCACATATTTAGCAGCTGCAGAAAATTACTAGACAACAAAGAGAAAACCATAACAATAGAATATAAGAAGGAAAAAAAGGTTCATTACCCTTTATGCTATAAGCGTTGTTCGACGTACAACAGAAGTAGTTTCAAGCAAACACAAACTCCATGTTGGGCTTGTTAGTTAGTATCTTAAAGCCACCAATTATCATAAGAACCATATAAAAAAATAGGTTGCAGCTCAAGTCCAATACCATATCCGGGAAAAACATTTTCATGAATTCTAACTAGACAAGTTGCAATGCATACTTGCATAGTAACTGGCTTTAATTACAGGGATGTAGGTACTTAGTGCAAGGGGTATACCGACATATGGTAAATTAAAACATGTCAGTATGATTTCCGTTTGTTAATGCTTACAACCAAAAGCTCAACCATTCCAAAATACATAGGCAATAACCTTCAATGGGTTTTGGATGAGGTTCATTGAACAGATGTGGAATTCTTTAGACATGACCTCAGAAAACTAAGATTTAACGTCATGACAATTTAAAATTACTACCAAACATGATTAAACTTCCTTTTAAAAAGAAGGAAAATACAACGAACTGTTACTGTAAACAAAAGTCATGGATAGGATCCACATCCATACATCATAACTAAAATTATAATAACAACACTAGTAAATTCTAACTCATGGGCTGAAACCAATTTTACTGATTTAACCATACTAAGGCTCACTCTATCAAACAACAAACAATGAAATAAATCAACAACAATTCTTTGAAGTCAAGCTTTTATAAAGGATAGGAAAATCCAACTTGTCTCATGCTTGAAAATCGGTATGTAATGGACAACCTGCTACAATACAAAGTTTTAAAACCCTTATATAAACTGATTAATATCATATGCAAATTATCAACGAAGGCCAAGCAATATCGAAAAAAGGAAGATCACATACCGAATTCAACAATAACAATCACACTTGACAAAGGGCAAACCACAACTGAATTGAGCAAGGAAGGAAACGATCGAGACAACAAATCTAAGAATCTATATCACACCCACAAAGTGGTCGGGCTCAGCGTCGATCAGTAGGGTGCAACACAGGTGACGGAGAAACGGTTGCCAATATGGGCGGAGCGACGAAGAAGGCTTGATGGCCAATTGGATTGGAGCGCGGAGTGACGAAGGTGGCCACCGTCTCTTCGTTTTTGGGGACGACCGATTTGGGCAAGAAGGAGAATCGCCCATGGTTTTGTGAGACCGATCTATAATTTTTGGAAGAGATTAATTTTGATCCGCTGTTGATATCCCTTCAAAGGGGAGGAATTCTTTTGGTAAAGGAAGAGTAAAACAGAATGATCCGGAAAGAAGAGGAAGCCAAACTTTTATAAAGGGAAGGACGCGTGCAAGAACAATACAGAACAAAACATGTTATCACGTGTGTAGACAAACATAAAATAGCCATATTAGAATATGTGAGAGTGTCTTTAGCACTAACTCTACAACACCGCAACCGTTTCTTGGATTTCCACACAGAACAAGTATTTGGTGTGTTATGTACTTCACAAGAACCTCAATATTGGACCATGCAAGGCACTTAGGGGTTCAAATGCACACATACATACCATCAGCATTAAGTTATCAGTCAATTTACAGTATATCATTCAAGCCAAATTTTGACATACGTTCACACAGCTTTCAACACTGATCCGTGTGCGAAGCACGGGCTCCAAACATTGACTTTGGCAGAATGTTTACAATATGGTAAAAAAAAAATACATTTTCATTTTAAGAGTAAATACTACATTTAAAAATGGATCGACGTCCAAATTCTCACATACAACCATCTAATTTCAACGATTAAATCTTAATTTAATTAATTTTTAAAAGCTAAAATTTTCTAAGCTACTACAACCCCCTTTAAAAAATCCGGGTTGTTATAGAAGGTAGTACAAAATATAGCATACTTGCGAACAATTTATAGTTAACGTGAAGCATTTAAATTTCAGTATCATAGATTGAAAACACTGCTGCATGTGCATTTGGTTAGCATATAAACAATGACAACGTAATGACAACTTAATATAGCTAGGGAAGCATTCAAATTTCAGTTTCCATTGATGAAAAGGTTCATCGTTTGTCCAAATATGACCCAAAAATGCCTATTTATTAGGGGAGTATAGACTTGCAATTTACAGCAGAACCACAAAATAGAATTTTAAGTTAAAAAAAAAAGCAGAACCACAAAATAGAATTTCAAGTGAAAAAAAAAACAGGAAGATTAAGCCCAAAAGGAAAATTTTGTTTAATAGCAGATGGGACCAGGTTGTAATAAAACAGAAAATACATCTAGCATGAAAAATATAGACAATATCAGTAAGGTAACAATGGTGGTCTTCTATTCATGCAACAGGTAAGTTCCTTTATGCGGTCTACAGTTCCATCATACATCACAAAAGATATTGACATATGAAAAGTGAAAGTATTCATGTTCAATCAAAACTGAACTCGCAACACTACCATTCAAAAAAAAAACTAGTGCGAGAACAGCAGTGCCGTGTTCATAAGATAGAAGGGTTAGCAAAATAAAATGCAACATGGTATACCCTTACAGCACACGCATAAACGCTTGTAACTGAAAATCTTGGTAACTACAAATATATTAGCCATGTAGAGTCATCAAGACTCATCGGCAGTTTAACATTTACTTATGAAATAAGAAAAGATTATACATGACCAACCTGTTACAATACATTCAGACCCAACAACATATCATTGTTTACCAAAATGGGAATATGGGCGAGAAACAAAGAAGGCTATTTTTAGGGGATGGGCATGATTAAAGTTTTTGTACTCGTTTTGTTAAATTATCTAAATATCCATGTATGTTTAATGCTTGTATGTCTTGTCGGAATGTTGGATGATACAGATTCTTTGAGCACGTGCATCAATTCATCTTCCAATTTCAATGGTCAAGTTTCGTCAATATCCAACCGTGTTTGAAACGCTATTGTGTAATGCTCAAATGATCGATTCACTTGAAAGGTGACGCACAGGCTAATATTTTCCATGTAGTTGTAGTAATAAAGTGACCAAGTATATAATGAATTGATGGTCTTTAGCATATATAAGTTCAAAGAGACGTTAGAAGCAATGCGGTGAAGCTAGCTAAGATCTACTGTCATTGTTGTATATCCTAAATGAAACATGGACGTTTAGCACACATTCATACAAAATTGTGAACAACAATTGGAAAATATATTATATAATACCTGAATTGTAAGTGACAACAAGTTATTCTTCCTAGACTACCAGCACACATCCAAACCCAATTATTATTGCACCAGATCAAGCCACTACGTCTAAAAGCCTACCCTTTGAGCCAGCTAGAGGTGGCCCAGAGGCAAGCCCAGTAAGCCCTTGTGATAGGGCAACCCACTATTGCAGGGCAACAAAAATGAAAAAAGTTCAAGAATAGCCTATACAACCATTGGGTATACCTACTTCTCAATTCTCAAATGACACTTTTTGCATATTCCAATATCATGTCTCTTGTCATTTGTCGTAGCCTCTCTGAAAGTTTGAATATTTATCAAATCATCCTTCTCTTGTGTCAAAATAAAAATATAGATCAATTCCTCTTCCTCTTGCATGGGAATTAAATCAAGATTTCTTTTGTCTCCAGACTTAGCATTGTGTGTGCGAATTGGTTACTCGATTTCTTACATGAGAATTAAATATATAGAAATTCTATTTTTCTAAATTTAGAAAATATACAATATTAAACATTGGCGAACATTTCCATATTTACTTCCCTTTCTCATTTTCTATATTAGAAAACGTTTCTGATTCTTATCTTAAAAAAACATTTCCAAAACTCTTCCATTGGATTTAAATAGATGTTTAAATAAAATATCGTTATGCCAACTCAAACATTACACAAATTAGCTAATTTCACTTAACCAACCTTCATTATCGAACCTTAACCATTCCTTAGTTAAAAACAACGTCAATCAAGTTGGGGTATAACTACCTCTCAGACCTTAACTGAACAACATCTTTAACCTCAAAATAAACAAAGTTCACTTTTTAAATCTTTAATAAACTTCCTTACGTAACTCTTGGATTCTATTTATGAATCCACTTCTTTATTTTAAAACATTGATTATAACTATAACGTTATAATCCCTTCTTCTTAAATATCCAACTTCAAAATATAACTTTTATTCCTTAATTTAACTAAATAACTAAATAGACAATTTATGAAGAAATCAGTAAATCTTCATTAAAATGGAAAGTGTACTTTCCCGAATTTGATATAATTTAATTTCAACGTATAGCTCTCTTTCGAATAATCTCTATTCGATAACTCCTTTTCTAATAAACTATATTCGATAACTCTTTCTTCGAATAACTATATTCGATAATCTCTCTTCGAATAACTATATTCGATTAACTCTCTTCGAATGTTTAACATTCGACTATCTCTCTTCGAATGATTTACATTCGATTAACTCTCTTCGAATGATTTACATTCGATTAACTCTCTTCAAATGATTTACACTCGATTAACCTCCTTTCGAATAAACTATATTCGATTAACTCCTTTTAACTCTATTCGAATAACTAATATTCGATAACCTCTTTTCGAAAAATCTCTATTCGATTTATTCTCTTCTTCGAATAACCTTATTCGATAACTCTTGTTCGATTAACTCTAATTCAATTAACTCTAACTGATTAACTCTAACTGGTTAACTTTAACTGGTTAACTCTAACTAGTTAACTCTATCTGATTAACTCTAACTGATTAACTCTAACTAATTACCCTATCCAATTTACTCTTCGTCCATATTCAGTTTCAAATATCGATGTTGAAATCGATTCTTACTTCTCTATATAAGTTCTAACCTATATATTTTGTTTATTCAATGATAAATATTTTTCTTAATTTATAAAACCTTATTTGTAAATTAGTTTTCTTACTTTATCTGTTAAAATAGATTTCTCTTAAATGTTCACTCTGAATTCATATTTTGTTATACCCGTGTGCGAAGCACGGGTTTAAACCTTCCTAGAGTAAAATTCTATTTTTATACAGTTCTATTCATTTTTCAAGTATTTCTTTTTTATAATCTATTTATTTTCGAAATAAATATTTCCTTTATAACTCTATTTATTTTCTAAATAAATATTTCTTTTTATAACTCTATCTATTTCATGGATAAATATTTCTATTTATAATCTTTTTGTAAATGTTTTACAAATATTTCCTTTTCAATTCTATTTATAATTGTTTTTGAAATACTTCCTTTTCAATTCTATTTGTTTTCCTAAATATTATATTTACTCCATAAAGCTTTTTATTTACTTCTTATTACTTTCATTTAGTATTTTAACCAAATCGGTCTTTCAAACTCCCATATGACTATTGTAAACTTCATACAGAAGTCTTTTATTTAATTTTCAAATATCTCCTTTTAATAAGTCCATTTGATTTTTTAAAATTCCAAAATACCATATTCACCTCATACATTTCTATTTATAAAATACTTTGATTTTGTTCGTATATTTTTATTTCAATATACACTTTAAAATTTTCCTTTTTTTAATATAAAATCCTTTGATTTTATATAAATATTTTATTTCAAATTATAGTTTGAAATTTCCCTTTTCACACTCCATTATTTCTTTTGGTATTTATAAGTACCAAATAACAATGATCAAACACACATAATCAACAACAGATTATAAATCACACTATATATCACAATATACGAAAAACAGTAAAATTAAATGTTGAGGAACCCAGTTGGCTCCCTCTGACCTGTTTCCCTGCATCCACAGATGTTAATCAACATAAACAACAGGAATATGAAGTATTCTGACAAACAGAATTAAATTCGATTAACGATTTATATATATATCGTTATCTATATTTTTAACTAATTAACTAGCAGTTCAACCAAAGAGCCAACACACAGCAAAGTTTATAGATTCTAAAAATATTTTATAAAAATATAAATTGAGCGGAGTTAGTGAGATTTACTCACATTGGACGGTTATCGTTAAACAACGATAATTGGTCATTGATTTGATTCAGGCGTTTAATTTCACCATAAATCCAAACGAGCTCCAATTCATTCCTGGTCAGTTTCATGGTGTAGTCGCCATCCATACGATCCCAACGGATCTGACCGTTCGAAATTCTAATATCGTATGACACAGATATTTAATTTACAAGTTAAAACATATATTCAAAATAAAATTAAACTAAATAAATGGTTAGTGGGCTTTTACCCCTAAATCAGGCCTATCCTCCCTTGCAAAAACCCCATGCCCGCTTAGTACGTCTTCCCCAAATTCCCTGTAACTGAACAAACCCAAGCACAGCTCCATGGCCGAACTCTCCCTTAACTCTTCACGATTAAATCCACAAAAATCAACATTGTTCTTCTTTTTCAATGCTCAACCTCAACATACCCAAATGGTAAAACTCGAGACAACCATACGGATCACGTTCTGCACATCTCGTTGCTGCTATAGGGTTTTCGAGTGACGACTTTGAACACGAAAAGTCCCAAAGTTATGGGTACATACTTTATAACACCCCAACAATCCAAATATCAACTCAAAAATCCAAATCGATAAACCATCTTCACGAATTCGCAAGCCCTAGTGTTCGCTGTCATAAAACCCAGCGAAAACGCAAGCATCGATCTCACAAACAGGCACACCATCTTGACGAGAATTGAAACAGGATCTCAGATAAAATTATTACATGATTTTTAGAACCTTGCTTGATTTTTGTTTGAATTTTCTTTTGATTTTCCCTACGGTTTTATCATTTGGGTGGAGGCGTGAAATGCTATTGACCAGAGGAAAGTGGAAATTAAGTTTAGGAGGAGTTAGGGTTATTTATAGGGAGGTTTATATATTTTTTTATTCGATTATTATATTAATTTCTAAGCAACCGCTACTTATATTTTTCCTTAAAAATTCCTATGGCCACATACGATACCCAAAAATCACGAAAATTGGCATGCAGCTATAGTTTGACATTACGGACCCAATGAAACCGTCGAATTCCAACTCTGTTTGCTCACACAGCGTATTTTTAACCATCAAAATACTGACTGTTCTTCACATTAAAATCCCGTACGGCCACATACTGACTTCAAAAATCACGAAACTTGAAATCTAACAAAAATTTAATATTACGGATCCAACAAAATTAGTTTCGTCGAAAACAGAGTTCGTTTGCAAAACTGGCTATATTAGAGCTCTACATAACCCATTTAAATATATAAATATATTTAAAAATAATTAAATTAAATATTTGTAAATAAATATTATCGTGTATATATATTCACAAAGAATACCATACAACTCCAGAAAAAAAATGGATTTACAACTCGATATTTCATCATCAGAGTTATATCGATATTCGATTTATATTTAAATCCTTTTTAAAATATAAATAAATCGTTATAAATCATAAAGGAATTTCATAGTGACTTTTCTAAAATTTTATTTGGACATAAATCAAAATCTACTCGATGAAATCCTGATTCTCTTCCATTAGAAATATATACTTCACCAGCTCTGAACATTTCTTGTTTCACAGAAATCCGATTTGAAACGGATTCTGTATATCCAATTGAAGTTCAAATCGCCAAATAGCGAACTACCGCGCCATTTCGAGCTCGATTATAATTATAATATAATTCTACATTCAAACTTCATTTAAATAATATATTCATTATTCAAATTCAATTCCAAACTGAATTACATATTTTAAATTGCCCAATTCACACAATACTGTGAATTCTGTTATTTCCGGTTATTTCAAAAATTAAATATATTACTCTATAATTTAGTTTAATTAAATATTCACTATTATTTAATTAAACAATGATTTAATTCCCTAAATCACTATTTAAATAATTAAATGAATTAATTATTATATCGCTGAAAATACAGGTTATTACATTCTTACCCCCTTAAAATAATTTCGTCCTCAAAATTGCTAAGGTAGAAAACACCCTATCAATTGAGAAGAATCATTTGTTCACTTCTTATCTTCAGTTTCAACTGAACCAATTTAATTTCAATTAAATTATTAATTTATTCTGATTAACGAAAATTTTCAAAAATTCTGAAAATTTTCTAACACTCTAAATTTCTGGAAAATTTCGCCAGCACCTCCTTTGTACCGGCCAATAGTTCAAACCCCAACTCGCCTCTCTAGGCCCTTTCCTTTCAAAAAGAAAATCAAAAAGCTAAGAGGCTTGCCGGTTCAGTGCATAAAACCCTAATATGGAAACTCAAACATGTACCTCATTGTCGGGCATATCATTATATCCTTTCACTTGCTTCTACTCAATACCGCTGATCATATATCCATCTGTACTAATCGATTTCCAATCAATCAAATATCAACACAATTATTCGCTTATACAAAGCCAAATTCCATTTCAAACTCGAGTTCCATTCTCGATTCCAAACTCCTAACTCACCAATCCAGTACCATTTCAGATTCTTATCTCATAATTCAAAATCTGATTTTACTTGATATGTTATATTCCAATTCAATTTCCAGTTAATTGGTTTCAATTCAATTCCAGCTTATTTTCACAAATTTCTGTTTAAATTTGTTTTTGTTCAAACAATCCCTCCTGGGAGTTTTTAAATAGTTTAGCTCTTTCAAAAATTAAATATTCCTTTTCAGGTTCAAAACAACTTGTTTTCTCAAAACAATTCAACATGAAATCTTTGGTAGTAATCCGTCACTTACAACTCGAAAATGAACACTGATGATATGGCCAGCATCATCAGAGTTATTTCCCAGCGA
Source organism: Allium sativum (assembly GCA_030737875.1). Taxonomy (NCBI): domain Eukaryota; kingdom Viridiplantae; phylum Streptophyta; class Magnoliopsida; order Asparagales; family Amaryllidaceae; genus Allium; species Allium sativum. Next base: position 1,021,804,713 of record CM060920.1, read on the forward strand.
TCGAAGTGAGTTCTATACTATACCACTTTTCAAAACACATATTTAAACATTTCCAATTTGGAATCTTTTTCAAAATATCATTCACGATGCTTGTAAAACAAATTTTAAAATCTCCCAGGATCTTAAAATTCCCATATATTTAATCCAATTCCCCTTATAAACACTTTTCATGTTTTCAGAATTTTAATTCGAATTCTAATTTAAATTCAGATTTAATTTATCTGATTTCATATATTACACTTATATGAATTCTGATTGGCGATTTATATAACCATTCCAATCTATAATCTTATTCGAGTATAATCACAACCAACACATCAAATATACTATAATATTTTAAATATTATTAATTCCCTTTATATCAAAATATATTTTGGGTAAATTATATCGTCTACCCTCTTTCAAAACATACTATGTCGATTCATCGTATTCGAGTGTTTATAAACTCCTACCGATACAGTGGATCAAACTGATCGACCAGAACTCATAAACTACCCAACCAATAAATCTCCACAATATAAACCATTTTATATCAATAACAACTACGCGCTCATATATATATATACACTCAACTCAATCTAGGGTATTACTAACCCCATCTCTACTGAGTCATGCCACAGAGCCAAGGTAATCACTTAACCTTAAGCTCTGATACCACTGTAACGAACTGGAATTTTCGACTCCGAAAATCAACACACAACTTCCATGTTGACTATTCGAACATCGGAAATTCCTGATCATTAATAGACTGAAATTAGAGGGTGAGAATAGATAAGACAAAAAATAAGAATAGAAGAAGAAGATCACCATAGAACAGAATCAGAGTATTGTGAATCTCACAGCGGAACGAACAAAATATAATACATAACATAACTTGGTAATAAACAGTATATATATACAATAACATTATCAGAGTACAACACTTACACACAGCGGAGATAACAATAGCTATATAATCCTGAAGCCTCCTGCTTCAAGCTCCTCCAAGTATATTTGTAAAGACATGAACTACTTGACTGCCCGTACAAATTTGGGCACCCAAGAGTTTAGGGAAAACAAAACAAAACAAACTCTGGGTCAGTCATGGGACTGGTGTGAGTAAATTCAAATCATTTGGTTTAACTTTTCAAAATCCTTTTCAAAAGAAAAGGTAATCATAAGACCGATCAACACATAAACACGGACGGTTTTTACCTTACGATAACCCAAAACAGTTTTGAAAATCAATACTTCTCTGATATTATGATAATGTCTAATCATAAGTAAATAACAATCTAGCAAAACGCTTACATCGCACGTTCCACATATATAGTATACAAACAAAACCGAGGGCGCTTATTGGAGATTGGATTACGACTATGACAAGGTATGGGACCACCTGCCGATAGTGTTTCTCTAGAGGCGAATACACTGGGTTCAACAAGAACGTCTTGCAGCCCGGCCCATACATGACTGACCACTCATTTCGCTTGAGTGTATCGAATGTATATCACCAACGGTTGGTAGCTACCCACCGTTTCTCGAAAAGGGAAAGCATCGAAAATAGATAAAAGAATGAAATGGATTTTCTCTAGATAGGTGATGTACACCCTAATGGGAGCGACCCACCTAGCCATGCTGCCTGCCCGATTTCTGTCATTTCCCAGTTGATGAGGCTAAAGGTCATAACGTATCTTTGATACACCTGACCACCATTCGCTTTGAATGCCACATCGTCATTCCCGCCAAATCACAAATTGATTTCCCTAAAAATACCATGGGTATAAAGCTAAGAGAAACGAATTCCTCCGCCACCAAATGTAAGTACGTTTGAAGAGATCAACTTACGCGATCCGTTAGATATATTCTGTCAGACATTCGTCCATTCACGTTGTCCTGGGACTGGACAAACCGAAGGCACTATTCTGTAAACAGGATAGCCCTTGCAAAACTCCGTCTTCAGTTATCTACATCATATTTTATCACAACGCTAATGTCCATACAGAGTGGTTTTCAGATAACGAATATGATCTCGGTCTCCCCGTATTAACGACGGAAAAATGGTCAAACACTTCGATAGTCGGTAAGTTAACTATCAAAGAAAAACACGTGTGCAAACAACGATATTATTTCCAGATGGAAATTCTATCGATCAATCATCATTTATCTCTTAAATTAGTTTGTCATTTATTATTCATTTTTCCATTTCCTGTTTCCATATATATATATATATATATATATATGTATGTATGTATGTATGTATATATAGAAATTCTATTTTTCTAAATTTAGAAAATATACAATATTAAACATTGGAGAACATTTCCATATTTACTTCCCTTTCTCATTTTCTATATTAGAAAACATTTTTGATTCTTATTTGGAAAAAACATTTCCAAAACTCTTCCATTGGATTTAAACAGATGTTTAAATAAAATATCGTTATGCCAACTCAAACATTACACTGATTAGCTAATTTCACTTAACCAACATTCACTATCGAACCTTAATCATTCCTTAGTTAAAAATGACGTCAATCAAGTTAGGGTATTACTACCTCTCAGACCTTAACTGAACAACATGTTTAACCTCGAAATAAATAAAGTTCACCTTTTAAATCTTTAACAAACTTCCTTACGTAACTCTCGGATTCTATTTACGAATCCACTTCTTTATTTTAAAACATTGATTATAACTATAGCATTATAATCCCTTCTTCTTAAATATCTAACTTCAAAATATAACTTTTATTCCTTAATTTAACTAAATAACTAAATAGACGGTTTATGAAGAAATCATTAAATCTTGATTAAAATGGAAAGTGTACTTTCCCGAATTTGATATAATCGTATTTGATCGTATAACTCTCTTTCGAATAATCTCTATTCGATAACTCCTTTTCGAATAAACTATATTTGATAACTCTTTATTAGAATAACTATATTCGATAATCTCTCTTCGAATAACTATATTCGATTAACTCTCTTCGAATGTTTAACATCTCTCTTCGAATGATTTACATTCGATTAACTCTCTTCGAATGATTTACATTCGATTAACTCTCTTCAAATGATTTACATTCGATTAACCTCCTTTCAAATAAATTATATTCGATTAACTCCTTTTAATTCTATTCGAATAACTAATATTCGATAACCTCTTTTTGATAAATCTCTGTTCGATTTATTCTCTTCTTCGAATAACCTTATTCGATAACTCTTGTTCGATTAACTCTAATTCAATTAACTCTAACTTATTAAATCTAATATGTTAACTTTAAATGGTTAACTCTAACTGGTTAACTCTATCTGATTAACTCTAACTGATTAACTCTAACTGATTACCCTATCCAATTTACTTTTCGTCCATATTCAGTTTCAAATATCGATGTTAAAATCGATTCTTACTTCTCTATATAAGTTCTGACCTATATATTTTGTTTATCCAATGATAAATATTTTTCTTAATTTATAAAACCTTATTTGTAAATTAATCTTCTTACTTTATCTGTTAAAATAGATTTCTCTTAAATGATCACTTTGAATTCATATTCTGTTATACCCATGTGCGAAGCACGGGGCTAAACCTTCCTAGTGTAAAATTCTCTTTTTATACAATTCTATTCATTTTTTAGGTATTACTTTTTTTTATAATCTATTTATTTTCGAAATAAATATTTCCTTTATAATTCTATTTATTTTCTAAATAAATATTTCTTTTTATAACTCTATCTATTTCATAGATAAATATTTCTATTTATAATCTATTTGTAAATGTTTTACAAATATTTCCTTTTCAATTCTATTTATAACTGTTTTTGAAATACTTCCTTTTCAATTCTATTTTTTTTCCTAAATATTATATTTACTCCATAAAGCTTTTTATTTACTTCTTATTACTTTCATTTAGTATTTTAACCAAATCGGGCTTTCAAACTCCCATATGACTGTTAACTTCATACAGAAGTCTTTTATTTAATTTTCAAATATCTCCTTTTAATAAGTCCATTTGATTTTATAAAATTCCAAAATACCATATTCACTTCATACATTTCTTTTTATAAAATACTTTGATTTTGTTCGAATAATTTTATTTCAATATACACTTTGAAAATTTCCTTTTTTTATATAAAATCCGTTGATTTTATATAAATATTTTATTTCAAATTATAGTTTGAAATTTCCCTTTTCACACTCCAGTATTTCCTTTGGTATTTAAAAGTACCAAATAACAATGATCAAACACACATAATCAACAACAGATTATAAATCACATCATATATCACAATATATGAAAAACAGTAAAATTAAATGTTGAGGAACCCAGTTGGGTCCCTCCGACCTATTTCCCTGCATCCACAGATGTTAATCAACATAAACAACAGGAATATGAAGTATTCTGATAAACAGAATTAATATTCGATTACCAATTTATATATATATCGTTATCTATATTTTTAACCAATTAACTAGCAGTTCAACCAAACAGCCAACACACAGCAAACAACCATCATTTATAGATTCTAAAAATATTTTATAAAAATATAAATTGAGCAGAGTTAGTGAGATTTACTCACATTGGACAGTTATCGATAAATAACGATAATTGGTCATTGATTTGATTCAGGCGTTTAATTTCATCATAAATCCAAACGAGCTCCAATTCATTCTCGGTCAGTTCCATGGTGTAGCCGCCGTCCATACGATCCGAAGGGATCTGACCATTCGAAATTCTAATATCGTATGACATAGATATTTAATTTACAAGTTAAAACATATACTTAAATTAAAATTAAACTAAATAAATGGTTAGTGGGCTTTTACCCCTAAATCCGACCCATCCTCCTTGCAAAAACCCCACGCCCGCTTAGTACGTCTTCCCCAAATTCCCTGTAACCGAACAAACACAAACACGGCTCTATGGCCAAACGCTCGCTCAACTCTTCACGATTAAATCCACAAAAATCACCATTGTTATTCTTTTTCAATGCTCAACCTCAACATACCCAAATGGTAAAACTCGAGACAACAATACGGATCGCGTTCTGCTTATCTCGTTGCTGCTGCAGCGTTTTCAAGCGACGACTTTGAACATGAAAAGTCGCAAAGTTATGGATACATACTTTATAACACCCCAACAATCCAAATATCAACTCATAAATCCAAATCAATAAACCATCTTCACGAATTCGCAAGCCCTAGTGTTCACTGTCACAAAACCCAGCGAAAATGCAAGCATCGATCTCACAAACAGGCACACCATCTTGAAGAGAATTGAAACAGGATCTCAGATAAAATTATTACATGATTTTTAGAACCTTGCTTGATTTTTGTTTGAATTTTCTTTTGATTTTCCCTACGGTTTTATCATTTGTGTGGAGGCGTGAAATGCTGTTGACCAGAGGAAAGTGGAAATTAGGTTTAGGAGGAGTTAGGGTTATTTATAAGGAGGTATATATATTTTTATTCGATTATTATATTAATTTCTAAGCAACCGCTACTTGTATTTGTCCTTAAAAATTCCTATGACCACATACGATACCCAAAAATCACGAAAATTGGCATGCAGCTATAGTTTGACATTACGGACCCAACGAAACAAGTTTCATCGAATTCCGACTCTGTTTGCACAAACAGCGTATTATTAACCATCAAAATACTGACTGTTCTTCACATTAAAATCCCATACGGCCACATACAGACTTCAAAAATCACGAAACTTGAAATCTAACAAAATTTTAATATTACGGGTCCAAAAAAACAAGTTTCATTGAAAACGGAGTTCGTTTGCTAAACTGGGTATTTTTAAAGCTCTAAATAACCCATTTATATATATAAATATATTTAAAAATAATTAAATTAGATATTTATAAATAAATATTATCGTGTATATATATTCACAAAGAATACCATACAGCTCCAGAAAAAATATATATGGATTTACAACTCGATATTTCATCATCAGAGTTATATAGATATTCGATTTATATTTAAACCCTTTTTAAAATATAAATAAATCATTATAAATCATAAAGGAATTCCATAACGACTTTTTCAAAATTTGATTTAGACATAAATCAAAATCTACCCGATGAAATCCCGATTTTTCTCTTCCATTAGAAATATATACTTCGCCAGCTCTGAACATTTCTTGTTTCATAGAAATCCGATTTGAAATAGATTTTGTATATCCAGTTGAAGTTCAAATCGCCAAATAGCGAATTATCGCGCCATTTCGAGCTCGATTATAATTATATTATAATTCTACGTTCAAACTTCATTTAAATACTATATTCGTTATTCAAATTCAATTCCATACTGAATTATATATTTTAAATTGCCCAATTCACACAATACTGTGAATTTTGTTATTTCCGATTATTTCAGAAATTAAATATATTACTATATTATTTAATTTAATTAAATATTCACTATTATTTAATTAAACAATGATTTAATTCCCTAAATCACTATTTAAATAATTAAATGAATTAATTATATATCGCTGAAAATACGGGTCGTTACTAGGTCGACCAGGAGGTCGACCTGGGTCACATATTTCGACCAGGGGGTCGACGTGGGGGTCGACCTCCCCCCATTTCCAGATCCAAGGCATGGTTCGTTTATCTGCATTTGGACGCCCTTTCTAACCAGATTTGTTGATCCTTATGCTATATAAACACCCCTAAGGCTACAGTTTTCTCTACACAACTCCATTACGCCTATACTCTACCTTAATTCATATCAAAAATAAATTATTAAAGACATCCTTTTGCTGCTCTAGTTCTTCAAGAAATCAAGTTTAGAATTCAAGTAGAGATTCAAAGGCTAATTCAACGACTTCAACAACTATTTTCTAAGAATCAAATCTAAATTAGAGAATCGATAATCTACGTCAAGGGACCGCTTTTCAGTTTCAGAAAACAGATTCCAGAAATACAAGAATCATTCTCTTTTTGTAAGTTCAAATTACTTTCAGATGTGAATTCTTAATTGAAATTCTTGGCATGTAATAATCTGGATCTAAGCTATACTTGATTATGAGATAATTCTTTTAGATTTATCAAATCTAATCTATTAGATTTATGCCTGCGATGTTATTCAAATCTAATCCATTAGATTTATGCCTGATGTAAGTAATCCTTTCATTTGAATCTGTGCTTGTCCTTTGGGAATCATTATTGACTATGGAATTAGTCCAATCATATCTATCCTTGTTGTATGTCGAAATTGTAATCATGTTTAAGTTTATGATATAATTCTTGTCAAACCTGTATGTCAGTGTAGATTCCGATGGTTTACAGGCGTGCACGTACTCCGAAGTGGGAAAAAGCAGGCACTGGGTACCAGTAGTTATACACTGTGCACCTTGAATCGTGTCGGGTTGTTATCATAAGGATTGATACACCTTATGGTGGGACCAGAACAGGGTATCTACACACAAGAGTGGGCCAATTGACACAGATACAAGGAAAAATTAGTACGAGTAAGGAGTCGATCGATAGGGTAGTAAGGGTACGTCTAACATGTTCATGGAAATTTGGCAGGCTGAGGTGGAATCCTCACGATAGATGTACACCTGAAGGCTACCATAATTGCGGGGATTGGGATCGCATTACAATATCATCATTTTATATAGATTACTAGTTGGGACACTAGTTAGGTGGTGCAGAGATATAAAAATCAGAATAACAAGGTATTAGCGAAGCAGATAAAGAGTATAAGCACATTGAATTTATCTTGCCTTATCATATCTATACTAATCGTATGTTATCTTGTTATCCTTGTTCTTACGGTATTGTCTTATATTCAGTTTATTCATGTCATGATTCTTTTGCTTGTTTATATGTTGAAAGTCACGGGACTTACCAGCCCTAGTTTTGTTTCGCCTCTTTTCTTCCATTTCCCCCCAGGTTCGCAGGGAGGAAATGTTACCACTTAGCTCAGTTTTCTTTCCAAGCTCAAAGATAGTCGATGTATTTCTTTGGACTCTCTCTTCCACCACTATGGCTATTTTATGCTTTATTGGGGAATATCAATGTTATTTTTATGCTTCTTTTATACTCGGAAGTTTTTAAATCAAGACTGAAATTCTATGTATTACTTTTAAGTATGATTAAGAAAACTATTGTAAAAGCTTGACTGACCCACATTGTTTATAAAATGAATTTATTTCCCGCTGCTTTATTTGTCTGTCTTGTAATTTATCTGCATCTTTTACCTAAAATGCTCCACCAAAGTTAAGGCATTCCCTTTGTGAGTGAACACCCCACGTCCATTAATGTCACTCTCAAAGAGAATGCATTAACTTTCATGGAGTATTATTGGTGTATAGAACAGAATATAAGAAGATAGATAGATATATTGGTACTTGAAAAAATAAAACAACTTTTATTGCAGTGGAGAAATAGTTTGGTTACAACAACATCAAAAAAACCTACAATAAAACCAAGTACACTTAATATCCATCTTGACAAATTATTTTCTTAATACATAAAGTAAAAAAGCATAACCCCAACATAAGTAGCCATAAAAGAGATAAGTTGAACTTTACTTTCAGCAATCCAAGCACTTCCAAAAGAGACAGAAAGAGATCCAAATCAAGCTCCACTAGCACTAGTCTCACCCTGAGAACCGGGGGGGAGGGGAGGAGGAGGAAAAGAGGAGAAAACAAAAGGGGTCAGACATAAAGTCTGGCGAGTCCAATAACTTTAACAATATAATTATTAAAGTAATTAGGATAAGGCATAAACTGGTAAAACAAGGAATGACTGTGAAGTAAATGGGCAAGACAAAACAAACAAGAGGAATATGCTGGCGTTAATCGCGCTCCTAATCACTATAGGATAATTACAATACTGCACCATTACTAGTCACCCTAAAAGTTGATCTCGCCCACTGAGCATAATAATCATAATGGTAGTTTCGTGTACCCCTAGCTGTCTTCTTAGGTGTCGCCTGCCCCTATCTCCACTAGTCGTACCCACTACCCCCATGCGATCGGCTCCCTAACTCGTGGATACCCGTGATGGTCCCACAGTGGGGTGTATCACTCCCCCAAGTGGCAACCCGATACCACAAAAGATGCACGACTTATATCGACACCTTGCAACAACGTCTTATCTAACAGTCCGGGCCCATGCATGCACATGACCCCGTTGGACTTGCGTTGGTATCGGTATGCCCTCGGGTATCTCAGGTATCCCAGACATGCTGAAAAGAAAAAGGAAGAGATTCAAAATGGAGAATCGAAGGAAAGACATGTGTAAGACATGACTAACCTCGGGTTTTGGGCTTAATGCGCAAACCTGTCACATTAGATCTGTGTTGTTGCGGTCGCTGGATGCGCCGGGCGGTTCCGGGCAGTCTTACACCACAACTCAATCTAACCTCGGGTTAGGCATGTTTATCTTTTAACAAATTTACATATTTACCACTTATGTCCAATCTAGGTTTATATGTAAATTATCCATAAGTGTGGTCAATTCAAGTTATACCACATTTACTAGATATGCCCAAAATTAATTAAATGATTAAAACCCATTTTATGCCAATTACATAAGTGTGGTATCAGAGATGAAGGTTACTAAGAACAGATAAGAGACCTCCCACATTAGATTACCATTTGTGGTTGCTGGATTTGTCGGGTAGTCTTATACCGCAAACGAGCCTAACCTCGTGTCTTTACAATTGTTACGCATTTAATTTATGCCTTTGACCTCTCACATTAGACTGCCGTTTGTGGTTGCTGGATTTGCCAGGCAGGTCTGGGCAGTCTTTTACCACAAACGAGTCTAAACTCGTGTCTTAGGCATTTTTTATTAATGTAACAACCCAGATTCCGACGGACCAATTTTTTCAAAAATCCAATCCATAGAAATCCGAGTTGGTTGCTCTGGTATCCTGCAGAAAAAGACAGAGAAAAGAGATATGTCAGAGTTTGGAAAACACCCCACAACGGAAGGAGTAAAATATAATTTATTTAAAACATAGCTTTACATTAATCACAATACTGCTAAATACGTATTCCTAAAGCTATAAGTCTCTGTCTAACCTGCGAATGTTATGAGGAGGGGGTCAGAACGTAAGTTCTGTGTGAATGAATTTAAACTACACTTCTTGAATAATCCTACATATACCGTTAAATTCATTTTCTCATTTATTAGGTTATCTGTGTTATTAGCACTCAAGGCTTTCACACACACGTCGCACCCATCTACCCCCAGTAGATTAACCTAATATAATGTATATGTAGCTACCCCCAAACTGAGGTACACCCCGTGGTACCCCACTCGCACGGCCTCCTCCGTATCGCCACAGTAATATGCGCAGTCACTTATCCTATGCCGTAGTAACGTATAACGCTACATCCGCATAGAACCACTATCGCTGTGCTACGTAAGCGTACTGACTGCTATCCTCGAACTATTCGATCGAATTTGGTTCCATCATCGAATAATGCCCTCTAGTCTGCGATGCACCACCCAAAGCAGACATTGTTGTACCTATGCTTTCCCACGTACGTATCGTCAATCGTACTCGATGTTTCTGCTGCACATAACCTCTACTTGTGCACCCAAGTTCCATGGCAGGGCTACACCAGAAACACGGAACTCGGTCGGGAACTTTTCTATATCTGTACAGGCCCGCCTCTAAGAGTGTCCAATGTACAGATATCCCTCGGGTCTACTTTTTCTGTGGTGACTATGGCCCCACCTCAGGCCCTCCCTCAACTAGTAAAGAACACACGAGCTAAGAGACCACCCCTAATAAGCAAACAATCTAAACATCCATTTGGGATCTCCCCGCATCCGTCCCTTGATAGCAAAGGTTAACGATCTCTAGGGGTTAGCTCTTTTCTTTTCGCATTCCTTAGGCTTCTGGTGATAGGCGTCCGACGATCTTGCTATCTTTTGGTCTTGACCCTCCACCTCCGCCTGAGGCAACCACCGAACTACCCTTAATGCCACCGTGCAAAGCATTCTGACTTCCCCTACTTATGCAGTCAAGGCCCATCCAACTGGTAGTTCCGCGCAGACCCAACCTCTGTAATCCTAGCCCGAAGTTAAACCACCACAGAGGACTACCAAGAGCACCTTTAACATCTCAGAAAGCCGCCTACCTCCCCTTCCAGTTCGTTGGAGCTGCCAGAATAAAGTACGTGCACTCCCCTCGTGCCTTATGACACCGTGATGATCTACCTCGTTGGGCTATTCATCCTATATCGTACAGACTGCTTCAAGCGCCTTAGTTTTATCTGTCATTAGACCATACGTCTAATCATTAATTACGTGCTTGCGCCACCTCATCAATTTTCTCATTTAACTTGGTTATTCACATTAGCTTCCTTTTTCGTATATACCAAGTTCCCCTTGCTTGTTAACTGAATTTATACTTAACCCACTTAAGTCCATTAATAAGCCAACAACATGTTATTTTCCAATTTCATAAATTATTCCCTTTTAGGGTTACAACCACATGTTATACTTAATTCATAGTTAAGTATGCCTTATCCCACATATATACTGATTAGGAGAATAACCCTTAAACACCAGCCCCGAAGACCGAAATCAACATCAGACTGGCACCCAAAGAATTACTCAACCCAACCAACATATATGATTCTAATTTACTTTTTTCCATTCATATAACTTATATCATTTTTAATTTCACATTTATCCTTCCTAAACCACTTAATTTAAGTATATCCTTACATATAAGTTATCTCATCTTCCTTATCGTTTCCTATAACATATCTTGTCCCATAAGTTATAATTTCCACCTATTATCCTTTCTTGCCTTATTCAAATTTATTCATAATAGGTTATTTATCATTACCCATTTCTTGTCATTAATTTTAGATTTGATTTAACCCTTCCATTTACTTAACCCGTTACTTAAACTTTACCTAATTCAATTAATTTATGATACCGTTATGGGTCCCATTTGGTTAAGCATATCTAAATTTTTGTTTCACATGTCACTCGTGTCCCACTTAACCCCATTATTATAGTTTCCTTGTCTTACACATGTCTTACTACGGTTAAGTCTACCTTAGTCATGTTTTACATCACATGTCTTACAATGGTTAAGTCCACGTTAGTCATGCTTTACATGTTATTTTGTATCACCCACTTAACCCTCTAACCATACCCATGTCACCCACATGTCTTATTATGGTTAGTATTTCTTAATTTATTTAATATACTGTAACGATGTATGACCTCTCACATTAGACGTCCGTTCGTGGCTGCTGGATTTGCCGGGCGGTTCCGGGCAAACTTATACCACAATGCGCCTAACCTCGTGTCATAAACCGTTACGCCTCTAGTTCTTGCCGTTGACCTCTCACATTAGACGTCCTCTTATGGTTGCTGGATTTGTCGGGCGGTTCCGGGCAGTCTTACACCACAAACGCGCCAAACCTCGTGTCATAGGCGTTCATTAACGATCGTCTTTCACCCAAACCCCAAATTCATGTCATGTGTTCCAAATTCAACTTAATTACAATTCATCATTTTTTTTGCCTATTACCAATTTGTCATTAACTACACCAATTACATAATTGTTAGCCAAATTTTATATTACCCAAATTATCCAATTATAGCCAAATTCACCAATTAATGTTATTCATAACCAAACATGCCAATTTCCAGTATCCAATTATACCCAATTTCATATAATCAATATTTTCCCAATATATATATACCCCAACATTCCCATGTTCATACATATAATCTAATTCACCCTCTAGGCTTATTTTTCAAGTCACAAATAAATTTCACCAATCCATGTTATCCAATTACATGTTGTTAATATTAAATTATACCAATTCCATATCCAATTACAATTATGTCAAACTTACATAAATTCAACATTACAGTAATTATGTCCATAATTCTATACAAAACCTTCCAACCCTTTTTCCCTTTTCTAATTTCTTGTTCACATTAAAACGCATAAATCCATGATAGATTTAGGCTCAAGATAACCTAGCTTTAAAAAAAGGGGGAAAGAATAAAAAGGAGAGAACTCAAACGTAGGAATAAATAAGATAACCGATATTATTAAATTATCATCATATTCATTATGGGGAATGGTAAATGATAGAAGCAATATTATACAACAAATATAGTTCAAATCCACTCACATTGACTGGATTCGAGAAATAAACGATTTGTTGTTGATGTAGAACGCTGATTTAATCTTCTTTTTTGATTATTGGTGCAAAGAGCTTGAATTGTTGATGAAGAATTTCTAATTTGATTTAGGTTTTAGAGACTGTGGCTAAGAGAATTGAGAGTTCAGCAGCACGGAGGCGTCTTGAGTAATTATTATGAATTAGGGTTAAGTCTTGCTATGTATTCATAGGTTTAGAGAGTGTTTTAGAGCCCTTAGATTGACCTAGAAGCCATCAGATTCGTACAACACATTAAAACACGTCACAGGAACGAAACTGCCCAGATCTGGGGGGTAGGTCTGGACAGAGACTTATGTTCTGACCCCCTCCTCATAAAATTCACAGGTTAGACAGAGACTTATATCTTTGGGAATATAGATTTAGTAGTATTGTGATTAAGGTAAACCTATTTTTTAAATATATTATATATTACTCCTTCCGCTGTGAGAGGTTTTCCGAACTTTGACATATCTCTTTTCTCTGTCTTTTTCTAAAGGATACCAGAGCAACCAACCCGAGTTTCGATGGATTGGATTTCTGGAAAAAATCGGTTCGTCGGAATCTGGGTTGTTACATGACATGTAATACCCCACGTCCATTAATGTCACTCTCAAAGGGAATGCATTAACTTTCATGGAGTATTATTTGTGTATAGAATAGAATATAACAAGACAGATACATATATTGGTACTTGAAAAATTAAAACAACTTTTATTGCAGCGGAGAAATAGTTTGGTTACAACAACATAAAAAAAACCAACAATAAAACCAAGTACACTTAATATCCATCTTGACAAATTATTTTCTGAGTACATAAAGTAAAAGGCATAAACCCAACATAAGTAGCCATAAAAGAGATAAGCTGAACTTTACTTTTAGCAATCCAAGCACTTCCAAAAGAGAGAGAAAGAGATCCAAATCAAGCTCCACTAGCACTAGTCCCTCCCTGATAACCTGGGGGGAGGAAGAAAAGAGGCGAAATCAAAAGGGGGTCAGACATAAAGTCTGGCGAGTCCAATAACTTTAACAATATAATTGTTAAAGTAATTAATATAAGGCATAACTGGTAAAACAAGGAATGACTATGAAGCAAATGGGCAAGACAATACAAACAAGAGGAATATGCTGGCGTTAATCGCGCTCCTAATCACTATAGGATAATTACTACACTTCACCATTACTAGTCACCCTAAAAGTTGATCCCGCCTACTGAACATAATAATCATAATGGTAGTTTCGTGTACCCCTAACTGTCTTCATAGGTGCCGCCTACCCCTATCTCCACTAGTTGTACCCACTATCCCCATGCGATCGGCTCCCTAACTCGTAGATACCCGTGTTGGTCCCATAGTGGGGTGTATCACTCCCCAAAGTGGCAACCCGATACCACTAAAGATGCACGGCTTATATCTACACGATGCAACAACGTCTTATCTACCAGCCCGGGCCCATGCATGCACATGACCCCGTTGGACTTGTATTGCCACCGCTAACCCGGTTTGACCTCTTACAATTAATCCCAGTAAGTGTGTCCCATCCTTGATCTAACTTGAGCTCACAAAGATACTTAACGGGTTACTGGTTTGAAAAGGGCCCCCCATGCTTGACACATGCTTTCCACCTATGCTTGTTCCCCACTTAGGATTTCACACTTAACCCTTTCTTATTCATGTCTTCTTACATGTTTCAATTTGGTTAAGTGTTTCTAATCATATTTCACATGTCACCCATGTCACCCACTTAACCCCCATGTCCCATGTAACGACCCAGAAAATTTGAACCAATTAAAAAATTTTAAATTGGCTAAAATAATGGATTTAAATAGTTAAAATAAATATTTTAAATAATGGAAACGAAAAGTGAGTTTGAATCGACAATTGAAAACGAATATAATTAATTATAATTATAAATAAGGCCTGAAATGGCGCTGCAGTTTCAAAATTTGAATTCAAATTTTGTCGGACTGTACCGAGTGCAAAACAAAACGGATTTTAGTGAAACCAAAAATATTTAAATATGTTAGTGAATACCTTTCTAACGAATCTGAAAAATCGAATTTTCATAGCGGAAAGCAAAAGTTATGGCCGAATGAATTTTCAGAAAGGTCGCTATGGAATTTATATAGCCCGTGAAATTGGCCATTTTGCATACGACCTCAGAATTCGACGAAACCACTTTTATTGGATCCGGGATGTGAAGTTATTGCTAGGTTTCAAATTTCATAATTTTTGAAGCTAATATGTGAGCGTGGCAAAGGAAAATGTGTTTTGGTCAATTGTAGTTAAATTGGATCGACCAGAAATGGGCCTTTTTGCAAACAGTCTCAGAATTTGACGAAACTAGTTTTTTTGGGACCGTATCGTAAAAACATAGCTAGATTTATTTTTCTGGAATTTTTCGAATCAGTTTGTGGCCCTGGCAAATTGAAATGTACGTTCAAATCAAATATTGAATGTTATACATTTTAATTTGAAGCAAAACTGACTGAAACATTCGAATGGGCCTTCGAAACATATCCCATTGTGTTCGGAATGGGGGTTAAACGCTAGGGACGACAGTCGTTGGGTTTGGATTGGTGGTCGCGTCAGAAAACCCCTTATAAAATCTACCGACCAATCAGAATTCAAATAAAAAAAATAGAAAAATCCTTTTTCTCTCTCCCCGCTCAGCGATTTCGACGATCCCCATCGCTCCCTCCTTCCCCTTCACATCGCCGCCGCTACAGGCCACCAGAGCCGCCGCCACCACCCAAACCCAATCCGCCTCCTCCCCTCTACAAATCCGACCCACCTTTGCCTCGCCTCGCCAGTCGCCCAGGTCGAGCCCCCGAAGTTCGCCAGCGCCGATCCATTTTTCTCCCTCCTCCGACGATCGCAGGGGACCACCCCACCGTCGATCTGAAGCCCTCTCCAGCCTCTCCGACGTGGTGTTGGCTGATCTGAACATCGCTGCACGGATAGGAAGAAAATTCAAAACCTAGTTTTGAATCAAAAGGAAGGTATACGACTGTTAATTATTTAACTAATTTCGACAGTTTAAAACCGTTGCAAACTTTGAAAAATCATATCTTTTTCGTTTCTTGTCGAAATCCAGTGAAACAGGAAACATCGTGACCGTGTGGACGTACTCTACATTTTAGAAGAGACCGTATATTTTTCTGAGCCTTCTGCTATTTTTGGTGGAGTGGAACCCAATGTGAGATTTCTAATTTATAAACGATATGGAAAACGACGATGTATAAATTATATAGTCGATGTATGAGTTATATAAGCGTTGTACACCTCATGTGTAAGCATTGTATAAATCGTACGTTCGATGTATAAGTTGTATATGCGTTGTAAAAATTATATATGTGTTGAAATAGAAGTGAATTGCTATATATATATATATATATATATATATATATATATATATATATATATATATACGCCCCTCATCCACAAACCATGGACGATATTTATTGGTTGTGATTGGTGTGAAAATTGATTGATAGCGAATGGTTGTTTGGGATTGTTTGTGGTTGATATTGATTGATTGTGGTTAAAAAATACCCATTTGTGGTTGAGAAATATTTGGTTGAAACCACATAGGATTAGTTTGTGGAAATGAAATAAATATATACATGTCGCCTGCGTGTTGTAAAGACCCGCAAATTCCCACCCTTTGAATCGACCATAAACCACACAGTTCTGACCCAAAAAGTGAAAATCTACGAATACTTTAACTTTGGGAATACAACATATTAAAACAACAACAGAAGACTTTTATAACATATCATATAATGTTACATCAGAGTACAGAATATCAGAGTACATTGAATAATAAAAACAGCGGAAGAATAAGTTACAATAATTAAAATATATTGCAGCGGAAGAAACACAGCGGAAGACTCTCTATCTTTGGACACAGCTTTAAACTTCAACCCAGAATCCTGCTTAATATATCTGCAAAAATAGCTACACGACTGCCCGTGTGGAAAATATGGGCACCCGAGTTTGCCAGTGGACAAACTACAGGTCAGTCATGGGACTGGTGTGAGAATTCTACTTAACCTATATAATATAATAAGGCTAATCACAGGACCACGCCACTTTCGCGGAACGGGTTTTCTCCTATAGATTGCCAGTGCATAAAGTAAAGTAAATCGTAGAATAACACAATGTCTTTTTGAAAAATGAAACCATTATAAGACCCAGGTCCCATCACACAATGTCACGCAAGCCGAAGGATAGGGTTTTACCTTATAATGGTCAAGAAATGCTTGATACGATAAACACGGTATTATATAATAATAATGTGCAACCAATTTGAAATACATCAAAGTAAATGTATTAATCCTAGACGGCATGAGTGTCCCATCCCACTATGTCGCCATATATAGGTATACAATTAAAACCGCGTGATGTCGTATTGGAAATTTGGGTTTCCATCTGAGTCAAGGCTAGGGAGGAGATCCTTACCGATTCGAGACATTCTAGCAATGTGACGGCCCGCCCCGCACCAGTCGGCATTTCCTCCGAAAGTGCGCTGTACACGTGCCCGATTAGCACGGAACGGTCGCCAAAGAAAGGAAAGAAGTGAAGAACTAACACAAAACCTGTAGAATGCCTCACAGCGCATGGAATAAAATATAATAACAACATACTTGACATAAAACAGGCGAGACAGTGCATAAGCTGAAAACTAAAACCAACATCATCAGAGTAGCGGAAAAACAAAATACAGCTTATTACAACTTTCAAAATTGTCTTTAAAGCAAAGTAAAAGAGAGGTACACTACTAATGCCCAAAGTAGTGACCGCAGCAACACAGGGAGAATATATATATATATATATATCATACGTGGAAGCCTCCTGCTCGTCTCCGGTACGGCTACTCGTGCATCACCAGTTAACCTGTCTCTAGTCTGCTCGTAAGAGCACCCAGAGTAATAAGAAGAGACATAAAACTCTAGGTCAGACAAAAAGTCTGGTATGAGCGATAAGCAGCTAAATAGAACAATAACAGGTATACTAAACCATACCTGAACCTGGACCTGCAACCAAAGAGTCAGTACTACATACCGTACAATACTCTAGGATGCCAACAACATATGGTGTAGAAATATGGGGGTGGGGGTGTGTATGTCAAACAATCAAGCATAGCAACCATCCTCACGTCTCTCACTCAGTGCGTAAAGTATACGATGTCTACCACTGTCAATCACTAGATCCATCGAAGTAGTAACGGAGTTCGGCTTGTACAACTACTGCTACTACCAAGCTTACCCACATGGAGTCATGACTACACCTTTACAAATGACCCCACTCCATTGGTATATAGCCACTTTAGTCGTACCTAGGTCTCGACATACTGTGACCCTGAGTCCGTTCACGTACTTCCCATACATAATGATCCAAAGCTACAGACATCGACAATCCCTTTGCACACGTCCCGCAGTAAAGCCCAACTCATGAAGTGAACTCATTGGTTCCCATCTGGATCCTGAGCTCTAACTTCAAACTTGGACTACCTTTACATCTCGGGTTTTAGTCTTCTCATATCCAAGCTCCTTGTCTTCCTCACGGTCGCGGTGTGCGGATCGTGGTCTTTCTCACAGTCGCGGTGTGCGGATCGTGGTCATCCTCACGCTTCAGGTGTGCGGATCGTGCTCCATCTCCACGCTCCAAGTGTGCGGATCGCTATACTTCGTCACGCTCCAGTTGTGCGGATCGCTATACTTCGTCACGCTCCAGGTGTGCGGATCGCTATACTTCGTCACGCTCCAGGTGTGCGGTTCGTGGTCATACCCCACGATTCGAGTGTGGGATCGTGGTCATACCCCACGGTCCGAGTGTGGGGGCGATCCGATCTGGTCCAAATTCCTGCAACTCTTCCAGCAAGCTATTTACGCCATACGACGACGTTTTTGACCAATCTAACTTTTCTAATCAATCATAGATCATTCCAAACAGTCATAGCAACATATAAAATCGACCATAAACACCAAAACAGCAATATAACATGTAAAAATGGATCAAACGTACCCAAAACCCATGTTTTCCCCTTAAGCATGTTTAAGCAAATATAATGGTGCGATTAGCAAAACTTAACAAAATCATCACAAACTTCTAACAGAGGTCTAAAATAACATTTCAGAATTTTAGAATATTTTTCCAGAATTTTATAGTGTAAGAATTTACTAATTATCACTAATCACCCTGATTAACTGTATTTAGTGTCAAAACAATGCTAACCACTCACCTTCACCACAAACAAAATTCTCAGAACTGAAACTCCTTTGATTTGGGGTGAATACTGATGTCCAACAGCAGCTCTAACCTTGCTTTGGTGCTTTTTCTTCTTAATTTGATGTTGCTAAGCCTAATCTTCAATTAGAAAGTGATTTGGGGTGTTTTAGATGTAGGAGGCCATTGTTAGAGTGTCTAAGGATGAAAGTGGCAGCTGGAAAATGTCTAAAGAAATGTTTTCTAACCCTAATCAGCCCCTATATACCCCTAAACCCGAAATTCCCCTCTGGGCCTAGCTGCTAATCACTCGGTTAAGCCCAATTAGCTGAAATTTACCCTCTAAATCTTAATTCGGCCATATCTCCCAAATGGTAAGTCCGTTTGGCTATTATGACCACTCTACGGAAAGAGAAACCATCATCCGGAGCCAGTGGAAGTGGTTACAGGTCAAAATTCCTTTTCAGTCAAAAGTTATGGCCAAAACAGTACCAACTAGGGGTAAAATGGTCATTTAAAAATCGGGAAAAATCATGGACATGGGAAATGACCCCAATCGTCGCCTCCCAAAGTTACATGACCATACGACTTTGTATGTGACAGAAATAAATATTCTACGATCCTATGATGCGTAGAATGCGGGTCGTTACACTCTCCCCCCCTTAAGAAATTTCGTCCCCGAAATTCCTTAACCCAAAACATACAAAGGATCCCGCATGCCTAACAACCACATACAACAATCAAACATGCAAAACAAGCAAACAAGCCTATCCTAGCATATGGAAAACTAAATAGAAGTCAAAATCTTACCAGGCAAAGAGTTCTGGGTGTGTCTTCCTAATGTCCTCCTCTGTCTCCCAAGTACAATCATTCTCATCCTCGCTCCACTGTACCTTGACTAGTTTCACCGCCTTCCTTCGAAGTTGCTTCATGTCATGCGCGACAATACGGGCCGGCTTGCGATTCCCAACCGCCTCGGGTTCTACTTCGAAGTCCTCTAACTGATCAGGTGAAATAGTCATATCTGAGTCGTGAACGAACTTCATTAGTTGGGAAACATGAAATACGTTGTGAACTGCCGCCATCTTCTCTGGTAAGTCAATTCTATATGCCAAATTCCCGACTAGTTCAAGAACAGGGAATGGGCCAACGAATCTTGGTGCCAACTTGCCTCTCCTGCCAAATCGTATTATGCTCTTCAACGGAGAAATCTTGACAAACACCAAGTCGCCAACTGAGAACTTTAAGTCTCTTCTCCTCTTATCAGCATAACTCTTCTGCCTATCTTGGGCAGCCTTCATTCGTTGTTGAATGGTCTTGATTTTATCTGAAGTTTCCCTCACCACATCTGGTCCAAGCATAAACCTCTCGCCAGTCTCTATCCAACATGATGGTGAGTTACATGGTGTTTCGTACAAAGATTCAAACGGAGCCATACCGATACTGGATTGGTAGTTATTATTATATGCAAACTCTACTAGATGCAAATGATCATCCCATAATCCACCAAAATCCAATATACATGCTCTCAAGAGATCTTCCAAAATACGATTCACCCTCTCCGTCTGACCGTCGGTCTGAGGATGATATGCGGTACTGAGATGTAACTCTGACCCTAGAGCCTCTTGTAAGCTCTTCCAAAACCCACTAGTGAACAACGGGTCTCGGTCGCTCACAATGCTTTTAGGTACTCCATGAAATCTCACTACCCACTTCATATACAATTCTGCTAACTTAGCTGCCGTTCTGGTCGATTTGACTGGTATAAACCTTGCGCTTTTAGTCAATCGATCCACAATCACCCAAATGCTATCATGTCCCGATCTAGTCCTTGGTAAACCATCGATGAAATCCATCGAGACTTGCTCCCATTTCCATTCGGGAATTTCTAATGGCTGTAACAACCCACTAGGCTTCTTTTGCTCGGCTTTAACTAGCTGGCAATTCATGCATTTGGATATAAACTTCCCAACGTCTCTTTTCATCCCTTCCCAGTAGTAAGTCTGCTTCATGTCCCGATACATCTTATTACCACCGGGATGTATAGTCAGTTTTGAGTGATGACATTCTCTAAGCACTTCATCTCTCAATCCATTGACATTGGGTACGACTAGTCTTCCATCCTTTCTAAGCCATCCATCTCGATCAAGCCATACTTGTTCGTCTCCTCATCGACACACATCTCTAACTTGGAGATGATTTCCAATAGGTTAGGATCGTCCCTCTAACTAGAGTCGATCCGCTCAATCAAAGTGGGTCTGATCGTCAAACTTGCTAACATTTCCGGATCCAATTCGCACTTTGGTCTGAAATCAAACCCCGCGATATACTCCAGTTGCTTCCATTCAAGGAACATAGCCCCTAAGCTGGCATGTCTTCTACTCAATGCATCAGCCACCGCATTGCCCTTTCCTGGTGTGTATGCGATGTCAAAATCATAGGAAGCTAAGAACTCTAACCATCTCTGCTGATGGAGATTCAGATCTTTCTGAGAGAAGAGATACTTTAACGACTTATGATCTGTAAACAACTCAAATCTTTCTCCCAAAAGATAGTGTCTCCACATCTTTAACGCGAACACGATCGCTGCCAATTCTAAATCATGGGTATGGTATCTTCTCTCGTGCGGTTTCAATTGCCGACTTGCGTAAGCTACAACCCTACCGCCTTGCATCAATACAGCACCCAGTCCGGTACCACAGGCATCCGTGTATACCGTCATCTCTTTATTGCCCTTAGGAATGACTAACACTGGTGCGCTTATCAACTTGTCCTTTAGACTCTTGAACGCATTCTCGCACCTTTCATCCCAGACAAAAGCTTGATTCTTCTTGGTCAACTGGGTCAATGGTGCTGCTATCTTGGAGAAACCTTGGATAAACTTACGATAATATCCGGCTAATCCCAAGAAACTTCTTACATCTGTTGCATTCTTGGGCGTAGGCCAATCCTGTACCGTGGCCACCTTCGCCGGGTCCACGGCAATACCATTCTCTGATACAACATGGCCCAAGAACCTCACTTCCCTCTTCCAGAAGTGACACTTAGAAAACTTTGCTTTTAATTGGTGTTTTCTCAACACCTCCATCACTACTCTTAAATGTTCCTTGTGTTCTTCCTCTGTCCTCGAATAGACCAAAATATCATCAACGAACACAAGGACAAACTTATTCAACTGATCTCTGAATACCCTATTCATAAGATCCACAAAATATGCTGGGGCATTGGTCAGCCCGAATGGCATGACCAACCACTCATAAAATCCAGACGGCGTCCGAAATGCCGTTTTAGCTATACTCTCAGCTTCCACTCTAAGCTGATGAAAACCTGTCGCGAGATCCAACTGAGAAAATATTCTCGCGCCACTCAACTGATCGAACAAATCATCTATCCGTGGTAGAGGATACTTATTCTTCCTCGTCACTTTATTCAACTCGCGGTAGTCTACACACAAACGAAGGGAACCATCCGCCTTGGTAGCAAACACAACTGGTGCTCCCCATTCAGAAACACTCCTTCTGATAAATCCCTTCTTCAAAAGATCGCTGACTTGCACCTCGAGCTCTCGCTGCTCCCTTGGTGCCATACGACGAAGTGGCATCACTATAGGTCTGGCATCTTTTACCAAATCAATACGGAACTCAATCTCTCGGTGTGGTGGAAGTCTGGTCACTTCTTCGAAAACATCCGGATACTGGCCAACCACGGGCAAACCTGACAACTCACTATGCGGAATGTCGAGGGAGTTTAGAAAACTAGCCATTACCCCCTCACTGGGTAGACCACCAAACACTATCCTCCGCCCATCATCCGCTCTAGCTGTCACCAAAAAGCCCTCACAGTCTACCACCACCCCGTATCTTCGGAGCCAATCTACTCCCAAAATAATGCCAAACCCAGTAAAGCACAAAACAAAGCAATCACAAACAAACATGCATCCATGACTCGATAAGACCACATTATGACAAATCATGCTAAGGCTAGTCGAACCACCAATCGGGTTCGTCACTACTAAAGGTCTATCGACGATCTCGGGCTCCAATCCTAACCTATCTACCAGGTCACTAGATATGAAAGAACTGGAAGCTCCGGTATCAAACAAAATTCTAACAGGAACATCATAAACAGAAAGCATACCTTGAATGACGACATTCTTTCCCTTTTCTGCCGCAGTTGGGGCATTCGACGAAGAAGGAATACCATTAAGAGCATATGCTTTCACCATTTGCTTTTCTTTAGGGGGCGGTGGACACTTGTCCTTGTGATGTCCCATTTGGCCACAGTTGAAGCACTTCCTATCCGCTGGCTTGGCCCGACAATTACTAGCATAATGGCCCTTCTTACCACAGCTGAAGCACTCAACATCTTGCTTATTCTTTTTCTTCTGGCCATCCTTAGCTTGGTTCTGCTTTCTCTTATTCTGGGAACCACCCTTGCCTCCACCACTTGCTTGTGGCTTTGGCTCATCTGCGGATGCAACCTCAGTCTTCGGCTTAGGGTAGAGACTTTCTGATCTTAATGCTTTCCCCACAATTGATTCAAACGTCTCATCGATGTGGTTAATAAGTTTTTCCCCCAAGTACTGATCCAAACCAGTTATGAATTTCTCATTCTTTTTCTCGGCAGTATCAATAAGAGATAACCCATATTTTGACAAAGTGTCAAATTCAGCAATATACTCCGAGACAGCTCTGCCATTCTGCTTGAGCTCCAAGAACTTCTTAAACAGCACTGACTTCTGAGCATCTAGAATGAACTTCTCGCTAAAGCGAGCCTTAAATTGCTCCCAAGTAATCTGATCTTCGGGAGTAGCTGCCTTTATAGCACTCCACCAATTCATTGCCCGCCCTTGCAGCTGACGGGACGCTAGCTTTCTCTTCATCGCATCCTCGATACCCAAATCCTCGAAGATACGTTCGCAACTATCCAACCAATCTTGAACATCCGTGGTCGAATCCGTTCCGTGAAACGGCTTCCCACCAAGGCTAGTATAATCCTTATTCAGCTTGGCGAAATCGACCCTTGGCGCCTGCACTATTGGACCACCACCATTTCCATCATTGGGAGCTGCCCTCCGTACCTCTCTAAGCCTTTCTCTCATGAGGTCAGTAAACATCGTCCTCATGTCAGCAGCATTCCCATTATTGGCCCCTCTACCGGTACCTCTAACATATCGGCTCATCGTCAATCTGAAAAAGGAAATGATTAACGATCCCATAGTGGTGCTAGTGCAGCACGACTTCATTCTTATACTACTAATAGTATATATATAGTTTTTGAAAACCAAAATAATCACAAATACGCTCTCTCGTATACGTATACTATCTCTCCCTGATAACTTCCCTAGGTTAATTACGCAACCTAGAGCTCTGATACCAAATGTGACGGCCCGCCCCGCACCAGTCGGCATTTCCTCCGAAAGTGCGCTGTACACGTGCCCGATTAGCACGGAACGGTCGCCAAAGAAAGGAAAGAAGTGAAGAACTAACACAAAACCTGTAGAATGCCTCACAGCGCATGGAATAAAATATAATAACAACATACTTGACATAAAACAGGCGAGACAGTGCATAAGCTGAAAACTAAAACCAACATCATCAGAGTAGCGGAAAAACAAAATACAGCTTATTACAACTTTCAAAATTGTCTCTAAAGCAAAGTAAAAGAGAGGTACACTACTAATGCCCAAAGTAGTGACCGCAGCAACACAGGGAGAATATATATATATATATATATATATATATATATATATATATATATATATATATATATCATACGTGGAAGCCTCCTGCTCGTCTCCGGTACGGCTACTCGTGCATCACCAGTTAACCTGTCTCTAGTCTGCTCGTGAGAGCACCCAGAGTAATAAGAAGAGACATAAAACTCTGGGTCAGACAAAAAGTCTGGTATGAGCGATAAGCAGCTAAACAGAACAATAACAGGTATACTAAACCATACCTGAACCTGGACCTGCAACCAAAGAGTCAGTACTACATACCGTACAATACTCTAGGATGCCAACAACATATAGTGTAGAAATACGGGGGTGGGGGTGTGTATGTCAAACAATCAAGCATAGCAACCATCCTCACGTCTCTCACTCAATGCGTAAAGTATACGATGTCTACCACTGTCAATCACTAGATCCATCGAAGTAGTAACGGAGTTCGGCTTGTACAACTACTGCTACTACCAAGCATACCCACATGGAGTCATGACTACACCTTTACAAATGACCCCACTCCATTGGTATATAGCCACTTTAGTCGTACCTAGGTCACAACATACTGTGACCCTGAGTCCGTTCACGTACTTCCCATACATAATAATCCAAAGCTACAGACATCGACAACCCCTTTGCACACGTCCCGCAGCAAAGCCCAACTCATGAAGTGAACTCATTGGTTCCCATCTGGATCCTGAGCTCTAACTTCAATATTGGACTACCTTTGCATCTCGGGTTTTAGTCTTCTCATATCCAAGCTCCTTGTCTTCCTCACGGTCGCGGTGTGCGGATCGTGGTCTTTCTCACAGTCGCGGTGTGCGGATCGTGGTCATCCTCACGCTTCAGGTGTGTGGATCGTGCTCAATCTCCACGCTCCAAGTGTGCGGATCGCTATACTTCGTCACGCTCCAGGTGTGCGGATCGCTATACTTCGTCACGCTCCAGGTGTGCGGATCGCTATACTTCGTCACTCTCCAGGTGTGCGGATCGCTATACTTCGTCACACTCCAGGTGTGCGGATCGCTATACTTCGTCATGCTCCAGGTGTGCAGTTCGTGGTCATACCCCACGATTCGAGTGTGGGATCGTGGTCATACCCCACGGTCCGAGTGTGGGGGCGATCCGATCTGGTCCAAATTCCTGCAACTCTTCCAGCAAGCTATTTACACCATACGACGACGTTTTTGACCAATCTAACTTTTCTAATCAATCATAGATCATTCCAAATAGTCATAGCAACATATAAAATCGACCATAAACACCAAAACAGCAATATAACATGTAAAAATGGATCAAACGTACCCAAAACCCATGTTTTCCCCTTAAGCATGTTTAAGCAAATCTAATGGTGCGATTAGCAAAACTTAACCAAATCATCACAAACTTCTAACAGAGGTCTAAAATAACATTTCAGAATTTTAGAATTTTAGAATATTTTTCCAGAATTTTATAGTGTAAGAATTTACTAATTATCACTAATCACCCTGATTAACTGTAATTAGTGTCAAAACAATGCTAACCACTCACCTTGACCACAAACAAAATTCTCAGAACTGAAACTCCTCTGATTTGGGGCGAATACTAATGTCCAACAGCAGCTCTAACCTTGCTTTGGTGCTTTTCTTCTTAATTTGATGTTGCTAAGCCTAATCTTCAATTAGAAAGTGATTTGGGGTGTTTTAGATGTAGGAGGCCATTGTTAGAGTGTCTAAGGATGAAAGTGGCGGCTGGAAAATGTCTAAAGAAATGTTTTCTAACCCTAATCGGCCCCTATATACCCCTAAACCCGAAATTCCCCTCTGGGCCTAGCTGCTAATCACCTGGTTAAGCCCAATTAGCTGAAATTTACCCTCTAAATCTTAATTCGGCCATATCTCCCAAACGGTAAGTCCGTTTGGCTATTATGACCACTCTACGGAAAGAGAAACCATCATCCGAAGCCAGTGGAAGTGGTTACAGGTCAAAATTCCTTTTCAGTCAAAAGTTATTGCCAAAACAGTACCAACTAGGGGTAAAATGGTCATTTAAAAATCGGGAAAAATCATGGACATGGGAAATGACCCGAATCGTCGCCTCCCAAAGTTACATGACCATACGACTTTGTATGTGACAGAAATAAATATTCTACGATCCTATGATGCGTAGAATGCGGGTCGTTACAAGCAATGCCCCAGGATTGGTACTCTGTCCAACCCTTGGATCCTGCAGGGCCGGTCCACACTTACTTTTGTGGATTAGAAATGCCTGAACACACGTTCCCCGGTCCTTTTGGACCTATAATACGGCCAGTGGCGACCGCATAAACCGAGGCCTCGAAAAATCCAACAACCACAATGAATAAATGCCAGCGCTGGTAGGTCCCTGGCACCACTCTAGCTAGAGAGAAACGCGTGCACTCCCTGCGTTCCCTTCTCCCGTTTTAGACTCTACCGGGCTGTGAGGCTCGTGAAGTCACGTTACACAAAGCTATGCCTAAATAGACTATGCTTTGATCATCCCACAAGGCTCTGCTTTGCAACAATAAGCCTTGATCAAGTGCAACTTGGCATACCACATCAACAACTCATATCATGCGATCGGTAATTATTTAACATACAAAAGGGTGTTAAGCAAGAGAATAAATCCTCCGCTACCATGCATTTGTATATTAAATAAAAACCAATTTAATTACATGAAATAAATTTCAATGTCAGGCATGCTATCCATTTACAAGTCCGTTCTAGGTCTGAACGAAACAACGTATCCGTCGATCTCCAGTACGTTTGGAAGATCATCACCTTTTACCTTGCCTTGAGGGATCAGTCCCAATTCAAGATATCAGTCACCATCAACCAAACGATGTGAAGCTCTCCGGTCTTTAGTCACCGTCTTCATCTTCGACTCTTGATCGTCGTGATGATTATTCAGAATGGGTTAGACCCGGTCTTCCTGAATAACTCGCGTATTCTTAATTAAAATCAACCATACGCCACATTCTAACTCTGAACATTCTTTTTTTAAATAAAAATATTATTTATATTAAAAGATTTTCATTAATTTTATCAAAGATAAAATAAATTAAATTTGTAATCTTTCTAAAAAGATTTATTAATATTCCAATTTTGATTTTTAATACAAGAATCATTATTACAAGATTATTAATTTCAATAAACCAATCTTGTCTTAAATTGGATTAAAGAACTAGTGTCATTTAAAACACAGTTCACGAACAACCCAAAACCAATTTCCAAAATATGGAATTTCTACAGAAACTAAATCAACAAATAATCGTTATAAATTTCTGTACCGGACTAACATTATAAATAGAATAACGGCAAAGCCTCTTAAATTCCATATATAATATCGATCTTCTTTTACAGAAGCCCATCTCGATTATTATCAATCGAATTTCCACTTAATTCCAATTTAATATATTAAATTGGAAAATTCTAATTCTAGAAAATCTTCTTTTAAATTTATAAAATAGATTTATAAATTTCAAATAATAATTTTAATGTAAATTGGATTAAAGGATAAATGTTATTTAAAACATCGTCCACTACAAATCCAATCTACATATCAATCACCAAACATAAATGTTAAGATTTAATAATCTTAAATAAAAGATTTATCCTAAAAATATTTAAAAAAATATTTTAAAATAATCAATAAAATATTATTTATGTAAAATATTCTTTATAATACAAAATCTTTTATTTTACAAAAATTCTTTTATTATGTAAACATTCTTTATTTAAAAAGAAATTCTACATTGGAATGCGACTCAACCATGCACCATATAATTTGGGTCATATGGGTTTCATACATTTCATGTATAGGGTAATAACAGGAAATAATTCTCAATCCATCCATTAACAACCAGAGTGATGATTTCAACTGTGTGAGCGTTAAAATGAAATAATAATGCTCATCGCAGCCTGTCGATCAATCGATAGACATATAATTAAACATTGGGATTTGTGTCAGTCAAGTATCGTCCCAATACCCGTGTGGGCTTTTCAGCCAACAACAATTCATATAAATAAATAAATAAATAATTGGTTAATAGGTTTAACCGATTTCAATTTCACTACACATGTCACTTATATCGAGTAAGAATGTATTTTACTCGTATGATCTCACTATATATTCCTAAAGTTACATAAAGGGCAATTTATTTATATAGCTTTATTGTGGATGACAAATGGGATTTAATTTCCATTATTCTTTATTTGTATGAAGTTTCTTAACAATACTTTTTAGTGTATATTTTGACCAACAATACAATTGTATATTAAAATATAAATTCTAATGCAAGTTTGCAAATAAAAATTGGATTTTATGTTTGCGTATAAATTCTACTGTATATTATGCAAATAAAAGTAATCCTTATATTTGCACATAAATTCTGTTTCCTACAAAGATGAGTGAAAGTGATATACTCATTTTGTTAACAATTCTATTTCAACAAATACAATGTAAATAAAAGTGTGTTTCTAATCTTGTACTTTTATTTGTACATAAAACACAAATAAAAATGTCTCTCATGTATTTGTCTTTTTTTATTTGACAAAACAATGTAAAAAATGTTCTTTTATATCTTGTACTTTTATTTAGCAAAACAATGATAAATAAAATGTCTTTTACTCTTTTACTTTTATTTAACAAGCAATGATAAATAAAAGTGTAATTTCCTTTCTATGCTTTATTTGCATCTAAAAATGCAAATAAGAAATATAACTACTTTTTTTTGTGTTTTGTTCACATATAAAAGGGGAAACAACTATGTGATTCTTTTTCCTATATTTTGTTTGCATAAAATGCAAAATAAAAAAATATGTCATATTCTTATTTATACAAAATAGTAAATTCACATAATTACCTCATTTTACTTATAATAAGAAATGTAAGTAAATAAAAAGGGATCACATGATTTGATCTTTCTATTTACAATAGAAATAAAAGTGATTCACATAGTTTTGTTCTTTTTTTTTATTTACGATCGAAAATGTAAATAAAAGTGATTCACATAGTTTGTACTTTTTATTTACAATAGAAAATGTAAATAAAAGTGATTCACATAATTATGTTCTTTTTATTTTTATAATAGAAAATGTAAATAAAATGATTCATACATTTTTTGCTTTTCATTTACAATAGAAAATGTAAATAAAATGATTCATATTATTTTGTTCTTTTCATGGAAAATGTAAACTTTTCTCTTATTCTTATACTACATTAAAATATGATAAAATATGATTTACTTCATGTGCATTCATATGATTATAAAATATGAATTTACTTCATATGCATTCACATGATTATAAAATATGAATTTACTTCATACGCACTCATATTATTATAAAACATGTTAAATTTTTACTTACAAAGGATAGGCTTTAAAATAAATTAAAATCTTTATATTAGAAATCCAAATTTCTATTCTCGATTCGGATTCTATGCTTTTACAAAGATAAAGATTAATTTTTATATTGTTTGTAAATAAAAATGTGAAATCTTTAATCAAAGAAAACAAACAACACAACCTACATGATTTGACAAATAATGACATTTCTTTTATTGCATAGCGTATAAACATGAATAATTTCAAACAAAAGAGAAGATTATAGCGCACACATAAATTTAGGAACATAAATTACATCGCTCGATTGAAATAAGAACTGCAAAGATGAGATTATTTTTACATCCCACGTTTGAATATAAATGAAATGAACTGTAAAGATAGGACTTTCACATTCCACGCTTGAAATAAAATAAAATGCAATTCAAGATGGAACTTTTACATTCCACGCTTGAAATAAAATAAAATGCAATTCAAGATGGAACTTTCACATTCCACGCTTGAAATAAAATAAAATGCAATTCAAGATGAAACTTTCACATTCCACGCTTGAAATAAAATAAAATGCAATTCAAGATGAAACTTTCACATTCCATGCTCGAAATAAAATAAAATGAAATCAAAGATGGAACTTTTATATCTCATCTTTAATAACATGAAAACAAAGAGGGGACTTTACATCCACACACTAGGCTCATGAACGATAAAGATGAGATTTTCATCCCACGTTTGGAAAAGAAAATAAAATAAACTAAATTGCAATGATGGGGTTTTATATCTCACTTTAAATAAAGATGAGATTTTCAACCTCCACTCTTGAAATAAAATAAAATAAATAAATTGCAAAGATGGGGTTTTATATCTCACTTTAAATAAAGATGAGATTTTCAACCTCCACTCTTGAAATAAAATAAAATAAATAAATTGCAAAGATGGGGTTTTATATCTCACTTTAAATAAAGATGAGATTTTCAACCTCCACGCTTGAATGAAAAATAACAGCGCCAATGTACAGAAAATAATAGAGCGATGTACAGAAATAATAGCGCGCGTTCATAGATCTTAACCCACAGATCTCGAATAACAATGGATAAAAATTACTGCGCGATACACGAATCTAAAAATCTAGATTCGGGATAAAATAAATAAAATACTCGCAATGCGTACATGAAACTGAATAAAAGAAATAAAACATCACAGCACAGATTTACACTATTACAAGCATACAATTATACAGAATTTTAATTACAGATAATAGTTAAAAATTAAAATTGAATAAAATTCAGTTCAGAGTTCTCACCTTGCGCGGATAAGGGTAGAGACAAGAACAAGCAAAATTTTATTTTGGAAATCCTCTTCTCTTTCTTTTGAACTTTCTTTTGAAGAGAAAGAGAAAAGAGAAGAAAGAAGAAAGTAAAAGAAGAGGAAGGAAGAAAGGTTTTATTCTAATAAAACTTAGTATACAACACATGAAGGAGGTACCATGCTTATATAGCTGCATTAGCCAAGGCCAAGGGGATTATTCTACGATGTGGGACAAAACTCCATTTCAAAAATAACACCTAAACAAAGTAGCTTAGTGTGAACGCGTGCGAAGGAATTTGCAAAAAGAACCCCTTATTTAATTGCTCCAACTCATCTTAAAAAGAAGAAAAAACTTTTGTATGTTTTATCTTATTCAACCTTGTATGTTTTATTATTATTATTATTATTATTTAAATTAACAAGAACGTGTTTTCCTTCATTTCTTTTATTACATTAAAATGTAATCTCTTCTTTCATTACATGATTCAATGTGGCACTAAAAATGCGTTTATTCTTACTATTTATACATGATACTAAAAATATGCTTTATTTTTAATATTTAAAAACATGATATTAAATTTTTTTTTTCTTACTCTTAATATTCCAACTAATGACCATTTCTATATGTACAATAAAAATGAAATCTTATCATTTATATATTTCTCCATCATAACATTCTTAACATAATGACATTTTTATTAACATGACATTTTTATATAACTTACATTACTAACTAAAATGACATATTTATTTTAACTAAACATTCCTAATAAGAGTGATGATTCTATATTAATATAACGTTTCTAAACAAATGATGTTTATATTAACATGATGCTAAAAAATATCCTTATTCACATATATTAATATGATGCTAAAAATATAATTATTTCTAGTATAACACAACGACGCTAAGTTCATACTTGTTTTTAGTGAAAATACACAACGCAAATTTTATATGTTTGATGTCAACATATAATTTCAACATAAATTGTTTAAAAATAAAATTTTTATTTTCTGCCTCAATTTCTTAACAAACTTCATAAAAATAAGATTTTAAAATTGGTCCAAAATTCCGGGTTGTTACAATCACCCCCACTTAAGAACTTTTCGTCCTCGAAAAGGAGCGTAGCTCAAAATTGTAAAATTAACTATCTTAATTTTAAATTTTAATGGTAGATTATCTTTTCAAAATATACATAACTTTTTATATATAAAAATCATATTTCAAAGAATAGATTATAAATATCAAAAATGCGTTAATTATAAATTCGTAACTCTTACTCGTTCTAGGTCATTACTAACCCCATCTCTAACGAGTTTACTCATTCTAGGATACTGCTGATCCTATCTCTAATGAGTATTCTTATTGGACATTACTAATCCAATCTCTGATGAGTCTTTTGTTCAGTTCTAACAAGTTGTACCCCAAAGATTTGAGCTAACCAGAGCTCTGATACCAACTGTAAAGACCCGCGAATTCCCACCCTTTGAATCGACCATAAACCACACAGGTCTGACCCAAAAAGTGAAAATCTACGAATACTTTAACTTTGGGAATACAACATATTAAAACAACAACAGAAGCCTTTTATAAAATATCATATAATGTTACATCAGAGTACAGAATATCAAAGTACGTTGAATAAAAAAAAGTGGAAGAATAAGTTACAATAATTAAAAAATATTGTAGCGGAAGAAACACAGCGGAAGACTCTCTATCTCTAGACACAGCTTTAAGCTTCAACCCAGAATCCTGCTTAATATATCTACAAAAATAGCTACTCGACTGCCCGTGTGGAAAATATGGGCACCCGAGTTTGCCAGCGGACAAACTACAGGTCAGTCATGGGACTGGTGTGAGAATTCTACTTAACCTATATAATATAATAAGGCTAATCACAGGACCACTCCACTTTCGCGGAACGGGTTTTCTCCTATAAATTGCCAGTGCATAAAGTAAAGTAAATCGTAGAATAACGCAATGTCTTTTTGAAAAATGAAACCATTATAAGACCCAGGTCCCATCACACAATGTCACGCAAGCTGGAGGATAGGGTTTTACCTTATAATGGTCAAGAAATGCTTGATACGATAAACACGGTATTATATAATAATAATGTGCAACCAATTTGAAATACATCAAAGTAAATGTATTAATCCTAGACGACATGAGTGCCCCATCCCACTATGTCGCCATATATAGGTATACAATCAAAACCGCGTGATGTCGTATTGGAAATTTGGGTTTCCATCTGAGTCAAGGCTAGGGAGGAGATCCTTACCAATTCGAGACATTCTAGCAATGCCCCAGGATTGGTACTCTGTCCAACCCTTGGATCCTGCAGGGCCGGTCCACACTTACTTTTGTGGATTAGAAATGCCTGAACACACGTTCCCAGTCCTTTTGGACCTATAATACGGCCAGTGGCGACCGCATAAACCGAGGCCTCGAAAAATCCAACAACCACAATGAATAAATGCCAGCGCTGGTAGGTCCCTGGCACCACTCTAGCTAGAGAGAAACGTGTGCACTCCATGCGTTCCCTTCTTCCATTTTAGACTCTACCGGGCTGTGAGGCTCACGAAGTCACGTTACACAAAGCTATGCCTAAATAGACTATGCTTTGATCATCCCACAAGGCTCTGCTTTGCAACAATAAGCCTTGATCAAGTGCAACTTGGCATACCACATCAACAACTCATATCATGCGATCGGTAATTATTTAACATACAAAAGGGTGTTAAGCAAGAGAATAAATCCTCCGCCACCATGCATTTATATATTAAATAAAAACCAATTTAATTACATGAAATAAATTTCAATGTCAGGCATGCTATCCATTTACAAGTCCGTTCTAGGTCTGAACGAAACAATGTATCCGTCGATCTCCAGTACGTCTGGAAGATCATCACCTTTTACCTTGCCTTGGGGGATCAGTCCCAATTCAAGATATCTGTCACCATCAACCAAACGATGTGAAGCTCTCCGGTCTTTAGTCACCGTCTTCATCTTCGACTCTTGATCGTCGTGATGATTATTCAGAATGGGTTAGACCCGGTCTTCCTGAATAACTCGCCTATTCTTAATTAAAATCAACCATACGCCACATTCCAACTCTGAACATTATTTTTTTAAATAAAAATATTATTTATATTAAAAGATTCTCATTAATTTTATCAAAGATAAATTAAATTAAATTTTAAATCTTTCTAAAAAGATTTATTAATATTCCAATTTTGATTTTTAATACAAGAATCATTATTACAAGATTATTAATTTCAATAAACCAATCTTGTCTTAAATTGGGTTAAAGAACTAGTGTCATTTAAAACACAGTTCACGATAAACCCAAAACCAATTTCCAAAATATGGAATTTCTACAGAAACCAAATCAACAAATAATCGTTATAAATTTCTGTACCGGTCTAACATTATAAATGGAATAACGGCAAAGCCTCTTAAATTCCATATATGATATCGATCTTCTTTTACAGAAGCCCATCTCGATTATTATCAATCGAATTTCCACTTAATTCCAATTTAATATATTAAATTGGAAAATTCTAATTTTAGAAAATCTTCTTTTAAATTTATAAAATAGATTTATAAATTTCAAATAATAACTTCAATGTAAATTGGATTAAAGGATAAATGTTATTTAAAACATCGTCCACTACAAATCCAATCTACATATCAATCACCAAACATAAATGTTAAGATCTAATGATCATAAATAAAAGATTTATCCTAAAAATATAAAAAAATATTTTAAAATAATCAATAAAATATTATTTATTTAAAATATTCTTTATAATACGAAATCTTTTGTTTTACAAAAATTCTTTTATCATGTAAACATTCTTTATTTAAAAAGAAATTATGCATTGCAATGCGACTAAACCATGCACCATATAATTTGGGTCATATGGGTTTCATACATTTCATGTATAGGGTAATAACATGAAATAATTCTCAATCCATCCATTAACAACCAGAGTGACGATTTCAACTGTGTGAGCGTTAAAATGAAATAATAATGCTCATCGCAGCCTGTCGATCAATCGATAGACATATAATTAAACATTGGGATTTGTGTCAGTCAAGTATCGTCCCAATACCCGTGTGGGGTTTTCAGCCAACAACAATTCATATAAATAAATAAATAAATAATTGGTTAATAGTTTTAACCAATTTCAATTTCACTACACATGTCACTTATATCGAGTAAGAATGTATTTTACTCGTATGATCTCACTATATATTCCTAAAGTTACATAAAGGGCAATTTATTTATATAGCTTTATTGTGGATGACAAATGGGATATAATTTCCATTATTGTTTATTTGTATTAAGTTTCTTAACAATACTTTTAAGTGTATATTTTGACCAACAATACAATTGTATATTAGAATATAAATTCTAATGCAAGTTTGCAAATAAAAATTGGATTTTATGTTTGCGTATAAATTCTACTGTATATTATGCAAATAAAAGTAATCCTTATATTTGCACATAAATTCTGTTTTCTACAAAGATGAGTGAAAGTGATATCCTCATTTTGTTAACAATTCTATTTCAACAAATACAATGTAAATAAAAGTGTGTTTCTAATCTTGTACTTTTATTTGTACATAAAACACAAATAAAAATGTCTCTCATGTATTTGTCTTTTTTTATTTGACAAAACAATGTAAAAAAAATGTTCTTTTATATCTTGTACTTTTATTTAGCAAAACAATGATAAATAAAATGTCTTTTACTCTTTTACTTTTATTTAACAAGCAATGATAAATAAAAGTGTAATTTCCTTTCTATGCTTTATTTGCATCTAAAAATGCAAATAAGAAATATAACTACTTTGTTTTTGTGTTTTGTTTACATATAAAAGGGGAAACAACTATGTGATTCTTTTTCCTATATTTTGTTTGCATAAAATGAAAAATAAAAAAAATATGTCATATTCTTATTTATACAAAATAGTAAATTCACATAATTACCTCATTTTACTTATAATAAGAAATGTAAATAAATAAAAAGGGATCACATGATTTGATCTTTCTGTTTACAATAGAAATAAAAGTGATTCACATAGTTTTGTTCTTTTTTTTTTATTTACGGTCGAAAATGTAAATAAAAGTGATTCACATAATTTGTACTTTTTATTTACAATAGAAAATGTAAATAAAAGTGATTCACATAATTTTGTTCTTTTTATTTTTATAATAGAAAATGTAAATAAAATGATTCATACATTTTTTGCTTTTCATTTACAATAGAAAATGTAAATAAAATGATTCATATTATTTTGTTCTTTTCATGGAAAATGTAAACTTTTCTCTTATTCTTATACTACATTAAAATATGATATAATATGATTTACTTCATGTGCATTCATATGATTATAAAATATGAATTTATTTCATATGCGTTCACATGATTATAAAATATGAATTTACTTCATACGCACTCATATTATTATAAAACATGCTAAATTTTTACTTACAAAGGATAGACTTTAAAATAAATTAAAATCTTTATATTAGAAATCCAAATTTCTATTCTCGATTCGGATTCTATGCTTTTACAAAGATAAAGATTAATTTTTATATTGTTTGTAAATAAAAATGTGAAATCTTTAATCAAAGAAAACAAACAACACAACCTACATGATTTGACAAATAATGACATTTCTTTTATTGCATAGCGTATAAACATGAAGAATTTCAAACAAAAGAGAAGATTATAGCGCACACATAAATTTAGGAACATAAATTACATCGCTCGATTAAAATAAGAACTGCAAAGATGAGATTATTTTTACATCCCATGTTTGAATATAAATGAAATGAACTGTAAAGATAGGACTTTCACATTCCACGCTTGAAATAAAATAAAATGCAATTCAAGATGGAACTTTCACATTCCACGCTTGAAATAAAATAAAATGCAATTCAAGAT
This sequence comes from Allium sativum, assembly GCA_030737875.1. Lineage (NCBI taxonomy): Eukaryota > Viridiplantae > Streptophyta > Magnoliopsida > Asparagales > Amaryllidaceae > Allium > Allium sativum. The sequence goes on from CM060920.1 coordinate 1,021,842,429, forward strand.
GAAACTTTCACATTCCACGCTTGAAATAAAATAAAATGCAATTCAAGATAAAACTTTCACATTCCACGCTTGAAATAAAATAAAATGAAATCAAAGATGGAACTTTTATATCTCATCTTTAATAACATGAAAACAAAGAGGGGACTTTACATCCACACACTAGGCTCATGAACGATAAAGATGAGATTTTCATCCCACGTTTGGAAAATAAAATAAAATAAACTAAATTGCAATGATGGGGTTTTATATCTCACTTTAAATAAAGATGAGATTTTCAACCTCCACTCTTGAAATAAAATAAAATAAATAAATTGCAAAGATGGGGTTTTATATCTCACTTTAAATAAAGATGAGATTTTCAACCTCCACTCTTGAAATAAAATAAAATAAATAAATTGCAAAGATGGGGTTTTATATCTCACTTTAAATAAAGATGAGATTTTCAACCTCCACGCTTGAATGAAAAATAACAGCGCCAATGTACAGAAAATAATAGCGCGATGTACAGAAATAATAGCGTGCGTTCATAGATCTTAACCCACAGATCTGGAATAACAATGGATAAAAATTATTGCGCGATACACGAATCTAAAAATCTAGATTCGGGATAAAATAAATAAAATACTCGCAATGCGTACATGAAACTGAATAAAAGAAATAAAACATCACAGCACAGATTTACACTATTACAAGCATACAATTATACAGAATTTTAATTATAGATAATAGTTAAAAATTAAAATTGAATAAAATTCAGTTCAGAGTACTCACCTTGCGCGGATAAGGGTAGAGACAAGAACAAGAAAAAATTTATTTTGGAAATCCTCTTCTCTTTCTTTTGAACTTTCTTTTGAAGAGAAAGAAGAAAGTAAAAGAAGAGGAAGGAAGAAAGGTTTTATTCTAATAAAACTTAGTATACAACACATGAAGGAGGTACCATGCTTATATAGTTGCATTAGCCAAGGCCAAGGGGATTATTCTACGATGTGGGACAAAACTCCATTTCAAAAATAACACCTAAACAAAGTAGCTTAGTGTGAACGCGTGCGAAGGATTTTGCGAAAAGAACCCCTTATTTAATAGCTCAAACTCATCTTAAAAAGAAAAAAAATCCTTTGTATGTTTTATCTTATTCAACCTTGTATGTTTTATTATTATTATTATTATTTAAATTAACAAGAACGTGTTTTCCTTCATTTCTTTTATTACATTAAAATGTAATCTCTTCTTTCATTACATGATTCAACGTGACACTAAAAATGCGTTTATTCTTACTATTTATACATGATACTAAAAATATGCTTTATTTTTAATATTTAAAAACATGATATTAATTTTTTTTTCTTACTCTTAATATTCCAACTAATGACCATTTCTATATGTACAATAAAAATGAAATCTTATCATTTATATATTTCTCCATCATAACATTCTTAACATAATGACATTTTTATTAACATGACATTTTTATATAACTTACATTACTAACTAAAATGACATATTAATTTTAACTAAACGTTCCTAATAAGAGTGATGATTCTATATTAATACAACGTTTCTAAACAAATGATGTTTATATTAACATGACGCTAAAAAATATCCTTATTCACATATATTAATATGATGCTAAAAATATAATTATTTCTAGTATAACACAATGACGCTAAGTTCATACTTGTTTTTAGTGAAAATACACAACGCAAATTTTATATGTTTGATGTCAACATATAATTTCAACATAAATTATTTAAAAATAGAATTTTTATTTTCTGCCTCAATTTCTTAACAAACTTCATAAAAATAAGATTTTAAAATTGGTCCAAAATTCCGGGTTGTTACATGTGCGAACTAGATGCATGATCTCCATTGTCTAAAACCGCGAGGTTTTAAGGTAGAGCGTGGAGCCGTACTAGGGACGGTCCCGGTTTTAACTACCCTGCCGTTATGCTGCCGAAATTTTGAATAATATTCATGTGTTTGAATTATTTTCATTTGCTGAAACTATATTTATTCATTGAATAGAAAACCTTCATGTGTTGAATCGATATTCATTCGTTGATTAGAAATTCATGTGTTGAATGGTATTCGTGTTTTAAATATAAAAATCACATTTTTATCTATATATAGAAACTACAGAAAACCTTCATGTGTTGAATCGATATTCATTCGTTGATTAGAAATTCATGTGTTGAATGGTATTCGTGTTTTAAAATATAAAAATCACACTTTTATCTATATATAGAAACTATAGAAAACCTTCATGTGTTGAATCGATATTCATTCGTTGATCAGAAATTCATGTGTTGAATTGTAGTGACCCAGATTTCCGCAACATCAGAGTTGACTATATACATCATACGTCCAACCCAAATATCACGAAAATACGAGACATTTTTTTTTTAGAAGAAAGAGGTAGAAGAAGAACAGAAATAACAACACAGAATCTCACATCGCAGCGGAACAAAATTAATATATCACATCTTTGAAATACAAAATTTTAACTGTATAACATACACTTATCAGAGTACAACACTTACAACATAGCGTAACAACTATAACTAGATAACGCTGAAGCCTCCTGCTCCAAGCTCCTTTAGATATATCTGCAAAATCCTGAACTACTTGACTGCCCGTACAAATTTAGGCACCCAAGAGTTTAGGTAGAACAAAACAAAATAAACTCCGGGTCAGTCATGGGACTGGTATGAGTAAACAGTTTAAAACCAGTTTCAGAAAACTAAATGATATCTCATAAGACCACGCCGTATAACACGGAACGGGTTTTTCCCTTTTGAGAATCCAAACACTTGACTTATCTTTATATCAAAACTCTTTTGATATTATAATAATGTCTTAATCAAGTAGATAACAATCTAGTGGAACGTTTGCATCTCACGTTCCACATATATATACAATCAAAACCGCAAGCACTTATTGGGTAATGGATTTCCAACTATGACAAGTTATGGAATCACCTTCCGCTGGTATATCTCTAGAGGAGAATACACCGAGTTCAACAAGAACATCTTGCAACTCAGCCACACATGACCGACCACTCATTTCGCTTGAGTGTATCGAATGTATATCACCAACGATTGGGATCAGCAACCGTTTCCCGAATGGGACAGCATCGACAATATATTTTTAGAAGTAAATGAAACTCTAGATCAGGTGATTATACACCCTAATAGGTGCGACCTACATAGCCATGCTACTTGCCCGATTTCTGTCATTTACCGGATGATGAGGCTAGAAGCTACGCTTTATCATCACACCAGATTCTCTTTGAATGCCACATCGTCAAATCCATCAAATCACCGATTGACGTCCTCAACAGTACATTACGTGTTAGCTAAAAGAAGTTTCCTTCTCCGCTTCCACTCTTGGTACGGTTGAAGAAATCAATGTACGTGACCTTTCTGGAAATACTCTGTCAGACATTCATCCATACAAGTCACCCAGGAACAGGATGAACTGAAGGCACTATTTCTATTAATAGAAAAAGTCCTTGCACTCTACTCCATCTTCGATTATCTTTATATAATCTGATTCGCACGCTACTGCCGATATGGAGTGGTTCTTCGGATAATAATCCAACCGGTCTCTCCATATTGACAACGATGGTCAAAACTTCGATAGTCTGTGATTTAACTATCGAATGAAAACAAGTGTTTCGATAGTCGATGATTTAACTATCGAATAAAACAAGTGTTCATCCAAACATCAACAATTACTGAACCTTTAATTAATATTCCATTAATTAAATCACTTTTCTATTTCTTTATCAATATTTGTAAATCAAATATTTCAACAACCATATTGGCCTTATACGTTATTTGGAAAACATTTCCATATATCGCCTTCTTTTATTTTCTAAACTTTAGAAAATATATGCTAGTTATAATTGGAAAATATTCCAATTACTTGTCTCTTTTCCAATCTCGTTTATTCCTATACTTAGGAAACGTTCATTATTCTATTTCCAAGCTTTGCACATATTTGGGTTAAAACAGATGTTGTGTAAAACATCGTTACGACAACCCAAATACAGTATTTAACGAATTCTTATTCCACATTGATCTTCGAGCCTGAATCTTGCTACTTATCGGTATATCATGAAATCAACCAAGTTGGGGTATAATTACCTCTCAGACCTTGACTGAATAACATTTAACGTCAAAACAGACAAGACTACTTACTCGAACAAATCAATTCCATACAACTACTGATTTACTTTTAAACACGTATATACTTTCTCTTTCTATTCCTTCTAGATTTTATTCTTAGTCTTCCTTTTTGATTATACTATTCTATTTCTAAGTTCATTTCCTTATCGACTTCTTTATATATCGATACGTTGATTTCTAACTATCAAATTATCTTAAAAATATTCTATCTCCTTAAATTCCCGGAAAAATTCGCCATAACCTCCTTTGTACCGGGAGTATCGGGAAATTTCAAATAGCATTCCCGGTCCTTCTTATCTCAAAAAGAAAAAGAAAAAGCCAAGCGGCTTGCCGATACGGCGCATAAAATCTCATATGGAAATTAAATACGTACCTTTTTGTCGGGCATTCTATTTATTTCATACTTTATTCCATACCTGTCTCCTGTATATTTATGCATGTCCAATCTATTTTAACTATACCAATCGTTTTAACTAAATTTGTTAATTAAATCTGTTAATTAACTTCTTAGTCTATTCCACTTCTATTTATCCAAATCTATTATCTTCTATTATTCAAATCCTATAATATAAATCCCATTTGAATTCTATATTCAAATTCTATATTATAAATCCCATTTGGATATCTATATTCAAAGTCTATAGTTAAACTCCATTTGAATTCTATATTCAAAGTCTATTTGAATTCTCGGCATTTATTTATAAACAACGTTTATAACTTCAATTCAAATCCCACCTTTCCATTTATAAACAACGTTTATAAATTCAATTCAAACCCCATATTTTCATTTATAAACAACTTTATAAATTCGATTCAAATTCCATCCTTTCATTTATAAACAACGTTTATAAGTTCAATTACTTGTTTATATATATATATATATATATATATATTTCAAAACAAGTTAAAGTTTCTATACTTCATTTAAAATTCAAATTCTATTTATAAAAATAGAATTCCCCCTTTTAATTTCAAGTACCCTTTTTGATATTTTTATAAATCAATATTCAAGCCCAGGGATATTTTAAACAATCAAATCAACCAATTATTCAATCATTTGATTTTTAACACATCATATAGGAATATATATGAAATCAAACAAACAACAAACATATAATATATTTTTGAGGAATCCAGTTGGATTCCTCCAACCTGTTTTCCTGCATCCACAGATGTTAGTCAACATAGTAATACCCATCCTGCTTCGTGGCAGGATATCGCGGTATAGAAGGTCATCCACTAATCATAGCGTGGGGCGTATAGGGTAATCATCCGCTATGAAACTGCGGGCATCCGCTAATGATACTGCGGGAATCCAACAAATCATCAACCCAATATATATATAATAGTCAACCAATCCTAAATAACTATATATATTTTTAAAACAATCAGATAGCATTCAAACAAGCATAACAATTATTTTTAACTATATAAAAATAAATTCTAAATAAAAGGTGAGATTTACTCACCTGGATTTTATTTGCGACTTTTACCCATTTAAAATTTCTTTTTCAGTGATTTCTGAGACTCCGAACTCCCCATAAATGATTCGATTCGATTTAACCTTGCATAAGAAAAATTCTAAACTTTATAAATAGGCTGATGAAGCTTCTTAACACAGTCCTATGTTAAGAATGTATTAAAATTTAATTTAATTTCCTAAACTTCCAAATTCCAGTTTAACAGTCAAATGACATTTATTTTCTAAAAGTATACAAATCTTGGTTGTAATTAATATACTAATTTAAATAAAAATTAGTTTTCCATGTAACTAAGCCCAAATTTAAACTTAATTTCCTACTCAATAAATTAGTTTAGAATTTTATTCTTTACTAACTAAGTATCTAAGATTGAACAAATTCCTTAAATTAATTACTAATTTGCCTAAATAAAATTCCAAATAAATTTAAAAGCAAAAATCAAAATATACCTTAACTACTTTTCATTAACACTTCTTCTCCATATTCAGACATTTTATCGAACACTTGGACCGCCCCGCCATTTCCTTCACTCTCTTCGGCATTTCACCGAACACCACACATACTTCTTCATTCTCCTAACCGTTAACATAGCAGCGCCCTCTTCTAACCACGACAGTCACCAAAATCAGCATCCATTTCAGCACCGGCTGCCTCCCTTCCGACATCAGTATTCCTCCGACATCCCTCAACCACCCAGATTTTCACCTCAACCCCCAAGCCTGATCGAACAACACCCACTCACCCCCTTTTCCATTTTCGAACTCCCATTTCACATTGTCGCACTCATCAGCACCTCCCCTTTCAATCTCGCCCCTCAAACTTGCCACTGTCGAGGTCGAGAGTCAAGGCAAAACAGATCGCACCCAATAAAACAACATAAGAGCGAAACCCTAGTTCCAGCAATCACTACAAATCCCAAAATCGATCGCGAGTTGAACCCTGACCTTGACATCATCTTCGCGTCGCTTCTACACTCACAGTCTGAAATCGAGTTCGATCCTATTTAATGATTTCCCCTCCGCTGATTCGAATGAAGAAAAGAAGAAAAAGAGAGAGCGGTGTTCGATTTTGAACTCGAAAAAGAGGATGGAGGCAGGAGTATTTTAAAGGGGGAGGTGCGGTCTTTAATTGAACAGAGTGGTCATGGTTTTGTGGAGATAAAGGAGGAGATGCGGATTCAATTTGGCCATGTATTTTCTCTTCCACATTGTCTGTCTTCCGTCCACCAAAAGAAAAGGAATTTCTTTATTTTAATTTAATTGGTTTTAAATTAGCTTTTAAACCGATATCCAAAAATTAAATTATCACTTGATTTCAAACCCCTTTCTGAACTCAACAAGTGACATTTCTAGCATTATACCACTGCTCTTAACATACTGGGATAGGTTACGATGTCCAATTCGATCATCCCGAACAGATATAAATTTAAATTGATATAAATTTAATTTCAAAACAATTTATTTCTTCGATAATAAATTAATATTATCGTTTATAAATTCAAAACAGAATTCTAATAAATTATTTAAAATAATTTGTCTTCGTTTTAAATTCGAATTGAATTATTACAGCTCGTATTTCGATAAATATATTCGAAATAAGCTGTGTTTCGATTATAAAATATATAACTCAATATAAATATAAATTTATATTGTCAACTAAATATTTAAAACCATAAAAGTATTTGGCCAAACCCCGGGTCATTACAATCTTCCCCACTTAAAATAATTTCGTCCTCGAAATTGCTAAGGTAGAAAAAGTGCTACAAACCCATTTATCTTTTCAAAACTTATTTATGTTGATACTCAACATTTCAAACTTCCTTACGTAACGCTCTTTGAATAAATCCCTATTCGATAACTCTTCCCTTCGAATAACTATATTCGATAATCTCTCTTTCGAATAACTAGATTCGAAGACCTTTCTTCGAATAAACTATATTCGATTAACTCCTTTAATTCTATTCGAATAAACTAATATTCAATTAACTCCTTCGAATAACCAATATTCTATAACTCACTTTGATTAAACTAATCGATAACTCTTTTCGATTAAACTATATTCGATAACTTCTTTAATTTACTAATAATCGATAACTCCTTCGATTAACTAATAATTGATAACTCCTTTCAAATAACCAAATTCGATAATTCCTTTCGAATAAACTATATTCGATAACTTCTTTAATTCTATTCAAATAAACTAATATTCAATTTAACTCCATTCGCTGGACTCTAGATCGCAGCGATCACAATGGTTACGCCTGATTCCCCCAGGAAACATCCGACCGCCCTAGGCTATCTGCAGCCCTGCGAATTACGCTAGCAGTCGTACAAAATGGCAACTTATCCTGAGTAACTATATTTGGCTAACTCTATCTCAGTAACTATATTCGATCAACTTTAATTGAATAACTAACATTCAATTAAATCCAAATTCGATTAACTATGTTCAATTAACTCTATCTGGTCAACTCTTAATTTGAATAACAAATATTCGATAAATTCTAATTGAATAACTAATATTCAATTAACTCTACGGATTAACCCTAACTGATTAACCCTAACTGGTTAATTCTTACTCTAATCGATTTATTCTAACGCTAATCGACTTCTCCTATTCGAATAACTCCTATTGGATAACATTTCTTCATTTATAAAGATTTACTTTTAGTAACGGTTCTTCACTTATAAATGTTCTCTTTAATAACGTTACTTCACTTATACAAGTGTTGTGTACCCCTTCTATTTAAAACAATCGGTGTTTAAAACCAATATCTCTTCTCTATATAAGCTCAGACTTATATATTCCATTTATCGAATGATAAATATTTAATTTAATTTATAAACTGTTATTTATAAATTAATCTTTTCTACTTGTCTGTTAAAAACAGATTTCCATTTTCTATTCATCTTCTGAATATTCCTTTGATCAAATTCTATTTATTTAACAAGTAAATATCTCATCTATAACATTCTATTTATTTTCTATAAATAAATATTTCCATTGAATCTATTTGTAAATGTTTTACAAATATTTCTCCTTTTATTTGTTTGCACATAACTTCCTTTGTATTTGTGTTACAAATATATTTCCTTTATTCACACCCAATTCATATTCACATTGATTTTACTCAATTTTCATTTCGATCCATTTAACTTGCTTAAGTTAAATTTAATTTCAATCATTCCAAATTCCATTAACTAGTTGTTAATTAACCGTTTTGCCTATTTCACCCTTTTTATTTGAATATAACTTGTTCAAATATATGTCAACTTAATTATAACTAATCTAATTATATTTCAACTCGAGTTATATATTCGATTTCGAATATAAACTCTCAATTTCTTTCACTTATCAAAAACCCAGTTTCGATTCTAATTTCCTTTAACTAATTATTTTCCAATTTACTTAATTCTATTTAACCATTTAAAATATGATTTTTGTTTCAAAAATCATTTCACTTACTCCACTGGAGTTCATATTTATTTTATATCTCCAGTCTGGATTTTTCTAATGCCAATTCAGATTTTATTTCCTAAAAATCCTTTTATTTATTTAATTAAACCGTTATGGTTTTATAATGGTTCTGGCGCTGCTTTTCAAAAAAATTGATTTTGACATAACTCAAAATCTATACGACGAAATCCAGATTTTTCTCTTTCATTAGAAAACTATCGTTCAACCGGTCCCGACGATTCTTGTTTCACAGAATTCCGATTTCAATCGAGTCCTGTATACTAAATTGAAGTTCGAATCGCCAATTTACGAACTGCCGCGCTATGACGAGCTCGTTTTAATTATATTTATAAATATAAACGTTTTAACTTCGTTTATAATAAATTCAACTCCATTCTTGATATATTTTTAATATATATCCAATCCATTTCAACATATTTCCGATCTATTTCACTTCTTTCTTCAAATCCTATATATTTACAATATTCAAATTCCATTTGAACCTCTTTATTCAAACTCTATATTTGAATTTCCTTCTATTCAATTTCTATTTGAATTTTCCTTTATTCAAATTCTAATTCAACTTCTTATCTTCAAATTCTATTTGAATTTCTTATCTTCAATTTCTATTTGAAATCCTTCATTCAAAACCTATTTCAAATCCCTTATTCAAATTCCATTTGAAATCCTTTATTCGATTTCTATTTAAATTCCTTTGAATTTAAATTCTATTTCAACTCCTTTTGTTTTCTTTGAATTCTATTTAACCATTCTCCATTTGGATTCTAATATTCAAATCTCCATTTGACTTTTCTTTATTCAAATCCATTTGAATTCCATTGAATTCAAATTCCATTTCAATTTTTCTTATACAATTTCTATTTCACTTCTATTTGAATTATATATATATTCAAATTCCTTTAATTTACTTCTATTTGAAATCTATATTCCCATTTCACATTTCAAAATTCCTCTGAAGTAATATAAATATATACATATATTTATATCTATCTCAAATTCAAAACATTTGAATTTTAAAACAACTTGTTTCTTTTCAAACAAATTTCCATCAAAACTTTTCTAAGGCAGCAATTCATTACTTAGAAACTCGAAAATGAACACTGATGATGTTGCGACCATCATCAGAATTATTTCCCAGCTACTGAGTGAGTCCAGTGCTATATTTCTTTCAAAACCCATTTAGAAAAATATTTTCCCAACCTCCCAGGATTTTAAATTCTGAATTCTGGTTGGAATTCAATTTCAATTTATCTCATTTGTATATTCGATTTCATATACAAATTCTATTGGTTATATATCTATTTCTGTTTTATAATCTAATTTGATTATAATCCTAACAATCAACTCAACTATTTAAAACAATATCGTGTCCAATCTCCTGTTCAAGTGTTTATAAATTCCTATCGACTTCGTGGCGTCCCACGATTCGACCAAAATTTATAATCTACTCAACAGACTAGTCAACACAATATAAAACAGTTTTTATATCAAATAACAAATACGCTCTCTCGTATATATATATATACACACTCAATTCATTCTAGGTTACTACTGATCCTATCTCTAATGAGCACATTCCAACAAGCCTAGGTATTCGCTCAACCTAAGCTCTGATACCAACTGTAGTGACCCAGATTTCCGCAACATCAGAGTTGACTATATACATCATACGTCCAACCCAAATATCACGAAAATACGAGACATTTTTTTTAGAAGAAAGAGGTAGAAGAGGAACAGAAATAACAACACAGAATCTCACATCGCAGCGGAACAAAATATAATATATCACATCTTTGAAATACAAAATCTTAATTGTATAACATACACTTATCAGAGTACAACACTTACAACATAGCGGAACAACTATAACTAGATAACGCTGAAGCCTCCTGCTCCAAGCTCCTTTAGATATATCTGAAAAATCCTGAACTACTTGACTGCCCGTACAAATTTAGGCACCCAAGAGTTTAGGTAGAACAAAACAAAATAAACTCCGGGTCAGTCATGGGACTGGTATGAGTAAACAGTTTAAAACCAGTTTCAGAAAACTAAATGATATCTCATAAGACCACGCCGTATAACACGGAACGGGTTTTTCCCTTATGAGAATCCAAACACTTGACTTATCTTTATATCAAAACTCTTTTGATATTATAATAATGTCTAAATCAAGTAGATAACAATCTAGTGGAACGTTTGCATCTCACGTTCCACATATATATACAATCAAAACCGCAAGCACGTATTGGGTAATGGATTTCCAACTATGACAAGGTATGGAATCACCTTCCGCTGGTATATCTCTAGAGGAGAATACACCGAGTTCAACAAGAACATCTTGCAACTCAGCCACACATGACCGACCACTCATTTCGCTTGAGTGTATCGAATGTATATCACCAACGATTGGGATCAGCAACCGTTTCCCGAATGGGACAGCATCGACAATATATTTTTAGAAGTAAATGAAACTCTAGATCAGGTGATTATACACCCTAATAGGTGCGACCTACATAGCCATGCTACTTGCCCGATTTCTGTCATTTACCGGATGATGAGGCTAGAAGCTACGCTTTATCATCACACCAGATTCTCTTTGAATGCCACATCGTCAAATCCATCAAATCACCGATTGACGTCCTCAACAGTACATTACGAGTTAGCTAAAAGAAGTTTCCTTCTCCGCTTCCACTCTTGGTACGGTTGAAGAAATCAATGTACGTGACCTTTCTGGAAATACTCTGTCAGACATTCATCCATACAAGTCACCCAGGAACAGGATGAACTGAAGGCACTATTTCTATTAATAGAAAAAGTCCTTGCACTCTACTCCGTCTTCGATTATCTTTATATAATCTGATTCGCACGCTACTGCCGATATGGAGTGGTTCTTCGGATAATAATCCAACCGGTCTCTCCATATTGACAACGATGGTCAAAACTTCGATAGTCTGTGATTTAACTATCGAATGAAAACAAGTGTTTCGATAGTCGATGATTTAACTATCGAATAAAACAAGTGTTCATCCAAACATCAACAATTACTGAACCTTTAATTAATATTCCATTAATTAAATCACTTTTCTATTTCTTTATCAATATTTGTAAATCAAATATTTCAACAACCATATTGGCCTTATACGTTATTTGGAAAACATTTCCATATATCGCCTTCTTTTATTTTCTAAACTTTAGAAAATATATGCTAGTTATAATTGGAAAATATTCCAATTACTTATCTCTTTTCCAATCTCGTTTATTCCTATACTTAGGAAACATTCATTATTCTATTTCCAAGCTTTGCACATATTTGGGTTAAAACAGATGTTGTGTAAAACATCGTTACGACAACCCAAATACAGTATTTAACGAATTCTTATTCCACATTGATCTTCGAGCCTGAATCTTGCTACTTATCGGTATATCATGAAATCAACCAAGTTGGGGTATAATTACCTCTCAGACCTTGACTGAATAACATTTAACGTCAAAACAGACAAGACTACTTACTCGAACAAATCAATTCCATACAACTACTGATTTACTTTTAAACACGTATATACTTTCTCTTTCTATTCCTTCTAGATTTTATTCTTAGTCTTCCTTTTTGATTATACTATTCTATTTCTAAGTTCATTTCCTTATCGACTTCTTTATATATCGATACGTTGATTTCTAACTATCAAATTATCTTAAAAATATTCTATCTCCTTAAATTCCCGGAAAAATTCGCCATAACCTCCTTTGTACCAGGAGCATCGGGAAATTTCAAATAGCATTCCCGGTCCTTCTTATCTCAAAAAGAAAAAGAAAAAGCCAAGCGGCTTGCCGATACGGCGCATAAAATCTCATATGGAAATTAAATACGTACCTTTTTGTCGGGCATTCTGTTTATTTCACTTCTATACTTTATTCCATACCTGTCTCCTGTATATTTATGCATGTCCAATCTATTTTAACTATACCAATCGTTTTAACTAAATTTGTTAATTAAATCTGTTAATTAACTTCTTAGTCTATTCCACTTCTATTTATCCAAATCTATTATCTTCTATTATTCAAATCCTATAATATAAATCCCATTTGAATTCTATATTCAAATTCTATATTATAAATCCCATTTGGATATCTATATTCAAAGTCTATAGTTAAACTCCATTTGAATTCTATATTCAAAGTCTATTTGAATTCTCGGCATTTATTTATAAACAACGTTTATAACTTAAATTCAAATCCTACCTTTCCATTTATAAACAACGTTTATAAATTCAATTCAAACCCCATATTTTCATTTATAAACAACTTTATAAATTCGATTCAAATTCCATCCTTTCATTTATAAACAACGTTTATAAATTCAATTACTTGTTTATATATATATATATATTTCAAAACAAGTTAAAGTTTCTATACTTCATTTAAAATTCAAATTCTATTTATAAAAATAGAATTCCCCTTTTTAATTTCAAGTACCCTTTTTGATATTTTTATAAATCAATATTCAAGCCCAGGGATATTTTAAACAATCAAATCAACCAATTATTCAATCATTTGATTTTTAACACATCATATAGGAATATATATGAAATCAAACAAACAACAAACATATAATATATTTTTGAGGAATCCAGTTGGATTCCTCCAACCTGTTTTCCTGCATCCACAGATGTTAGTCAACATAGTAATACCCATCCTGCTTCGTGGCAGGATATCGCGGTATAGAAGGTCATCCACTAATCATAGCGTGGGGCATATAGGGTAATCATCCGCTATGAAACTGCGGGCATCCGCTAATGATACTGCGGGAATCCAACAAATCATCAACCCAATATATATATAATAGTCAACCAATCCTAAATAACTATATATATTTTTAAAACAATCAGATAGCATTCAAACAAGCATAACAATTATTTTTAACTATATAAAAATAAATTCTAAATAAAAGGTGAGATTTACTCACCTGGATTTTATTTGCGACTTTTACCCATTTAAAATTTCTTTTTCAGTGATTTCTGAGACTCCAAACTCCCCATAAATGATTCGATTCGATTTAACCTTGCATAAGAAAAATTCTAAACTTTATAAATAGGCTGATGAAGCTTCTTAACACAGTCCTATGTTAAGAATGTATTAAAATTTAATTTAGTTTCCTAAACTTCCAAATTCCAGTTTAACAGTCAAATGACATTTATTTTCTAAAAGTATACAAATCTTGGTTGTAATTAATATACTAATTTAAATAAAAATTAGTTTTCCATGTAACTAAGCCCAAATTTAAACTTAATTTCCTACTCAATAAATTAGTTTAGAATTTTATTCTTTACTAACTAAGTATCTAAGATTGAACAAATTCCTTAAATTAATTACTAATTTGCCTAAATAAAATTCCAAATAAATTTAAAAGCAAAAATCAAAATATACCTTAACTACTTTTCATTAACACTTCTTCTCCATATTCAGACATTTTATCGAACACTTGGACCGCCCCGCCATTTCCTTCACTCTCTTCGGCATTTCACCGAACACCATACATACTTCTTCATTCTCCTAACCGTTAACATAGCAGCGCCCTCTTCTAACCACGACAGTCACCAAAATCAGCATCCATTTCAGCACCGGCTGCCTCCCTTCCGACATCAGTATTCCTCCGACATCCCTCAACCACCCAGATTTTCACCGCAACCCCCAAGCCTGATCGAACAACACCCACTCACCCCCTTTTCCATTTTCGAACTCCCATTTCACATTTTCGCACTCATCAGCACCTCCCCCTTCAATCTCGCCCCTCAAACTTGCCACTGTCGAGGTCGAGAGTCAAGGCAAAACAGATCGCACCCAATAAAACAACATAAGAGCGAAACCCTAGTTCCAGCAATCACTACAAATCCCAAAATCGATCGCGAGTTGAACCCTGACCTTGACATCATCTTCGCGTCGCTTCTACACTCACAGTCTGAAATCGAGTTCGATCCTATTTAATGATTTCCCCTCCGCTGATTCGAATGAAGAAAAGAAGAAGAAAAAGAGAGAGCGGTGTTCGATTTTGAACTCGAAAAAGAGGATGGAGGCAGGAGTATTTTAAAGGGGGAGGTGCGGTCTTTAATTGAACAGAGTGGTCATGGTTTTGTGGAGATAAAGGAGGAGATGCGGATTCAATTTGGCCATGTATTTTCTCTTCCACATTGTCTGTCTTCCGTCCACCAAAAGAAAAGGAATTTCTTTTTTTTTTTAATTTAATTGGTTTTAAATTAGCTTTTAAACCGATATCCAAAAATTAAATTATCACTTGATTTCAAACCCCTTTCTGAACTCAACAAGTGACATTTCTAGCGTTATACCACTGCTCTGAACATACTGGGATAGGTTACGATGTCCAATTCGATCATCCCGAACAGATATAAATTTAAATTGATATAAATTTAATTTCAAAACAATTTATTTCTTCGATAATAAATTAATATTATCGTTTATAAATTCAAAACAGAATTCTAATAAATTATTTAAAATAATTTGTCTTCGTTTTAAATTCGAATTGAATTATTACAGCTCGTATTTCGATAAATATATTCGAAATAAGTTGTGTTTCGATTATAAAATATATAACTCAATATAAATATAAATTTATATTGTCAACTAAATATTTAAAACCATAAAAGTATTTGGCCAAACCCCGGGTCATTACATGAATGGTATTCGTGTTTTAGATATAAAAATCACATTTTTATCTATATATAGAAACTATAGAAAACCTTCATGTGTTGAATCAATATTCATTCGTTGAATTGAAATTCATGAGTTGAATGGTATTCACATTTTGAAATAAATTGTTTTATACTAAAAATCACCTTTTTATCATCTATATGAGCTATGTAAAATGACCTTGTTTCAAAATAAATTGTTTTACAATAAAAATCCTATTTTTATCTCTTATATACACTATATAAAATAATAGTGTTTTGGAAATGAATTGTTTTACAATAAAAATCACGTTTCTATTATATATATAAATTGTTGAAATGTGAAGTATTAAAAATAGCAACTCGTTCAAATAAATATGCATGAGTTGAAATATTCATTAATTAGCTAATGATATGATTTTTGCCTATGCATGCAACATTAGAATGAATGGTGTTTTTAAACCAAATGGAAACAAATATGAAGTTGAATGGAAAATGATAAGTGATAAGAACTGTATATATGTACATGCATATTTATTGAATAGGTTATGGCAAAGGGGCTAGAGAAGAGGAAAAAAATTTGTGTCTGATAAATAGGTACACATTTACTGTTTTGTTTGGGTGATGATTTTATGAGCCTGTTGGCTAGCCGCTTGGCTTTTTCTTTTTCTTTTCGACATGAGACGCCCTTGTGGCTATTTGGGAATTTTTCCAGCCCCTCCCGTACAAAGGAGGTTATGGCGAAATTTTCCAAAATTTAAAGGTGTTAGTGAAATATTTGAAGTGAGAACGATATTGAAATTGTTGAATGAACTATATTTACATAAATATATAAATATAAATAAAATTAAAACGAAATGTGGCCGTGCAGTTCGTGTTTTGAAACCGTGATTTCAAACAACTAGTGCGGGAAAATCCGACCATTGGATTTTCCCGAAACCGCAACCGTTGGGTTCGCCTTGGAAAAATCTTTCCAACGGCACCAACTTTGTAAAAATCCAACGGTTGGATTGTCTGGAATGTTTAATTCAAATCTGAAAAAAAAACAGCGCCAGAATCGATTATATATATATAAATATAATTATATTTAATCGAATAACGACGCTGCAGTTCGTATTTTGAAATCGAAACTTCAAACATTTGTACCGGGAGATCCGACCGTCGGATTTTCCCGAAACTGGAACCGTTGGATTCGTTTCGAAAAGACCTTTCTAATGATGTAAATTGTGTGGAGATCCAACGGTTAGATTTTCAGATATGTGTAAATCAAATCTGAAGAAAAACAGCGCCACGGCCGCGTTATGGCCCGAAGCGTCGTTTTGAATAAATTGGCTATTTTAAAATAAATAAAAATAGCGATAAATCGTTATAAATTATCATAAACGATATGGAATGGAAATAAACTGAGTTTGCTCGATTTATGGGGTATTTGATGGTTGAATGTGTTTGGTGTGAAAATTACATTAAAGAACAAAATTGGTGTTGTCGAAAGATTTAACCATTGAAATAAATTGATTTGAAATTCTAAATATACGTGAATTATTTGAAAAGGCCGAGTTAATTCTCATTTCAAAATAATTGATGGACGATTGAAAGTCGAAGATGAAGATGGTGGTCGAAGACCGGAGATCTTCACCTCGTTTGGATGGTAACCGAGGTCCTGATTGGGAGGCATCCCGAAATATGGATAATGAGTGGTGATCGTCAAGACGTACGTGGTGATCGAAGGGTTTGCGAGGTATTTAGTGCCTCCGGTTTCGTTCAGACCCAGAACGGACTTGTAAAAGGACTGTGTGTCTGACATTGGATTTTATTATGTGTTGATTGATCTCTATTAAATATACATCTGTTTTGGCGGTGGAGAATTTATTCTTTTGCTTAACGCCCTTCTCTGAAACGCAAGAGCTCAGAGGTTGTATATCGGTGGACATCAGTCGCATGGCATGAAATGCCTGTGTGGCATGCTAAGATGCAGTGATCAGGGCTTCTGTTGAAAAGCAAAGTCTTGTGGTGATGATCAAAGCACCGCCGGTGTGGCATAGCTTTGTGTATAACGTAAAATCGTGAGCCTCACACCCCGGTATGAACCAGAAACGGGAGAGGACATCAGGGAGGGCCTGCGTTTCTTTCTAGCTAGGGTGGTGTCAGTGACCTACCAGCCCTGACATTTATATACTTTTCACCTGTGTGGTTGTTGCTGTTGCGAGGCGCCTCGATTTGATCGGACGATCCGGGGCCGATGGAGTCATTCGTTGACTCGTTTACGCCCCAAAGGGCGGGGAGACGTAGTGTTCAGGCATAATAATCCACATCGGTGGACCGGCCCTGACGATCCAAGGGGCAGTTGCGGCTGTTCCTGAGGGGCGGGCTAGAGCGTCTCGAATTCGGTAAGGACTATCTTTTGCCTTGGCTCATGACGGAAATCCAATTTCCAAATACGTGACTGTGCGGTTTTGATTGTATACCTATGTATATGGCGACATAGTGGTATGGGGCATTAATGCCGTCTATGATTGATAGTTATGATTTGAAATTGTTTTCAAAACATATAAACACTAGCAATAATATCAAATGCCTTTGTTTTATTCGTATCAAGCATATTTTGGCCGTTATAAGGTAAAAACTCTATCCTCCGGTTTGCGTTGCATTGTGTGATGGGAACTGAGTCTTATAATGGCTTCATTTTTATAAAAAGCATTGCGATGGTTAAAAGAATGATTTGTTTTAAAGCACTAGCAATTCAATGGAGTAAACTCGTTCCACGAAAGTGGCGTGGTCCTGTGATTAGCCATATTATATATGTGTTGAACAGATTTCTCATACCAGTCCCATGACTGACTCGTAGTTTGTTTCACTTTCAAACTCGGGTGCCCCTTTTTCTACAGGGCAGCCTTGTATTCAGGTTTAGCTGGCTCTTTCTGGATAGATGGAGCTGAAAATGGATTCTATCATTTATCTCTTTTTATGATGTTCAGCTCCTATTGTACATATTATGTTTGTTTTCCGCTGTAGACATTTATGTATAGCTGAACTGTATTTTTACTAAGTATGATCATGTATATTGTGTAACTCTGATGATTACTTTTATCCAGTATATTCTATTGTTCATTATCTGGTGTATTTATTTAATTTTGTTCTGCTATTATCTGTTTCTGTGTTATATTCCAAAGATTACCCTTGTCTCCGTCAGAACGGGATTTGGGGTCGTCACATCCCACCACATGTTTTTCTCGGTTAAGTGTTACTTAATTCATTATAATTGTGACCTTGTAAGACCTCCCACTTTAGACTACCATTTGCGGTTGTTGGTTTTGTCGGGCGGGTCCGTGCAGTCTTATACCGCCAACGAGCCTAACCTCGTGTCTTTACAATTGTTACGCATTTAATTTATGCCTTCGACCTCTCACACTAGACTACCATTTGTGGTTGCTGGATTTGCCGGGCGGTTCCGGGCAGTCTTATACCACAAACGAGTCTAACCTCGTGTCTTAGGCATTTATTATTACGCATAATTATTTCACCCCAATATGAATTAATTATCCCTATCCAAATTGTCAATAATTTTGTGAAAACCCGTAACTTCCCCGTGAAGGAAAGCGCGGATAGTTCGAGAACAAGCCACAAAATAGAACGCAGACGGAAGAACATTTCATTGTATATTACAACAATTCATCAGATTACAAGAATATGCAGAGTATAAATGAATATTACACAGAAATATCAGAGATCTAAATTACATTTAAATACATAGCAGCGGAAAATAATACAATACACAACTAGAAGAGATATACGGATACAAAGCTTTCCGGATATCGTTCCAGCTGTAAACCAGGATCCTGTGAATATAAATCTGCAAAACCAAAACTACTAGCTGCCCGTGTCAAAATAGGGGCACCCAGAGTTTAGGTCAAAACAATAAATTCCAGGTCAGTCATGAGACTGGTGTGAGAACTAAAACAGTTAATCATTATTTTTAAAGTTAGGTAAATCAAGGGACCACGCCGTATAACACGGAATGGGTTTCCTCCCAAGAATACCAGTGCATAAAACAACAACGCAATGCTAAATAAAGAAAAATGAAGCTATTATAAGACCCAGGTCTTATCACACAATGCAACGCAAGCCGGGGGATAGGGTTTTTACCTTATAATAGCCAAGAATGCTTGATACGTTTAAAAGAAATCATTTGATACTATTATAAGTGTATAGTGTATAAAACAACTTCAAATCATAAGTATCAATCATAGGCGGCATGAATGCCCCATACCACTATATCGCCATATATAGGTTATACAATCAAAATCACAAAGTCACGTATTTGGAAATTGGGTTTCCATCTATGAACCGAGGCAAAAGATAGTCCTCAACCGATTCGAGACGCTCTAGCCCGCCCCTCAGGAACAGCCGCAACTGCCCCTTGGATCGTCAGGGCCGGTCCACCGATGTGGATTATAATGCCTGAACACTACGTTTCTCCGCCCTTTGGGGTGTAAATGAGCCAACGAATGACTCCATCGGACCCGAATCGTCCGATCAAACCGAGGCGCCTCGCAACAGCAACAACCACACAGGTGAAAATAATATAAATGTCAGGGCTGGTAGGTCACTGACACCACCCTAGCTAGAAAGAAAACGCATGTCCCCCCTGAGGTCCGTCTCCCTTTTTGGTTCACAACCGGGGTGTGAGGCTCGCGAATTCACGTTACACAAAGCTGTGCCACACAGGCTGTGCTTTGATCATCACCACAAGACTTTGCTTTTCAACAGAAGCCTCGATCAATTGCATCTTAGCATGCTACACAGGCAAACCACTCCATGCAACCGATATCAGTCACATAGAATGAAATCCAATGTCAGACACACAGTCCATTTACAAGTCCGTTCTGGGCTGAATGAAACCGGAGGCACTTTCCTCGCATATCCATCGATCTCCAAGCACATCTGGACGACCACCGATTGATTCCCTCATCTTGGGTGTACAACCCAATCAAGATCATCAGTAATCACCCAAACGATGTGAAGACTTCCGGTCTTCAACCACCGTCTTCATCTTCGACTTATCGTCGTATCAGTTATTCAGAATGGGATAAACTCGGTCTTTCCGAATAACTCGCGTATATTTTAAATAAGTGTTACACAAACACAACATACGCCTCATTCCAATTCATCAATCACCAACTGTAAATTAATCAAGAGAATAATTCCCCAAATATTAACCTCGAAGGCCGAAACCAACATCAGATCAATATCCAGAAAACCATTCTGCTTGGCTAACCGACAGTTAGTTTCTAAATTTCACATTCATAGGGAAAGGTTCCCATTAATTTTATCAAAGATAAATTCCTTGAATTTATTCTTTAATCTTCTTTTGAATTTCGATTCAACTAGTCGGGATTAACGAACCTTACCGAAGCAGTCATTTGTTTTAATTTCCCAATCCCAACCTATTCATCCCATGAAGTAAAACTGGTAATACTTCATATCTAACACCACGGTGTTATCGGTAAATTCAATTACCATTTCACGTTCAAATCTAATTAAAGATTTAACTATCGCCTGGAGTAAAACTGGTGATACTCCATTCTCGATCTTTTCAATCTTATTAAGGATTCATTAAAACTCCCCTTAGTTTTAATCGTTAACTGGGTTAAAGAATTAGTGTCATTTAAAACACGGCTCACGATAAACCCAAAACCACATTCCATTAATTATCGGGTTAAAGAACAAGTGTAATTTAAAACACTGTTCACGATAAACCCAAAAATCAATATCAATTCAATTAAATATTATTTAATTGGTACACTTCATTAAATCTAAATAAAAAGATTTAATCTTTTCTCAACTGGGTTCAAGAAAAGTGTTAGTCAAGACACCATTCACGACAAACCCAAATCACGTTTGATATTAAATACAAGGCTCTGAATAGAAAATATCCCGGCTTATATTCAATATCAAATTCTACGACCAACAAATATCGTATTGGAAATAACGATATATATATCTATATCTTTCAAATTTTCATAACAACATCTGTATAGTCGCGAAATCCAAATTCGAAATATTCCGAAGGCAATTTCGATTCAAATCCATTCCAATGCAATCATTGGAAATTCTGGTTATTTTCAAAACCATTTCAAATTCAATCATTTATTTAAAAATAAATAGAATTATAATTCTAGTTCAAAACTAGTTCATTTCGATAAAAATCTATTTTTATCTTTTCAAATATGGAGTTTTTCATCCCAATTTTTCCCAAATCATTTCTTATGATTTTACACAAATTATTACTATTTTTAATAATTTTATCAAGGCCCGTACAGTCGATTTCCATCAACGGACATCGAACTGCACTTACAGCGACCTTTTTCAAATTTTATTTGGACATAATTCCAAATCCAACTGTTAGATTTCTAATTTCTAATATTCGTTAGAAAGCTCTTTTCGATACGAACCCAACGGTTCCGGTTTTAGGAGAATCCGACGGTCGGATCTCCCGCAATGTCCGTTCGAAGTCAATGGTCGAAATTCGCGAACTGCCGCGGCGCGGCGCGTTCTATTCAGGCCATTATATAATATATATAATATATACTTCGTCGATTTCAAGTCAATACGTGCTTTAAAAATCGTTTTAAATTCATTTTCAAAACGGTTTCAACTTCATATTCAATTTCAAATCAAAATTGAATATTCCAATATAAATTCGTTTTAAATTTATTTCAAATTGATTTCATTTCAAATCGATTTTGAATTCACTTTCAGTTCGTTTTCAATTCAATTCAATTTCAATTCAATTTCAATTCGAATTCATCTCTATTCAATTTCAATTCGAATTCATTTATATTCAATTTCAATTCGAATTCATTTATATTCAATTTCAATTCGAATTCATTTATATTCAATTTCAATTCGAATTTCAATTCTTTTCAAAATTTCAGATTTTGAAATCACTTTCGATATTCGTTATAAAATGAATAAAATCGATATAAATATCGTTCACGTCAAAATGGCGTAAACCTAGTCAACACGGCTTCATAAATTTCTATTTTCAAATATTCTATTTCGAATATTTCCATTTCAAATATTTCTTTTCAAATATTTCTATTTCAAATATTCTATTTCGAATATTTCTTTTTCAAATATTTCTTTTCAAATATTTCTATTTCAAATATTCTATTCAAATATTTCTATTTCAAATATTTCTATTTCAAATATTTCTATTCAAATATTTCTTTTCAAATATTTCTATTTTAAAACTGGAATGAGGCCCAATCAATTACCATATAATGATAATTATATGGTTTTTCTACAACACAGGTATACAATAACAACGATGAATAATCAACCATCATCCATAGTGCATTGTACACTGTATAAGCATCAAATATAAATATTCAACGCTTACAACAGTCTGTCAATCAATCGATCGACATACAACTAAACAATCGGGATTAGTGTACATCAAATATCATCCCAATACCCGTGTGGGGTTTCAAACAATCAAACACAGATTTTATTTGTGCAGTTGGGCGATGTGTAAAATTTATCGTCCCAATCAATATTAGTCAAATGTGTGTACATAAACAAATCGTCCGATTTGTTTATTTTTATTTCATTTCATATATACGTTAAAAATTCTATTTTTAACTATAAAATATTTTATTTCATTTCACATCACATCACACAATCAACTACACATCAAAATCAAACAATCAAGCATACAAGCCGTCCATGGTCTGTAGACGACGGGTGTCGGGTGCTACTAAACACCGTCTGCATCCTAGTATATATATATAACTAGAAAAATTAAATTGAAAGGTGAGAAGTTCTCACAAATAGCTAATCCAATCCCACGGCTCTTCTTTGTAGAAATCTTCGCCGTTCTTGCCTCTTGTCAATTTTCAGTGCCCGTACTCTCTACATATATAAAAATCAAATTTTTACTATGCTATTCAATATATAAAAATCACATTTTTACTTCACTATTCAATATATAAAAATCACATTTTTACTTCGCTATTCAATATATAAAAATCACATTTTTACTTCGCAATTCAATATATAAAAATCACATTTTTACTTCGCTATTCAATATATAAAAATCGAATTTTTATATTCTCTGCTATATAAAAATTATATTTTCTGCTCTATAAAAATTATATTTTTATTATGCTATAAGTATAAAAATCATATCTTTTTATTTCTAAAGTTCAAATCTTTTCAGTTTTAAAATTAAGCAGTTTCAGTTTTAAAATAACTAAAATTTTCAGTTTTTAACAAAGAAAAATCATAGCTTTCTAACACCCTTCCCATAATAAAAATCTCATTTTTAATTACCTAAATAAAATAAAATAAAATGAAATTAAACTCTACCCAGCCGTATTGGGGTTAGAGATGGCAGTACCGGAGTCGTGGGTGGTCGGACCATCGGCAGTAGGGCCCACATTGGTCGGAGAAGCCCGGTCAGCGGTGGTTTTGGGCTAGAAGAGGGAGAAAACGGGGTGAGAGGAAGAACAGAGGGCGGAGGAGGTGCGTGGCGCCAGTCAGAGGTGGTGGTGGCCTCACAGGCGGAGCCGCGGCGGATTTCGAGGGTGTTCGATGGTTCGGGCGTGAACTACGGCTGAGGAGAGGGAAACGAGGGCGACTAGAGGGTGGAGTGGTCGAAGGGGGTCGGCGTGGTGGAGGGGAGGCGGCGGCGTGAACCCCGATGGCGCGGTGGTGCCGATCGTCGGGGGGGTTTCCGATTTGGGAAAATAGAACGGGGGGGGGGTTCTGAATGAATGAAGAGAGGGGGGGTTATTGAAAATATATATATATATATAATTTAATTATATTTTAATTTCCAAAAGCAACTTTTATTTTCGACCTCTAAACGAGGCCCACCGCCTGTCGTCCATAGCGTTTTACCCTCATTCTGAACACAATGGGATATGTATCGTAGGCTGATTCGATCATTTCGATCAGTTTCCGTCAAAACCAACATATAACTCTATATATTGAATTTGAACGCGCATTTCAATTTACTGGGGTCACATACTAACTCGAAAAATTCCAGAAAAATATTTTCTAGCTTCGTATTGACGATACGGTCCTAATAAAACTAGTTTCGTCGAATTTTGAGACCGTTGGAAAAATGGCCATTTTCCAGTCGATTAAAATCAACTGAAACTGGTCAAACGCGTTTTCCTTTGCCACCCTCACATATTGATTCGAAAAATTATGAAATTTGGAATATAGCAATAACTTTGCATCACGGACCCAACAAAAGTGGTTTCGTCGAAATCCAAGGTCGTTTGCAAAATTCCCATTTTTAAGGGCATGAATGCCATAGCGACTATTCAGAATTTTCAACTGGACATATCTTTTGATTCCCGCTATGAAATTTTGATTTTTCTGATTCGTTGGAAAGATATTCATGAATAGATTCTAATATTTTTGGTTTCCCTAAAATCCGGATTATTTTGCACCCGGTACGTTCATTTGAAGTTTGAAATCGAATTATCGAACTACCGCGCCATTTTCATTTCCTTTTATAATTTTATATAATTATATATATTCTAACGATGACATATATAATATATACGTTCGAATTCTATTTAAAATATATTTCTCATCGATATTATTTAAAATAATTCATTTTAAATAATCAAAATTCGCTAAATTTGCCAAAATAAAAATTTTAAACGGGCCCAGATTTTCGGGTTGTTACAATCTTCCCAACTTAAAACTTTTCATCCCCGAAAAGGAACAAAGTCGAAAGTGGTTTGATTAATTAACTCTACGTTCGATCTGGCTTCCATTCTCCAACTTTTCAATTTCTGAGAATTTTCAAATTCTTCAAAATTTTGGCTAACACCCTAAATTTTCGAAAAATTTCGCCATAACCTCCCCTGCACCGGGTGCCACGGGAAAATCCCGAAATTGCCATACAGGCCTTCTGATCTCAAAAAGAAAAAGAAAAAGCCAAGCGGCAAGCCAATAGGCTCATAAAATCATCATCACCCAAACAAAATAGTAAATTATGTAGTAAACATGTATCTATTTGTCGGGCAAACAAATTTTATTCTCTGCTCTAGCCTCCTTGCTATGACCTGTTCAATGTAAGTATATGTATATGCAAGCAAATGCGACCAAATTTCAATAATATTCACTATTTGATCAAATTGGCTATATGGTTAAAATTTCAACTAACAAACAATAATCAAACAACACAACCATCAATCAATTAGTTGATTAGCTTTTGAAATTCATAACTTTGATATATAGTCAAAAATCAAATTTTTGATGCCAAATCACAACAATAGGCCCTATCTAATTTTGGTTCTCACACCAGTCAATAGGAGATATATAAATATCACACCTTCAACACTCGAACACTAATTCTGATGATGTAGCTACAATCATCAGAATCATCTTCGGGCGACTAGAGTGTGAATCTATATCTATCCAGTATATTAAAATTTTAAATACACGTTTGCAAGGCGTATATGCAAAATCTTTATATACTGGACTGTCCAAATCAATATGAAATAAATAATCAAATACGAATAATTGATTTTAAATTTTCAAAACAAAATTCGTTTCATCTTTAAAAATATACTCTTTACACTCGTTCTAGGATACTACTGATCCCATCTCTAACGAGTCATTCTCATTGGATATTACTAATCCAATATCTGATGAATTCTTTCGTATGATTCTAATGTGTCCTGTTCTCTTCTTTGTAAACCAAAGCTCTGATACCAACTGTGAAAACCCGTAACTTCCCCGTGAAGGAAAGCGCGGATAGTTCGAGAACAAGCCACAAAATAGAACGCAGACGGAAGAACATTTCATTGTATATTACAACAATTCATCAGATTACAAGAATATACAGAGTATAAATGAATATTACACAGAAATATCAGAGACTTAAATTACATTTAAATACATAGCAGCGGAAAATAATACAATACACAACTAGAAGAGATATACGGATACAAAGCTTTCCGGATATCGTTCCAGCTGTAAACTAGGATCCTGTGAATATAAATCTGCAAAACCAAAACTACTAGCTGCCCATGTCAAAATAGGGGCACCCAGAGTTTAGGTCAAAACAATAAACTCCAGGTCAGTCATGAGACTGGTGTGAGAACTAAAACAGTTAATCATTATTTTTAAAGTTAGGTAAATCAAGGGACCACGCCGTATAACACGGAACGGGTTTCCTCCCAAGAATACCAGTGCATAAAACAACAACGCAATGCTAAATAAAGAAAAATGAAGCTATTATAAGACCCAGGTCCTATCACACAATGCAACGCAAGCCGGGGGATAGGGTTTTTACCTTATAATAGCAAGAATGCTTGATACGTTTAAAAGAAATCATTTGATACTATTATAAGTGTATAGTGTATAAAACAACTTCAAATCATAAGTATCAGTCATAGGCGGCATGAATGCCCCACACCACTATGTCGCCATATATAGGTTATACAATCAAAATCGCAAAGTCACGTATTTGGAAATTGGGTTTCCATCTATGAACCGAGGCAAAAGATAGTCCTCAACCGATCCGAGACGCTCTAGCCCGCCCCTCAGGAACAGCCGCAACTGCCCCTTGGATCGTCAGGGCCGGTCCACCGATGTGGATTATAATGCCTGAACACTACGTTTCTCCGCCCTTTGGGGCGTAAATGAGCCAACGAATGACTCCATCGGACCCGGATCGTCCGATCAAACCGAGGCGCCTCGCAACAGCAACAACCACACAGGTGAAAATAATATAAATGTCAGGGCTGGTAGGTCACTGACACCACCCTAGCTAGAAAGAAAACGCATGTCCCCCCTGAGGTCCGTCTCCCGTTTTTGGTTCACAACCGGGGTGTGAGGCTCGCGAATTCACGTTACACAAAGCTTTGCCACATAGGCTGTGCTTTGATCATCACCACAAGACTTTGCTTTTCAACAGAAGCCTCGATCAATTGCGTCTTAGCATGCTACACAGGCAAACCACTCCATGCAACTGATATCAGTCACACAGAATGAAATCCAATGTCAGACACACAGTCCATTTACAAGTCCGTTCTGGGTCTGAACGAAACCGGAGGCACTTTCCTCGCATATCCATCGATCTCCAAGCACATCTGGACGACCACCGATTGATTCCCTCATCTTGGGTGTACAGCCCAATCAAGATCATCAGTAATCACCCAAACGATATGAAGACTTCCGGTCTTCAACCACCGTCTTCATCTTCGACTTATCGTCGTATCAGTTATTCAGAATGGGATAAACCCGGTCTTTCCGAATAACTCGCGTATATTTTAAATAAGTGTTACACAAACACAACATACGCCTCATTCCAATTCATCAGTCACTAACTGTAAATTAATCAAGAGAATAATTCCCCAAATATTAACCCCGAAGGCCGAAACCAACATCAGATCAATATCCAGAAAACCATTCTGCTTGGCTAACCGACGGTTAATTTCTAAATTTCACATTCATAGGGAAAGGTTCCCATTAATTTTATCAAAGATAAATTCCTTGAATTTATTCTTTAATCTTCTTTTGAATTTCGATTCAACTAGTCGGGATTAACGAACCTTACCGAAGTAGTCATTTGTTTTAATTTCCCAATCCCAACCTATTCATCCCATGAAGTAAAACTGGTAATACTTCATATCTAACACCACGGTGTTATCGGTAAATTCAATTACCATTTCACGTTCAAATCTAATTAAAGATTTAACAATCGCCTGGAGTAAAACTGGTGATACTCCATTCTCGATCTTTTCAATCTTATTAAGGATTCATTAAAACTCCCCTTAGTTTTAATCGTTAACTGGGTTAAAGAATTAGTGTCATTTAAAACACGGCTCACGATAAACCCAAAACCACATTCCATTAATTATCGGGTTAAAGAACAAGTGTAATTTAAAACACTGTTCACGATAAACCCAAAAATCGATATCAATTCAATTAAATATTATTTAATTGGTACACTTCATTAAATCTAAATAAAAAGATTTAATCTTTTCTCAACTTGGTTCAAGAAAAGTGTTAGTCAAGACACCATTCACGACAAACCCAAATCACGTTTGATATTAAATACAAGGCTCTGAATAGAAAATATCCCGGCTTATATTCAATATCAAATTCTACGACCAACAAATATCGTATTGGAAATAACGATATATATATCTATATCTTTCAAATTTTCATAACAACATCTGTATAGTCGCGAAATCCAACATCGAAATATTCCGAAGGCAATTTCGATTCAAATCCATTCCAATGCAATCATTGGAAATTCTGGTTATTTTCAAAACCATTTCAAATTCAATCATTTATTTAAAAATAAATAGAATTATAATTCTAGTTCAAAACTAGTTCATTTCGTTAAAAATCTATTTTTATCTTTTCAATTATAGAGTTTTTCATCCCAATTTTTCCCAAATCATTTCTTATGATTTTACACAAATTATTACTATTTTTAATAATTTTATCAAGGCCCGTACAGTCGATTTCCATCAACGGCCATCGAACTGCACTTACAACGACCTTATTCAAAATTGATTGGGACATAATTCCAAATCCAACTGTTAGATTTCTAATTTCTAATATTCGTTAGAAAGCTCTTTTCGATACGAACCCAACGGTTCCGGTTTTAGGAGAATCCGCGGTCGGATCTCCCGCAATGTCCGTTCGAAGTCAATGGTCGAAATTCGCGAACTGCCGCGGCGCGGCGCGTTCTATTCAGGCCATTATATTATATATATAATATATATAATATATACTTCGTCGATTTCAATTCAATACGTGCTTTAAAAATCGTTTTAAATTCATTTTCAAAACGGTTTCAACTTCATATTCAATTTCAAATCAAAATTGAATATTCCAATATATATTCGTTTTAAATTTATTTCAAATTGATTTCAGTTCAAATCGATTTTGAATTCACTTTCAGTTTGTTTTCAATTCAATTCAATTCAATTTCAATTCAATTGCAATTCGAATTCATCTCTATTCAATTTCAATTCGAATTCATTTATATTCAATTTCAATTCGAATTCATTTATATTCAATTTCAATTCTAATTCATTTATATTCAATTTCAATTCGAATTCATTTATATTCAATTTCAATTCGAATTCATTTATATTCAATTTCAATTCGAATTTCAATTCTTTTCAAAATTTCAGATTTTGAAATCACTTTCGATATTCATTATAAAATGAATAAAATCGATATAAATATCGTTCACGTCAAAATGGCGTAAACCTAGTCAACGCGGCTTCATAAATTTCTATTTTCAAATATTCTATTTCGAATATTTCTATTTCAAATATTTCTTTTCAAATATTTCTATTTCAAATATTCTATTTCGAATATTTCTTTTTCAAATATTTCTTTTCAAACATTTCTATTTCAAATATTCTATTCAAATATTTCTATTTCAAATATTTCTATTTCAAATATTTCTATTCAAATATTTCTTTTCAAATATTTCTATTTTAAAACTGGAATGAGGCCCAATCAATTACCATATAATGTTAATTATATGGTTTTTCTACAACACAGGTATACAATAACAACGATGAATAATCAACCATCATTCATAGTGCATTCTACACTGTATAAGCATCAAATATAAATATTCAACGCTTATAACAGTCTGTCAATCCATCGATCGACATACAACTAAACAATCGGGATTAGTGTACATCAAATATCATCCCAATACCCGTGTGGGGTTTCAAACAATCAAACACAGATTTTATTTGTGTAGTTGGGCGATGTGTAAAATTTATCGTCCCAATCAATATCAGTCAAATGTGTGTATATAAACAAATCGTCCGATTTGTTTATTTTTATTTCATTTCATATATACGTTAAAAATTCTATTTTTAACTATAAAATATTTTATTTCATTTCACATCACATCACACAATCAACTACACATCAAAATCAAACAATCAAGCATACAAGCCGTCCATGGTCTGTGGACGATGGGTGTCGGGTGCTACTAAACACCGTCTGCATCCTATTATATATATAACTAGAAAAATTAAATTGAAAGGTGAGAAGTTCTCACAAATAGCTAATCCAATCCCACGGCTCTTCTTTGTAGAAATATTCGCCGTTCTTGCCTCTTGTCAATTTTCAGTGCCCGTACTCTCTACATATATAAAAATCAAATTTTTACTATGCTATTCAATATATAAAAATCACATTTTTACTTCGCTATTCAATATATAAAAATCACATTTTTACTTCGCTATTCAATATATAAAAATCACATTTTTACTTCGCTATTCAATATATAAAAATCGAATTTTTATATTCTCTGCTATATAAAAATTATATTTTCTGCTTTATAAAAATTATATTTTTATTATGCTATAAGTATAAAAATCATATCTTTTTATTTCTAAAGTTCAAATCTTTTCAGTTTTAAAATTAACCAGTTTCAGTTTTAAAATAACTAAAATTTTCAGTTTTTAACAAGGAAAAATCATAGCTTTCTAACACCCTTCCCATAATAAAAATCTCATTTTTAATTACCTAAATAAAATAAAATAAAATAAAAATGAAATTAAACTCTCACCAGCCGTATTGGGTTTAGAAATGGCAGCACCGGAGTCATGGGTGGTCGGACCATCGGCAGTAGGGCCCACATTGGTCGGAGAAGCCCGGTCAGCTGTGGTTTTGGGCTAGAAGAGGGAGAAAAAGGGGTGAGAGGAAGAACAGTGGGCGGGGGAGGTGCGTGGCGCCAGTCAGAGGTGGTGGTGGCCTCACAGGCGGAGCCGCGGCGGATTTCGAGGGTGTTCGATGGTTTGGGCGTGACCTAGGGCTGAGGAGAGGGAAACGAGGGCGACGAGAGGGTGGAGTTGTCGAAGGGGGTCGGCGTGGTGAAGGGGAGGCGGCGGTGTGAACCCCGGTGGCGCGATGGTGCCGATCGTCGGGGGAGGGGGGGAGGTTTCCGATTTGGGAAAATAGAACGGGGGGGTGGGGGGGTTCTGAATGAATGAAGAGAGGGGGGGTTATTGAAAATATATATATATAATTTAATTATATTTTAATTTCCAAAAGCAACTTTTATTTTCGACCTCTAAACGAGGCCCACCGCCTGTCGTCCATAGTGTTTTACCCTCATTCTGAACACAATGGGATATGTATCGTAGGCTGATTCGATCGTTTCGATCAGTTTCCGTCAAAACCAACATATAACTCTATATATTGAATTTGAACGTGCATTTCAATTTACTGGGGTCACACACTAACTCGAAAAATTCCAGAAAAATATTTTCTAGCTTCGTATTGACGATACAGTCCTAATAAAACTAGTTTCGTCGAATTCTGAGACCGTTGGAAAAATGGCCATTTTCCAGTCGATTAAAATCAACTAAAACAGGTCAAACGTGTTTTCCTTTGCCACGCTCACATATTGATTCGAAAAATTATGAAATTTGGAATCTAGTAATAACTTTACATCATGGACCCAACAAAAGTGGTTTCGTCGAAATCCGAGGTCGTTTGCAAAATTCCCATTTTTAAGGGCCTGAATGCCATAGCGACTATTCAGAATTTTCAACTGGACATATCTTTTGATTCCCGCTATGAAATTTTGATTTTTCAGATTCGTTGGAAAGATATCCACGAATAGATTCTAATATTTTTGGTTTCCCTAAAATTCGGATTATTTTGCACCCGGTACATTCATTTGAAGTTTGAAATCGAATTATCGAACTACCGCGCCATTTTCAATTCCTTTTATAATTTTATATAATTATATATATTCTAACGACGACATATATAATATATACGTTCGAATTCTATTTAAAATATATTTCTCGTCGATATTATTTAAAATAATTCATTTTAAATAATCAAAATTCGCTAAAATTGCCAAAATAAAAATTTTAAACTGGCCCAGATTTTCAGGTTGTTACAAATTTCCAAATTAATCTATGTCCATAATTATCACCTAAATTATGTCCATACTTTTCAGGTATGTAAATTATACCAATTAGTGTCTCAAATTAATTATATGCCTTTAAAGCCATTTTATGCCAATTAACAAGATTGACAAAGAAGAACCTGGGGTCGACCTACCCCCTTGGGTAGATCTGAACTGTGATGATTCTGAATTGTTGCTGAGTCTTTTCTGACCTGTTTTTGGGTCACTAGGGCATAGGTGGCAGTTCTGGATAACTCTATCTAGTCTAGACGGTTGTGATTGCTCCTATGATAATCTAACGGCTTATATTGATTTAAACTTCTATATAAGCACGCATAGACTCAAGCTCTAAACCTAAACTAAATTAATCTCTTAGCCTCCATGTTGCTGCTAGAATAGTTCTTCTTCTCAAAGCTTAGGAATTGCAAGTCAGGATTCTAAAACAAACGACGAACGAATTATTATCTTCTCTAATCCATCTTTGTGAGTACAAGTTCTTTCACAAAATAATTAATAAATTAATTATGATGGGTTATAATTTGGATTATGAGAACATGTCTGTTGAATCATGTGATGTTACTTAACTTTGTTATTGTTTGTTGGTGAACATATGACAGTTCTGTTAACTTATGTTGATAGATCTATTTCATATGTCCAATCACATATGTTTAACTTGATTCATTTTTTGACATCAGTTTATATGCAAGTTTGGGATGTAAATCATATGCTAGTTTGTATGTGAATCTTATGCAAGCATGTTTTTACATATGCTAGTTTGTATGTGAATCATATGCAAGTCTGTATGCGAATTATACATAAGTTTATATGTGAATCAAGTATATACATATGCTAGTTTATATGTAAAACATGTGATATTAGTTTATATGTAAAAATCGGTCCGTTGGAATCTGGGTTGTTACATTTGGTACTAGAGCCATATGCACTAATGCTTCTAGGTTGTTACATTTTCAAGAAAAAGAGTTGGACAATAGATTATATGCCTTTAAATCTGGGTTGTTACATTTGGAGGGTATCCCATGGGTCAACGGGTCGACCACCCCCCAATTTCCAGATCCGAACACTAGTTCGTTTTTCTTTATTAGGATGCCCGTTCTGACCAGATTCGTTGATCCCTATGCTATTTAAACACCCCCAAACCCCACTTTCTCTCCACACCAAACCATTGTAACGCTATGCTGCCTCAATTCTAATTAAAATAAATCAATGGCGTCTCTACTCTGCTGAAACCTAAGCTAGAACTAATGCTTCTTCTTCTCCCAATCTGAATAGGATTAAATGAGAACAACTACAACCCTTTTTCTTTTAGAATCCAACCAAAGTGAGTACAGTTATTTTCAGATATGTAATTTAATTATGATCTTGACATGGCTATAAATCTGAATTTGAGATTATGCATATTCGTGTTTATCAGAACGAGTTAGGGAATGCATTAATACCATAGTTCTGACATTGCCTGAAAAGAGAGTGGTCAAACTTATAATTAATTTGCTTGAAAAGAGATTACGGTGTCAACATATTATGCCCTAGTGAATTGGCATAAAATGGCTTTAAAGGCATATAATTAATTTGAGACACTAATTGGTATAATTTATATACCTGAAAAGTATGGACATAATTTAGGTGACAAATAATGGACATAAATTAATTTGGAAATTATTGACAAATTTGAATAGGGATAATTAATTCATATTGGGGTGAAATAATTATGTGTAATAATAAACGCCTAAGACACGAGGTTAGACTCATTTGTGGCATAAGACTGCCCGAACCCGCCCGACAAATCCAGCAACCACAGACGGTAGTCTAATGTGAGATGTCGAAGTCATAAATTAAATGTGTAACAATTGTAAAGACACGAGGTTAGGCTCGTCTGCAGTACAAGACTGCCCGGACCCGCCGGGCAAATCTAGCAACCGCAAACGGTAGTCTAATGTGGGAGGTCTTACAAGGTTACGGTTATAATGAATTAAGTAACACTTAACCAAGATAAACATATGGTGGGATATGGGGGTTAAGTGGGTGACATGTAAAATACGGTTAGAAACACTAAACCAAATTGAAACATGTAAGAAGACATGAATAATAAGGGGTTAAGTGGGAAATCCTAAGTGGGGACCAAGCAAGGGTGGAAAGCTTGTGTCAAGCATGGGGGACCCTTTTCAAACCAGTAACCCATTAAGTATCATTCTGAGTTCAAGTTAGATCGAGGACGGGACACGCTTACTGGGTTTGACTGTAAGAGGTCAAAACGGGTTAGCGGTGGCAACCCAAGTCCAACGTTGTCATGTGCGTGCGTGGGCCTGGGCTAGTAGATAAGACGTTGTTGCATCGTGCAGATATAAGTCGTGCATCTTTAGTGGTATCAGGTTGCCACTTTGGGGAGTGATACACCCCACTGTGGGACCAGCACGGGTATCTACGATTTTAGGGAGCCGATCACTTGGGGATAGTGGGTCCAACTAGTGGAGATAGGGGCAGCCGGCACCTATGAAGACAGCTAGGGGTACACGAAACTACTATTATGATTACTATGTTCAGTAGGCGGGATCAACTTTAGGGTGACCAGTAATGGTGCAGTACAATATTTATCCTATAGTGATTAGGAGCGCGATTAACGACAGCATATTCCTCTCGTTTTCTTTGTCTTGCCCATTTGTTTCACAGTCATTTCTTGTTTTACCAGTTTATGCCTTATCCTAATTACTTTAATAATTATATTGTTAAAGTTATCGGACTCGCCAGACTTTATGTCTGACCCCCTTTGTTTTCGCCTCTTTTCTTCTTCCCCCCCTAAGGTTCTCAAGGTGGGACTAGTGCTAGTGGAGCTTGATTTAGATCTCTTTCTTTCTCTTTTAGAACTGCTTGGATTGATGAAAGTAAAGTTCAACTTATTTCTTTTATGGCTACTTATGTTGGGGTTATGCTTTTTTACTTTATGTACTCAGAAAATAATTTGTCAAGATGGATATTAAGTGTACTTGGTTTTATTGTTGGTTTTTTCGATGTTGTTGTAACCAAACTATTTCTCCGGTGCAATAAAAGTTGTTTTAATTTTTCATGTACCAATATATGTATCTGTCTTGTTATATTCTGTTCTATACACCAATAATACTCTATGAAAGTTACTGCATTCCCTTTGAGAGTGACATTAATGGACGTGGGGTGTCATCAACTTGTGAAATACGATTAGAAACTCTTAACCAAATTGAAACATGTAAGAAGACATGAATAAGAAGGGGTTAAGTGGGAAATCATAAGTGGGGACCAAGCATAGGTGGAAAGCTTGTGTCAACCATGGGGGACCCTTTTCAAACCAGTAACCCATTAATTATCTTTGTGAGCTCGAGTTAGATCGAGGACGGGACACACTTACTTGGTTTGATTGTAAGAGGTCAAAACGGGTTAGCGGTGGCAACGCAGGCCCAACAGGGTCATGTGCATGCGTGGGCCCGGGCCGGTAAATAAGACGTTGTTGCATCATATAGATATAAGTCGTGCATCTTTAGTGGTATCGGATTGCCACTTTAGGGAGTGATACACCCCACTGCGGGACCAACACGGGTATCTACGAGTTAGGGAGCCGATCGCATGCGGGTAGTGGGTACAACTAGTGGAGATAGGGGCAGGTGGAACCTATGAAGACAGCTAGGGGTACACGAAACTACCATTATGATTATTATGTTCAGTAGGCGGGATCAACTTTTAGGGTGACTAGTAATGGTGCAGTATAGTAATTATTCTATAGTGATTGGGAGCGCGATTAACGCCAGCATATTCCTCTTGTTTGTTTTGTCTTGCCCAATTGCTTCACAGTCATTCCTTGTTTAACCAGTTTATGCCTTATCCAAGCTACTTTAATAATTATATTGTTAAAGTTATTGGACTCACCAGACTTTTTGTCTGATCCCCTTTTGTTTTCGCCTCTTTTCTTCCTTCCCCCTCCCTCAAGGTTCTCAGGGTGGGAATAGTGCTAGTGGAGCTTGATTTTGATATCTTTCTCTCTCTTTTGGAAGTGCTTGGATTGCTTAAAGTAAAGTTCAGCTTATCTCTTTTATGGCTACTTATGTTAGGGTTATGCTTTTTACTTTATGTACTCAGAAAATAATTTGTCAAGATGGATATTAAGTGTACTTGGTTTTATTGTTGATTTTTTTCATGTTGTTGTAACCAAACTATTTCTCCGCTGCAATAAAAGTTGTTTTAATTTTTCAAGTACCAATATATTTATCTGTCTTGTTATATTCTGTTCTATACACCAATAATACTCCATGAAAGTTAATGCATTCCCTTTGAGAGTGACACTAATGGACGTGGGGTGTTACACGTGGGGGTCGAACTACCCCCTCGAGTAGATTTGAACTATGATGATTCTGACTTGTTGCTGAGTTTTTTCTGACCGGTTGCTGAGTCACTAGGGCATAGGTGCCAATTCTGGATAACTCTATCTAGTTTGGATGGCTGTGATTGCTCCTATGATAATCTAACGGCTTATATTGATTTAAACTTATATATAAGCATGCATAGACTCAAGCTCTAAACCTAAACTAAATTAATCTCTGGATAGTTCTTCTTCTTTAAGCTTAGGAATTGCAAGTCAGGATTCTATTACAAATGACAAACGAATTATTCTGTTCTCTAATCCGTCTTTGTGAGTACAATTTCTTTCACAAAATAATTAATAAATTAATTATGATGAGTTATAATTTGGATTATGAGCATGTCTGTTGAATCATGTGATGTTTGAAAAATTGGCATGTTTGGGTATGAATAACTTGGAATTGGTGAATTTTGCTATAATTGGATAATTTGGGTAATATGAAATTTGGCTAACTATTATGTAATTGGTGTAGTTAATGACAAATTGGAAATAGGCAAAAAAAAATGTTGAATTGTAATTAAGTTGAATTTGGAACACATGACGTGAATTTGGAGTTTGTGTGAAAGATTGAACGCCTATGACACGAGGATAGGTACGTTTGTGGCGTAAGACTGCCCGGAACCGCCCAGCAAATCCAGCAACCACAAGCATATGTCTAATGTGAGTGGTCAACTGCAAGAAATAGAGGCGTAACGGTTTATGACACGAGTTTAGGCGTGTTGTGGTATAAGTTTGCCCGGAACCGCCCAGCAAATCTAGTAGCCACGAACGGACGTCTAATGTGAGAGGTCATACATCATTACAGTATAATAAATAAATTAAGAAATACTAACCATATTAAGACATGTGGGTGACATGTGTATGGTTAAAGGGTTAAGTGGGACACGGGTGACATGTGAAACAAAAATTTAGATTTGCTTAACCAAATGGGACACGTAACGGTATCATAAATTAATTGAATTGGGTAAAGTTTAAGTAACGGGTCAAGTAAATGGAAGGCTTAAGTCAAATCTAAAATTAATGACAAGAAATGGGGATTGATAAATAACCTATTATGAATAAACTTGAATAAGGAAAGAAAGGATAATAGGTGGAAATTATAACTTATGGGACAAGATAAGTTATAGGAAACGACAAGGAAGATGAGATAACTTATATGTAAGGATATACTTAAATTAAGTGGTTTGGGAAGGAGAAAAGTGAAATTAAAAATGATATAATTTATATGAGTGGAAAAGAAGTAAATTAGAATCATATATGTTGGTTGGGTTGAGTAATTCTCTGGGTGCGAGTCTGATGTTGATTTCGGTCTTCGGGGCTGGTATTTAGGGTGTTATTCTCCTAATCAATATATATGTGGGATGAGGCATACTTAACTATGAATTAAGTATAAAATGTTGTTGTAACCCTAAAAGGGAATAATTTATGAAACTGGAAAATAACATGTTGTGGGCTTATTAATGGACTTAAGTGGGTTAAGTATAAACTTAGTTAATAAGAAGGGTAACTTAGTAAATACGAAAAAGGAAGCTAATGTGAATAACCAAGTTAAATGAGAAAATTGATGAGGTGGCACAAGTGCATAATTAGTGATTAGACATAGGGTCTAATGGCAGATAAAACTAAGGCGCTTGAAGCAGTCTGTACATTATAGGATGAATAGCCCAACGAGGTAGATCATCACGGTGTCATAATGCATGAGGGGAGTGCACGTGCATTATTCCGGCAGCTCCAACGGATTGGAAGGGGAGGCAGGCGGCTTCCTGAGATGTTAAAGGTGCTCCTGGTAGTCCTCTGTGGTGGTTTAGCTTTGGGCTAGGATTACAGAGGTTAGGTCTACGCGGAACTACCAGGTGGGTGGGCCCTGACTGCATAAGTAGGGGGCAGTCAGAATGTTGTACGCGGTGGCATTAAGGGTGTTTCATAG
Organism: Allium sativum; assembly: GCA_030737875.1. Lineage (NCBI taxonomy): Eukaryota > Viridiplantae > Streptophyta > Magnoliopsida > Asparagales > Amaryllidaceae > Allium > Allium sativum. The sequence continues at coordinate 1,021,881,522 of CM060920.1, forward strand.
TACCAGACGTGACAACCCCAATTTCAACAGATCGGTTTTTTTTCAAAATTCCAATCTATCGAAACTCAGATTGGTTTGCTCTGGTATCCTGTAGAAAAGACAGACATAAAACATGTAAGAGCTCAGGAAAATATCTCACAGCGGAAAGGATAAAATATAGTATAATCAAAACATAGCCTTACCGTATTATTAATATTGCCTAACCATTATCCAAAGCTATCATGTCTCTGCCACAATCTAACCAGCGAGTGTGTTACGAGGAGGGGGTCAGGACACAAGTTCTGGTGACTGGATTTAAACTATACACTTTGGATAATCTTACATATACCGTTCAATCATATTTTCTTATTTATTAGGTTACTTGGGTTAACAGCACTCAAGACTTACACACACGTCGTACCCATTTACTTCCCAGTGAATTAACCTAATACAGTATATGTAGCTATCTCTCAATATTGAGAAACACCTTATGGTACCCCACTCGCATGGTCTCCACCGTATCATCGTAGGAATATAGCAGTCCCTAATCCTACGCCCGAATGTCATATGGATTTCTATATATATGTCAATGCTACGTCTGCAAAGAACCACTATTTCTATATTACGTAAGCGTTCGGACTGCCATCTTTGAACCATTCGATAGAATTAGGTTCCAACCTCGAATATTTCCCTTTAGTCTTATGATACACCACCCAGAGCGACATAAGTGTACCCAGACTTTCCCACGTACGTAACGTCAATCGTTCTCGATGTCTATTGCACATGTTCTCTACATGTGCGCCCGAGTCCCGTGGTAGGGCTAATCAAGAAACACGGAACTCGGTCGGGGGCTTTCAAATATCTGCCGATTGAAGATGTTATGGTCTGCTTTTACATACGTACGATTGAAATATTGAAACATGACTTAAATTTTCTTTATCAAACGATACTGTATGGGTGCTTTCCCACATTTTCAGCTTAGATTAACTTATTTCATAGTATAAGTCGTCCGACCCTTCAAGTTTTGTATTACATCTTAAGTCATAATCTTCCCTTGTCCGTAGGACAAATTTTCTCCTTTAATTAATTAATCCTTTAATTAATTATTAAAAATTTCGGTTGTTACATTCTTCCCTCCTTATAGGATTTCGTCCCCGAAATCTCCAAGTTAAGAAGAATGTTACCATCCTACCAACCAAAACCATCTACTCATCCATCATCCACAAACATCCATTGTCCTTAATATTTTCTAATGCTTGTATGAACATATGAAATTGTGTGTGTACATATTCTTATACCAATGCGAAAATCAGGCAGTCTACTAATTCAGTTGACTCCTTAATGCGAATTATGTCAGTGTCATGAGTCCATCATGCATCCGTTAATGTCATTCATAGAGGGAATGCATTGACTTCCATGAAGCATTATAAGTAAACATAACAGAATAATACAAGACAGATATGTAAAGTAGTACTTGAATATTTTATAACTTTATTACAGTAGAAACATAAATAAGTTTGGTTACATCCTTCGAAATCGCAATACCAAAAACCTAAGTACACAAGTATCAGTCTTATACCAAAATCCTTCAGAATGCAAAATTTTAAAACCATAATCCCCAACATAAACTGCCATAAGAAGGTAGAGTCAAAGCCAAGCAATACTTCAAGAACTTCAAGCAGAGAGAATATGAATCAATCTCCTATGTTTCCACCCTGAGCACCTTGGGGGGAAACGGAAAGAAAAAGAGGTGAAAACAAACGAGGTCAGACATAAAGTCCGGCGAGTCCAGTAACTTTCAGCATAACCTTTCATCCAAATGCAACATCCATGTGTTGAGTCAATCATTTTGCATCCATGAAAATTGAAAAATGCGCACACATCCATATGTAGTATGAGAGTGCTTTTGAGCCGATCTAGTGCCTAGTATGTGTATATGCATCCACGAGCAACCATTATCAACCACTTGCATCCACTTGCAACCATCAAATATAACATGTCTCAAACACATGTTTACACCCATTAGTTTCTATTAACTTGTTTTGCTCAATTTTTAGATCGAGCCTACAGATTTTCATAACCTAAATTTACCGTATTCAATTTCAATAGATTTAGCAGATTAGGCAATTTAACAAATTTAATCATAAAATTAAGCCTAATTTTACATGGCTAAATTATGGCCATAATTCATAATATAACATATGCCCCAAATTTTAGTTAAATTTACACAATACAGAATATTCTCCAAAAACCCCAAATCATGATATACAATACGAATTATGCCAAATTATAGCCTTTGATTTCAGCGTATGCCTAATATCCAAAATCCCCATTTTGGTGTATTCACATTTAATGGTTATCCTATTATAATATAGATCTTTGCGCCTAAGTCATATACACAATAATTCTTCTTGTTCTAAATCACAGACTATCATATATAGTATGCCCAGATCCAGATCTTAAATTACAACATATGTTCTTTTCTCAAATCAGTTACAAATCAGTCATGTCTAATTATGCATCATTCACTATTTTTCCAAAATTTAGCGTTCGTGCGTCAATCCCTTATGAGATTTGGCTCAGGCTCGTGGTAGCCTGGCTATAGAACAGAAGGAAGGAAGAGATACAAAATAGTTACTATAATATAAATAAGATAGATCTACACAGAAAAACAGATCTGATAAACAAGAATATGAATAATCTAAAATTCAGATTTATAACCATGTCAAGATCATAATTAAATTTCATATCTGAAAATAACCGTACTCACCTTGGTTGGATTTAAAAAAAAAGAGTTGTAGTTGTTCACTTTTAATCCTATTCAGATTGGAAGAAGAAGAAGCACTAGTTCTAGCTTAGGTTTTAGCAGAGTAGAGACGCAATTGATTTAATTTAATTAGAATTAAGGAAGCATAGCATTACAATGGTTTGGTCTGGAGAGAAAGTGGGGTTTGGGGGTGTTTAAATAGCATAGGGATCAATGAATCTGGTCAGAACGGGTGACAACTTTATTAACTTAATGTAACAACCCAGATTCCGACGGACCGATTTTTTTCAAAAATCCAATCCACCGAAACTCGAGATGGTTGCTCTGGTATCCTGCAGAAAAGACAGAGAAAAGAGATATGTCAGAGTTCGGAAAACACCTCAAGCGGAAGGAGTTAAATATAATATATTTAAAACATAGCGTTACCTTAATAACAATACTGCTAAATCAGTATTTCCAAAGCTATAAGTCTCTGTCTAACATGCAAATGTTATGGGGAGGGGGTCAAAACATAAGTTATGTGTGAATGAATTTAAACTACCCTTCTCGAATAATCCTACATATACCGCTCAATTACATTTCTCATTTATTAGGTTATCTTTGTTATTAACACTCAAGGCTTTCACACACACGTCGCACCCATCTACCCCCTAGTAGATTAACCTAGTATAATGTATATGTAGCTACGCCCAAACTGAGGTACACCCCGTGGTACCCCACTCGCATGGTCTCCTCTGCATCGACACAGTAATATGCGCAGTCCCTCATCATATGCCATAGTAACGTACAACGCTACATCTGCATGGAACCACTATCGATGTGCTATGTAAGCGTACTGACTGCTATCCTCGAACAATTCGATCAAATTTGGTTCCATCATCGAATAATGCCCTCTAGTCTATGATACACCACCCAGAGCAGACATGATTGTACCTAGACTTTCCCACGTACGTATCATCAATCGTACTCGATGTTTCTACTGCACATAACCTCTACTTGTGCACCCAATTTCCGGGGCAGGGCTACACCAGAAACACGGAACCCGGTCGGGAGCTTTTCTACATCGGTACGGGCCCGCCTCTAAGAGTGTCCAACGTACAGATATCACTCGGGTCTAGTTTTTCTATGGGGACTATGGCCCCACCTCAGCCCCTCCCTCAACTAGTAAAGACCACACGAGCTAAGCGATCACCGCTAACAAGCAAACAATCTAAACATCCATGTGGGGTCTCCTGGTACCCATCCCATGATAGCAAAAGTTAACGATCTCTAAGAGTTAGCTCTTGTCTTTTCGCATTCCTTAGGTTGCTGGTGACAGGCGTCCGACGATCTTGCTATCATTTGGTCTTGACCCTCCACCTCCGCCTGAGGCAACCGCCGAACCACCCTTAATGCCACCATGTACAGCATTCTGACTGCCCCCTACTTATGCACTCAAAGCCCACCCACCTGGTAGTTCTGCGCAGACCCAACCTCTGTAATCCTAGCCTGAAGCTAAACCACCACAAAGGACTACCAGGAGCACCTTTAACATCTCAGGAAGCCGCCTTCCTCCCCTTCCAGTCCGTTGGAGCCGCCAGAATAATGTACGTGTGCTCCCCTCATGCCTTATGACACCGTGATGATCTACCTCATTGGGTTATTCGTCCTATAACGTACGGACTGCTTCAAGCGCCTTAGTTTTATTTGTCATTAGACCCTACGTCTAATCATTAATTACGCGCTTGCACCACCTCATCAATTTTCTCATTTAAATTGGTTATTCACATTAGCTTCCTTTTTCGTATTTACCAAGTTACCCTTGCTTATTAACTCAATTTATACTTAACCCACTTAAGTCCATTAATAAGCCAAAAACATGTTATTTTCCCATTTCAAAAATTATTCCCTTTTAGGGTCACAACAACATGTTATACTTAATTCATATTTAAGTATGCCTTATCCCACATATATACTGATTAGGAGAATAACCCCCTAAACACCAGCCGCGAAGACCGAAATCAACATCAGACTGGCACCCAGAAAATTACTCAACTCAACCAAAATATATGATTCTAATTTACTTCTTTTCCATTCATATAACTTATATCATTTTTAATTTCACATTTCTCCTTCCCAAACACCTTAATTTAAGTATATCCTTACATATAAGTTATCTCATCTTCCTTATCGTTTCCTATAACTTATCTTGTCCCATAAGTTATAATTTCCACCTATTATCCTTTCTTGCCTTATTCAAGTTTATTCATAATAGGTTATTTACCATTCCCAATTTCTTGTCATTAATTTTAGATTTGACTTAACCCTTCCATTTACTTAACCCGATACTCAAACTTTACCCAATTCAATTAATTTATGATACAGTTACGGGTCCCATTTGGTTAAGCATATCTAAATTTTTGTTTCACATGTCACCCGTGTCCTACTTAACCCCCTTATTATAGTTTCGTGTCTTACACATGTCTTACTACGGTTAAGTCAACCTTAGTCATGTTTTACATCACAAATTTGCATATAAACTGATGTCATAAAATGAATCAAGTTAAACATATGTGATTGGACATGTGAAATAGATTTACCAACATAAGTTAACAAAACTGTCATATATTCACCAATAGACGATAACAAAGTTAAGTAACATCACATGATTCAACAAACATGTTCTCATAATCCAAATTATAACTCATCACAATTAATTTATTAATTATTTTGTGAAAGAAATTGTACTCACAAAGACGGATTAGAGAAGAAAATAATCCGTTTGTCGTTTGTATTAGAATCCGGACTTGCAATTCCTAAGCTTTAAGAAGAAGAACTATTCTAGTAGCAGCATGGAGGCTAAGAGATTAATTTAGTTTAAGTTTAGAGCTTGAGTCTATGCGTGCTTATATAGAAGTTTAAATCAATATAAGCCGTTAGATTATCATAGGAGCAAATCAGAACCACTCATACTAGATAGAGTTATCCAGGATTGCCACATAGGCCCTAGTGACTCGGCGACAGATCAGAAAAGACTCAGCAACAGGTCAGAATCGTCACAGTTCAGATCTACCCAAGTGGGTAGGTTGACCGCCAGGTCGACCTGTATAGGGGAGGTCGACCCCCTGGTCGACCTGGCCTGGGGCGGGAAAAATGCCACCCAGCCCGCTTCCTTGTTTAAATTTGAATTCTGTTTTTAATTTATTTAACTTTCTGAAACTTCTGAGGGCCATAACTTTCTCATACGAAGTCCGATTTACGAAAACTTGGACTCTATTCCAAGCAAAATTTCGAGACGAACACAATGGCGTAACCCGTCTTTGTGAGTACTTAAAAGTAATACATAGAACTTCCGAATTTTTTTCAAAAATCCAATCTATCGAAACCCGAGTTGGGTACTCCGGTATCCTATAGAAAAAAATAGAGATAAAGAAACATGTCAGAACTCGCAAAGCATCTCACAGCGAAAGGAAATATAATATATTCAAATAGAGCCTTACCTTATCAACAATACTGCTAAACCAGTATCCAAAGCTATGCCGTCTCTGTCATGAACCTAACCAGGAAGTATGTAATCAAGAGGGGGTCAAAGAATAAGTTCTGTGTGACTTGACTTAGAATAAACTTCTGTATAATCCTACATATACCGTTCAGTTATATTTTCTTGGTTATTAGGTTGTTTAAGCTATACTTATCCATCCACTAGTAGATTAACCTAATACAATGTATATGTAGTTACCCCATACTCGTGTCCTCTTTTCATGTGTACGCAGTCCCTTAACCAACTTGTATCATCTTGTCATATGTACGCAGTTCCTTATCCAATGTCGTACGTCGTACGGGCTTTCATGTATATATATATTCTCACTACGTCTACGTAAAACCACAATTCCTTTTTGTGTAAGCGTTTGGACTGCCAACCTAGGTCTTGCTAGGTTTTGTTATCAAATACTACCTAGATCCAACTAGGGTTTACCATCGAGTGTTACCTAGGTCCAACTATGGTTTACTTTATCGAACGCTTCCTAGGTTCAACTAGGGTTTATGCTACCTAGGTCCAACTAGGGTTTATGCTACCTATCGAACAATGCCCTCTAGTTTAGGACACACTACCCCGAGCGATATGCATTCCTAGACTTTACGTCCCAACCGTATCGTTAAACGCACTAGATATCTAGTTGCACATGTCCTCTATATGTGCGACCCGAGTCCCATGGCAGGGAAAATCAAGAATCATGGAACTTGGTTCGGAGCTTTATGTTATCTGCCGATGCAGACGCTAAGGTCTGTTTTTACTGTGGCTATGGTCCCACTTGACCCCTCCCTCAACAAATGAAAGGCACCCAAGAATATCAAGAATGAGAACTGTACACAGGACCTTTATGCCCCCACAAACTTATTGGGCAACCTCACCCATAACTAGATAGCAAATATATGGTCTTTTGGAATTCTCCGCCTTTCCGCTTTTCATGCTCAACTGACTCAAGATGGTAGGTAGCCGACGACGTGCTATCACAGGGCCAACTGGTTATCGCCGACTCACGCTGGTCCCTCCTAGTCTTTAGGTTGCCTTATTATTGCAACCAAGGCATACTCTTGGTTCTTCTTACGCAGACCTTAACCTCTGTGAGCCCAGGCGGATCATCTGTATTCTCACAGAGGGATACCAAGAGTATCCTCACGTCCCCTCGAAGCCGCGTGCTTCGTAACCCAGTCCGTTGGAGCCTTCTATATGATCAGATGGATGTACGCTCCCCCTGGCGCCCTACGGCACCGTGATGATCTACCGAGTTTGGTTATTCATCCCTTATCGTATGGACTAGTCCAAGCGCCTTATCTTTTCATACTATTAGACCTTATGTCTAAATTTATGATTACGCGCTTGCATTGTCTTATTAACTTGGTTATCCTCGTTTATGTTGTCCTTCAATTCTAATTACCAAGTTTCTCTTTAACTAAGGTTTATTACTTAGTCCTCTTCAACTAAGGTTTACTTACTTAGTTATCTTTACCGTTGCTTACTTAGTTCTCTAACTAAGGTTCGTTACTTCGGTTGCCATATTACTTTGTTTTCTAACTAAGGTTCGTTACCCAGTTGCCATCATCATTATTTACTTAGTTCTCTAACTAAGGTTCAACACTTGGTTAACTTCATCTTTATTTACTTAGTTCTCTAACTAAGGTTCAACACTTTGTTAACTTCATCTTTATTTACTTAGTTCTCTAACTAAGGTTCAACACTTGGTTGCATTCATCGTTATTTACTTAGTTCACTAACTAAGGTGAACTCAAACATGACTTAAGTTTTCTTTATCAAATGATAGCGTACCGGTGCTTTTCCACATTTTCAGCTTAGATTAACTTATTTCATAGTATAAGTCGTCCCACCCTTCAAGTATTGTATTACATCTTAAGCCATAATCTTCCCTTGTCCCTAGGACAAGTTTACCTATTATTTAATTTTACATTACCGCAACTCTGGTTTATGATAGGTAGTTATCATTCCCCATTACTGTGTTAGTTAAGTTTGTCCATGTGTCAAATTTTACTTAACCCTACCTTCCCCCTCATGCATTACTCGTATATTCCACAAATTTGGTTAAGTGTTGTCTTTCAGTTCATATTGACTTAACCCACCCACGCATCATGTCAAATTGGTTAAGTGTTGTTAACCTAACCATACCATACTAGCGTGTGTCATTAGCATTAATTAATTATTAATGCACCAATCTCTCACATTAGACATATTGTTGCGGTTGCTGGATGTGCCAGGCGGTTCCGGGCAGTCTTACACCACAACTCAATCTAACCTTGGGTTTAAGCGCGTTATGACTAACTTCTCACATTAGACCCTATTGTTTGCGACCACTGGATACGCCGGGCGGTTCCGGGCAGAATTACACCGCAACCTCATTCTAACCTCGAGTTAGTCATGTTTCATCTTTATCCAATTAACAATTTTCATGAAAATGTTAAGCATCAATTTCAGGTTATGAGTTAGTTTTCATAATCACATAAAAGGTCACATAATCACATAAGCTAAGTTTTATCCATTCCTTTATCAATTAGGATTCTTACCTTTAGATTCGTTTTTTCCAAAACCCAAAATTCAAACTTATAGTTTAAAACCTCAATCCCACAATATTAGATTTGAAATAAATCATTTCTCCCCAATTCCATTCCATATTCAATAATTCCAATTAAATTTACACAATTTCAGGTTAACATTATAAATCGGAATTCATAGTTGCGCACTATTCAGCGTAGATTCATATTTCTAAAACATACCCAAAGATTCATTATTAAAATATGCTCCAGAATTCCCAATTCAAACTTTATTTCATTGAATAATCCCAACATACAATTCGCTAATTGTCCCAATATTTGCAATAATAATTGTTATGCCATAATCCCTAAATTACAGATTATATTCCTCGATTGCATAAAATAAATTATGCCCCAATATTCCCATATTTCAATCGTACGTATGTATAATAAGATTTCGTGTAGGTTCGAGATAACCTAGATCCAAAAATAAAAAGGGGAAGGAGAATAAAAGGACAATTATTATAACATGAATCTTGAATTGAATTTATAACTGGGGAATGATGAATGATAATAATACTATTATGCAACAAGTTTACTGTAATTCCACTCACCTTGCTTTTCATCTTCAATCCATGGATTTGATTTAACTTTGATTGATTTTATGCCCTAATCCATAGATCTAATCTATCTTTGATTTCTTTGCGCGGCGTAAGTTGTGAATCTGAATTCCTCCTCCTTGTGTAGTGTAAATTGCAGATCTGAATCCCTTTTTCTCCTTAATTTGGAGGTTGTCTTGATTCTAAACTTTTTAATTTTAAGAACAGATGTTTTGAAGAGAAAAAAGGAAGAAAGTGGATTAAGAAATCTCTAGGAGAAGAATAATTTGAGTTAGAACAGAGCCATGGCATCGCCATAGGCTTGGGTGAAGAAAAAGAATGGGTTAAGGGTCATTATATAACTGTTTAGTCAACTTATCAGGTCATAAATCGCGTCCAGGTGCAGAAAATGAATTCTACCCAGATTTGGGGGAGAGGTCGACCTGTTTTAGGGGAGGTCGACCCCCAGGTCGACCTTCCTTGGTATAGGTCGACCTCTAGGTCGACCTGTCTGGGTTATTTTACTATTTAATTTCTGAATTTCTCTTGAATCTTCCGAAGGCCATAACTCTTTCATACAGAGTCCAACTTTCGAACACTTAGACTCTATTCCAAGCAGAATTCTGAGATGAATGCAATGGTGATGTCCGTTTTACTTAATTCCTGATATATAAATTAAGTATCCTTATTTTATTATCTTTTTCGTTATCCACACTGTCATCGAATTAATTTGTCCTTCTCTTCCATATATTAATTAATATTCATTATACATCACCTTTATTTACCTATCTATGCATATATACATATTTGTACATTTTTAATTATATTAAAAATGTGGGGTGTTACAAATTCCCATAACAATATCTATATAATCGTGGAATCCAATATCGAAATATGACGATGAATATTTCTTTTCAAATCCACTCCGATTCATACTTTGAAAATTTGGTTATATTAAAACCATTGCAGATCCAATTTATTATTTCTAAAATAAAAGGATTGTTATTCTAGTTAATAACTAGTTCATTTCGATAAAAATATATTTTTATTTTTTCAAATATGGAATTTTTCATCCAAAAGCTTTCCAAACCATTTATTATGATTTTACACAATTTATTAATATTTTTAATAATTTTGTCAAGGCCGTAAAGTCAGTTTCCAATAACGGCCACCGAACTGCATTCATAGCGACCTTTTTCAAATTTGATTTAGACATAATTCCAAATCCAACCATTATATTTCAAACTTTTATATTCATTGGAAAGCTATTTTCGATACGAACCCAACGGTTCCAGTTTTAGGAGAATCCGACGGTCGGATCTCCCGTTACAACAATTTGAAGTTAATGGTCGAAATTCACGAACGGTTGCTGCGCGACGCTTTCTATTCAGGCCATTAAATATATATAATAAATATATTATATATATTTCATCGATTTCCATTTAAAACGTATTTTATAAATCGTTTATATATTCGTTTTAAAACGATTCCAACTTCATTTTCAATTTCAAATCAAAATTGAATATTCTATATCTTTATCATATTAAAATGATAATATTTTCAAAATATTAAATTTTGAACTCACTTCTTTTCGATATTCTTTATAAAATGATTAACTCGATTAATAAAAAGGGCGTGTAACCATGTAACTATATTTATTGTTCAAAAATTTTATTCAACACATGAATATCTTATGTGGTTTATACATTCAATAAAAATGATATTTTTGTTGTTCAAAATTTTTATTCAACACATGTTTTACGTTAAAAAGAAAATAAATAGATCATATTTTAACGATCTAATGATTTTTCTATGACATGTCTATATTATATGACTCATGTATATGTCAAGGATAATATTTTTAATTAACTAGCATTTATTTCATTTCCCTAGCGTGTCTCATCACATATAGTAGGTTACAAAAGAAATAAATTAGCTGACTAGGCATGATGGGAAAATATTTATTTTTCATTCAAATTTCAAAAGTAAATAACAATGAGAGTGAGAGAATAAACGGAAAGAGATGAATGCTAGATTGATTATTTAAAGCTAATTATTAGAAAGTTTGCAACCTTTCAAATTTCTAAACATATAGTATTAAATATCATGTGTTGTTACATAGATAACATTAAAAGTTTTACGGTATTATTTTATTTTTTGTTTGCTTCTGAATATAAACAACATAATATAAATAAAATAAAGGAATACATGTATTAAACAAAATGGAGAAAGGAGCTTTAAAGGGATGTAGATTTAACAAATGATTAAAATAAATAAATAACGCTCATCATAGACTGTCAATCCATCGATTGACATACAACTAAATATTGGGACTAGTGTATGTCAAATACCATCCCAATATCCGTGTGGGGTTTTCAAACAACAACAGTTTATTTAAATAAATCATAGGTTAATAAATTTAAGCAATTCTAATTTAGTTTGAATTATTTTCTATTTAACCAATTTTCACTTTTCAAATTATAAATGAATATTTATAATTTAATTTCAACTACCATATTTATGTTAACATTATTTTTAATATGTTAAACATTTTAACATTACCATCAACACATAATACAGTCAATTCAATCCAAACAAACAATCATGGTTTGCACAATAAATGGTGTTGGGTGTTGTTAAGCATCGTCTGCATCCTAGTATATATTTAACTGTAAATATATTGAGTGCGAAAGAGTTCTCACCTTTGGTTTCCACTCTGTCATCCTTTATTTATGAATTTCTGAATAGCTTGGATTTGCTCTAGCGTGTTGTATTCTTCACTATGATTCCAACGTAATCTGTTTCACTTAGTTTATATTAAAAATCACATTTTTAATACAATGTTTACATTTTAAAAATCAAATTTTTAATCAACGCTATATATATATATATATATATATATTAACTAAGATCACATTTTAAAAACAATGCTTTTCATATAAAAATTCCTTTTTTATTATATGCTTTTCATATAAAAATTCATTTTTTATTATATGCTTTTCAAATATTTAAAAACAATGATTTTTCTATATAAAAATCACATTTCAATTACAATGGTATTTTATATAAAAAATTACATTTCTACCCAATGCTCTTTCTATTTTAAAAATCATATTTTTACTTAAGCTATATATATACACACACACACATCCCATTTTTTATTATGCTATATATATTTTAAAAGTCATATTTTAATAATGTTATTTACATTTAAAAAAAATACACATTTTATTTTGAAACCATATTATTTTATTTTTAGAAACAACACTATTTTAATTTTTAGAAAGAATGTTATTTTAATATTTTAAAAACCATGTATATTTATATTTTAAAACCATTGTATTTTTTTATTTTTAAAAACAAATCTATTTATACAAAATCTGAACATAAGACAAAGCTAATTTATAAATTAAAAATCATATTTTTACAATGATGTTTATATTCTTAAAATCATATTTTTAATTTAAACTCTTTCATAAAAAAACTGATTTAAACTAATCGACTAATTTAATTAATCTTTAATAACAATAAAAAACGTTATCTTCTTATTCATTGCTCCCTAGAGATAGCAGCCATACTCATCATCACCTTGAGTTGCAAACGGACGCTGCCAGACATCGTCGGACACTCATCTGAAGTTGCCACACGGAGTGCCGCCGCAAGAGCCATCCTCCGCCGCTAGTTTGGTTGAACTCGACCCCCCCCCCTCGTGCTCCAAAACTGACTTGAATAGTAGGGCTTTGCGACTGAAATTCCACCACCACATTGAAGTAAAGATGATCTCCACCGTTGGTTTACCAGAGCTTGGTTAGTTCTTCGATTTGGTTATTGGAATCACAATTCATTTCGGTCTAGATTATGAGGATCTATTGGTTTTGTTTGGGATGTTTTCGGCCATTGAAATATCCTGTGCCTGTGCGCTGTGTATTTGAGAAAGAGAGGGTTAGGGTTTAAATGGAGGGGTATTTATATAATTTTTTATTTTATTATATTCTTTTAATCCCAAAAATACCCGTTTAGGATACGAACTCCAAATTAAACCCAACGACTATCGTTCCTTGTTTAATACCCCCACTCCAGACACAATGGAATATGTTTCATAAGCCAATTCGAAAATTTCGATCAGTTTCTCTTTAAATTAAAATATAAATCAATATATATTAAATTCGAACGCACATTTTAATTTATTGGGGCCACATTGTGACTCCAAAAATTCCAGAAAAATAAACCTAGCTATGTTTTGACGATACAGTCCTAACAAAATTAATTTCGTCGAAATTGGAGACCGTTTGAAAAACGGTCATTTTCCAATCGATTAAATTCAAATTGAAACTACCAAATGCGTTTACATTTACTGCACTCACATATTAATTCCAAAAATTATGAAAATTGGAATCTAGCAATAATTTGACATTCCAGATCCAAAAAAATGGTTTCGTCGAAAACAGTGGTTTTTGTAAAATGGCTATATTTTATATTAAAAAATATATAAATTCCATAGCGACTATTCTGAATTTTAAACTGGGCATAACTTTCAATTCCCGTTATGAAATCTGTATTTTTCACATTCATTAGAAAAAATATAATCAGACAGATTCAAATATTTCTTGCTTTACTGAAATCTGATGTGTTTTCAATCCTGTACATTCATTTGAAATTTAAAATCAAATTTTCATACTGCCGCGCCATTTCATGCTCGTTTTATAATTAAAATAAATTTATTCATTCTAACTTCGATTTAAAATAAATTTTTTGTCGTTATTATTTATAATAAATCATTTTAATTATTCAAAATCCATTAAAATTGTTAAAATAAAAATTTTAAATTGGTTCTGATTTTCCGGATTGTTATAGAGTTAGTTATGGGATTGGTGTGAGAACTAAAATAGTTATTAAATCCTTACAGTAAAAGTTGGAAAATCATGGTACCATGTCGTATAACACGAAACAGGTTTACTCCACATGAATCCCAGTTTAAAAAAAGCAACACAATGCTTTTTGGAAAATGAAGCTATTATAAGACTTAGGTCCCATCACACAATGCTACGCAAGCCGGAGGATAGAGTATTCCCTTATAATAGCCAAATATGCTTGGTACGCACAAAACAAAAATCATTTGATTTTTACTATAGGTGAATTGTGTCAAAAACAAGTTCAAATATAAATGTGTCAATCATAGTTCGCATGAGCACCCCATCCCACTATGTCGCCATATAGGTTTACAACTAAAACTGAAAAATGTCATATTGGCAATTGGATTTCCATCATGAACCAAGGCAAGGGATCGCTCCTTCCGATTTGAGACACTCTAGAACGTGCCTCAGGATTCAGCCGCAACTGCACCTAGAATCTGGCAGGCCAGGCCACGCTTACTTTAGTGGACTGGTTATTCCTGAACATACGTTTCCCAGCCCTATGGGGCATAAAATCTGGTCAGTACGTCGACCATATCAAGAGCCACTAGGAACTCAAATCCGAGGCACCTCGCAATCCATCATCCACATAAGTAAAAATGTCTGGCTCCATACCAAGACACCACTCCTAGCTAGAAAGAAACACATGCACTCCCTGCGGTCCCTCATCCCGTTTCTGGTTCATATCGGGATGTGAAGCTCGCGAATTAATTCTATACACAAAGCTATGCTACTTACAGTCGTGCTTTGATCATCCACCACAAGATTCTGCTTTTTAGCAAAAGCCTTGATCATTTGCATCCTAGCATGCCACACTAACAATTCATGCCATACAACTGATGTCTATCAATGTATAACCTCTAAGCTCGTACATCTCAGAGAAGGGTGTTAAGCAAGAGAATAAATTCCCTGCCACCAAACAGAATGAAATCCAATGCCAGTCACACATCCACTTACAAGTCCGTTCTGGGTCTGAACGAAATTGGAGGCACCTTATTACTCGTCCCGTATGTCCAATACAAGAAAGAGGTCCTCGCATATCGATCGATCTCCAAGTATGTCTGGACGATCACCACTTACTACCTTGTCCTGGGTGTACAACCCAATCAAGGCATCAGTAATCATCCAAATGATGTGAAGATCTCTGGTCTTCAGCCACCATCTTGATCGTCGACTTTCAATCGTTGTATTAATTATTCAGAATGGGTTAAACTCGGTCTTTACGAATAATTCACGTATCTTATAATCAAGTTCTAAAAAACACAACATACACCTCAATCCAACTCGGAATATTCTTTTATTCAAATATTCATATCATTTGGGAAAGGTTCCCATTAATTTTATCAAAGATAAGTTCATTTAAACTTTTCTTTAATCTTCCTCTAAAAACCCATTGTAAAAGATTTTATATTATCCTTTAACAATTCTAAACCAAATTAAGGTTTAATAACCTGTCGAGATTATCGAGCCTTATCAAAGTGATCATTTATTTTAATTATTCCAATCCCAACCTATTCATCCCATGGATCAAAACTGGTAGTACCCCATATCTAACACTCATTGTGTAATCAGTAAAATTAATTACCATTTCTCGTCCAAATCTAATTAAAGATTTAACTGTCGCCTGGAGTAAAACTGGTGGTACTCAATTCCCGATCATTTCATGAATTCGATAAATTTAATTATCCCATTCTCATTTTAATCTACTTAAATATTCATTAAAACTCTAGTTTAGTTTTAACCTCAAAAATCAATACTTAATGATTATTCAACTTTTAAAAAATTAATCTTTTCTTTAATTGGTTCAAAGAACCCATGTTATTTAAAACATTGTTCACGATAAACCCAAATTAACTTCCATTAATTATTAAATCTTCACGGAATAGATCAATATATAATCGATATAAATTTCCGTATCAGACTAATAATATAAATTCAATAACGGCAAAGCCTTTTAAATTCCATAAATAGTAACGGTCTTCCTTCACAGAAGCTCATCTCGATTTTTACCAAATCGAATCCCATTCAATTCCAATTTAATATATTAAATTGAAAAACTTTTCTTTGGAAAATTTCCATTAAATCTTAATAAAAAGCTTTATAAATTCCAAATCATATCTTCACCGTTAATTGAGTTAAAGAACAAATGCCATTTAAAAACATCGTTCGCAACGAACCCAAAATCATCTTCCATTTAATCCCAATTAATAAATATAATTGGAAAACTTCATTAATCTTAATTAAAAGATTTATTCCTTTCCAACTGGGTTTAAGAACAGTGTTATTTAAGACACCATTCATGATAAACCCAAAAACCCATTTGATATTAATTATAAGGCTCTGAGTAGAAAATAATATCAGCTTATATTCAATATCAAATTCTAAAACCAACAAATATCGTATTGGGAATAACAATATATATATCTTCCAAACGGCTCAACAATATTCGTATAATCATGGCATCCAATTTCGAAATATTCCGAAGATCATTTCCATTCAAATTCATTCCAATTTATTCTTTGGAAAACTCTGGTTATTTTAAAACCATTTCAATTCTTTCAGTTCTCTATTCTAGTTGTTAACTAGGTCATTCTGATAAAAATATTATTTATCTTCACAAATATGAAATATTTCATCCAAACTCTTTCCGAATCATTTATTATGATTTTAAACGATTTTTTCCACATTTTTAATAATTTTATAAGGTCTTTACAATCGGTTTCCAATATCGGCCACAGAACTACATCCATAGCGACCTTTTCTGAATTATATTTGGACATATTTACAAATCTCAACATTTAAATTAAATCTCCTATATCCATTTGAAAGCTCTTTTCGATACAAACCCAACAGTTCTGGTTTTAGGAGAATCCGGCGATCGGATCTCCCGTTACATCAATTTGAAGTTATTGGTCGAAATTCGTGAACGGTCGCTGTGCGGCGCATTCTATTTAGGGTGCGTTCTTAATGAACGAGAACGGGTCATTTGAGCATGGCATTTGAGCGGGGAATTTGAGCATGGTATTATAGCGAATGGGGAATGCGTTTTTAGCTATGAACGAGGTATTTGAGCGTGGTATTTGAACGGGATAATTAGTTGTTAATTTGTTTGTTTTGAATTAATTTATGTACTGATTTTTAATTGGACCGTTAAATCTACTTAGCGAATGTGTTTTTACCAAATTAAAAAAAATGAAAAATGACATTAAGCATTAATAAATAGTCTACATAAGGCATTAAGCATTAATAATGCAGTCTACAGCAAAACACTAAAAATTTGGTTGAAGGTGGGACTTGATCTTGGGTCTATCTCCAACAAGCCATGTACACTTACCAACTAAGCTAAGTATTCTTTCATGACTAAGTAGGATCTGAGTAATTAATTATCCCTGCGTTAGACGCGTCCGACGCGTCCGACGCCAACGGGATGATTTCCAACTTCCGGAGATCGTTCCATTTGAACGGGGAGAAATATGTTGGCGTCGGATGCCACAAAAACTGATTCTAGCACACTCAAAGACTACGAACGCACCCTTAGGCAATTAAATATATATAATATATATATCGTCGATTTCTATTTAAAATGTATTTTATAAATTCGTTCTAAAATCATTTTCAACTTCTATTTCAATTTTAAATCAAAAAGGAATATTCCATATCATTCTAATATTAAAATGACAATATTTTCAAAATATCAGATTTTGAAATCGATCTTCTTCGATATTATTTTAAAATGAATAAAATCGATTGATAAACCCATTCGGGTTTAAATGGCATTTCAATACTAAACTTAGCTTCATATTTTTATATATTTTCGTCTCCATCCAAAATCGGAAATCAAAATCTTATTTTGCTTCTTTATTGAATATTATTTTAAAATATTCGTTCATATTCTAAATCGGAATGCGATTCAATAAATTACCATATAATTTCAGTTATATGGATTTCATACATCACATGTATTTAACGATAATGATAAATAATCATTCAACATTCAAACATCACCCAGAGTGCATTCCACAACTGTATAAGCATTAAAATAAATAAATATGCTTATCATAGTCTGTCAACCCATCAATTGATATACAACTAAATATTGGGATTAGTGTATGTCAAATATCATCCCAATATTCGTGTGGGGTTTTTTCAAACAACAATAGTCTATTTAAATAAATCATTGGTTATTAAATTTAACCAATTCTACAGTTTGAATTATTTTTATACTTAACAAATTTTCACTGTTTAAATTATAAATGGATATTTATAACTTAATTTCAACTACCACACTAATGTTAACATTATTTTTAATATGTAAAACATTTCCACATCACAAACAAAACACAATACAACCAATTAAATCGTCCATGGTCTATGGACGAGGGAGGTGAGCTAACAGGCACCATAAAAAGTTATAATGATTAAACTAATAAAAAACTGCACTGGCAATTCTATATATTATTATACATGAATACAATAACATGATAAAATAATTTTGAGTGGTAAGGAGTTCTCACATTGGTTTCCATTCCGTCAATCTTTATTTGACGATTTAATATTGTTTGGATTTGAATTCGCCTTAAATTCTCATTTGCACCATTTATGTTCTGGTCAGTTCTAAAATGTAATATTTGACGATGTGATTCCAATGCATTTTGTTTTGCTAAAATCTAACGCTGTACGAATAAGTTATTGCATTTTATAAGTTGTAGACACATATAATAGTCATTAATTATATTAATTAAATAAATTAATACCCTTTGTGGTGACCCAAACTTCCCCGTAAAGGAAAGCCCAGATTGCTTTGAGAACACGATAAATTAGAACATAAACAGAAGAACATTTCATTGCTTATTACAACGATTCCATCAAAATACACGAGTATAATAGAGTATAAATAAATATTATACATCAGAAAAATATCAGAGATTTAAATTACATTTAAATACATAGCAGCGGAAAAATAATACAAAACACAACTGAAAGAAATACGCGGATACAGAGCTTTCCGAATGTCACTTTGGCTGTAAACCAGGATCCTACGAATATAATATCTGCAAAACCTGACTACTAGCTGCCCGTATGGAAAATAAGGGCACCCACAGTTTAGGTTAAAACAATAAACTCCAGGTCAGTCATGTGACTGGTGAGAGTAGTAAAACAGTTATTATTTTGATTTTTAAAGTTAGGTAAATTAAGGGACCACGCCGTATAATTCGGAACGGGTTTAACCCCAAGAATACCGGCGCATATAACAAACAAAGCAATGTTAAATAAGGAACAATGAAGCTATTATAAGACCCAAGTCCCATCACACAATGCAACGCAAGCCAGAGGATAGGGTTTCGCATTATAATACCCAAATAATGCTTGATACGCGAAATTTAATCTTTTATTATGACTATAAGGGAAGAAAACAACTTCAAATATAAATGTATCAATCATAGGTGGCATGAATGTCCCATACCACTATGTCGCCATACATAGTATACAATCAAAACCGAAAAATGTTGTATTTGGTAATTGGATTTCCATACTGGTGGTTGCTGATTCGAAAGATCTATCGCGTAGTACAATTCCCAATGGCTTACGTCGTAGGCATGCTAAAACGCCGTAACGCACATCTACACTATCCTGGAAACCAATTATCTTGACGGCTTACGTCGCAGGCATGCGAAAACGCCGTATACCCTATCCAATATGGGAATCTGGGGTGTGGCTTATCCCTCACATCGGTCGACCGAATCAATGACACCACTAAGGTGCCCATCCTCTAAAAAAGCATACTGATCTAACCATCAGTTTACCACCATACCGGAGTGTGAGGCACGCGAATTAGCACTACACAAAGTTGTGCTATATTAATGCTGCGCTTTGATCATCATCTACCAAACTTTGCTTTTCAACAAAAGTTTGGATCACTGCATCTCAGCATGTCACACTATCAATCCATACCGTACCACTGATTTCTGCCGATATATAACCTCTGAGCTCATACGTCTCAGAGAAGGGTGTTAATCAAGAGAATAAATTCTCCACCACCAAATAGATATATATTTAGCAAAGATCAACGAATATAGTATAAAGGAATAAAATGTCAGGCACACCATCCATTTACAAGTCTGTTCTAGGTCTGAACAAAATCGGAGGCAACTTATTCCTCGTCCCGTATGTCCAATATAGTAGAGAGTCTCTCACATATACGTATAATCAATAAGTACGTCCGGACGGCTACCACTTTAGCCCCTTCAAGGTAGCTACTCCAATCATGGACATCTGTAGCACCCATCCATTCGATGTGAAGATCGTCGGTCTTGCACTGTCTTCAATCTCTTCGACTTATCGTCGAACCAGTTATTCAGAATAGGTATAAACCCGGCCTTTCCGAATAACCCGTGTTTCTTATAATCAAGTGTTATAACAACACATCATACGCCTCATTCCAATCCAGAATAACCTTTTATTCAAATATTCTTTCCATTAGGGAATATGTTCCCATTAATTTTATCAAAGATAAATTCTTTTAAATTTATTCTTTAATCTTCCTTTGGATATCAAACCATATCAAGGTTTTCCAAACTAGCCGGGATTAGCGAACTACACCGAAGTAATCATTTATTTTATTTCCCAATCCCAACCTATTCATCCCATGGAGCAAAACTGGTAATACTCCATATCTAACACCATGGTTTTATCGGTAAATATTAATTACCATTTCACATTCAAATCTAATTAAAGATTTAGCTATCACCTGGAGTAAAACTGGTGGTACTCCATTTTCGATCATTTTCTTGAATTGACAATTTTAATTATCACATTCACTTTTCAATCTAATCAAAGATTCATTAAAACTCCATTTAGTTTTAATCTTCCCAAAAATCAATATCAATGATTATTTAAAGCTGAGAAATTAATCTTATCTTTAACTGGGTTAAAGAACCAATGTCATTTAAAACATGATTCACGATAAACCCAAAATCACATTCCATTCAGTCTCTAACTGTAAATTAGTAAGAGAACAATTCCCTAAGTATTAATCCCGAAGGCTGAAACCAACATCAGATCAATACCCAGGAAACCATTCAACTTAGCTAATCTCCAGTTAATTTTTAATTCTCTTAACTCCATTGGGTTTCAGAACAGTACTTTTGAAGATACCATTCATGACAAACCCAAAATCCCATTTCCATTGTTAATCGGGTTGAAGAACAAGTGTTACTTAAAACACCGTTCACGATAAACACAAAAACAAATTTCAATTCAATTCCAATTAAATCTTAATTAATTGGTAAACTTCTACTCTAAATCTTAATTAAAAGATTTATTCTTTTCACCCGGGGTTTAAGAACAATGTTAATGAAGACACCGTTCACGACAGACCCAAAATCCAACTTGATGTCAAATACAAGGCTTTGAATAGAAAATATATCGGCTTATATCAATATCAAATTCTAAAACCAACGGATGTTGTATTGGAATAACGATATATATATATATATATATATATATATATATATATCTTCCAAATTCCTCAACAATATGTGTATAATCATGGAATCCAATATTGAAATATTCCAATGATTATTTCCATTCCGAATCCATTTCCAATTTATTCTTTGGAAAATTCTGATTAATTAAAAACCCTTTTCAAATCTAATTTATTTATTTTAAAAATAAATAAATTATTATTCTAGTTAATAAATAATTCATTTTAATAAAAATATATTTTTATCTTTTCAAAACTGGAATTTTTCATCCAAAATCTTTCCAAATCATTTATTATGATTATACATAATTTTTCCATATTTTTAATGATTTTATTATCGACCATACAGTCAGTTTCCAATAACGGCCACTGAACTGCATCCATATCGACCTTTTCTAAAATTGATTTGGACATATCTCGAAATCTAACGATTAGAATTAAAATCTCTTGGATTCATTGGAAAGCTCTTTTCGATACGAACCCAACAGTTCCGGTTTTAGGAGAATCTGACGGTCGGATCTCCCGTAACATCCATTTGAAGTTAATGGTCAAAATTCGCGAACTGCCGCTGCGCAGCACGTTCTATTCAGGCCATTATAATATATATGTTATATATATTTCGTCGATTACCATTTAAAACGAATTTTATAAATCATTTTAAATTCGTTTCAAAAACGATTTCCACTTCCATTTCAAATTCAAATCAAAATTGAATATTCCAATATAAATTCGTTTTAAATTCATTTCAAATCGATTTCAATTCAAGTTCAATTTCAATTCCATTTCAATCCATTTTGAATTCATTTTAAATCGATTTCAATTCAATTTTCAATTTCAAATCAAAATTTAATTCTCCATATCATTTCAATATTAAAATGATAATATTTTCAAAATAACAGATTTTAAAATCACTTTTCGATATTCATTGTAAAATGAATAAAATCGACCAAATTCCCGTTCGTGTTAAAATGCCATTTAACTACTTAACCCGGCTTCACCTTTCAATATTTTCTGAATATTATTTTAAAATATTCGTTAATTATGAATGGAATCAGACTCATTCAACTACTATATAATTTTATTTATATGGATTTCAATATCATATATATACAACAATAACGATAAACAATCATTAAAAATTCAAACAACATCCAGAGAGCATTCTACAACTGTATAAGCATTAAAATAAATAAATAACGCTTATACAGGCTGTCAACCCATCGTTTGACATACTACTAATTATTGGGATCAGTGTATGTCAAGTATTATCCCAATACCCGTGTGGGGTTATCAATCAACAAACATAGATTTTATTTGTGCAGTTGGGTGATGTGTAAAATATATCGTCCCAATCAGTATCAGATAAATAGGTGTACATAAACAAATCGTCCGATTTGTTTATAAATACTTATTTTAACACATGACTATGTTGTACATTTCATATATACAATAAAAATGATATTTTTATTATTCAAATATTTTATACAGTCCATTTCACAATATGATATTTTTAATATTCATATATTTTATACAGTCCATTTCACAATAAAAATGATATTTTTATTATTCATATATTTTATACAGTCCATTTCACATCACAATCAACTTTCACAATACAATCAAACAAACAAGTCATCCATGGTATGTGGACGACGGTGTCGGGTGCTGCCTGCACCGTCTGCATCCTAGTATATATTTTTAACTAGAAATTAAATTAAAGTGAGAAGTTCTCACCTTCGGGTTCCACTCCATCATTCTTTATCGTCGCTCAGATTCGCTGCGTTGAGTCCAACGAAATCTGTTTCACATGATTTTTATATCAAAAATCACATTTTTAAAACAACGCTATATAGATAAAAATCATATATTCTAACTGTTCTATATATTTTAAAAATCATATTTTTATTATTTTAAAACTAATGTATATTTTTTTTCTAAAAACAATGTATATTTTCACTTCTAAAAACCATGTATATTTTCACTTCTAAAAACATTAAATATTTTTATAAAAACAAATTTCATATAGATTCCAAAACAAATGTCATATAGATTTCAAAACAAATGTTCTATATATATATATATATATATTAAACAATTCGATTTCATATAAAAATCTGTAAATAAGACAATTTGGTTTTATTCACCTATGAACGCTAGTTTTTTTCTTCCCAGTTATATAACCGGTTTCAGGAAAATGGGCTCACCACTTAGAGTTGGCCACCGCACTTCCGTCGTCGTGCCTGGACCCGATCAGTCACTGTCCCTCCGAAGACCGTTGCGAGCTCCACCAGCGCCAGGTGGCATGACCAACTCGGATGCCACCTCCGTCTAGAAATCCAGCGTGATGGCGTTGACTTTGAGGGTGAATATCTCGTGATTTATACGACGATAATACTCCCAATTGGATTGGCTTAAAGATCTTAAAGTCCTTTACCATTTTCCCTTTTTGAATTTCGAAAATAGGTGCGTGGATTAATGGGAAAGGGAAGAAAAGAAAGGAGCAATTTCCATCGTCAGTTTTTAGAGCGAAGCGGGATTTTTATTTCGCGTTGACCAATGAATTGAGTCCTAGGGTTTTTGGCCTTATATATTAATATATTTTTATTATCTAATTCTTTAAAGCGAGAATTTGCCTTCAAACTCCAAATCAATTCTAACGACAGTCATCACTAGCTAAATACCCTCGTTTCGGACATAATGGGATATATTTCGTAGGCCAATTCGACTATTATGATCAGTTATTCTTCAAATTAAAATATAAAACATTCAAATGTGGATTTGAACTTACGTTTTAATTTGCCGGGGCCACATACTGACTCTAAAAGTTCCAGAAAAATTATTTCTAACTTTGTATTGACGATACAGCCCTAACAAAACTAATTTCATCAAATTTTAAGACCGTTTGAAAAATGGCCATTTTCTGGTCGATCCAAATTTACTGAAACTGTTAAAACATGTTTAACTTCGCCACGCTCACATTTTGAACCCAAAAATTATGAAAATTGGAATCTAGCAATAATTTGACAATCCGAATCCAACAAAAGTGGTTTTGTCGAAAACGGAGGTCGTTTGCAAAATGGCTATTTTTAAGGCCTTTATATATATTAAAATATATATAAATTCCACAATGACTTTTCTGAATTTTAATTTGGACATATCTTTCAATTTATAAAGTGAAATCTCAGTTTCTTACATTCGTTAGAAAGATATGATTAATCAGATTCAAATATTTCTTGTTTTGCTGAAATCCGATTTATTTTTAATCTTGTACATTCATTTGAAATTTGAAATTGAATTTTCAAACTACCACGCCATTTCAGGCTCGAATTATAATTAAAATAAATTTATTTGTTTTAACTTCGTCGAAAATAAATTTTTTCGTCATTATTATTTAAAATAATTCATTTTAAATATTCAAAATCCATTGAAATTGCCAAAATAAAAATTTTAAATTGGTTTTGATTTTCCAGGTTGTTACAATCTCCTCCACTTAAAATCTTTTCGTCCTCGAAAAGGAACGGAGCTGAAAGTTGTTTAACTAACCAACTCAACTTTCATTCTTCAACTTTTAAGCTTCTAAAAATTTTCAAATTCTTCAAGAATTTGGCTAAGACCCTAAATTTTCGAAAAATTTCACCATAACCTCCTTTGTGCGAGAGCACCGAGAAAATCGCCAAACCGCCACATAAGCCCTCTCATCTCAAAAAGGAAAAGAAAAATCAAAGCGGCTAGCCAATCGGCTCATAAAATCATCCAAACCCAACAAATACAATAAACATGTACCTATTTGTCGGGCATACAATTTTATTCCTCTTATCTAGCCTCCTGGTCATGACCTATTCAATATATATATATGCATGCACATGTATGCAATTCAAATAAATTTTCAATTCTGTTCAAAATTTGATTCTATTTGGCTAAATTTACCTTTCGTTCATATATTGGTTAAATTTGGTTCAATTCAACTTTTCATTCTCATATTGGATTTATTATTCCAATATTTTTGTTTAGTTGAACTAATAATCAGACAACACAACCAGCATTCAATTTGTGAATTAAATTTCGAAAACATATAAACATTGTATATATATTCAAAAATCATATTTCTAGTGTTAAACTCTAAACAATAAATTCAAAATATGGTTTTGGTTCTCACACCAATCGATTGGAAATATATAGATATCCCTCTTTCGAAACTCAAACAAAAACTATTGATGCTACGTAGTCGTTAATAGAATCATCTCCAGGCGACCAGAGTGTGATTCTATATTTACCCAGTATATTCGAGACTTTGAATACACGCTTACAAGGCGTATATTCAAACTCTTCTTACACTTGATAGTCCAATTTTAATATAAAATAACTATTCAAATACGTATAATTTGGTTTAAATATCAAAATCTAGTTTGATTTTAAAAATAACACTCTTCCAACTCATTTTAGGATACTACTGATCCCATCTCTAGCGAGTCATTCTCATTGGATATTACTAATCCAATCTCTGATGAATTCTTTCGTTCGGTTCTAATATGTCATGTTCTCGAGCTCTGTAAACCAAAGCTCCAATACCACCTGTGGCGACCCAAACTTCCTCATAAAGGAAAGCCCGGATTGCTTCGAGAACACGACAAATCAGAACACAAACAGAAGAACATTTCATTTATTATTGCAATAATTCCATCAAAATAAACGAATGTAACAGAGTATGAATAAATATTATACATCAGAAATATAATAGAGATTTAAATTACATTTAAATACATAGCAGCGGAAAAATAATACAAAACACAACTGAAAGAAATACGCGGATACAGAGCTTTCTGAATATCACTTCGGTTGTAAACTAGGATCCTGTGAATATAATATCTGCAAAACCCAACTACTAGCTGCCGTATGGAAAATAAGGGCACTCAGAGTTTAGGTTAAAACAATAAACTCCAGGTCAGTCATGTGACTGGTGTGAGAACTAAAACAGTTATTATTTTGATTTTTAAAGTTTGGTAAATCAAGGGACCATGCCGTATAACATGGAACGGGATTAACCCCAAGAATATTAGTGCATATAACAACGAGGGTAATGCTAAATAAAGATTATTGAAGCTATTATAAGACCAGTCCCATCACACAATGCAACGCAAGCCAGAGGATAGGGTTTTACCTTATAATAGCCAAATAATGCTTGATATGCGAAATTTAATATTTTATTATTACTATAAGTGAAGAAAACAACTTCAAATATAAATGTATCAATCATAGGCGGCATGAATGTCCCATACCACTATGTCGCCATATGTAGTATACAATCAAAACCGAAAAATGTCGTATTTGGAAATTGGATTTCCATACTGGTGGTTACTGATTCGAAAGATCTATAACGTAGTACAATTCCCAATGGTTTATGTCGCAGGCATGCGAAAACGCCGTAATGCACAACCGCACTATCCTAGAAACCAAGCATCTCAACCGCTTACGTCACAGGCATGCGAAAATGCCGTATACCCTATCCAATATGGGAATCGGGGGGTGTGCCATATCCCTCACCTTGGTCGACCAAATCCACGACACCACTAAGGTGCCCATCCTTTAATAAAGCATATTGATCTAACCATCAGTTTACCTCCATACCGACGTGAGAGGCCCGCGAATTAACGCTACACAAAGTTGTGCTATATTAAAGCTGCATTTTAATCATCATCCACCAAACTTTTCTTTTCAACAAAAGTTTGGATCACTGCATCTCATCATGTCACACTATCAGTCCATACCGTACCACTGATTTCTGTCGATATATAACCTCTGAGCTCGTACGTCTCAGAGAAGGGTGTTAAAAAAGGGAATAAATTCTCTGCCACCAAACAGATATATATTTAGCAGAGATCAACGAATACAGTATAAAGGAATACAATGTCAGACACACCATCCATTTACAAGTCCATTCTAGGTCTGAATGAAACCGAAGGCACCTTATTCCTCGTCCCGTATGTCCAATACAGGAGAGAGGCCCTCGCATATCTGTACAACCAACAAGTGTGTCCAGACGACTACCGCTTTAGCCCATTCAAGGTAGCTACTTTAATCATGAACATTAGTCGCACCCATCCATTCAATGTGAAGATCGTCGATCTTGCATCGTCTTCAGTCTCTTCGACTTATCGTCGAACCAGTTATTCAGAATGGGTATAAAGTCGGCCTTTCCGAATAACCCGCGTGTCTTATAATCAAGTGTTATAACAACACATCATATGCCTCATTCCAATCCAGAATATCCTTTTATTCAAATATTCTTTTCCTTAGGGAATAGGTTCCCATTAATTTTATCAAAGATAAATTCATTTAAATTTATTCTTTAATATTCCTTTGGATATCAAACCATATCAAGGTTTTCCAAACTAGTTGGGATTAGCGAACTACACCGAAGTAATCATTTATTTTATTTCCCAATCCCAACCTATTCATCCCATGGAGCAAAACTGGTAATACTCCATATCTAACACCATGGTGTTATCGGTAAATATTAATTACCATTTCACGTTCAAATCTAATTAAAGATTTAGCTATAACGTGGAGTAAAACTGGTGGTACTCCATTTTCGATCATTTTCTTGAATTGATAATTTTAATTATCACATTCACTTATCAATCTAATCAAGGATTAATTAAAACTCCATTTAGTCTTAATATTCCCAAAAATCAATATCAATGATTATTCAAAGCTGAGAAATTAATCTTATCTTTAACTGGATTAAAGAACCAATGTCATTTAAAACACGGTTCACGATAAACCCAAAATCACATTCCATTCGGTCTCTAACCGTAAATTAGTAAGAGAACAATTCCCTAAGTATTAATCCCGAAGGCCGAAACTAACATGAAATCAATACCCAGGAAACCATTCAAATTAGAAAATCTCCAGTTAGTTTCTAATTCTCTTAACTCCATTAGGTTTAAGAACAGTACTTTTAAAGATACCATTCATGACAAACCCAAAATCCTATTTCCATTGTTAGTCGGGTTGAAGAACAAGTGTTAATTAAAACAACGTTCACGACAAACCCAAAAACAAATTTCAATTCAATTCCAATTAAATATTAATTGGTAAACTTCTACTCTAAATCTTAATTAAAAGATTTATTCTTTTCACCCGGGGTTTAAGAACAGTGTTAATGAAGACACCGTTAACGACAGACCCAAAATCCAATTTGATATCAAATATAAGGCTCTGAATAGAAAGTATATCGGCTTATATTCAATATCAAATCCTAAAACCAACGGATGTCGTATTGGAATAATGACACATATATATATCTTCCAAATTCCTCAACAATATCTGTATAATCACGAAATCCAATATCGAAAAATTTTGACGATTATTTTCATTTCGAATCCATTTCCAATTTATTCTTTGGAAAATTTTGGTTAATTTAAATCCCTTTTCAAATCCAATTTATTTATTTTAAAAATAAATAAATTATTATTCTAGTTAATAACTAGTTCATTTTGATAAAAATATATTTTTATCTTTTCAAAACTGGAATTTTTCATCCAAAATCTTTCCAAATCATTTATTAGGATTTTACATAATTTTTTCCATATTTTTAATGATTTTATTATCGCTCATACAGCCGGTTTCCAATAACGGCCACCGAACTGCATCCATAGCGACCTTTTCTGAAATTGATTTGGACATATCTCCAAATCTAGCTGTTAGATTTCAAATATCTTGGATTCATTGGAAAGATCTTTTTGATACGAACCCAAGGTCCTGGTTTTAGGAGAATCCGACAGTCGGATCTCCCGTAACGTCCGCTGGAAGTTAATGGTCGAAATTCGCGAACTGCCGCTACGCGGCGCATTCTATTAAGGCAATTATAATACAATAATATATATGTATTATATATATTTCATCAATTTCCATTTAAAACGAATTTTATAAATCGTTTTAAATTCGTTTCAAAAACGATTTCCACTTCCATTTCAAATTCAAATCAAAATTGAATATTCCAATATAAATTTATTTCAAATCGATTTCAATTCAATTTCAATCCCATTTCAATCCGTTTTGAATTCATTTTAAATCAATTTCAATTCAATTTTCAATTTCAAATCAAAATTTAATTCTCCATATCATTTTAATATTAAAATGATAATATTTTCAAAATAACAGATTTTAAAATCACTTTTCGATATTCATTACAAAATGAATAAAATCGACCAAATTCGTGTTCGTGTTAAAATGGCATTTAACTACTTAAAACAGCTTCACCTTTCAATATTTTCTGAATATTATTTTAAAATATTCGATAATTCTGAACTGGAATCAAACTCGATCAATTACCATATAATTTTATTTATATGGATTTCAACATCATATATATACAACAATAACGATAAACAATCATTAAAAATTCAAACAACATCCAGAGTGCATTCTACAAGTGTATAAGCATTAAAATAAATAAATAACGCTTACATAGGCTGTCAACCCATCGTTTAACATACTACTAATTATTGGGATTAGTGTATGTCAAATAGTATCCCAATACCTGTATGGGGTTTTCAATCAACAAACATAGATTTTATTTGTGCAGTTGGGTGATGTGTAAAATATATCGTCCTAATCAGTATCAGATAAATGGATATACATAAACAAATCATCCGATTTGTTTATAAATACTTATTTCAACACATGACTATGTTGTACAGTTCACATATACAATAAAAATGATATTTTTATTATTCAAATATTTTATACAGTCCATTTCACAATAAAAATTATATTTTTATTATTCATATATTTTATACAGTCCATTTCATAAAAATGATAATTTTATTATTCATATATTTTATACAGTCCATTTCACATCACAATCAACTTTCCCAATACAATCAAACAAATAAGTCGTCAATGGTCTGTGGACGACGGTGTCGGGTGCTGCTAAGCATCATCTGCATCCTAGTATATATTTTTAACTAGAAATTAAATTAAAGTGAGAAGTTCTCACCTTTGGGTTCCACTCCGTCATTTTTATCATCGCTCAGATTCGCTGCATTGATTCCAACGAAATCTGTTTCACATGATTTTTATATTAAAAATCACATTTTTAAAACAATTCTATATAGATAAAAATCATATTTTCTAACTGTTCTATATATTTTAAAAATCATATTTTTATTATTTTAAAACCAATGTATATTTTATTTCTAAAAACAATGTATATTTTCAATTCTAGAAACCATGTATATTTTCACTTTTAAAACCATGTATATTTTTATAAAAAGAATGCAATATATATTTCAAAACAAATGTCATATAGATTTCAAAACATATGTCATATAGATTTCAAAACAAATGTTCTCTCTCTCTCTCTCTCTATATATATATATATATTAAACAATTCGATTTCATATAAAAATCTGCAAATAAAATAATTCGATTTTATTCACCTTTGAATGCTACTTTTTTTTCTTCCCAGTATATAACCGGTTTCAGGAAATTGGGCTCGCCACTTAGGGTTGGCCACCGCACTTCCGTCGTCGTGCCTGGAGCCGATCAACCACTGTCCCTCCAAAGACCGTTGCGAGCTCCACCATCGCCAGGTGGCGCGACCAACTCGAACGCCTTCTCCCTCCAGAAATCCTGCGCAACGGCGTCGACTTTATGGGTGAATATCTCGCGATTTACACAACGATAATACTCCCAATTGGATCAGCTTGAAAATCTTAAAGTCCGCTACCATTTTCCCTTTTTGAATTTAGAAAATCGGTGCATCGATTAATGGGAAAAGGGGGGAAAAGAAAGGAGCAGTTTCCGTTGTCGGTTTTTAGAGGGAAGCGGGATTTTAATTTCGCGTTGACCAATTAATTGAGTTCTAGGGTTTTTGACCTTATGTATTAACATATTTTTATTATTTAATTCTTTAAAGTGAGAATTTTCCTTCAAACTCCAAACCAAATCTAACGGTTGTCACCTCTAGCTAAATAACCCAATTCTGGACATAATAGGGTATGTTTCGTAGGCCAATTCTACTATTATGATCAGTTATTCTTCAAATTAAAATATAACACATTCAAATGTGGATTTGATCGTACATTTTAATTTGCCAGGGCCACATATTGACCGTAAAAATTCCAGAAAAAATATCTCTAGCTTCGTATTGACGATACAGTCCTAACAAAACTAATTTCATCAAACTTGAAGACCATTTCAAAATGGCCATTTTCTAGTCGATCCAAATTGACTGAAACTGTTAAAACACGTTTAACTTCGCCACGCTCACATATTGATCCCAAAAATTATGAAAATTGGAATCTAGAAATAATTTGACATTCCGAATCCAACAAAAGTGGTTTCATCGAAAACGGAGGTCGTTTGCAAAATGGCTATTTTAAGGCCTTTATATATATTAAAATATGTATAAAATCCACAGCGACTTTTCTAAATTTTAATCTGGACATATCTTTCAATTTATAATGTGAAATCTCAGTTTCTTACATCCATTAGAAAGATATGATTAATCAGATTCAAATTTTTCTTGTTTCGCTGAAATACGATTTATTTTTAATCCTGTACATTCATTTGAAATTCGAAATCGAATTTTCAAACTGCCGCGCCATTTCAGGCTCGAATTATAATTAAAGTAAATTTTATTCGTTTTAACTTCGCGGAAAATAAATTTTCCGTCATTATTATTTAAAATAATTCGTTTTAAATATTCAAAATCCTTTGAAATTGCCAAAATAAGTTTTTAAAATTGGTTCTGATTTTCCGGGATGTTACACCCTTAATCTTAATTACAATGTTAATCCTCCTTCTCCCTTGTTGTTGAACAACCGAACCCGACTTCTCCATTTTCATGGCTATGTTTTCCACCATTCATCCCCTTTTATCTCCCTCTCCTCTCTACTAAAATCCATTTCGCGGTTCCAAGCCGCCCCACGCCATTATACAGCAGGTATTGACACTTTCTTGCACCAAATTCAACCAAAAATTCACAAACTCTGCTATTTGATCCTCTCATCACCAATAACATTCCAATCCGCGAATACAAGCTTAAATATTCCTTTACTGTGAACCGTAGGCCACGGTTAAACATTTCCAGTGCCAAACATGTAATTCGAACTTGCTGGAATTGGTATGAGGTTGGAAAACTACTCAAAACAAGATCGAAGGAATTAGTTTTGAAATTTTTAGGTTATTGGTTTAATTAATTTCAATTTTTAAGTCCTCACATTTTAGCTTGGAAGGGAATAACTACGCGTAAAGTTTCATTGGCCAGAAAAGAGAATGAATTAGGGTTGAAAATGGTAAAAATGTTATATAGTGTGCGGGAAGTATTTTATTATTAATTAATTCTCTAATTTCACTTGTTTAACCTTCGAACTCCAAACAAACCCTAATGACTATTGTCCCTAACCAAATACCCTCATTCCGAACACAATGGGATATGTTTCGTAAGACAATTCTTTCATTTCGATCAGTTTTCGTCAAAATTAAAATATAAATCCATGTATATTGAATTTAAACGTACATTTTAATTTAACGGCACCGCGTACTGACTGCAAAAATTAGAGAAAATTAAATCTAGTTATATTTTGACGATACGTCCTAACAAAACTAATTTCGTCAAATTTAGAGGCCGTTTGAAAAATGGCCTTTTCTCAGTCGATTAAATTTGATCTAAAGTTACCAAATGCATTTAAATTTACCACGCTCACATATTAATTCCAAAAATTATGAAATTTTAAACTTAACTATAATTTGACTTTCTGGATCCAACAGAAGTGGTTTCGTCGAAAATGGAGGTCATTTGCAAAATGGCTATTTTTAAGGGCTATATATATTAAAAATATTTATAAATTCCATGATGACTATTTTGAATTTTAAACTGGACATTACATACAATTTATAAAGTGAAATCTCAATTTCTTACATTTGTTAGAAAATTACAGTTCAAAATATTCCAACGTTTCTTATTTTACTGAAATCCGACTTATTTTGAATCCTATACATTCAACTGAAATTTAAAAATCGAATTTTCAAACTACCGCGCCATTTCAGGCTCGTTTTATAATTAAAATAAATTTATTCGTTCTAACTTCATTTAAAATAAATTTGTAGTCGTTATTATTGAAAATAAATCATTTTAAATATTCAAAACCCGTTGAAATAGCTAAAAAAAAAATGGTTCAGAATTTTTGGGTTGTTACAATCTCCAACACATAAAATCTTTTCGTCGTCAAAAAAGAACGGACCTGAAAGTTATTTAACTAACCAACTCAACTTTCATTCTGGCTTAAGTTCCTCAACTTTTCAGTTTCTAAGAATTTTCTAATTTCTCAAAAATTTGGCTAACACCCTAAATTTTCAAAAAAAATCGCCATAACCTCCTTTGTACGAGTTACGCGGTAAAACCGCAGCTTGCCTCACAGGGCCCTCATTAATCAAAATGAAAAAGAAGAAGCCAAGAGGCTAGGTGATCAGCTCATAAAATCATCAAACCCCAATAAATACAGTAAACATGTACCTATTTGTCGGGCATACAATTTTATTCCTCTTCTTAGCTTCCATCCTATGAACGGTTCAATATATACATGTATATATATATTTATGAAATTCCAATCAATTTCAATTCATTTCAATATTTTATTCGATTTGGCTAAATTTTACCTTCCATTTTCTTATTGCTTTGATCATTCCAATATTTTATTAGTTGAACTAATTATCACACATCTCAACCAGCAACCAATTAGTTGATTAGCTTTTCAAATATATTATTTTTATATAGTCAAAAATCATATTTTAGTGCCAAATCACAAGCAATAAAATTTAACTAAGGTTTTGGTTCTCACACTAGTCAATTAGAAATATATAGATATTCCATTTTCGAAACTCGAACATAAATTTGATGATGCTCGGACGATCATCAGAATCATCCCTGGGCAATGAGAGTGGGATTCTATATCCATCCAGTATATCTGAGACTTCGAATATACGTTCATGATGCGTATATGCAAAATCTTCATATAATCGATTGTCCAAATTCAATATAAAATTATATACACAAATACGAATAATAGACATAAAATTTCATAACTAAATTTATTTTTAATAAATAATGCTATTCAAACTCATTCTAGAATGCTACTGATCATATATTTAACGAGTTATTATTATAGGATGTTACTAATACTATCTCTGATGAATTCTTTCGTTTGTTTCTAACGTGTCTTGTTCTCTAGCTTTGTAAACCAAAGCTCTAATACCAACTCTAACAACCCAGACTTCCCAATCCCCGAAGAAATGGAGGAGCCTGGATTGCTTTGAAAACACGACGCATACACTACAACAAAATGACCAGATTACAAGGGTGGGAAAACGTTGTAATATACATTTTACAGCGGTGGGCAAACCTTCGTGTATTAAGAAGTTGTAGTAGGCTAAAATCTTTTACAACTTTTTTGCACCGTTGTAGCACTGTTGTAATATGTATATTTTACAACTTTTTTCCACCAATGTAATAAACTTTATTACAATAGTTATACACCGTTGTTGTTGTAATTTTTACAACTATTTATAATCGTTGTGATATATTTATAACAACTTTTATTTTACAGTTGTAATATATATCCACAAATTATATGCATAAGAATCTATATATATTTTATATGTGCAACAATAAATAGATAAATAACATAAGGAATAGATGTATGTTTAAAGGCATCATAATCCATTCATTGGTAAAAATCACAACTTTATATCTATAATACAAATTATAAATCATATACCACATACAAATGTATAAAATTACAATGGTTAACGCATATATAATCAATCTCTCCATCTCGGTTTGAAACTCATATATATTCTATGTATAAGGAAATAAGAATAGACTAGGAAAAGGAAATGAGGACTCAATCCATGATAACGTTGGTGTGTGATGCATTATGTTGGAAACCAAGATGTGTGATGCATTATGTTGGAAAGAACCTTGTTGTGCTTTTTCCAGATGTTGAGGGGGAGTAATTTAAGGTTAGGGGAAGTTTATATAAAACGCAACTCCTCTTGTTATGCAACTCCAGTCGAATAGTTTGTGCAGCTCCCCTTGCTCCCCAATATCAATTCGCTCTACCTCAACCTATGCAAATTATAAAAGAAGTAATTACAAAAATTAGCATAACCAATATGAAAGTTAGATATCATACAAAAGTTATTATATCACTAACAAAGCTGTATATAGTTTCATTAAAAAAATGAGCTTAAAAGAAAGGAAAATGGTTTCGTATATAATACATGGGATACAAAAGTAATTATATCACCAACAAAGTTGTGTGCAGTTTCATAAAAAAACATATGAGCTTAAAAGGAAGGGAAACATTTTTGTATTAATGCTAATACATCACTAAAAAAGCTATATATATATATTAAAAAATATTATATCATAATATTAGCAATGTCATCCTACAAAGCATTATATAATACAAAACATTGATATCGGACCAGTGAAGAAAAGAGCCACCTTATGGACATAACAAATGCAAAAGCTCAAAGAGAAAGATAATATGTAAAGCTATATGAACATAAAAAACATGAGGGAAAAAAGAAAAGACTACGCTGCAATCAAAAGGGCCCGACTTCATCCAAATATTAAATCATACTAGGTATAGCTGGAGGTAAACTATGATCGATAACAATTGTGAACTCCAAAAAAAATCATATTAGACGAAACCATGATTGAAAATAGTCGTAAACACAAAAAGGAAGAATATGAAAGAAAAACATGTGACATGCAACGTGAAGTTCCAGTCTAATAGTAATATATAACACATTTGCTTCGTAGCACAAATTTGGAACTCTTGTTCCCAACGGCATCTTAAACTCGTGACAAACACAAAATACATGTATGTAAATCAAAATCTTTAATACTAACCCACAGTACAAATTATTTAATATTATTCTATGAAACCTTGAAATTCTTAAAACGGAAAGAGTAACCATTCACCATCCTGGTTTATTAAGAACATGAAATGGTACCACTTCCAAATTTAAGTTAATTTTTCAAGAATGAAAGATTACCAATTAATTCTTACTTAACGAAAATAAGAGAAAAGTTATGTTCATGAAGGTTTGAACTAATAATTCGAAGAAAAAATAATTACACATGATTAATTACGATAAGAAAATTACTTAGTGAAATAGTAATTACTTTACAATTGAACAAAAGAACATTGACAAAATTTAATAATAAAAAATATATAAGCTCAAGCTATATTACCTTTATCATTAACTAACTGGTCTTTCATCTAAAAGTGACCTATAGGTACCAGAACATAAGGGCCAGTCGTCTCCTCTAGGTAGCAATATAGGAGCACGTCCCTGCTTTAGGCTCAAAATTCTACACCATCAAGTTTTGGCTATGGAATGGGTTTGAAATTTTTTAGGATAATGATGATTTACTCTCACTTTTGTAGCTTTTAACTTAGTACCTTCAATTTTATAACATAATAGTTGAGGGATAGAGTGAAGAGTGGTGGTTGGTGCAAATGTCATCATTTTTTATCTTGTATTTTCTGGGATATAAGTGGAACGATGCGGAGAAAGTGAAATAAATGTGTGCAAAATAAAGCGGCAACAACGGATTAAACACCCCAAATCCCCAAATCAAGATTCGAAGGGGTAACAATGGATTAAACACCCCAAATGTGACACCCCACGTCCATTAATGTCACTCACAAAGGGAATGCATTAACTTCCATGGAGCGTTTTAAGTGTGTATAGAACAGAAACTTAACAACAAGATAGATATAAAACAGT
This sequence comes from Allium sativum, assembly GCA_030737875.1. Taxonomy (NCBI): domain Eukaryota; kingdom Viridiplantae; phylum Streptophyta; class Magnoliopsida; order Asparagales; family Amaryllidaceae; genus Allium; species Allium sativum. Next base: position 1,021,919,097 of record CM060920.1, read on the forward strand.
ACTCAAAAATTTAAAACTTCATTTTTTATTGCAACGTTAAACAAATAAGTTTGATTACATCATCAAAAACCAAAGGCTAGAGTCAAGTACATAATATCCATCTTGTCTAAATCAGAGTACATAGAAATGAAAGACATAACCCAACATAAAATAGCCATAAGTAAGATAGGATGAACTTTTACTTCAACGATCCAAGCAAACTTCCAGAGAAAGAGATAAAGCTGTCCAAATCAAGCTCCACTAGTACTAGTAATAGTCCCACCCTGAGCCCCTGGGGGGAAAGGAAGAAAAGAGATGGAAACAAAAGGGTCAGACATAAAGTCTGGCGAGTGCAATAACTTTAACAATATAATCATTAAGTAACAAGGACAAGGCATAAGCGGGAAAATAAGGAATTGACTATGAACCAATGGATATGACAGAGCAGACTAAGGGAATAAGATGAACAAAGATAACGTTAAAGGCGTACCTAATCACTATAGGATAATTACTACACTGCACCACACCAAACCCCATAAAAGTTGATCCCGCCTACAAAACTTAATAATTATAATGGTAGTTTCGTGTACCCCTAGCTGCCTTCATAGGTGCCGCCTGCCCCTACCTCCACTAGGTGTACCAACTACCCCCATTCGATCGGCTCCCTAACTCGTAGATACCCGTGCTGGCCCCACGGTGGGGTGTATCACTCCACAAAGTGGCAACCCGATACCACCAAGATGCACGGCTTAACCCACACGATGCAACAACATCTTACCTACCAGGCTGGGCCCACACACGCATATGACCCCGTTGGACTTGCGTTGCCACCGCTGACCCGTTTTGACCTCTTACAATCAAATCCAATATGCGTGTCCCGTCCTCGACTTGGGTCGAGCCCACAAAGATACTTAATTGGTTACTGGTTTGAAAAGGGCCCCCATGCATGACACAAGCTTTCCACCTATGCTTGGTCCCCTCTAAGGTTTTTCCCCACTTAACCCCATTCTTATCCATGTCTTCTTACATGTTTCAATCTTGGTTAAGTGCATCTAATCATATTTCACATGCCACCCAAGGCACCCACTTGATTTTCGCATGCCACCCAAGGCACCCACCTAACCCCTTATGTCCCACCACATGTTTATTTGGTTAAGTGTTTCTTAATTCATTAACACCGTCACCTTGTAAAGACCTCCCACATTAGACTGGCATTTGAGGAAGCTGGATTTGTCGGGCGGGTCCGGGCAGTCTTACACCACAAACGAGCCTAACCTCGTGTCTTTACAACTGTTACGCATTTAATTCATGCCTTCGACCTCTGACATTAGACTAGCATTTGTGGCTGCTGGATTTGCCGGGCGGGTCCGGCCAGTCTTACACCACAAACGAGTCTAACCTCGTGTCTTAGGCGGTTTATTATTACACATCTTTATTTAACCCCAAAGTAGATTAATATCCCTATTCAAAATTTGTAAATAAATTCCAAATATACTTATGTCCATAATTGTCTCAATTATGTCCATAAATGCCAAATTTTCCAATTAATGTCTTAATTAATTATATGACCTTTTCAAGGCTATTATGCCAATTCTCAATATGTGTATATTCAATATTACCCCCGTCGTCCCCACGTTGTTCATTCATTTATCATGACATATATGTATATTAGAATAGCAATTAGTCTAACTCATAAAAGTGAAGAAACATCGCAAATTTTCATAACACACAGAATGGATCTAATCTTGCAAATAAGGATTACAACATAACTTGCATAAACTTGTTATTGTCATGAATCTAAACATAGGCCTAAAGGTGTGAACTTGCACATATATAATATAGTTTTCATCCAAAACTTGCATAGGCCATAATCACAAACTTGCATAAAACTATGTACATCATAGATCTAAATCCAAGGTGTAAACTTGCATATAAATATAATATAGTTCTAGGCCATAGTCATAAACTTGCATAAAACTATGTACATCATAGATCTAAATCTAAAGATGTAAAATTGCATATATGTGAATCCAATTTCTACCTAAACTTGCATATAGTCACTTTGTTTGTTTCACATGAAAACTTGTGTACAATTCATATAGAAACTAGCATATAATCTACACCCAAACTTGCATGTAAAATGATATCAAATGTGAATCAAGTTGAACATAGGTGATTGGCATATGAAAAGGGATCCACAACAAAACTATCGTTATGAACAACTAGCATATATTCACAAAATATCACATTTTTCCAGTGTCTCACAAACATAGCCATATAACCCAATTTATAACTTAACCCAATTAACTTATTAATTATCTTATTAAAGATATTGAACTCACAACTCAAAGAAGGTCTTGAGTTCTAGAATCTAAGTTCTGAAATTGATTTAGCTCACCTTTGGAGTTGACAAATTCGTTGTTGTTATAAATTTGAGTTGACTAGCTTCACTTTCCCTCTAGTTGGTGGCAGCTACCCTAGGTTGCAAGGTGATAGCATGACGACCATGGTTCTAATTTTTATTTGGTTTTAGGGTTTGAGTCTACATGTGCTTATATAGAATTTAGGATTAATTTAGGCCATCCGATCAACCTAGAATCAATCAAAACCATCCAGCCAAGATAGGGTGACACCTAAGCCCTATTGACTCAGCACTGAGTCACAAAATCGTCATCTCTCAGATCTGCCCGGGGGGAGGGGGGTAGGTCAACCCCCAGGTCGACACTAAGGTCGACCTGTATAGGGGAGGTTGACACACAGGTCGACCCCCAGGTCAACCTGGCCTTGGGCGGGAAATTTCCCGCCCTGCCAGTTTTGAATCTGAGTTCGTTTTTGAATTTAAATTTAAATTTCTGGAAACTTCCGACAGCCACAACTTCTTCATACGAAGTCCAATTTACGCAAACTCGGACTTTATCTTAACCAGAATTCCAAGATGAACACAATGGCGTAACCCATTTCCCTTGATTCTCACATTTAAAATTAAGTATTCTTTAATTTGTTAACTTTAATATTTAAATTTACGGGGTGTTACATACTCCCCTCCTTAAAGGATTTCGCCCCCGAAATATCCAAGTTAAGAAGAATGCTTATCCTAACATCCAATCATCCATCTACTCAACCATCATACATAGGCATCCACTGCCCTTACAAAATTTCTAATGTTGTATGATCATATGCAAGAAGCGTGTGTACATGTTCCTTACCTAATGCAAAATCAGGCGGTCTACTGATTCAGTTGACCTCCTTAATGCAAACCATGATAGTGTCATGCGTCCATTATGTATGTGAAAGAATCCTATCGATACATATTATTTCTACATGTGTGCACAACCATTCATCAAAATGCAGCATCCATATGATGACACAACCATTATACGTCCATTAATTTATATATGCACACTCGTTTATATGCAACATGAAGGTGATTGAGCCGATCTAGTGCCTAGGGTGTGTGTATATGCATCCACGAGCAACCACTAGCAACCACTTGCATCCATCAGACATAACATGTCTCAAACACATGTTTCAACCATAGGGTTCTTCCTAACTAAAGATCGAAGATGTCATCGCAAAGACAATAGTAAAAGATAGGACAAGTATCAACAAAGCGGTAGAAAAAGGAGAAATTAAAACATACCCTCAAAAAGGAAAGGGTACAACGTACGCATCTTATCTTCCATCTCCCAAGTCGAATCTCTTTGATCATCTCCCCATTGCACTTTGACCAACTTAACCTCTTTGTTGCGAAGCTTTTTGACCTCCGATCCGAGAATGCGTGTTGGAGCTCGTCTTATCGTGGCATTGCGCTCTACTTCCACTTCTTCGAGTGTGCTCAGCTCTACCACTTCCGCGGTATCGTGCAAACACTTACACAAATGTGAAATGTGAAACGTGAAACGCGTCATGAACTCCGCTGAGCTTCTCTGGTAACTTTACTCTGTACGCCATCTGCCCAATCCTCTCTGTAATTGGAAAGGGTCCTACGAACCATGGTGCCAACTTCCCTACTGATCCAAAGCGGACTACGTTTCTTAACGGTGACACCTTAATAAAAACCACATCCCCAACATTGAACTCAAGATCGGTTCGTCTCTTATCCACATATGACTTTTGTCGGTCCTGCGCTGTCTTCATTCGCCATCGAATCAGGCCTATCTTCTCCGAAGTCTCCCTAATCATGTCGGGTCCAAGCAAAACCTTATCTGTGGATTCCCACCAACATGTAGGTGATCAGCACGGTCATCCATAAAGAGCCTCAAAAGGTGCCATGCCAATGCTAGCCTGAAAACTATTATTATAGGCGAACTCTAGTAGTGGAATGTGTTCTTCCCATGTTCCTCCAAAGTCTATGATGCCATAATCTCAGAAGGTCTTCTAGAACCCGATTTACTCTCTCGGTCTGGCCGTCCGTCTGAGGATGATAAGCGATACTTAAGCATAATTGCTTTCCAACCACCTCTTGTAAGCTCTTCCAAAATTCGCTTGTGAAAATAGGATCTCTATCGCTCACAATGCTGGAGGGTATGTCGTGCAAACGGACTATCTCTCGAAGGTAAATAGATGCTAACCACGCGGCGGTCCTTTTACTTTTAACGAGAATAAAATGGGCACTTTTAGCAAGTCAGTCTACAATTACCCAAATCCCCGTATTACCCTTCCTCGATCTTGGTAACCCATCTACAAAATCCATGGAAACGCTTTCCCATTTCCAAAGCGGAATCTCTAAGGGATGGAGCAAACCTCCGGGCTTCTTTTGTTCCGCCTTGACTTGCTGGCACACTAAGCATCTAGCAACGAACTCGGCCACGTCCTTCTTCATTCCGGCCCAAAAGAAAACTCGCTTCATATCCCTATACATCTTATCACCACCGGGATGTATGGTCATCTTAGAGCGATGTGAGTCTTCAAGAATTGCCTTCTTCAAACTCTCGCTTGTGTTACGCAAAGTCTTCCATCTCTACGTAGCCATCCTCTCTCATCTATAGCATATCTATTCAGATGACTTGAGGATTCTCCTCCAATAAGCTTGCCTACTATCTCAACCAATTGTGGGTCGTTTCGTTGTGCCTCTCCAACTCGACCAAAAAGTGTAGGTTGCACCTCTAATGATGCCAACAATCCGGGTACATAATCGACAGAGGGTCTGAAGTCAAAGGAAGATATATACTCCAAACTCTGCCACTCTACAAACAAAGGACTTAAAGTTAACTTCTTCCTACTTAGGGCATCAGCTATAACATTAACCTTGCCAGGGGTATATGTGATGTCAAAATCGTAGGATGCCAAAAACTCCATCCATCTCTGTTGCCTCAAGTTTAGGTCCTTCTGAGAAAATAAATACTTTAGCGACTTATGGTCTGTATACAACTTAAACCTTTCGCAAAGCAAATAATGACGCCACGACTTAAGTGCAAAAACTATGGCCGCCAACTCCAAGTCGTGGGTAGGGTAATTTTCTCGTGGGTTTTCAACTATCTTCAACCATAGCATATTACCCTTCCATCTTGCATTAAAACTGCGCCAAGCCCTGTCCCGCAAGCATCGGTATATACAGTGATTGTCTTACTCCCGTCTGGCAAAACTAAAACTGAAGCGGTCGTCAAAGCTCTCTTCAGACGTTGGAAAGCATCATCACAGTCAACGTCCCAAGTAAAAGTCAAAATTTTCTTCGTTAATCGAGCGAGGGGGCTAATATCTTCGCGAAGCCCTTAATGAACTTCCTATAATAGCCAGCCAGCCCTAAAAAGCTTCTTACTTCGGTTGCGTTCTTAGGCGTATTCCAATCTTGGATTGTCACTATCTTAGCGGGATCCACAGCTATCCCTTCCTTAGAGACCACGTGTCCTATGAACCTCTCTTCTTTTCTCCAAAAATGACACTTGGAGAACTTAGCCTTTAGCTGATGTGCTCGTAGGTTCTCTAAGACTTCCCTAAGATGTAGGGCATGCTCTTCTTCATTTTTAGAGAAAACCAGAATATCGTCAACAAAGACCACCACAAACTTGTTTAGAAACTCCCTAAATACCCTACTCATTAAGTCAACAAAGTATGCGGGTGCATTCGTCAAACCAAAAGGCATGACGAGCCACTCGAAGAAACCGTCAGGAGCTCTAAATGCAGTCTTATTGATGCTATCTTCAGCCACCCTTAGCCGATGAAACCCTGTAGCCAAATCCAGTTGCGAGAAAACCGAAGCCCCCACCAACTGATCGAATAAATAGTCTATCCTTGGTAATGGGTGTCTATTCTTCTTTTTTAGCTTATTCAGTTCTCTATAGCCCACGGACAATCTAAGTGAACCATCAGCTTTCGTAGCAAAAATGACTGGAGTATCCCACTCCGAAATACTTCTTCTTATGAACCCCTTCTCAAGAAATTCTTTCACTTGCTTACTGAGTTCTCTTCTATCTCTCGGAGCCATATGGCGCATTGGTAATGCAACTGGCTTTGCATTATCTACTAAGTATATTCGAAAGTCTATCTCACGCCTCGAGGGTAAACCTCGAACTTCATCGAAGACATCTGAGTATTCACGGACCACTCTAACAGACTGCAAATCCTCAAAAGATGCGTTAAGCGATTCTAGATAACTTAGCATAACAGAATTCATGGGATTACAAGAGAATTCGAGAGTGTTTCCCAAGCGAGTCATAAGCCTAACCTCTCTCTTTTCACAATCTAGGATGGCTCCATTTCTGGATAGCCAATCCATGCCCAAAATTAACCCATACCCCATGAAGCCCAAAACATAAGCATCACATCTAAACCCAACGTTAAGTATAGAAATTTCCAAATCCAAACAAATCATCGACAAATAGGCTGAGCCCCCAATTGGATTTGAAACAACTAAGGGATCCTCTACTATACTGGTGTTTAGGTGTAGTGTCTCAACTAAAGTAGTGGATATAAAAGAGTGCGATGCGCCGGAATCAAAGAGTGTGCGAACAGGATGATCGAAAAGATAAGCTAAACTTTCAATGGAAATCGCTCAACCTCGTTCTTGCAGCGGTGGAACCACGAGAGCTTGGACCTACCCCCTTGCATGCCCTGGTGCCATGAGAGCTTGAATCCTCCCTCCAGAGGTAGTCCCTGCCCTCTGCCCATTCTTTGGGCAGTCCTTAATCAGATGTCCTGCCTCGCCACAGTGGAAACACCCAGTCTTCTTCTTCTTCCTGCGGTCTTTGCTTAGATGTTCTAGTGTCCCACAGTTAAAGCATCTTTTCTTTCCTTTACCATTGTTGTCTTTACCACCCTTCTTGTTCTGCTGTTGCTGTTTCTTTTGATCCCCTTTCTTCTCAGGTGCCTTATTAGCATTGGCGCCTTTCTCCTCTTCATGCATAAGCGCCATGTCAACTAGTCTCTAAAAGGTGGCCCGCATAGGGATGTGGGTCATAGCTAACTTATGTAGCGGCTAGTTCAAACCCTTAACAAATCTTAGGGCCTTCTTTTCGGGTGTATTCACCAAGTCCAAGCCAAATCTTGCAACTGATTGAACTTGTTGACGTATTCTTTCACTGATAGATTCCCCTGCCTCAATGCCAAAAACCTTTCCACGTATGGATTCTCTTCAACCCCTGAGAGAAACTTTGACTCAAACCTATGCCTGAAATCCAGCCATGTATCAATTGTCTCCATTAGTGACCTCCCACCAAAACGAGGCCTCATCCTTCATTAACCAAGCAACTAACTAGACCTTTCTCCCATCTTTTACCTCAAAGATTCCAAACAGTTCTTCCACCTCCTTTAGCCAATTTTGAGCTTAAACAAACGTTTCCAACCCGTGAAAAGGTTTCCCGCCCATTGCCCGAAAGTCCTTGCATATCTTTGTAAAAGTGTCAACACGGGGAGGAGGAGGAGGAGGAGGGGCATTTGATGGGCCTGCGACATGGGCCCTAGCTTCCATATACCTTCTAAACCATCCTGGTATCGGTATCCCCTCGGGTATCTCGTGAATTCCAGACATGCTGAAAAGAAAATGAAGAGATTCAAACAAAGAATTCGAAAGAAAGATATATGGCTCTTGGTGTTATGTTTTTAAAATAAACTTTTCTCTTGAAAATACTTTCCTTAAAATGTATTTTTGAGAGTATTTCTTTATAAAATGCTTTTTGAAAAATAGTTTTTCAAAATTCATATCTGTTCTGGTAACCTTCAGCTTTGATACCACGTGTGACACCCCACGTCCATTAATGTCACTCACAAAGGGAATGCATTAACTTCCATGGAGCGTTTTAAGTGTGTATAGAACAGAAACTTAACAACAAGATAGATATAAAACAGTACTCAAAAATTTAAAACTTCATTTTTTATTGCAACGGTAAACAAATAAGTTTGATTACATCATCAAAAACCAAAGGCTAGAGTCAAGTAAATAATATCCATCTTGTCTAAATCAGAGTACATAGAAATGAAAGACATAACCCCACATAAAATAGCCATAAGTAAGATAGGCTGAACTTTTACTTCAGTGATCCAAGCAAACTTCCAGAGAAATAGATAAAGCTGTCCAAATCAAGCTCCACTAGTACTAGTCCCACACTGAGCACCTGGGGGAGGAAAAGGAAGAAAAGAGGTGGAAACAAAGGGGTCAGACATAAAGTATGGCGAGTGCAATAACTTTAACAATATAATCATTAAGTAACTAGGACAAGGCAAAAGCTGGAAAATAAGGAAGTGACTGTGAACCAATGGATATGACAGAGCAGACTAAGGGAATAAAATGAACAAAGATAACGTTAAAGGCGTACCTAATCACTATTGGATAATTAGTACACTGCACCACACCAAACACCCTAAAAATTGATCCTGCCTACAAAACTTAATAAGGATAATGGTAGTTTCGTGTACCCCTAGCTGCCTTCATAGGTGCCGCTTGTCCCTACCTCCAATAGGTGTACCCACTACCCCCAATCGATCGGCTCCCTAACTCGTAGATACCCGTGCTAGCCCCACGGTAGGGTGTATCACTCCCCAAAGTGGCAACCCGATACCACCAAAATGCATGACTTATACCTACACGATGCAACAACATCTTACTACCAGCCCGGGCCCACACACGCATATGACCCCATTGGATTTGCGTTGCTATCGCTAAACCGTTTTGACCTCTTACAATCAAATCCAGTATACGTGTCCCATCATCGACTTAGGTCGAGCCCACAAAGATACTTAATGGTTTACTGGTTTGAAAAGGCCCCTATGCATGACACAAGCTTTCCACCAATGCTTGGTCCCCTCTAAGGCTATTCCCCACTTAACCCCATTCTTATCCATGTCTTCTTACATGTTTCAATCTTGGTTAAGTGCATCTAATCGTATTTCACATGCCACCCAAGGCACCCACTTGATTTTCACATGCCACCCAAGGCACCCACTAAACCCCTCATGTCCCACCGCATGTTTATCCGGTTAAGTGTTTCTTAATTCATTAACACCGTAACCTTGTAAAGACCTCCCACATTAGACTGGCATTTGTGGCAGCTGGATTTGCCGGGCGGGTCCGAGCAGTCTTACACCACAAACGAGCCTAACCTCGTGTCTTTACAACTGTTACGCATTTAATTCATGCCTTCGACCTCTCACATTAGACTAGCATTTGTGGCTGCTGGATTTGCCGGGAGGGTCCGGGCAGTCTTTCACCACAAACGAGTGTAACATTGTGTCTTAGGCGGTTTATTATTACACATCTTTATTTAACCCCAAAGTGGATTAATATCCCTATTCAAAATTTGTAAATAAATTCCAAATATACTTATGTCCATAATTGTCTCAATTATGTCCATAAATGCCAATTTTTCCAATTAATGTCTTAATTTAATTATATGACTTTTTCAAGGCCATTATGCCAATTCTCAATATGTGTATATTCAATATTAACCCCATCGTCCCCACGTTGTTCGTTCGTTTATCATGACATATATGTATATTAGACTAGCAATTAGTCTAACTCATAAAAGGGAGGAAACATTGCAAATTTGCATAACACACAAAATGGATCTATTCTTGTAAATAAGGATTACAACATAAATTGCATAAACTTGTTATTGTCATGAATCTAAACATAGGCCTAAACGTGTGAACTTGCACATATGTAATATAGTTTTCATCCAAAACTTGCATTGGCAATAATCACAAACTTGCATAAAACTATGTTCATCATAGATCTAAATCCAAGGTGTAAACTTGAATATAAATATAATATAATTCTAGGCCATAGTCATAAACTTGCATAAAATTATATACATCATAGATCTAAATCTAAAGGTGTAAGCTTTCATATATATGAATCCAATTTCTACCTAAACTTGCATATAGTCAATTTATTTGATTCACATGTAAACTTGTGTACAATTCATATAGAAACTAGCATATGATCTACACCCAAACTTGCATATAAAATGATATCAAACGTGAATCAAGTTGAACATAGGTGATTTGGCATATGAAAAGGGATCCACAACAAAACTATCGTTATGAACAACTAGCATATATTCACAAAATATCACATTTTTCCAATGTCTCACAAACATAGCCATATAACCCAATTTATAACTTAACCCAATTAACTTATTAATTATCTTATTAAAGATATTGAAATCACAACTCAAAGAAGGTTTTGAGTTCTGGAATCTGATTTCTGAAATTGATTTAGCTTGCCTTTGGAGTTGACAAATTCGTTGTTGTTGTTATAAATTTGAGTTGAATTGAGTTGATTAGCTTCACTTTCCCTCTAGTTGGTGGCGGCTACTCTAGGTTGCAAGGTGATAGCATGACGGCCATGGTTCTAATTTTTATTTGGTTTTAGGTTTTGAGTCTACATGTGTTTATATAGAATTTAGGATTAATTTAGGCCATCTGATCAACCTAAAATCAATCAAAACCATCCAGCCATGATAGGGTGACACCTCAGCCCTAATAACTTAGCACTGATTCACAAAATCGTCATCTCTCAGATCTTCCCGGGGGGCAGGTCGACCCCCAGGTCGACACTAAGGTCGAGCTGTATAGGGGAGGTCGACACTAAGGTCGACCCCCAGGTCGACCTGGCCTTGGGAAGGAAATTTCCCGCCCTGCCCAGTTTTGAATCTGAATTCGTTTTTGAATTTAAATTTAAATTTTTGGAAACTTCCGACAGCCATAACTTCTTCATACGAAGTCCAATTTACGCAAAGTCAGACTCTGTCTTTACCAGAATTCTGAGATGAACACAATGGCTTAACCCGTTTCCCTTGATTCTCACATTTGAAATTAAGTATTCTTTAATTTGTTAACTTTAATATTAAAATCTATGGGGTGTTGCACCAAATCCCCAAATCTTAAATGTTGAGACCAGGATCGATTTCTCACCCATAGTAATTTGTATAAAGCGGCGACAGTTCAGATAGGAACCTAGAGGGTAGGTTAAGGAGAACGAGATCTTCGGCACAGAATGGTATGAATAAAATCGGTACCGCTGAATCACCCTATTGTGAATTTCTCTGAAGCTCCCATTACCGAGAACTGAATAGAGTCGGAAGGAGTTGAAAGAGGATCGATTTTGAGTTACGGTTGTGGATTAGATTTAGGGTAGGCCATGCAAGGCCTGCGTGAGGAAGTGGAAATATATCACGTGAGTAAACTTTGGAGCCAATTTTTAGTTATCCCCGCTTACATTTTCCGCGACATCCCACTAGCTTTTCTTGCATCGTAGACTACAGTTTATAAAACTAGATATTATAAGTTAAATTTAACAAGTGAATATTTATAATAAATATGAAATAAATTTCTAAAAACTAATTATATAAAAGTGCTGAATATTATTTCTTAATTATTATCACTTTTTATTTCTAAGTTATAATTGAATATTAATTATTAAAAAATAATTATCATATATATATTATGAATAATTAAATTATTAATTATAATAAAAAAGTGTTGTTGAAAATAATTTTATATAACCTTCTAACAAAAAAATTGTGGTTATCATGTATACGCGTATATCACAAGTGTCAAACAAGGAAAGTTGTAATAAACATCTATTACAACTGGCAAAATAAAAAAGTTGTTGATAATAAGTTTATTACAACTTTTTGAAAATAAAAGTTATAACAAAATCCTTTTTTACAATAGGCATTTTTTAACCGTTGTAAAATTAAAGTTGTAATATGGTATTTTTGTTGTAGGGATCAGAACATAAAAAGTAGAACATTTCTTCGCTATTACAACAATTTACATCAGAGTACAAGAATATATCAGAGTATGAATAAATATTACATGGCAGAAAAAATAATATCAGAGATTTAAATTACATAACAGCGGAAATGAAAATGTATAAATACAATGTGCAGCGGAAAATACATTAACTAGCACAAATGAAAGAAATACACGGATATAAAGCTTTCTAAATATAACTCCACCGGTAATCCAGGATCCTATGTAAAGAAATATCTGCAAACCAAAACTACTAGCTGCCTGTGCGGAAAATATGGGTACCCAGAGTTTAGGTACAAACAATAAACTCCGAGTCAGTCATGGGACTGGTTTGAGAACCAAAATAGTTATTAAATCCTTACTTTAAAAATTGGGAAATCATGGGACTACGCCATATAACATGGAATACTCCACATGAATCCCAGTTTAAAATTAAACAACGGAATGTTTTTTGAAAAATGAAGCTATTATAAAACTCAGGTCCCATCAAACAATGCAACGCAAGCCGGAGGATAGAGTTTTCCCTTATAATAGCGAAACATGCTTGGTACATACAAAACAAAAATCATTTGATTTTTACTATAGGTGAATAGTGTCAAAAACAAGTTTAAATATAAATGTATCAATCAAAGACGTCATGAGCGCCCCATCCCACTATGTCGCCATATAGGTTACAACTAAAACCGAAAAACGTCATATTGGAAATTGCATTTCCATCATGAACCAAGGCAAGGGGTCTCTCCTTCAGATTCGAGACACTCTAGATCGTGCCTCAAGATTCAGCCTCAACTGCACCTGGAATCTGGCAGGGTCGGTCCCCACTTACTTTACTGGATTGGTTATTCCTGAACATACGTTTCCCTGCGCTATAGGGCATAAAATCTGGTCAGTACGTCGACCTTATCAAGAGCCACTAGGGAATCAAATCTGAGGCACCTCGCAATCCATCATTCACATAAATAAAAATGTTTGGGCTCCATACCACGACACCACTCCTTGCTACAAAGAAACGCATGCAATCCCTTCGGTTCCTCATCCCGTTTCTGGTTCATACTAGGGTGTGAAGCTTGCGAATTAACGCTATACACAAAGATATGGTACTTAAAGTTGTGCTTTGATCATCAACCACAAGACTCTGCTTTTCAACAAAAGCCTCGATCATTTGCATCTTAGCATGCCACACTGGATATTCATGCCATACAACTGATGTTTATCAATATATAACCTATAAGCTGGTACGTCTCAGAGAATGGTGATAAGCAAGAGAATAAATTCACCGCCACCAAACAGATATTTATTTAATAGAAATCAATCAATACACAATGAAATCCAATGTCAAAAACACATCCATTTACAAATGCGTTCTGGGTCTGAACGAAACCGGAGGCACCTTATTCCTCGTCTCGTATGTCCAATACAAGAGAGAGGTCCTCCTATATCCGGTCGATCTCCAAGTACATCTGGATGATCACCACTTATTACCTTGTCTTGGGTGTACAGCCCAATCAAGACATCAGTAATCATCTGAACAATGTGAAGATCTCCGGTCTTCAACCACCGTCTTCATCGTCGACTTTCACTCGTCGTATTAATTATTAAGAAGTTAAACCTGGTCTTTCCGAATAATTCGCGTATCTTATAATCAAGTGCTAGAAAAACACAACATACGCCTCATTCCAATTTAGAATATTCTTTTATTCAAATAATCATATCATTTGAGAAAGGTTCCCATTAATTTTATCAAAGATAAGTTCACTTAAACTTTTTCTTTAATCTTCCTTTAAAAACCAATTACAAAAGATTTTATATTATCCTTTAACAATTCTAAACCAAATTAAGGTTTAATAACTAGTCGGGATTATCGAGCCTTACCGAAGTGATCATTTATTTTTATTATTCCAATCCCAACCTATTCATCCCACGGAGCAAAACTAGTAGTACCCCATATCTAACACCCACTGTGTTATCGGTAAAATCAATTACCATTTCACATCCAAATCTAATCAAAGACTTAACTATTGCCTAGAGTAAAACTGGTGGTACTCCATTCTCGAATATTTTATGAATTCGATAAATTTAATTATCCCATTCTCATTTTAATCTACTTAAAGATTCATTAAAACTCTAGTTTAGTTTTAACCTCAAAAATCATTACTTAATGATTATTCAACTTTTAATAAATTAATCTTATCTTTAACTGGGTCAAAGAACGCATGTTATTTAAAACACAGTTCACAATAAACCCAAATCAACTTCCATTAATCATGGAATCTTCACGGAAAACAGATCAATATCTTATTGATATAAATTTCCGTATAAGACTAATAATATAAATGGAATAACAGCAAAGCCTTTTGAGATCCATATATAGTAACAGTCTTCCTTCACAGAAGATCATCTCGATTTTTACCAAATCGAATCCCATTCAATTCCAATTTAATATATTAAATTGAAAAACTTTACTTTGGAAAAATTCCATTAAATCTTAATAAAAATATTTATAAATTCCAAATCTTATCTACACTTTTAATTGGGTTAAAGAACAAATGTCATTTAAAAACATCGTTCACAATGAACCCAAAATCATCTTCCATTTATTCCCAATTAATAAATATAATTGGAAAACTTCATTAATCTTAATTAAAATATTTATTCCTTTCCAACTGGGTTTAAGAATAGTGTTACTTAAGACACCATTCACGAGAAACCCAAATCCCATCTGATATTAAATACAAGGCTCTGAATAGAAAATAATATCGGCTTATATTCAATATCAAATTCTCAAACCAATAAATATCGTATTGGGAATAACAATATATATTTTCCAAATTCCTCAACAATATCCGTATAATCATGAAATCTAATATTGAAATTTTCTGAAGATTATTTCCATTCAAATTCATTCCAAATTATTCATTGGAAAACTCTGGTTATTTTAAAACCATTTCAATTCCTTTTAGTTCTCTATACTAGTTGTTAACTAGTTCATTCTGATAAAAATATCATTTATCTTTACAAATATGAAATATTTCATCCAAACACTTTCCAAATCATTTATTATGAATTTACACAATTTTTTCGAGTTTTTAATAATTTTATTAAGGCCTTTACAATCGGTTTCCATTATCGACCACTGAACTACATCCATATCGACCTTTTCTAAATTAGATTTGGATATATTTCCAAATCTAACCATTTAAATTTATATCTCTTATATCCATTGGAAATCTCTTTTCGATACGAACCCAACGGTTCTGGTTTTAGGAGAATCCAACGGTCGGATCTCCTGTTACATCAGTTTGAAGTCAATGTCGAAATTCGCGAACAGCCGCTGCGCGGCGCATTCTATTCAGGCCATTAAATATATATAATACATATATCGTCGATTTCTATTTAAAACGTATTTTATAAATTCCTTTTAAAAACGATTTCAACTTCTATTTCAATTTTAAATCAAAAAGGAATATTCCATATCAATATAATATTAAAATGACAATATTTTCAAAATATCAAATTTTGAAATCAATTCTCTTCGATATTATTTTAAAATGAATAAAATCGATCAATAAATCCGTTTGGGTTAAATGGCGTTCCATTATTTAACCTGGCTTCATATTTTTATATATTTTCATGTCCATCCAAAATCGGACATCAAAATCTTATTTTGATGCATTATTGAATATTATTTTAAAATAATTATTCATATTCTAAATCGGAATGCGACTCAATCAATTACATATAATTTCAATGATATGGATCTCATATATCACATGTATTCAACAATAATGATAAATAATCATTCAACATTCAAACATCATCCAGAGTGCACTCCACAACTGTATAAGCATTAAAATAAATAAATAACGCTCATCACAGTCTGCTAACCCATCGATTGAAATACAACTAAATATTGGGACTAGTGTATGTCAAATATCATCCCAATACCCGTGTGTGATTTTCAAACAACAACAGTCTATTTAAATAAATCATTGGTTAATAAATTTAACCAATTCTAATTCAGTTTGAATTATTTTTATACTTAACCAATTTTCACTGTTTAAACTATAAATGGATATTTATAATTTAATTTCAACTACCACATTAATGTTAACATTATTTTTAATATGTTAAACATTTCCACATCACAAACAAAACACAATACAGCCAATTAAATCGTCCATTGTCTGTGGAAGAGGGAGGTGAGCTAACAGGCACTGTATACGATTTATAATGATTAAACTGGTAAAAATATCCACTGGCAATTTTATATATTTTTATACATGAATACAATAACACAATAAAATAATTTTGAGTGAGAAAGATTTCTCATATTGGTTTCCACTCCGTCAATCTTTATTTGATGACTTAATATCCTTTGGATTTGAATTCGCCTTAAATTCTCATTTGCTCCATTTCTATTTTGGTCAGTTCTGAAATGTAATATTTGATGATGCGATTCCAACGCATTTTGTTTTGCTGAAATCTGATAACGTACGAATAAGTTATGGCATTTTAAAAGTTGTACACACATATAATAGTCATTAATTTTATTAATTAAATAAATTAATACCCTTAATCTTAATTACAATGTTAATCCTCTTTCTCCCTTGGGACACCCCACGTCCGTTAATTTCACTCAATGAAGGTATGCATTATGTTTCATGAAGTGCTATACGTAAATAGACATAGAATAATTACAAGACAGATATAAATAAGGCAGCAGTGGAAAAATTAAATTTTGATTTCAACCATAAAGCATAATACCGTGGTCCACAATTTCATAAGCCACAAAACCATTACAATAAAATAACTTCTATCTTGCATCTTCAGAGTACATAAGAATATGAAAAACACTATTTTCCCCAATTAAAAGAGTTAAGCCATAGTAGAGACAAGAACTTGTGTCATACTTCAGAAGTAGCTCCTAGCAAGATGATATCTGAGTCCTGATTAAGTCTGAGCGTTTCCTCCCTAAGAACGTTAGGGAGGGAACGGAAGAAAGACCGAGAAACAATAGGGTCAGAAATAAAGTCTGGCAAGTCTAGTTACTTTTAGCTAGTAGAAAAATAAAAGCAACATGATAGGCATATAAAGTGGATAAGAGAGAGATTACTAAATAAATGGCAGGTGTGACAAGGTAAGCAAGATAAGGTATATATGCCTCACTAATGATTACTCTGCACTATTACTAGTATAACTAGGATGAGATGATCCCTTCCACTATGAGTTGGTAGGCATTGGTCGTACGTCCAAATATACCTTAACCACTACCCTAATCGATCGGCTCCCTACTCCGTAGATATCCTGTGTTGGACCCATAGTAGGAGGTATCATTTCCTAAAGTGGCAACCCAAGATGTGCACAACCATTTCTACTAGTGTCACAGTCATCTTAGCCCCTTATTCCCGGACCATGCATTCACATGTCCCCGGTCGGTTTGCGCCGCCGACACCATCCGTCCCGTTTGGATCTCTTACAATCAATCAGTAAGCATGCCCCTTCTCCGTGTAGTACGGAGTTCTTTACTTGATACCAACTCAGGGTTATTGACTGAAATAGATCGCACACAATATGATACAAGCTCTCCCCCTTGTCTTGTATCCCCACTAGGTTTTCCATTGACTATGTTTACCCATAGGCGTCTTTAATTACACAGCCCTATACCAGTTTTGCTTACCCTAAAGGGTATTTTTAATTACATAACTTCATTACATTATCTATCGGTTATGTACACCACTAGGTGTCTTTAATTACATAACCTTATTGGGTTAAGTTCGTGGACCTATATATAAATATTACCCACTCCCTCTAGTTTACTTAACCCACCCACTATCCATCTAATTTTGCTTAAGCCTAACTTAAATTCCTAATCATACAATCTTTAAATTAGGTTAAGTAGTCCAATTCAATACCATGTCCAATTATTATAATGGGCTAGACCTCTCACATTATGCCTACAACGTGTGGATGCTGGATATGCCGGTCGGGTCTGCGCAGTCTTATTCAACAATTGGGCCTAACCTCGTGTCTTAGCCCGATTCGTATTTACGTACTTAGATTGCCCATTTTAGGTTCTGCATTAGTGGCTGTTGGAAATGCCGGTCGGGTCCGGGCAGGCTTCCGCCACTAATGCAACCTAACCTCGTGTCATAAGTACAATTACAATTCCTAGTTGTAATTACTAACCATTCCATTCTGATCCAAATCTACCTATGTCATTATAGGTAATTATTTCTATGTTTCCCTATTTGAATTCTATGTCCAATATTACATAAATTATGCCAATTATAAACCCCTTTTTCCACGTTTCTTAACTAACGTATTCGCACATATTTTTGCGGCATCTGGGCTATAAAATTGCCTAACCACAACAATGAAAAAGGGAATATGACAAAGGATGATAGTTTTTCAACATGTCTTAGCATACACATAAACTTAACATGATAACAAGGTGAGTGGACATGTAATTTTAATCATAACAAGGTGGACATAAAACTAATGAACTTGTGGCAACTACGATGTAAAAGCAACATAATGAGATCTAGTCCAACTATTCAGATCTAGCATAATTAAGGTGACATAGCAAAATGTTTGGATCTAAAAATGGCTTCACATGTCAAGTTTACAACATATTAAAACTAATCACAATATGACAAGTGAAAGGTGATTTACATAAAGAACAAGATCTAGCCAATGTTACAACTATCCAATAGATGTACATTCACTATAATACAGTTACAAGTTCGGATCCGCATAGAAAGCATAATAGAATAATCACAACTGTATTAGATCTAGGGAATTAGATTTATCATGACATAGTATATGATTTAACACTTGCACAGAATCATACTTTATAATATATCCAAGTCATAGTTTTTCACAATTTACTTTCATTTATCTAAACCTAAAAGTAATCTAGAAACTCACAGCGTTAGGTTTAGAGAATTGAGAAAGAACGGATCTAGAATTTCTGAATTTGATTATCAAAGTATGTTGTTGTAGAAAACAGTTCAGTTCGCAATCCAGCAGCATATGGCTTCCATGACTTCCAGTGAAGAAAATATGAGAAATAGCCACATATTTATAGTTGTAGAGCCCTCTGAAACCGACTGCCATCTCAGCCCTAGGGGTGTCGACACCCGTGTGGGTGGGTCGACCTCTAGGTCAACATCCCTTCAGGGAGGTCGACCCCTAAGTCGACACCCCTCCAGGGGGGTCGACCCCCTAGAGAGGGAATTTTAGCGCTCTGATGAATTTTTCAAATTCGAACGGTTCTAGGTAGAATTCTGACTCATCTTTGACTCATACTTATGTATATAATTTTTCTGCGCATATGCAAACTTAAAACCCTCATAACTTCCTCATACAGTGTCTGTTTCACGCAAACCAAATGTTTATCTTGACAAGAATTTCGAGATAGACATAATGTTGTAGCCTATTTCCTCTAATTCTAAATATTAAATTAATTATTATTTAATTTATCCTCTTTCAGTGTCGGTACAAATTCGGGGTGTTACATTCTCCCATACTCAAAGGATTTCGTCCTGAAATATCTAAGTTGAGAAGAATGTGTATCCTATCGTCTGTCATCCATCTACTCATCCACTAATCACTAGCATCCATTGTCCTTAAAGATTTCTAATGCTTATATGAATATATGTGAAGGTGTGTGTATATGTCCCAACACTAATGTGGAGATCAGGCGGTCTACTGATTCAATTGACCTCCTTAATGCACATTAATTCATCCAAATGCAACATCCATATGCTAACTCATCCATTTCCATTCATAAAAGAAAAGAAAATGCACATACATCCATATGTAGTATGAGAGTGATTGAGCCGATCTTAGTGCCTAACGTATGTGTGTATGCGTCCATAGGCAACCACTAGCAAACACTTGCATCCACTTGCATCCATCAAACATAACATGTTTCAAACACATGTTTACATCCATAGGATTCCTATCTAAAGGTCGAAAATACGATGTATTAGATATATTCTATTGACAGAAACAAGCACTGATAAAACTTAGGAAAAGGATTTAAGAACATACCATCAAAAGAAAAGGGTACGAAGCATGAATCTTGTTTTCGGTCTCCCAAGTCGCATCTTCTGCGTTACCTCCCCATTGAACCTTTAGCAATTTGATCTCCTTATTGCGCAGCTTCTTAACTTCTGAACCAAGAACACAGGTAGGGACTCGTCTGACTATCGCCTCCCGTTCCACTTCGACTTCTTCCAACATACTCGGCTCAACAACTTCCATAATGTCATGCGGGCACTTCCGTAGATTAGAGACATGGAAAACGTCATGAATGCTAGGTTGATTTTCTATGAGCTTTACTCAGTAGGCCATTTGGACAATCTTCCCGGTTATGGGAAATGGTCCCACAAACCTAGATGCCAACTTCCCTACTGAAACGAAGCGAACCACATTCCTTAAAGGCGATACTTTGATAAAAACCAAGTCTCCCACTTCGAATTCGATGTCAGTCCTTCTCTGTCTGCATAGGACTTCTGTCTATCTTGAGCCGTCTTCATCCGCCGCCGAATATGGTCAATCTTTTCGGATGTTTCCTTAACCATATCTGGCCCAAGTTATAATCTTTCTGTAATTCCCACCAACAAGTGGGAGATCTACAAGGTCATCCATACAAGGTTTCGAAGGGTGCCATGCCCATGCTGGCTTGATAACTGTTATTATAAGAAAACTCTACTAAAGGAAGATGCTCTTCCCAAGTCCCTTCGAAGTCTAGGATACATAGCCTTAAAAGATTTTCAAGAATCCTGTTCACCATCTCTGTCTGTCTGTCGGTCTAAGGATGATAAGAGGTACTCAAACACAATTGTATACCTAATGCTTCTTGCAAGCTCCTCCAAAATTCATTGGTAAAGATGGGTTCATGATCGCTCATGATGCTGGAAGGTACTACATGAAGATGAACTATCTCAGAACATAAATTTCTGCCAACCATGATGTCATCCTCTTACTCTTAACTGGAATAAAGTGAGCGCTCTTAGTGAGTCTATCCACTACCACCCAAATACTGGTGTTACCCTTCTTCGATCTAGGAAACTCATCTATGAAATCCATAGAGACGCTCTCCCATTTCCACTGCGGAACCTCCAACGGATGAAGTAATCCACTGGGCTTCTTTTGCTCAGCTTTAACTTGTTGGCAGACTAAACACTGAGAAACAAACTCGGCCATATCTTCCTTCATCCCTGCCCAAAAGAAAACCCTCTTCATGTCTCTATACATCTTATTACCACCTGGATGAATAGTCATCTTAGAATGATGGGCTTCTTTAAGGACTGCCTTTATCAAGCTTCCAGTTTGAGGAACACAAAGCCTTCCATCTCGTCACAACCACCCCTTTTCATATATGGCATATCTACCAAGGTGACTAGAAGTCTCCCCTCTTCTGAGCTTATCCACGATGTCTAGAATCTGTGGATCACCTTGTTGCGAAGCTCCTATCTGATCGATAAGGGTTCGTCGTAACTCCAAGGATGCTAACAATCTTTTTCTCCACAAATAGAGGACTCATGTCCGTCCTCTACCTACTTAGTGTGTCTTCCACCACATTACCCTTGCCATGGGTATAAGCAATCTCAAAATCATAGGAAGCTAAGAACTCCAACCACCATTGTTGCCTTAAGTGTAGATCCTTCTGTGAGAATAGATACTTGAGAGATTTATGATCAGTGTATAACTTGAATTTTTCTCCAAGTAAATAATGATGCTACGTCTTTAATGCGAATACTATGGCAGCTGAAACACCCCACCTCCGTTAAGGTCACTCACAAAGGGAATGCCTTAACTTTGGTGGAGGGTTATAGGTACAAGACACAGAATAATTTACAAGACAGATAAATATAAGCAGCGAAATTCAAATATTTATTGCATATGTGGTTCAATACAAAAGCAATACAGCAAATTGTCTCAAAATAACTTCCAAAACATTACACCATAATTTTTGTCTTGATTGTTTAATAAAGAAGCATAAACCATAAATAAAACTGCATAAATCCCCAAGTGTATTGTTCAATAGACATAGCCAAGGTAAGAGAGTCACAATCATACATCTACTTTCTTGAAGCTTGCAAAGAGTCTGACTAAGTTGGAGTATTCCCTCCCTGTGGACCTGGGGGGCGAAACGGAAGAAAAGAGGACGAAAGAAAATGGGTCAGGCAATAAGTCTAGTAAGTTCAGTGATTACCAGTATTTAAACAAGGAAAGGGATCATGAGAGTAATAACAGAACATGGGACAATACCCTAATATAAGATAAGAGGAACATGTTCGCACCCATTACTATAGTCTCTGCACCTACTTAACCATTGGTTCAACCAGCCCCATGTGTTCATAACAAACGATCCCCTTAATGATCGGCTCCCACTCGCATGCATTCATATCCTGTGTCCTTCGGCCCTGCTGGACTGTAGATACCTGTGCTAGTCCCACCATGGGGTGTATCAGTCCCTTTGGTGGCAACCCGACACGATTCAAGATGCACAGTGTATACTACTGATGCCTAGTGCCTGCTTTTTCCACTTCGGAGTACATGCACGCCCGTACTCCGTCGGAACCTACAATGACGCACCAACCGCCGACATTTTGATTGCTTATAATCAGCCCAGTAATCGTGCCCCACCCTTCCTAGTTCAGGGTACCAGGATACATCTATGTGGGTTACTGCTGAAATAGGTCCCCGTTACTAGGACTTTCTAATCAACATGTTTATTTGGTTAAGTGTCCAAGTTTACCTAACCCCACACATCGTTTAGTTAACA
This sequence comes from Allium sativum, assembly GCA_030737875.1. Classification (NCBI taxonomy): domain Eukaryota; kingdom Viridiplantae; phylum Streptophyta; class Magnoliopsida; order Asparagales; family Amaryllidaceae; genus Allium; species Allium sativum. Next base: position 1,021,942,066 of record CM060920.1, read on the forward strand.
TGTTGAATCGGTTAAGTGTTTCCCTAATTGACTTAACCCTACCAATCCTGACTTAGCTTTAATTTATTCATTAAAGCACCAACCACTCACATTAGACATGTCTTGTTGTGGTCACTGGATATGTCGGTCGGTTCCGGGCAGTTTTACACCACAACTCAGCCTAACCTCGGGTTCTTTTTGGGCTTGATGCACTAACCACCCACATTAGACAAGTCTTATTGTGGTCACTGGATATGCCAGTCAGTTCCGGGCAGTTTTACACCACAACTCAGTCTAACCTCGGGTTAGGCATATTCGTCTTTTCTAAATCCATATATTTTATATATATGTCTAATCCTATATGTAAATTAATCTTAATTTAATCATGCCATAATTATCCTTTGATTATGCTCATAATAAATGGTATATTTGATATACCATTTTATGAAAAAATCTATGCCATGAAATTTTCATACATTCCCATCGCTATCCCCGTGGAACGTACGCATGACTCACATAAAATGTTGAGCTAGTAAATTAGCCCAAACCCATAAACAAAAAGGGGTAATAAACAAGGGACATGAAATAAACATAAAATAGCATACATTTAACTTATCACGTGTAACTTGGCGTAGAAGTATCATTAACTTGATTAAACGGGTAAAGGTGAACTTGTGACTAAGTTGGATCTAATTGTCACATAAACTTGATATAGGTCTAGCATGGAGGTTTAACATATAACCACAATTTTATACCACAACTTAGCATATTAACTTATGTATGTCAAAACATAAGAAAGATACTATAAACATATTTAAATCACAGCTTAGCATGATAACTTATGTGTGTTAAACATAAGAGAGCTATTATAAACATATTTAAATCACAACTTAGCATGATAACTTATGTGTGTTAAACATAACAGAGCTATTATAAACGTATTAAAATTTCAACTTAGCTTGATAACTTATGTGTGTTAAACATAAGAGAGCTACTTATAAACATATCTAAATTACAACTTAGCATGATAACTTATGTGTGTTGAACATAAGAGAGCTACTTATAAACATATTTAAATCAAAACTTAGCATGATAACTAATGTGTGTTAAACATAAGAGACTACTTATAAACATAATTAAATCACAACTTAGCATTATAACTTATGTGTTAAAAATAAGAGAGCTACAAATCCAATCTTGCAACATAAATAGATTCAACTCAACATGGTTCTAAATATATATGAATGTCGATATAACATGTAAGCATGTGTTTTAGATCATAAACTTGCAAGTAACCACCAAATTATAACATGACATGTTTCACCATTCAATTGCATAATAAATCCATTACCCAATCATAATAGATTCCAATAACATACAATATGGTATGTTCATCATCCCAAAAATATAGGCATGATCAATCTCAATGGTAGTTTAAGATAAACGAGAATCAAACTTTATTTATCTTATATATAAGCATCGTTCTATATTCGAATTACAACATGTCATGATTCATTTGAAAGAACGTTTAAACCTACGTAATAACCAACTTACAAACTAAAAAGGAATTCTTGATTTCTGAAATCTGAATTCTGAAACTGGTATGCTCGCCTTTGATGTAGATCGTTGAATTAGAATACTTTAATTTGATTTTGATTCAAGTTTTTATCTTGTCTTTGAATTGAAAGCGGTGACGGCTACTCCAAGTTCTCTATTGACAGCATGATAGTTCTAGGATTATTTTTGTGTGATTTTTAGGTTGAGCATTGGGTTGTTTATATAGAATTTCAATTTAATTAGAGTCGTCGGATGATCCTAGAGTTAACCACAACCATTAAATCAGGATAGGGTGACTCCTCAGCCCTAATGACTCAGTAAGGAGTCAGAAAGGACTCGGCAATGACTCACAATATGGATCAAAACAGACCAGAAAGCTGTGCAGGCTCACAGCTCGGCCTGGGCACACTTGGTAGGTGCACCAGTGCAACTTTTGTACTGGCGAACTTCCCAAGTGCACCAGTGCATTTATATTATTTTTTTCTTCTTTCTTTCTTTTAACTTCGTTCGTCCATATCACCTTCATACGGTGTCCGTTTTACGCAAACTCGGACTCTATCTCAAGTAGAATTTCGAGACGAACGCTATAGCGTAACCCGTTTCCGTTAACTCTCACATTTGAAACTAATTATTCTTTGATTCGTTACTACAACGTTAACAGAAAATACGGAGTGTTACATTCTCCCCTCCTTTTAGGATTTCGTCCCCGAAATCTTCAAGTCGAAAAGAACTTATATCCTACCATCCATTCACCTATCTACTTAACCATCAAACAAAGGATCCATTGTCCTTAAAAGAATTCTAATGCTTCATGATCATATGCTTAGTGTGTGTACATGTCCTTATCTGATGCAAAATCAGGAAGTCTACTGATTCAGTTGACCTCCTTAATGTAAATTATGTCAGTGCCATGAGTCCATTATGAATGCAATTTTTCCTACTCAAAATTTCCTACATCAGTGCACAATCATTTATACAAATGTAACGTACATATGATAGCACATCAAGTTTCAATCCATATACAAATACATATATGCATATGCAATATGAAAGTGACTTAGCTGATTTAATACCTAATGTGTGTTTGTATGCATCCAAGAGCAACCACTAGCAACCACTTGCAACCCTCAACCATAACATGTTTCAATTACATGTTTTCATCCAAATGGGTTTCTACCTAAGGATAAAGGATAAGACCAAGGAGATATACCTAAAAAGGTAGATACGAACATAAACTTAAGGAAAAAGAGATCAAGGATGTACCCTAAAAAAGAAAAGGGTAGGCTGTGCGTATTCTATCCTCAGTTTCCCAAGTCGCATCTTCCTCAGCGTCGCTTCATTCAACTTTGACGAGCTTAACTTCAAGATTGTGTAGCTTTTTGACTTATGTTCCCAAGATACGGGTTGGAACTCTTCTCACAGTTGCTTCTCGTTCAACTTCTACTTCCTTTAGCATGCTTGGTTCTACAACTGCCACAGACTCGTGTAAGCACTTCCGCAGGTGAGAGACATGAAAGACATTATGAACCTCGGCCAATCTTTTGGGCAGTTGTACCCTATTAGCCATCTTCCTAATCTTCTCGATGATAGGGAACGGCCCTACAAATCTTGGTGCTAACTTTCCAGCGGATCCAAAGCGAACGACGTTCCTCAAAGGAGATACTTTAAGGAACACCTTGTCTCTAACTTCGAACTCAAGGTCAGTTCTTCTTTTGTCAGCGTAGGACTTCTGTCTATCTTGGGCAGTCTTCATTCTTCTTCGTATCAAGTCTACTTTCTCTGAAGTTTCCCTAATCATGTCTGGTCCAATTATGATCTTGTCTGTGGACTCCCGCTAGCAAGTTGGTGACATGCACGGTCTTCCATATAAAGCTTCGAAAGGCGCCATGCCTATGGTGACTTGGTAGCTATTGTTGTAAGCGAATACCACCAAAGGTAGATGATTCTCCATGTACCTTCGAAGTCAATAATGCATAATCTCAAGAGGTATTCTAATACTCTTTTGATTCTTTCCGTTTGGCCATCGGTTTGAGGGTGATAGGTCGTGCTTAAGCATAACTGTGTGCCTACAACCTCTTGTAAACTCTTCCAAAACTTGCTTGTGAAGATAGGGTCTCGATCACTCACTATGCCGGAGGGTATCCCATGGAGTCGAACTATCTCTTTAAGATATATGGATGCTAGAGATGAGGCAGTCCTTCTACTTTTGAAAGGTATAAAGTGAGAGCTTTTAGTAAGCCTGTCCACTATTACCCAAATGCTGGTATTGCCCCTTCTTGACCTAGGCAACCCATCTATAAAGTCCATCGAGATGCTATCCCATTTTCACTGTGGGACCTCTAGAGGATGGAGCAGACCACCTGGCTTCTTCTGCTCTACCTTGACTTGTTGGCATATTAAACACTTAGAAACAAATTCAGCTACGTCTTGCTTCATGCCATTCCAAAATAAAACTCTTTTGATGTCTTTATAATTTTGTCTCTGCCTGGGTGCATGGTCAGCTTGGAATGGTGTGCCTCTTCTAGAACCGTCTTTACCAAACCCCTTGCTTGTGGGACACATAGTCTTCCATCTCGTCTTAACCAGCCCTCGGCATCAATGGAGTATCTATTGAGGTGACTAGAAGTCTCACCCCTAATAACTTGTCCACCACATCGGCTAGCTGAGGGTCTTCTCTTTGCGCGGCTCCGATTGAGTCTAATAGAGTTGGCCGCACTTCTAATGTTGCTAGCAAGCCAGGTACAAAGTCAGAGGAGGGTTTGAAATTAAAGCTTGCTATGAACTCCAAGCTTTGCCTTTCCATAAAGAGAGGGCTTATGGTCAGTTTCTTTCTACTCAAGGCATCTGCTACTGCATTGCCCTTGCCAGGAGTGTAGGAGATCTCAATATCATACGAGGCAAGAAACTCCATCCATCTTTGCTGCCTCAAGTTGAGATCTTTCTGCGATAAAAGGTATTTTAATGATTTATGATCAGTAAATAATTCGAACCTTTCTCCTAGCAGATAATGACGCCATGATTTAAGGGCGAAAACGATGGCATCTAGTTCTAAATCATGAGTTGGGTAATTCTTCTCATGAACCTTCAACTGCCTTCCTCCATAGCAAACAACTTTTCCTTCTTGCATTAGGACAGTGCCCACTCCTGTTTTGCACGCGTCTGTATATACTGTAAACATCTTACTTCCATCAGGTAATGTCAGAACTGGGGCTGTTGTTAGAGCCCTTTACAAACGTTGGAAAGCAATATTGCAATCCAAATCCTAATTGAAAGCTAGGTTCTTCTTTGTCAACCTTGTAAGTGGAGCTGAGATTTCTGCAAAATCTTTGATGAACTTTCGATAAAAGCCTGCTAGCCCGAGAAAGCTTTGGACTTCGGTTGCATTTCGAGGAACCTTCCAATCTTGCACAGCAACCACTTTCGCGGGGTCCACAGCTATCCCCTCTTTGGACACCACGTGTCCAAGGAACCTAACTTCTTCTCTCTAAATGGCATTTGGAGAATTTAGCTTTCAACTGAAGTGCACGGAGAGTATCCACGACTTCCTTTAGATGCTGAGCATGCTCTTCCCCATTCTTTGAGAAGATTAAAATATCATCTACGAAGACCACCTCAAACTTATTGAGGAACTATCGGAACACCCTGCTCATTAAATCAACGAAGTAAGCGAGTGCATTTGTCAAGCCGAAAGGCATGACAAGCCACTCGAAGAAACCATCTAGAGTTCTGAACGCGGTCATAACAATGCTATCTTCAGCCACTCTTAGTTGATGAAATCCGGTAGATAGATCTAATTGGGAGAAAACCGATGCACCTACAAGCTGATCGAACAAATCATCTATTCTCGGGAGTGGGTGCCTATTCTTCTTGGTCAGCTTGTTTAGCTCCCTATAATCAACACACAGGCGAAACGAACCGTCCGCTTTAGATGCGAACACTACTGGAGCACCCCATTCAGAAATACTTCGCCTTATAAACCCCTTCTCAAGCAATTCCTTAACTTGCTTGCTGAGTTCTTTCCTCTCCCTTGGAGCCATGTGTCTAATGGGTAAAGCAACGGGTTTTGCGTTGCCAACGAGGTATATGCGGAAGTCTATCTCCCGCTTCGGAGGTAAGCCCTTTACCTCTTCAAACACATCCAAGTATGCACGGACTACCCTTACAGACTGCAAGTTCTCAACAGACGCATCAAGAGATTCTAGATAACTAAGCATAACGAAGTTCATGGGATTATAAGAAATTTCGAGAGTGTTACCGAGGCGAGTTATGAGTCTAACCACTCTCTTTTCACAATCGAGGACGACACCATTACTGGATATCTAGTCCATGCCTAGAATCAACCCATAGCCCGTGAAGCCCAAAACAAAGGCATTACATCTAAACCCAACGCTTAGTATAAATATTTTCAAATCCAAATAAACCATTGACAAATAAGCTGAGCCCCCAATTGGATTTGAAAAAACCAAGGGATCCTCTACTATACTGGTGTCTAGGTGCAGAGATTCCACTAAAGCAGTAGATATAAAAGAGTGCGATGCGTCGGAATCAAATAGTGTACGAACAGGATGATCAAAACGATAGACTAAACTTTCGACAGAAATATTTCTACCTCGTTCTTGCGGAGGTGTCGTGAGAGCGTGAACTTGTCCTCCAGAATAAGGTCCAGCTTTCTGCCGTTGCTTACTTGGGCAGGCCTTAGCCACGTGTCTTGTCTCACCACAGTGGAAACAGCCACCCCTCTTCCTTTTCTTCTTCATGCAGTCTTTGACTAGATATCCAGGAATGCCACAGAAATTACACTTTCTCTTGTCACGGGGTTTGTTGTTCTTCCCGCCTTTCCTTGAATCAGCCTTCTTGTTCTATGACCCCTCCCCCTTCTTATCTTGAGGCACTTCTGATTTTGCCTCTTTCTTGCCCTTGTCTTCCTCATGTGAGAGTGCTATGTTCACTAACCTCTGGTAAGTAGCCGCCATAGGTACATGGGTCATAGCCAGGCTGTGAAGTGGCTCATTCGTTCCCTTGACAAAACGGAGAGCCTTCTTATAAGGAGTATTCACTAAGTCCAGTCCAAATCGGGCCAGCTGATTGAATTGGTTGACATATTCCTTGACCGCCATACTTCCTTGCTTAAGAGATAAGAACTTTTCTAGCCGTAAACTTCGTTCAGATTATGAGAGGAATTTCATCTCAAACCTCATTCTGAAATCCATCCATGTTTCAACTAGTCTTTCAGTGTTAGTGTCTTCCCACCAATAGGAAGCTTCGTCTTTGAGCAACCATACAGCCAACTGTATCTTCTGCCTATCGTCCACCTCGAAGATAACAAACAGATCCTCAGTTTCTTTGAGCCAGTTCCTTGCTTCTACGAATGATTCAGTTCCCTTGAAATCCTTTCCACCCATGGCCCTAAAGTCTCTACAAATATTTGAGAAAGCATTTGCATGAGAAGGAGTAGGAGGAGGAACCGCTGCAGCTGGAGGAGGAGGAATATCTGTTGGGCCTGCGTCGTTGGCCCTAGCCTCTAAGTACCTCCTGAACCAGCCAGGTATCGGTACACCCTCTGGAAGGTTAAGATTCCCAGACATGCTGAAACGAAAAAAAGAAAGGGTTCAAAACGAAGGATAGAAAGATAGTGCATATGGCTTTGGGTATTATGCCTTTTTAAATTAAAAACAACACTTTTTCTTGTAAAATGCTTCTTTATATTTCTTTTTGAAAATAGTTTTCAAAAACTCTTATCTGATCTGGTAAACCTTTGCTCTGATACCAAGTGAAACACCCCACCTCCATTAAGGTCACTCACAAAGGGAATGCCTTAACTTTGGTGGAGGGGTATAGGTACAAGACACAGAAAAATTTACAAGACAGATAAATATAAGCAGCGAAATTCAAATATTTATTGCATACGTGGTTCAATATAAAAGCAATACAGCAAATTGTCTCAAAATAACTTCCAAAACATTACACCATAACATATGTCTTTATTATTTAATAAAGAAGCATAAACCATAAATAAAACTACATAAATCCCTAAGTGTAGTGTTCAAAAGCCATAGCCAAGGTGAGAGATTCCCAATCATACATCTACTTTCTTGAAGCTTGCAAAGAGTCTGACTAAGCTAGAGTACTCCCTCCCTGTGGACCTAGGGGGAGAAACGGAAGTAAAGAGGACGAAAGAAAACGGGTCAAACAGCAAGTCTAGTAAGTTCAGTGATTACTAGTATTTAAACAAGGAAAGGGATCATGACAGTAATAACTGAACATAGGACAATACCCTAATATAAGATAAGAGGAATATGTGATCGCACCCATTACTATAGTCTCTGCACCTACTTAACCATTGGTTCAACCAGCCCCACGTGTTCATAACAAATGATCCCCTTAATGATCGGCTCCTACTCGCATGCATTCATATCCTGTGTCCTTCGGCCCCGCTTGACTGTAGATAACTGTGTTGGTCCCACCATGGGGTGTATCAGTCCCCCTGGTGGCAACCCGACACAATTCAAGATGCACAGTGTATACTACTGAAGCCCAGTGCTTGCTTTTTCCACTTCGGAGTCCGTGCACGTCCGTACTCCGTCGGAACCTACACTGACGCACCAACCATCGACGTTTTGACCGCTAATAATCAACCCAGTAATCATTCCCCACCCTGCCTAGTTCAGGGTACCATGATAGATCTATGTGGGTTACTGCTGAAATGGGTCCCCGTTACTAGGGTTTTCTAATCAACATGTTTGTTTGGTTAAGTGTCCAAGTTTACCTAACCCCACACTTCCGTTTAGTTAACATGTTGAATCGGTTAAGTGTTTCCCTAATTGACTTAACCCTACCAATCCTGACTTAGCTTTAATTTATTCATTAAAGCACCAACCACTCACATTAGACAGGTCTTGTTGGGGTCACTGGATATGCCAGTCGGTTCCGGGCAGTTTTACACCACAACTCAGTCTAACCTCATGTTCTTTTTGGGCTTGATGCACTAACCACCCACATTAGACAGGTCTTGTTGTGGTCACTGGATATGTCGGTCGGTTCCTGGCAGTTTTACACCACAAATCAGTCTAACCTCGGGTTAGGCATATTCGTCTTTTCTAAATCCATATATTTTATATATATGTCTAATTCTATATGTAAATTAATCTTAATTTAATCATGCCATAATTATCCTTTGATTATGCTCACAATAAACGGTATATCAAATATACCATTTTATCAACAAATCTATGCCATGAAATTTTCATATTTTCCCATCGCTATCCCCGTAGAACGTACGCGTGAATCACATAAATTGTTAGGCTAGTAAATTAGCCCAAACCCATAAACAAAAAGGGGTAATAAACAAGGGACATGAGATAAACATAAAATAGCATACATTTAACTTATCACATGTAACTTGGCATAGAAGTATCATTAACTTGATTAAACGGGTAAAGGTGAACTTGTGACAAAGTTGGATCTAATTGTCACATAAACTTGATATAGGTCTAGCATGGAGGTTTAACCTATAAACCCAATTTTAAACCACAACTTAGCATATTAACTTATATATATCAAAACATAAGAAAGCTACTATAAACATATTTAAATCACAACTTAGCATGATAACTTGTGTGTGTTAAACATAAGAGAGCTGTTATAAACATATTTAAATCACAACTTAGCACGATAACTTATGTGTGTTAAACATAAGAGAGATATTATAAACATATTTAAATTACAACTTAGCATGATAACTTATATGTGTTAAAAATAAGAGAGCTGCTTATAAACATATTTAAGTTACAACTTAGCATGATAACTTATGTGCGTTAAACATAAGAGAGCTACTTATAAACATATTTAAATCACAACTTAGCATGATAACTTATGTGTGTTAAACATAAGAGAGCTACTTATAAACATATTTATATCACAACTTAGCGTGATAACTTATGTGTTAAAACATAAGAGAGCTGCAAATCCAATCTTGCAACATAAATAGATCAAACTCAACATGGTTCTAAATATACATGAATGTTGATTTAACATGTAAGCGTGTGATTTAGATCATAAACTTGCAAGTAACCACTAAATTATAACATGACGTGCTTCATTATTCAGTTGGCATAATAAATCCATTACCCAATCATAATAGATTCCAATAACATACAATATGGTATGTTCATCATCACAAACATATAGGCATGATCAATCGCAATGGTAGTTTAAGATAAATGAGAATCAAACTTTATTTATCTTATACATAAGCATCATTCTATATTCGAATTACAACATGTCATGATTCATTTGAAAGAATATTTAAATCTACGTAATAACCAACTTACAAACTAAAAAGGAATTCTTGATTTCTGAAATATGAATTTTGAAATTGGTATGCTCGCCTTTGATGTAGATTGTTGAATTAGATTACTTTAATTTGATTTTGATTCAGGTTTTTATCTTGTCTTTGAATTGAAAGCGGTGGCGGCTACTCCAAGTTCTCTATTGATGGCATGATAGTTCCAGGATTATTTTTGTGTGATTTTTAGGTTGAGCATTGGGTTGTTTATATAAAATTTCAATTAAATTAGAGCCATCGGATGATCCTAGAGTTAACCACAACCATTCAGTCAGGATAGGGTGACACCTCAGCCCTAATGACTCAGCAAGGAGTCAGAAAGGACTCAGCAATGACTCACAGTATGGATCAGAACACACCAAAAAGCTGTGCAGGCTCTCAGCTCGGCCTAGGCGCACTTGGCAGGTGCGCCCGTGCAACTTTTGTACTGGCGCACTTCCCAAGTGCGCCAGTGCATTTATAATTTTTTTTCTTCTTTCATTCTTTTAACTTCGTTCGTCTAAATCTCCTTCATACGGTGTCCGTTTTACGCAAACTCGGACTCTATCTCAAGCAGAATTCCGAGACGAATGCAATGGAATAACCCGTTTCCTTTAACTCTCACATTTGAAATTAATTATTCTTTGATTTGTTACTATAATGTTAACACAAAATACGGGGTGTTACAGCAGCTAGCTCTAGATCATTGGTGGGGTAGTTCCTCTCATGAACTCTCAACTGTCTACCGCCATAACATATTACTTTCCCTTCTTGCGTCAGAACCGCACCAAGCCTTGTACCGCATGCATCAGTGTAAACAGTAAACACTTTACTTCCACCAGGCCAGGTCAAGACTGGGGCTGCTGTCATAGCCCTTTTCAGTCATTGGAAAGCAACGTCACAGTCTATATCCCCTGAAAATGCCAAATTCTTCTTTGTCAGCCTGGTGAGAGGGGCTGATATCTTTGCAAAGTCCTTAATGAACTTCCTATAATAACCTGCCAACCCAAGAAAGCTTCTCAACTCGATTGCATTTATAGGAATCTGCCAATCTTGCATAGCAACCACCTTGGCGGGATCTACAGCCATCCCTTCTTTGGAGACTACATGCCCTAAAAATCTCACCTCTTTTCTCCAAAAATGGCATTTGGAGAACTTTGCCTTAAGCTGATGGTCACGGAGAGTTTTCAAAACTTCTCTCAAAAGTTGGGCATGCTCTTCTTTATTCTTAAAGAAGATCAAAATATCATCAACAAAGACTGCAACAAATTTGTTTAAGAACTCCCGAAATACCCTACTCATCAAATCAACAAAATAGGCGGGTGCATTTGTCAACCCAAAAGGCATAACTAGCCATTCAGAGAAACCGTCCGGAGTTATGAAAGCAATCTTGTCTATGATGTCCTCAGCCACCCTCAACTTATTGAACCCCGTAGTCAAGTCCAATCGAGAAAATACCGAGGCACCAACAAGCTGATCAAACAAATCATCAATCCTCAGAAGTGGGTGCCTATTCTTCTTGGTGAGATTATTCAATTCTCTATAGTCAACACACAGACGAAGTGAACCATCCTCTTTAGTTGAGAACACTACTGGAGCACCCATTTCAATATGCTTCGTCTAATAAACCCTTTCTCAAGTAGCTCCCCTACTTGCTTACTCAGTCCCCTCCTCCCCTTGGAGCCATGTGGCATACTGGTAATGCAACTGGCTTTGCATTGTCCACCAGATATATGTGGAAGTCAATCTTGTGCCTTGGAGATAAACCCCGTACCTCATAAAAAACATCGAAATAATCTCGAACCACTGGAAAAGATTGCAAATCATCTATGGATGCATCTAGAGACTCTAGGAAGCTAAGCATAACAGAACCTTAGGGGTCACAAGAAACTTCGAGGGTCTTTCTATGACAAGTCAGGAGTCTAACATCCCTCCTCTCACAATCTAGAATAGCCTCATACGTTGTAAGCCAATCCATTCCTAGAATCAACCCATAGCCCATAAACCCGAGCACATACGCATCGCATTCAAATTCGATGCCTAACACAGATATTTTCAAACCCCGACAAATCATTGATAAATGAGCCGAACCGCCAATAGGGTTTGAAACAACTACAGGATCCACTACCATACTAGTAATTAAGTGCAGAGATTCAACTACTGAACTTGATATAAACGAGTGTGAAGCACCAGAATCAAAAAGTGTTCTAACTGGATGGATTGAAAGAGAAATTAAATTTCCTACGCAAATTTTTCTACCTCTTTCAGGAGCACTGATTGCGAGAGCATACACCTGCCCTCCAGAAGTCCGTGCTCTTTGACCTTGTCCCCGCGGTCCCTGTTTCTTTGGGCACTCTTTAGAGAAGTACCAGACCTCTCCGCAATTAAATAAATTGGCCTTCCTTTTCTTGCAATCTTTGATCAAATGACCCTCCTTCCCACAATTGTGACATTCTCTCTTATCCTTGCCTTTATCATCTTTCCCTCCTTTCTTCTGCTGTTGTTGCTGCCCCTCTTAGGCCACACCTTCTTATTATGCGATGTTCCCTCAGCTTTTATTTCCTTCTTTTCTCCCTTGTCCCCCTTATGCATTAGGTCCATATCAACAAGCTTTTCAAAGGTGGCTCCCATTGGAATATGGGACATAGCTAAACCATGTAGAGGCTCATTCTATCCTTTAGCAAACCGCAAAGCATTTTTGTGTGGTGTATCCACCAACTCTAAAACCTTGTCAGCTGGTTGAACTTATTCACATACTCTTTTACCGTCAAATTTCCTTATTTGAGTGTTAAGAACCTCTCCATCTGTATGCTTCTCTCATCTTGGGAAAGAAATTTCATTTCGAACCTCTATCTAAAATCTCCCCAATTTTCCACCGAACGTCCAGCTTGGATGATTTCCCACCAAAATGAGGCTTCGTCCTTTAACAACCAAGTAGCTAATTGAATCTTTCTTCAGTCCTCCACTTCAAAGATTACGAATAAGTCCTCAGTCTCCTTAAGCGGATTCCGAGCCTCTACGAATGTCTCATTCCCATGGAATGGCCTTCCTCCCATAGCCCGGTAATCTTTGCAGATCTTGGCAAAGTTGTCAGCTCTTGGAAGGGGAGGAGGAGAAGGAATGACTGGTCCAGCTGGGGGAGGAACGTGTCTTTGTCCTTTGGTCGGCACCATGGCCTCCAAATACCTACGGAACCATTCGGGTATTGTGACGCCATCTGGGATATTAGGGATGTTTTGTTCCCCAGACGTGCTTAAAAAAAGGGAAAAGGAAGAAATTTAGATAAAGGGCCGAAGGATACTACATATGGCATTTTGGGGAATGTTTTTCAAACTAGACTTTTCTTTTGAAAATGCTTTTTTGAAAATAATTTCCAAAAACTTTTATCCAATCTAGTAACCTTCAACTCCGATACCAAGTGTGACACCCCACGTCCATTAATGTCACTCACTAAGGGAATGCATTAAGTTCCGTTAAGTGCTATGGGTAAAAAGACACAGAATAATTACAAGACAGATATAAATAAGGCAGCAGCGAAAATTTTAAATTTTTATTTCAACCATAAAGCATAATATCGTGGTCCACAATTTCATAAGCCACAAAAACCATTACAATAAAATAACTTCTGTCTTGCATCATCAGAGTACATACGAATATGAAAAACATATTTTTCCCTAATTAAAAGAGTTAAGCCATAGTAGAGACAAGAACTTGAGCCATACTTCAGAAGTAGCTCCTAGCAAGATGATATCTGAGCGCTGATTAAGTCTAAGTGTTTCCTCACCTGAGAACCTGGGGGGGAAACGAAAGAAAGAAGGAGAAACAACAGGGTCATACATAAAGTCTGGCGAGTCTAGTTACTTTTATCCAGTAGATAAATAAAAGCAACACGATATACATATAAAGTGGATAAGAGAGAGATTACTACATAAATGGCAGGTGTGACAAGGTAAGCAAGATAAGGTGTATGTGCCTCACTAATGATTACTCTGCACTATTACTAGTATAATTGGTATGAGACGATCCCTTCTACATAAGTTGGTAGGCTTAGGTCATACGTCCAAGTATACCCTAGCCACTACCCTAATCGATCGGCTCCCTATCTGTAGATATCCTGTATTGGCCCCACGGTAGGAGGTATCACTTTCTAAAGTGGCAACCCAAGATGTGCACAACCATATCTACCAGTGTCATGATCGTCTTAGCCCCATCTTCCTGGCCCATGCATGCACATGCCCCCAATCGGTTTGCGCCGCCCACACCATCCATCTCATTTGGATCTCTTACAATCAATCAGTAAGCGTGCCCCTTCTCCACCTAGTACGGAGTTCTTTACTTGATACCAACTCCGGGTTACTGACTGAAATGGGTCCCACACAATATTATACAAGCTCTCCCCTTGTCTTAGGTTTTCCACTAACTATGTATACCCCTAGGTGTCTTTGATTACATAGCCGCCCTATACCAGTTATGATTACCCTAAAAGGTGTCTTTAATTACATAACTTCATTACATTATCTATCGGTTATGTATACCACTAGATGTCTTTAATTGCATAACCTTATTGGGTTAAGTTCTTGGGCCTATTTATAAACATTACCCACCCCCTCTAATATACTTAACCCATCCACTACTCATCCAATTTTGCTTAACCCTAACTTAAGTTTATAATCATACAATCTTTAAATTAGGTTAAGTAGTCCAATTCAATATCATGTCCAATTATCGATATAATGGGCTAGACCACCCACATTAAGCCTACAAGGTGTGGATGCTGGATATGCCGGTCGGGTCCGGGCAGTCTTATTCCACAGTTGGGAATAACCTCGTGTCTTAGCCCGATTCGTATTTACGTACTTAGACCTCCCATATTAGGTTCAGCATTTGTGGCTGCTGGATATTCCGGTTGGGTCCAGGCAGACTTCCGCCACTAATGCAACCTAACCTCATGTCACAAGTACAATTATAGTTCCTAATTGTAATTATTAGACATTCCATTATTATCTAAATATACCGATGTCATTATAGGTAATTATTTCTATGTTTCCCTATTTGAATTGTATGTCCAATATTACATAAATTATGCCAATTATAAACCCCTTTTCCCCGTTTCTTAACTAACGTATTCGCACATATTTTGGCGACATCTAGGCTATAAAGTAGCCTAGCTACAACAATGAAAAAGTGAATATGACAAAGGATGATAGCATTTCAACATGTCTTGGCACATACATAAACTTAACATGATAACAAGGTGAGTGGACATGTAATTTTCATTATAACAAGGTGGACATAAAACTAGTAAACTTGTGGCAACTATGATGTAAAAGCATCATAATGGGATCTAGTCCAACTATTTAGATCTAGCATAATTAAGGTGACACGCAACATGTTTAGATCTAAAAATGGCTTCACATGTCAAGTTTACAACAAATTTAAACTAATCACAATATGATAGGTGAAACGTAATTTACATAAAGAACTAGATCTAGCCAATGTTACAATTGTCCAGTAGATGTACATTCACTATAATACAGTTACAAGTTCAGATCCACATAGACAACATAATAGAATAATCACAACTGTATTAGATCTAGGGAATTAGATTTATCATGACATAGTATATGATTTAACACTTGCATAGAATCATACTTTACAACATATCCAAGTCATAGTCTTTCGCAATTTACTTTCATTTATCTAAACCTAAAAATAATCTAGAAACTCATAGCGTTAGGTTTAGAGAGTTGAGAAAGAACGAATCTAGAATTTTTGAATTTGATTATCAAAGTATGTTGTTGTAGAAAACGGTTCAGTTCGCACTCCAGCAGCATATGGCCTCCATGACTTCCAATGAAGAAAATATGAGAAATAGCCACAGATTTATAGTTGCAGAGCCCTCTGAAACTGACTGCCACCTCAGCCCTATGGGTGTCGACACCCCTGTGGGTGGGTCGACCCCTAGGTCGACACCCCTTCAGGGGGGTCGCCCCCTAGGTCGACAGCCCTCTAGGGGGGTCGACCCCGTAAAGCAGGAGTTTTGGCGCTCTGACGAATTTTTCAAATTCAAATGGTTCTGGATAGAATTCTGACTCATCTCTCACTCATACGTATGTATACAATTTTTCTACACGTATAGAAACTTAAAACCCTCATAACTTCCTCATAAGATGTTTGTTTTACGCAAACCAAATGTCTATCTTGACCAGAATTTCGAGACAGACGCAATGGTGCAGACCGTTTTCTCTAATTCTGAATATTAAATTAATTAGTATTTAATTTATCCTCTTTTAGTGTCGGTATAAATTCGGGGTATTACATCCCTTGCTGTTGAACAACCCAACCAGACTTCTCCATTTTCTTGGCCATGTTTTCCATCGTTCATCCCCTTTTATCTCCCACTCCTCTCTATTATAATTCAAACCAAATATACCATAAATCGTATCTCTAAAATCTCTTCCGCGTCCAACCAAAAATATTCGGCTCGCATCCTTCTCCATTTCCGTGGTTCCAACCAGCCCTACGCCATTATACAGCAGGTATCGGCACTTTCTTGCGCCAAATTCAACCAAAAATTCACAAACTTTGTTATTCGATCCTCTCATCAACATTAACATCTCCAATCCGCAAATACAAGCTTAAATCTTCCTATACCACAAACCCTAGGTCATGGTTAAACATTTCCAGCGCCAAACATGTAATTCGAACAAGCTGAAATGGGTATAAGGGTGGAGTACTACTCAAAACAAGATTGAAGGAATTTATTTTGGAATTTTTAGGTTATTGGTTAAATTGATTTCGATTTTTAAGGCCTCATGTTTTAGCTTGGATGGAAATAATTACGCCTAAAGTTTCGTTGACCAGAAAAGAGAATGAATTAGGGTTGAAATGGTAAAGATGTTATATAGTGCTGGGGAAGTATTTTATTATTAATTAATTCTCCAATTTTGCTTGTTTAACCTTCAAACTCCAAACAAACCCCAACTACTATTGTTCCTAACCAAGTACCCCTATTCCGAACACAATGGGATATGTGTCGTAAGACAATTCTATCATTTCGATCAGATTTCGTCAAAATTAGAATATAAATCAATGTACATTGAATTTAAACGTACATTTAATTTACCGGGGCCACATACTGACTCCAAAAATTACTGAAAAATAAATCTGGCTATGTTTTGATGATACGGTCCTAACAAACCTAATTACGTCGAATTTGGAGGCCGTTTGAAAAATGGCCTTTTCCCAGTCGATTAAATTTGAACTAAAGTAACCAAACGCGTTTAAATTTACCACGCTCACATATTAATTCCAAAAACTATGAAATTTTAAACTTAACTATAATTTGACATTTCGAATCCAACAAAGTGGTTTCGTTGAATACGGAGGTCGTTTGCAAAATGACTATTTTTAAGGGCTATATGTATTAAAAGTATATATAAATTCCATAGCGACTATTTTTAATTTTAAACTGGACATTACTTACAATTTATAAAGTGAAATCTTAGTTTCTTACATTCATTAGAAAATTACAATTCAAAATATTCCAACATTTCTTGTTTTACTGGAATCCGGTTTATTTTGAATCATATACATTCAATTGAAATTATAAAAAACTAATTTTCAAACTACCACGCCATTTCAAGCTCGTTTTATAATTAAAATAAATTTATTCATTTTAACTTCATTTAAAATAAATTTTTAGTTGTTATTATTTAAAATGAATCATTTTAAATATTCAAAACCCATTAAAATAGCTAAAATAAAAAAAATTAATTGGTCCAAAAGTTCCGGGTTGTTACAATCTCCCCCACTTAAAATCTTTTCATCCTAGAAAAGGAACGGAGCTGAAAGTTGTTTAACTAACCAACTCAACTTTCATTCTAGCTTGAGTTCTTCAACTTTTCAGTTTCTAAGAATTTTCTAATTTCTCAAAAATTTGGCTAACACCCTAAATTTTCGCCATAACCTCCTTTGTACGGGTTGGACAGTAAAACTACAACTTGCATCACAGGGCCCTCATCAATCAAAAAGAAAACGAAGAAGCCAAGCGGCTAGCCAATCGACTCATAAAATCATCAAACCCCAATAAATACAGTAAACATGTACCTATTTGTTGGGTATACAATTTTATTCCTCTTCTTAGCTTCCATGATATGACCTGTTCAATATATACATGTGTATGTATGCAATTCCAGTCAATTTCAATTCAGTTCAATATTTTATTCGATTTGGCTAAATTTTACCCTTCATTTTCTTGTTGGTTTGATCATTCCAATATTTTATTAGTTGAACTAATAATCACACATCACAACCAGTAATCAATTAGTTGATTAGCTTTTCAAATATATAATTTTTATATAATCAAAAATCATATTTTAGTGCCAAATCACAAATAATAAAATCTAACTAAGGTTTTGGTTCTCACACCAGTCAGTTGGAAATATATAGATATCCCACTTTCGAAACTCGAACATAAATTATGATTATGTCCGGACGACCATCAGAATCATCCCCGGGCGATTAGAGTGGGATTCTATACCCATCCAATATATCCGAGACTTCGAATATACGTTCATGACGTGTATATGTAAAATCTTCATATACTCGATTGTCCAAATTCAATATAAAATAAAATACTCAAATACGAATAACAGCTATAAAATTTCAAATCTTCTTACATGTTTCAATCTTGGTTAAGTGCATCTAATCATATTTCACATGCCACCCAAGGCATCCACTTGATTTTCACATGCCACCCAAGGCACCCAGCTAACCCCTCATGTCCCACCACATGTTTATCTAGTTAAGTGTTTCTTAATTCATTAACACCGTAACCTTGTATAGACCTCCCACATTAGACTGGCATTTGTGGCAGCTGGATTTGCCGGGCGGGTCCGGGCAGTCTTACACCACAAACGAGCCTAACCTCGTGTCTTTACAACTGTTACGCATTTAATTCATGCCTTCGACCTCTCACATTAGACTAGCATTTGTGGCTGCTGGATTTGCGGGGAGGGTCCGGGCAGTCTTTTACCACAAACGAGTATAACATTGTGTCTTAGGAGGTTTATTATTACACATCTTTATTTAACCCCAAAGTGGATTAATATCCCTATTCAAAATTTGTAAATAAATTCCAAATATACTTATGTCCATAATTGTCTCAATTATGTCCATAAATGCCAATTTTTCCAATTAATGTCTTAATTTAATTATATGACTTTTTCAAGGCCTTATGCTAATTCTCAATATGTGTATATTCAATATTACCCCCATCGTCCCTACGTTGTTCTTTCGTTTATCATGACATATATGTATATTAGACTAGCAATTAGTCTAACTCATAAAAGGGAAGAAACATTGCAAATTTGCATAACACACAAAATGGATCTAATCTTGCAAATAAGGATTACAGCATAAATTGCATAAACTTGTTATTATCATGAATCTAAACATAGGCCTAAAGGTGTGAACTTGCACATATGTAATATAGTTTTCATCCAAAACTTGCATAGGCAATAATCACAAACTTGCATAAAACTATGTACATCATAGATCTAAATCCAAGGTGTAAACTTGCATAAAAATATAGGATAATTCTAGGATATAGTCATAAACTTGCATAATATTATGTACATCATAGATCTAAATCTAAAGGTGTAAACTTGCATATATATATATGAATCCAATTTCTACCTAAACTTGCATATAGTCATTTTATTTGATTCACATGTAAACTTGTGTACAATTCATATAGAAACTAGCATATAATCTACACCCAAACTGGCATACAAAATGATATCAAACGTGAATCAAGTTGAACATAGGTGATTTGGCATATGAAAAGGGATCCACAACAAAACTATCATTATGAACAACTAGCATATATTCACAAAATATCACATTTTTCCAATGTCACACAAACATAGCAATATAACCAAATTTATAACTTAACCCAATTAACTTATTAATTATCTTATTAAAGATATTGAACTCACAACTCAAAGAAGGTTTTGAGTTCTGGAATCTGAGTTCTGAAATTGATTTAGTTTGCCTTTGGAGTTGACAAATTCGTTGTTGTTGTTATAAATTTGAGTTGAATTGAGTTGATTAGCTTCACTTTCCCTCTAGTTGGTGGCGGCTACTCTAGGTTGCAGGGTGATAGCATGACGGCCATATTTCTAATTTTTATTTGGTTTTAGGGTTTAAGTCTACATGTGCTTATATAGAATTTAGGATTAATTTAGGCCATCTGATCAACCTAGAATCAATCAAAACCATCCAGCTAAGATAGGGTGACACCTCAGCGCTAATGACTTAGCACTGATTCACAAAATCGTCATCTCTCAGATCTTCCCGGGGGGCAGGTCGACCTCCAGGTCGACGCTAAGGTCGAGCTGTATAGGGGAGGTCGACACTAAGGTCGACCCCCAGGTCGACGCTAAGGTCGAGCTGTATAGGGGATGTCGACACTAAGGTCGACCCCCAGGTCGACCTGGCCTTGGGCAGGAAATTTCCCGCCCTGCCTAGTTTTGAATCTGAATTCGGTTTTGAATTTAAATTTAAATTTTTGGAAACTTCCGACAGCCATAACTTCTTCATACGAAGTCCAATTTACGCAAACTCGGACTTTGTCTTAACCAGAATTCCGAGATGAACACAATGGCTTAACCCGTTTCCCTTGATTCTCACATTTGAAATTAAGTATTCTTTAATTTGTTAACTTTAATATTTAAATCTATGGGGTGTTACACCAAATCCCTAAATCTTAAACGTTGAGACCAGGATCGATTTCTTACCCATAGTAATTTGTTTAAAGCGGCGATAGTTCAGATCCGAACCCAGAGGGTAGGTTAAGGAGAACGAGATCTTCGACACAGAATGGTATGAATAAAATCGGTACCGCTGAATCACCATATTGTGAATTTCTCTGTAGCTTCCATTACCGAGAACTGAATGGAGTCGGATGGAATTGAAAGAGGATCGATTTTGAGTTACGGTTGTGGATTAGATTTAGGGAAGGCCATGCAAGGCATGCGTGAGGAAGTGGAAATATATCACGTGAGTAAACTTTGGAGCCAATTTTTCGTTGTTCCCGCCTACATTTTATGCGACATCCCACTAGCTTTTCTTGCATCGTAGACTACAGTTTATAAAACTAGATATTATAAGTTAAATTTGACAAGTGAATATTTATAATAAATATGACATAAATTTCTAAAAACTAATTATATAAAAGTGTTGAATATTATTTCTTAATTATTATCACTTTTTATTTCTAAGTTATAATTGAATATTAATTATTAAAAAATAATTATCATATATATAAATTATGAATAATTAAATTATTAATTATAATAAAAAAGTGTTGTTGAAAATAATTTTATACAACTCTCTAATAAAAAAATTGTGGTTATCACGTATACGCATATATCACAAGTGGCAAACAAGGAAAGTTGTAATAAACATCTATTACAACTGGCAAAATAAAAAAGTTGTTGATAATAAGTTTATTATAACTTTTTGAAAATAAAAGTTGTAAAAAAATCCTTTTTTACATTAGGAATTTTTTGGTCGTTGTAAAATTAAAGTTGTAATATGGTGTTTTTGTTGTAGTGATCAGAACATAAAAAGTAGTACATTTCTTCGCTATTACAACAATTTACATCAGAGTACAAGAATATATCAGAGTATGAATAAATATTACATGACAGAAAAAATAATATCAGAGATTTAAATTACATAACAGCGGAAATGAAAATTTATAAATACAATGTGCAGCGGAAAATGCATTAACTAGCACAAATGAACGAAATACACGGATACAAAGCTTTCTAAATATAACTCCACTGGTAATCCAGGATCCTATGTAAAGAAATATCTGCAAACCAAAACTACTAGCTGCCTGTGCGGAAAATATGGGCACCCAGAGTTTAGGTACAAACAATAAACTCCGAGTCAGTCATGGGACTGGTTTGAGAACCAAAATAGTAATTAAATCCTTACTTTAAAAGTTGGGAAATCATGGGACTACGCCGTATAACATGGAATACTCCACATGAATCCCAGTTTAAAATTAAACAACGGAATGTTTTTTGAAAAATGAAGCTATTATAAAACTTAGGTCCCATCACACAATGCAACGCAAGCCGGAGGATAGAGTTTTCCCTTATAATAGTGAAACATGCTTGGTACGTACAAAACAAAAATCATTTGATTTTTACTATAGGTGAATAGTGTCAAAAACAAGTTTAAATATAAATGTATCAATCAAAGATGTCATGAGCGCCCCATCCCACTATGTCGCCATATAGGTTACAACTAAAACCGAAAAACGTCATATTGGAAATTGCATTTCCATCATGAACCAAGGCAAGGGGTCTCTCCTTCAGATTCGAGACACTCTAGACTGTGCCTCAAGATTCAGCCACAACTGCACCTGGAATCTGGCAGGGTCGGTCCCCACTTACTTTACTGGATTGGTTATTCCTGAACATACATTTCCCTGCCCTATGGGGCATAAAATCTAGTCAGTACGTCGACCTTATCAAGAGCCATTAGGGAATCAAATTTGAGGCACCTCGAAATCCATCATTCACATAAATAAAATGTCTAGGCTCCATACCACGACACCACTCCTTGCTATAAAGAAACGCATGCAATCCCTTCGGTTCCTCATCCCGTTTTTGGTTCATATTGGGGTGTGAAGCTCTCGAATTAACGCTATACACAAAGATATGGTACTTAAAGTCGTGCTTTGATCATCAACCACAAGACTCTACTTTTCAACAAAAGCCTCGATCATTTACATCTTAGCATGCCACACTGACAATTCATGCCATACAATTGATGTCTATCAATATATAACCTATAAGCTGGTACGTCTCAGAGAATGGTGTTAAGCAAGAGAATAAATTCTCTGCCACCAAACAAATATTTATTTAATAGCAAGCAATCAATACACAATGAAATCCAATGTTAAAAAAACATCCATTTACAAATGCGTTCTGGGTCTGAACGAAACCGGAGGCACCTTATTCCTCGTCTCGTATGTCCAATACAAGAGAGTGGTCCTCCTATATTCGGTCGATCTCCAAGTACATCTGGATGATCACCACTTATTACCTTGTCTTGGGTGTACAGCCCAATCAAGACATCAGTAATCATCTGAAGAATGTGAAGATCTCCGGTCTTCAACCACCATCTTCATCGTCGACTTTCACTCGTCGTATTCATTATTAAGAAGTTAAACCTGGTCTTTCCGAATAATTCGTGTATCTTATAATCAAGTGCTAGAAAAACACAACATACGCCTCATTCCAATTTAGAATATTCTTTTATTCAAATAATCATATCATTTGAGAAAGGTTCCCATTAATTTTATCAAAGATAAGTTCACTTAAACTTTTTCTTTAATCTTCCTTTAAAAACCAATTACAAAAGATTTTATATTATCCTTTAACAATTCTAAACCAAATTAAGGTTTAATAACTAGTCGGGATTATCGAGTCATACCGAAGTGATCATTTATTTTTATTATTCCAATCCCAACCTATACATCCCATGGAGCAAAACAAGTAGTACCCCATATCTAACACCCACTGTGTTATCGGTAAAATTAATTACCATTTCACATCCAAATCTAATTAAAGACTTAACTATCGCCTGGAGTAAAACTGGTGGTACTCCATTCTCGAATATTTCATGAATTCGATAAATTTAATTATCCCATTCTCGTTTTAATCTACTTAAAGATTCATTAAAACTCTAGTTTAGTTTTAACCTCAAAAATCATTACTTAATGATTATTCAACTTTTAATAAATTAATTTTATCTTTAACTGGGTCAAAGAACGCATGTTATTTAAAACACAGTTCACAATAAACCCAAATTAACTTCCATTAATTATGGAATCTTCACGGAAAATAGATCAATATCTAATTGATATTAATTTCCATATAAGACTAATAATATAAATGAAGTAACAGCAAAGCCTTTTAAGTTCCATATATAGTAACAGTCTTCCTTCACAGAAGCTCATTTCGATTTTTACCAAATCGAATCCCATTCAATTCAAAATTAATATATTAAATTGAAAAACTTTACTTTGGAAAAATTCCATTAAATCTTAACAAAAATATTTATAAATTCCAAATCTTATCTACACTGTTAATTGGGTTAAAGAACAAATGTCATTTAAAAACATCGTTCACAATGAACCCAAAATCATCTTCCATTTAATCCCAATTAATAAATATAATTGGAAAACTTCATTAATCTTAATTAAAATATTTATTCCTTTCCAACTGGGTTTAAGAATAGTGTTACTTAAGACACCATTCACGACAAACCCAAATCCTATCTGATATTAAATAGAAGGCTCTGAATAGAAAATAATATCGGCTTATATTCAATATCAAATTCTGAAACCAACAAATATCGTATTGGGAGTAACGATATACATATCTTCCAAATTCCTCAACAATATCCTTATAATCACGGAATCCAATATCAAAATATTCTGAAGATTATTTCCATTCAAATTCATTCCAATTTATTCGTTGGAAAACTCTAGTTATTTTAAAACCATTTCAATTCCTTTTAGTTCTCTATACTAGTTGTTAACTAGTTCATTCTGATAAAAATATCATTTATCTTTACAAATATGAAATATTTCATCCAAACACTTTCCAAATCATTTATTATGATTTTACACAATTTTTCCGTGTTTTTAATAATTTTGTTAAGGTCTTTACAATAGGTTTCCAATATCGGCCACTGAACTGCATCCATATCGACCATTTCTAAATTAGATTTGGATATATTTCCAAATCTAACCATTTAAATTTATATCTCTTATATCCATTGGAAAGCTCTTTCCAATACGAACCCAACGGTTCTGGTTTTAGGAGAATCCAACAGTCGGATCTCCTGTTACATCAATTTGAAGTCAATGGTCGAAATTCGCGAACGGCCGCTGCGCGGCGCGTTCTATTCAGGCCATTAAATATATATAATATATACATCGTCGATTTCTATTTAAAACGTATTTTATAAATTCCTTTTAAAAACAATTTCAACTTCTATTTCAATTTTAAATCAAAAAGGAATATTCCATATCAATATAATATTAAAATGACAACATTTTCAAAATATCAAATTTTGAAATCAATTCTCTTCGATATTATTTTAAAATGAATAAAATCGATCAATAAATCCGTTTGGGTTAAATGGCGTTCCAATATTTAACCTGGCTTCATATTTTTATATATTTTCTTGTCCATCCAAAATCGGACATCAAAATCTTATTTTGATGCTTTATTGAATATTATTTTAAAATAATCATTCATATTCTAATTCGGAATGCGACTCAATCAATTACCATATAATTTCAATTATGTGGATCTCATATATCACATGTATTCAATAATAATGATTAATAATCATTCAACATTCAAACATCATCCAGAGTGCACTCCACAACTGTATAAGCATTAAAATAAATAAATAACGCTCATCACAGTCTGCCAACCCATCGATTGACATACAACTAAATATTGGGATTAGTGTATGTCAAATATCATCCCAATACCCGTGTGTGATTTTCAAACAACAACAGTCTATTTAAATAAATCATTGGTTAATAAATTTAACCAATTCTAATTCAGTTTGAATTATTTTTATACTTAACCAATTTTCACTGTTTAAACTATAAATGGATATTTATAATTTAATTTCAACTACCACATTAATGTTAACATTATTTTTAATATATTAAACATTTCCACATCACAAACAAAACACAATACAGCCAATTAAATCGTCCATGGTCTGTGGAAGAGGGAGGTGAGCTAATAGGCAAGGTATACGATTTATAATGATTAAACTAGTAAAAATATACATTGGCAATTCTATATATTTTTATACAAGAATACAATAACACAATAAAATAATTTTGAGTGAGAAAGAGTTCTCATATTGGTTTCCACTCCGTCAATCTTTATTTGACAACTTAATATCGTTTGGATTGGAATTCGCCTTAAATTCTCATTTGCTCCATTTCTATTTTGGTTAGTTCTGAAATGTAATATTTGACGATGCGATTCCAACGGGTTTTGTTTTGCTGAAATCTGATAACGTACGAATAAGTTATGGCATTTTATAAGTTGTACACACATATAATAGTCATTAATTTTATTAATTAAATAAATTAATACCCTTAATCTTAATTACAATGTTAATCCTCTTTCTCCCTTGGGACACCCCACGTCCGTTAATTTCACTTAATGAGGGTATGCATTAAGTTTCATGAAGTGCTATACGTAAATAGACATAGAATAATTACAAGACATATATAAATAAGGCAGCAGTGGAAAATTTAAATTTTTATTTCAACCATAAAGCATAATACCGTGGTCCACAATTTCATAAGCCACAAAACCATTACAATAAAATAACTTACATCTTCAGAGTACATAAGAATATGAAAAACACTATTTTCCCCAATTAAAAGAGTTAAGCCATAGTAGAGACAAGAACTTGTGTCATACTTCAGAAGTAGCTCCTACCAAGATGATATCTGAGTCCTGATTAAGTCTGAGTGTTTCCTCCCTAAGAGCGTTGGGGCAAACGGAAGAAGACCGAGAAACAACAGGGTCAGAAATAAAGTCTGGAAAGTCAAATTACTTTTAGCTAGTAGATAAATAAAAGCAACATGATAGGCATATAAAGTGGATAAGAGAGAGATTACTAAATAAATGGCAGGTGTGACAAGGTAAGCAAGATAAGGTGTATATGCCTCACTAATGATTACTCTGCACTATTACTAGTATAACTAGGATGAGCTGATCCCTTCCACTATGAGTTGGTAGGCTTTGGTCGTACGTCCAAATATACCCTAACCACTACCCTAATCGATCGGCTCCCTACTCCGTAGATATCCTGTGCTGGACCCACAGTAGGAGGTATCATTTCCTAAAGTGGCAACCCAAGATGTGCACAACCATTTCTACTAGTGTCACGGTCGTCTTAGCCCCTTATGCCCGGACCATGCATTCACATGTCCCCGGTCGGTTTGCGCCACCGACACCATCCGTCCCGTTTGGATCTCTTACAATCAATCAGTAAGCATGCCCCTTCTCCGCGAAGTACGGAGTTCTTCACTTGATACCAACTCAGGGTTATTGACTGAAATGGATCGCACACAATATGATACAAGCTCTCCCCCTTGTCTTGTATCCCCGCTAGGTTTTCCACTGACTATGTATACCCATAGGTGTCTTTAATTACACAACCCTATACCAGTTTTGCTTACCCTAAAGGGTGTCTTCAATTACATAACTACATTACATTATCTATCGGTTATGTACACCACTAGGTGTCTTTAATTACATAACCTTATTGGGTTAAGTTCGTGGGCCTATATATAAATATTACCCAGTCCCTCTAGTTTATTTAACCCACCCACTATCCATCTAATTTTGCTAAAGCCTAACTTAAGTTCCTAATCATACAATCTTTAAATTAGGTTAAGTAGTCCAATTCAATCCATGTCCAATTATTGTTATAATGGGCTAGACCTCTCACATTAAGCCTACAACGTGTGGATGCTGGATATGTTGGTCGGGTCTGCGCAGTCTTATTCAACAATTGGGCCTAACCTCATGTCTTAGCCCGATTCGTATTTACGTACTTAGACTGCCCATTTTAGGTTCTGCATTAGTGGCTGTTGGATATGCCAGTCGGGTCCGGGCAGGCTTCCGCCGCTAATGCAACCTAACCTCATGTCATAAGTACAATTATAGTTCCTAATTGTAATTATTAAACATTCCATTATTATCTAAATATACCGATGTCATTATAGGTAATTATTTCTATGTTTCCCTATTTGAATTGTATGTCCAATATTACATAAATTATGCCAATTATAAACGCCTTTTCCCCGTTTCATAACTAACGTATTCGCACGTATTTTGGCGACATCTAGGCAATAAAGTAGCCTAGCTACAACAATGAAAAAGGGAATATGACAAAGGATGATAGTATTTCAACATGTCTTGGCACACACATAAACTTAACATGATAACAAGGTGAGTGGACATGTAATTTTCATTATAACAAGGTGGACATAAAACTAATGAACTTGTGGCAACTACGATGTAAAAGCAACATAATGAGATCTAGTCCAACTATTCAGATCTAGCATAATTAGGGTGACATAGCAAAATGTTTGGATCTAAAAATGGCTTCACATGTCAAGTTTACAACATATTAAAACTAATCACAATATGACAGGTGAAAGGTGATTTACATAAAGAACAAGATCTAGCCAATGTTACAACTATCCAATAGATGTACATTCACTATAATACAGTTACAAGTTCAGATCCGCATAGACTGCATAATAGAATAATCACAACTGTATTAGATCTAGGGAATTAGATTTATCATGACATAATATATGATTTAACACTTGCACAGAATCATACTTTACAATATATCCAAGACATAGTCTTTCACAATTTACTTTCATTTATTGAAACCTAAAAGTAATCTAGAAACTCACAGCGTTAGGTTTAGAGAATTGAGAAAGAACGGATCTAGAATTTCTGAATTTGATTATCAAAGTATGTTGTTGTAGAAAACGGTTCAGTTCGCAATCCAGCAACATATGGCTTCCATTGCCTCCATGACTTCCAATGAAGAAAATATGAGAAATAGCCACATATTTATGGCTGCAGAGCCCTCTGAAACCGTTTGCCATCTCAGCCCTAGGGGTGTCGACACCCCTGTGGGTGGGTCTACCTCTAGGTCAACACCCCTTCAGGGAGGTCGACCCCTAAGTCGACTCCCCTCCAGGGGGTCGACCCCTAGGTCGACACCCCTCCAGGGGGGTCGACCCCAAAGAGAGGGGATTTTAGCGCTCTGACGGATTTTTCAAATTCGAACGGTTCTAGGTAGAATTCTGACTCCTCTCTGACTCATACATATGTATATAATTTTTCTGTGCATATGCAAACATAAAACCCTCATAACTTCCTCATACAGTGTCCGTTTCACGCAAACCAAATGTCTATCTTGACAAGAATTTTGAGATGGACGTAATGTTGTAGTCTATTTCCTCTAGTTCTAAATATTAAATTAATTATTATTTATTTTATCCTCTTTTAGTGTCGGTACAAATTCGGGGTGTTACATTCTCCCCTACTCAAAGGATTTCGTCCTGAAATATCTAAGTTGAGAAGAATGTGTATCCTATCGTCTGTCATCCATCTACTCATCCACCAATCACTAGCATCCATTGTCCTTAAAAATTTCTAATGCTTATATGAATATATGTGAAGGTGTGTGTATATGTCCCAACACTAATGTAAAGATCAGGCGGTCTACTGATTCAATTGACCTCCTTAATGCAATGTATGTAAGTGCCATGAATCTATGTATGCAAATCAACCTAGCATATCATATAAGTTCTATATGTGTGCACATTCATTCATCCAAATGCAACATCCATATGCTAACTCATCCACTTCCATTCATAAAAGAAAAGAAAATGCACATACATCCATATGCAGTATGAGAGTGATTGAGCGGATCCTAGTGCCTAATGTATGTGTATATGCGTCCACAGGCAACCACTAGCAAACACTTGCATCCACTTGCAACGATCAAACATAACATGTTTCAAACACATGTTTACATCCATAGGATTCCTATCTAAAGGTCGAAAATACGATGGATAAGATATATTCTATTGACAGAAACAAGCACTAATAAAACTTAGGAAAAAGGATTTAAGAACATACCATCAAAAGAAAAGGGTATGAAGCATGAATCTTGTTTTTGGTCTCCCAAGTCACATCTTCTGGGTTATCTCCCCATTGAACCTTTAGCAATTTGATCTCCTTATTGCGCAGCTTCTTAACTTCTGAACCAAGAATACAGGTAGGGACTCGTCTGACTATCGCCTCTCGTTCCACTTCGACTTCTTCCAACATACTCGGCTCAACAACTTCCGCAATGTCATGCGGGCACTTCCGCAGATGAGAGACATGGAAAACGTCATGAATGCTAGATTGATTTTTTGGGAGCTTTACTCGGTAGGCCATTTGGCCAATCTTCCCGGTTATGGGAAATGGTCACACAAACCTAGGTGCCAACTTCCCTACTGATACGAAGCGAACCACATTCCTTAAAGGCGATACTTTGATAAAAACCAAGTCTCCCACTTCGAATTCGATGTCAGTCCTTCTCTGTCTGCATAGGACTTCTGCCTATCTTGAGCCATTTTCATCTGCCGTCGAATATTGTCAATCTTTTCGGATGTTTCCCTAACCATATCTGGCCCAAGTAATAATCTTTCTGTAATTCCAACCAACAAGTTGGCGATCTACAGGGTCGTCCGTACAAGATTTTGAAGGGTGCCATGCCGATGCTGGCTTGATAACTGTTATTATAAGAAAACTCTACGAAAGGAAGAAGCTCTTCCCAAGTCCTTCCGAAGTCTAGGATACATAGCCATAAAAGATTTTCAAGAATCCTGTTCACCATCTATGTTTGTCTGTCGGTCTAAGGATGATAAGCGGTACTCAAACACAATTGTATACCTAATGCTTCTTGCAAGCTCCTCCAAAATTTGTTGGTAAAGATGGGTTCACGATCGCTCATGATGCTGGAAGGTACTCCATGAAGACGAAATATCTCACGAACATAAATTGCTGCCAACCATGATGTCATCCTCTTACTCTTAACTGGAATAAAGTGAGCGCTCTTAGTGAGTCTATCCACTACCACCCAAATACTGGTGTTACCCTTCTTCGATCTAGGAAACTCATCTATGAAATCCATTGAGACGCTCTCCCATTTCCATTGCGGAACCTCCAACGGATGAAGTAATCCACTGAGCTTCTTTTGCTCAGCTTTAACTTGCTGGCAGACTAAACATTGAGAAACAAACTCGGCCATATCTTCCTTCATCCCTGCCCAAAAGAAAACCCTCTTCATGTCTCTATACATCTTATTACCACCTGGATTAATAGTCATCTTAGAATGATGGGCTTCTTCAAGGACTGCCTTTATCAAGCTTTCAGTTTTAGGAACACAAAGCCTTCCATCTCATCGCAACCACCCCTTTTCATCTATGGCATATCTACCAAGGTGACTAGAAGTCTCCCCTCTTCTGAGCTTATCCACGATGTCTAGAATCCGTGGGTCACCTTGTTGCGAAGCTCCTATCTGATCGATAAGGGTTGGTCGTAACTCCAAGGAAGCAAACAATTTTTTTTCTCCACAAACAGAGGACTCAAGTCCGTCCTTTACCTACTTAGTGTGTCTTCCACCACATTACCCTTGCCAGGGGTATAAGCAATCTCAAAATCATAGGAAGCTAAGAACTCCAACCACCGTTGTTGCCTTAAGTGTATATCCATCTGTGAGAATAGATACTTGAGAGATTTATGAGCGGTGTATAACTTGAATTTTTCTCCAAGTAAATAATGACGCTACGTCTTTAATGCGAATACTATGGCAGCTGAAACACCCCACCTCCGTTAAGGTCACTTACAAAGGGAATGCCTTTACTTTGGTGGAGGGTTATAGGTACAAGACATAGAAAAATTACAAGACAGATAAATATAAGCAGCGAAATTCAAATATTTATTGCATACGTGGTTCAATACAAAAGCAATACAGCAAATTGTCTCAAAATAACTTCCAAAACATTACACCATAATTTTTATCTTGATTATTTAATAAAGAAGCATAAACCATAAATAAAACTGCATAAATCCCCAAATGTAGTGTTCAAAAGACATAGCCAAGGTGAGAGAGTCCCAATCATACATCTACTTTCTTGAAGCTTGTAAATAGTCTGACTAAGCTAGAGTATTCCCTCCCTGTGGACCTGGGGGGAGAAACGGAAGAAAAGAGGACGAAAGAAAACGGGTCAGGTAATAAGTCTGGTAAGTTCAGTGATTACCAGTATTTAAACAAGGAAAGGGATCATGACAGTAATAACAGAACATGGGACAATACCCTAATGTAATATAAGAGGAACATGTGATCGCACCCATTACTATAGTCTCTGCACCTACTTAACCATTGGTTCAACCAGCCCCACGTGTTCATAACAAACGATCCCCTTCATGATCGGCTCCTACTCGCATGCATTCATATCCTGTGTCCTTCGGCACCGCTTGACTGTAGATACCTGTGCTAGTCCCACCATGGGGTGTATCAGTCCCTTTGGTGGCAACCCGACATGATTCAAGATGCACAGTGTATACTACTGATGCCTAGTGCCTG
The DNA here is from genome assembly GCA_030737875.1 of Allium sativum. Classification (NCBI taxonomy): domain Eukaryota; kingdom Viridiplantae; phylum Streptophyta; class Magnoliopsida; order Asparagales; family Amaryllidaceae; genus Allium; species Allium sativum. The sequence goes on from CM060920.1 coordinate 1,021,974,230, forward strand.
CTTTTTCCACTTCGGAGTACGTGCACGCCCGTACTCCGTCGGAACCTACACTGACTCACCAACCGCCGACATTTTGATCACTTATAGCGCGACATTTGTAATAAATTCTGCAAGCATACAGGTGTGTAGCATACAGGTCGAACACAGGGAGGAAAGTTAAACTTTTATTATTTATATGTTTCGTGGGCGTGTTAGACAGAACTTTGGGGGTTGTTTTCAATGTTGTTGAAATAATGTTATTGAAACTGCTACAAATCTGAATCTAATCAGACGTATATCAAATTCAACAACAGGAAAGAAAATAACAAGTACTAGCAAAAACAACAAAAGTAAATAATAACTGGAACAATAACAGAGAATTAAAAATAGAGTTGCTGTTGAAACTAATCAAACAGTCAACACTAGTATGCAGTAACAAAGACAATAACAATATGTGTTCTATCGAATCTAATCGTGTAGATACACAAATTGTTTTAAAAGAAAAGTAAATAACTAGAACAAGAAAATTTTATTAAACTAATGGCAGTACAAAATTATGAGATGTCCTTTTTACAATGGTTACAGCACGTATTTATAGGCAAAACTCCAATTAGGTCTATGAGTAAATGGCCCTCCTCATTCATGAATATCTCTTGCCTTCCTTGACTAAGTTTGATTGGAGAAAATCTGGGCATATCATGGTAAATATTTTCCATATCTTTCAATTCTCCAATGTGGCTAATTGATTAATTGCTGATTGCAAATTGCATGTGATTTATTCTTCCAATCAGCAATTAATCTTCCAATCAACAATGAATCTTCCAATCAGCAATAAATCCTCCATCAATGACGTTTGTTAGATTCCAATTTCAACATAGGAAAAATATATTAAAATTGATCTTTCTTCTTGGTAACAATTCAATTGAAATTGAATGATTTGAATTTACTTCCATGATGAGAATATGGCTATTGCTGAAGTGTTAATTGGTGCACATCATAAATACATACACATGAATATGTGTATGTATATATATAACATAACACTAAACCAGATATTTCTCAAAGCAAAGGAGCCAGTGTGAACGCGCTCCGTTTCTTTGGCAAAAAGTGAGCTTGACGGGGTTCGAACTCAGGTCTCTCAGCACCAATTCCTATGCCTTTACCAGTGAGCTACTACTTCTTTTGCAATTGAAATGAATTTGATGTGAGGAAGTAGCTCTTTCTTGTAGTTGGCCTTTGATTTGAATTGAAGGAGGCATTTCTTGACATCCTGTAAAAACATGCAAAAGTAACCAAAGTATCATTTATTTATTTACAAAAGATAAAGCATAAGAGTAATAAAATAAACACTTTTCAGTGTCAATCAAATACCCCCACACTTATCTTTTACTCGTCCTCGAGTAAAACAAAAAAAAATGAAAAACTAACTAGATAGGTCGCACTTTCGTAGGAAACACGATTGCATTGAGCGTATGCAACAAGCCATTAAACCTCTAGGTGTCCCTAGTAGGACGAGTGGTGTCTCGTGAGGGTTTTCAGCGGATACTACCCACAAAATCCAAATGCAGTATGTTATAATTCTAATGAAACTACATGAATGCAATGGACATATGCAACTAAAAACGAAAAATGAAAACACGACTTGTTTCATGAAAGTGGTACAACAAATTAAGTTAATAATTTCTAATCAGTTGATTTTATTTTAGATACCTCGACTTGTCACAAATTTTCAATATAAATCAAGTTTTCAAATGTTAAATTCCAGTTTGGCCAGTTAGTTCGGTCGATAACATAGTGCAGCCATGAAATAAATTCTTAGTTTGCTTGGCACAGTTTGCAAAGTGGTATTCTAATTTTCTTATGTATGGCTAGTCAAATCAATAAGGTCAAGAAGTGTGTAGGTATCATCGCTTATTCTTTATTCTATAAAATTTTAAGATTTATGATTAAGTACATACACCTAAAAAGACCAAGGTTTACCACCCATGCACTGCCTCGCGGACTAACGGAGAGTGGGTAAAGAGCTTGGCGGATTGTGCAGGCCGACTTTGACTTTGTCAACAACGTGTCGGTAATCCTTAGGTGCCCAATCTCATAAAATGAGACCAAGATATTCCAACTTTGACTTTGTCAACAACGTGTCGGATAGAGCTTGGCGGGTTTGCACACCAACGCTCGATATACAAGCAATGTTGGATACCCTTGGAATACTATTATTGTTATTATCGAAAATTTAAGCACAAAAGAGAGTTACGCGAATTCAACTTAACACAACTTAGTTTCAAAGATTTGAAAAGCCAATATAAGTATTTTAAGTCCTCCACTTATTTTAACAAAGTCTACAATATAGAATAGATTTCATGGCCATCACCTAAGAATCTCCCTATGTACCGGTTACACTATTATCCCTCAAAATTAAACTTTTCATTATATTTCTTATTCGATCTAAGTTGAGAGAAAAAAAAATACTATCAACTGGCTAAAAATTGTAAACTTAATTGAAAATGAGTCGTATAAAAAAAAATGGCATGTTACTACAGTCTAAAATGCATGATGGTCCTACTTAAATGGCTGAAAATAAAAAGGAATAAAAACAAAGAAAAATGAAAATGGATGAAATGCAGACTCCCCCCCACACTTGAGCCAGACAGTGTCCCAACTGTCTAAGGCAGAAAAACAAAAATAAAAAAATGAAAAATAAAAATAAAAGAAAAAGAACGTGTACCACCTGATTTCATGGTGGATGATCATGCAGATCGATAGAGTCGTCTTCGTCATATTGCTCAAATTCCAAAAATGGTTTCAGTCGTTGACCGTTTACTTTGAAGACTTTTCCATCTCTAGGATTTTCAATTTCAACCGCTCCATGAGGGTATACTGTTTTCACGACATAAGGTCCAGTCCATCGAGATCTGAGTTTTCCTGGAAACAAGTGAAGTCTAGAGTCGTATAAAAGAACTTTTTGACCTACGTTGAATTCCTTACGAAGTATGTTTTTGTCGTGTTGGGCTTTGGTTCTTTCTTTGTAGATTTTCGCATTTTCATACGCCTCATTTCTTAATTCCTCCAATTCAGAAATTTGTAACTTCCTATGTGAGCCGGCTTTTTCTAAGTCAAAGTTCAAAAATTTTATGGCCCAAAGAGCACGATGCTCTAATTCAAGAGGTAAGTGACAGGCCTTTCCAAAGACTAATCGATATGGTGACATCCCTAGATTGGTTTTATAAGCAGTGCGAAAAGCCCAAAGTGCATCAATCAGTTTTACGGACCAATCTTTTCTATTGGAACTCACGGTTTTCTCAAGAATTTGTTTGATTTGTCTATTGGAAACTTCTACTTGCCCACTCGTTTGTGGATGGTAGGGGGTCGACAGCTTGTGTGTGATTGAATATTTCTTGAGCAAGGACTCAAAAGCACGATTACAGAAATGAGTACCATTATCGCTAATGATAGCTCGAGGTGTGCCAAAACGTGAAAAGATGTTTTCTTTGAGGAATTTGACAACAACCTTGTTGTCGTTGGTTTTGGTCGGAATGGCTTCAACCCATTTTGAGACATAATCTACCGCAAGTAGGATGTAAAGGTTCCCAAATGAATTTGGGAATGGTCCCATGAAATCGATGCCCCAAACATCGAATAACTCAATCACTAAAATGGGGTTGAGGGGCATCATGTTTCGCTTAGAGATTCGACCCGTTCTTTGACATCGCTCACATTTAGAGCAAAATTCGAAAGCGTCACGGAAGAGTGTGGGCCAATAAAAACCGCTTTGCAAAACTTTTGCAGCAGTTTTTCTTGCTCCAAAATGACCGCCACAAGCATGGTCATGTGAGAAAGAGAGAATACTTTGGTGTTCATGATCAGGCACACACCTTCGAATGATTTGGTCGGGACAGTATTTGAAAAGATATGGGTCGTCCCAATAGAAGTTTCGAACTTTCGAGAGAAATTTTTGTTTATCTTGTTTCGACCATTCAGCGGGCATTTGTTGTGTGACAAGATAATTCACAATGTCAGCGTACCAAGGGGTGTTAGAGATCGAAAGGAGTTGTTCGTCAGGAAAATAGTCATCGATTTGGGTGTCGTTATCATTTTCGTGCACAATTCGAGAGAGATGATCAGCTACGACATTTTCAGAACCCTTTTTATCTCGTATTTCTATATCGAATTCTTGAAGAAGAAGGATCCAACGAATCAAGCGGGCCTTGGCATCCTTTTTAGAAAGCAAATATCGTAGGGCAGCATGGTCAGTATAAACTATGACTTTGGATCCTATGAGATATGGCCTGAATTTCTCAAGAGCGAAGACAACTGCCAAAAATTCCTTTTCAGTAGTTGAGTAATTCAACTGGGCCTCGTTTAAGGTTTTGCTAGCGTAGTAAATGACTCGAGGGAGTTTATCGATACGCTGACCCAAGATGGCTCCAATAGCAAAATCAGAAGCGTCGCACATAAGTTCGAAGGGTTGAGTCCAATCAGGAGGTTGAATGATGGGAGTTGTGGTCAAGAGTGATTTGAGAGTTTCAAAAGATGTTTTGCAATCATTGGAAAATTCAAACTTTACATCTTTGGCAAGTAAATTCGAGAGAGGTTTTGAAATTTTTGAGAAATCCTTAATGAATCTTCTATAGAATCCCGCATGGCCAAGAAATGAACGAACATCTTTGACAGACTTAGGAGGAGGTAAATTAGCAATCAAATCGATTTTGGATTTATCGACTTCTAGGCCATCTTTGGAGACGACATGACCTAGAACTATCCCCCTTTTTACCATAAAGTGGCATTTCTCCCAATTAAGCACGAGTGATTTCTCCTTACAACGCTTGAGGACAAGTTCTAGATGAGTGAGACATTGGGAAAAAGATGATCCATATATCGAAAAATCGTCCATGAATATTTCCAAGAATTCTTCCACCATATCAGAGAAAATACTCATCATACACCTTTGGAAAGTCGCGGGGGCATTACAAAGACCAAAAGGCATGCGACGATAAGCAAAGGTTCCAAAGGGACAAGTAAAGGTGGTCTTATGTTGATCCTCTAAAGCAACAGGGATTTGGTTATAGCCAGAGTATCCATCGAGAAAACAGTAGTACTCATGTCCCGCTAAGCGTTCGAGCATTTGGTCAATAAAAGGCAAGGGAAAATGGTCTTTCCGTGTGGCTGAGTTAAGCTTTCGATAGTCGATGCACACACGCCATTTGGTTTTGATTTTTGTTGGGACGAGTTCGTCACTGTCGTTTTTGATCACTGTGACTCCCGACTTCTTTGGTACAACTTGTACCGGACTCACCCAAGTACTATCAGAGATGGGATAGATGATGTTATTGTCTAGACATTTGATTATCTCCTCCTTGACCACTTCTCTCATGTTTGGGTTTAATCGCCTTTGAGCCTCACGGGTGGGTTTAGCCTCATCAACTAAATGTATGCGATGTTCCACAATTGATGGGCTAATTCCTTTTATATCGCTAATTTCCCACCCCAAGGCGTCCTTATTTTCCCGCAAAGTTTCCAAAAGTCTTTCTTCTTGGTCCTCGGTAAGATCGGAAGCCAAGATTACGGGAAAAGTTTTTGAAGAGTCTAGGTAGGCATACTTAAGGTCTGGTGGCAAGGATCTGAGGTCTAACTTAGGAAGTTCTTGTGTATCAACATTGGTCAACATTCCTTGGTTATATTCAGGTGGCGAAATGTCGGAGTCAAGAATTTTGTTTAGTTCAGAAATGCATTCGAGTTCGTCGAAATCAGGGTTGAAATGGTCAAGACACATTTTCAGGGCTTCAGAAGTGTCACTTGAGGTTTCATTAACGGTGGTTTGAATCATGTCAATTTCATCGATCTCAAAATCCCTAGGTTGTTTGTTGAGATTAAAGATGTTTAGCTCAATGGTTAGGTGCCCGAAGGAAAGTCGAAGTTGACCATTCCTACAATTAATGACAGCATTCGAGGTTGCTAAGAAGGGGCGTCCTAAGATCAATGGTATTTGAACGTTGGGATTTGAGACAGGCTCTGTTTCTAGAACTATAAAATCGACAGGGAAGTAGAACTGTTCGATCTGTATCAAGACGTCTTCGATAATTCCCAATGGCTTTTTGACAGATCGATCGGCTAGTTGAAGTGTGGTGTTTGTTGGTTTAATCTCCCATAGTCCAAGTTGACGATAAACAGTATAAGGAAGAAGGTTGACACTGGCACCAAGGTCGAGTAGGGCACGAGAGATGTGAGTGTTCCCTATTTTACAATCAATCGTAGGGCAGCCAGGGTCTTTATACTTGACTGGGGCAAGATTCGAAAGAACAGAGCTTGTATTCGCAGTTAGAAAAGCGGTTTTTGGAACATTGGTCGCACGTTTTTGTGTACACAATTCCTTAAGACATTTAGCATATTGAGGAATTTGTTCAATGGTGTCTAAAAGAGGAATGTTCACACGGACTTGTTTGAAAATTTCCAAGATTTTATCAAAATTTGCCGCTTTCTTCTTATTATTGAGTCTATGGGGAAAAGGAGCAACTGGTTTTTCGACTCTACGATCAGTTTCATCATTCGAAGAAGAAGGTGGTAGGGGTGTAGAAGATGAAATGTTGGGATTGCCAACATTAGTTTTCGAAGGTGGGTCGGGTTTGCCGACACTGGGAGAAGAACTGTTGGGATTGCCAACATTTAAGGGAATTTGAGGTTTGGAAGAATTGGCATTCGAAGCCAATGGGTGGTCATCAAGATTAGGGGTTGGGGTCGAGTTAGAAAGTTCGTCAGGGTCGTCCACGTTATTATCAATCCTCTTTCCAGATCGAAGGGTTGTAATAGCGTTGACTGGATTATGGTTTTCGTCCTCACAAGAATTTACAGCACGAGAGTTATACTTTGGATTCACCTCAGGTTGACTAGGCAGTTTTCCTTTCTCGTTATTTTTCGCCATTTCCTTTATCATATGCATTAGTTGGTCGATTTTAGCGTCTTGATTATTTATTTGTTTTTCCAATCGAACAATATCTTGTGATGGTTGAGAAGATTGAGAGGATTGGTTCGATGATTGAAAATTGGGGTGCCTATACGGTTGTTTGGATTGAGGTGCAGCTTGATAGGTTTGAGAATTGGGGGGTGGAGCTTGGTAATTCGGATTGAGAATAAAGGGTTGCATGTGAGATGGGTTTGCCGAATTATTGGGGTTTGACCAAGAAAAGTTTGGGTGGTTCCTCCAACCAGGATTGTACGTGGCTGAGTAAGGGTTATTTTGAGCTATAGCATTGGCTTGGTCCTGAGAGTAATAGTGGGGTAACCCTTCTCCGGCTTGAGGAGTTTGATTTTCTACGGGAATTTGATTTGGGTCCACGACATGCACTCCTCTAGTAGAAGTACGATTGGGAACGCGAATTGATTCCCATTGCATGTCCTTTTCATAATAATCTTCTAAGAACCGCCAAGCTTCATCGGCTGTTTTAGACATAAAATCTCCTCCACACATTGATTCTAGTTGAGTTTTAGACTGATAGTTAAGCCCTTCATATACAATTTGACATAAGTTGTCTTTTAGAATTCCATGATGAGGACAACTATACAGTAGTTGGTTGAATCTCTCAAAATATTTTGAAAAAGTTTCCCCCTCATTTTGACAAAATTGATTTATCTCAGTTCGGATTTTGAGAGTTTTATGGAAAGGGAAAAACTTTTTCAAAAATGTAGTGACAAATTCATCCCAACTTCTTATGGAATGTTTTGGAAGAGAATTTAGCCATCTTTTAGCGCTTTCAAGTAGTGCAAATGGGATTAGCCTTAGCTTGATCGATTCGTTAGACAATTGTTGCATTTTTGTTGTGGACGCATACAATTCAAATTCACTCAGAAATTCATAAGCATTTTCAGACCCAGTAAATTTTGGTACCCCTTGAATAAAGGAATGTTTCAACTCAAAATTGTTTCCTTCAGCTGGTGGAAAAACGATGACAGAGGGTTGGACGGTCCTAGTTGGATAACATCGTTCACGAAGAGACAGGGGTCTATCCATTTGGATATTGAGGTTCTGAAAATTTTGATTTATTTGGTTTTGATCCCCGAAGTTTGGAAAATTTTGATTTACTCGATTTTGATCCAATTCGGTTGGAAAATTTTGGTTGATTCGAGAGCCCCTAGGAGAATTTTGTTGGCTAACACTTTTTTCACTCATTGTTGTTGAATGCAAGCACAAAAATTAGCTACAATGAAGTTTTCTGTCCTTATTGGCTCTTAACCCACAATTATAAAGTGACACGTTTGATTACTTAGATCAAAAGATTTCTCAGCCAGTTAACGGACAGGAGTTATCGGTGCACCAGGAATCACCCTAGCAATGCAGCCGAAGGTTTAAGTACCTTCAGAGTAACAACCGATATAATATTTACGAATCACCGTAATATTTATAAACGGTTATTTCTCTGCCGTAGTCTAGACACCGAGAAATAATTTGTTCCAAATGAATCAACTATCACAATACAATTAAGTCCTAGATGAGCCCGTGACTCCCTTAAATCCAACGTCTAACCGTTATTATTAGTCAAATTTTATGATGAGATGCAATTTGTGGGCTAAGGAAAGGGTGATGAAATCCCTCACCTTATGTGAATTGGGGTATTGCCCTTAACAGAATGAATAAAAGATGCAGAAACAACAGCAATCACACAAAATAACTGCAGAAATTAAAAATTGTACATTCAAAGCCGCTGCCCCTGCAGAAAATTTTTACAACAATTGTCTATATATTTTTTCTTTTTCCTTTTGCAGCAGAGCACCTGTAGAGTTTTAAAAAGTTTTCACCTTGATCGGCAGTCCTCCAGTGAATTTGGGAAGCGCTAGCGCGTTCACACCCCACTTGGTGTGCAACCGCTCCAACCCGTCTGAATCGTCCGCTGCTTTCCGTTGTTGTCCCCTTCTATTAATTACTTGACTGCGCTGCGGCACGGGTTCGGGCTAGGAGCCCGAAAAAAATTTTTAAGACCCTTTTTTTTTTAAATTTCAGCTGTACCTGATTTTTTTTTTTTTTTTTTAGAACAAGATAAATAACACAACTAAAAAAAAATAAATAAAAAAATAAAAACTAACCAGAACTAAGACCAAAAGAAATAAAATAAATAAACTTACTGACTCAACAAAATGAAAACTAGACTTACGACTCTCGAACTCACACAAGTTAACAATCCACGAACCACCCAGACCTAAACAAAACCAGGCACCTGATAAAACCAGATGTCAACCACTTGTATAAGAAAATGCAAAGCGGTAATTAGTTAAATCGTTCTCCACAAAATCTAGTACCAAATAAAATCACCACTCTGTTTCAGGAAATAAATCAAGAGATTTTCAGTAAACAAAACTCACACCCCTCCCCGTTTTCTTTTGTGTCTATAAAATACTCACCAACCCAAACTATCTCTCCAGAAAACCAAAATAATCAAGTCATCAAAACTCGCATTCTTCAACCAAATCTACCACGCCCCTTTCTTTTTCCTTTTATTCTTTTGTTTGGATCGGATTCTGATTTGGGGCTTTCGGAGTTGGGTTAAGGTTGACGAGGTGATCGAATCTGGGGGTATTTGATTTCGGTGAAGAGGATGGGTTGTAAACTTTGGGGTTATTGTCTAACAGGAGAGAAGTGGTTTGTTCGAATTTTGACAGTGTTGTTGTTGCTTGCGTCTGGATTTTTTTTTTTGTTTGCCCGAAGTTGTTTGATCTGCTTTGGGATGAGAAAGTTGTTCGTGGTGTGATGAAAGTAGGATTGTTGAAGGTGAGGAAGACGTGTGGATGATGATTGATGGTTTTTCTTTGCGGGATTTTGAATCTGATTGTGGTTGTGATGGACAGAGATGTAAAGGGATTGTAGTCGGTGGCGTAAGGTGGATGATAGGAGGATTTGTTCTCTGGCTTGTAACGTGTATGTGATGAGGAGATGAGCTGTTGGCAGATTCCTTTTGGTTTTTTTTTTTTTTTTTTTTTTATCACAATTTGCGATGATTTTTTAGGGTGGAAGAAGGTATTGAGCAGGCGTGACTGCTGTTCAGTTATGGCTTGATGGGGCGAGTTTATGGCCTTGGACAGCAATGGCCGATGGGTTAGGCAAGAATGGTTTGTGATATTGATTAGCTGCTGTGGTTGGTGGTGAAGAAGCCGTGATTGAAAGATGGTGGTTGCGTAGTTCAGGTAGACTTTGGAGCAGAGAAGAAAATAACAAAAATTGCAAAAAGTTTTTTTTTTTTTTTTCTCTCTGACTTTGTCAAAAGGAAGAAAGGGATGATGTATAGAAAACCGGGAGGTGAATGAAGAAGGGAAAGAACTCAAAAGAAAAAATGGCAAATTCCTTCTTTTTTTTTTTTTTTTTTAAAGAAGCAAGGAAAGATATGTGCTGAAAAGAGGAAAGAAGATTAAAAGGAAATAAATCAAAGAAAATTGGCAACTTTTTTCTCTTGTTTAGTTACTGACTATACCAATGTAATTGATACGCCAAATGACTAAATCAGATATATTTTTCTGTATATTAAAGAAAAAAACAGTAAAACATTAATAAATAAAAAAATAACACGAATCAGAAATTAAATAAATAATAAAATTTAATCGTTACCTCCCCGGCAACGGCGCCAAAAACTTGATCGACGCTAGTCTATGAATTAGAAAAGCGCGACATTTGTAATAAATTCTGCAAGCATACAGGTGTGTAGCATACAGGTCGAACACAGGGAGGAAAGTTAAACTTTTATTATTTATATGTTTCGTGGGCGTGTTAGACAGAACTTTGGGGGTTGTTTTCAATGTTGTTGAAATAATGTTATTGAAACTGCTACAAATCTGAATCTAATCAGACGTATATCAAATTCAACAACAGGAAAGAAAATAACAAGTACTAGCAAAAACAACAAAAGTAAATAATAACTGGAACAATAACAGAGAATTAAAAATAGAGTTGTTGTTGAAACTAATCAAACAGTCAACACTAGTATGCAGTAACAAAGACAATAACAATATGTGTTCTATCGAATCTAATCGTGTAGATACACAAATTGTTTTAAAAGAAAAGTAAATAACTAGAACAAGAAAATTTTATTAAACTAATGGCAGTACAAAATTATGAGATGTCCTTTTTACAATGGTTACAGCACGTATTTATAGGCAAAACTCCAATTAGGTCTATGAGTAAATGGCCCTCCTCATTCATGAATATCTCTTGCCTTCCTTGACTAAGTTTGATTGGAGAAAATCTGGGCATATCATGGTAAATATTTTCCATATCTTTCAATTCTCCAATGTGGCTAATTGATTAATTGCTGATTGCAAATTGCATGTGATTTATTCTTCCAATCAGCAATTAATCTTCCAATCAACAATGAATCTTCCAATCAGCAATAAATCCTCCATCAATGACGTTTGTTAGATTCCAATTTCAACATAGGAAAAATATATTAAAATTGATCTTTCTTCTTGGTAACAATTCAATTGAAATTGAATGATTTGAATTTACTTCCATGATGAGAATATGGCTATTGCTGAAGTGTTAATTGGTGCACATCATAAATACATACACATGAATATGTGTATGTATATATATAACATAACACTAAACCAGATATTTCTCAAAGCAAAGGAGCCAGTGTGAACGCGCTCCGTTTCTTTGGCAAAAAGTGAGCTTGACGGGGTTCGAACTCAGGTCTCTCAGCACCAATTCCTATGCCTTTACCAGTGAGCTACTACTTCTTTTGCAATTGAAATGAATTTGATGTGAGGAAGTAGCTCTTTCTTGTAGTTGGCCTTTGATTTGAATTGAAGGAGGCATTTCTTGACATCCTGTAAAAACATGCAAAAGTAACCAAAGTATCATTTATTTATTTACAAAAGATAAAGCATAAGAGTAATAAAATAAACACTTTTCAGTGTCAATCAGTGCACGCCCGTACTCCGTCGGAACCTACACTGACTCACCAACCGCCGACATTTTGATCACTTATAATCAGCCCAGTAATCATGCCCCACCCTTCCTAGTTCAAGGTACCAAGATACATCTATGTGGGTTACTGCTGAAATGGGTCCTCGTTACTAGGGCTTTCTAATCAACATGTTTATTTGGTTAAGTGTCCAAGTTTACCTAACCCCACACATCGTTTAGTTAACATGTTGAATTAGTTAAGTGTTTCCCTAATTGACTTAACCCTACCAATCCTGCCTTAGCTTTAATTTATTCATTAAAGTACCATCCACACACATTAGACAGGTCTTGTTGTGGTCACTGGATATGTCGGTCGGTTCCGGGCAGTTTTACACCATAACTCAGTCTAATCTTGGGTTCTTTTTGGGCTTGATGCACTAACTACCCACATTAGACAGGTCTTGTTGTGGTCACTGGATATGCCAGTCAGTTCCGGGCAGTTTTACACCACAACTCAGTCTAACCTCGGGTTAGGCATATTCGTCTTTTCTAAATCCATATATTTTATATATATGTCTAATCCTATATGTAAATTAATCTTAATTTAATCATTCCATAATTATCCTTTGATTATGCTCACAATAAATGGTATATCAAATATACCATTTTATGAACAAATCTATGCCATAAAATTTTCATATTTTTCCATCACTATCCCCGTGGAACGTACGCATGAATCACATAAAATGTTGGGCTAGTAAATTAGCCCGAACCCATAAACAAAAAGGGGTAATAAACAAGGGAAATACAATAAACATAAAATAGAATACATTTAACTTATCACGTGTAACTTGGCATAGAAGTATCATTAACTTGATTAAATGGGTAAAGGTGAACTTGTGACTAAGTTGGATCTAATTGTCACGTAAACTTGATATAGGTCTAGCATGGAGGTTTAACATATAACCACAATTTTAAACCACAACTTAGCATAGTAACTTATGTATGTCAAAACATAAGAAAGCTACTATAAACATATTTAAACCACAACTTAGCATGATAACTTATGTGTGTTAAACATAAGAGAGCTATTATAAACATATTTAAATCACAACTTAGCATGATAACTTATGTGTGTTAAACATAAGAGAGCTATTATAAACATATTTAAATTACAACTTAGCATGATAACTTATGTGTGTTAAACATAAGAGAGCTACTTATAAACATATCTAAATTACAACTTAGCATGATAACTTATGTGTGTTAAACATAAGAGAGCTACTTATAAACATATTTAAATCACAACTTAGCATGATAACTAATGTGTGTTAAACATAAGAGACTACTTATAAACATATTTAAATCACAACTTAGCATTATAACTTATGTGTTAAAACATAAGAGAGCTACAAATCTAATCTTGCAACATAAATAGATTCAACTCAACATGGTTCTAAATATACATGAATGTTGATATAACATGTAAGCATGTGTTTTAGATCATAAACTTGCAAGTAACCACCAAATTATAACATGACATGTTTCACCATTTAGTTGCATTATAAATCCATTACCCAATAATAATAGATTCCAATAACATACAATATGGTATGCTCATCATCACAAACAGATAGGCATGATCAATCTCAATGGTAGTTTAAGATAAATGAGAATCAAACTTTATTTATCTTATACATAAGCATCATTCTATATTCGAATTACAACATGTCATGATTCATTTGAAAGAACGTTTAAATCTACGTAATAACCAACTTACAAACTAAAAAGGTATTCTTGATTTCTGAAATCTGAATTACGAAATTGGTATGCTCACCTTTGATGTAGATCGTTGAATTAGAATACTTTAATTTGATTTTGATTCAGGTTTTTATGTTGTCTTTGAATTGAAAGCGGTGACGGCTACTCCAAGTTCTCTATTGACAGCATGATAGTTCCAGGATTATTTTTGTGTGATTTTTAGGTTGAGCATTGGGTTGTTTATATAGAATTTCAATTTAATTAGAGTCGCCGGATGATCCTAGAGTTAACCACAACCATTCAATCTGGATAAGGTGACACCTCAGCCCTAATGACTCAGCAAGGAGTCAGAAAGGACTCTGCAATGACTCACATTATGGATCAAAATAGACCAGTAAGTTGTGCAGGCTCTCAGCTCGACCTGGGCACACTTGGCAGGTGCGCCAGTGCAACTTTTGTACTGGCGCACTTCCCAAGTGCGCCAGTGCATTTATATTTTTTTTCTTCTTTCTTTCTTTTAACTTCGTTCGTCCATATCACCTTCATACGGTGTCCGTTTTATGCAAATTCGGACTCTATCTCAATCAGAATTCCGAGACGAACGCAATAGCGTAACCCGTTTCCATTAAATCTCACATTTGAAACTAATTATTCTTTGATTCGTTACAATAACGTTAACAGAAAATACGGAGTGTTACATTCTCTCCTCCTTTTAGGATTTCGTCCCCGAAATCTTCAAGTCGAGAAGAACTTATATCCTACCATCCATTCACCCATCTACTTAACCATCAAACAAAGGCATCCATTGTCCTTAAAAGATTTCTAATGCTTCATGATCATATGCATAGTGTGTGTACATGTCCTTATCTAATGCCAAATCAGGCAGTCTACTGATTCAGTTAACCTCCTTAATGCAAATTATGTCAGTGCCATGAGTCCATTATGAATGCGATTTTTCCTACTCAAAATTTCCTACATGAGTGCACAATCATTCATACAAATGCAACGTACATATGATAGTTAATCAACTTTCAATCATATACAAATTCATAAATGCATATGCAATATGAAAGTGACTGAGCCGATCTAATACCTAATGTGTGTGTATATGCATCCAAGAGCAACCACTTGCAACCCTCAACCATAACATGTTTCAATTACATGTTTTCATCCAAATGGGTTTCTACCTAAGGATAAAGGATAGGACCAAGGAGATATACCTAAAAAGGTAGATACAAACATAAATTTAAGGAAAAAGAGATCAAGGATGTACCCTCATAAAGAAAAGGGTAGGCTGTGCGTATTCTGTGCTCAGTTTCCCAAGTCGCGTTTTCCTCGGCGTCGCTTCATTCAACTTTGACGAGCTTAACTTCAAGGTTGCGTAGCTTTTTGACTTCTGTTCCCAAGATACGGGTTGGAACTCCTCTCATAGTTGCTTCTCGTTCAACTTCTACTTCCTTTAGCATGCTTGGTTCTACCACTTCTGCAGACTCATGTAAGCACTTCCGCAGGTGAGAGACATGAAAGACATTATGAACCCCGGTCAATCTTTCGGGCGGTTGTACCCTATAAGCCATCTTCCTAATCTTCTCGATGATAGGGAACGACCCTACAAATCTTGGTTCTAACTTTCCAGCGGATCCAAAGCGAACGACGTTCCTTAAAGGAGATACTTTAAGGAACACCTTGTCTCCAACTTCGAACTCAAGGTCAGTTCTTCTTTTGTCAGCGTAGGACTTCTGTCTATCTTGGGCAGTCTTCATTCTTCTTCGTATCAAGTCTACTTTCTCTGAAGTTTCCCTAATCATGTCTGGTCCAAGTATGATCTTGTCTGTGGACTCCCGCCAGTAAGTTGGTGACCTACACGGTCTTCCATATAAAGCTTCGAAAGGCGCCATGCCTATGGTGGCTTGGTAGCTATTATTGTAAGTGAATACCACCAAAGGTAGATGATTCTTCCATGTACCTCCGAAGTCAATAATGCATAATCTCAAGAGGTATTCTAATACTCTTTTGACTCTTTCCGTTTGGCCATCAATTTGAGGGTGATAGGCCGTGCTTAAGCATAACTGTGTGCCTACAGCCTCTTGTAAACTCTTCCAAAACTCGCTTGTGAAGATAGGGTCTCGATCACTCACTATGCCGGAGGGTATCCCATGGAGTCGAACTATCTCTTTAAGATATATGGATGCTGGAGATGAGGCGGTCCTTCTACTTTTGACAGGTATAAAGTGAGCGCTTTTAGTAAGTCTGTCCACTATTACCCAAATACTGGTATTGCCCCTTCTTAACCTAGGCAATCCATCTATAAAGTCCATCGAGATGCTATCCCATTTCCACTGTGGGACCTCTAGAGGATGGAGCAGACCACCTGGCTTCTTCTGCTCCACCTTGACTTGTTGGCATATTAAACACTTAGAAAGAAATTCAGCTGCGTCTTGCTTCATGCCATTCCAAAATAAAACTCTTTTGATGTCTTTATAAATTTTGTCTCTGCCTGGGTGTATGGTCAGCTTGGAATGGTGTGCCTCTTCTAGAACCGTCTTTACCAAACCCCTTGCTTGTGGGACACATAGTCTTCCATCTCGTCTCAACCAGCCCTCGGCATCAATGCAGTATCTATTGAGGTGACTAGAAGTCTCACCCCTAATTAACTTGTCCACCACATCGGCTAGCTGAGGGTCTTCTCTTTGCGCGTCTCCGATTGAGTCTAATAGAGTTGGTCGCACTTCTAATGTTGCTAGCAAGACAGGTACAAAGTCAGAGGAGGGTCTGAAGTTAAAGCTTGCTATGAACTCCAAGCTTTACCTTTCCATAAAGAGAGGGCTTATGTTTAGTTTCTTTCTACTCAAGGCATCTGCTACTGCATTGCCCTTGCCAGGAGTGTAGGAGATCTCAATATCATACGGGGCAAGAAACTCCATCCATCTTTACTGCCTCAAGTTGAGATCTTTCTACGAGAAAAGCTATTTTAATGATTTATGATCAGTAAATAATTCGAACCTTTCTCCTAGCAGATAATGACGCCATGATTTAAGAGCGAAAACGATGGCATCTAGTTCTAAATCATGAGTTGGGTAATTCTTCTCATGAACCTTCAACTGCCTTCCTCCATAGCAAACTACTTTGCCTTCTTGCATTAGGACAGTGCCCAATCTTGTTCTCCACGCGTCTGTATATACTGTAAACATCTTGCTTCCATCAGGAAATGTCAGAATTGGGGCTATTGTTAGAGCCCTTTTCAAACGTTGGAAAGCAATATCGCAATCCAAATCCCAATTGAAAGCTAGGTTCTTCTTTGTCAACCTTGTAAGTGGAGCTGAGATTTTTGCATAATCTTTGATGAACTTTCGATAAAAGCCTGCTAGCCTGAGAAAGCTTTGGACTTCGGTTGCGTTTCGAGGAACCTTCCAATCTTGCACAGCAACCACTTTCGCGGGGTCCACAGCTATCCCCTCTTTGGACACCACGTGTCCAAGGAACCTAACTTCTTCTCTCCAGAAATGGCATTTGGAGAATTTAGCTTTCAACTGATGTGCACGAAGAGTATCCATGACTTCCTATAGATGCTGAGCATGCTCTTCCCCATTCTTTGAGAAGATCAAAATATCGTCTACGAAGACCACCACAAACTTATTGAGGAACTCTCGGAACACCCTGCTCATTAAATCAACGAAGTAAGAGGGTGCATTTGTCAAACTGAAAGGCATGCCAAGCCACTCGAAGAAACCATCTGGAGTTCTGAACGCGGTCTTATCAATGCTATCTTCAGCCACTCTTAGCTGATGAAATCCGGTAGATAAATCTAATTGGGAGAAAACAGATGCACCTAAAAGCTGATCGAACAAATCATCTATTCTCGGGAGTGGGTGCCTATTCTTCTTGGTCAGCTTGTTTAGCTCCCTATAATCAACGCACAGGCGAAGTGAACCGTCCGCTTTAGTTGCGAACACTATTGGAGCACTCCATTCAGAAATACTCCGCCTTATAAACCCCTTCTCAAGCAATTCTTTAACTTGCTTGCTGATTCTTTCCTCTCCCTTGGAGCCATGTGTCTAACGGGTAAAGCAACGGGTTTTGCGTTGCCAACGAGGTATATGCGGAAGTCAATCTCCCGCTTCGGAGGTAAGCCCTTTACCTCTTCAAACACATCCAAGTATTCATGGACTATCCTTACAGACTGCAAGCTCTCAACAGACGCATCAAGAGATTCTAGATAACAAAGCATAACGGAGTTTATGGGATTATAAGAAATTTCGAGAGTGTTACCGAGGCGAGTTATGAGTCTAACCACTCTCTTTTCACAATCGAGGACGGCACCATTACTGGATAGCTAGTCCATGCCTAGAATCAACCCATAGCCCGTGAAGCCCAAAACAAAGGCATTACATCTAAACCTAACGCTTAGTATAAATATTTTCAAATCCAAATAAACCATTGACAAATAAGCTAAGCCACCAATTGGATTTGAAAAAACCAAGGGATCCTCTACTATACCGGTGTCTAGGTGTAGAGATTCCACTAAAGCAGTAGATATAAAAGAGTGCGATGCGCCAGAATCAAATAGTGTACGAACAGGATGATCAAAACGATAGACTAAACTTTCGAAAGAAATATTTCTACCTCGTTCTTGCGGAGGTGCCGTGATAGCGTGAACTTGTCCTCCAGAAGAAGGTCCAGCTCTCTGCCCTTGCTTACTTGGGTAGGCCTTAGCCACGTGTCCAGTCTCACCACAGTGGAAACAGCCACCCATCTTCCTTTTCTTCTTCTTGCAGTCTTTGACTAGATGTCCAGGAATTCCACGTAAATTACATTTTCTCTTGTCACGGGGTTTGTTGTTCTTCCCGCCTTTCCTTGAATCAGCCTTCTTGTTCTGTGAGCCCTCCCCCTTCTTATCTTGAGGCACTTCCGATTTTGCCTCTTTCTTGCCCTTGTCTTCCTCATGTAAGAGTTCCATGTCCACTAACCTCTCGTAAGTAGCCCCCATAGGTACATGGGTCATAGCCAGGCTGTGAAGTGGCTCATTCATTCCCTTGACAAAACAGAGAGCCTTCTTATGAGGAGTATTCACTAAGTCCAGTCCAAATCGGGCTAGCTGATTGAATTGTTTGACATATTCCTTGACTGCCATACTTCCTTGCTTAAGAGATAAGAACTTTTCCAGCCGTAAACTTCATTCAGCTTGTGAGAGGAATTTCATCTCAAACCTCATTCTGAAATCCATCCATGTTTCAACTGGTCTTTGAGCGTTAGTGACTTCCCACTAATAGGAAGCTTCGTCTTTGAGCAACCATACAGCCAAATGTATCTTCTGCCTATCGTCCACCTCTAAGATAACAAACAGATCCTCAGTTTCTTTGAGCTAGTTCCTTGCTTCTATGAATGATTCAGTTCCCTTGAAATCCTTTCCACCCATGGCCCTAAAGTCTCTACAAATATTTGAGAAAGTGTTTGCATGAGGAGGAGGAGGAGGAGGAACCGCTGCAGCTGGAGGAGGAGGAATATCTGTTGGGCCTGCGTCGTTAGCCCTAGCCTCTAAGTACCTCCTGAACCAGCCAGGTATCGGTACACCCTCTGGAAGGTTAAGATTCCCAGACATGCTGAAACGAAAAAAAGAAAGGATTCAAAACGAAGGACAGAAAGATAGTGCATATGGATTTGGGGATTATGCCTTTTTAAATTTAAAACAGCACTTTTTCTTGTAAAATGCTCCTTTATATTTCTTTTTGAAAATAGTTTTCAAAAACTCTTATCTGATTTGGTAAACCTTTGCTCTGATACCAAGTGAAACACCCTACCTCCATTAAGGTCACTCACAAAGGGAATGCCTTAACTTTGGTGGAGGGTTATAGGTACAAGACACAGAAAAATTTACAAGACAGATAAATATAAGCAGCGAAATTCAAATATTTATTGCATATGTGTTCAATATAAAAGCAATACAGCAAATTGTCTCAAAATAACTTCCAGAACATTACACCATAACTTCTGTCTTTATTATTTAATAAAGAAGCATAAACCATAAATAAAACTGCATAAATCTCTATGTATAGTGTTCAAAAGCCATAGCCAAGGTGAGAGAGTCCCAATCATACATCTACTTTCTTGAAGCTTGCGAAGAGTCTGACTAAGCTGGAGTATTCCCTCCCTGTGGACCTGGGGAGGAGAAACGGAAGTAAAGAGGATGAAAGAAAACGGGTCAAACAGCAAGTCTAGTAAGTTCATTGGTTACTAGTATTTAAACAAGGAAAGGGATCATGACAGTAATAACAGAACATAGGACAATACCGTAACATAAGATAAGAGGAATATGTGATCACACCCATTACTATAGTCTCTGCACCTACTTAACCATTGGTTCAACCAGCCCCACGTGTTCATAACAAATGATCCCATTAATGATCGGCTCCTACTCGCATGCATTCATATCATGTGTCCTTCGGCCCCGCTTGACTGTAGATAAAGCTGGTCCCACCATGGGGTGTATCAGTCCCCCTAGTGGCAACCCGACAGGATTCAAGATGCACAGTGTATACTACTGATGCCCAGTGCTTGCTTTTTCCACTCCGGAGTCCATGCATGCCCGTACTCCGTCGGAACCTACACAGACGCACCAACCACCGACATTTTGACCGCTAATAATCAACCCAGTAATCGTTCCCCACCCTGCCTGGTTCAGGGTACCATGATAGATCTATGTGGGTTACTGCTGAAATGGGTCCCCGTTACTAGGGTTTTCTAATCAACATGTTTATTTGGTTAAGTGTCCAAGTTTACCTAACCCCACACATCCGTTTAGTTAACATGTTGAATCGGTTAAGTGTTTCCCTAATTGACTTAACCCTACCAATCCTGACTTAGCTTTAATTTATTCATTAAAGCACCAACCACTCACGTTACACAGGTCTTGTTGTGGTCACTGGATATGCCGGTCGGTTCCGGGCAGTTTTACACCACAACTCAGTCTAACCTCGGGTTCTTTTGGGCTTGACGCACTAACCACCCACATTAGACATGTCTTGTTGTGGTCACTGGATATGTCGGTCGGTTCCTGGCAGTTTTACCCCACAACTCAGTCTAACCTCGGGTTAGGCATATTCGTCTTTTCTAAATCCATATATTTTATATATATGTCTAATTCTATATGTAAATTAATCTTAATTTAATCATGCCATAACTATCCTTTGATTATGCTCACAATAAACGGTATATCAAATATACCATTTTATGAACAAATCTATGCCATGAAATTTTCATATTTTCCCATCGCTATCCCTGTGGAACGTACGCGTGAATCACATAAGATGTTGGGCTAGTAAATTAGCTCAAACCCATAAACAAAAATGGGTAATAAACAAGGGACATGAAATAAACATAAAATAGCATACATTTAACTTATCACATGTAACTTGGCATAGAAGTATCATTAACTTGATTAAACGGGTAAAGATGAACTAGTGACAAAGTTGGATCTAATTGTCATGTAAACTTGATTTAGGTCTAGAATGGAGGTTTAACCTATAAACACAATTTTAAACCACAACTTAGCATATTAACTTATATATATCAAAACATAAGAAAGCTACTATAAACATATTTAAATCACAATTTAGCATGATAACTTGTGTGTGTTAAACATAAGAGAGCTATTATAAACATATTTAAATCACAACTTAGCACGATAACTTATGTGTGTTAAACATAAGAGAGCTATTATAAACATATTTAAATTACAACTTAGCATGATAACTTAGGTGTGTTAAACATAAGAAAGCTACTTATAAACATATTTAAATTACAACTTAGCATGATAACTTATGTGTGTTGAACATAAGAGAGCTACTTATAAACATATTTAAATCACAACTTAGCATGATAACTTATGTGTGTTAAACATAAGAGAGCTACTTATAAACATATTTAAATCACAACTTAGCATGATAACTTATGTGTTAAAACATAAGAGAGCTGCAAATCCAATCTTGCAACATAAATAGATTCAACTCAACATGGTTCTAAATATACATGAATGTTGATCTAACATGTAAGCATGTGATTTAGATCACAAACTTGCAAGTAACCACCAAATTATAACATGACGTGCTTCACTATTCAGTTGGCATAATAAATCCATTACCCAATCATAATAGATTCCAATAACATACAATATGGTATGTTCATCATCACAAACATATAGGCATGATCAATCGCAATGGTAGTTTAAGATAAATAAGAATCAAACTTTATTTATCTTATACATAAGCATCATTCTATATTCGAATTACAACATGTCATGATTCAATTGAAAGAACGTTTAAATCTACATAATAACCAACTTACAAACTAAAAAGGAATTCTTGACTTCTGAAATATGAATTTTGAAATTGGTATGCTCGCCTTTGAGGTAGATCATTGAATTAGATTACTTTAATTTGATTTTGATTCAGGTTTTTATCTTGTCTTTGAATTGAAAGCGGTGACGGCTAATCCAAGTTCTCTATTGATGGCATGATAGTTCCAGGATTATTATTGTGTGATTTTTAGGTTGGGCATTGGGTTGTTTATCTAGAATTTCAATTTAATTAGAGTCGTCGGATGATCCTAGAGTTAACCACAACCATTCAGTCAGGATAGGGTAACACCTCAGCCCTAATGACTCAGCAAGGAGTCAGAAAGGACTCAGCAATGACTCACAGTATGGATCAGAACACACCAGAAAGCTGTGCAGGCTCTCAGCTTGGCCTAGGTGCACTTGGAAGGTGCGCCAGTGCAACTTTTGTACTGGCGCACTTCCCAAGTGCGCCAGTGCATTTATAATTTTTTTTTTCTTCTTTCGTTCTTTTAACTTCGTTCGTCCATATCTCCTTCATACGGTGTCCGTTTTACGCAAACTCGGACTCTATCTCAAGTAGAATTCCGAGACGAATGCAATGGCGTAACCCGTTTCCCTTAACTCTCACATTTGAAATTAATTATTCTTTGATTTGTTACTATGATGTTAACACAAAATACGGGGTGTTATAGCAGCTAGCTCTAGATCATAGGTGGGGTAGTTCTTCTCATGAACTCTCAACTGACTACCGCCATAACATATTACTTTCCCTTCTTGCGTCAGAACTGCACCAAGCCTTGTACCACATCCATCAGTGTAAACAGTAAACATTTTACTTCCATCAGGCCAGGTCAAGACCAGGGTTGCTATCAGAGCCCTTTTCAGTCATTGGAAAGCAACGTCACAGTCTATGTCCCATGAAAATGCCAAATTATTCTTTGTCAGCCTGGTGAGAGGGGATGATATCTTCGCGAAGTCCTTAATGAACTTCCTATAATAACCTGACAACCCAAGAAAGCTTCTCTCCTCGGTTGCATTTTTAGGAATCTGCCAATCTTGCACTGCAACCACCTTGGCGGGATCTATAGCCATCCCTTCTTTGGAGACTACATGCCCTAAAAATCTCACCTCATTTCTCCAAAAATGGCATTTGGAGAACTTTGCCTTAAACTGATGGTCACGGAGAGTTTTCAAAACTTCTCTCAAAAGTTGAGCATGCTCTTCTTCATTCTTAGAGAAGATCAAAATATCATCAACAAAGACTGCAACAAATTTGTTTAAGAACTCTCGAATTACCCTACTCATCAAATCGACAAATAGGAGGGGGCATTTGTCAACACAAAAGGCATAACTAGCCATTCAGAGAAACCGTCCGGAGTTATGAAAGCAATCTTGTCTATGATGTCCTCATCCACCCTCAACTTATTGAACTCCGCAGTCAAGTCCAACCGAGAAAATACCGAGGCACCAACAAGCAGATCAAACAAATCATCAATCCTCAGAAGTGGGTGCTTATTCTTCTTGGTGAGCTTATTCAATTCTCTATAGTCAACACACAGACGAAGTGAACCATCCTCTTTAGTTGAGAATACTACTGGAGCACCCCATTTCGATATGCTTCGTCTAATAAACCCTTTCTCAAGTAGCTCCCCTACTTGCTTACCCAGCTCCCTCCTCCCCTTGGAGCCATGTGGCATACTGGTAATGCAACTGGCATTGCATTGTCCACCAGATATATGTGGAAGTCAATCTCGTGCCTTGGAGATAAACCCCGTACCTGATCAAAAACATCGAAATAATATCGAACCACTGGAACAGATTGCAAATCATCTATGGATGCATCTAGAGACTCTAGGAAGGTAAGCATAACAGACCCTTAGGGGTCACAAGAAACTTAGAGGGTCTTTCCATGATAAGTCGGGAGTCTAACAACCCTCCTCTCACAATCCAGAATGGCCCCATACGTGGTAACCAATCCATTCCTAGAATCAACCCATAGCCCATAAACCCGAGCACATACGCATCGCATTCAAACTCGACGCCTAACACAGATATTTTCAAACCCCGACAAATCATTGATAAATGAGCCGAATCGCCAATGGGGTTTGAAACAACTACAGGATCCACTACCATACTAGTAATTAAGTGCAGAGATTCAACTACTGAACTTGATATAAATGAGTGTGAAGCACCAGAATCAAAAAGTGTTCTAACTGGATGGATTGAAAGAGAAATTAAACTTCCTACGCAAATTTTTCTGCCTCTTTCAGGAGCACTGATTGCAAGAGCATGCACATGCCCTCCAGAAGTCCGTGCTCTTTGACCTTGTCCCCGCGGTCCCTGTTTCTTTGGGCACTCTTTAGAGAAGTGCCCGACCTCTCCGTAATTAAAGAAACTGGCCTTTTTTTCTTGCAATCTTTGATCAAATGACCCTCCTTCCCACAATTGTGACATTCTCTCTTATCCTTGCCTTTATCATCTTTCCCTCCTTTCTTCTGTTGTTTTTGTTGTTGTTGCTGCCCCTCTTAGGCCACACCTTCTTATTATGCAATGTTCCCTCAGCTTTTATTTCCTTCTTTTCTCCCTTGTCCTCCTTATGCATTAGGTCTATATCAACAAGCTTTTCAAAGGTGGCTCCCATTGGAATATGGGACATAGCTAAACCATACAGAGTCTCATTCAGTCCTTTAGCAAACCGCAAAGCATTTTTGTGTGGTGTATCCACCAACTCTAAAACCTTGCCAGCTAGTTGAACTTATTCACATACTCTTTTACCATCAAATTTCCTTATTTGAGTGTTAAGAACCTCTCCATCTGTATGCTTCTCTCATCTTGGGAAAGAAAATTCATTTCGAACCTCTGTCTAAAATCTCCCCAATTTTCCATAGAACGTCCAGCTTGGGTGATTTCCTACCAAAATGAGGCTTCGTCCTTTAACAGCCAAGTAGCTAATTGAATCTTTCTTCAGTCCTCCACTTCAAAGATTATGAATAAGTCCTCAGTCTCCTTAAGCGGATTACGAGCTTCTACGAATGTCTCGTTCCCATGGAATGGCCTTCCTCCCATAGCCCGGAAATCTTTGCAGATCTTGGCAAAGTTGTCTGCTCTTGGAAGGGGTGGAGGAGGAGGAATGATTGGTGCAGCTGGGGGAGGGACGTCTCTTTGTCCTTTGGTCGGCGTCGTGGCCTCCAAATACCTACGGAACCATTCGGGTATTGTGACACCCTCTGGGATATTAGGGATGTTTTGTTCCCCAGACATGCTTAAAAAAAGGGAAAAGGAAGAAATTTAGATAAAGGGCTGAAGGATACTACATATGGCATTTTGGGGAATGTTTTTCAAAATAGACTTTTCTTTCGAAAATGCTTTTTTTGAAAATAATTTCAAAAAACTTTTATCTAATCTAGTAACCTTCAGCTTCGATACCAAATGTGACACCCCACGTCCATTAATGTCACTCACTAAGGGAATGGATTAAGTTTCTTTAAGTGCTATGGGTAAACAGACACAGAATAATTACAAGACAGATATAAATAAGGCAGCAGCGAAAATTTTAAATTTTTATTTCAACCATAAAGCATAATATCGTGGTCCACAATTTCATAAGCCACAAAAACCATTACAATAAAATAACTTCTGTCTTGCATCATCAGAGTACATAAGAATATGAAAAACATTTTTTTCCCTAATTAAAAGAGTTAAGCCATATTAGAGATAAGAACTTGATCTATACTTCAGAAGTAGCTCCTAGCAAGATGATATCTGAGTCCTGATTAAGTCTAAGTGTTTCCTCCCTGAGAACCTGGGGGGAAACGAAAGAAAGAAGGAGAAACAATAGGGTCATACATAAAGTCTGGCGAGTCTAGTTACTTTTAGCCAGTAGATAAATAAAAGCAACATGATAGGCTTATAAAGTGGATAAGAGAGAGATTACTACATAAATGGCAGGTGTGACAAGGTAAACAAGATAGGGTGTATGTGCCTCACTAATGATTACACTGCACTATTACTAGTATAATTGGTATGAGACGATCCCTTCTACTATGAGTTGGTAGGCTTAGGTCATACGTCCAAGTATACCCTAGCCACTACCCTAATCGATCGGCTCCCTACTCTGTAGATATCATGTGCTGGCCCCACAGTAGGAGGTATCACTTTCTAAAGCGGCAACCCAAGATGTGCACAACCATATCTACCAGTGTCATGACCGTCTTAGCCCCATCTGCCTGGCCCATGCATGAACATGTCCCCAATCGGTTTGCGCCGCCCACACCATCCATCTCATTTGGATCTCTTACAATCAATCAGTAAGCGTGCCTCCGCCTAGTACAGAGTTCTTTACTTGATACCAACTCCGGGTTACTGACTGAAATGGGTCCCACACAATATAATACAAGCTCTCCCCTTGTCTTAGGTTTTCCACTAACTATGTATACCCCTAGGTGTCTTTAATTACATAGCCGCCCTATACCAGTTATGATTACCCTAAAAGTTGTCTTTAATTACATAACTTCATTACATTATCTATCGGTTATGTATACCACTAGGTGTCTTTAATTACATAACCTTATTGGGTTAAGTTCATGGGCCTATTTATAAACATTACCCACCCCCTCTAGTTTACTTAACCCATCCACTACTCATCCAATTTTACTTGACCCTAACTTAAGTTTATAATCGTACAATACTTAAATTAGGTTGAGTAGTCCAATTCAATATCATGTCCAATTATCGATATAATGGGCTAGACCACCCGCATTAGGCCTACAAGGTGTGGATGCTGGATATGCTGGTCGGGTCCGGGCAGTCTTATTCCACAGTTGGGACTAACCTCGTGTCTTAGCCCAGTTCGTATTTATGCACTTAGACCTCCCTTATTAGGTTCTACATTAGTGGCTGCTGGATATTCCGGTTGGGTCCAGGCTGACTTCCGCCACTAATGCAACCTAACCTCGTGTCATAAGTACAATTACAATTCCTAGTTGTAATTACTAACCATTCCATTCTGATCCAAATCTACCTATGTCATTATAGGTAATTATTTCTATGTTTCCCTATTTGAATTCTATGTCCAATATTACATGAATTATGCCAATTATAAACCCCTTTTTCCCCGTTTCTTAACTAACGTATTCGCACATATTTTTGCGGCATCTGGGCTATAAAATTGCCTAACCACAACAATGAAAAAGGGAATATGACAAAGGATGATAGTTTTTCAACATGTCTTAGCATACACATAAACTTAACATGATAACAAGGTGAGTGGACATGTAATTTTAATCATAACAAGGTGGACATAAAACTAATGAACTTGTGGCAACTACGATGTAAAAGCAACATAATGAGATCTAGTCCAACTATTCAGATCTAGCATAATTAAGGTGACATAGCAAAATGTTTGGATCTAAAAATGGCTTCACATGTCAAGTTTACAACATATTAAAACTAATCACAATATGACAAGTGAAAGGTGATTTACATAAAGAACAAGATCTAGCCAATGTTACAACTATCCAATAGATGTACATTCACTATAATACAGTTACAAGTTCGGATCCGCATAGAAAGCATAATAGAATAATCACAACTGTATTAGATCTAGGGAATTAGATTTATCATGACATAGTATATGATTTAACACTTGCATAGAATCATACTTTACAACATATCCAAGTCATAGTCTTTCGCAATTTACTTTCATTTATCTAAACCAAAAAATAATCTAGAAGCTCACAGCGTTAGGTTTAGAGAGTTGAAAAAGAACGGATCTAGAATTTCTGAATTTGATTATCAAAGTATGTTGTTGTAGAAAACAGTTCAGTTCGCAATCCAGCAGCATATGGCTTCCATGACTTCCAGTGAAGAAAATATGAGAAATAGCCACATATTTATAGTTGTAGAGCCCTCTGAAACCGACTGCCATCTCAGCCCTAGGGGTGTCGACACCCGTGTGGGTGGGTCGACCCCTAGGTCGACACCCCTTCAGGGGGGTCGCCCCCTAGGTCGACAGCCCTCTAGGGGGGTCGACCCCCTAAAGCGGGAGTTTTGGCGTTCTAACAAAATTTTCAAATTCAAATGGTTCTGGATAGAATTCTGACTCATCTCTCACTCAGACGTATGTATACAATTTTTCTACACGTATAGAAACTTAAAACCCTCATAACTTCCTCATACGGTGTTTGTTTTACGCAAACCAAATGTCTATCTTGACCAGAATTTCGAGACGGATGCAATAGTGCAGTCTGTTTCCTCTTATTTTGAATATTAAATTAATTAGTATTTAATTTATCCTCTTTTAGTGTCGGTATAAATTCAGGGTGTTACATCCCTTGCTGTTGAACAACCCAACTAGACTTCTCCATTTTCTTGGCCATGTTTTCCATCGTTCATCCCTTTTTATCTCCCACTCCTCTCTATTAAAATTCAATCCAAAAATACCATAAATCGTATCTCTAAAATCTCTTCCGCCTCCAACCAAAAATATTCGGCTCGCACCCTTCTCCATTTCTGCGGTTCCAACCAGCCCTACGCCATTATACATCAGGTATCGGCACGTTCTTACACCAAATTCAAACAAAAATTCACAAACTTTGTTATTCGATCCTCTCATCAACATTAACATCTCCAATCCGCGAATACAAGCTTAAATATTCCTATACCATAAACCCTAGGTCATGGTTAAACATTTCCAACGCCAAACATGTAATTTAAACATGCTGAAATGGGTATAAGGGTGGAGTACTACTCAAAACAAGATTGAAGGAATTTGTTTTGGAATTTTTAGGTTATTGGTTAAATTGATTTCGATTTTTAAGGCCTCAGGTTTTAGCTTGGATGGAAATAATTACACCTAAAGTTTCACTGACCAGAAAAGAGAATGAATTAGGGTTGAAATGGTAAAGATGTTATATAGTGCGGGGGAAGTATTTTATTATTATTTAATTCTCTAATTTTGCTTGTTTAACCTTCGAACTCCAAACAAACCCCAACTACTATTGTTCCTAACCAAATACCCCCATTCCGAACACAATGGGATATGTGTCATAAGACAATTCTATCATTTCGATCAGATTTCGTCAAAATTAGAATATAAATCAATGTACATTGAATTGAAACGTACATTTTAATTTACCGGGGCCACATACTGACTCCAAAAATTACAGAAAAATAAATCTGGCTATGTTTTGATGATAAGGTCCTAACAAAACTAATTTCGTCAAATTTGGAGGCCGTTTGAAAAATGGCCTTTTCCCAGTCGATTAAATTTGAACTAAAGTTACTAAATGCGTTTAAATTTACCACGCTCACATATTAATTCCAAAAACTATGAAATTTTAAACTTAGCTATAATTTGACATTTCGAATCCATCAAAGTGGTTTCGTTGAATACGGAGGTCGTTTGCAAAATGACTATTTTTAAGGGCTATATGTATTAAAAGTATATATATATTCCATAGCGACCATTTTTAATTTTAAACTGGACATTACTTACAATTTATAAAGTGAAATCTCAGTTTCTTACATTCATTAGAAAATTACAATTCAAAATATTTCAACATTTCTTGTTTTACTGGAATCCGATTTATTTTGAATCATATACATTCAATTGAAATTATAAAAATCTAATTTTCAAACTACCACGCCATTTCAAGCTCGTTTTATAATTAAAATAAATTTATTCATTTTAACTTCATTTAAAATAAATTTTTAGTTGTTATTATTTAAAATGAATCATTTTAAATATTCAAAATCCATTAAAATAGCTAAAATAAAAAAATTAATTGGTCCAAAAATTTCGGGTTGTTACAATCTCCCCCACTTAAAATCTTTTCATCCTAGAAAAGGAACGGAGCTGAAAGTTGTTTAACTAACCAACTCAACTTTCATTCTAGCTTGAGTTCTTCAACTTTTCAGTTTCTAAGAATTTTCTAATTTCTCAAAAATTTGGCTAACACCCTAAATTTTCGCCATAACCTCCTTTGTACGGGTTGAACAGTAAGACTGCAACTTGCATCACAGGGCCCTCATCAATCAAAAAGAAAATGAAGAAGCCAAGCGGCTAGCCAATAGACTCATAAAATCATCAAACCCCAATAAATACAGTAAACATGCACCTATTTGTCGGGTATACAATTTTATTCCTCTTCTTAGCTTCAATGATATGACCTGTTCAATATATACATGTGTATGTATGCAATTCCAGTCAATTTCAGTTCGGTTCAATATTTTATTCGATTTGGCTAAATTTTACCCTTCATTTTCTTGTTGGTTTGATCATTCCAATATTTTATTAGTTAAACTAATAATCACACATCACAACCAGTAATCAATTAGTTGATTAGCTTTTCAAATATATAATTTTTATATAATCAAAAATCATATTTTAGTGCCAAATCACAAATAATAAAATCTAACTAAGGTTTTGGTTCTCACACCAGTCAGTTGGAAATATATAGATATCCCGCTTTCGAAACTCAAACATAAATTCTGATTATGTCCGGACGATCATCAGAATCATCCCCGGGCGATTAGAGTGGGATTCTATACCCATCCAATATATCTGAGACTTCGAATATACGTTCATGACGTGTATATGTAAAATCTTCATATACTCGATTGTCCAAATTCAATATAAAATAAAATACTCAAATACGAATAACAGATATAAAATTTCAAAACTAAATTTGTTTTTAATAAATAATACTCTTCAAACTCATCCTAAAATGCTACTGATCCTATATCTAACGAGTTATTCTTATAGGATGTTACTAATCCTATCTTTGATGAATTATTTTATTTGCCTCTAACGTGTCTTGTTCTCTAGCTTTGTAAACCAAAGCTCTGATACTAACTCTAACGACCTAGACTTCCGAATCCCCGAAGAGATGAAGGAGCCTATATTGCTTTGAGAACATGACGCATCAGAACACACAAACAGTAGAACATTTCGTTGTTATTACAACCATTTACACCAAAGTACAAGAATATATCAGAGTATGAATAAATATTACATGTTGGAAAAAATAATATCAAAGTTTTATATTACATAACAGCGGAAATGAAAATGTATAAATACAAAGTGCAGCAGCAAATACATTAACTAGCACAACTAAAGGAAATACACGGATATAAAGCATTCCGAAAATAACTCCACCCTTAATCCAGGATCTTGTATAAAGAAATATCTGCAAACCAAAACTACTAGCTACCCGTGCGGAAAATATGGGCATCCAGAGTTTAGGTTAAAACAATAAATTTTGAGTCAATCATACGACTGGCGTGAGAACTAAAACAGTTACTAAATCCTTACTTTAAAAGTTGAGAAATCATGGGACCACGCCATATAACACGGAACAGGTTTACTCCACATGAATCCCAATTTGAAATAAAACAACGCAATACTTTTTGGAAAATGAAGCCACTATAAGACTCAGGTCCCATCACCCAATGCAACGCAAGCCGGAGGATAGAGTTTTCTCTTATAATAGCCAAACATGCTTGGTACGTTCAAAAAAAAATCATTTGATTTTTACTATAGGTGAATAGTGTCAAAAATAAGTTCAAATATAAATGTATCAATCATAGACGGCATGAGAGCCCCATTCCACTATGTCACCATATAGGTTTACAACTAATACCGAAAAATGTCGTATTGGAAATTGGATTTCCATCTTGAACCAAGGCAAGGGATCTCTCCTTCTGATTCGATACACTCTAGCATGTGCCTCAGGATCAAGACGCAACTGCACCTGGAATCTGGCAGGGTCGTTCCACACTTACTTTAGTGAATTGGTTGTTCCTGAACATACATTTCCCTTCCCTATGGGGCATAAAATCTGGTCAGTACATCGACCATATCAAGAGCCACTAGGGACTCAAATCCGAGGCTCGTCGCAATCCATCATCCACATAAGTAAAAATGTATGGGCTCTATACCACAACACTACTCCTAGCTAGAAAGAAACACATGCACTCCTTGTGGTTCCTCATCCCGATTCTGGTTCATACTAGGGTGTGAAGCTCGCGAATTAACGTTATACACAAACCTATGCTACTTAAAGTCATGCTTTGATCATTAACCACAAGACTCTGCGTTTTAAGAAAAGCCTTGATCATTTTCATCTTAGCATGCCACACTGACAATTCATGCCACACAACTGATGTATATCAATGTATAACCACTAAGTTATATATATTTAATAGAAATCAATCAATACAGAATGAAATCCAATGTCAGACACACATCCATTTACAAGTCCGTTTTGGGTCTGAATGAAACCGGAGGCATCTAATTCCTCGTCCCGTATGTCCAATACAGGAGCGGTCCCCGCATATCTTGTCGATCTCTAAGTATGTCTGGACGATCACCACTTATTACCTTGTCTTGGGTGTACAGCCCAATAAAGACATCAGTAATCATCCAAACGATGCGAAGATCTCCGGTCTTCAACCACCCTCTTCATCGTCTACTTTCAATCGTCGTATAAATTATTCATAATGGGTTGAACCCAGTCTTTCTGAATAATTCGTGTATCTTATAATCTAGTGCTAGAAAAACACAACATACGCCTCATTCCAATTCAGAATATTATTTTATTCAAATATTCATATCATTTGGCAAAGGTTCCCATTAATTTTATCAAAGATAAGTTCATTTAAACTTTTTCTTTAATCTTCCTTTAAAAACCCATTGCAAAAGATTTTATATTATCCTTTAACAATTCTAAACCAAATTAAGGTTTAATAGCTAGTCGAGATTATCGAGCATTACCAAAGGGATCATTTATTTTTATTATTCCAATCCTAACTTATTCATTCCATGGTGCAAAACTGGTAGTACCCCAAATCTAACAACCACTATGTTATCGGTAAAATTAATTACCATTTCATGTCCAAATCTAATTAAAGATTTAACTATCATCTAGAGTAAAACTATTGGTACTCCATTCTCAATCATTTCATGAATTCGATAAATTTAATTATCTCATTTTAATCTACTTAAAGATTCATCAAAACTCTAGTTCAGTTTTAACCTCAAAAATCATTACTTAATGATTATTCAACTTTTAAGAAATTAATCGTGTCTTTAACTAGGTCAAAGAACCCATGTTATTTAAAATACAGTTCACAATAAACGCAAATCAACTTCTATTATTTATGGAATCTTCAAGGAAAACAAATCAATTTCTAATCAATATAAGTTTGTGTACCGGACTAATAATATAAATGGAATAACAGCAAAGCCTTTTAAATTCCATATATAGTAACGGTCTTCCTTCACAGAAGCTCATCTTGATTTTTACCAAATTGAATCCCATTCAATTCCGATTTAATACATTAAATTGGGAAACTTTACTTTGGAAAATTTTCCATTAAATCTCAATAAAAAGATTTACAAATTCCAAATCATATCTTCACTGTTAATTGGGTTAAAGAACAAATGTCATTTAAAAACATCATCCACAACGAACCTAAAATCATCTTCCATTTAATCCCAATTAATAAATATAATTGGAAAACTTCATTAATCTTAATTAAAAGATTTATTCCATTCCAACAGGGTTTAAGAACAGTGTTATTCAAGACACCATTCACGGCAAACCCAAAATCCCATCTAATATTAAAAACAAGGCTCTGAATGGAAAATAATATCGGCTTATATTCAATATCAAATTCTGAAACCAACAAATATCGTATTGGGAGTAACGATATACATATCTTCCAAATTCCTCAACAATATCCTTATAATCACGGAATCCAATATCAAAATATTCTGAAGATTATTTCCATTCAAATTCATTCCAATTTATTCGTTGGAAAACTCTAGTTATTTTAAAACCATTCCAGTTCCTTTCAGTTCTCTATGCTAGTTGTTAACTAGTTCATTCTGATAAAAATATCATTTTCGTTAAAAATATGAAATATTTCATCCAAACTCTTTCCAAATCATTTATTATGGTTTTACACAACTTTTCCGTGTTTTTAATAATTTTATTAAGGCCTTTACAATTGGTTTCCAATATCGGCCACCAAACTGCATCCATAGCGACCTTTTCTGAATAATATTTGGACATATTTCCAAATCTAACCATTTAAATTTAAATATCTTATATCATTGGAAAGATCTTTTTGATACGAACCCAACTGTTCCGGTTTTAGGAGAATCCGACGGTCGGATCTCCTGTTACATCATTTGAAGTTAATGGTCAAAATTCGTGAACGATCGCTGCGCGGCGCGTTCTATTCAGGACATTAAATATATATATCGTCAATTTCTATTTAAAACATATTTTATAAATTCGTTTTATAAACGATTTCAACTTCTACTTCAATTTTAAATCAAAAAGGAATATTCTGTATCAATATAATATTAAAATGAAAATATTTTCAAAATATCATATTTTGAAATCAGTTCTCTTTGATATTATTTTAAAATGAATAAAATCGATCGATAAATCCGTTCAGGTTAAAATGGCGTTTCTATACTTAACCTGGCTTCATATTTTTATATATTTTCGTGTCCATCCAAAATCGGACATCAAAATCTTATTTTGATGCTTTATTGAATATTATTTTAAAATATTCATTCATATTCTAAATCGGAATTCGACTCAATCAATTACCATATAATTTCAATTATATGGATCTCATACATCACATGTATTCAACAATAATGATAAATAATCATTCAACATTCAAACATCATCCAGTGTGGACTCCACAACTGTATAAGCATTAAAATAAATAAATAATGCTCATCACAATCTACCAACCCATCGATTGACATACAACTAAATATTGGGATTAGTGTATGTCAAATATCATCCCAATACCCATGTGGGGTTTTCAAACAACAACGGTCTATATAAATAAATGATTGGTTAATAAATTTAACCAATTCTAATTCAGTTTGAATTATTTTTATACTTAACCAATTTTCGTCGTTTAAACTATAAATGGATATTTATAATTTGATTTCAACTACCACATTAATGTTAACATTATTTTTAATATGTTAAACATTTCCACATCACAAACAAAACACAATACATCCAATTAAATCGTCCATGGTATGTGGACGAGGGAGGTGAGCTAACAGGCACCGTATACAATTTATAATGATTAAACTGATAAAAATCTTCATTGGCAATTCTATATATTTTTATACATGAATACAATAACTTGATAAAATAATTTTGAGTGAGAAGGAGTTCTCACATTGGTTTCCACTCCATCAATCTTTATTTGACGATTTAATATCGTTTGTATTTGAATTCGCCTTAAATTCTCATTTGCTCCATTTCTGTTCTGGTCAGTTCTGAAATGTAATATTTGACGATGCAATTCCAACGCATTTTGTTTTGTTGAAATCTGACGCCATACGTATAAGTTATGGCATTTTATAAGTTGTACACACATATAATAGTCATTAATTATATTAATTAAGTAAATTAATACCCTTAATCTTAATTACAATGTTAATCCTCCTTCTCCCTTTTTGTTGAATAACCGAACCCGACTTCTCCATTTTCATAGCCATGTTTTCCACCGTTCATCCCATTTTATCTCCCTCTTCTCTCTACTAAAATTCAAACCAAAAATCCCCTAATTCGTCTCTTCATAATCTCTTCCACCTCCAACCAGAAATATTCGGCTCACACCCTTCTCCATTTCCGCAGTTCCAAGCAGCCCCACACTATTATACAGCAGGTATCGACATTTTCTTGCACCAAATTCAACCAAAAATTCAGAAACTTTGTTCTTCGATCCTCTCATCACCAATAACATCTCCAATCCACGAATACAAGCTTAAATCTTGCTATACTGTGAACCCTAGGTCACGGTTAAACATTTCCAATGCCAAACATGTAATTCGAACTTGCTGAAATGGGTATGAGGGTGGAGTACTACTCAAAACAAGATCGAAGGAATTGGTTTTGGAATTTTTAGGTTATTGGTTGAATTGATTTCGATTTTTAAGGCCTCACATTTTAGATTGGAAGGAAATAACTGCGCTTGAAGTTTCGTTGACCAGAAAAGAGAATGAATTAGGGTTGAAAATGGTAAACATGTTATATGGTGTGGGGGAAGTATTTTATTACTGATTAATTCTCTAATTTCGCTTGTTTAACCATCGAACTCCAAACAAACCCCAACGACTGTTGTTCCTAACCAAATGCCCCCATTTGGAACACAATGGGATATGTTTCGTAAGCCTATTCTATCATTTTGATCAGTTTTCGTCAAAATTAAAATATAAATCAATATATATTGAATTTAAGCGTACATTTTAATTTACCGGGGCCACGTACTGACTCCAAAAATTACAGAAAAATAAATCTAGTTATGTTTTGATGATACGGTCCTAACAAAACTAATTTCGTTGAATTTGGAGGCCGTATGAAAAATGGTCTTTTCCTAGTCGATTAAATTTGAACTGAAGTTACCAAATGCTTTTAAATTTACCACGATCACATATTAATTTCAAAAATTATAAACTTTTAAACTTAACTATAATTTGATATTCCGGATCCAACAAAAGTGGTTTCATCAAAAAAGGAGGTCGTTTGCAAAATGTCTATTTTTAAGGGCTATATATATTTAAAAAAAATATTCCATAGCGACTATTGAATTTTAAAATGGACATTGCTTACAATTTTTAAAGTGAAATCTCAGTTTCTTATAATCGTTAGAAAATTACAGTTCAAAATAATTGAACATTTCTTGTTTTACTAAAATCCGATTTATTTTGAATCCTATACATTCAATTAAAATTTAAAAATTGAATTTTCAAACTACCACGCCATTTCAGGCCCGTTTTATAATTAAAATAAATTTATTCGTTCTAACTTCATTTAAAATAAATTTTTAGTCGTTATTATTTAAAATAAATCATTTTAAATAATCAAAACCCATTAAAATAGCTAAAATAAAAATTTTAAATTGGTTCAGAAATTCCGGGTTGTTACAGAATATAAACGATAATACTAATTTATTAATATTAAATTAAATTGGTTTTAAATATGTTAATATTTTATTGGTTTATTTAGACCTTAGAAAATAGCCATTTTGCCAACGACCTCCATTTTCAATAAAACGAATTTTATAAAATCTGTAGTCATTAATTATTGCTATATTTCAAATTTCGTGCCAATCGGAATTGTTTTGTGTCCATGCGGAATTTAAATGTGAATCGAGCAATAATTTGACTTTAAAATAAAGCTGTATGAGCAAACGGATTTGGAACTCGACGTAACAAGTTTCGTTGGGTTCGTATTTTCAAACTATAGGTGTGTCCATTTTCATTGAAATTGGGTACGGTATGTGACTAAATGAAATTTTAAACGACTGTAACACCCCACGTATTCTATAACCGTGAAATTCACAAATTAAAGTATAACTAATTTCAAATCAAAGAATTAAGGGAAACAGGATACGCCATTGCGTTCGTCTCGGAATTCTGCTTGAGATAGAGTCTGAGTTTGCGTAAAACGGATATCGTATGAAGAAGATATGGACGAACGAAGTTGGGCGAAAAACCAGAAAACGGGTCAGAATGCACTGGCGCACTTGGGAAGTGCGCCGGAACAAAAATGAACTGGCGCACTTGGGAAGTGCGCCAGTACATTTTTGACCTGGCGCACCTGCCAAGTGCGCCCAGGTCAAAAATGACCTGCTGGTCAGGTCTGGTCAAGTCCTGGCTGGCCAGGTCTGTGTTTGGTCGATTTTCTGAGCCTTGCCTTGTCACTAGGGCTAGGTGTCAGCTCCTGGTTGGTCTCTCCTTCAAACGAACGGCTATTATTGAACCAAGCTTCATCGACGGTCTAAATCAACTCACAAACTCTATAAAAAGGACCTAAGACTAACCCTAATTCACATAAACTAAAATGGAGATGAGACCGTCATGCTGCTGAGGAGAGACTGAGGATAGCCGTCAGAAATAGAGAGACAACTAGGAGATAATTCAAAGCTTAAAGCAACGTTAATCAAATCAAAGCAACGCCTACAACAAAAGATAGCATCTCCAAATTCAGAATTCAGATTCCTGAATTGAAGATTCGTCATACGTTGTAAGTAGAGTGCTATTCCGATATGAATTAAATAATTGTTTTGATTTGTGTAAAGAAAGAAATGGAATTGTGGCAATAATAATCTATATTTGTATGTTGCTTTGATGCTAAACGATTTGGGAATATTGTGGTATACGATTGGATATTTGCAAGTACGTGATTTGCGAAATGGAATTGTGGCGATAATAATCTATATTTGTATGTTATTTTGATTCTAAACGATTTGGCAATACTATGGTGTACGATTGGATTCATACAAGTATATGATTTATTTTGACAACCACATGTTGTGGAATTTTTAATTGGGATTCGTGCAAGCATATGATTCATATTGAAAACTACATGTTTGTGGTAGTTATTTACAACACCCATTTGATAATTGCAAGTATATGATTCATGTTGAAAGTAACAACTATATGTTGTAATAGTTTATTTAAGATTCATGCAAGTATATGATTCATGTTAACAACTATATGTTATGATATTTTAATTGGAATTCATGCAAGTATATGATTCGTTATTATGCTAATATGATGTACATACTTTTATGACCACTTTTAGTGTGTAATTGAATCGACTAAGTACTATGATTTGTATGAATCTATGTTGAAATTGGCAAATCATACTTTTGTGTTAGAAACAAAAGTAAGCACCTTTATGAACATGACTAAACTATGTTTGTTATTATGCCTAGTTGAAAACATGTTTTTAGGCTTATGTTGTTATCATAATCATATGATAATATATGTGACACATAAGTTACATTAGAATTACATTCCACTTGCGAGTTACATAGATAGAATAAAAACCATGATTTAAGTTTAGGTATGTTTATGCTATAATTCTATAAATGGGTTAAAAACCATGATTCATATAAGAATTAGGTTGGGATAATTCTAGTTGAACCATACTTTTGTATTAGTGACAAAAGTAAGTACCTTTTTGTTAACATGTAGTGGTTTTATGAACATGATTAGTTTATATTATGCCTAAATAAAAATATAGACTTATATTTCTAGTCAAGACCATGTGCCAATAATAATAATGATATCTAATTTAGTTAGATTCTTAATTTCAAGTTTACATGGTTAGTTGAACCTATGATTCATGTTTAAGTATTGTCTATGCATTAACCATATGAATAGAATGATTCATGTTTAAGTATTTTCTATGCCATAACTAGATGAATAGAATGATTTATGTTTAAGTATTGTTTATGCTATGATTATATGAATAAAATGATTCATGTTATGCCATGATTATATGATGTTACAATTGCAAGTTCACATGTGCCTATTTTATGTTAATTGAATCGTTCGTTGCAAGTTCATGCGTTCACACTCCCCTTTTTCATGTTATCTTATAAACACCATGTTATAAGCCTCCCCTTTTCATTTGGCTAAATTGGGTTTAAGTATTAAACCCAACACACCTTACATTGGAGCGAACGTGTAAAACGGGGGCAACGACGTTTGGGCTAAAATATAGAACATATGTGTTGGCATGTTTGACGCATGCCAACAACCTTGAAAAGCAATTAAGTGACATAAATAAATTTTAATCAATAAAGATGAATTTGAATAATGGGCCGCAAATATTTACATATAAAAAGAAAAGAGACAAAATATGTAAATGTAGAAAATACGATGTGTTTAACCCGAGGTTGGATTGAGTTGTGATGTAAACCTACCCGGAACCGCCCGGCTGTCCAGTAGTCACAACAATACCTATCCAATGTGGGTGGTTAAACACGGAGCCCAATAAGGACCCGAGGTTAGACTGAGCTATGGCGTAAGACTGTCCGGACCCAACCGGCAACAGGCAGCCACAACAATACCTGTCTAATGTGAGAGGTCAACGCTTTAATAAGACAATTAAGGCTGAGTCTGGATTGATAGGATTAAGTAAAGTAAATTAATACTTAATCAGAATGGAACATGCTAAACTAAACAGGCTGATTGGGGGGTTAGGTTTATAAAACACTTAACCAACTTAGCATGTTGGCTAGAAATAGAAAACCTAGTAGCGGGGGACCCTTTTCAGCAGTAACCCTATAAGGTATCATGATACCCTGAAACTAGGCAGGGTGGGGCACGATTACTGGGCTGATTGTAAGCGGTCAAATCGACGGCGGTGGTGCAGCAGTGTAGGTT
Organism: Allium sativum; assembly: GCA_030737875.1. Lineage (NCBI taxonomy): Eukaryota > Viridiplantae > Streptophyta > Magnoliopsida > Asparagales > Amaryllidaceae > Allium > Allium sativum. Next base: position 1,022,014,409 of record CM060920.1, read on the forward strand.
CTAACGGGGTGCGGGCGTGCACACACTCCGACGCAGAAAAATAAGGCACTGGGCACCAGTAGCATACCTGTGCATTCTAGAGTTGTGTCGGGCCGCCTCCATGGGACTTGATACACCCCATGGTGGGACCAGCATAGGTAACTACAACATCGGGGGCCGTAAGACACATGTAACTATGCGAGTAGGAGCCGATCATCATAAAATGGATCACTTCACCCTGATTATGGGGTGCCCGTTGGGAACTAGTTTATATGGGTACAGAGATTAATATGGGGTATGATAGTATATTCGACCCTAGACAACTTAACTAAGTTTATGGTGCTTTCCCATTTCTAGTTTATACTTATCATACCCAGTTCTTTATTCATAGACTGAATAGTCGTAGACTTACTCAGGCTTTATGTCTGACTCTACTTTTCTTTCGTCTTCTTTTCTTCCGTTCCCCCCCCCCCCCCCAGGTCCACAGGGAGGGAATACCGCAGCTTGACCAGCCTTCATATCCAGCTTGAAGAGAAAGAATGTATTGCTTGGATCTTTTCGTTTTGGACTATGGCTTTGGACAGCAACTATGGGACTTTTGCAGTTTATTTATGTTTTCTTTATGCTTCTTTAAATAATGTAATCAAGACAGTTATGAAGATGTTATGTTTTTGGAAGTATTGTAAGACAATTATGGTATGGTTGGTGTAACACGTATTTTAATGAAATAAAAGTTGTTGTTTTCCGCTGTTCAAAAATATGTGTTCTTATATCTGTCTTGTATATCTGTGACTTATACTTATAAACCTCCACCAAAATTAGGGCATTCCCTTTGAGAGTGACCCTAACGGAGGTGGGGTGTTTCACTTGGTATCAGAGCATAGGTTTACCAGATAAGATAAAAAGTTTTGAAAATTTATTTTCAAAAAGGAAATTTAAAGAAGCATTTTTAAAAGAAAAATATTATTTTATTTTAAAAAAGGCAAAGTCCCCCCCAAAGCCATAGGAACTATCTCTTATCCTTCATTTTGAATCTATCCTTTCTGTTTCAGCATGTCTGGAGACCTTACTCCCCAGCTGCTGACGCTTTCACTCCTCCTCCACATGAACCAGCAAGCGGAAGAGTCCCGGAGTAGGAAGACGAATAATAGTCAAACAAGAAAGGATCGTAACAGTAATAACAAGAAACGAGAAAAAAGGAAATGCAATTTTTGTGGTACGGAAGGGCACATAGCCAAGGATTGTAGAAAGAGGAAAAGAAAGCAAGGAGAATGTTTTCATTGTGGGGAGACTGGACACATCAGCAAAGACTGCCCTGAGAAGACAGACTCTAAGAAGGGCGGGAAAGACAGCAAGTCCCAAGAGAAGAGGAAGTGTAAATTCTGTGACAAAGTGGGGCACTTAGTGAAAGATTGCCGGAAAAAGAAGGCCAAGATGAAGGGCGGGTGCTTTTCTTGCGGTGAGATAGGCCACATGGCTAAGGACTGCCCAAAGAAGCGAGGACAGGGGCAGAGGGCTGGATCCACTACAGGGGCACAGGTTCATGTGCTAGAAGCGCCACCTCTGCAACAGCGAGGTATAAATACTTCTGTAGAAAGTGTAGTTTATCTTTATGATCACCCCGTTCGCACTTTATTTGATTCCGGCGCATCACACTCCTTTATCTCGTCTGCTTTAGTAGAATCTCTGCACCTAAAAACTAGTATGGTAAAGGACCCCTTAATTGTTTCAAACCCAATTGGGGGCCCAGCTCATTTGTCTATGATCTGTGTGGGATTGAAAATTTCTATTCTAAGCGTAGAGTTTAAATGTAGTGCCTTTGTTTTGGGCCATTGGTTGATTCTAGCGATGGAGTGGTTATCCAGTAAGGGTGACCATCTCGGTTTCGAAAAGAGGGTAGTTAGACTCTTGACTTGCCTCGGTAATACCCTCAAAGTCACAGGTAACCTTTATGGTTCTATCATGATTTGTTTCCTAGAATCTCTTGACACATTTATTGGTAACTTGTAATCCGATCGAGTAGTGTTCGCCACTAAGGCAGAAGGTTCATTTCGCTTATGCATGAGTTGTGGAGAATCACCTTAGTAAGTACATTTGGCAACATGGTTGGCATTTATTTCCAAGAGATAGTTCTTCTATGCGGAATACCTGATAGTAAGTGGACGAGATCCAAGATTCACTAGTGAATTTTGGAGAGCTTGCATGAAACCATGAGTACGCCGTTATGTTTGAGCCGAGTATACTAGAAGTAGAGTAAGTGAAAGAGGAACGAGAGGCAACAGTGAAATAGGTTCCAACTCATATTTCGGAAATAAGAATTAAAAGCTACGAAATTGTGAAGTTAAAGACGGACAAAGCATAATGGAGTTAAGCTCAAGAAAATGCGACTTAGAAGATTGAAGACTAGATTCGTGCATCATATCTCTTCTTAAAAGTATATCCTTGATCCCTCTCTTCCTGTAGAGCTTACTTGCATGCTATCTTTTGTGTATATCCTCTCGGTCCTATTCTCAATCCAATTTCTGTTGCAAACCCCATAGGGAGTATGACTCATCTGTTAGTAACACATGTTGGGGCTTGAGGGTGTTCGTTGGTTTGACTAAACTTTTTGGGTTTTATAGGATACGGGTTGGTCTTAGGGAGGGACTTCCTTGTGACCTAAAAGGAGTCCATCATGCTTAGTTTCCTAGAATCATATATAGTGGTTGGGTTGAGTAATTCTTTGGGTGTCAGTCTGATGTTGATTTCGGTCTTCGGGGCTGATGCTTAGAGAGTTCTTCTCCTAATCAATATATATGTGGCATAGATTTCCAGTTTTGACATTGCCTAATGGGCACAAAGTTTTTACTTGCTTCTATCATTCGACTATACCTTTAGATAGGAACAATTGGGAAAATGGCCTATAGATTAGAGCTACCCGAAAGATTGGCCGGAGTTCACAACGTTTTTCATGTTTCACATCTCCGAAAATGTCTACATGAGTCTGCTGAAGTGGTAGAGCCAAATATCCTAGAAGAAGCAGAAGTGGAACGCAAAGCAACCGTGAGGAAAGTTCCAACCCGCATATTAGGAACGGAAGTGAAGAAGCTACGCAACCGCGAAGTCAAGCTCGTCAAAGTTCAGTGGAGCGACGCCGAGGGAGACGCAACTTGGGAAACTGAAGCTAGAATACGCGCTGCCTACCCTTTTCATTTCGAGGGTACATCCTTGATCTTTCTTTTTCCTTAAGTTGCGCTTTTATCTATCTTTTTAGGTATATCTCCTCGACCTTATCTTTTAGGTAGAAACCCTTTGGATGAAAACATGTAATTGAAACATGTTATGGATGATGATTGCAAGTGGTTGCAAGTGATTGCTAGTGGTTGCTCGTGGTTGCATATACACACACAATCTAGGTTTTAGATCTGCTCAATCACTTCATATTGCATATGCATATATGTTTGCATTCGTATATGGTTGAAGTTTAATATGTTGTCATATGGATGTTGCATTTGTATGAATGATTGTGCACTCATGTAGAATCATGAATAGGAGGATTTGCATACATAATGGATTCATAGCACTTACATAATTCGCATTAAGGAGGTCAACTGAATCAGTAGACCGCCTGATTTTGCATTAGATAAGTACATGTACACACACACTTCGCATATGATCATGAAGCATTATAAGTCTTTTAAGGACAATGGATGCTCGTGTTTGATGGATGAGTAGATGGATGTTTGGATGTTAGGATGTACATTCTTCCTGAACTTGAAGATTTCGGGGACGAAATCCTTTTTAAGTGGGGGAGAATGTAACACCCCGTGTATTCTATAACCGTGAAATTCACAAATTAAAGTATAACTAATTTCAAATCAAAGAATTAAGGGAAACGGGATACGCCATTGCGTTCGTCTCGGAATTCTGCTTGAGATAGAGTCTGAGTTTGCGTAAAACGGATATCGTATGAAGAAGATATGGACGAACGAAGTTGGGCGAAAAACCAGAAAACGGATCAGAATGCACTGGCGCACTTGGGAAGTGCGCCAGAAAAAAAATGAACTGGCGAAGTTGGGAAGTGCGCCAGTACATTTTTGACCTGGCGCACCTGCCAAGTGCGCCCAGGTCAAAAATGACCTACTGGTCAGGTCTGGTCAAGTCCTGGCTGGCCAGGTCTGTGTTTGGTCGATTTTCTGAGCCTTGCCTTGTCACTAGGGCTAGGTGTCAGCTCCTGGTTGGTCTCTCCTTCAAACGAACGGCTATTATTGAACCAAGCTTCATCGACGGTCTAAATCAACTCACAAACTCTATAAAAAGGACCTAAGACTAACCCTAATTCACATAAACTAAAATGGAGATGAGACCGTCATGCTGCTGAGGAGAGACTGAGGATAGCCGTCAGAAATAGAGAGACAACTAGGAGATAATTCAAAGCCTAAAGCAACGTTAATCAAATCAAAGCAACGCCTACAACAAAGGATAGCATCTCCAAATTCAGAATTCAGATTCCTGAATTGAAGATTCGTCATACGTTGTACGTAGAGTGCTATTCCGATATGAATTAAATAATTATGTTGATTTGTGTAAAGAAAGAAATGGAATTGTGGCAATAATAATCTATATTTGTATGTTGCTTTGATGCTAAACGATTTGGGAATATTGTGGTATACGATTGGATATTTGCAAGTACGTAATTTGCGAAATGGAATTGTGGCGATAATAATCTATATTTGTATGTTATTTTGATTCTAAACGATTTGGCAATACTATGGTGTACGATTGGATTCATACAAGTATATGATTTATGTTGACAACCACATGTTGTGGAATTTTTAATTGGGATTCATGCAAGCATATGATTCATATTGAAAACTACATGTTTGTGGTAGTTATTTACAACACCCATTTGATAATTGCAAGTATATGATTCATGTTGAAAGTAACAACTATATGTTGTAATAGTTTATTTAAGATTCATGCAAGTATATGATTCATGTTAACAACTATATGTTATGATATTTTAATTGGAATTCATGCAAGTATATGATTCGTTATTATGCTAATATGATGTACATACTTTTATGACCACTTTTAGTGTGTAATTGAATCGACTAAGTACTATGATTTATATGAATCTATGTTGAAATTGGCAAATCATACTTTTGTGTTAGAAACAAAAGTAAGCACCTTTATGAACATGACTAAACTATGTTTGTTATTATGCCTAGTTGAAAACATGTTTTTAGGCTTATGTTGTTATCATAATCATATGATAATATATGTGACACATAAGTTACATTAGAATTACATTCCACTTGCGAGTTACATAGATAGAATAAAAACCATGATTTAAGTTTAGGTATGTTTATGCTATAATTCTATAAATGGGTTAAAAACCATGATTCATATAAGAATTAGGTTGGGATAATTCTAGTTGAACCATACTTTTGTATTAGTGACAAAAGTAAGTACTTTTTTGTTAACATGTAGTGGTTTTATGAACATGATTAGTTTATATTATGCCTAAATAAAAATATAGACTTATATTTCTAGTCAAGACCATGTGCCAATAATAATAATGATATCTAATTTAGTTAGATTCTTAATTTCAAGTTTACATGGTTAGTTGAACCTATGATTCATGTTTAAGTATTGTCTATGCATTAACCATATGAATAGAATGATTCATGTTTAAGTATTTTCTATGCCATAACTAGATGAATAGAATGATTTATGTTTAAGTATTGTTTATGCTATGATTATATGAATAAAATGATTCATGTTATGCCATGATTATATGATGTTACAATTGCAAGTTCACATGTGCCTATTTTATGTTAATTGAATCGTTCGTTGCAAGTTCATGCGTTCACACTCCCCTTTTTCATGTTATCTTATAAACACCATGTTATAAGCCTCCCCTTTTCATTTGGCTAAATTGGGTTTAAGTATTAAACCCAACACACCTTACATTGGAGCGAACGTGTAAAACGGGGGCAACGACGTTTGGGCTAAAATATAGAACATATGTGTTGGCATGTTTGACGCATGCCAACAACCTTGAAAAGCAATTAAGTGGCATAAATAAATTTTAATCAATAAAGATGAATTTGAATAATGGGCCGCAAATATTTACATATAAAAAGAAAAGAGACAAAATATGTAAATGTAGAAAATACGATGTGTTTAACCCGAGGTTGGATTGAGTTGTGATGTAAACCTGCCCGGAACCGCCCGGCTGTCCAGTAGTCACAACAATACCTATCCAATGTGGGTGGTTAAACACGGAGCCCAATAAGGACCCGAGGTTAGACTGAGCTGTGGCGTAAGACTGCCCGGACCCAACCGGCAACAGGCAGCCACAACAATACCTGTCTAATGTGAGAGGTCAAGGCTTTAATAAGACAATTAAGGCTGAGTCTGGATTGATATGATTAAGTAAACTAAATTAATACTTAATCAGAATGGAACATGCTAAACTAAACAGACTGATTGGGGGGTTAGGTTTATAAAACACTTAACCAACTTAGCATGTTGGCTAGAAATAGAAAACCTAGTAGCGGGGGACCCTTTTCAGCAGTAACCCTATAAGGTATCATGATACCCTGAAACTAGGCAGGGTGGGGCACGATTACTGGGCTGATTGTAAGCGGTCAAATCGACGGCGGTGGTGCAGCAGTGTAGGTTCTAACAGGGTGCGGGCGTGCACACACTCCGGCGCAGAAAAATAAGGCACTGGGCACCAGTAGCATACCTGTGCATTCTAGAGTTGTGTCGGGCCGCCACCATGGGACTTGATACACCCCATGGTGGGACCAGCATAGGTAACTACAACATCGGGGGCCGTAAGACACATGTAACTATGCGAGTAGGAGCCGATCATCATAAAATGGATCACTTCACCCTGATTATGGGGTGCCCGTTGGGAACTAGTTTATATGGGTACAGAGATTAATATGGGGTACGATAGTATATTCGACCCTAGACAACTTAACTAAGTTTATGGTGCTTTCCCATTTCTAGTTTATACTTATCATACCAAGTTCTTTATTCATAGACTGAATAGTCCTAGACTTACTCAGGCTTTATGTCTGACTCTACTTTTCTTTCGTCTTCTTTTCTTCCGTCCCCCCCCCCCCCCAGGTCCACAGGGAGGGAATACCGCAGCTTGACCAGCCTTCATATCCAGCTTGAAGAGAAAGAATGTATTGCTTGGATCTTTTCGTTTTGGACTATGGCTTTGGACAGCAACTAAGGGACTTTTGCAGTTTATTTATGTTTTCTTTATGCTTCTTTAAATAATGTAATCAAGACAGTTATGAAGATGTTATGTTTTTGGAAGTATTGTAAGACAATTATGGTATGGTTGGTGTAACACGTATTTTAATGAAATAAAAGTTGTTGTTTTCCGCTGTTCAAAAATATGTGTTCTTATATTTGTCTTGTATATCTGTGACTTATAAACCTCCACCAAAATTAGGGCATTCCCTTTGAGAGTGACCCTAACGGAGGTGGGGTGTTTCAACGACAAAAAAAGTTAACAATTCAATAAAAACTGATAAAATAATCAATATAAAAATAATATACTCTCCTTATAAATAGCCACAATCCTTCCCCTAAACCTAGGTTTTATCGTTCACTGGTCAAAGCATTTTTGGCCGCCAGTATCCTTACCAAAACCAAAACGTGATGTCTAAAAATCTATATCAAATCCAAAAAAATTCCATAAATCGAAATACTTGTATATTCAAATTCCTCCTCTGCTTCTATTCAACCTGATGTATGATTTGTTGGGTTCGACCCAGTTGAGTTCGTTGTTCTTTTTTAACCCGTGTGTTCTACGGTTTGAACTCACCGGTTATTGAGGTGGAGTTAGGGAAAAAGTGAGGTGGGCTGGTGATTATAGAAGCAAGGCATGGCCTTTGCAGAGTTTTTGCGGGATCTCATGGATATATTTGTCGATGTATTGTCTATTGCAAGTCGAAGACAGGCTGGAGGACGGGGTTCAGTTGGCAAACTCAAGTGTATTGTCATGGTGAGGAAATCATGGAGAGCGAGGAGGAGAGAGTTTTGGTGAGGTTCATTTGGTTTTTCGTGAAGAAGATGGTGGGTTATACTCACGGTAATGGCTGGGTTAAGGAAGAGGAGCAGGTTAGATAACTGGGTAGTAGGGAAGAAAGACTTAAGCATGGATTGAAGAATGCAATTGGAGTTAACGATGAGAATATACGTGAAGTTGTTTTTGGTTTTCAATAAAGGAATTAGGATGAATGAAAATGAGTGTTTTTACTATAGGCGTGAGTGGGTTCGAAATAGGAAATGGGGATTAAAGTTCAGTTGTGGGAGGGTTTCACCAAAATGAACAGGAGTTTTTCTTTGGTAAAGAAGTATTAACACTTACCATAATTAAGGATTTTAAACGTGGCTTAAGGGTGATCAATGGTTATGCGATGGGTTCCAGACCCTGTGAAATATCGCAATGTAATCAGGGGAGAAAGACTGGAACCAAAATATTGTAGGGAGATGCTTAGGTCAGGAGGGTGCCACCATTGGTTTAAACTTGCTAACGGCCTTTGATGTATGGCACCGATACCATTTTCTATTTTCATGTTATGTTGAAGAGGCATCTGAACGAAAATAATCTGCATGCACTTGTAGACCTTGGAAATCAACAGTCATTGCATACTACTTCAATAGATGCGTACAAGAGGAGCAGCGTGATGAAGAAATAAGGTCGGCCTGTTGTAAAACAAACGAAATAACGTTAACCATTTTAATTAAGGAAAATAATTTAATTTATTTAAATCATATAATTATAATGGTTATAGCTTAGTGGTATGTTAATAGAATCAGATGAAACCAAGCATGTTGAAATCGCAATGATGAAGTTTACATTATGGAACAAATTCCACAAAAGACAAAGATTGTATTTTCGTGATAAAATCAAATGTTGTTTAATTTTAAACGAAACAAAACAAGAATCGTCAACTGCGAAATTAGATGAGTAAACTCACTAACTTTGTCCAGTTTATAATGTTATAAACGTTATTTTAGAACTGATAAATGATAATTGACTGCTGTGTGATGGTTGCTTGGATGAATTGTTGATAATTGGTTAAAATGACATATATAGTTATATATATAAACCGTTGATTGAATATTGGTTCTATTTTCTATAATATTTCATATTATATGAAATTTATGTTATTTATATTGTTTAACATCTGTGGATGCAGGGAAACAGGTTGGAGGATCCAACTGGATTCCTCAATATTTATAATACCGTTTTTCATATATTGTGGTATATGATGTGATATATAATCTGTGATTGATTATGATGTATTTGGATGACACCGATCTTTTTATTAGCTATTTTAAATACAATAATACTGGAACGTAAAATGAGAATTTTCAAAGTATATATTCAAATAAAAATATTTATATAAAATCAAAGGATTTTATAAAAAAAGGAATTTGAAATAAGGAAAGATTCAATCTTTGGAAATGATTAACTATTTACATAAGATATAAATATCAAATGTTGAAAATCGGTTTTGAAACCAATATTTGTAATTGGATTTGAACAGAACAGTTACAAAGGAAATCATAAACGAGAAATAAAATGTAATTTTAAATGAATAATTTTATAAATAGAAGTATAAATAGAATTTGGAAGTGGGAAATTATTTTTAATTGCGAATCAAACTGAATTGATTATATAAAAGAAATATTATTCACATTTAATGTGAATAATGGATTAAAGTAAATATTTTGCAAATAAAAACATTTATAGAGGAAACTGGGTTTGAAATAGGAGTTTAAATGGGAATTTGAATGAGATAGGAAATTGCATTAAAATAAAATAGTGGATTCTATTTTGGGAAAAATAGATTATTTGTGGATTTCTAAAATGACTCAATAAATAGAATTTGAACTTTAATAATATTTATAAATTAAAATCAATTTTTGATTTGATAAAAAAAGTCCAGATTTTTGTAAAGAAATAATATTCACGTTTGAAAGTGAATAATGGTTTTTAAAGCAAACGTTTTGCAGACTAAAATGGTTACTAAAGGAGATTGGTAAATGTTGGGAGTGAAAGATTCAACAACGAATTTAGAAATTTAGTTGACTTGAAACGGTAAATTATTCCGAGGTTCGGAACGTTAATCGAATATTGATTATTCGAAAGAGAGTTATTGAATAGTATTATTCGAAAGAGAGTTATACATTGAGATTCAATTATATCGAATTCGGGAAAGTATTATTTACTTTCTGATTTTAAACCAAGATTTATTTATTAATAAATTAATTGTTTATTCATTTAAATTAAGGAATAAAAGTTATATTTTTATGTTAGATATTTAGGAAGTAGGGATTATAATGCTATCGCTATAATCAATGTTTTTTCATAAAAGAAGTGGAATCGTAAACTGAATCCAAGAGTTGCATAAGCAATGATTTGACAAGAAGTTAAGAAACGGAGTTAAGAAAATTAGAAACTGACTGGAGATTAGTTAAGTTGAATGGCTTCATGAGTATCGATCTGATGTTGGTTTCGGCCTTCGGGGTTGATGCTTAGGGATATGTTCTCTTACTAGTTTACAGTTAGAGACTAATAGATGTGGAAGGATAGTGATGCATGAATAAGAAATAGAAATATTTTCCAATGTTAATAAAGTTTATTTTCTAAATTTCGAAAATAGGAATTGGTGAATATATGGAAATGTTTTTCCGAGAATCGTGAGAGGCTAAAACGAGTTGGGGAAATATTTGGGTAAAGATATTGAAGAGAAGTTGGGAATGAATAATTTAATGATAAATTAACTTAAAGGGCTCAATGTTGATTGATGGTTGATCGATAGAAATTTCATTTGGAAATAGGATCGTCATTTGTATGAATGTTTTCCTTTGATAGTTAAATAACCGGCTATTAAAGTTTTTGACCATTTTTCCGTTGTTAATACGGATAGACCGGGATCAGATTTATTATCTGGAAACCATTGCGAATCAAATATGCTGAAAATGATTAAAGACGGATTTTATGCAAGGGATGTTCTGGCAATCCTAGGTAGATATTGCCTAAGAAGGATTAATGGAATGGTGCCTTCGGTTTGTCCAGTCCCAGGACAACTTGTATGGACGAATGTCTGACCGAGTATGCCTAACAAATCATACACATTGATCTCTTCAAACGTATCCTCTTAGCTTTATACTCGTGATATTTTTGGGAAAATCGATAATGGTTTGACAGGTTTTACGATGTGGCATTCAAAGTGAATGAAGATGTGACATGTTAAAAAGGTAAGTTATGACCTCAGGCCTCACAATTGGGAAATGACAAAAATCGGGCTGGCAGCATGGCTAAGTGAATCTCTCCCAATTATGGTGTATATCACCTATCTAGAGAAAATTTATTTCCTTCTTTAATCTATCAATGTTGTCCCATTCGGGAAACGGTTGCTAATCCCAACTGTTTGTGATATACATTATATACACTCAAGAGGAATGAGTGGTTGGTCATGTGTGGTCGGGTTGCAAGGTGTTCTTGTTTACCCAGTGTATTCCCCTCTAGAGATACACTATCGGAATGTGGTTTCATACCTTGTCATAGTTGGAAATATATTACCCACTAAGCGTATGTGGTTTTTTATTGTATATTGTGTATATAGAGCGTGAGATGCAAGCATTCCATTAAATTGTTAATTATTTGATTTAGACACTACTATAATATCAGAAGAACTTTGATATAAAGAATATTTTAGTTTATCGTAAGGTAAAAACCATCCGTGCTTATGTGTGGATTAGTTTTACGATTATTCTTTCTTTAAAAGGGATTTTAAAAGTTAAATCAAGTAGTTGGAGTTTACTCACACCAGTCTCATGACTGACCCAGAGTTTATTTTGTTTTGTTTTACCCTAAACTCTTGGATGCCCAATTTTGTACGGGCAATCAAGTAGTCGGGATTTTACAGATATACTTGGAAGAGCTCGGAGTAGGAGGCTTCAGCATTATATAGCTATTATTTATTTCCGTTGTATTGTAAGTGTTGTACCATGATAATGGTATTTATATACAAGCACAGATTTGTATTTCAAGGTTATGTTATATAACGTATTTTATTCGATCGGCTGTGAGATTCGTGTTTACTCTGATGTTGTTGTATTTATGTTTTTCTTTTTCTTCCCTTATTCTAACTTTCTTTCTTTATGTTCCCACCCTCTAACTTTTTTCTACCAATGATCTGGTATGTTCGATGCTTGAATAGTTGACATGAGTTCATGTCTATTTTCGAAGTCGAAAATCCTAGTTCGTTACATCATTTGTATTGTATCATCTTAAATTAAGTGTATGTATTAATGTTGTTGGATGCTCATGTGAAATATGGATTTGAATGCTCATGCATTGTATCTTATGTTTATATTTTGCTAAATGCATTTCTGAAATGCAGACTTTTTAAGAATAGAGTCAAGTAAGCGGGTTTATGGGTTCATGGATCAACCTTATAACCCGACCCGACCCATTTAAATAAACGAGTTTCACGGCTCGGGTCAGGTCAACTCGTTTTTTAACTAGTTGGATTTGAGTTGAGAAAATATGACTTGTTTAATAAACGGGTTGATCCGATCCGTTTAAGAAATGCTCCGAACCCAAGTCAACTTAATCCAACACGAACCATTGGCAGTCCTATTAAAATGTATTCTTCCCTATGCTTTTCATCTTTGAAACCAAAATGATATCGTTATTATTCTTTTTGCTGCCAGTGCGTTTTAAATTACACTTTCTTAGTATTTTTCTTTGTTTCCAAGTATATCATTATTTTTTGTCAAAATTAATAACTTGCTTTAAATTTACCTGTGAACTTCTTCAATAATTCTATTTCTTGCATTTTAACAATGCATACATATAACTTTATTTTATTTGTAATTTAATGCATATAACTTGCTATTCAACTTACTATCTGGTATACGTTTGATGAGAATTCTTAAGCCTTGCCTCTATCGTTGTATGGTTACAGTAGTTTAAAACATTTTTTATGATTATGGCAATAATGTTAATAAAAAAAAAAACCACTTCCACAATTTCTTTTTCTCTGATCTGCTTCTTCCATGAAAGCTTAAACGGAAATGAAACCACAACCAAAGGATGTTTTTGTCAAATCCTAGGTCAAAAGACAGAATTTTAAAAAGGACTGCCCGTCAAATTGTCATAACTTATGAATTACTCCAACTTTCCGTAAATACACTATTCTTGTCATCAACACAATCATATGCAACGTCGCAGAGGCGTCTGAATTCACGTGGCAACACAACTATATAATCAAGCATTTAGCGTAACACGTATACATACAGCATATAGATGCTTTTCGAGCACATGCAATTAACCGAAAGACTGGTTTTACCCACCACCATCACCATGTAAAGTACAATACAACAACCAAAGCTTCAAGCAAGACGAGATAAATAACACAACGTTTCTCCTTATTGCGGTTGAAAGTGACATTACTAGGCCAAGGAACACTAAACATCATCACTACTAATATAATACCAATATAATACCAAACAAGACACATCACACCAGTTTATAGGTCAAACAAAAAGAAAATGGAACAATAAAAATACACACAGACAAGTCTAAAAACTTAACACTATGTGAATTGACTCAATTCTAGAAGCATTTCCGATGGACGATTGAAGGGCCTGATTCATCATATTCTCCCTTGGATATCCACATCTGTTCATTAAACAAACAAAATATACATATATGTACACATTAGCAGCAGATATTATGAATGAAAATGGTTTTTTGAGTGCATGCTTATTATGAATGAAAATGGTTTCTTGAGAGCGTTTACCTCCCAACTTAACATTTCGTTTACAGATATTCAACTTCCACTGAGTACCCATTAACACTATGTCGGAATGAGCTCAAATTTTTAACAGATCATAATATATATTTGGATTGAACATCTACAAAATCTTGTTGAATTTGAATTAATATAGTTCACGGTAGGATAGGGATGCTGCAAAACATAAATGCCCCGGAACGCTCCTCATACTCACACACACATACATACATACACACACATACATATATAGAGAGGGGTATATGACACCCCAAATTCTTGGCACCCCTTTTGCATCCGAAGGAGAGCCACCCATTTATAGTTAAATAAGTTAGTTGGGAGGGGGGGGGGGGGGGGGGGTAATTAGTGGAAGAAGAAAGAAACGGGAATGTGTGATTGAACGCTCCTATGTATGTATATATGTGTGTGTGTGTGTATATATATATATATAAAAAACCAGTAATCTACCGATCTGCCGTCTTCCACCGACCAACTGTGGAGAATACGGAGATCCTCATTTTCCGTACAATCGAATTTTTTTAGTACCACCATATGGTTGTTTGTTGATGCTTCGCTTTTTTGTTTTTCAATTGCATATAGCAAAATACAGTAAAAAGGAAGAAAAAACGATGGGGGAGAGAGCTGCAACGATAAGTTATGAGGGCACTACAATTAAGGGTGACGTTACTTTTAAGAGTGAGAGAATGTGGCAACAGAAAAATGATATAGAGCACAAAAGAGTAGAGACCATAAATTGCATAATATGAAATAAACTGTGAGGTAATATGTACAACACAACTGAACTAGATTGGGTTAAATGAATAATGAGTAAATTATAGTTCTTGTCGAGATGCATACAGCACCACTCTTAAAATAGGATTTGATGGTGTTATTTTGCAGCAAGCTAGTAACGTACAGGATTCTCTTTCCCGCTACAAATAAAGTCACAGTGCAAAATGCTTAAAAAAAACTCATGATTCCACAAAATATTGTCACACAAAAATCATAACTGACAGTAAGTACGGCATCAGAAAAAGTCAATGTACATCCATAGCAAATTACTGAATATTTTTTAAGGTAAGTTTGGCTCAGGTCCAATTTAGGTTTTGAAAGACACAAAAACTCTCTGTTTTAAAACTTTGTAAATTAGGTCTATTTTTCAAAAATCATCAAAAAAGACACGCAAATTCAAAATTAAATTCAACACATAATCATCATCGAATTCATGCATTAAAACTATAAAAAAGCGAATCAAAAACAAAAAAATATGCACGCTCCAGTATATTGCAGCAAATAAAGAAATAATTTGCAATTGTTGCTGATATTACAGCAACAATTGCAACTATTTACATCAACTGCAAAACATTGTTGAATTGTCAGCAATATTTTATAATAACTGCTGATTTTGCAGCAATTTTCATTTTGCCTTCAATTACTTAAATTTTTCATTCAAGTTTTATATACTTGCTGATATATCAGCAACAATACACAATTATTGCTGATATATTAGCAAGTATTCATCAACTTGCTCATATATATCAACAATAATACATAATCAACAATATTTCACATTGCAACAATTTTTAACATTGTTGATGCTATATCAATAATTATTCACAATAATTCATGGTTTTTTTTCAGATTACTAACCTGAATATTTGCAACTTTTTGAATTTTTTTATACAGCAGCGCCGAAAAACGTGGAAAAACACGTAACTTCAAAAAATAAGGACCCACTTTACAATAAACTTTAGAGGAGGATACGGCTTACATGAAACTTGAAAATAAGGACCCACTTTACAATATTTCACATTGCAACAATTTTTAACATTGTTGCTGATATATCAACAATTATAGTGAATTATTGCTGCTATATCAGTAATTATTCACAATAATTCATGTTTTTTTTTTCAGATTATTAACCTGAATATTTGCAACTTTTTGAATTTTTTATATAGCAACGCCAAAAAAACGTGAAAAAACACGTAACTTCAAAAAATAAGGACCCACTTTACAATAAACTTTACATAAAACTTGAAAATAAGGACCCACCCCAGATTTTCACTATTTTTTAACCATTTCCATGATTTAGTGCACATGGCACATATCAAACACCCTTTTAAGTTTTAAATACAAACCCGTCTCTCATATAAAGGTTATTTAAAGTGGAAACAAGAAACTTATTTTCAAGTTTCATGATATTTGCAGAAAACTTTGCAATTTGCAAAGTACTCTTCTAACATTTAAAGTTCTCAGACTGCAGATATTTGCAGTTTTGTTGCAAATATTTGCGGATTTCAAATTTTTTTTTTAAACAAAAATATTTTACTCATAGGAACATGTGATTGATGTTCAGATATGATTAATAAAAATGATTTTCGTTCATCAAAATAAAAAATAAGATATAACTTAAAACATATTTTTCTGTGGGTTATCGGCGTACTGCAACTGAGGCAGATCCAAATTTCGACTACATTAAATGTTCTTAATCTTCATTTGATCGCCCTAATTAAATCGTTTTTTGTTGTGTTGTAGTATCTTTAATTCCCATGCTGCAATTAAAATGCAACCCATTTCATATGTAATTGATCAAATTTATATTACATTGCAATTTATATATACAGTGCAATCCAATTTACAAACATGTAACTCATTTCTGCATCCAACGATCAACATGGGAGTTAGACCGTTTGTTTTAAGAAAAGCACACTGCAACAATTTCACTTTTACGCTATTTATTCTTAAACGGTTATTTCAAGAAAAGATAACAATTTTCAAATTCATTAAAAATAATTGTCAAATTTTGTAGAACCTACAGCAATTAAAATAACTAAGAAGTGGAAATGGAAAGAATAATTTGTAAAGCATTTAGCTCTATTTAATAACAAAGTGAAAATTAATTTAAGATACGGAAAGTGGGAGGTCCTTAAAATATCTTGATCTGACCTTAGTAAAGTGAAAGTCCTATTTAGTATTTTACTTTCACTAATTAAGATCATATATATTTATATTATATAGTTTTTATTTGCATCTCATCGACTACCTAGCAAAATTCATTTTGGATGTCATAATTGCTAAACCCACACATTTACATCTTTGTATGCATAGCCCATCAACAAAGCGTTAATATATTACATTTATCACCAAAAAAATAAAAAAAATAAGATCAAGATCCTATTAAAAGTTGATCTTCTCACTTTATGACTGGATTCACATATCCAAATGAACCAACAGCCAAGAAAAATCATTCAATTTATACAGATATATTATTAGTTAAACTTAATTAAATTGATAATTCAATTATATTCTTTTCAAACAAGATAAAAATGGATCAAGAAGATATTGGGTTCCAAGGATTTAAATATAAAGTTCAAAATCAAATTGATTTTAAAGTGTGTACAAACTTCGAAACATGGACATTTTGAAGGTATAGTTTATGAATTAAATCCCATTTCAATTTAAATTTGAATTTTATGGTCCGCGAGTTAAATTTCGTTTTGAAAACCTTGTGCATTATATTTAAGAATAAAATATTTTAATAATGTTGAAACACATCTCACCTCCCCATCCACATCTAGTACTATACAGGATCACTTGTAGAGATAGACAGTGATTACAAGGTAACAGACATTCTATGCTACATATAATAATTTATCCGGTAAAAGGAATATTTAAATGCAAAAATACAGTATATAAAAGTTACGATAATCAATGTACTTATAAATTCGTATTATATAATAAGAGCCATTTTGATATAGTTGTATATATCAAGGTTTGAGGTTTCAACCGAAACACCAAGATTTCGAACGTTTCATTTGGGCTTGAGTAGAGACCCAGACCAAATCAGACTAAAACTTGGTTCAACAAAGAAATTTCATACTTCAAATTTTACATTAGAAACTCAAAAAAAAAACTTTAATTTCAAATATATGAATACTAAAAATTCGAATTTTCAACTTAGGAAACATATAAAATCATAAAAAAAAAACGACATAAGTTAAAAAAAAAAAGCAAAGTAATGAATAAATATTTGTAATTAACTTGTAGTCTTCATTTATACCTTATTTTTTCAATGAAAGATAAATCATATACTTTTTTTTTAATAAGTTAGACAAATATATGCTTCATATTTTAAAATCGAAACTATTAATGAAATTTTCAAAATTTACGAAGTCGAGATTCCTTAATTTGCAAAAGACCGTAACAGAGATCCCGAACCTTGTTATACACCTAGTATTTGCGTTTATGGCAAGAGGGTTTAATGTTATAAGCTTCCTTAATTTCATTTGAGCTTACAAAATGTATTATATATACTTCAAGCCTTGCACTTTCCAAACAAGTAATTAATTTTGTGATATCGAAATAACAAGATTTAAAAAAAAAAAAAAAGATTCTTCTGCCATATAGAGTTTAGTTGTTTTTCCTTTGAACTTCTTATATAATATCGAGCCAATATAATCAATCATACTGCATTGGTACACATTCAAGTCAAAGTATTTCGACGTGAAATATTATCAAAAATGGTCATTTCATCATGTATGGGTATACTAGCACTAGATGGTAGTAATAACGTCTCCAAATTCTCATCCCTCGTGGATGCCAAAGCTAACGAAATTAAGTTTTTTCTTTCTGAATGAAACATTTTTTTTTAGTAAACAGAGTGAAATTACATCATAAATCCAGCTATCCTCTTGTAAAAGGAAAATAAAATTTCACCATTCAGGCACTATGCTTCATCTTAGTTAGATAAATGTGAACTGAGAGCTTAAAGAAAACTGACACAAACAAACAATGAACAGCAACATAAAGTAGTTGTAGTGATTCGATATAATGTGTAACTGATAATTAATGATGGGTAGGTAGAAAGCTACTTACATGTGAAATTAAAATAAATAAAAAATCATCAGAAGGCGTACCTGTTGAAATGTGCTTAGCGAAGCCAGAATTGAGCCACCAATCCAGACACTGTACTTTCGTTCAGGTGGTGCAACCACCTTGATCTTCATGCTGCTTGGAGCAAGTGCCGTAATCTCCTTACTCATTCTATCAGCAATTCCAGGGAACATAGTTGACCCACCACTAAGCACAATATTTCCATATAAATCTTTTCTTATATCCACATCACACTTCATAATTGAGTTGTATGTGGTCTCATGAATGCCAGGAGCTTCCATACCAATGATTGAAGGTTGGAACAGTACTTCGGGACATCTAAATCTTTCAGCTCCAATAGTAATAACTTGCCCATCGGGTAGTTCATAGCTTTTCTCTACAGCAGAGCTGCTTTTGGCTGTTTCAAGTTCTTGTTCATAGTCTAAGGCAACATAGGCAAGTTTTTCTTTTATGTCCCTAACAATTTCGCGCTCTGCAGTTGTGGTGAATGTATAACCTCTTTCGGTTAGGATTTTCATCAGACTGTCTGTGAGGTCACGACCGGCGAGATCTAAACGAAGGATTGCATGTGGCAGTGCATATCCTTCATAAATTGGAACAGTATGACTAACACCATCACCAGAATCAAGCACAATACCTGTCAGTAAGAATTGCAGCTATATTCACATATACAATATAAGTATCTTTCATAAAATATTCCTAATCACACGCAAAAACAATTGGTACCAGGACAATAGTATAAATTTGTGTGGGTAATTATTTACTCACAATTTATCTTTCTTGTTCTACATTATGTTTTATATTTTCCATATTTATTGTTGTGCCAGTCCAACAAATCTTATTTTATGTATTATTATTTTTTTCATTTTTTTCTCAACAATTTATTCACTAGGGACCATATTATTTTTCTTGAAAAGATGGGCCTAAAATTAAGCTACAGATACTTCTCTCAAACAAAAACTAAACCTCTTAATGACTAAATGCGGCCAACTCTATGCATACATGAAAGTAAACATCTTATAGTCATCTCTTTGGCAAGCCATAAGAATAACCCAGCAAATTATGTGTTTATACTCCACAATTTAGACTTAAGACCTTTCATGTATTAAACACATCAATGCTCCAAGACTGAATTTCATGATGAGATTGTCTTCCATATTATTAACACAACCGTATTTATTTTGATTTTCTACCCTAAGCTTTAGCAAAGCAACCCTATAAAAATCATTTTATATTGATATAATGTTGTCACAGATCTTCCCATGTTTGTTTAAAACCATTTTCATCCTATGTAAACATTAGGGCTAACCAGTTGTTCGGCCACTTGCATACAGGGAAAGCACAGCCTGAATTGCCACATACATAGCAGGCACGTTAAAAGTCTCAAACATAATCTGGGTCATCTTTTCTCTGTTTGCCTTGGGATTGAGTGGAGCTTCAGTGAGAAGCACAGGATGTTCTTCAGGAGCAACACGGAGTTCATTGTAAAATGTATGATGCCATATCTTCTCCATATCATCCCAGTTGCTAACAATTCCGTGCTCAATTGGATACTTTAAAGTCAGGATACCTCTTTTGGATTGGGCTTCATCACCCACGTAAGCATCCTTTTGCCCCATACCAACCATTACACCAGTATGTCTAGGTCGGCCAACTATACTTGGAAATACTGCTCTAGGGGCGTCGTCCCCAGCAAATCCCGCCTGTGCCACAAAAAAATACAGCAATATGTCTCTAATTGCATAATTAAAAAAATGCAAAATGAACGGACTCGTATTAAAAAATGTATACCCAGTTGCAGTATAGCACTCATCGATGTTTGATAATAGAAAAGGCATAAGCCAGAAGTCACATGAGGCAGTTAATTGGATGAACATATTTCAGTATTTTTTAACCCAATGATAATCATAAGAAGCTAAGATGAACCTAACGATTGAGCTTTACAATCAAGAACAATCATGCTAATAAAATATAACTCTTCAAACTTCATTCAACCACATAACATATTTAACAAAATTTATAAACAATACAAAACAGAAGGAAACTGATTATTATTTATGATGATATCCATATGGAAGATCTCAACCACAAATGTTAGTTGATATCTTCTTTCCAGTGCCATTTTTAAATTACATGCAAGGTGGATTTTTTTAAGAAAAACAACAGAAAAGTTAACCAAAACAAATAACAAACAACTTTAACCATCCACGCATAAATTCTTAACAAAAAATCTACACTGAACTAGAAAGTATTTTCATCATTTTTTTTTCATATATTGAAAGTGCTAAAATTCTAGATGAGCCTCAGTTACTAGAAAAGTAAAACAATTATTCTTAAATAAGTAACAATGTACCTTGACCATTCCGGTTCCATTATCGCAAACAAGGGGTTGGATATCCTCTTCAGCCATCTAACAATCTGTGAATGAAAAACTGCAGATCAACATAAATAAATTAGCAAACTACAAGGTCCTTGGTTTACGCAAGCCAAATTAATCTGGAGAAAACAAAGCTAGTGGTAATAGTATAAGATCCCTAGCCTTAGTAGTAACAAGGAATAACATACTGCGGGCAGAGATAGAACATAAATTGAAACTGAACCACGATCACAAGGAAAAATATTGCAAAATAAAACCAAGGACTCAAAAACCCTCTCTTGATGCGGACATTTGGCTTCTGCATAATTTTGGGCATTTCAAAACACAAGCAGATTAGATCATTCAGTGGAACAATATATCCATAAAACACGATTAAAAACAAGCTACAAATTTCAGATCTGATTTTGAACAAAATCACTCAGGCCAACACCGTATCAACCAAACCCAAAATCAACCGATTAGCTTATATTTATTCTTTACATAAGCATCCTAACTTGAAACACAAAAACCAAACAAAGGAAGAGAAGAACAAGTTATTTATGTTCCAGAAGACCATCAACGTTGCCACAAAACGATCGATCACTCGTAAACCTAATCTGACTCGATTAAACTAAACAGCCTACAATCATCGTAATAAAGCAGACAAAACTACAAAATTCGTTCTAATTTCAATCCAACAGATCAAATCATAGCAGGAAAAAATGGTTGAAATTGCAGGATCCATACCTATAGAGAAAGCAAGAGAAGAAGGAAGACAGAGATTCAAGACGAAGAAGGAAAACAGAGAAGAAAAATTAGGAGGCTGGAGTGGGAATGAAAGTTGAGGGGAGACTGGACTGGGAAAATTAGTCCAAATCGAGCATGAGATATATGGAAGTGTACGTGCTAGAAAAGGAAACGACCACGTGGTAAAAATGACGTGACAAGATGTCATTGGGTCGGTGACCTGTCCGTTTGCGCCATTTGATTCTGTTCAGCCCATGTAGAAAAATAACTTTCGGCAACGATATAGGATTGTGGGGTTTGGAGGAATGATTTTGTTCACGTTGTTAATTAAAAAAAAAAAAAAAAAGGTGGACCAGAGATTCATTTGCATCGTCAGATCTACTCAGCGCACGGAGCATCGACGTGCCCGGCACTTTAAAAAAGGTTCGAACAGCCTCCTGATGTAGACCATAAAAACGAATTTGCTATTTCGACCAAAAACGGGAAGTCATTTTCTGCGGCAAACGCTTTAAGGTCGGATTATTATCCCCTTGAATTCCTTTTCGTCCCTTCTTAACTTTTGTTCGATCACTCTTAGATCCTACATTTCTCACCGTTTTTCTTTCCGGTCGTTCTAGCATAATCCTTGTAAAAAAGAGTTCAACTTTTGTTATCTTTGACAGAAATATGAGCTACCATGACCGGGTTTAAGAGCAATGGGCATGCATATATCAATTTGAATGACAAAAACCATAGCGATCTGGTTCGTGCTGGACCGTGCTTTCTTTGGCAGTTGAAAGAAAATAACCATGATTGGTTTTATATTTACAATAATATGAAGTGCGAATTCGCAAACCTTTTTAGTACTATTTGTGTACCTCGCGTTATGTATGAATTTAAATATAATGATCAATTTGGATTAATATATATTGACGGTTTAACGAAATTAGAATTTGCAGTAATATGTTCAAGAAGGAATGACAATGAAAACAGTGAACGTAAGCTGATGAAAATGCTTCTATTGAATTGATTTTGTTACCGTGGAAAGATGAATATGATGTTGTATATATACAGGTACAAACAGAACGTGAAAAGGAAAATAAGTCAGCGACCAGTAAAGTTACAACAAGAATTATATTAGCAAATGCAATGAAACCAAGCTTAATAAATAGAAGCTCAAAGCTGAAACGAAGACATATATTATCGCAAAGCAACCGGCTGCTCATACTTCATTTTAGGGCTGTCATATGATATTTTCAGATACAAATAGTGTCATTCGAAATCATATTCTGATATCGGATATTCGCATCCATGGATACGGACGGATATCGGATAATTATTCTATCCGCTAACGATCGATAAATCAAGAAATATAAATGAAAATTTGTAGTTTAATATAAATGTTTTTCAATTTCATTGATCAAAAAAGTATTAAAAAATAAACAGGTATGATGAAATTCAATAGATTTGAGCAGCTAATATGCATTATTGCGTATAATCTAAATGTTCGACTTAATAAAGCAATAAATAAATAAATCTCATTCATTGTACTGAAAAACATATAATTTTGAGCATAATATAAAAAAAATCGAATGGATAATTTTCGTATGCAGATATCTACATGTCCGTATCCGCATCCATTTTTTCAGATATTAGATATTTATCTGCTTTCCGAATACGGATGCGGACGAAATTCAGATTTTTCGAATATTCATTGATAGTTATATTTCCTTTCGTTTACTTTAATACCCCCTCTCAAACCTAGCGTTATGAAAACCCTAGATTTGAAATTGTTGAGAAATTGAGAAATTCACGCATCGATTAACTTACAGAAGGTCATGCGAAGATAGATCTGAAGGGAGAGAGAGTTGCAACGACAATAGGGAGAGTAATCCATCTGAACAGAGAAGACGATGGCAGAGCTCCATTGAAACCATGATTATGTCTTCGTGCTGGTGAATAAGGGAGGTTTATATTTTCAACCTTTTTTCCTTTAACTTTTTACTTGATAAATTACTTTCTTTTACCAGTAATGTTAGACTCAGTATCGAATTTTGTACTGTTGACTTCATTGATGTTTAAATCGGTTCCGAATCTGGTAAAGTTGATGATAGAAATAGCCTTTGTTAAAATGTTGGCACATTGATGAGTCTCTGGTATATAGTCCACTTGTAATTCTCCTTTGTGCACAAGTTCACAAATACAGTAGATATCAATTTCAATGTGTTTACTCCTTACATGTTGCACTGGGTCTTCTGACATGTAGATAGTACTTTTATTTTCACATCACAGTGTAGGCTTTATGTCAGGCTTTAGCTTAAGTTTACTTAAAAGAGTTAAACCCATTTAATATGTGCAGTTGTATTTACCACACTTCTATATTCATCTTCTGTACTGGATCTAGATATAGTGGGTTGTCTTTTTTTAGCACCAGAAAATTAGGTTACATCCTATATATATATATATATATATATATATAAAGTTACATCATATATATACATATATATATGCAATATCCAGTGGTGGATCTTTTATCATCTGGGTCTGAGGCCCAGTCAGCATCAGCATATCCAGTTAAATTTAGATGCTTGCACCCTTTTAAAGTTAATCCAAAGTTAATAGTTACTCTGAGATAATGTAGGGTCATTTTCACTACTTTCTAGTGCTTATTTAGCAGATTCTGTATAGATTGAGACAATTTGTTAACATTGAATGAAATGTCAGGACGTGTTATAGTTGCATATTACAATGTACTTGTAACACTCCTGTACTATTTAATATTAAATATTGTTTTTCCTCTGTATTTTGATAAATCTTGATTGCATATCATAGGGGTGTTGTGGATTAGCACTATTCATTTTAGTCTTGATTAATAAATCAGAAATGTATCTCTTTTGACATAGAAATTTTTCTAAATTAGATTATCATAATTTATATGTTTATGACTTTGCCTCTTTTAATATGAATTTTTTTTATCTTGGTTTAAGTTGTTTTGTTAAATGATTTGATTGGAATTTAATTTCATAAATTGAAATAAAGGAGTTTGTTTATATCAAAAGGCTTAATTGTTCATCTATGTCTTAAATATTCACAAATCAATTTTTAGTCCTTTAGATCTAAATTTTTAGTCCTCTAGATCTATGTCATGAACATCTCTTTCAAAGTCTTATTTTTTGATCTAAATTTTGTATGTTCATTTTGTTTGACTATATCTAAATCAATATATTAAAGTTGGAATTTGTGTACGTGTAATACAATGTTTTTAATTGTAGATCTATGTTATGAACATCCATTACAAAATCTTATTTTCAATATGAATTTTTGTATTTTCATTTTGTTTGATTATATTTTAATTAATAAATTTAAATCGAAATTTGTGTATATATAGTACAATCCTTTTAATTGTAGATTCATGTTCAAAATCATATCAAAATAAAGTACAATTTTGTTTTAAAAGTGTGTGTGTGTGTGTCTATATATATAATTATTTTACCTTGTATTGTGCTAAGAAGAAGAATGATTTGACAATAAATCTAAACAATAATTGACTATTATAATATACATTCTCTATCCATAACAAATATTTGTTTGAGTCCTTCTATATACACAATCAATTTATATGTATTAATTATGTTTCATATACTTTTATAGTATGAATTACTATTAAAATATTTAATTAGGCACTAATATATATATATGATCCATTATTGACTGTTTATGTTCTATATTATAATATTTATTGATTGTCACTCTATTTCTTATTTATGATCTTATATCAATATATTTCTACATATATGTGCATATATTTTCATTGATTGGACGATTTCGTCATATTTTAATTCCTTTTGCAGATAATATAAAATGAATATACTTGATATGTTCATATCATGTCACATTTCATACTTACCTATATTGTAAATCAATTTGTAAAGTTTGAATACATATGAACGCATTAATTTATCATGTCATGAATGTTTTAATCAATGACAATTAATGTATCAATCAATTCACATTAAAGAGAGAAAATGAAAGGATTATCTCTTCATTTAATGTAATCAATACTCTCAATTAATTCTCGTTTTAGGAAAATGAATAAAAGGTTTCATTCTCTATACATTAACTAAATGTTAGGTATCGTTGATACATTATACATCTGAAATTAAAACTTTCCATTAACTAATTTAAATAAAATAAATTATTTTATTTAAAAAAAAATAGAAATGTTCTAAATAAATTGGCTTCATAGGCCCAACTAATGATCCAAAATGGTGAAAAAAATCTAATTCAATAATTTCTTCTGTTGGGGCTAGTTCATTTCCTTCATCAAGTTCATCACTTAGACCATTTAGAAGTATCAACGCTTGTTCAGATTATTGAGTATTATTTCCAGTTGTTGCATGCCTATCACAAGTGTTCTTTACTTTGGTAAGGTAATCTCTCATAGACATGTTTCCATTCTAAAGTTGTTTTTTGTAGTAAAGAACTTTGGTTATTGATTGATTGTTGAAGCTTTTTTCAATTGTTAACCATATCTCATTGGATTTTTTACACTTTATTACTTGTGGCAACAAATTAGCACTAGTAGAAGATAGAAGCCATAGGCTAATCAACCTATCTACCAATCTTGTCCACTTTATGAATTATCACTGGTGATGGTTTTATTATCTTTGTCAGTGATAAATCTTGGTGGGATGGACAAAGTACCAAATACATACCCCTCCAAGCCATAGCCGTATAGAGCAGTTTCAACTTGAAGCTTCTATATGAGGTAGTTGTCCTCCTCCAGATGCTATAATGAGCTGGCTTTGGGGACTGGTGACAATTTTAACTAGTTGGTAAACAGAGGCAGAGGTTTGTTGGTTCCCAAGACCGTTATCAAAGGTGCTAGAGATGATTTCATCACCCATTGTGATGCGGAATAGGGAAATATGAAGAAATAGGCAAAAAGAAATGGCAAGAAGTTGCAGCCGAGAACCAAAAAAGAATCAGTGATGAAAGAATGTCAGGACAGCAGGTACGAACCACCATAGAATCTTCAATGATGTGTTTATCTTATTGAGATGATTCCTAGTGGTACTTATTTGATTTCTTGATGAATTCTTGAGTTTCTTGATTTATTTTTCGGGAATTTTGATTAGCAGTGAACAACTTTGGGGAATTCTTGAGTTGTTGCAGTCGAAGTTGCATGAATTCTGGCGAGGCACACTGATGCAGCTAGAATTTGTTAAGGCTTTGGCGAGGCACAACCAAAACTTCTTCTTAGATGATGAGAGAAACTCTGATAAGAAGACTTTACTAAAATGAGGAAAGAATACTGATGAGTAAAGCAAAAAATTCGAACCTAAGATGACAAACTGTTAAGCTGTATGCTTCGATACAATATTGAAGGTTTGATGAAATTATAATTTGCAGTAATATGTTTAAGAGAGAATGGCAATGAAAACAATAAATGTAAAATGATGAAAATATTTTTATTAAATTGATTTTGTTACTACAGAAAGATGAATATGGTGTTGCAAGTACAAACAGAACATAAAAAGGAAAATGGGCAAGCTGTCAGTAAAGCTACATCAAGAACTATATTAGCAAATCTAGTGAAGCCTAAGCCCAATACAGAGAAGCTCAAAACTGAACTGAAGACATATATTATCGTAAAGAAATTGGCTGCTCATACTTCCTTTCATTTGCTTTAAAAGTATAGTAAAATTATTAACTGGTATCCAACATGTAGAATTCCAATTGTTAATTTTGTAAATAATTCATTTATCCCTACAAATTTCCATCTTATATGTGCCACATCAATGATCATACAAAATGTTGTCAGCGAATTTTTTGAAAGAACTCTTTTTCATAACATTGCATGCGCAAGTTTGTTGATGATGTTATTGGATCAAAATTATAATAATGTGTTATGAAGATCACATGTTACTTGTTGTTAACTTAGTTTAATGATTAAAAAATGAAGTGAAAAGAGCATTCTAAGGTAAATGGCACGAGTGAAGTGGTTCAGTCAAGCTTCCTACGTCTTTGAGAACATCATTCCTAAGATCTGCAATATTTGGAAAATACAATCGACTACTCAACCATCCATTCCAATCCAAGCTGAAATCCATTAGGTCATGCGTCTTAGTACCATTTTCCAATATGTTGATTTGTTCAAATAGCAACGGATCATCCTTCTGCTTTGATGATATTCTGTTAATATCAATTTAACATCTAAGCATGGTAAAATAATTCTTTCTTGACTAGGACTAATTTCGTACCTTACTTGAATACTACAAGTTGTCGATGCTTCTAAGTCTTTCCACTATGTTGTCGTAGCTAACACTATATTTGGGTTTTTTCGGCTAACTGCATTTGCAACTTTATTTCCCTTTCCTAGTTTATACTCAATATTAAAGTCGTAAGATGCCAAGAGCATTAGCTCTCTCCATTGCCTCATATTCAATTCTTTTTCAGAGAATAAATATCTCAACAAGATCCGTAGACAACTCGAATTTTCCCCCTAAAAGATAGTGTCTTCAAATCTTTAGAGCACAGATAACGATATCTAACTCTAAATTATGAGTCGAATATCTAATCTCATGTAGTCTGAGTTGTTGAGTAGCATAAGCAATCATTTTACCTCTTTGCATGAGAACGACTCCTGATCTAGTTACACATGTATCTGTATATACGACCAAACGTTGATTTCCTTCAAGCACAACTAGCACAGGTGCATTGATAAGTAAATATTTCAATTTCTAGAATGCTTCTTCACATTTATTGGTCCAATAAAACTTCACATCCTTTTCGGTTAACTTAGTTATCAATACCGCTGTGGGATAAATCTTTGATGAATCTCCTATAACAGCTAGCTAACCCAAGAAAACTCTTGATCTCAATAATTATCTCTGGTCTCTTTCAGTTATTAACAACTTTGATCTTAATTGGATCTATTGCTAATCCTTTCGCCAAAACTACATATAACAACCCACTTTTTCGACCATTGAAAGTCGATAACCAATACACTTATGGTATTAAAGTACTGAACATCCAGTCATCAGAAAAGAAATTTATTGGATAAAAAAAACAAGAAAGAAAGATAACAAAAGAAATAAAATCTCATAGCAGAAACGACAGCATATAATAATAAATAAAAACAAATGAACTGTCACTCCAATATACAAAGTCATCAGAGTTAGAAACAAATACAGTGGAAAATATAATACTATGGTAGGCATACTCCAGCTTTACTTCACGAGCTCTATGTCCAACACTAATAACTTGAAGAAATGATCGATCCAACTTGAGCGCTATAGTCAAATAACATACGGGTTTGTCTGAAAATCCAATGCAAGAAAACTCGAGTAAAGTGGGACATACAATAGTTTTGAGAGACTGCCTTACTAACGTGGAACGGGATTCTACCTCACGAGAATAGCATCAATAAATAAACATAGGCATAAAGAGAATAATGATATACCAGTAAAGGTACGAGATAGATAATATAAAAGTTCGGACTTAAAGAAATGTATGGAATAATTAATCATCCAAAAGAACACAAGGAACTTCTCGATGTAATTAAGAAAACTGATTTAATGATTTGAATCAGACAAGAGAAAATGACTTTCCTACAAATGGCTATGAAGATTCACTCCCTTTCTGAAGAGCGTGCCTCTAGAATATACTTGAAATGGTCGTTTTCTCTTGTGACTCATCTCGAGAAGTCCAAGGTAGACCCCTCCAGCTTTACAGAGTATCTGATTATTTTCACATCTCCGAATTATACAACTGAATCCAACCTAGAGTAGACTTGAAAATACTCAAATGAGAAAAATCCCACATAATTTGGACCAACTCGTTTTCTAGGTTTAGTCATTTCTGATATAGGATAACTAATCCTCATATGATCAACAATTTATCTTTAATTAACAAAAAATAATGAAGGAAAGATTGATTCCAAGGTTTCAATTGAAACAAGAAGAATGAGTTTATCCAACATAACTATGAGGGTGCGCCCTCTTCCACGAAAATGCACCACTGGATAAAATACACTTGACAGTTAACACGTCCTCCACCTCGAAATCTGAATATACTCGTAGCAATGCATGCATACTAACAACAACCATCAATATAAATGTGAATATACCCTAATGAGCATGACCCACGTGGCTTGGCTCCCATTCACTTTTGGTTTTCGGTTTTCGATGTTGGATTCCAAAGCTCAAAATGGGCGATCAATCATCTTAGAATGATGAAGCGCAAATAACAAAGTAGAATTGATAGTTGACAAATAACTATCGCAAGTGAACATATGATTGTATATGCGAATTCTGAACACATACACTCATCCTAATAGATGAATCATGTAACGACCCGCATTCTACGTATCGAAGGATCGTAGAATATTTATTTCTTTCACATACGAAGTCGTATGGTCATGTAACTTTGGAAGACGACTATTGGGGTCATCTCCCATATTCATGATTTTTGCCGATTTTTAAATGACCATTTTGCCCCTAGTTGATCTTGTCTTGGCCGTAACTTTTGATTGGTAAGGAGTTTTGACCTGAAACTACTTCCATTACATCCGAATGATGGTTTACCTTTCGGTAGAGTGGTCACATTAACCAAACGGACTTAACGTTTGGGAGATATGGCTGAATTAAGGTTTAGAGGGTGAAAACAGCTTAATTGGGCTTAACCGGGCGATTAGCAGCTAGGCCCATTGGGGGATTTCAGGATTTGGAGTATATAAGGGCTGTTAGGGTTAGGGATTCGTTTTTTACTCATTTTCCAACCGCCACATACATCATAGAAACCCTAACAATGGCCTCCAACATCTAGAATCATCTCTAATCACCGTTTAATCAAGGATTAAGCTTAACAACATCAAATCAAGGAGAAATAGCACCATTTCTGAGTTAGAGCTACTGTTAGGCATTGGTATTCGCCCAATTCATAGGAGTTTCAGTTCTGAAAGTTTTAATTGTGGCAAAGGTGAGTGATTTGCATTATTTTACACTAATTATGGTTAATTAAGGGTAATTAGTGTTAATTAGTGAATTTAAACATGATTAAATTCTGGAAAAATATTTCAAATTTCAAAATATTGTTTTAGGCCTCTGTTAGAAATTTGGGTTGATTTGGTTAAGTTTTGCTAGTCCTATCATTAGATTTTCTTAAACATGCTTAAGAGGAAAACATAGGTTTTTGGGTTAGTTTGATCCGTTTTGACGTATCAAATTGTTGTTTTGGTATTTATGGTTGATTCTCTATGTTGTTATGACTTATGGTATGCTTTGAGATCGATTAGAAAAGTTAGAATGGTCGAAAACGCTGTCGTATGGCGTAAAACAGTTACTGGAAAAGTTGCAGGGTTTCAAATCGGATCAGATTAGAGGGCTCGGATCGGATCGGTGGATCGGGCAAGGGGAATATTAACCGGATTGTAACTTGGCACTAGCGGAGCCTTGGCAACAAGGAAGGCCACTTGCAAAGAGTTGGAGTTGGGTGGGGATCAGATCGGAGTTGTTCATGGGATCGGATCAAATGGAGTGCCACAACCGAACCGACCCGGAGGGTGTTGACCGAACCGAACCGAACCGAATGGATGACCAGGAGCTGAAGCCTGTCGAACTGAACCAAGGGAAAGCCACCAAACCGAACCGGATGTATGCTACTACTTCTACGCGATGGCTCTTCTGAAAACCAACTCCAATTCGACCAAAACCCGAGATGCAAAGGAGGTCTAGATGGGAGGTTATTACTCAGGATCCAAATGGGATCAACGAGTTGACTTCATGATTGGACTTTGCTGCGAGACGTGTGAAAAGGGGTTATCAAAGTACATAGGTTTGATTCACCACCGAGGGACGGATATTGGCTATGGATCAGTGCAGTGAAGTCATCATGACTTCATGAGGCAGAGTGATCGTAGCAAGGCTATGAGCCAGTGCAGTGGAGTCGTCATGACTTCATAGGGCAGAATGGACATAGCAAGGACTAGTGGCTGTGGATCAGTGCAATGGAGTCGTCATGACTCCATGGGGCAGAGTGATCATAGCAAGGATACGGGTGATCAAAGAAGTGGATATCGTATGCTTTACGCACTGAGTGAGAGATGTGAGGATGGTTGTTATGCTTGATTGTTTGCCATCACTATGACATGCACACCCCCACCCCTGTATCCTTTACACCATATGTTAGTGGCACCTTATAGTATTGTACGATATGTTGTGCTAACTCTTTGGTTGCAGGTCCAGGTTCAGGTATGGTTTAGTATACCTGTTATTATTCTGTTTTGCTGCTTATCGCTCATACTAGACTTTTGTTTGACCCAGAGTTTTATGTCTTTTCTTATTACTATGGGTGCTCTTAAACGGGCAGACTAGAGACAGGTTAGCTGGTTGTTCCTGAGTAGTTGTCCGGAGACGAGTAAGAGGCTTACATGTACTATTCTCTCTATATATTCTCTCTGTGTTGTTGGTGGTCACTGCTTTGGGCATTAGTAGTGCACCTTTCCTTTCTTTTGCTTTAGAGACGGTATTTAGAAGTTGTAATAATGGTTATGGATCATAAGCTGTATTTTGGATTTCCGATGCTATGATGATTATTGTTTAGTTTTCAGCTTATGCACTGTCTCACCTGTTTTATGTCAAGTATGTTATTATTATATTTTATTCCATGCATTGTGAGACATTTTACAGGTTCCTTCTTAGTTCAAATTCCCTTTTTCCCTTTCTTTGGCGACCGTCCCGTGCTGGTTGGACATTGGCACAGCGCAGTTTCATAGAAATGTTGGTTGGTGCGGGCGGGTAGTTACACTTGCTATCAGAGCACTAGGTTGCGTAGTTAACCTAGGGAAGACATCAGAGAGAGATAGTACATATATGAGAGCGCGTCTTTGTGATATTTTTGGGTTTTCAAAAGCTATATATATGTTATTAGTATATTTAAGGATGAAGTCGCATTGCATTGGCACCGCTGAAGAGATGGTTAATCGTTTTCTCCTTACAGATTGAACGATGATCCGATATACAAGGGGTACTGGTAGATAAGCTAATAATGGGAATGCTCCTGATATGAGGACAATGTTCACTGACTTCACGAGAGAGATGCTTAGGGATGTTCAGAGGGCAGCTCCTAATGCTGCAAATGGTGGTGGTGCAGCGGTGCAGGCGCCTAGGGCCGATTTCGCCAAGCTATGCAAGGATTACACTAGTCTTGGTGGAAAGCTGTTCCACGGAACGAAATCAGCTACAAAAGTTCAGGATTAGTTGGATAGCTGTGAGCGTATCTTCGAAGACTTAGGTATTGAGGATGCGATGAAGAGAAAGCTAGCATCCCATTAGCTGCAAGGACGGGCGATGAATTGGTGGAATGCTATTAAGGCAGCTACTCCAGGGGATCAAGTTACTTGGGATCAGTTTAAGGCCCGATTCAGTGATAAGTTTATCCCAACTGCTCAGAAATCAGAATTCTTTAGGAAATTTCTGGAGCTTAAGCAGAATGGTAGAGCAGTCTCGGAGTACATTGCTGAGTTCGATACTTTATTGAAGTATGGATTATCCCTCATTGACACTCCCGAGAAGAAGAACGATAAGTTCATAACTAGTTTAGATCAGTTCTTGGGGGCAAAGGCTTATAAACCATATTGATGAGACTTTTGAATCGATTATTGGGAAAGCATTGAGTTCGGAAAGCCTTTATCCTAAACCCAAGACTGAAGTCGCTGTCGCATCTGCAGAGGGGTCAAAGCCGCAAGCAAGCGGTGGAGGCAAGAATAATTCTCAAAATAAAAGGAAGAAGAGTCAGAACCAAGCTAAGGATGGTCAGAAAAAGAGCAAGAAAGATGTCGAGTGCTTTAGCTGTGGCAAGAAGGTCCATTATGCTAAAGAATGTCGAGCAAAGCCAGCGGACAGGAATTGCTTCAACTGTGGTCAAGTGGGACATCACAAGGATAAGTGTCCACAACCCCCTAAGGAGAAGCAGATTGTGAAAGCATAGAGCATATGCTCTTAATGTTGTTCCTTCTTTTTCGAATGCCCCAACCACGGTGGAGAAAGGAAAGAATGTTGACATTCAAGGTATGCTTTCTGTTTATGATGTTCCTATTCGAGTATTGTTTGATACCGGAGCTTCCCATTCCTTCATATCTAGTGACCTGGTAGATAGGTTGGGGTTGGAACCCGAGATAGTCGATAGACCTTTAGCGGTGATGAACCCGATTGGTGGTTCAACTAGCTTTAGCATGATTTGTCGTAATGTGGTCTTATCGAGTCATGGATGCATGTTCGTTTGTGATTGCTTTGTTTTGAGCTTTACTGGGTTTGGCATTATTTTGGGAGTCGATTGGCTCCAAAGGTACGGGGTGGTGGTAGACTGTGATGGCTTTTTGGTGACAGTTAGAGCGGATGATGGGCGGAGGGTAGTATTTGGTGGTCTAACTTGTGATGGGGTAATGGCTAGTTTTCTAAATTCCCTCGACATCCTGCATGATGAGTTGTCAGATGTGCCCGTGGCTGGCCAGTATCCGTACGTCTTCGAGGAAGTGACTGGACTTCCACCACACCAAGAGATTGAGTTTCGTATTGATTTAGTAAAAGATGTCAGGCCTATAATGATGCCACCTCGTCGTATGGCACCAAGGGAGCAGCGAGAGCTCGGGGTGCAAGTAAGCGATCTGTTGGAGAAGGCATTTATCAGAAGAAGTGTTTCTGAGTGGGGAGAAGTAGTTGTGTTTACTACCAAGGCGGATGGTTCCCTTCGATTTTGTGTGGACTACCGCGAGTTGAATATACTGACGAGGAAGAATAAGTATCCTCTACCGCGGATAGATGATTTGTTTGATCAGTTGAGTGACGCGAGAGTGTTCTCCCAGTTGGATCTCGCGACAGGTTTTCATCAACTTAGGGTGGAAGCTGAGAGTATAGCTAAAACGGCCTTTCGGACGCCGTCTGAATTCTATGAGTGGTTGGTCATGCCATTCGGGTTGACTAATGCACCATCATATTTTGTGGATCTTATGAATATGGTATTCAGAGATCAGTTGAATAAGTTTGTTCTTGTGTTCATAGATGATATCTTGGTTTATTCGAAGACAGAGGAAGAACACAAGGAACACTTGAGAATAGTGATGGAGGTGTTGAGAAAACACCAATTGAAAGCAAAGTTTTCTAAGTGTCTCTTCTGGAGGAGGGAAGTGAGATTCTTGCGCCATGATGTTTCAAAAAATGGTATTGTCGTGGACCCTGCGAAGGTGGCTACGGTACAAGATTGGTCTACGCCCAAGAATGCAATAGACGTAAGAAGTTTCTTGGGATTGGCTGGATATTATCGTAAGTTTATCCAAGACTTCTCAAGATAGCAGCATTGTTGACTCAGTTGACCAAGAAGAATCAAGCTTTCGTCTGGGACGAAAAGTGCGAGAATGCATTCAAGAGTCTAAAGGAAAAGTTAACGCATGCACCAGTGTTAGTCATTCCTAAGGGGAATGAAGAGATGACAGTATACACAGATGCATGTGGTACCGGGCTAGGTTCTGTATTGATGCAAGGAGGTAGGGTTGTAGCTTATGCTAGTCGGCAACTGAAACCACATGAGAAAAGATATCCTACCCATGATTTGGAATTGGCAGCAATCGTGTTCGCATTGAAGATGTGGAGACATTATCTCTTGGGAGAAAGATTCGGGTTGTTTACCGATCACAAATCGTTAAAGTATCTTTTCTCTCAGAAGGATCTAAATCTCCGACAGCAAAGATGGTTAGAATTTTTGTCTTCCTACGATTTCGATATCGCATATACACCAGGAAAGGGCAACGCAGTAGCTGATGCATTGAGTAGAAAACATGCCAGTTTAGGGGCTATGTTTCTAGAATGGAAGCAACTGGAGTACATCGCTGGGTATGATTTCAGACCAAAGTGCGATTTTGATCCAGAAGTATTAGCATTTGACGATCAGGCCCATTTTATTGAACGAATTGGTTCCAGTCAGAGAGATGATCCTAGCCTATTGGAAATCATCTCCAGGTTAGAGATGGGTACCGACGAGGAGATGAACAAGTATGGGCTTGATCGAGATGGATGACTTAGAAAGAATGGAAGACTAGTTGTGCCCAATGTCAATGGATTGAGAGATGAAGTGCTTAGAGAATGTCATCACTCGAAACTGACCATACATCCCGGTGGTAACAAAATGTATCGAGATATGAGGCAGACCTACTACTGGGAAGGGATGAAAGGAGACGTTGGGAAGTTTATATCCAATTGCATGAATTGCCAGCTAGTTAAAGTTGAGCAAAAGAAGCCTAGTGGTTTGTTGCAACCATTAGAAATTCCAGAATGGAAATGGGAACAAATATGAATGGATTTCATTGATGGGTTACCAAGGACTAGATCGGGCCATGATAGAATTTGGGTGATTGTGGACTGATTAACCAAGAGTGCAAGGTTTATACCCCTCAAGTCGAATAGAACAGCAGCTAAGTTAGCAGAACTGTATATGAAGTGGGTAGTGAGATTTCATGGAGTACGCAAAGGCATTATAAGTGACCGAGATCCGTTGTTCACTAGTGGGTTTTGGAAGAGCTTACAAGAGGCGTTAGGATCAGAATTACATCTCAGTACCGCGTATCATCCCTAAACCGACGGTCAGACAAAGAGGGTGAATCGATTATTAGAGATCTCTTGAGAGCTTGCATATTGGATTTTGATGGATCATGGGATGACCATTTGCATCTAGTAGAGTTTGCATATAATAATAGTTATCAATCTAGTATTGGTATGGCTCCATTTGAAGCTTTGTACGGAAGACCGTGCAACTCACCGTCATGTTGGTAAGAAACTGGTGAGAAGTTTGTGCTCGGGTCATATGTGATAAGAGAAACTTCAGATAAGATTAAGGTTATTCAACAGCGAATGAGGCCTACCCAAGATAGGCAGAAAATGTAACAACCCGCATTCTACGCATCGAAGGATCGTAGAATATTTATTTCTTTCTCATACGAAGTCGTATGGTCATGTAGAGTTGGGGGACGACTATTGGGGTCATTTCCCATGTTCATGATTTTTGCCGATTTTTAAATGACCGTTTTACCCCTAGCTGATCTTGTTTTGGCCATAACATTTGATTGGAAAGGAGTTTTGACCTGAAACCACTTCCATTGGCTTCGAATGATGGTTTACCTTTCCGTAGAGTGGTCACATGTAAAAAACGGACTTACCCTTTGGGATATATGGCTGAATTAAGGTTCAGAAGGTGAAAAACAGCTTAATTGGGCTAAACCGGGTAGTTAACAGCTTGGCCCATAACCCATTTCAGGATTGGGGTTACAGGGAGGCTGACAGGGTTTGGGAAATCATTTCATTTCAGTTTTTGAGCCGCCACTTTCATTCTTGAAACCCTAGCCATGGCCTCCACTCTCTAAATCTCTTCAAAACATCTCCAAATCACCTACAACTTGAAGATTGGGATTAGCAACATCAAATTAAGGGAGATCTTCACCAAATCAAGATTAGAGCTACTGGAACATATTAGAATTCGACCCAAACAGAGAATCATTTCAGATCTATAGTTTACTTTGTGGCAAAGGTGAGTGATTTGCATTGCTTTTCA
Organism: Allium sativum; assembly: GCA_030737875.1. Classification (NCBI taxonomy): domain Eukaryota; kingdom Viridiplantae; phylum Streptophyta; class Magnoliopsida; order Asparagales; family Amaryllidaceae; genus Allium; species Allium sativum. The sequence goes on from CM060920.1 coordinate 1,022,051,792, forward strand.
CTAATTACGGCTAATTATGGTAATTAGCGAAGATTAGCGAAATTATGGCTCGGAAAAATCTAGAAAAATTCCTAAAATTCTAAAACACCATTTTATCCCTCTGATATGAATTTGGATTAATTTCGACTAATTTTGCAAATCCCGGAATTTGGGGGATTAAGGGGTGATTAGTGGAAATTAGCGAATTTATGCATGATTAAAATCTGGAAAAATATTCAGAAATTCTGAAATATTGTTTTAGACCTCTGTTAGAAAATTTGGCTAATTTGAATAAGTTTTGCTAATTATACGCTTAAACATGATTAAGGGGGATTATGGGAAAACATGGGGTTTTTGGCTATGTTTGATCCGTTTTAACATACCATATTGTTGTTTTGCTGTTTTTGGATGCTTGTACATGTTGCTATGACTGTATGGTATGCTTTGTGATTGATTAGAATAGTTAGAATGGTCGAAAACGCCGTCGAATGGCGTAAACAACTCGCTGGACAAAGTGCAGGAACTGCAGACAGGGACCGGATCGGATCCCCTTTATCCGAACTGAACCACTCTCCACGATCCGACCCGATCCGCTTGTGGTGATGGAGACCGACCCGATCCGCCTGGAAGCTCGTGAACAGGTGGCCAAGGAGGTGCAACTCGCGAACCGAACCGCCCGTGGAGTATTCTTCTCCGACCCAAACCCGATAGCATCCTCCGATCCGACCCGAAGGAACTTGTCACGAACCGAGATGTTAAGTACGACCTGGTTGTATCTGAACCGATCCGGAGCTTGGCTACGATCCGAACCACCACGAGTTGGAGCATGGAGCACGACCCGACCCGATCCGGTGCATCATGGAGGGACTTGAGGAACTCGATCCGAGGTGATGAAGCAATCCGAACCGAACCAAGGAAGAAGGAGAAAACCGATCCGGTGATGACCAGTAACCCGAGATGCAAAGGTAGTTCAAATGGAAGTTAGAGCTCAGGATCCAGTTGGGAACCAATGAGTTCACTTCATGGTTGGGCTTTGCTGCGGGACGTGTGCAAAGGGGTTGTCAGTATTCATAACTTTGGTCCACCACTGAGAGATGGATAGTGGGCTTATAGTGATAGTTACACGGGATTGGATTCCGTCATGGCCCAAAGTATTAGGTGACCAAAGTAGTGGATATCGTATGCTTTATGCACTGAGTGAGGGATGTGAGGATGATTGCTATGCTTGATTGTTTGACACCACTATGACATACACACCCCCACCCCCGTATCTCTTACACAGTATGTTAATGGCACCTTAGAGTATTGTACGGTATGTAGTGCTAACTCTTTGGTTGCAGGTCCAGGTTCAGGTATGATTGGATTATACCTATTATTGTTCTGTTTTGTTGCTTATCGCTCATACCAGACTTTTTGTCTGACCCTGAGTTTTATGTCTCTTCTTATTACTCTGGGTGCTCACATGAGCAGACTAGAGACAGGTTAGCTGGTGGTGCGCGAGTAGCTGATTCGGAGGCGAGAAGGAGGCTTCCACATATGATATATAGATATTCTCCCTGTGTCGCTGGTAGTCGCTACTTGGGCATTAGTAGTGTACCTCCTTTATCTTGCTTTTGCTTTTTGAGACAGTTTGAAAAGTTGTAATAATGATGGCTTTGGATCATAAGCTGTACTTGAATTTTCCGCTGCTATGTTAGTTTATTTTCAGCTTATGCATTGTCTCACCTGTTTTATGTCAAGTATGTTGTTATTATATTTTATCCTATGCGCTGTGAGACATTCTACAGGTTCCTTGTTAGTTCATTCCCTTCTTTCCTTTCCTTCTGACGACCGTCCCATGCTAACTGGACATGTGTACAACGCACTTTTGGAGTAAATGTCGGTTGGTGCAGGGCGGGCCGTCACATTTGGTATCAGAGCTCTAGGTTGCGTAGTTAACCTAGGGAAAGACACTAGGGAGAGATAGTACGTATACGAGAGTGCGTATTTGTGATTACTTTGGTTTTCAAAAGCTATATATATATATATATACTATTAGTAGTATAAGAATGAAGTCGTACTGCACTAGCACCACTATGGGGTCGTTAATCGTTTCCCCTTTTACAGATTGACGATGAGTCGATATGCTAGAGGTGCTGGTAGGGGAGCCAATAATGGGAATGCTGCTGACATGAGGGTGATGTTTACTGACCTCATGAGAGACATGCTTACGGAGGTGCAAGGGGCAGTTCCCAATCCCGGAAATGGTGGTGGTCCAGTAGTGCAGGCGCCTAGGGTCGATTTCGCCAAGTTGTGCAAGGATTACACTAACCTTGGTGGGAAGCCGTTCCACGGAATGGAGTCAGCCACATATGTTCAGGATTGGTTGGATAGCTGTGATCGTATCTTCGACGACTTGGGTATCGAGGATGCGATGAAGAGAAGGCCAGCGTCTCGTCAACTGCAAGGGCGAGCGATGAATTGGTGGAATGCCATTAGAACAGCTACTCCAGAAGATTAAGTTACTTGGAATCAGTTTAAGACTCGCTTTTGTGATAAGTTTATTCCAACTGCTCATAAATCAGAACTATTCAGGAAGTTCTTGGAGCTTAAGCAGAATGGTAGAGCAGTCTCGGAGTATATCGCTGAATTCGACACTTTATCGAAATATGGATGGTCCCATATCGATACAGTCGAAAAGAAGAACGAGAAGTTCATAACTGGCTTGGATGGGTACTTGGGGGAAAGATTATAAACCATATCGATGAGACGTTCGAATCTATTGTAGGAAAGGCATTAAGGTCTGAGAGCCTTTTCCCTAAGTCGAAGACCGAAGTTGCTATTGCATCTACAGAGGAGCCAAAGCCGCAAGCAGGCGGTGAAGGCAAGAAGAATTCTCAGAGCAAGAGGAAGCAGAACCCGACCAAGGATGGTCAGAATAAGAAAAATAAGAAAGATGGCGAATGCTTTAGTTGTGGCAAGAAGGGCCACTATTCCAGAGATTGTCGAGAAAAGCCTGGGGAAAGGAAGTGCTTTAACTACGGCCAAGCGGGACATCACAAGGATGATTGCCCACAACCTCCTAGGGAGAAGCAGATTGTGAAAGCGTATGCTATCAACGATGTTCCTTCTTCATCGAATGCTCCAAGTGCGGCGCAAAAGGGTAAGGGTGTCGTTATAAAAGGTATGCTTTCTATTTAAGATGTTTTTGTTTGGGTATTGTTTGACAAACCCGAGATAATCGATAGACCTCTAGTTGTGACGAACCCGATTGGTGGTTCGACTAGTTTTGGCATGATTTGTTGTAATGTGGTCTTATCGAGTCATGGACGTATGTTTGTTGTGATTGCTTTGTTTTGGGCTTCACTGGGTTTAGCATTATTTTGGGGAGTCGATCTACTCTAAAGGAATAGGGTGGTATTAGGTACCTACCTAGTGATGGCGATAGTAACTGGAGTTAAGGAAGCTAAGTGGTTAAAGTTGTAATAAGTTATAGTTGTCTCTGGGAGGAAAAAGAGTGCTCCAGTGCTAGATTGTTTTGCTAGTATCACCTCACATGGATTGCTCGAATTCGGAGGAGATGTTCCTTGGGTGCTTGTCTGATATTGGTTTAGGCCTTTGGGGCTTGTGCTTGGGGAATGTCGAGTTCGACTAGGATGGTTTGCGTGAGAGATAAATAGTTGTTGCGATTTTTCATTGGATGATATCTTGGTTTACTTGAGGAGTGATGGGCAGTCGTGGCATGATAAGACTGTTCAATGGTATAGACTACCCGAGTTAGACTCAATAGGGTTATGAGATGACTCGAGTGGGACTCGAGAAAGATGCAAAGTAATGGATTGTTTAGGACCCTATGTTGATGTTCTCTATTGGATAGTAGAATTTTGAAGGAATAGGATGTGCTCGTTGATCATGGAAGATACAACGAAGATTAGGGCGATTCAAGTTGGACTTGAACTCGTAAATGAAAATGGGTGTTCGTTGATCTTGGAGATGCAATGAATAGGGAGACGACTCACGTTGGGCTATGGTTTGTCGCTAATGGATACTCAAGACTGGGTCTGAGTTATAGATTGACTCGAGTTGGACTCGAGAAGGCTGTAAGGAATTTGATTTAGCTCGAGTTGGACTCGAGAGGGGAAGCAAGACAATGGATAGACTTGGGTTGGACTCAAGTATTTTAGGCGGACTTAAAGCAGGGGTATCTGGGGACGCCCGTTACCCTAGATCCGTTGGACGTGATCTAGTTATCCTTGGAGGATAAACGTACGTTGGACGTACGGTATTCCGTAGGGAGGCGGGGCTTCCATTGGCCTGGGATTGGTTGGACCAGTCAAGTAGGCATCGGTGTATGTATGGAGGCTGGGCTTCCATTAGTTATTGATGTTGGTTGGACCAGACATACTAGAATCGACGTATTGGGATTGGTTAGACCAGTCATGTAGGTGTCGATGTGTTTATGAATTTAGAAGGTGATAGGTAGGACTTGTTTGATGGATGTTACGGTTGCTATGTTGTTCCTATTTTTCTTCCCTTGAGTAGACTATCACCTGTGGGGTTCCAGCGATGGGGAACAAAGTGTAGTAGGACTATGAGCCAGTGCAGTAGAGTCGTCATGACTCGAGGGGCAAAGTGGACATATTAAAGGAATAGTAAGGCTATGAGCCAGTGCAGTGGAGTTGTTATGACTTCATGGGGCAGAGTGGACATAGCAAAGGACTAGTGGCTATGGATCAGTGCAGTGGAGTAGCCATGACTCCATGGGGCAGAGTGCTCATAGTAAAGGATTTGGGTGCGGTAATAGTTGCATTGAGTAGGAGACATGCCAGTTTAGGGGTTTTGTTTCTAGGATGGAAGCAACTAAAGTATATCACAGGATATGATTTCGGGCCCAAGAGTTAATTGGATTCAGAAACACTAGTAAGCTTGACAATTAGATCGATTTTGATTGAGTGGATTGGTTCCAGTTAGAAGGACGTTCCTAATCTATTGGAAACCATCTCTAGGGTAGAGATGGGTATCGATGGAAAGAGATTGATCAAGTAAGGATTTGATCGAGAAGGGTGGCTTCGAAAGAATATGGGACTAGTTGTACCCAACGTAGATGGACTGAGAGGTGAAGTGCTTAGAGCATATCATCACCCGAAATTGACTATACATCCCAGTGGTAACAAGATGTATTGAGACATGGAGCAGATCTACTACTGGGAAAGGATAAAGAAAGACGTTGGGAAGTTTATGTCCAAATGCATGAATTGCCATTTAGTTAAAGCTGAGCAAAGGAAGCTTAGTGGTTTGTCACAACTGTTGAGAACAAGTCTCAAATGGATTATATTGATAGTTTACCAAGGACTAAGTCAGGTCATGATGGTATTTGAGTGAATTGTATATTAGAGAATGAAGGCTACCCAAGATAGGCAGAAGACTTATCTCGATAAGAGACGAAGAGATTTGGAATTCTTCGTTAACAACTTGGTGTTCGTCAAGATCTCTCCATTGAGAATGTGATTCGGATTGGTTGGAGAGGTAAGTTAGCACCAAGATTTGTTGGTCCATTCCCAGTCCTCGAGCAAGTTGGGAATTTGGCATATGAAGTAGAGCTACCTGACAAGATGGCGGGAGTTCACAACGTATTTCATGTTTCCCAGTTAAGGAAGTTTGTGCAAGACCCTAATGTGGCTATTTCACCAGATCAGTTGGACGATAGCAAGGTTGAACCCGAGGCGGTTGAGAACCGCAAGCCTATGCGTATTGTTGGGAACGATACGAAGCATCTTCAAAGGAAGGCGGTGAAACTAGTCAAAGTCCAGTGGGGTGAGAATGAAAAAGACTGTACTTGGGAAACAGAGGAGGATATAAGGAAGAAGTATCCAGAATTCTTTGCCTGGTAAGGTTTTGGTAGTGATAGTTTCTTCCCTTGTTAGTAAACCGCATGCTAGAATAGACTTGTTTTGCATGTTGATTGTTGTTTTATGGTTGATAGGCATGCGGGACCCTTTGTGTGTTTTGGTTAGGGAATTTCGGGGGCGAAATTTCTTAAGGGGGGAGAATGTAACAACCCGCATTCTACGCATCGAAGGATCGTAGAATATTTATTTCTTTCTCATACGAAGTCGTATGGTCATGTAGAGTTGGGGGACGACTATTGGGGTCATTTCCCATGTTCATGATTTTTGCCGATTTTTAAATGACCGTTTTGCCCCTAGCTGATCTTGTTTTGGCCATAACATTTGATTGGAAAGGAGTTTTGACCTGAAACCACTTCCATTGGCTTCGAATGATGGTTTACCTTTCCGTAGAGTGGTCACATGTGAAAAACGGACTTACCCTTTGGGATATATGGCTGAATTAAGGTTCAGAAGGTGAAAAACAGTTTAATTGGGCTAAACCGGGTAGTTAACAGCTTGGCCCATAACCCATTTCGGGATTAGGGTTATGAGGAGGCTGACAGGGTTTGGGAAATCATTTCATTTCAGTTTTTGAGCCGCCACTTTCATTCTTGAAACCCTAGCCATGGCCTCCACTCTCTAAATCTCTTCAAAACATCTCCAAATCACCTACAACTTGAAGATTGGGATTAGCAACATCAAATTAAGGGAGATCTTCACCAAATCAAGATTAGAGCTGCTGGAACATATTAGAATTCGACCCAAATAGAGAATCATTTCAGATCTATAGTTTACTTTGTGGCAAAGGTGAGTGATTTGCATTGTTTTTCACTAATTACGGCTAATTATGGTAATTAGCGAAATTATGGCTCAGAAAAATCTAGAAAAATTCCTAAAATTCTAAAACACCATTTTATGCCTCTGATATGAATTTGGGTTAATTTCGACTAATTTTGCAAATCCCAGAATTTGGGAGATTAAGGGGTGATTAGTGGAAATTAGCGAATTTATGCATGATTAAAATCTGGAAAAATATTCAGAAATTCTGAAATATTGTTTTAGACCTCTGTTAGAAAATTTGGCTAATTTGAATAAGTTTTGCTAATTATACGCTTAAACATGATTAAGGGGGATTAAGGGAAAACATGGGGTTTTTGGCTATGTTTGATCCGTTTTAACATACCATATTGTTGTTTTGCTGTTTGTGGATGGTTGTACATGTTGCTATGACTGTATGGTATGCTTTGTGATTGATTAGAATAGTTAGAATGGTCGAAAACGCCGTCGAATGGCGTAAACAACTCGTTGGACAAAGTGCAGGAACTGCAGACAGGGACCAGATCGGATCCCTTTTATCCGAACCGAACCACTCTCCACGATCCGACCCGATCCACTTGTGGTGATGGAGACCGACCCGATCCTGTAACGGCTGGAAATTTTCGACTCCTCGAGAGTCGGAAATTCCGCGACGTTAGTGAAAGAATTTAGAAGGTGAGAAAGAAAAGATAGAACTATTAGAATAGAAGAAGAAGAAGAACATCAGAATCATCAGAGTAACACGAATCTCACAGTGGAACGAATAACATATAATATATAACATAGCTTTGAAGTAAACAGTTATATATATACAATAGCACTTATCAGAGTACAACACTTACAACACAGCGGAAATAACTATAGCTATAAAATCTTGCAGCCTCCTGCTCCAAGCTCTCCAAGTATATATGTAAATCCCGACTACTTGACTGCCCGTACAAATTTAGACACCCAAGAGTTTAGGGAAACAACAAAATAAACTCCGGGTCAGTCATAGGACTGGTATGAGTAAAATAGTTTAAAACAGGTATAGGATATCTCATAAGACCACGCCATGAATACGGAACGGGTTTTTCCCTTATGAGTATCTGAACAACTTTGACAAGCAATATCATTTTGAAATTATAATAATGTCTAAGTACAAATAGGTATCAATCTAGCAGAAACGCTTGCATCTCACGTTCTACATACATAGTATAAAATCATAAATCGCAGGGCTCTTATCGGAGAATGGATTCCAACAGACAAGGTATGGGAGCACCTTCTGAATAGTGTACTCTAGAGGTGATACACTCAGGGTTCAACAAGAACGTCTTGCAACCCAGCCACACATGACCGCTCACTCATTTAGCTTGAGTGTCGCGAATATATTGCCACCACGGTTATAGGCCATCAAACCGTCATCCGAAGATACAGAATCAAAAAGAAGTATAAATATGAATATTCTCTAGATCGGTGACAATACACCCTGCTTGGGGATGACCCAACTAGCCATGCTGCCTAGCCCAACTTTTGTTACTTCCCGGTGTGAGGCTAGAAGCTACGTCTATCTTCAGAACATCTGATCACCATTCACTTTGAATGCCACATCGTCATACCCACCAAATCACAAATTGACTTATCCAAAAATAACACGGGTATATAGCTAAGAGAAACGAATTCCTCCGCCACCAAACATGAATACGTTTGAACAGATCAACTTACGCGATCCATTGGATATACTCTGTCAGACCTTCTTCCATATACGTTGTCCTGGGACTGGACAAACCGAAGGCACTATTCAGTATATCCATCTTAGTCACTGTTATCTAAGACTTATACAACAGCCCTTGCACTTTACTCCGTCTTCAATTTATCTTTGGCATATATTGCTCGCAACGCTTATGCCAATACAGAGTGGTTCTTTGGATAATAATCCAACCGGTCTCTCCATATTAACAACGTTAAAATGGTAAAAACTTTGATAGTCTGTGATTCAATTATCAAATGAAAACATGTCGGTGTACAAACAACGATCTTATTTCCAAATGGAAATTCGATCGATCAATCATCATATGTTCATATTTCCTTATTTCATATATTTAGAAAATATATGTTATTAATCATTGGAAAACATTTCCATAGTTATTTTCACATCACTATTATTTCGCAACTATCAGTCCCTAACTGTAACTAGTATGAGAACAATTCTCTAAGTATCAATACGGAAGGTCGAAACCAACATCAGATCGTCATTTAGAAAACCGTTCAACTTACCCTCTCCAGTCAGTTTCTGAATTTGCTTAACTCTATTTCTTAAATTCTTATCATGAAAACATTTCATTTTCTACGTTTAGAAAACATATCTGACTATATTTGGAAAACGTTTCCAAAACTCATTTACGGATTTCCAATGAACGTTGTATAAAACATCGTTTCGCTTAATCCATTTATCGCCTATTCCTTAGCTTTATTCCTAATCAACCTTTTAGATCGAACCACAACTATTCCTTTGTCAATTCTGAAGTCAATCAAGTTGGGGTATAGTTACCTCTCAGACCTTAATTGAACAACGTCCTTTACTGTGAAATAGATGAAGTTCGTCACCCACTTTTTCCAATCATCTGTTTACGCAAATTCTCGGATTCAGGTTACGAATCCACTTCTTATATGACGGTGTTTGATTATAACTATAACGTTATAATTTCTACTTCTGCAATATCTAACCTAAATTATAACTTTATCTCCTAACTCGAATAATTTAACAGACACCTAATTTCTAAATCAATAACTAAATCTTGATTTAAACCCTGGAAAGTAAATAGTACTTTCCCGAATTCGCTATAATCGAATTTGATGTATCACTCTCTTTCGAGTAATCTCTATTTGATTAACTCTTCTTCGAATAACCTATATTCGATTATCTCTCTTCGAATAACTCATATTCGAAATCTCTCTCTTTCGAATAAACAATATTCGATCTCTTTCTTTCGAATATGCTATATTCGAAAATCTCCTTTCGATTTACAAATCGATAACTCCTTTCGATCAAACTAAAATCGATAACTCCTTTAACTCTATTCGAATAACTAATATTCGACTCACTCCTTTGGATCGACTTATTTGATTAACTCCTTCGAATAACTAATTCGAATAACTTACTTTCGAATAACCAATATTCGATTCACTCTAACTCGATTACTTAATTCTAATCGATTTACTCCATTTCGATTCAACTTAATTCAAATCGATTAACTTAACTCAAATTGATTAACTCCTTTCGAATAACTAAATTCGATTTAACTCTAATTGAATAACTAATATTCAATTAACTCTTACGTGTTTAACTCTATTCGAATAAGTAATTCGAATCACTCTAATGTGTTTAACTCTATTCAAATATCTAATTCGAATAACTCATTTCGAATAACTAAATTCGATTAACTCTTTTAACTTTACTCGAATAACTATATTCGATTAACACCTTCTTTCGAATAACTATATTCGATTAACTCTTCGACTAACTCCTTTGGATTAACTAACTTCGAATAACTCCTTAGGATTACTAACTTCGAATAACTCCTTTGGATTAACTAACTTCGAATAACCAATATTCGATAACTACTCTTCGAATAAATAATATTCGGTAGCTCTTCTCAAATGAATAACATTTGATTTCTCCACTCGCATAAACTATATTCGATTACTCTTCCCTCGAATACTCTATATTCGATAACTCTACTTCGAATAAGTGATATTCGACAACTCTACTCGATTAAATCCCCTTGGATAACTCTAACTGGTCAACTCTAACTGAGTAACTCTAACTGATCAACTCTAACTGGTCAACTTTAACTGGTCAACTTTAACTGGTCAATTCTAACTGTTTATCTTTAACTGGTAAACTTTAACTGGTTAACTCAAATGGTTTAACCCAACTGATTAACTCAAATGGTTTAACCTAACTTGATTTACTTGTCTTGATTAACTGAACTAACCCACTTAGTTTAACTTAGTTAATTCACTTTGATTAACTCTAACCGATTTACTTATTTTAACTCAGCTAATTCACTTTGATTAACCCAACAAATTTACTTCGATTAACCAATTAGTTTAACTTGACTAATTCACTTAGTTTGACGCAACTAATCCACTTTGATTTACAAATTAGTTTAACTTAACTAAGTCACTTAGTTTGACGCAACTAATTCACTTTGATTTACCAATTAGTTTAACTTAACTAATTCACTTCGATTAACCGCTTAGTTTATCTTAACTAATTTACTTTGGTTAACTTAACCAATTACTTTGATTAACTCGACTAACTTGCTTTGGTTAACCTAACAAATTACTTTGTTTAACTCTATTCGAATAAGAAATTCGAATCACTCTAATGTGTTTAACTCTATTCAAATATCTAATTCGAATAACTCATTTCGAATAACTAAATTCGATTAACCCCTTTTATTAACGTTTATTCATTTCAAAAGATTTCCTTTTTACAACGCTTATCCGTTGATAAAGATTTACTTTTTACAACGTTTATCCATTTATAAAGATTTACTTTTAGTAACGGTCCTTCCCTTTATAAATGTCCTTTTAATAACGTTTCTACTTCTCTATATAAGTCCAGACTTATATATATTCCATTTATCAACGATAAATAATTTATTTAATTTATAAAACATTATTTATAAATTAATCTACTTCAATTTATCTGTTTAAAACAGATTTCCTATTTAATATCTCATTTAAATCCATATCGTGTTATACCGTGTGCGAAGCACGTGTTTAAATCTATCCTTGTATAATTCTATTTATTTTCCGAACAAGTGTTCCTTTATTATTTCCCTAAATAAATATTCCTTCATTCCATTTATTTATAATCTAAATAAATGTTCCTTTATTTATTTCCTAAATAAATAAATGTTTTCATTTTATAAAATCCTATCGATTTTATAAATAAGATTTATTTTCAATATAAACATTGAAAATTCCCTTTTTACATTCTAGTATCACCTACGGTGTTTAACGTGTCGTATAACAATGATCGGTATCATTCAAACATATGAAATCAATAACAGATTTCATAACACATCATATATCACAATATATGAAAAACGGTAAAATAAATGTTGAGGAATCCAGTCGGATTCCTCCAACCTGTTTCCCTGCATCCACAGATGTTACACAATAAAATATACATCAATTTCATTCCAACATGAAATATACTGATGAATTGAATCAATATTTGATTGTCGTTTATATATATAACTATATCTATGTTTCAATCAAATCTATTTAACAGTCCAAACTATCAATACACAGCAATCAAATCATTTAACACAGTTTATATAAAAATATAAACTGAGGAGAGTTAGTGAGTTTTACTCACATTGGACTGTTATCGTTAAAAACGATTAACTGTCTTTGATTTAGACGGACAATTTATTTTAAACTAAATTGTAACGAGCTCGGATTCACTCCCAGTCAGCTTCATTGTGAAGCTCTCGCCCATACGGTCCCAACGCAACTGACGGTTCGCCAATCTGATATCGTATGTTGAAGATACAAACGATTTACTTAATACACTTTTAATAATAGAATTAACTTAGATTTTAAATAAAAATGGGCCTCACCAAAAGAAATTCGGCCCATTCCCCTTTTATCAGCCCACGTTGCTTGTCCCCCCTTCAACCAATAACTACGGGCTTTACTTTTAAAACTCTCGGCCCACCAACCAGTTTCGCTCCACACCATTTCCGCACCTTCATCCCACCAGAACTCCTCATCGTTGACTGCATAATTGCCCTCGCTACAGCAAGTGACAAACCCCACAAAAACACTCCACCGTTTCCAGTATTTCTTCATCACATTAAAAATCCTGGTACCACATCACCAAGCTAACCGGGTTTAAACGCATAACTCATGCGTACAGTACAAACGAACGCACAAACACATTCCCCTTTGCTGTATTTAAACCCACGGTACCCTCTACAACTCAGATTTCATGAACAACCAGTCCCCACTTTCCCTATCACTCAATAACGTCCCACAAACCTGGAGTCTAACCTTCGTCGGTGCCACCAAGAGTCATCGTACAGCCCTGCCTCACCATCGACCAACTGTAGACCGTTGGACCACCAGCCGGACCCTCCACCTAACCACTGCCTCGCCTGACCAACCCTGACCGGAGTTCGTCAGCCCTACGCATCCACGTCCGTCCACTTCCTGAATCGGCTGCAGCAAGGCACCTCATTTTCAGATAAAAATCGAGAGCACGATAAGATTGAGGGAGAGACAAACTTGTTTGCTTTCCATTTTGGGTTTTCTTCGATTCGTTTTGGCTGAGGTGATTTTCGTTTTGAAGAATGGAGGCGGCATGTTTTCTTTTGACCACACAGACAACAAGTTTTAGGGTTGGGCGGGGAGAACGATATTTATAAAAGGAAAATAAGAGTTGTTGTATTCTTCTTGTCCACGAAAATTTAAAGGTGAAAATATAGGTCACTCAACATTAGATTTGACCACAGGAAAAGTAGTTTATAAAAGGAGTGGTTATTGATATTATATTATTTCATAAGGGTACCTCATTCCGTAAAATTCTATTTACATACGAACCGCTATGGACTGAAATAACCATACCGTTGTGATCAGCGATGCCCCACGATCTCAAAAATGTAATAACGTCGGTAGGTTAACTCATATTTTGAAAACTCAAAATGTCGATTACAGGGTACGAAATACTTCAAATAAAAAGTTGCTTATTTAATTTATTAAAAATTACAATAAAATTCTAAAAATTATTATATCACTATTTCACAAAAGAACCTTGTCTAAATTCAAACCCGATCTCTAGTTATATCGAATAAACCATTACGGTCGATAAACGATTCTATAGCGACTATTTTAAAATTTGATTTGGACATATCTCAAAATCTACACGATGAAATCATGATTTTTCTCTTCCACTAGAAAGATATACTCCACCAGCTCCACACGTTTCTTGTTTCACAGAAATCCGGCTTAAAACGAATCATGTACATTCAGTTGAAGTTCAAATCGCCAATTTGCGAACTGCCGCGACGTTACGGGCTCGATTATAATTATTATTATAAATTATAAGTTCGAACGTTTTACTTTAAGTTATCGATATCGCCAAATCGATATATAAATAATTAAATAAATTAATTATTCGACAGCTAACAAAACGCGCCATTACAGATCCGCCTGGAAGCTCGTGAACAGGTGGCCAAGGAGGTGCAACTCGCGAACCGAACCGCCCGTGGAGTATTCTTCTCCGACCCGAACACGATGGCATCCTCCGATCCGACCCGAAGGAACTTGTCACGAACCGAGATGTTAAGTACGACCTGGGTTGTATCCGAACCGATCCGGAGCTTGGCTATGATCCGAACCACCACGAGTTGGAGCATGGAGCACGACCCGACCCGATCCGGTGCATCATGGAGGGACTTGAGGAACTCGATCTGATCCGAGGTGATGAAGCAATCCGAACCGAACCAAGGAAGAAAGAGAAGACCGATCCGGTGATGACCAGTAACCAAGATGCAAAGGTAGTCCAAATGGAAGTTAGAGCTCAGGATCTAGTTGGGAACCAATGAGTTCACTTCATAGTTGGGCTTTGCTGCGGGACGTGTGCAAAGGGGTTATCGGTATTCATAACTTTGGTCCACCACTGAGAGATGGATAGTGGGCTTGTAGTGATAGTTACACGGGATTGGATTCCGTCATGGCCCAAAATATTAGGTGACCAAAGTAGTGGATATCGTATGCTTTACGCACTGAGTGAGGGATGTGAGGATGATTGCTACGCTTGATTGTTTGACACCGCTATGACATGCACACCCCCACCCCCGTATCTCTTACACAGTATGTTAGTGGCACCTTAGAGTATTGTACGGTATGTAGTGCTAACTCTTTGGTTGCAGGTCCAAGTTCAGGTATGATTGGATTATACCTGTTATTGTTCTGTTTTGTTGCTTATCGCTCATACCAGACTTTTTGTCTGACCCAGAGTTTTATGTCTCTTATTATTACTCTGGGTGCTCACACGAGCAGACTAGAGACAGATTAGCTGGTGGTTTGCGAGTAGCTGATTCGGAGGCGAGCAGGAGGCTTCCACATATGATATATAGATATTCTCCCTGTGTCGCTGGTGGTCGCTACTTGTGCATTAGTAGTGTACCTCGTTTATCTTGCTTTTGCTTTTTGAGACAGTTTGAAAAGTTGTAATAATGTTGGCTTTGGATCATAAGCTGTACTTGGATTTTCCACTGCTATGTTAGTTTAATTTCAGCTTATGCATTGTCTCACCTATTTTATGTCAAGTATGTTGTTATTATATTTTATCTTATGCGCTGTGAGACATTCTACAGGTTCCTTGTTAGTTCATTCCCTTCTTTCCTTTCCTTCTGACGACCGTCCCGTGCTAACTGGACATGTGTACAACGCACTTTTGGAGTAAATGTCGGTTGGTGCGGGGCGGGCCGTCACAGAAAAGTTATGCTGATAAGAGGAGAAGGGATCTGAAATTCTCCATTGGCGACTTGGTGTTTGTCAAGATTTCTCCATTTAAGAGCGTGATACGATTTGGTAGGAGGGGCAAGTTAACACCAAGATTTGTTGGTCCGTTCCCAGTTCTCGAGCAAGTTGGGAATTTGGCATATAAAGTTGAATTACCAGAGAAGATGGTAGGAGTTCATAACGTATTTTATGTTTCCCAGTTAAGAAAATTCATGCACGACCCCAATGCGACTATTTCACCTGACTAGTTGGATGATATCGAAGTAGGACCCGAGGCGGTTGGGAACCGCAAGCCGATTTTTATTGTCGAGAACGACACGAAGCAACTTCGAAGGAAAGCAGTAGATCTAGTCAAAGTTCAATGGGGCGAGAATGAGAATGACTGTACTTAGGAGACAGAGGAGAGCATTAGGAAGACGTATCCAGAACTCTTTTCCTGGTAAGTTTTAATTATAATTAGTTTTCCGCATGATAGGTTGGACTTGTTTTTTTTTTTTTGTATGTTTGATTGTTGTATATGGCTGATAGGCATGCGGAATCCTTTGTTTGTTTCTTAGTTAAGGAATTTCGGCGGAGAAATTTCTTAGAAGGGGGAGGGGGGGGGGAGGAGAATGTAACGACCCGCATTCTATGCATCGAAGGATCGTAGAATATTTATTTCTTTCACATACGAAGTCGTATGGTCATGTAACATTGGGAGACCACTATTGGGGTCATTTCCCATGTTCATGATTTTTGCCGATTTTTAAATGACCGTTTTGCCCTAGTTGATCTTGTTTTGGCTATAACTTTTGCTTGGTAAGGAGTGTTGACATGAAACCACTTTCATTAGATCCGGATGAAGGTTTACCTTTCCGTAGAGTGGTCACATTAGCCAAACGGACTTATCGTTTGGAAGATATGGCTGAATTAAGGTTTAGAGGGTGGAAAAACAACTTAATTGGGCTTAACCGGGCGATTAGCAGCTAGGCCCACTAGGGGATTTCGGGATTTGGGGTATTTAAGGGCTGTTAGGGTTAGGAATTTCGGTTTTTACTCATTTTCCAGCCGCCACATACACCATAGAAACCCTAACAATGGCCTCCAACATCTAGAATCATCTCTAATCCCCGTTTAATCAAGGATTAAGCTTAGGGACATCAAATCAAGGAGAAATAACACATTTCTGAGTTAGAGCTGCTGTTAGACATTGGTATTTGCCAAATCAGAGGAGTTTCAGTCCTGAAAGTTTTAATTGTGGCAAAGGTGAGTGATTTGCAATATGGTTAATTAAGGGTAATTAGTGTTAATTAGCGAATTTAAACATGATTAAATTCTGGAAAAATATTTATAAATTTCGAAATATTATTTTAGGCCTCCGTTAGAAATTTGGGTTGATTTGGTTAAGTGTTACTAATCCTATCATTAGATTTGCTTAAACATGCTTAAGGGGAAAACATAGGTTTTTGGGTTAGTTTGATCAGTTCTGACATATCAAATTGTTGTTTTAGTGTTTATGGTTGATTCTCTATGTTGCTATGACTGTATGGTATGCTTTGAGATTGATTAGAAAATTTAGAACGGTCGAAAACGCCGTCGTATGGCGTAAAACAGTAGCTGGAAAAGTTGCAGGAGATGTGCAGGGTTTCGGATCAGATCGGATTATAAGGCTCAGATCGGATCGGTGGATCGGGCAAGGGGAATACGAATCAGATCAGAACTTGGCACTAGCGGAGCCTTAGCAACAAGGAAGGCCACTTGCAAAGAGTTGGAGTTGGGTGGGGATCAGATCGGAGCTGAGCATGGGATCAGATCAGATGGAGTGCCACAACCGAACCGACCTGGAGGGTGTTGACCGAACCGAACCGAATGGATGACCAGGAGCTGAAGCATGTCGAACCGAACCAAGAGAAAGCCACCAAACTGAACCGGATGTATGCTACTGCTTCTATGCGATAACTCTTCTGAAGACCAACTCCAATTCGACCAAAACTCGAGATGCAAAGGAGATCCAGATGGGAGGCTATTACTCAGGATCCAAATGGGATCAACGAGTTGACTTCATGATTGGACTTTGTTACGGGACGTGTGCAAAGGGCTTATCGACGTCCATAGCTTTGATTCACCACTAAAGGATGGATATTAGCTATGGACCAGTGCAGTGAAGTCATCATGACTTCATGGGGAAGAGTGATCGTAGCAAGGCTATGAGCCAGTACAGTGGAGTCGTCATGACTTTATGGGGCAAAGTGGACATAACAAGGACTAGTAGCTGTGGATCAGTGCAATGGAGTCGCCATGACTCCATGGGGCAGAGTGATCATAGCAAGGATATGTGTGATCAAGGTGGTGGATATCGTATGCTTTACGCGCCGAGTGAGAGATGTGAGGATGGTTGCTATGCTTGATTATTTTCCATCACTATGACATGCACACCCCACCCCCGTATCCTTTACACCATATGTTAGTGGCACCTTAGAGTATTGTACGGTATGCTGTGCTAACTCTTTGGTTGCAGGTTTAGGTATGGTTTAGTATAACTAATATTGTTCTGTTTTGCTGCTCATTGCTCATACCAGACTTTTGTATGATCCAGAGTTTTATCTCTTCATATTACTCTGGGTGCACTTAAACGGGCCGACTAGAGACAGGTTTGCTGGTTGTGCACGAGTAGCTATCCGGAGACGAGAAGGAGGCTTATACGTACTATTCTCTATATATATTCTCCCTGTGTTGTTGGTGGTCACTACTTTGGGCATTAGTAGTGTACCTTTCCTTTCTTTTGCTTTAGAGACAGTATTTAGAATTTGTAATAATGGTTATGGATCATAAGCTGTATTTTGGATTTCCGCTGTTATGATGATTATGGTTTAGTTTTCAGCTTATGCACTGTCACGCCTGTTTTATGTCAAGTATGTTATTATTATATTTTATTCCATGCGCTGTGAGACAGTCTACAGGTTCCTTCTTAGTTCAAATTCCCCTTTTCCCTTTCTTTGGCGACCGTCCCATGCTGGTTAGACATTGGAACAACGCACTTTCATAGAAATGTCGGCTGGTGCAAGGCGGGTCGTCACAAATCAAGATTTTAGTGCACTTTATTTTGGCTTGTGCTTGAGTCGCACATCACATATAATGTATAAATCAATCTAAAATACTTTTCCAAAAACATCCTTTCAAAGGAGCAAACTATAGTTTCTAAGTGTATTTAAACAAGGGTTCGAAAATATATATCATTAAAATATTGCTTATTACAACCCTACAAAAATTACAATTACTTTTTATTTTAAACAATCCTTTTTTAAAAGGGATTTTACATTTATAAACTGTTTTTTGTTTTAACCCGCCATTAAAAAGGTTGTTACTCTTTATATTTTGATGTCGGGATAGCTCAGGAATTGAGTACAGATGATTATGTGAGACCGCAAACAACTGGATTCATCGGAATATCACTTTGGAACAAACTTAATCGGAACTCAAAATTCAGCTAAGTACGGGATCGTTGAATCCGAGATACAAGGGAAAAGGTAAATTTTTGCCTAAGTGAGGGATTGGTACCAATCCGATATATACGATTTCAAGATTCAGAAACTTGACCGGAACTATGTCAAATGCTTTACTAATTATGCCCAATCTGACTCCTTAAGCGATCTAGGACCCCCTCCTTACGTCGGGTCATCTCATCTTGGTTGGCCTTCCTACATGATTTGGGATCGATTTGACTTGTCTCTTCAACTATAAATAGGCCCCAGGACATTAGAAAAAGGGATCTCTTCTCTTTTTCTTGGATTATCTTCTAGATTCTCCACTATGCAGGGACTCTGCCAAAATTTAAACTTAACTCCAATTTCTTCATACTCTTGTACTCAAACTCAAATTATGTTGTAATTTAGAAGTATAAATAACATATTACACCAAATGAATGTAGGTCAAAGTCTGTCGAACAAATATAAAAATCTTTTCATCTTTACTGCTTAATATTTTTTTATGACTATGATCTTTAAATTATATGCGATGTTCTTTGATTATTGGACATTTGGGGTGTTACGGTCGATTAACCAAAATGGAGTCGAACATTTTTGGCGTGCCAAGTAGGAAGCACACTTCTTTAATCTAAGGAAACTTCGTCTTAGGAAACAATGGTTAGGAAGAGGAAGAAGGATGCTTAACCAAAATGTGATATAATAAAAGGAAGTCGGGAGGCTTCCTCTTTTGGAAATCCCTCTACCCATCCCTTTAGGAAAGAGATGGATGAGATGGTTGATCAACTTCACAACCGCCTAAAACATAAGGAAAACCTACTTAAGAGGCAAGAGGAAATGGTGGCCAATTTCCTTAATCATATTGGAAAGAGTGAAAGACCAGAAGGTCAGGACGAATATGCTGGAGTTGGACCCAGCAACACTCGGACACTCATGATTGAACATAGGGAAACTGCCCCTATATCACAAGGGATCGGTACCGACTCGGTGATTACGAGTCGCAACCCCATCGGAGGCTCTGGACTTGTTGCTAATGCAATTCAATCTCAAGACTTAAGACTTAGACATGGAATTCAAGCACCGTATGGGTCAGGGTATTGGATCGGGCCAAACATGTGATGTTCTTGTTCAAGGAAATCAGATTGATGCCAACCCGACTTGAGCAACCAAAGTTGGACACTCTATTGTCGATATCCAAGGCACTCTGGTTGCAGATGCTACTTGTGATGGTTGACAACTTGTGGATGACGATAATCGGATAATGAATATGATATGAAGATCTTCGAGAGGTGGTTTACCTTGAAAGGAACTTAGATTGCGTTAATCAGTGTCCTTCAATTAGAAAATATGGAACTCAAGGAATGCACTGGACTTTAAGTTAATGGTGTTGGAAGCTTATGATAGGAAGAAGGATCTAATAGTTTAATCTTAGATATCCATGTCATATAGAGGTACTAGGGGCACCGAAAGAGGTTATAACTAAGTGTTTCCCATTATTTCTCTCGGATATTGCTTCCATGTGGTTTTGTAGTTTGAAAGCAATCTTGTTGGAAGCTGGAATGATTTTGTGGAACAGTTTCAGGTCCACATGTAACGACCCACATTTTTCAGCGATATAATTAATTTACTTAATTATTTAAATAATGATTTAGGGAATTAAATGGTCGTTAAATTAAATAACATTGAATATTTAATTAAAATAAATAATATATTTAATTTCTGAAATAGTCAGAAATAGTGGAATTCACAAAAGGTGTGAATTGGATCATCTGTGATATTTAATTCAGTTTAGAATTCAATTAGAATAACGAATATATTATTTGAATGGCAGTTTGAACATATAATTTTATTATAATTAAAATCGAGCTCGAAATGGCACTGCAGTTCATAATTTGGCGATTTGAACTTCAACTGAATGTACAGGATTCGTTTTAAGCTGGATTTCTATGAAATAAGAAACGTTCAGAGCTGATGAAGTATATTTTTCTAGTGGAGGAGAAAAATCGAGATTTCGTCGTGCAAATTTTTAGTTATGTCCAAATCAAATTTTAGAAAAGTCGCTATGGAATTCCTTTATAATTTATATCGATTTATTTATATTTTAGAATAGATTTTTAAGTATAAATCGAATATCGATGTAACATTGGATTTAAAATATCGAGTTATAAATCCCAGTGTAGCAGCATGCTATTTTGCTGTGAATATATACGATAATATTTATTTTTAAATATTAAATTTAATTGTTTTTAAATATATTTATATATTTAAAAAGGGTTATTTAGAGCTTTTAAAATAGCCAGTTTTGCAAATGACCTCAGAATTCGACGGAACTAATTTTGTTGGATCCGCAATGTTAAATTATTGTTAGATGTCAAGTTTCATGATTTTTGAAGTCAGTATGTGGCCGTACGGGATTTTAATGTGAAAAACATTCAGTATTTTGACGGTTAAAAATATGCTGTGTGAACATACGATGTCGGTATTCGACGAAACCAGTTTCGTTGGGACCGTAATGTTAAGTTGTAGCTGCATGTCAATTTTCATGATTTTTGGGTATCGTATGTGGTCACAGGAATTTTAGAGGACATATGTAAACAACGTATGCTTAAAAATATGTTAAATAATGGGATATAAAAATAATATTTTTACACTATATAATACCCTAACAACTCCTAAAACCTAATTCAGTTTTCTCATTAGCCAAACAAATTCCGCCGCTTATTCTTTTTCTCAATAAAAGATTTCGATCTTCCCAAAATTTCTTAAAAACCAAAATAAAATCCAATAAATCATGAAACAATCTTATTCGAAATCACTGTGAGTCCCTCTTCGTCCTGGAATAATCTTCAACCAGTTCGACGCAAAGTAACGATGCTCGACGCAATACCAGTAAAGGTAGGGTTGATTTTTTCTAGGATTTGGTGTATGGGTTTTCGAATTCGAGTGTTTGGTGATGTTTGTGGGTGAGTTTGGAATCATTTCTGAACTTTTGGGGTCTGTTGGGGGAGAAAAAGTTCGATACCTGCCCTGGTATTTGCGAAATGCTGGTTCTACGGAAGGGAACGGGTGAGCTCGAGTTCGATTTTTATTTGAAGGATTTGATGGAGTTTTAGAACAGGAGTTCAACGTTGGTTGCTTTGTATGATTTCATCGAAGAACTGAGATGCGGTTTGGAGTTGAAAAGTGGGAAATGGCTTACGGGAATAGAAGGAGCAGGTTCGGTCTTTGTTTAGGGAAGAAGAATTCAGTGGGTGCGGGCTTGAATTGATGATGAGCCGGTTTGAAATTTGTGAGCCCATTTATAATTTAAATCATGTTTGAATTTAATTAAATGTAAGTTATCTTCGAATTGACATAACTTGGTCATACGTGAATGAAATTCAGCGAAACTGATCATGTTGGGATCGTATGGACGGTGGCTACACCATGGAACTGACCGAGAGTGAATTGGGACTCGTTTGGATTTACGGTGGAATTTAACACCTGAATCGAATCAATGACCAATTATCGTTATTTAACGATAACCATCCAATGTGAGTAAAACTCACTAACTCTTCTCAGTTATATTTTTATAACGTATTTTTATAACTGATAACTATGGTTGTTTGCTGTGTGTTGGCTGTTTGGTTAAACTGCTAGTCAGTTGATTGAAATATAGATAACAATATGAATATAAATCGTTAAATCAAATATTGATTCTGTTTAGCAGAATACTTCATAGTGAAATGAAATTGATGTTAATTTTATTGTTTAACATCTGTGGATGCAGGGAAGCAGGTCTGAGGGACCCAACTGGGTTCCTCAACATTTATTATACTATTTTTCATATATTGTGTTATATGATGTGATATGAAATCTGTTGTTGATTTTGCATTGTTATATGGTACCTTAAATACCATATGGTATACTGGAATGTTAAAAAGGAAATTTTCAATGTTATATTGAAAAAGAAATGTTTCTAAAATCAAAAGATTTTATAAAAACAAAGCTATTTATTTAGTAAATAAATAGATTAAAAAGGAATACCTATTTGTTAATCAAATAGATATAATTGAAGGGAAATATCTGTAAAACATTTACAGATAGAATTGAAAAAGAAATATTTGTAAACTATTTACAAATAGAATTGAAAGGGATATTTATTTGAAAAATAGATAGAATAGAAAAAGGAAATATGTGAAAGATAAATAGAAAGAAAATAGTTAGATTATCAAAGGAATTACTTATAAAATAAATAGATTTTATAAATAGAAAATATCTTATAGAATAAATAGAATTATCAAAAGGGAAATTATTTGGTAAACAAATTGATTTTTTTAAAAGGAAATACTGGAAATGTGACTAGAGTTGTATAAAAGGAGAATTTTACATTTGAAAGATTTAAACCCGTGCTTTGCACACGGGTATAATATGATATGGATATAAAGCTATGATTTTAAATAGAATCTATTCTGACCGATAGATTGAGAGGATAAATTTATAAATAATATCTTGTAAATCTAATGAAATGTTTATCATTGGATAAATAGAATATATAAGTCAGGACTTATATAAAGAAGTAAGAATCGATTTCAACATCGATATTTGAAACTGAATAATTAGTTAGAGTAAATCGTTTAAAGGTAGAATTAATCGAATTAGAGTTAACTAAACATAGTTAATCAAATTAGGATTTAATTGAATATTTGTTATTCAATTAAAGTTGATCAAATATAGTTAATAGAGATAGAGCTAGTCAAATATAGTTATTCAGGAAGAGTTGCCATCTCGCACGACTGCTAGCGTAATTCGCAGGGTTGTTGATAGCCTATGGCGGTCGGATGTTTCCTGAGGGAATCAGACGTAACCATTGTGATCGCTGCGTTCTAGAGTTAAGCGAATGGTGTTAAATTGAGTATTAGCCATTTGAAATAAAGCTAAACAGACATAGTTATTCGAATATAAATTAATCGAAGATTAGTTATTCGATAGGAATTAAATATATTGAGTTAAATAAGTTGAGTTAATCAAGTAGGTTAATCAAGTTGAGTTAACTGAGTTGAGTTAATCAAACCGAGTTAATCCAAATGAGTTAAATCAAAGGAGTTATTCAAAATTGTTTATTCGAAAAAAATTGAGGGAGTTAATCGAATATAGTTTATTCAAAAGGAGATTAATCGAATTTAAATCATTCGTAGAAAGTTGATCGAGTGTAAATCATTCGAAGAGTGATTATCGAATATAGTTATTCGAAGAAAGTGTTATCGAATATAGTTTATTCGAAAAAGAGCTATCGAATAGAGATTATTCGAAAAAGAGAATTATACACTGAATTCAGTTATATTGAGTTCGGGAAAGAAATGTTTACTTCCCGGTTAAATCAAGATTTACTTATTTATTTATAGATGAGTGGGTAAGCTATTGAGTTAAATTAAGGAATAAAAGCTATATTTTGAAGTTGGATATTTAAGAAGAAGGGATTATAACACTATAGTTATAACCAATGTCTTAAAATAAAGAAGTGGAATCATAAATAGAATCCGAGAGTTTCGTAAGGAAGTTGGTTAATGAATTGAAAGGTGAGCTTTGTCTATTTTGAGGTTAGAAATGTTGTTCAGTTAAGGTCTGAGAGGTAATTATACCCCAACTTGATTGACTTCGTTTTTAACTAAGGAATGGGTAAGGTTCGATAGTGAAGATTGATTTAGTGAATTTAGTTAATGAGTGTAATGGTTTAAATTGGCTTAGTGATGTTTTACTTAAACATCTATTTAAATCAAATGAATAGATTTTGGAAACATTTTCCAAATATAATCAGAGATATTTTCTAATCATAGAAAATGAAAGGTTGATGAGAAAGAATACTGGAATGTCAGTAATACGTGAAACAGAGATGGAAATGTTTTCCAATGATTGATGATGTGTATTTTCTAGATTTAGAAAATAAGAATTTATAAATATATAGAAATGGAAATGAATAAATTAATGATAATTTAGTAGAAAGAGATAAATGTGGATTGATGATTGATCGATAGAATTTCCATCTGGAAATAATATCATTATTTACACACCTGTTTTTCTTTGATAGTTAAATCACCGACTATCGAAGTTTTTGACCATTTTATCATCGTCAATATAGAGAGACCGGGATCAGATGCATTATCTAAAAACCACTCTGTATGGACGTTAGCGTTGTGATCAAATATTGAAGATGGAGTTATGCAAGGGCTGTCCTGTTTATAGAATAGTGCCTTCGGTTTGTCCAGTCCTAGGACAAACGTGAATGGACGAATGTCTAATAGAGTATATCTAACGGATCGCGTAAGTTGATCTCTTCAAACATATTTACATTTGGTAGCGGAGGAATTCGTTTCTCTTATCTTTATACCCATGGTATTTTTGAAGAAATCAATTGGTGATTTGACGGGTATGACGATGTGGCATTCAATGTGAATGGTGGTCAAGTGTTTCAAAAGATACATCATGACCTCAAGCCTCATCAACCGGGAAATGACAAAAATCGGGCAGGCAGCATGGCTAAGTGGGTCGCTCCCATTAGGGTGTATATCACCTATCTAGAGAAAATCCATTTCATTCTTTCTCTTTGTTCGATGCTGTCACTTTTCGGGAAGACGGTGGGTAGCTCCCTACCGTTGGTTGTATACATTCGATACACTCAAGCGAAATGAGTGATCGGTCATGTGAGGGCCGGGTTGCAAGATGTTCTTGTTGAACCCAGTGTATTCGCCTCTAGAGATACACTATCGGCAGGTGGTCCCATACCTTGTCATAGTTGGAATCCAATCTCCAATAAGCGCCCGCGGTTTTGTTTGTATTCTATATATGTGGAAAGTGAGATGCAAGCGTTGTGCTAGATTGTTATTTACTTGTGATTAGTCATTATAATAATTGCAGAAAGTATTGGTTTTCCAAAACCATTTTGGGTTATCGTAAGGTAAAAACTGTCTGTGTTTATGTGTGGATCAGTCTTACGATTTCCTTTTCTTTTAAAAAGGATTTTGACAAGTTAAACCAAATGATTTGGGTTTACTCACACCAGTGCCATGACTAACCCAGAGTTTATTTTGTTTTGTTTTCCCTGAACTCTTGGGTGCCCAAATTTGTACGGGCAGTCAAGTAGTTCAGGTCTTTACAGATATTCGTGGAGGAGCTTGAAGCAGGATGCTTCATTATTATACATCTATTGTTATTTCCGCTGTGTGTAGGCATTGTACTCTGATAATGTTATTGTATACTGTGTTATTTCAAAGTTATGTTATACTATATTTTATTCGTTCCGCTGTGAGATTCATGTTTACTCTGATTGTGTTCTTCTTCTTCTTCTATTCTAATTTTCTATCTTATCTATTATCACCCTCTAATTTCTTTCTATTAATGATCAGGAATGTTCGATACTGAATAATTAACATGGGTTTTATGTTGATTTTCTGGGTCGAAAATCCTAGTTCGTTACAGTGGTATCAGAGCTGAAGGTTAAGTGATTACCTTGGCTCTGTGGCATGACTCAGTAGAGATGGGGTTAGTAATACCCTAGATTGAGTTGAGTATATATATACGAGTGAACGTAATTGTAGATTTTATAAAAATGTTTTATATTGTGGAGATTTATTGGTTGGGTAGTTTGTGAATTCTGCTTGATCTGTTTGATCAACTGTATTGATATGAGCTTCTAAACACTTGAATACGATAAACCGATACAGTATGTTTTGAAAGAGGGTAAATGAAATATTTTTACCCAAATTATATTTGGATATAAAAGAAAATATTTATATTTGAAGTATTATAGTATATGTGATGTGTTGGTTGATTGTTATTGAAATGGTTATGTAAATAACCAATTAGAGTTCCTATAATATAGAATTAGATGAATTAAATATGAATTTTTAATCAGAATTGGAATTAAAACACTGGAAGGTTACAAAAGTGTTTGTAAATGAATCTGGGTTAAATATATGTGAATTTTAAGATCTTGGGAGATTTTAAATTGGTTTACAAGTATCGTGAATGAGATTTTGAAAAAAGGTTTCAAAATGAAAATGTTTAAGTATGGTTTTGATAAGTGATATAGTATTGAAATCACTTCAATAGCTGGGAAATAACTCTGATGATACTGGCCACATCATCAGTGTTCATTTTCGAGTTCTAAGTGACGGATTACTACCAAATATTTTGATTTGAGCCATTTTGAGAAACAAGTGGTTTTGATTTCCAAAAAGGAGTATGGATTTTTGAAAAGGAACTGTTTAAAACTCCCAGTAAGATAGTATGAATTAAAAACAAATTAAAGAAATTCGTGAAAGCAAATATGCATTGAATTGAAACCAATTAACTAGAAATTTAATAGGAATATAATATAGGAAGTAAAATCAGATTTTGAATTATGAGATAGAATCTGAAATGGTATTGGATTGGTGAGTTAGGAGTTTGGAATCGAGAATGAAACTTGAGTTTGAAATGGTAATTGGCTTGTTTAAGCGAATAGCTGTGTTGAAGATAAATTGATTAGAGATTGATTGGGATGACTTTGGTATATGCTGAATTGACACCAGAATAAAAGGATTTAATGATATGCTCGACAAAAAGGTACACATTTATTTTTATGGATTTGGTGATTTATGGGCCGATTTGGTAAGCTGCTTGGCTGTTTGATTTTCTTTTGGATTGGAAAAGGCCTAGAGAGGCGAGTTGGGGTTTGAGCTATTGACCGGTACAAAGGAGGTTCTGGCAAAAAAATTCGAAAATTTCGAGTGTTAGAAAATTTTCAGAATTTCTGAAAATTTTCGTTTATAGAAATAAATGAATATTTTAATTGAAATTAAATTGGTTCAGTTGAAATTGAGATTGATAAGTAAAACAAATAAATTTGTACTAGTCAATAGGGTTTGTTCTCTACCTTAGCAATTTCGAGGACGAAATTATTTTAAGGGGGGAAGAATGTAACGACCCGCATTTTTCAAAGATATAATTAATTTATTTAATTATTTAAATAGTGATTTAGGGAATTAAATGGTCGTTAAATTAAATAATATTGAATATTTAATTAAAATAAATGATATAATAATACATTTAATTTTTGAAATAGTCAGAAATAGTGGAATTCACAAAAAGGTGTGAATTGGATCATCTGTGATATTTAATTCAGTTTAGAATTGAATTAGAATAATGAATATATTATTTGAACGGAAGTTTGAACGTATAATTTTATTATAATTAAAATCAAGCTCGAAATGGCGCTGTAGTTCATAATTTGGCGATTTGAACTTCAATTGAATGTACGGGATTTGTTTTAAGCAGGATTTCTGTGAAACAAGAAACGTTCAGAGCTGATGAAGTATATTTTTCTAGTGGAGGAGAAAAATCGGGATTTCATCATGTAGATTTTTAGTTATGTCAAAATCAAATTTTAGAAAAGTCGCTATGGAATTCCTTTATAATTTATATCGATTTATTTATATTCTAAAATGGATTTTTAATTATAAATTGAATATCGATGTAACATTGGATTTGAAATATCGAGTTATAAATCCCAGTGTAGCAGTATGATATTCTGCTATGAATATATACATTAATATTTATTTTTAAATATTAAATTTAATTGTTTTTAAATATATTTATATATTTAAAAAGGGTTATTTAGAGCTTTAAAAATAGCCAGTTTTGCAAATGACCTCAGAATTCGACGGAACTAATTTTGTTGGATCCGCAATGTTAAATTATTGTTAGATGTCAAGTTTCGTGATTTTTGAAGTCAATATGTGGCCGTATGGGATTTTAATGTGAAAAACAATCAGTATTTTGACGATTAAAAATACGCTATGTGAACATACGAAGTCGGAATTCGACGAAACCAGTTTCGTTGGGACCGGAATGTTAAGTTGTAGCTGCATGTCAATTTTCATGATTTTTGGGAATCCTATGTGGTCACAGGAATTTTAGAGGACATATGTAAATAGCGTATGCTTAAAAATAAGTTAAATAATGGGATATAAAAATAATATTTTTACACTATATAATACCCTAACAACTCCTAAAACTTAATTCAGTTTTCTCATTAGTCAAACAAATTCCACCGCTTAATCTTTTTCTCAGTAAAAGATTTCGATCTTCCCAAAATTTCTTAGAAACCAAAATAAAATCCAATAAATCATGAAACAATCTTATTCGAAATCACTGTGAGTCCCTCTTCGTCCTTGAATAATCTTCAACCGGTTCGACGCAAAGCAACGATGCTCGACGCAATACCAGTAAACTAGGGTTGATTTTTTCTGGGATTTGGTGTATGGGTTTCCGAATTCGAGTGTTTGGTGATGTTTGTGGGTGAGTTTGGAATCATTTCTGAATTTTTGGGGTTTGTTGGGAGAGAAAAAGTTCGATACCTGCTCTGGTATTTGCGAAATGATGGTTCGACGGAAGGAAATGGGTGAGCTTGAGTTCGATTTTTATTTGAAGGAGTTGATGGATTTTTAGAAGAGGAGTTCAATGTTGGTTGATTTGTATGATTTCATCGAAGAACTGAGGTGCGGTTTGGAGTTGAAAAGTGGGAAATGGCTTATGGGAATAGAAGGGGCAGTTCGGTCTTTGTTTGGGGAAGAAGAGTTCAACGGATGCAGGCTTGAATTGATGATGGACCAATTTGAAATTTGTGAGCCCATTTATAACTTAAATCATGTTTGAATATAATTAAATGTAAGTTATCTTCGAATTGACATAACTTGGTCATACGTGAACAAAATTCAGCGAAACTGATCACATTGGGATCGTATGGACGGTGGCTACACCATGGAACACTACTGCAAAAGTGGGCATATTCGACACTAATTTGTGTGCGTTGCATGAAAAGTGTGGCGAAAGCTATGATTTCTTCGAGCTTCTGCAACAGCATTCATATGTTGTTGCATTATACGTGGATGCACTGTTGCAGTAGGAATTTTAGTGTTCTGATGTGCAACACCAGTTAAAAGCGTAGCATTACGTATATATAATCCAGCTCAGCTATCCGCGTTATCAACATATAAAAACCCCAACCGTAGATGAAAGATTAATCCAACGGTTCAAAACCATCTATGGATCTGATGATCTTAATGTTAGCCATCATCAAATCATTGACAGCCACGTCATTTCATTCTTTTGACGAAATTTTGGCGCGATCTTCTCCCTTCATGAAATCGTTTTCTTCTCTATCATCTAATCGTTTTTCCCCCCTTTTACTATTGACAAAAATTTAAACCTAAATTCACGTCAGTATCGATCCTCTCCTCGACAGCAAATTCTATTCCGAAAAGGATGAAGCTTTGAAACGCTTTCTAGTTTTGATTGCTCAGGGCGCTGACATCGCCAGTTTTTTCCCTCAGGTTCAGTTTGTATTGCACTGTGAATTAGTTGCGCTTATTATAGATTGGATTATGAGTAATTAGTAATTAGTTCATTTGTTACATTTTGGGAAACCCATTCGCTTATGAGTAATTAGTTGCGCTTATTGTTGATTTGGGATTTGGGATTATGCTGAGGTTTATTCGAAAATTATACCCAGCAATAAACCATGAGAACCGGGCTACTGGCATGAAAAAGATATTGGTTTATTATAGAGGTCGAGCTAGTTAAGGAATGGGGGCTGCAGTTAATTTGCACTGCTTGAGGTTCATACCTTACACTGCGGTTAATTTGTATGCTTGAGGTTAATTTGCACTGCGGTGTGTATGCACTGCAGTGACATCCGAATTTTAAGCCTCTTACCGCAGATTTTGACAAAATCTGAAGTGGGCACTCAAGCATTTTCGTTTTATTACAATACACATCATACACGCAGTGCATATATACACTCACAAGTATACATGCACGCACAAGTATACGCGCACAAGTATCATAAGTATACACGCACAAGTATCACAAGTATACAAGCTCAAGTATCATAAGTATACACGCACAAGTACACACGCTCATGTATCATAAGTATATACGCACAAGTATACACGCACAAGTATCACAAGTATACAAGCTCAAGTATCATAAGTATACACGCACAAGTACACACGCTCAAGTAGACACGCACAAGTATACACGCGCACACAAGTATACATGCACGCACAAGTATCATAAGGCAGCCATCTGAAGGCACGCACAAGTATACACGCACAAGTGTCATAAGTATACACCAGAGACGTACGCAGAGATTTTAAAAAATACTAGCATTCACAAACAAAACAACGTACCATTCACAAACATTCACCAGCATCCATCATCAGTCATCACCAGTCATCACAAACTTCCACAACCACACAAAGTTTCACAAATATTCACAAAATTTCAAGCCAAAAATCATTACCAGCAGAATAAAACCAACATCCACAAACATCACCAGTCATCACCAGCATCCACACCAGCATCAGCACCAGCATCCATGTCAGAGTCATTGTCCATGTCAGAGTCATTGTATATGTCAGAGTGGCTGTTAAGGATAGAGCATAGTCAGCGACCAAACCAGAATTTCTTGTTGTGGAGGGAAAAGTGATATTTGGATGATCAAACTTCAATAGGTATGTTAATTCTATTTCTGTAAACATTTTGTGATCCACCTAATATATTATATGATCAAACTTCTATTTCTGTAAACATTTTGTGATCCACCTAATATATTATATGATTCAATTCTCAAATAATGTGATCCACCTACGAGTTTATATGCCTTAATTATCAAAAAATTTGGCATGTAACACACATTAATTATCAAATAATTTGACATGTAACCACATCTGAAGGAAATTCAAGCCATACAATAACAGTGTCTCAAATTCAAGCCACACAACCACATCTATGTACAACTAACAGAGCACCAGTTTGTATTATTATTTCAGAATCTTGGGTGGGGCATTATAACCTTGTATGTATGTATGTGAGTGTGTGCATGTGTGGTTGTGTCTCACTATAAGAAACTGTGGATGGAAGTAAAATTTACCTATGATCACAAAAAAATGGTACCACTGGTTCCTCCCTATTGCTCACAAACAGAATTTCAGGCCTCGTCAAAGGATGAATATGTGTGGTGCGCTCAACCCTAATGATGTATTTCTTGTTGTCGAATCGAGCAACAAAAACATTCTCTAAGCCAATGCCTTCATAAAATTCCATTTTCAGGTATAATGATCTATGGTCAATTCGAGACCAATGATAGTCATCAATTTCACACACATTTCCCATTGGCGTCATTAATTCTTTTATTGCAGGAACATTTGTCTTCAGGAACTCGGGAAAGCCAACAACTCTGGCCCATGATTCTGCCTCGAACGCTGGTTCAGGCTCAAATTCTTTAGCAGACCATTGTTGCACATAAAAAGCACCTCCAATTTTTGTAAAAAGTTTCAACATTAGCGCATGATCACGCATACTGTAAGATGGGCATGTTATTAGAAAAGAGTTTTTGGGTATAACCCGTATAGTCCACTCCTCATTAAGCTTCAGCGTATGCCTAAGCGTGAGATGCACAAATTCGTAAGTCCAATGTCCTGAAAGAACAGTGGCAGTGATGCATAGTGAAGAGTCCTCCATTGTTTTTTTTTTAAATTTTGATGATGGAGTTTTGTTTAGGAGTTGAAGATGTGGATGACGATATGCTTCTGAAGCTTGACAGGATATGAAGTGACACACTGTACGTGGCAGTAATATGGGAACTGAAAACTTTTTGCTCAGAAGACGAATGGCCATATGAAATTGCTTATTTGTTGGCTGGCATGAGTGACCAATCGCCAATGGTCAGTAAGTCAATTGTAATAATTGTGTTCATAACATTTTACTAAGAAGGCCAATGGCCATTCGATGCCACCACTTATCAAATAACTTGTTATCATTTGATCAGGTGCATATTTAATTCTGGAAGGCAGAGGGATAAATTTTGCAGATCGGATTGCTACATATATATGATTCATATATAGGTACATACTAACATACATATATATTTCCTATTGCAATCGGATTGCTGCATATATATGATTCATATATATAAATGAGTAATACATTTTGCAGGTGTGGACACATGTGTACATGTTCAGAATTCGCTAAAGAATTGGCCAGGAATGGATCAGGATAATGTCCCTTATGCCGTGCACCTATTCTTGAAGTAGTTCGAGCTTACTGTATACAATGAACAAAACGGTGTAGCTGATTTTTGAGTTTTGATATTTGGATAATTAAAACAATTGCTTTGGATGAGTTTCTTGTACAAAACCTGTATTGCAAAATATTTAATTAAAGCATTGTATTTCTATCAAATTAGTGTTGCATTTTCCTTCTTCTACTGTTGCGTTAGCTTTTATTGATATTGCATTTCATTGTAATGGTGTTGCATTACATATTGTAGTGGTGTTGCATTACATTAAATATAATTGCTTACCCGTCGCACGTGGACCCCACAGCTGATGTGGATAGCTGGTGTGGCATGTGACACGTGGATTGCTGACATGGAGAGATGACGTGTCGTGTGACACGTAGACAGCTGACGTGGAAAGCTGACGTGGCGGCATTGGAAGCCGGGCCCTAACTAATGCTTAAGGCAACGCTGAATAGTGTTGCATTACGTGCAAATAGTGTTGCATTATGGCTATAATGCAACACTTTCTTTCCGTGGCCGTAGATGGGCAAAAGTGTTGCCTTAGGTGGCTAATGCAACGGCCACGGATGCCACGCCCCCCTGGTGTTGCCTATTTGAAAAAATGGCCTACGGCAACGCTTTTTTGATCTATGGCCACATAAAAATAGTGTCGAATATGCCCACTTTTGTAGTAGTGGAACTGACTGGAAGTGAATTGGGACTCGTTTGGATTTACGGTGGAATTTAACGCCTGAAACGAATTAATGACCAATTATCGTTATTTAACGATAACATCCAATGTGAGTAAAACTCACTAACTCTTCTCAGTTATATTTTTATAATGTATTTTTATAACTGATAACTATGGTTGTTTGCTGTGTGTTGGCTGTTTGGTTGAACTGCTAGTCAGTTGATTGAAATATAGATAACGATATAAATATAAATTGTTAAATCAAATATTGATTCTGTTTAGCAGAATACTTCATATGAAATGAAATTGATGTTAATTTTATTGTTTAACATATGTGGATGCAGGGATACAGGTCGGAGGGACCCAACTGGATTCCTCAACATTTATTTTACTGTTTTTCATATATTGTGTTATATGATGTGATATGAAATCTGTTGTTGATTTTGTATGGTTGAATGATACTGATCATTGTTATATGGTACGTTAAATACCATAAGGAATACTAGAATGTTAAAAAGGAAATTTTCAATGTTATATTGAAAAAGAAATGTTTCTAAAATCAAATGATTTTATAAAAACAAAGCTATTTATTTAGTAAATAAATAGATTAAAAAGGAATACCTATTTGTTAATCAAATAGATGGAATTGAAGGGAAATATCTGTAAAACATTTACAGATAGAATTGAAAAAGGAATATTTGTAAACTATTAAGGGATATTTATTTGAAAAATAGATAGAATAGAAAGAGGAAATATGTGAAAGATAAATAGAAAGAAAATAGTTAGATTATTAAAGGAATTACTTATAAAATCAATAGATTTTATAAATAGAAAATATTTTATAGAATAAATAGAATTATCAAAAGGGAAATTATTTGGTAAACAAATTGATTTTTTTAAAAGGAAATACTGGAAAAGTAACTAGAATTGTATAAAAGGAGAATTTTACATTTGAAAGATTTAAACCTGTGCTTCGCACACGGGTATAATATGATGTGGATTTAAAGCAATGATTTTAAATAGAATCTATTCTGACCAATAGATTGAGAGGATAAACTTATAAATAATATCTTGTAAATCTAATGAAATGTTTATCGTTGGATAAATAGAATATATAAGTCATGACTTATGTAGAGAAGTAAGAATCGATTTCAACATCGATATTTGAAACTGAATAATCAGTTAGAGTAAATCGTTTAGAGGTAGAATTAATCGAATTAGAGTTAACTAAACATAGTTTATCAAATTAGGATTTAATTGAATATTTGTTATTCAATTAAAGTTGATCAAATATAGTTAATAGAGATAGAGGTAGTCAAATATAGTTATTCAAGAAGAGTTGCCATCTCGCACGACTGCTAGCGTAATTCGCAGGGCAGTAGATAGCCTATGGAGGTCGGATGTTTCCTGAGGGAATCAGGCGTAACCATTGTGATCTCTGCGATCTAGAGTCAAGCGAATGGTGTTAAATTGAATATTAGCCATTTGAAATAAAGTTAAAACAGACATAGTTATTCGAATATAAACTAATCGAAGATTAGTTATTCGATAGGAATTAAATATATTGAGTTAAATAAGTTGAGTTAATCAAGTAGGTTAATCAAGTTGAGTTAACTGAGTTGAGTTAATCAAACCGAGTTAATCCAAATGAGCTAAATCAAAGGAGTTATTAAAAATAGTTTATTTGAAATAAAACTGAGGGAGTTAATCGAATATAGTTTATTCAAAAGGAGATTAATCGAATGCAAACCATTCGTAGAAAGTTAATCAAGTGTAAATCATTCGAAGAGAGATTATTGAATATAGTTATTCGAAGAAAGTGTTATCGAATATAGTTTATTCGAAAAAGAGCTATCGAATAGAGATTATTCGAAAAAGAGAATTATACACTGAATTCGATTATATTGAGTTCGGGAAAGAAATATTTACGTCGCGGTTAAATCAAGATTTACTTATTTATTTATTGATGAGTGGGTTAGTTACTAAGTTAAATTAAGGAATAAAAGCTATATTTTGAAGTTGGATATTTAAGAAGAAGGGATTATAACGCTATAGTTATAACCAGTGTATTAAAATAAAGAAGTGGATTCATAAATAGAATACGAGAGTTTCGTAAGGAAGTTGGTTAACGAATTGAAAGGTGAGCATTGTCTATTTCGAGGTTAGAAATGTTGTTCAGTTAAGGTCTGAGAGGTAATTATACCCTAACTTGATTGACTTCGTTTTTAACTAAGGAATGGGCAAGGTTCGATAGTGAAGATTGATTTAGTGAATTTAGTTAATGAGTGTAATGGTTTAAATTGGCTTAGTAATGTTTTACTTAAACATCTATTTAAATCAAATGAATAGATTTTGGAAACATTTTCCAAATATAATCAGAGATATTTTCTAATCATAGAAAATGAAATGTTGATGAGAAAGAATACTGGAATGTCAGTAATACATGAAACAGAGATGGAAATGTTTTCGAATGATTGATGATGTGTATTTTCTAAATTTAGAAAATAAGAATTTACAAATATATAGAAATGGGGAAATGAATAAATTAAAGATAATTTAATAGAAAGAGATAAATGTGGATTGATGATTGATCGATAGAATTTCCATCTGGAAATAATATCGTTGTTTGCACACCTGTTTTTCTTTGATAGTTAAATCACCGACTATCGAAGTTTTTGACCATTTTATCATCGTCAATATAGAGAGACCGGGATCAGATGCATTATCTAAAAACCACTCTGTATGGACGTTAGCGTTGCGATCAAATATTGAAGATGGAGTTATGCAAGGGCTATCCTGTTTATAGAATAGTGCCTTCGGTTTGTCCAGTCCTAGGACAAACGTGAATGGACGAATGTCTGACGGAGTATATCTAACGGATTGCGTAAGTTGATCTCTTCAAACGTATTTACGTTTGGTGGTGGAGGAATTTGTTTCTCTTAGCTTTATACCCGTGGTATTTTTGAATAAATCAATTGGTGATTTGACAGGTATGGCGATGTGACATTCAAAGTGAATGGTGGTCAAGTGTTTCAAAAGATACGTTATGACCTCAAGCCTTATCAACCGGGAAATGACAAAAATCGGGTAGGCAACATGGCTAAGTGGGTCGCTCCCATTAGGGTGTATATCACCTATCTAGAGAAAATCCATTTCATTCTTTATCTATGTTCGATGCAATCCCTTTTCGGGAAGACGGTGGGTAGCTCCCAACCGTTAGTGGTATACATTCGATACACTCAAGTGAAATGAGTGGTCGATCATGTGAAGGCCGGGTTGCAAGATGTTCTTGTTGAACCTAGTGCATTCACCTTTAGAGATACACTATCAGCAGGTGGTCCCATACCTTGTCATAGTTGGAATCCAATCTCCAATAAGCGCCCGCGGTTTTGTTTGTATACTATATATGTGGAACGTGAGATGCACACGTTCTGCTAGATTGTTATTTACTTGTGATTAGACATTACAATAATAGCAGAAAGTATTGGTTTTCCAAAACTGTTTTGGGTTATCGTAAGGTAAAATCCGTCCGTGTTTATGTGTGGATCGGTCTTACGATTTCCTTTTCTTTTAAAAAGGATTTTGAAAAGTTAAACCAAATGATTTGGGTTTACTCACACCAGTCCCATGACTGACCCAGAGTTTATTTTGTTTTGTTTTCCCTAAACTCTTGGGTTCCCAAATTTATACGGGAAGTCAAGTAGTTCAGGTCTTTACAGATATACATGGAAGAGCTTGAAGCAGGAGGCTTCATGATTATACAGCTATTGTTATTTCCGCTGTGTTAAGCATTGTACTCTGATAATGTTATTGTATACACTGTTATTTCAAAGTTATGTTATAATATATTTTATTCGTTCCGCTGTGAGATTCGTGTTTACTCTGATTGTGTTCTTCTTCTTCTTCTATTCTAATTTTCTATCTTATCTATTCTCACCCTCTAATTTCTTTCTATTAATGATCCGGAATGTTCGATACCTGAATAATTAACTTGGGTTTTATGTTGATTTTCTAGGTCGAAAATCCCAGTTCGTTACACCACATCTCTCGACCTAAAAAGGTGATAATATTCACTATCATCAAGCAGAGGACTGAAGAGACTTCATGCAAATTTTTAGAAAAATTCCGTGTAGCAACGACTTTGGTAGGTCTGCCACATCGATGGTTCTGATGGTTGTAGTTTCTAGCATTTTAGATAACTCAGATATCACAATATCACTAAAGAGAGATCCCTTAAGGTATCATAGAGAATTCTTTCACGAAGCCGATAGGTATCTTAGATTGAAGTATGTGACATCTGATCGGAGGCCCTCGAGGTAAATGTTGTTAACGTCTGAGGACAGTCAAGTTCTGGAATGGCAAAGGAAAGTGCAAATATAAGGGAAATCATGACCAAGAAAACAGAATAAAAAGGGCCAAAATACAACTCGTATGCCAGATTGAATACTATTCTAGAACTAATATTTACGAACATCAAAGATTGCCTTCCGGTAAGAAGGCTAATTGGAAGGGAGCCCACAAAACAAGAGATTGCTTCTGCAAAAGTCTCGTTATTTCATGAAATTGTTGGAAGGGAGACAAACAAATGCAAATACTTGCGGGACATAATCGAGGAGCAACCGAGGAAAGGACATCTTCAACAATATGTCGTAAACAGGGCTGTGGCGACAATACAGAAGCAGACACTCAATCATATGCGAAAGGAGTAGGCTTAGCTTGTGTGGCGGCATCATCACTAACTAATAATTTGAATTAGACAATAGTAATGAATATGTATCTTACCCATGTAACCAACAAAATCCCTAGGCATGCTTTTAGACGAGATAGACCATTAACTTTGATTTTAATTTAATTAACTTGTAATAAACGACTAAGTCGCTTACTCTTGCACGAGAACTGATGAGTTACGTAGGAAAGCTCTGGACAATAATAAACCTATCAGTTTTTTGCAACAAAACTTATGCATATTTACTTTAATAAAATTATTTAGTGAGTATGGCCGATGCTTGTCAGGTATGAAACTTGCAATCAAATCTTAAACTTAATTTATTTACTAGATCGTCGGGTATGACTGCTATTTGGAAATAATTGACCGGGTTACATGAATCCCTTTAATCAGATTGTCGAGTACGGTTGGCTCTCGGTAAGAGCCCAGTGCGACTATTGAACGTCAAGTACGGCTGATGCTTGGCAAGTCCTCGACGAGATTATCGATCGTCGAGTATGGTTGATGCTTGGTAAATGCACAATGAGGCCATGGACCTTTAAGTATGACCGATGCTTGACGAGAATCCATCAAAACTATGAATCGTTATGTGTGTTTAATGCATGGAAAGGATCCAATGAGGTTACAAATGAATGAGTATGGTCGATGTCGGCCAAATCTAGGCAAGGATAGGTCTCGGATATCAAACGTGGACCCGATAAGGTCAGAAACACCAAGGATCGACTCGAAGGTCATGGATCTCGACATTGGCTAATTGAGGCCTCCAGCACCAACTCAAAAAAGCTTTAAAACTTATGAATGATCTAGAGAGATCATGGATTTTTATAATGGCTTGGAACATCACAGAGCTCATGAAATTCTAGAAGATTGCAAATATTGGACTACACAAGACACATCTTCTGCCCAAAGATATTTTTTGGGGCAAATGCCAATCCACCTTTTAAGATGGTCGTTACACTTTGAATTTGAATCTTGGATGGTTGGATAACTCAAGAATAGAGTACTGACGGTTATATAAGGCAACAATCAACTAGATTAGTCGAAACATCACTTTGGAACAAATTCTACCAAAACTCAAAATTTGGCTAAGTACGGGATCGGTATGAAAGAGAGACACAGGAACAGAACTAGAAATTTTGCCAAGAGAGGGATTCATACCAATTTGAGACATAGGATTTCAGGATTCAGAAACCTGACTGGAACTATGTCAAATACTCAGGATTAGGATATCAAACCACAGAACCAACACCATAAAAATTAAAGCAAATCACAAGGGGACCCACCTTAGGAGTCGCACCCTAGAGGATGCAACCACTAAGGAATTAGTACCGATCCCCCTAAGGGATTAGTACTGACCCATCTAGAGAGGAGAGACCCGAGTCCCACCTCATGGGTTAGGTTGTCTCATCTTAGTGGGCCTCCCTACATGATCCTTAACCGATCCAACTTATCTCTTCAGCTATAAATAGACCCCCTAGATCTTTAGACAAAAAGATCCCTTCTCTTCTACTTCGATTATCTTCTTGATTCTCTACTATGTAGGGACTCTACCAAAATCTAAACTTAACTACAATATCTTCAAACTCTTGTACTCAAACCCGGACTATGTTGTAATTTGGCAGTATAAATAATAGATTACACCAAGTGGACATTGGTCAAAGTTTACCGAATGTAACGGCTGGAAATTTCCGACTCCTCGAGAGTCGAAAATTCCGCGACGTTAGTGAAAGAAATTAGAAGGTGAGAAAGAAAAGATAGAACTAATAGAATAGAAGAAGAACATCAGAATCATCAGAGTAACACGAATCTCACAGCGGAACGAATAACATATAATATATAACATAACTTTGAGGTAAACAATTATATATACAATAGCACTTTATCAGAGTACAACACTTACAACACAGCGGAAATAACTATAGCTATAGAATCTTGCAGTCTCCTGCTCCAAGCTCTCCATGTATATCTGTAAATCCCGACTACTTGACTGCCCATACAAATTTAGGCACCCAAGAGTTTAGGGAAAACAACAAAGTAAACTCTGGGTCAGTCATGGGACTGGTATGAGTAAAACAATTTAAAACAATTGAACAGGTATATGATATCTCATAAGACCACGCCGTGAATACGGAACGGGTTTTTCCTTATGAGTATCTAAACAACTTTGACAAGCAATATCATTGTGATATTATAATAATGTCTAAGTACAAATAGGTATCAATCTAGCAGAAACGCTTGCATCTCACGTTCTACATACATAGTATAAAATCATAGACCGCAGGGCGCTTATCGGAGAATGGATTCCAACAGACAAGGTATGGGAGCACCTTCTGAATAGTGTACTCTAGAGGTGATACACTCAGGGTTCAACAAGAACGTCTTGCAACCCGGCCACACATGACCGCTCACTCATTTAGCTTGAGTGTCGCGAATATATTGCCACCACGGTTATAGGCCATCAAAACGTCATCCGAAGATACAGAATCAAAAAGAAGTATAAATATGGATATTCCCTAGATCGGTGACAATACACCCTGCTTGGGAATGGCCCAACTAGCCATGCTGCCTAGCCCAACTTTTGTTACTTCCTGGTGTGAGGCTAGAAGCTACGTCTATCTTCAGAACATCTGATCACCATTCACTTTGAATGCCACATCGTCATACCCGCCAAATCACAAATTGACTTATCCAAAAATAACATGGGTATATAGCTAAGAGAAACGAATTCCTCCGCCACCAAACGTGAATACGTTTGAACAGATCAACTTACGCGATCCATTGGATATACTCTGTCAGACCTTCTTCCATATACGTTGTCCTGGGACTGGACAAACCGAAGGCACTATTCAGTATATCCATCTTAGTCACTGTTATCTAAGACTTATACAACAGCCCTTGCACTTTACTCCGTCTTCAATTTATCTTTGGCAGATATTGCTCGCAATGCTTATGCCAATACAGAGTGGTTCTTTGGATAATAATCCAACCGGTCTCTCCATATTAACAACGTTAAAATGGTAAAAACTTTGATAGTCTGTGATTCAACTATCAAATGAAAACATGTCGGTGTACAAACAACGATCTTATTTCCAAATGGAAATTCGATCGATCAATCATCATATGTTCATATTTCCTTATTTCATATATTTAGAAAATATATGTTATTAATCATTGGAAAACATTTCCATAGTTTATTTTCACATCACTATTATTTCGCAACTATCAGTCCCTAACTGTAACTAGTATGAGAACAATTCTCTAAGTATCAATCCGGAAGGTCGAAACCAACATCAGATCGTCACTTAGAAAACCGTTCAACTTACCCTCTCCAGTCAGTTTCTGAATTTTCTTAACTCTATTTCTTAAATTCTTATCATGAAACCATTTCATTTTCTATGTTTAGAAAACATATCTGATTATATTTGGAAAACGTTCCCAAAACTCATTTACGGATTTCCAATGAACGTTGTATATAACATCGTTACGCTTAATCCATTAATTGCTTATTACTTAACTATATTTCTAATCAACCTTTTCTATCGAACCACAACTATTCCTTTGTCAATTCTGAAGTCAATCAAGTTGGGGTATAATTACCTCTCAGACCTTAATTGAACAATGTCCTTTACTGTGAAATAGATGAAGCTCGTCACTCACTTTTTACAATCATCTGTTTACGCAAATTCTCGGATTCAGGTTACGAATCTACTTCTTATATGAAAACGTTTGATTATAACTATACCGTTATAATTTCTACTTCTGCAATATCTAACCTAAATCATAACTTTATCTCCTAACTCGAATAATTTAACAGACACCTAATTTCTAAATCAATAACTAAATCTTGATTTAAACCCTGGAAAGTAAATAGTACTTTCCCGAATTCGCTATAATCGAATTCGACGTATAACTCTCTTTCGAGTTATCTCTATTTGATTAACTCTTCTTCGAATAACCTATATTCGATTATCTCTCTTCGAATAACTCATATTCGAAATCTCTCTCTTTCGAATAAACAATATTCGATCTCTT
This sequence comes from Allium sativum, assembly GCA_030737875.1. Lineage (NCBI taxonomy): Eukaryota > Viridiplantae > Streptophyta > Magnoliopsida > Asparagales > Amaryllidaceae > Allium > Allium sativum. Next base: position 1,022,093,970 of record CM060920.1, read on the forward strand.
TCTTTCGAATATGCTATATTCGAAAATCTCCTTTCGATTTACTAATCGATAACTCCTTTCGATCAAACTAAAATCGATAACTCCTTTAACTCTATTCGAATAACTAATATTCGACTTACTCCTTTGGGTCAACTCATTTGATTAACTCCTTCGAATAACTAATTCGAATAACTTACCTTCGAATAACCAATATTCGATTTACTCTAACTCGATTAACTTAATTCTAATCGACTTACTCCATTTCGATTCAACTTAATTCAAATCGATTAACTTAACTCAAATTGATTTACTCCTTTCGAATAACTAAATTCGATTTAACTCTTTTAACTTTACTCGAATAACTATATTCGATTAACACCTTCTTTCGAATAACTAAATTCGATTAACTCTTCGACTAACTTCTTTGGATTAACTAACTTCGAATACTCCTTTGGATTAACTAACTTCGAATAACTCCTTTGGATTAACTAACTTTGAATAACTCCTTTGGATTAACTAACTTCGAATAACCAATATTCGATAACTACTCTTTGAATAAATAATATTCGATAACTCTTCTCAAATGAATAACATTTGATTTCTCCATTTGAATAAACTATATTCGATAACTCTTCTTAAATGAATAACATTTGATTTCTCCACTCGAATAAACTATATTCGATTACTCTTCTCAAATGAATAACATTTGATTTCTCCACTCGAATAAACTATATTCGATTACTCTTCTCTCGATTAACTTTACTTGGATAACTCTAACTGATCCATTCCGACTGGTCAACTTTAACTGGTCAACTCTAACTGGTCAACTCTAACTGATCAACTCTAACTGATCAACTCTAACTGATCAACTCAAACTGGTTAACTCAAATGGTTAACTCTAACTGGTTAACTCAAATGGTTTACCCTAACTTGATTTACTTGTCTTGATTAACTGAACTAATCCCCTTAGTTTAACTTAGTTAATTCACGTCGATTAACTCTAGCCGGTTCACTTAGTTTAACTCAACTAATTTACTTGGATTAACCACTTGGTTAACTTAACTAATTCACATCGATTAATCCTTTAGTTTAACTTAACTAATTCACTTCGTTTAACTCAACCAATTTACTTGGTTAACTCGACTAATTCACTTGGTTAACTCCTATTTATTTAACAAATAAATATCTTCTTTAGTTTAATTCTATTTATTTAATCTCTAAATAAATACCCTTTATAATATTCTATTTATTTAATCTCTAAATAAATATCCTTTATATTTGTTCTAACGAATATAATTCCTTTATATTTTGACTAACAAATATATCCTCTTATATTCGATTAACGTATATATTCCCTTATATTCAAAAATCCCTTTTCTTATATATATATATATATAAATATATATATAATCCCTTGATTTTATATAATTAAACTATTTTCAAAATATACTTTGAAAACCCCTCTCCTACATTCTGGTATTTCTCATGGTATTTAACACACCATATAACAACGATAAATATCGTCCCACCACACATAATCACACAGATTATATACATCACATTATATATCACAATATAAAAATCACAGTAAAATAACTGTTGAGGAATCCAGTTGGATTCCTCCAACCTGTTTCCCTGCATCACAGATGTTAGACAATATAGATAACATCACTTTCAGTTCCATATGATATATTCTGCTAAACAGAATCAATATAGAAATTTAACTAACTGACTAGCAGTTCAATCAACACACAGTCAAACAGACAATTTTAACAGTTCTAACAATACAACATGAAATTATAAACTGTTCAGAGTTAGTGAGATTTACTCACATTGTCCGTAATCGTAAAATAACGAGTTACAGTTTTGATTTGTCCATTCAGATGTTTATTCCGTCGTTTCTTCGTTGTCCATGATCCCGACCGTATCCTTCTTCTTAGATCAAACTTGCGATCCCTTTCGATTCCAATTTAGTTTCCAATTTTGAAATCTTCAGCTATGAAATACTCGACTGCCTTTGTTTGGGAAAACTCATATACCCATAAGTTTTAACACTTCTCTCCTCTCACGAATGCTGACCCGAGCCTGCTTCTAACTACCACCTTCTCCCAGTCCTCGACTACATGCTTTGACCATCAACATACCCATTCCAGAATCAACCCAAAATGATTTTCTGTTTCCACCCATAGTCCATCCCCTTTAAAATTAAAACTCCATTTCCAGTCAACTGCTTTCACCATCCCCAAGTCAACAGCCCCGATTTCACGAACAAGCCCACCAATACAGTAAACCAATTCAAACCCGTTTTAAAAACATAAACTTGCTCACGTTTTCGAACTACACATACATGAAGGAACTCACCGTCCCCTCCATTGTTTTTCATCAGCTCCAAGACCACTTTCCTGGGACCCCGTCTTCATCTAAAACCTTGCGATCACACTGCTCTTTCTCCTTCAAGCCAATTCAACACAGAAATGAATTAAAATACTGTACCCTTTAAGACGCAGACCGATCAGCTCCTCACTCCATCTTGACTTCACAGACCCTACTTCGCCATTTCATCTCAGTCAATACCCCATCTTCCCTTTCTGCCCAGCTCGACCACTCCCATTTCTCGTTCCTGTTCCCTTCGGTTGAACACACCTTCACCGTCACGCAAGTAAACAGCTCGAATATCTTCTCGCAGCTGAACAACCCGCATCCTCCTTCTACAGACCAGACCGCCTCAAAGAACTCCACGCTTCACCCATTTCAGTTCGAGCGGTTCCAACGTAGGTCACCACTGGATAATTCCGTGCCTTGCGAGATGTATACGAGGATGAAGAACTCGGTTTTCACGAGATCGAATCTATATAAAATAATTAGTGGGATTTTCTTTGATCGAAGATCGTTTGAGAGGAATTATCGTTGCTTAAGCTGGCGGCTACAAATGAATTGAAGAAAATATCTGCTTAGGTTTTAGTTGGAGCTTTAGGGTTATTATATAGTGATAAATGTATAGCACGTGGACCCTTTGTTGCCACACAAAAATGGTTTAGCGTTGGGGATGTGTTTGGTCTTCGTTTTGAAAAGGAGTGGTGACCATTCAAGGGAGGCGTGGCTTATACGTGGTTGGTGCTACTCTAAGTGGTAGGTAGGACGTATGGTGGATGACAACGGAGGGGTACGTGGCTTGTTCTTGTTCATAGAAGAAAATGTAGCCGATATACATTCAGTTTTGTTCACATACGAACAGCTCTGGACAGAAATAAAAACATCATCGTGATGAGCGAGGTGTTCCGACTCCAGAAATATAATAATACCGGTAGATGGACTCATATTTTGAAACTTCAAAATGTTGATTTCAGGGTGCGAAATACTTCAAATAAAAAGTCGTTTATTTAATTAATTAAAAATTACCATAAAATTCTAAAAATTAAATTAACTCTACGCCTCAAAAGAACCACGTCTAAATTCAAACCCCATATCTAGTTATATTGAAAAACCCTTTTTATAACGTAAATAAAGCGTCGCAAATTATAAAGGAATTCTACAGCGACTTTTCTGAAATTTGATTTGGACATAACTCAAAATCTACACGACAAAATCTCGATTTTTCTCTTCCACTAGAAAGATATACTTCACTAGCTCCACACGTTTCTGGTTTCACAGAAATCCGATTTAAAACGAACCCTGTATACTCAGTTGAAGTTCAAATCGCCAAATCGCGAACTGCAGCGTCATTTCAAGCTCGATTTTAATTATAATAAAATTATAATTATACGTTCAACTATCGTTTATTTAATATATTCGTTATTTAAATAATTAAATAACTTAATTATTATACCTTACAAAACGCGCCATTACACCGAACAACTACCAAATCTTGTCTCCTTTACGGCTTTCATGTATTTCTACGATTATGATCTTTGAATTCTTTATGGTTAGGGTTGTCAATGGATATCCTAAAATTCAAAACTCGTCCGTATCCATATCTAAAATACAAATAAATATTTGACATTCTGAAAAACGGATGTAGATGGGGGTATGACAACATCCGCATTTGAAAATTTTGAAAACAATAATTTTGATTAATGCCAACAAAGAAGAGCAATGGAAATCATGTCATGAAGATAAGGTTATATATATATATATATATATATATACGTATTGAGTCATGTTAGAATTATGTTAAAATTTATCCTCAAGTATAACACGAATACACAAAAAGGTATATATATATTATAAGGCTTTAAAAAGCCATGACTGTACAGACTTAGCTGTACCAGTCGACTGGTAGAAAAATGACCAGTCGACTGGTAAGCATATTTCTGTACATAACAGCTAGTTTTAAAAAGGTTTTAACTCCAAATGTTTTACAGTATGATTCAATCAGTCGGCTGATGGTTTTTACACCAGTTGACTGATTCGAAACAGAAGCCTTTTTTATGAAGAGTCACCTTCTTTCATGAAGAGATTTCTCTTCAATTACGAATGGAAATGGACGCAACTTTTTGCTGAAATCTTTCATGAAGGAATGCTACTCTTTTAATATTATATAAGCAATACAAACATGTTTTTCAAATTACTGATTTACCAATTCTTATTCTATTCTCTATATTTTTCGAATTGCACTTCTATATTCTTTACAATCTAAAGCTCTCTCAAATTCAAGTTACTTGTTGAATCTTTGATATCATTTCACATCTCTTGATTCAACAAGCAACAAACTTCTTTCAAATCTTCACATTCAATTCAAATACTTGAGAATAAGATTATACGAAGGGTGTACTCATCGTGACTATTACGTGTTGATTAGAGAAAACATTCAAGAGTCAAAACACTTGTAAATTGTGAAGTCCTGTGTGGGTGCTCAGGCGTGGACATCCATGTTGGTGCTCGGGTGTATTGTGACCTATTCCTCTGGGTTAAGAGAGAGTGTGATAGCTAATTCCGAAGAGGAGCTTCGAGACTGGACGTAGGACAGGAAGTTCGAACCAGTATAAAATTCCTGATGTCTTTATTTATGGCATTTATTTTTTATTTATGATATATTTCTATAGCTTAGCTTTTACTTGTGTAACTATTGTAGTTTATTAGTTAGTTTATTATTTCCGCTATATCCATGTAAGTATCCTGCTTAAGTCATACACACCAACTTTTCGTTTGGTATTAGAGCAAGGTTATCATTTAACCGTAAAACCATTATTTGATGCAAAGTAATATGGATAACAACACTAGTACTAGCAATAATACTGGATATAATGAAGGTTAATCCATTGCAAGACTAGTACTAGAAATAGTACGTTTCCGAATCGGATATACTCCGAATGCCAAGAAAAGAAGAGAGGTTTTGGTATATCCATCAGTGAAAGAAAAAATAGATGAAATATGACATTATCAATACGAAATGATAAGGTTACAAAGAGAATTATTTTTTGAAACAGTCCTCGGATAAATTAACGTTTTTAGAAACAGTCGCACTTCGTATATGTGGTATGTCGGCTGTATTTGAACCCAAACATCATCCTCTCTCTACAACTCCTGAAACACCAAGACCATCTACTTCATGGAATCCTTGGGAAAAAACTCCAAAGAGTAAGAAGGCGAGTCCGAATTCATTGGAAAAGAACTATCAAGAGAATGAGGGAGCTGGCTCTAAGACCCCGAGAAAATCAACCTCATCAGAAGAATAATGCACTAATCATAGAAGTATTTCTTTTCGTTTAATAAGATTTGCATTGATCGATAATGCAAACTTTTCAAAGATCTTGGTTTTTGGAGTAATTGTGTATTTCTTTCATCTTACATAATAAAAATATATGTTTTCTTTTCAAAATAATAGTCATAAATAAATATAATATCTATATATAAAAGAATTCAAAAACAAAGACTGTTGTTGCTTTTATCAGCAACCACTCGACTGGTCATATATGTACCAGTCGACTGGTTAGTGAAAAATCGGAAAACTATCCTGCTACAGTTCGGTCCTTATAACCCCACTCACCCCATTCTTTTTATTTCTAACATCTTCCTCTTACTTCCAAAAACCCTAACACTTCTCTTTAAATTCATCATAGCACCTCCTAAACGACAAAGAGACATCAGGTCATCCTCAACAACAAGATCAAAGAATCCAATAGAACCTTTTATCAATCAATGGCTATGGAATGACTAGCTAAGAAAAGGTGGAAGCTTCTATCAAATCTGGAATTCATCCCCGGGCCATTTGTCAAATTTCAAGACTTTGAGTCTTATGGTCTACAACAATTAGCTCGAAAAGGTAGACTCGAATCTCTTTTGGATTATTCTCAAAATAATAAGGAGATCAATGTTATGATGATCAAATTATTCTTGTCTAATCTGAATTTGGATCACCAAACTCCTACCAATACACAAAAATTGTGTTTGTAGTATCGTTTGTGGGCAACCCATCTTTATCACTGTTGAAAGGTTAGGACAAGTTTTAAACACTCCTACGGATGAAGTACCTTTATCGGAGGTAGTATGCGAGTGTGGAGTTAGATATGAGGTGAGTCATCTTTTTATAGATGATGATTCCAATGGTTCTCGAACCAAAGGATTAAGACCAGACGCAAGATTACTTTTCCATGCTCTCACACGAACCGTATTGCCTAGGTCCGGAACTCATGATCTTGTGTATGCTGAAACATTTCGAGCTCTGTATGCAGCATATAGCAAAACAAAAGTCAATTAGATGCAACCTATAATGGATCATCTCCTTCTCTATACATAAAGAATGAATATATATTTTCATTATGGCCAGTACTTAATGAGAGTTTTTGAAAGTGCGAACATTCCTAAACCAGATTCCGACACAATTGAAATAAAAGTTTTAGATAGCAAGAATTTGAAACAAATGCATATGCCCCCTCCAACCATTTGAATAATGAGATTACGAAGTTGGAAAATGAGAAGTTTGGATCAACCATCATCAAGCGCTACTCATGCTAATCCCGAAGATATCCGACTAACACAATCTTCTCAATCTTCAAGACAAGCACTTGATGTAATTGCTCGCAACCAACTCCTTTTAGAAGCAAGGCTTAAAAGAATGGACAAGAAAGTGGATAAAAAATTTGATAAAATCAAAGGTTTTGTTGGAAAGATGTGGGAATCAATTTCATGCTCTCTTGTAGCTACTGGACATGTAACGGATCCGGAGAAACGGCCTATATCTCCACTCAATTGGACCTCTTCTGAAAGTACCGAATCCGATGAAATCTAGCTTAGTAGTGTGATATGTGTTTTTTTTTTGCTTTAAGCATCTTTTGGTTTCTATTATGACTCGTTTGTTTTTGATTGTGTAAGAACTTATGGTAGGAAGCATTATGTCTTAGTTGTGTTTGAACAATATGCATGTATGACTATTTTTTATTTTGCATCAATGGTTACTTTATGTTTATAATGTTTAAATATTTTTAATCGATGACAAAGGGGGAGAGTTATATTTTCTATGGTCATAATGATGAATCTATATGCGCTAACATTTTGTTGCAGGAATCAAAACGGAAAGTTTTTAAATTTATGAACCAACAAAATGTTGCAGAAATTCAGGAGGAGCCAGATAATCAGGGGTGAAATTCGAATATGTTGTCATCAATCAAAAAGGTGGAGAATGTTGAAAACAAGAATTTTGATTAATGTCAACAAAGAAGAGCAATGGAAATCATGTCATGAAGATAAGGTTATATATATACATATATATATACACACACACGTATTGAATCGTGTTAGAATTATGTTAAAATCTATCCTCAAGTATAACACGAATACACAACAAGGGGGGGGGGGGTGTATAAGGCTTTAAAAATCCATGACTGTACAGACTTAGCTGTACCAGTTGATTGGTAGAAAAATGACCAGTCGACTGGTAAGCATATTTTTGTACATAACGACATGTTTTAAAAAGGTTTTAACTCCAAACGTTTTATAATATGATTAAATCAGTCGACTGGTGGTTTTTAGACCAGTTGACTGATTCGAAACAGAAGCATTTTTTATGAAGAGTTGCCCTCTTTCATGAAGAGATTTCTCTTTAATTACGAATGGAAATGGACGCAACTTTTTACTAAAATATTTCATGAAGGAATGCTACTCTTCTACTATTATATAAGCAATATAAACATGTTTTTCAAATTACTGATTTACTAGTTCTTATTCTATTCTCTCTATTTTATGAATTTCACTTCTATATTCTTTGCAATCTAAAGCTCTCCCAAATTCAAGTTGCTTCTTGAATCTCTGATATCATTTCACATCTCTTGATTCAACAAGCAACAAACTTCCTTCAAATATTCACATTCACTTCAAATACTTGAGGATAAGATTATAGGAAGGGTATACTTCATCGTGACTATTCCGTGTTGATTAGAGAACATATTCAAGAGTCAAAACACTTGTAAATTGTGAAGTCCTACATGGGTGCTCGGGAGTGGACATCCTTGTTGGTGCTTGAGTGTATTATGACTTATTCCTCTGGGTTAAGAGAGGGCGTGACAGTGAATTTCGAAGAGGAGCTTCGGGACTGGACGTCGGACGGGAAGTCCGAACCAGTATAAAATTCTTGATGTCTTTACTTATCACATTTATTTTTTATTTGTGGTATATTTTTATAGCTTATCTTTTACCTGCGTAACTATTGTAGTTTACTAGTTAGTTTACTATTTCCGCTATATCCATATAAGTATCCTGCTTAAGTCATACACATCGACTTTTCAGAAAATTATTCATCCATTTTTTTTCAAGATTATGGTTTAAATTATGTGTATTATAGTATAATATATGATATTTATTTATTGCTTATTATGTTAGAAGTTTATATTATATGCACTTGATGCATATTAACTACTCAAAATTATTTATTATCATCATACTTATTTACTTTTAACACTTTAAGAATCAATAGGATTGAAAAACATTTATGTTAAACCAAAATTTCCCATTATGTTTTTTTTATTTATCAATCATGAATGAATATGATAATTATTTGATATCCATCATATTTACCAATGCAGACATCAAATATCCAAAAATGATTTCGGATGCGGATATGAATACGTCGCCATCCTCTTCAAAGGTATCCGCTGATAGCCTTATCTATGATTTGCTTTGATTATTGGACATATACGTTGTTAGCTCGATGGACAAAAATTCAATGTATTTAAAAATAATATTTATTAAATTTAAAATATTTATTAAGTCAGGTAATTTTTATTTGTTTTTTAATAATTCTATTTGTTTGGTTTAATCCATCAAATAAAATAATTATGTTAAAATCACATTAATTAAAATGTGTAACCAAATTCAAACATCTTGTATTAAAATGATTTAATTAATTTCAATAATTATAAACTAAGATAATAAGTTAAATTTTAACATCATTAGTTGAATTTAAAATCATAAATTAAAATGATTTTTTTAATTACAATGTTATTAACCAAAACGAATATCTAGGTTCATATCCAATCATGGATCGTTATTACACAATGGTTACGTCATTATCCGTGTGGGATCATAGGTAACTATACGCATCAGCACCCTTCGATTCACGCCATGAAAACACGATAGATCGCAACTACATGAAGATTATGTTGCAAACCAACGAAGCCATAAGTAGACTGTAAGAAATCTCTACTTCTCGAATTAGGCTATCAAATCAAAAACTACATATATCATGTTTGATAAATTAAATTTGAAATATTTAGTTAAAATAATTTATCAAATCGAAGTTATATGTATTACAATAAATTATAAAATTCAATGATTATTAATTAAATAACTAAACTTAAATTCCATTAATTAAAATTCTTGATTAATTTTCAAGTATCATTAATTTAAATAATAATGAATTCAAAATACGGTTGTGAAAAAAACAAGTTCAGATCAAACGGTGTGATACAATTATTTCAAACAACAAAATTATGAGTAGTATATGAGAATTGGTAATTTAATTAGAGTATCATATGAATATATTGAATAAATGAAGGAAGCATATGAGAATTGGTAATTTAATTAGAGTATCATATGAATATAATTGAATAAATGAAGGAAGCATATGAAAATGAACGAATAAATAAAAATAACATATGCACATGCATAAAATCAAGTAAATATGAACAATAAACGAATATGAGTAGATAATAAAATTTTGATGTGTGTCACACATAAGCACAAATATTTTTTTTGATCAAGATTTGATTAGCTACGCACACTCTGATTTCCTTTTTATTTTGTCCTCACAAAAAATAGTTGGTTATATCACCATTTTAAAATGGGAACTTCGATTCAAATAGGAAATTCAACAACAGTATAATATCTCAAAAAAAAACATCCAGTGGTAATTTATAGCAATGCATATATATTATATAATAAAAGTGGGTGTGTATTAACTCATCAAAATTCTGGTTATCGCTTAAGCGTTTTGGTTTAACCTAAAAATGAACGGATGTTCAAATTTAGCCCAAAATTTCATCAGCTTCAATTTCAGTGAATCCTATCACATTACATAGGCATCATCAATACGAGTCCAATGCAATAGATGACGCTCGAAACCGACCTTGTATGAATAAGTTATTGCAATTTTGATACCGCAATATAAATTAATCCATTTATCACACAAATTAATTCACACTTAGCCTATTAACATCTTCTTACCCATCAATATCAAACTCCTTCCTTTCTCTGAAACTGAAACACACCATAACTAAGAACTTCAACCACCTCCCACACCTCCATCTCTCAACGAATCAACGTAGGAAAACCCCTACAAACTCATCTTCTCAAGCATTATGAGACCATAGCCAAATGCTATGATCGATTCTCTAGGAAAACCCTGACTTGAGAACCTCTTGAATGCCTCCAAATGTTCGAACCATCCAAAAACAAACTACGCATCACAAAAAGGGCCTTCGGGTGCACTTCGACGAGGCAAACATGATGGCAAACATGATAAGCATATCTCCTTCTTAATCTAGCTTGAACGCAAACACTAGTACCTTGAAACCCATTGTCTCACATAATAGACAACACAAGAATATATAGGGGTATTCATTTAGATATCTCGCAATTATAAGTTCAATGGGACCAGTTTTCGATTTTATTGAACGAAGATGATACTTTATTTTTTAGAATATGGAGTCTGAAAACGAAAATAGGTAGAGGGCATGAGTAATTAGTCTACTTGCGCTTAAGAAAAAGAAGAAGAAGGGAGAAAAGGAATTTTCATCCTTTCCAGGTGTTGATTTGTTTCAGTATATAAACAAAAATACATTTCCCTTTACCATCATAATGCTTACGTAAAGACAGACACCATGATTTGCAAAGATCTTCTTATGATGTTGAAGAAAGCGGAACGTGGTGTAGAGAAATGAAATGAGCCACCAAAATGTTTGCACATAAGAAAACAATGAAGGGAAGGAAAAATATGTTGTTTATAAAAATGTTCTATATAACTGTTGCAATTCCTAATGTGTTATCGCACGTGATTCCGTCAACATATAAACTCCAAACAACATAACAGAAATATAGCCATGCTTCAAACATCGATATAAATTATAAACAATAAAAAATATACAATGGTTGTTGAATCCCATGAAATCACGAAAATACCTTTGTTTTATGAAAAATCATCAAACGAAAATTTGAATATTTTCCTAACTAAAAAATATGAAAAAAATCCAATAAATTAAATTAATAATACATCACAAAAATCAAGTCATATTATTATTTTATACATTAATTCAAATCCAGATTATTTGCTATTGATAATCAAAATATGAATTTGTTGTTATTATTTATTATCAAAATGTATTGGCTAAAATTATATAAATTCCAACTAATATATGGTTTGACTATTCAAATATTTAAATAATCGCTAATTTGGAATTTCAGTTATTAAATTCATTACATCCAATTTTTATTGTTCATAATTAATTAAACGTCTAAAATCTATGAACAAATTTTTTGGATTGTTATACAATATGACCGTGGAACTTCACTTTTGTTTTCTAAAAGTGACACTTCGAGAACTTAGCCTTTAATTGATTTTGCCTCAAGATCTTGATTACTATCCTAAGGTGAACTCACGATCTCATGCGTTCCTATAATAACTTAAAATATCATCTATGAATACTAATATGAATCATCCAAGTGCTCTTTAAATATTCAACTCATCAAATCTATAAAGAAAGTGGGTGCATTTATTAGTCTGAATGACATAACCAACCATTCTTATGACTCATATCTGGTTCAAAATTTTATCAATGGAATATATATTTAGCCACTCTCTATTCATGGAACAATGTAGCTAAATTCAAATATTAAAACACTTTGGATCCACTCAACTGATCGAATAAGCCGTTAATTCTCTGTAAAAGATATATATTCTTCAACGTCTTCTTATTCAATTGTGATGGTTGGTACACAACCTGAACGATCTGTCAGCCTTCTTCACGGACACCGTGGTGGTTCCCTAAGGTGATTTACTCGGTCTAATAAAGCTTTTCCCTTCTAAGTCCGCTAGTTATACCTTTAACTCATTCATCTCAGTCGGTGTCATTCTACTGGGTGCATTACTCATGGGTTTAGTTCCAGGTTGTGCTGTTAAAATGCTCAGTGGATTCAATGCGGCTAAGGTGCAAAAAGTTGTATTGGGGGTAAAGCGAGGAAATATCAAGATATAGAAGATGACTCTAAAATTGCATATAAAACTCATATTACATATATATATAATAATAATAATAAATGAAAATTTAATATTCGGTTTAATTATATTTGGTGCATTCTTAATTTAAAACAAAAACATGTGCAAATATATATATATATATAAGTGTAAACTTTTATTTACCTAAATTAAATTTAATAGAATACTATAGCATCTTTTATTTGGAAATATTATGTCAAAAAATCAATTAAAACCTAATTTTATAATTTTTATAATGGATAAAGTCATTTTTAATTCATTTATTTTATAGAAGATATAGCGAGAATAACGGAATGTAGCTGAAATAATGGGATATATCGGGAATATCACCATATAATAGGGCTTAAAGCAGAAAGGCTATTTCAAAGGTTATTTGGAACTATTGTTGCAGTAGAAATCCTCTATTGGATATAACGGGGTAATAGCGGGGAATTAACTGCACAGGCTCCAGGTACAAGATTAATTATGAACTCTATTATAACATCCCACACCTTTCCGAGTCCAAATTTCAATATAAATTGAAATTCAAACTCATCCACGCACGAAGAGTGTAAATCTGGTACCTGCAATCAATGATTAAAGCTAATTCGAGTAAAATAAAACTAACTCATAGAGGGAACAAAATAGGATAACTAATACCGACAAAGACAACTACCTTAAGCATATCACCTCATCGATATCGAGCATGAGAAAATGAGAACCGAAAACCAAACCAAACACCTACTAAGATCTTTCTTCCCTAAGCTAAACCTAAGAATTCTTATGAGAAGGGGGCCAGAACAACAAGTCCTGCTGTGTAGAAAATGTATAACACTGTCTACAATAGACAAATGTATCTTGTTTTGTTAGAACCAAAACATATGCCTAACAAGGCTAGTAATTCTAATCCAACCTTGTAAAGATTTACGCACAACGACTAACTACCGTACCCGAGGTAGTATCCTAAACACAACGATATCGTAGTACCGAGATATAACGTTTATACATAAGTATGAAGCCTTTAAACCACCATTCAACAAACTACCAAAGACTAAGAGGCGGGCTCCTAAATACTGACTATTCCATAGGGAGGTTGATTTATCTATATAACCACTTAAGACCTCACTATCGATATAAGATAAGGGTGGATCCTTTCGATCACTTAAGACCCCACTACCAATATAAGATAAAGGTGAATTATTTTAATCACTTAAGACGCAAGGTGGACCTATCGATCACTTAATACCTTATTCAGTGGTTTATTCTACACTAATATAAATTAGAGGACTCTAGCTACTAAGTCCTACTAATTTAAGACTTTCGTCATTCACGCATATACTCATGTCCTGCATAAGGTGAGATAAGGTAAGCTGCAATAACCCAGAAATCTGAGCCAATTTAAAATTTTTATTTTTTATTTTGGCAATTTTAGCGAATTTAAAATGAATTATTTTAAATAAAAACAACGAGAAATTTATTTTGAATAAAATTCGAATGTATATATTTATATAGATCGTCGTTAGAATATAAATATTTATTTATAATTATAAAAGGAATTGAAAATGGCGCGGTAGTTCGAAAATCCGATTTCAAAGTTCAAATGAATGTACAGGATTCAAAATAAACCGGATTTTAGTGAAACCAAAAATAATTGAATCTAACTGAGAATATCTTTCCAACTAATCCGAATAAAGGAAATTCCATAGCGGGGATAAAAAGTTATGTCCAGTTGAAAATTCAGAATAGTCGCTATGGAATTCTGGCCCTTAAACAATAGCCATTTTGCAAACGACCTCGGTTTTCGACGAAACCACTTTTGTTGGATCCGTGATGTCAAATTATTTCTAGATTCCAAACTTCATAATTTTTGGGCTCAATATGCGTACGTGGCATAAGAAAACGTGTTTGAACTGTTTCAGTCTATTTGGATCGAACAGAAAATGGCCATTTTTCAAACGGTCTTCAAATTTAACGAAATTAGTTTTGTTAGAACCGTATCGTCAATACGAAGGTTGAAATAATAGTTCTGGAATTTTTAGAGTCTGTAAGTGGCCCCGGTAAATTAAAATGTGCGTTTAAATCAAATATATACCAATTCATATTGTAATTTAAAAGAAAACTGATCGCAACGGCCGAATTGGCTTACGAAACATACCTCGTTGTGTCCGGGAGGGGGGTAATTAGCTAGGGGCGACAGTCGTTGGGTTTAATTTGGGGTTCGTGACAATAAACAAGTAAATTCACGAATTAAAATATTATAAAATATATTTATATATAAACTCTTCCCCCCAACCCTAGTCAAAGCCATCCCGTGGTCAACCCTTACTCAGCCGATATCCACGAAACCGATGATCAGAATTGATCAAAATAGAAACTCCAAATCATATCCAATTCGAGCCAAATTAAAACACAATCCAAAACGAAATTGAAAGACCCTCCTGAGATCTTGGAATCCACCTAAGTATGAGCACTTCTCTTTCGGTGGTTAGGGTGTTCTTCAAGCTGAAACAGGGTCCGCTCGCTAGGGTTTTCTGGCGACTGTACGGCGGCAAGCTTGATGAGATTGAGGCCGGTGGTGCACGACGTGAAGCTGGGGAGGGTGGCGATGTCCGATCAGGTTCAGGCGGTCTGTGGCGATCGCAAATTGCACCCCTAGGATCAGAGCTGGGTTTTGAACTTGGTTGAAGGCGAACGATAATTAATAGAAAGGTTTTGATTTTTTTTTCTTTTATAACTTTATTCTTAGAATATGTTTTATAAAATTTATATAAAATTGTTTTAGAATATATATATCGCATTGTTTTAGAATATATATATATCGCATTGTTTTAGAAAATATATATCGCCTTGTTTTGGAAATATATATCGCCTTGTTTTTAAAATAAAATGTACATTATGTAAAGAAATAGCGGAATAAAAATATGATTTTTATAATATATATAGCAGTATAAAAATATGATTTTTATTTTATACAATAGCAGAATAAAAATATGATTTTTATAATATATATAGCAATATAAAAATATGATTTTTATTTTATACAATAGCAGAATAAAAATGTGATTTTTTTTGTAAAATTTCGTGAAACAGATTGCGTTTGAATCAAAACAGCAGATCTGAGCGACCGTAAAGAATGGAGGAGTGGAAACCCATGGTGATAACTTCTCATTTTAAATCATCTTTTCTAGTTAAAAATATACACTAGGATGCAGACAGTGTTTAGTAGCACCCGACACCCGTCGTCCACAGACCATGGATGGCTTGTATGTTTGATTATTTGTTGTGATGAAAATTGATTGTGTGTTGTGAAATGAAATAAAATATTTATATAGTTAAAAATATTTTATCGTTAAAAATATAATTTTAAACGTGAATGTGAATAAATAAATATTCATTTACAGACCAGACGGTTTGTATGTGAACACCTATTTGAAGGACATTGATTGGGACGATAAATTTTACACATCGCCCAACTGCACAAATAAAATCTATGTTTGATTGTTTGAAAACCCCACACGGGTGTTGGGATGAAATTGGACATACACTAATCCCAATAATTAGCTGTATGTCGATCGATTGATTGACAGGCTGTTATAAGCATTGGATATTTATATTTGATGTTTATACAGTGTAGAATGCACTCTGGATGATGGTTGATGATTTATCGTTGCTATTATATACATGTGTTGTCGGGAATCCATATAACTAATGTTATATGGTAATTGATTGGGCCTCGTTCCAATTTGGAAAATATAAAGAAAATTCATTTGTTGAATTGTAAAGAAAATCCATTTGTTGAATTGTAAAGAAAATTCATTTGTTGAATTGTAAAGAAAATTCATTTTTTGAATTGTAAAGAAAATTCATTTGTTGAATTGTAAAGAAAATTCATTTGTTGAATTGTGAAAATAAATTCATGTGTTAAATAAAATAAATATTCATGTGTTGAATAAAACCGTGTTGATTAGATTGATGCCATTTTGACGTGAATAATATTTATATCGATTTTATTCATTTTTATAATGAATATAGAAAAGGAATTGATTTCAAAATACAATGTTTTGAAAATATTATCATTTGTATATCGATGATGTGGAATATTCAGTTCTGATTTGAAATTGAATATGAAGTTGAAATCATTTTGAAAACGAATTTAAAACGATTTTAAAATATGTTTTAAAAGGAAATTGACGAAATATATATAATATATATATATTATATATATAATGGTCTAAATAGAACGCGCCGCGCCGTGGTAGTTCATGAATTTCGACCATTGACTTCGAATGAATATTACGGGAGATCCGACCATCGGATTCTCCTAAAACCGAAACCGTTGGGTTCGTATCGAAAAGAGCTTTCTAACGAATATTAGAAATTAGAAATCTAAAGGTTGGATTTGGAATTATGTCCAAATCAAATTTGGAAAAGGTGGATGTAAGTGCAATTCGATGGACGTTGATGGAAATCGACTGTACGTGCCTTGATAAAATTATTAAAAATAGTAATAATTTGTGTAAAATCATAAGAAATGATTTGTGAAGAATTGGGATGAAAAACTCCATATTTGAAAAGATAAAGGTAGATTTTTATCGAAATGAACTAGTTTTGAACTAGAATAATAATTTGTTTATTTTTAAAACAAATAAATTGGATTTGAAATGGTTTTGATAATAACCAAAATTTCCAATAATTGAATTGGAATGGAATTGAATCGAAATCGTCTTTGGAATATTTCGATGTTGGATTTCGGGATTACACAGATATTGTTATGGAAATTTGAAAGATACATTTATATCGTTATTTCCAATACGATATTTGTTGGTCGTAGAATTTGATATTGAATATAAGCCGATATATTTTCTATTCAGAGCCTTGTATTCAATATCAAATGGGATTTGGGTTTGACGTGAATGGTTTCTTCATTAACACTGTTCTTAACCCTAGTTGAGAAAAAGATTAAATCTTTTTATTTAGATTTAATGAAGTTTACCAATTAAATAATATTTAATTGGAATTGAATTGTTATTGATTTTTGGGTTTATCGTGAACAGTGTTTTAAATAACACTTGTTCTTTAACTCGATAATTAATGGAATGTGATTTTGGGTTGCCGTGAACGGTATCTTCAATAATACTGTTCTTAGACCCAATGGAGTTAAGAAAATCGGAAACTAACTGGAGATTAGTTAAGTTGAATGGTTTCTGTGGTATTGATCTGATGTTGGTTTCGGCCTTTGGGGTTAATACTTAGGGAATTGCTCACTTGCTAATTTACAGTTAGGGACTGATTGAAATGTGATGTGATTTTGGGTTTATCGTGAACCATGTTTTAAATGACATTGATTCTTTAACCCAGTTAAAGATAAAAACTAAGTGGAGTTATAATGAATCTTTAATTAGATTGAAAAGATCGAGAATGGAGCATCACCAGTTTTGCTCCAGACGATAGTTAAATCTTTAATTAGATTTGAACGTGAAATGGTAATTGAATTTACCGATAACATCATGGTGTTAGATATAAAGCATTACCAGTTTTACTTTATGGGATGAATAGGTTGGGATTGGGAAATTAAAACAAATGATTACTTCGGTAAGGTTCGTTAATCTCGACTAATTTGAAATGATATTCAAAGAAAGATTAAAGAATAAATTTGAGGAATTTATCTTAGATAAAATTAATGGGAACCTATCCCTAAGAATGTGAAATTTAGCAACTAACTGAAGATTAGTTAAGATGAATGGTTCCCTGGGTATTGATCTGATGTTGGTTTCGGCCTATGGGGTTAATATTTGGGGAATTGTTCTCTTACTAATTTACGGTTAGTGCCTGATGAATTGGAATGAGGCGTATGTTGTGTTTGTGCAACACTTGTTTATTATATATGCGAGTTATTCGGAAAGACTGGGTTTATCCCATTCTGAATAACTGATATGACGATAAGTCGAAGGTGAAGACGGTGGTTGAAGACCCGAGGTCTTCGCGTCGTTTGGATAATTACTGATGATCTTGATTGGGCCGTACACCCAAGAGGAGGGAATCAGTTAGTGATCGTCCAGACGTACTTGGAGATCAATGGATATGCGGGGTACTATGTGCCTCCGGTTTCGTTCAGACCCTAAACGAACTTGTAAATGGACTGTGTGTCTGACATTAGATATCATTCTGTGTGATTGATGGATATTGGTTGCATGGAGTGGTTTTCCTGTGTGGCATGCTAAGATGCAAATGATCAAGGCTCCTGTTGAAAAGCAGAGTCTTGTGGGTTATGATCAAATCACGGCCTGTGTGGCATAGCTTTGTGTAGCATTGATTCGCGAGCCTCACACCCCAGTGGTGAACCAAAAACGGGAGAAGGACCTCAGGGAGGACATGCGTTTCTTTCTAGTTAGAAGTGGAGTCAGTGCTTTGACACGCCCTAACGAGTTTTACTTATGTGGTTGTTGGTTTGCGAGGCGCCTCGGATATGTCGGTGACTATGTGGAGCCGATGGAGTCATTCGTTGGCTCATTTACACCCCAAAGGGCGGGGAAACACAGTGTTCAGGCATTTTAATCCACATCGGTGGACCGTCCCTGACGGTCCAAGGGCTTACCTGTGTCTGGGTCCTGAGGCTCGGGCTAGACAGTCTCGAATCGGTAGAGGACTATCTTTTGCCTCAGTTCACAGATGGAAATCCAACTTCTAAATACGATATGTGCGGTTTTGATTGTAAACCTATATATGGCGACATAGTGGCATGGGACACTCATGTCGCCTACGATTGATATTTATGATCGTATATAAAATCAGAAACTAACTGGAAACGAGCTAAGATGGGTGGTTTCTGGGTATTAGTCTGATGTTGGTTTCGTCCTTCGGGGTTAATACTTAGGGAATCGTTCTCTTACTAATTTACGGTTGGAGTCTGATAAAGAATTAAAAGATGAAATTTAGCGTATCAAGCATTCTTTGGCTATTATAAGACAAAACCCTATCCTCCGGCTTGCGTTGCATTATGTGATGGGACCTGGGTCTTATAATAGCTTCATTGTTCTTTATTTAGCATTGCGTTGTTTTATGCACTGGTATTCTTGGGAGGAAACCCGTTCCGTGTTATACGGCGTGGTCCCTTGATTTACCTAACTTTAAAATAATGATTAATAACTGTTTTAGTTCTCACACCAGTCCTATGACTGACCTGGAGTTATTGTTTTAACCTAAACTCTGGGTGCCCTTATTTTGACGGGCAACTATTAGTTTTGATTTTGCAGATTTATATTCACAGGAACCTGGTTTACAGCTAGAATGATATCCGGAAAGCTCTGTATCCGTATATCTCTTTCAGTTGTGTTTTGTATTATTTTCCGCTGCTATGTAATGTATTATAATCTCTGATATTTTATAATGTACATTATTTGTTAATACTCTGTAGATTCTTGTATTCTGATGGAATTGTTATAATATACAATGAAATGTTCTTCTGTCTGCGTTCATTTATGTGTTGTTCTCAAAGTATCCGCTCTTTCCTTACCGGGGAAGTTACGGGTTCTCACAGTTGGTATCAGAGCTTTGGTTTACAGAGCTCGGTGAACAAGACACATTAGAACCGTACGAAAGAATTCATCAGAGATTGGATTAGTAACATCCAATAAGAGTGACTCGTTAGAGATGGGATCAATAGTATCCTAGAACGTGTGTGAAGAGTATATGTTTAAAATGAAAACAAGTTTTGTTTTGAAAATTTAATTCAATTATTCGTATTTGAATATTTATTTATATTGATTTGGACTATCAGGTATATAGAGATTTTTATATATGTCTGATCCACGTGTATTGGAAGCCTCCAATATACTGATAGATATAGAATCACACTCTAGTCGCCCGGAGACGATTCTGATGATAGTCTAGACATCATCAGAATTGGTATTCGAGTTTCGAAGGTGTGATATCTATATGATTCCAATTGACTGGTGGGAGAACCAAAACTAGATAGGGCTTATTGTTGTGATTTGGCATCAAAAATATGATTTTTAGACTATGTATCAAATTTACGAATTTGAAAAGATAATCAACTAATTGATTGCTGGTTGTGTTGTTTGATTCATAAATTTGAACCATATAACCAAATTGATCAAATATTGGACTTGATTGAAAATTAGTCGCATTTTCTTGCATACACATGTACTTACATTGAACAGGTCATTGCAAAGAGGCTAGAGCAGAAGAATAAAATTGTTTGCCCAACAAATAAGTACATGTTTACCATAATTTACTGTCTTGTTTGGGTGATGATTTTATGAGCCGATTGGCTAACCGCTTGGCTTTTTCTTTTTTTTTGGATTGAAGAAGGCCATGGGAGGCTTTATGAAATATCCCGAAGTCCCCGGTGCAGGGGAGGTTATGGCGAAATTTTTCGAAAATTTAGGTTGTTAGCCAAATTTTTAAAAAACTTGAAAAGTTCTTAGAAACTGAATAGTTGAAGAACTTAAGCCGTAAAGAAAATAGTGAAAGTTGAGTTGATTAGTTAAACAACTTTCGGCTTCATTCCTTTTCAGGAACGAAAAGTTTTAAGTGGGGGAGATTGTAATAACCCAAAAATCTGAGCCAATTTTTTTTTTTTTTTTTTTTTTTTTTGGCAATTTTAGCGAATTTTGAATATTTAGAATGAATTATTTTAAATAAAAACGACGAGAAATTTATTTTGAATAGAATTCGAACGTATATATTTATATAGATCGTCGTTAGAATATAAATATTTATTTATAATTATAAAAGGAATTGAAATGGTGCGGTAGTTCGAAAATTCAATTTCAAAGTTCAAATGAATGTACAGGATTCAAAATAAACCGTATTTTAGTGAAACCAAAAATATTTGAATCTAATTGAGAATATCTTACCAACGAATCCAAATAAAGGAAATTCCATAGCGGGGATAAAAAGTTATGTCCAGTTGAAAATTCAGAATAGTCGCTATGGAATTCTGGCCCTTAAAAAAAAGCCATTTTGCAAACGACCTCGATTTTCGATGAAACCACTTTTGTTGGATCCGTGATGTCAAATTATTGCTAGATTCCAAAATTCATAATTTTTGGGCTCAATATGTGTGTGTGGCATAAGAAAACGTGTTTGAACAGTTTCAGTCAATTTGGATCGACCAAAAAATGGCCATTTTTCAAACGGTCTTCAAATTTGACGAAATTAGTTTTGTTAGAACCGTATCGTCAATACGAAGGTAGAAATAATTTTTCTGGAATTTTTAGAGTCCGTAAATGGGCCCGATAAAGTAAAATGTGCGTTTAAATCAAATATATACTGATTCATATTGTAATTTGAAGGAAAACATATCGTAACTGCCGAATTGGCTGACAAAACATATCTAATTGTGTCCGGAATGGGGGTAATTAGCTAGGGGCGACAGTCGTTGGGTTTAATTTGGGGTTTGTGACAATAAACAAGTAAATTCACGAATTAAAATATTATAAAATATATTTATATATAGACTCTTCCCCCCTAACCCTAGTCAAAGCCATCCCGTGGTCAACCCTTCCTTAGCCGATATCCACGAAACCGACGATCAGAATTGATCAAAATAAAAACTCCAAATCATATCCAATTCGAGCCAAATTAAAACACAGTCCAAAACGAAATTGAAAGACCCTCCTGAGATCTTAGAATACACCTAAGTATGAGCACTTCTCGTTCGGTGGTTAGGGTGTTCTTCAAGCTGAAACAGGATCCGCTCGCTGGGTTTTTCTGGCGACTGTACGGCGGCGAGCTCGATGAGATGGAGGCCGGAGGAGCAGGACGTGAAGTTGGGGAGGGTGGCGATGTCCGATCAGGTTCAGGCGGTTGTGGCGATCGTAAATTGCAGCCCTAGGATCGGAGCTGGGATTTTGAACTCGGTTGAAGGTGAACGATAATTAACAGAAAGGTTTTGATTTTTTTTCTTTTATAACTTTATTATTAGAATATGTTTTATAAAATTTATATAAAATTGTTTTAGAATATATATCGCATTGTTTTAGAATATATATATCACATTGTTTTAGAAAATATATATCGCCTTGTTTTGAAAATATATCGCCTTGTTTTTAAAATAAAATATACGTTGTGTATAGAATTAGCAGAATAAAAATATGATTTTTATAATATATATAACAATATAAAAATATGATTTTTATTTTATACAATAGCAAAATAAAAATATGATTTTTATAATATATATAGCAATATAAAAAAATAATTTTTATTTTATACAATAGCAGAATAAAAATGTGATTTTTTATAAAATTTCGTGAAATAGATTGCGTTTGAATCAAAACAGCAGATTTGAGCGATCAATGGAGGAGTGGAAACCCATGGTGAGAACTTCTCACATTAAATTTTCTTTTCTAGTTAAAAATATACACTAGGATGCAGACGGTGTTTAGTAGCACCCGACACCCGTCGTCCACAGACCATGGATGGCTTGTATGTTTGATTGTTTGTTGTGATGAAAATTGATTGTGTGTTGTGAAATGAAATAAAATATTTATAGAGTTAAAAATATTTTATCGTTAAAAATATAATTTTAAACGTGAATGTGAATAAATAAATATTCATTTACAAACCGTACGGTTTGTTTATGAACACCTATTTGAAGGACATTGATTGGGACGATAAATTTTACACTTCGCCCAACTGCACAAATAAAATCTATGTTTGATTGTTTGAAAACCCCACACGGGTGTTGGGATGAAATTGGACATACACTAATCCCAATAATTAGCTGTATGTCGATCGATTAATTGACAGGCTGTTATAAGCGTTGGATATTTAAATTTGATGTTTATACAGTGTAGAATGCACTCTGGATGATGGTTGGTGATTTATCGTTGCTATTATACACATG
Source organism: Allium sativum (assembly GCA_030737875.1). NCBI lineage: Eukaryota > Viridiplantae > Streptophyta > Magnoliopsida > Asparagales > Amaryllidaceae > Allium > Allium sativum. Next base: position 1,022,117,504 of record CM060920.1, read on the forward strand.
TGTTGTAGGGAATCCATATAATTAACGTTATATGGTAATTGATTAGGCCTCGTTCCAATTTGGAAAATATAAAGAAAATCCATTTGTTGAATTGTAAAGAAGATCCATTTGTTGAATTGTAAAGAAAATCCATTTGTTGAATTGTAAAGAAAATTCATTTGTTGAATTATGAAAATAAATTCATGTGTTGAATAGAATAAATATTCATTTGTTGAATAAAAGCCGTGTTGATTAGATTGACGCCATTTTGACGTGAACGATATTTATATCGATTTTATTCATTTTTATAATGAATATAGAAAAGGAATTTATTTCAAAATACAACATTTGCAAATATTATCATTTGTATATCGATGATGTGGAATATTCAATTTTGATTTGAAATTGAATATGAAGTTGAAATCGTTTTTAAAACGAATTTAAAACGATTTATAAAATACGTTTTAAAAGGAAATCGACGAAATATATATAATATATATATTATACATATAATGGCCTGAATATAACACGCCGCGCCGCGGTAGTTCACGAATTTCGACCATTGACTTCGAATGGATATTACGGGAGATCCGACCGTCGGATTCTCCTAAAACCAGAACCGTTTGGTTCGTATCGAAAAGAGATTTCTAACGAATATTAGAAATTAGAAATCTAACGGTTGGATTAGGAATAATGTTCAAATCAAATTTGGAAAAGGTCGCTGTAAGTGCAGTTCGATGGCCGTTGATGGAAATCAACTGTACGGGCCTTGATAAAATTATTAAAAATAGTAATAATTTGTGTAAAATCATATGAAATGATTAGTGAAGAATTGGGATGAAAAACTCCAAATTTGAAAAGATAAAGGTAGTTTTTTTATCGAAATGAACTAGTTTTGAACTAGAATAATAATTTGTTTATTTTTAAAATAAATAAATTGGATTTGAAATGGTTTTGATAATAACCAGAATTTCCAATAATTGAATTGGAATGGATTTGAATCGAAATCGTCTTTGGAATATTTCGATGTTGGATTTTGGGATTATACAGATATTGTTATGGAAATTTGAACGATATATTTATATCGTTATTTCCAATACGATATTTGTTGGTCGTAGAATTTGATATTGAATATAAGCCGATATATTTTCTATTCAGAGCCTTGTATTTGATATCAAATGGGATTTGGGTTTGTCGTGAATGGTGTCTTCATTAATACTGTTCTTAACCCCAGTTGAGAAAAAGATTAAATCTTTTTATTTAGATTTAATGAAGTGTACCAATTAAATAATATTTAATTGGAATTGAATTGGTATTGATTTTTGGGTTTATCATGAATAGTGTTTTAAATAACACTTGTTCTTTAACTCGATAATTAATGGAATGTGATTTTGGGCTGTCGTGAACGGTATCTTCAATAATAGTGTTTCTTAGACCCAATGGAGTTAAGAAAATCAGAAACTAACTGGAGATTAGTTAAGTTGAATGGTTTCTGGGGTATTGATCTGATGTTGATTTCGGCCTTCGGGGTTAATACATAGGGAATTGCTCACTTGCTAATTTACGGTTAGGGACTGATTGAAATGTGATGTAATTTTGGGTTTATCATGAACCGTGTTTTAAATGACATTGATTCTTTAACCCAGTTAAAGATTAAAACTAAGTGGAGTTATAATGAATCTTTAACTAGATTGAAAAGAACGAGAATGGAGCATCACCAGTTTTGCTCCAGGCGATTGTTAAATCTTTAATTAGATTTGAACGGAAATGGTAATTGAATTTACCGATAACACCGTGGTGTTAGATATAAAGTATTACCAGTTTTACTTCATGGGATGAATAGGTTGGGATTGGGAAATTAAAACAAATGATTACTTCGATAAGGTTCGTTAATCCCGACTAATTTGAAATGATATTCAAAGAAAGATTAAAGAATAAATTTGAGGAATTTATCTTTGATAAAATTAATGGGAACCTATCCCTAAGAATGTGAAATTTAGCAACTAACTGAAGATTAGTTAAGATGAATGGTTTCCTGGGTATTGGTCTGATGTTGGTTTCGGCCTTCGGGGTTAATATTTGGGGAATTGTTCTCTTACTGATTTACGGTTAGTGACTGACGAATTGGAATGAGGCGTATGTTGTGTTTGTGTAACACTTGTTTATTATATACGCAAGTTATTCGAAAAGACCGGGTTTATCCCATTCTGAATAACTGATACGACGATAAGTCGAAGGTGAAGACGGTGGTTGAAGACCGGAGGTCTTCACGTCGTTTGGATAATTACTGATGATCTTGATTGGGCCGTACACCCAAGAGGAGGGAATCAGTTAGTGATCGTCCAAACGTACTTGGAGATCAATGGATATGCGGGGTACTAGGTGCCTCCGGTTTCGTTCAGACCCAAAACAAACTTGTAAATGGACTGTGTGTCTGACATTGGATATCATTCTGTGTGATTGATGGATCTCGGTTGCATGGAGTAGTTTGCCTGTGTGGCATGCTAAGATGCTAATGATCGAGGCTCCTGTTGAAAAGCAGAGTCTTGTAGGATATGATCAAAGAACGGCCTATGTGGCATAACTTTGTGTAACGTTAATTCGCGAGCCTCACACCCCGGTGGTGAACCAAAAACGGGAGAAGGACCTCAGGGAGGACATGCGTTTCTTTCTAGTTAGAAGTGGCGTCAGTGGTTTGACACACCCTGACGAGTTTGACTTATGTGGTTGTTGGTTTGCGAGGCGCCTCAGATATGTCGGTGACAATGTGGAGCCGGTTGAGTCATTTGTTGGCTCATTTACGCCCCAAAGGGCGGGGAAACGCAGTGTTCAGGCATTTTAATCCACATCGGTGGACCGACTCTGACGATCCAAGGGCTTACCTATGTCTGGGTCTTGAGGCTCGGGCCAGACAGTCTCGAATCGGCAGAGGACTATCTTTTGCCTTGGTTCACAGATGGAAATCCAACTTCCAAATACGATATGTGCGGTTTTGATTGTAAACCTATATACGGTGACATAGTGGCATGGGACGCTCATGTCGCCTATGATTGATATTTATGATTGTATATAAAATCAGAAACTAACCGGAAACGAGCTAAGATGGGTGGTTTCCTGGGTATTAGTCTGATGTTGGTTTCGTCCTTCGGGGTTAATACTTAGGGAATCGTTCTCTTACTAATTTTCGGTTGGAGTCTGATTACGAAGTAAAAGATGAATTTTAGCGTATCAAGCATTCTTTGGCTATTATAAGGTAAAACCCTATCCTCCGGCTTGCGTTGCATTGTGTGATGGGACCTGGGTTTTATAATAGCTTCATTGTTCTTTATTTAACATTGCGTTGTTGTTTTATGCACTGGTATTCTTGGGAGGAAACCCGTTCCGTGTTATACGGCGTGGTCCCTTGATTTACCTAACTTTAAAATAAAGATTAATAACTGTTTTTGTTCTCACACCAGTCCCATGACTGACCTGGAGTTTATTGTTTTAACCTAAACTCTGGATGCCCTTATTTTGACGGGCAGCTAGTAGTTTTGGTTTTGCAGATTTATATTTACAGGAACCTGATTTACGTCTGGAATGATATCCGAAAGCTCTGTATCCGTATATCTCTTTCAGTTGTGTTTTGTGTTATTTTCTGCTGCTATGTAATGTATTGTAATCTCTGATATTTTATAATGCACATTATTTGTTAATACTCTATATATTCTTGTATTCTGATGGAATTGTTGTAATATACAATGAAATGTTCTTCTGTCTACGTTCATTTGTGTGTTGTTCTCAAAGTATCCGCTCTTTCCTTATCGGGGAAGTTACGGGTTCTCACATAAGTAGTCGCTTATTACCCATAGGACAGGTAGACGACATTTCATTATTTATGACCTTCCCCCGGCGGACCCCCATGTTACTATCTAGCAGACATTATTAGATAATCCCCTAGCCACTTACTACTTCCTGCAGGATAGGTAGACTTATGGTGCCTCCGTTTTGGTCATTTAATATCTAACCTCAAGGAGGACTCTCACCCCTGTCACTTACTACATAGAGGAAGCAGACATTCGTGGAGATTACCCAGCTCGTGCCTAATAGCCATTTAGTACTTCTTATTCATGGGGAGCTGAGCTATGCGATCACTTAATACACTTTTGAGGGTGGATCTAACTATCTAATTCATATATCCCGAAGCAGGCTTATGTTTATAAACTATTTCCTTTTAAAGGTTTCCTCTTTTGGGGAGAGGGGGATCCTATAACCACTTAATGACTCACACTCGAATTATACCTCATTTTAGGAAATAATCCTCGCTATGTAGTTAACTATTATCACGAATTTCTATGGTTAATGATATCTCACATCAGTTATGCATATATGATATATTTGACTGTTGGAAAGTGCAAGCTTCTATCGAATAAGGCAACTGACCTCGCATCATTAACCCACTAAGTCCAATTCTTAATTTTAATTACAATAATTTTAGATTGACTATAATAAGATAAGGAAAACTTATAATTCCTACCCTAGGAAATTCGATTATTAATTTTCTTATTGAATTTAGTATTTACTACGCAAAATAATTCCCATTGATTACACCTTTTTATTTTCATTTATTTCTATTATTTAGACAATATGTCATTTATGACACTAACCATCATATTCTCCTAAGGCATTCATTATCCTATTAACTGCTATTTATATCAGTCCCATTTGAATTCTAATCTAATTATTGTAGCTCCCAAATTATACTACAAATTTATTGCCAATTAATTCTTATATGAATGTGTGTGTGTATTTGCTTTTTATTTATTCCCTAGTTGGAGTTACAATCTCTATTCGTAAAAACGAATTTTAATTGTAAACATTTAGGCATATTTGTCCTATTCGTTTAATTCCACAAAACGTTCATTGTCACAATAGTTATTACCATACTTATGACCTTTTTTCTTTAGTAATAATTCCATATTACTTGCTATAACGGTCACAAACTTTTAATTTCCATTTATTGTGGGAGTTATTGCTATGCATTTATTCCCATAAAATGGAAATACTTCAAATTCAAACATACATTAACACACAAACAATTATTTAACATAATAGCGTCATTTACGTAAGTTTGGACGGATAAGATTAATATATATACACACACTTTAAACATGTAATTAACGTAGTTACTAATTTATATATTATTATTATTATTGTTATTATTTGTTAATTATGTCCTGGTCTAAACTAGCGACCAAAACAACCCTTCTTGTGTTTAATCTTGTTTTAAGATTCAAATCTTATAAAAGGCTATTTGCTGTAATTACTTTATATTTTGTCCAAACTATTAAAAAGAGGGAAATTCACATTATTTCGAATCATAAGGAAACACGTCCACGTTTTTAATAGATGTTGCAAACTACGTACAAGAATACATGAATTTGTACATCTATTCTTATTTGAATTATTCACGTTCCTTGTTGATTCCAAAGAGTGCATTTTATTGCAAAAAGAAAAAAAATGACAAAATTGCAATAATCAAGTAAAACCACAACAGTATCAAACACAATAGGATTATTATTATTTTAACTAATACCGCACAAAAACTGCATAAACTACAATTCAATACCCAATCATATGAATCTGGAATAAAACTACAAATCAAATCATGGTTTTCGGACTAGTTTTCAAATCCAAGGTGTTTATAATAACCAAAAAAAAATCTAAAAACAATTGTAGGCTATTAAATTTTATTAAAAAAAGCCTACAAATCTATTTTCAAACTTTCAACATTTTATTTCAGATTTTACAAAATAAACAAATCTGATAAATTTTAGGCATATAATACAAAATCAACATAAACAAATTATAAAAGTTTATTATTTCTACACTCCTTGCAAGTTATCCAAATTCCAGTCTAACACAGCTTTTAGGCTTAGAATTCTCAAATCCTACAGATCAACTATTTATTTTCAATGGGATTTACAAACAAAGATTTAGATTTGTAGATCTGAAAGAAAAATAGGAAAAGAAGAAGGAAATTCAATTATATAAATTACCAAAATGAAGAACAATCTTTTTTTCATAAAATCTAAATCTAATCTCTCCAACCTTGTGAATTTGATTTGCATATGTTTATAATTTGTGTTTTAGAATAGATTGGAGGATTGGAAATGGCAGAGCTTCGTAGGTGTCTTTAGTAAATATGAACAAGAGAATGGCGGTATAGCCCTTTATTTATCGGCGTAGAAATGACTCTAAACCGTTAAATTTAATTTAAAAAAGATCCGTCTATTAATATATAATTTATGTTACTTTAACCCTAATCGCCTCATACTACTATCAACCAGGAGGTCAGCGTCTTGGGGCCGGGTCGACCGGATAGCGGTGAGGCAAGGGTATTAAAGGTAATTAATTATTACCATATTTATTATTCTATGTTATTTATTTTTCGTCCTTTTACGTAATTCATTCGTAACTTTTTCATACAAACTACATTCATAAAGTTTCAAACATGCAAGTTGACCAGAATTCCATCACGAACGCAACAGTTCAAGTTTTGTGGTCAAATTTCATTGGTTGCAAAAATTTCATTTTCATAATCTAATTAAATAACTAAATGAATTATCGTCAAAATTCTAGGTTGTTATATTCTTTCCTTCTCAAAAGAAATTTCGTCTCGAAATTTTATCAATGACAATGTTATGTCGCTAGAGTCTAATTGTCCTAAACTACACACCAATTAGTGTACATCTAATTTTGCAACCAACGTGTGCATGTGCACAGTGTACATAATGAGTTGCAATCAGAAAATATGCATGCATAATGATTCTAAATCAGATTCCCCATTCCATATGCATTTTACTTTTGAAAATAGTTTTGAAAACACGATACAAACATATTAAAATAGGCTGGTAGTTCTATATGAATGCATAGTTTGAAAATATTTTTCATTCATTACCCTCACATGACCATGAATAAAAGTGTGAAGCAACTAATTTTGCATTCAAATCATACCATCCAATTCGTTTACACATCTAAATTGTCTCCTATTTATTTCTCCTAAGCCGAAAAAGGAGATCAAAGCAGAGAAATTCAACATTCTTTCCGCTTATAAACGTTCCAATTTCCATCCTACATTGGAATTTTATCTCAGTTGCCCCAAAGTAATCCAAAAATTTCAAACGTAGACTGCAAAGGAGGCTAAAAAGCTCTAAAATGTCAAACAAGTTAATTAATAACTCGCATTCTTCGTTGATAATGTATGAAAACAACGTTTCCAGGGCTAAACAGCCTTTACCTTGTTATCGTTAATGCCTTTACGCATCATCATCCCTAATGTACCGCTAAAACGTGCAAACAAATCATTCAAAATCTTACTTACGCTTTGCATGTGACAATAAAAATCAAAATTTTCCACAAAAGTATTTTTTTGCTTTAAAATTTCTTGTGTAAATTTTAAAATTCCTTTTTGATACCGTTCTCCTTTCCATATCAGATCTTCTAGGAAAACAAAGTTTTGCTAACTTGCGCTTTACTAAATTTAAACGATCTAGTTTTATATAAAACATACGTTTAAACATACGTAAATTATCCTATCCAAATCTATGTTTTTACATAAATCAAATTGAAAGAAATTAAACTAGATAAATACAAAATTTAAAAGGATTCCTTTTTTTTTTCAAACAACATTTGCAAAATTTTCAAAAATATATTTTGCGGAAGCTTAAACGATTCAAGTCACATATTGGTGTGGAAGGAAATCAAACATGCGGAAAAACGCAAAAACCGAAACCCCGCCTAAAACTCAAAATAAATTTTATCCCAAAAAGGAACATGCAATTAATAATTATTATACCCGTGATGAAACAACGTAAAAACGTGTTCTTCGCTAAAATTTATCCACTATAGAATTCAATACTTTGCAGCTCGAAAACAATTGTTAGTTAGATAAGAAAATGAGATTTCATTTCTAATTCAAATACAAAGAAACGTAAATGACAAACACACTTGAAATTCCATTACATTGTCGTGCGATTTACCAGAACAACAACACTAACAGTTACAAGCATGAACAACCACAAAGTCGAGAGAAAAATTGCTGGAAAGAGAAAAAACAAAGACAACAACAAAACAAAAACACCGAAAGCTCCAAAACGTTGCCTATAAAAAACGAGATTTCTTACTCTGCAACTGGAGCTCAAACCATTTCTATGACATGTTAGTCATATCATGGTAGCAAAATGCTCGTTCTCGTGTTGCCGACATTACTGTAGGAGGTTCCCACGTCACCATCTGTAACAACCTAAATTTCGATAGACCAATTTTTTTCCTCAAAAATTTCAATCTATCAAAGCTCGAGTTGGCTTGTCTGGTATCTTGCAGAAAAGACAACGATAATAAATATATCAGAGCTTGGTAAAACATCTCTTAGAAAAATAGACTCGTACGACAGTAAAACTCTTAGCGTAGTTAGGAAATGGATTATATCACAATTAACACAATTTCATTTATTACATTAAGAATTATGGGGAATTCAAATAATAAATATATCGCTACCAAAAGGAAAAATTTAAATTCACTAACCTGACCGCTTCCCAATTCTTGAATCTGATTGAAGATCTGCTACCCTAGGTCTTTCTAATTAAATCTAATATTGAAGTAACCATGGATTTTCAAATCTGATGCTAAAAGAATGAAAGAAATCCAAATAATTTAGATTTACTGAATTTACCTTACGTAGACAAGAAATTTGAACGCCTATACCGTGATCTAAATTATTTGTTTTCAAATCTTGAATCAAAATTCCTAATTTTCTCATTTCTGAAAGATTCGGAGAAGAAAGAAAATGGCAGAGCCTTGGCGTCATCTAAAAAAATATGAGTTTGAGGCTAGGATTTGCTAGTATATTTATAGGTGCACAGAAGATTCTACTTCGTTGATTGAATATAACAAAATCTGAGCCGTTTAAATCGTAATTTGATGTCAGTTTACCTAACATTGGGTTGACCTGGACAACTACTGTAACAACCCGAAAGTCTGGGCCAGTTTAAAATTTTTGTTTTGGCAATTTTAGCGAATTTTGAATATTTAAAATAGATTATTTTAAATAATATTGACGAGAAAATTTATTTCGAATAGAATTCGAACGTATATATTATATACGCCGTCGTTAGAATATATAATAATTATATATAATTATAAATGGAATTGAAAATGGCGCGGTAGTTCGATAATTCGATTTCAAACTTCAATTGAATGTACCGGGTGCAAAACAATCCGGATTTTAGTGAAACCAAAAATGATAGGATCTAATTGATAATATCTATCCAACGAATCCGACAAATCAAAATTTCATAGCGGGAATCAAAAGATATGTCTAGTTGAAAATTCTGAATAGTCGCTATGGAATTCAGGCCCTTAAAAATGGGAATTTTGCAAACGACCTCGGATTTCGACGAAACCAGTTTTGTTGGGTCCGTGACGTCAAATTATTGCTAGGTTCCAATTTTCATAATTTTCCGAATCGATATGTGAGCGTGGCAAAGGAAAACGCGTTTGACCAGTTTTAGTTAATTTTAATCGACTAAAAATTGGTCATTTTTCCAACGGTCTCAGAATTCGACGAAACTAGTTTTGTTAGGACCGTATCGTTAATACGAAGCTAGAAAATATTTTTATTGAATTTTTAGAGTTAGTATGTGACCCCGGTAATTTGAAATGTACGTATAAAATTCAATATAGTGATTTGAATGTGAATAAAACGGAAACTGATTCAAACGATCAAATCAGCTTACGATAAATATCCCATTGTGTTCGGAATGGGGGTAAAACGCTATGGACGACAGGCGGTGGGCCTCGTTTCGAGGTCGTATGTAAAAGTCAACTTTTTTCAAATTAAATAAATAAAAAAAGGAAATATCTTCTTTCTCTCCCCTATTACCCTCTGCCCCCCCCCGATTCATCTGAAAATCATTCGAGAAAAAAAAAGGGAAAAGGGAAATCGACCGATTCCTCAGCGCGACCCCCCCTTCGACGCCGATGCTGGCCACCGCCGCCTCGCCATGGATGGCACGCCTCCCTCAACCGCGGCCCCCTCTCCGTTCCTCTCTCCCTGTCCTCAGCGCTTCGCCCTCCTCCTCCAAACACCCCACCGCGAGACCACGTCCGCTGCCCTGAAACCGACTGCCGCCCAACCCAGACCCCCCCTTTCCACCGATCCCCCTCCTGCCGCCGAGCCTGGCCATCACCCCCCCCTCGCTGGTATGTTTTTATTTTTATTTTATTTTCTCATTTTATTTTATT